>OZ010678.1:0-1492500 GCA_963932185.1 Troglohyphantes excavatus | reverse complement strand
AGGACAACTACTTCTACAATTCCATTTTTCTAGATGGCAGGTAATTCATTTGTGGGAAAATCATGGGCAGTGGAATATGTCGAAGCAACACTAAACCTCACTAAAATTGAATTTCGGCATAACAAACGAATTGAAAGACATGACGAACAAAATGAGACTGATTTATCGCCAGGGAATTTGAGGCATTTGCCCAGCGGCCCCGTTTTAAGGGAGCCCACAAAAATGGTTATACAGCTTTAAAAAAAAGTTAAAATAAAATTACTAACTAACGATTTTTTTAATCAATAGTTTGTTGTTGTTGTTGTTTTTTTAAAACTATTTTATTCAATTAAATCACTTTGTTGTTGCCTGCACATTCATGATGCATGTCATCTTTCGAATCACGTTCATCAAAGATCCTTCGGATCACTTGCAAGCATAGAGTAATGATACAAATAGAGGAATAAAAATGTTGATTTCCGTGTGTCCAACATTGGAACCACGTGATAGGTGGAAATGCCAATTCATTCATGTGCTTTATATATTACTTGGCAGGCCTTGGCGACTTTCAGAACTAAACGAGATCGAAGTATTGTAACATGGTTTTGTGTTTAATTTTGTATTTAAATATCGTTTTTTTTAACGAGTGGCACCATTTAAGGGAGTTTAACAGATATATTAAGGAGATTTGTCTTACTTTGTAGTTTTGAAAAAATTACATTACGTTTTTATGTAAAAAATTTACCATAAGCGAAGTTCTTTCAATTGTTATTTTTTATACTTCAATAAGAAAATATGAACAATAAAACCTGAGAAATATAACGAGTTCCGCTTCTTCGAGTATTGAACACAAATAAAATATTTTCGTTTCGTTAATGAAGAGGAAATATTTAGCGCATGGTGTTTGAAAATAAGTAAATACGTACATATATGTTAAAAAGTTGAATACAGACAGAACTCCTTATCACCAAAAGAGAAGAAAGTGCGCCAAATTTGGAACTCCTGCAGATGTCTGAACGCCAAATGTGGCAGCGCTATAACCACGTGATGTGGGTTTTTCTTTTCAATGTTGACACCGCGGCCTTACGGGAGTCTGGTATTGAAGGCGCTCTCTATTTAATATTACAACTCTCTGATTTCAAGGATCATTGAGCAAGACCACAAACAAACAGTTTATTAACTGGATTTGTCACTCGGTTACGGATACATTTTTCCCTTTCCAAATTTCCTGATATTGTAATCATTCCGGACTTGCTATAAAATGAGTAGAACATATCCACACTGCAAATGTGGAGAACAAATTTTAGAACACAATATGGAACACTTTTCATGTCTCCTTTTTTAGAACACTTTTAAAGTGTTCCAATGTAAGTATTCCAAGAACACTTTAATATGATATTATTGTGTTCCAAGAACACTTTTAATGTGAGCCTAAGGTGTTCCAAGAACACTTTAAATGTGAGCCTAAGGTGTTCCAAGAACACTTTAAATGTGAGCATAAGGTGTTCCAAGAACACTTTAAATGTGAGCATAAGGTGTTCCAAGAACACTTTTAATGTGAGCCTAAGGTGTTCCAAGAACACTTTTAATGTGAGCCTAAGGTGTTCCAAGAACACTTTTAATGTGAGCCTAAGGTGTTCCAAGAACACTTTTAATGTGAGCATAAGGTGTTCCAAGAACACTTTTAATGTGAGCCTAAGGTGTTCCAAGAACACTTTAAATGTGAGCATAAGGTGTTCCAAGAACACTTTTAATGTGAGCCTAAGGTGTTCCAAGAACACTTTTAATGTGAGCCTAAGGTGTTCCAAGAACACTTTAAATGTGAGCCTAAGGTGTTCTAAGAACACTTTAAATGTGAGCCTAAGGTGTTCCAAGAACACTTTAATGTGAGCCTATTGAGCCAAAGCATATTTAAAGTGATCTAAAAAAGGAGACATTAGGAAGTGTTTCAAATGTGTTCTAGGGAACACATCCCAAATGTGTTCTAGAGAACACATTATGATCATTTTAATAAAAAATATCTTTTACTGTAAGACAGTATGGACAATGTTGATTGCTTAAAAAGTTCTAATAATATCAACCATTTAATTGAAAACATTCATACATAGACAAATATAAAAGCACTATAAAAATGACACAATTTTAAATGAAAACCAGATAACTTAAAAAAACAAGGATGGACAAAATGTAAACAAAGATCATAAACCTGGACCGGTCTCACAAAGCGCTCTTAAAAGGATCTGTAGAATTGTGTTCCAATTATGTTCTGCATGTGTTCTGTTAGCATGAGATCAACAAATTAGAACACTTTCGGAACAGTTAGAGCACTCACAGCACTAAGTGAACGCGTTAAGCACTATCTGAACACATATCGATGGATTAGAACATATTGAGAACAGTTTGTTGGAACTGGAACACATTATAGTGATCCTAAAGTGATCTCCACATTTGCAGTGCACATCTGGCTCAACTAAAAGAAACCTAAAAGGGAAGAAAGAACAGAATGAGAAACATAAGAAAAAAATCTGCTGGGGGAAGTTTGACACCATCAACGTTGATTCGAATTCATAGAAAAATATTTAGTAATTTTAAATATATAATTTTTTTCACAGTATTTACACTTGCATTAAAAATGATTGATTTTGTTATTTTGCATTGTATTCTTATACAAAAAATTTAGTAGTTTTATTTAAAGATACGTATGGGGGGGGGGGGGGGACCTTAAACGTGCTTTGCCCTGAGCCCATAACCCTCTAGTGCATAGTGTAGCATATATCCTACACAACTTTAAAATGGCCTCTAGTTGCATCTATTGAGTTTTATGTTAACTATTATAGTATTGTCACTTAGGGAACCATGTGCCTACTTCTTATAACCACCTCTAGGTCCCGTATCTTTCTAAAATGATTGTGATAAAGACAATTAGTTGCTTCGAGGTCTGTTGTTCTACAACTGGCTCGTAAAGGTGAAGTTTTAGAAGACGGTTTTATTACTTACTAGCTGAAATACCCGTTCTACGCACGGGAAGGAAATAAGTTACAAAATAGATACAAATACAATATTTATAAGCGAAATATATAATATTCTTAATTTGTCACCCATCAGAGGGAACCACAGTATTAAAAGTTACAATTTGTAAAGAAATTTTATTAGCAAGGTCCCTCAAGGTTGATGATATGAAGAAGTTGGCTGTACGATAATGTGGATATACATGCGATACTCCCGTTGAATAACATCCATATTTTAATAGATTCTCAAACTAACGTTGTTACCGTAGCAGTATAAACTATTTGGCTACACTCGGTATCGAATCTTAAGGAACTTCTGCTTGCTACGCCGATACTCTGGCAGTCAGGCTAAAGTGATCACACCAGTCTAAGCGGGAGTATCGGGTATATGAAGTAAAACCCACACTACTAACATTGAAAAAGGGGTTTTACACCCCTTAAATACGTTCGATCGGAACAAAAATAGCTTACTTTGCCTATATAAGGTATAAGTAACAAATTTGCCAAATTTCTTCTTCATAGGTATATGGGAAGTTGGAGAATTAGTGATGAGTGAATGAGTGGGGTTTTTCGCATTTATATATATAGATGAGTATAATATGGCTCTACAAAAACTCCTAGCTAATGCCAGATGTGT
This sequence comes from Troglohyphantes excavatus, assembly GCA_963932185.1. Lineage (NCBI taxonomy): Eukaryota > Metazoa > Arthropoda > Arachnida > Araneae > Linyphiidae > Troglohyphantes > Troglohyphantes excavatus. The sequence continues at coordinate 1,488,876 of OZ010678.1, read as the reverse complement.
GTAGATTGTATTTAACTTTATTTTCATGCTTTTTAAAAATTATGCTACCTAACGGATATAATGAATTAAATAGGAACTTAGATTTTTTTTGTATATTTTTTCAGCGGTCCAGCGGCAAAGAGAAAACGAAAAAAGTTATTTCATTAAAAAAGAAAAAAATTGTACACTATAGATTTAAACTTGTAAGTCGGCCCCTATCCGTAGCGAGTGGATAAAGACGTCAGCTGGGATTTAGAGGATTCCTATTTCAATCATGTGCGACGGACTTGACAAAAAGAAAAGTAAAAATAGTGATCTCGTGATCGGAGGGTTGCCAGCTTCGCTACAAAATACTAGAAAAGTCGTCCAGAACATCCACAAAAATTATCGGCGTGTATACGGGACTGGTGCACGATACATCTGATCGGGGTCCAAAGTCCCGACGTCTATTGAAGGCGTTGGGTGCCAGTTCAGGTGTTTCCTCGTCAACTGACCATGGTTAAAAAATACGAGGTATTGTTCCCGGGTCTTTCCTTCGAGAAAAGCCACGAACCGTCGCCAATATCCCACTGGGCAGCTCTAGTGCGACGTTAATTAACCAAACCAAACCCTATCCGTAGCCATATTAAAATTAGTTTTTTTTGGTTTTGGTTTATATTAAATAACGTCGCACTAGAGCTGCACAGTGGGCTATTGGCGACGGTTCAGGGTCTATTTCGAAGGAAAGACCCGTGAACACATACACATTCACCACACATTCATACATGCACCTCGTTATTTTAGAACCATGGTCAGATGACGGGGAAACACCTGAACTGGAACCCAACGCCTTCAATAGACGTCGGGACTTTGGTCCCGATCAGATGTATCGTGCACCTCGTGCACCAGTCCCGTATACACGCCGTTGATTTTTGCGGATGTTCTGGACGACTTTTCTAGTATTTTGTAGCGAACCTGGCACCCTCCGATCACAAGATCACAACATTTTTTACTTTTCTTTGCCAAGTCCATCGCCTTGGCCCGAACCAGGAATTTTTGGATTCCCGCTGACGCTATTAACCGTTCGGCCACGATTCTACATGTAGAAAATATAAAATGTTTGAACATATTTAACATTTCTATAACGATTTGAGAAGGAAAAAATCCACAAAATCCCTTTAAAAAATTAGTTGGGGTACAGTATGGCTGCTTACAGTATTGTTTCAACAGAATTGTTTTAACAGCTTACAGTATTGTGCCAATTCAGGGGTTTCCTCGTCATCTGGACATGGTTCTAAAATAACGAGGTGCATGTATGAATGTGTATGTGTGCTCTCGGGTCTTTTCTTTTTTCGAGCTAGACCCCGAACCGTCGCCAATATCCCACTGTGCAGCTCTAGTGCGACGTTAATTAACCAAACCAAACCAATCAACCGCGACCATAGAAGGAACTGGTTATAAGCGTTTCAGAAATTACAATTTATAGTTCAGTGCCGAAAAGATATTAAACATCGAGAGTTCAGCTCACTTCCGTTCAGAACACTCCCAGACGATGTAGAAAAATTGAATACGATTAGCTGTGTGCTCAGTTGGTAAGGCGTTCAGCTACTAATCAGAGGATTGGTGGTTCGAATCCGTGCGATGGACTTGACATAGAAAAGTAAAAAAGTAGTGATCTAGCGATCGGAGGGTTGCCAGCTTCGCTACAAAAATACTAGAAAGTCGTCCAGAATATCCAACAAAATTATACTTGCGTGTATACGGGACTGGTGCACGATAAATCTGATCGGGGTCCAAAGTCCCGATGTCTATTGAAGGCGTTGGGTGCCAGTTCAGGTGTTTCCTCGTCATCTGACCATGGCTCTAAAATAACGAGGTGCATGTATGAATGAATGTGTGTGTGAATGTGTTTCCGGGTCTTTCCTTCGAGATTGACCCCAAACCGTCGCCAATAGCCCCCTGTGCAGCTCTAGTGCGACGTTAATTAACAAACCAACCAACCAACGATTAGCTGTGACGTCATAGTTAATTTTTATAGTTCTACACCATCGGTGGTATTAGGCACTATAAGTAAATAGTTTTCTTGGATTCAAGAAAGAAAAAAAATGACATGAAGGAAAAGAAGGGGGAAGAGGAGTGTTGAAAAAAAGTATCACACAATTTCGGGGGGGGGGGGGGGGGGGGGGTTCGTCGCCTGCACGGAGGCCTCTATTAAAATCGGGAACCACTGGGCACCATAATTGAGAGATAAAAAATATTTCATTTTGTCCACGTGCAGAATCACATTACCCCTAAATGCAAAGAATAATTTAAACATTTTGTCGCAAGGCTCAGCCCACGCTGTCCGCCCATTGGGCGATTTGATCAGCTGCCGTCGCGCGTTTAACCGCAACCGCTTTCGAACAACTCCATTAAAATAAAAAAGAACAAATAAAAATACTCGGAAGAAGGCGGATACAACTCGGCTCCGGAACAAACGATATGCACGGTTATCGATGTGGGGTACGCAATATCGATGATAATACGTTGATATTGCTGTACAATTATGGTCACTAAAAATATAAATGCCATGATGGATAAAGAGCGAATATTGGGATTGGGCGACGCTTGATGTCGTGCCGATCGTCATTGATGCTGACGAGGCCGCAAAACATGGCTCCAGAGCCGTTTGAGCAAATAGGATCGAACACGCGAATACCAGGGTTGCTCGACCAGAAAAAATCGCCAAATGAGACCACGAATTTCCAAACTTATAAAAATATCCTTAAAAAAATCATATAGGGTGGAGTGGTGTAAGTGCAGCCACGGATGGTTAATTTTTTTAAATATTAATATTTCTGTAAAAACACACACACGCACACTAGATATACAATTTCGGAATCTTTGCTTTTGATATTCATCAAAAAGTCTATCAAGTTCTATCTTAAGTGGTTACTGGAGAGCTCCGCCAACCAATGGAGAATTGATACGCATTCCTCTTTGGTTTGCTTCGCAAACTAATCCTCGCTTCGCTCGCTGTAAGGTAGGTAAGGTACAATAACAATATGTCCTAGTAACAAATCAATACTTAAAATTTTGAAACTGAAATTTTAAATTACAATTAACAATACTTCTTTTCGCCATGTTAATCAATATAAAAGTTAATAATATTTGAACTAAAATGCTTTTTAAAAACTATAAATAGTACCAGTTAGTGTTTTCCGTGACATGCTTTCAGAAACCAAGGACAACGATCCTCTTTGAAGATTACGTACTAATGTTTTTCATTACATTAGAATTATTGAATATAAATAACGTATTTTCGAACATAAATTCTCACCAAATAAAAAAAATAGATAATTAACAAGAGCGAAATAGTTTTTTTGCCACTTTGTTTAAAAAGAGAAGGCGGAAAAAAGGGCACGCAAAGTCTACACTCCAAGTATTATTTAGCTCAGCGATCAAACTTCAATGACGTCACATCAACGAGCACATAACTTTATCGCGGCATGTGATTCGAAGTGAAGACCTGAATTGAAGGACAACTGTTTGTTTACATTGTGATACGCTTTGAACTTCTCTTATTTAAAACAAAAAATCTTATTATTTTCCGAATTTCAACTAAAGTCATCAAAAATAGTATACGCCCAAAAATTAAACCGTTTTTTAAAGGTGACGATAAAATTACGAACGCCCTTTGTGTAATAGGACTAACTTGGCAACGTTGTTGCTCATTACCGGTTAACCTTGTGTTGCCAAATCACGAAACGAAATACAGAGGTTTTTTTTTTATCACCGCGTAAAAGAATTATATATAAAGATTTTTAAAAAAAGACTTACATTTTAACGCTTCGTGGAAGTGTACCCGAGAAATTTTTAATTTTTTATTATTTTATTTTTGTCTTGCTACCAAGAATATCAAACCGTTGTATTCTTGGTTTTGGTTTGGTTTTGTTAATTAACGTCGCACTAGAGCTGCACAGTGGGCTATTGGCGACGGTTCGGGGTCAATCTCGAAGGAAAGACCCGGGAACACATACACATTCACACACACATTCATACACACATTCATACATGTACCTCGTTATTTTAGAACCATGGTCAGATGACGAGGAAACACCTGAACTGGCACCCAACGCCTTCAATAGACGTCGGGACTTTGGACCCCGATCAGATGTATCGTGCACCAGTCCGGTATACACGCCAGTATAATTTGTTGGATATTCTGGACGACTTTCTAGTATTTTTGTAGCGAATCTGGCAACCTTCCGATCGCAAGACCGTTGTATTCTTATCAAGTTTAATGTGCAGTGTTCAACCATACATCTTATTTTGGAATTGAACTAATGGTTTAGTATTGGCCGCCATGGTTACACTTGCCCCGCCATTTTTGCAAGTGGGGCAAGTGCAACCATGACTGTAACGACACAGGTTCAACTTTTACTGGGCATGGTTAGGTTTGGTTTTTGTTAATTGACGTTGCACTAGAGCTGAACAGTGGGCTATCGGCGACGGTTCGGGGCTTATATCGAAGGAAAGACCCGGGAACGATGCCTCGTATTGTTGAACCCAGATGACGAGGACAACACCTGAACTGGTTCCCAACGCCTTCAATAGACGTCGGGACTTTGGACCACCCTGATCAGATGTATCGTGCACCAGTCCCGTATACATGTTTTTTGTGAGTGTTCAGGACGATATTCTTTACTGGGCCTGAAAACAAGAATGCCATTCCTGTTTGATGCCGATGACATTATTACTGTAATCCCTGAACCAGCTATTTGCAGGCTCAGAGATTTGATATATCCAGTCGCTTTCGTACAACATTCAGAAAGTCTAAAAAAAGACTCATTCATGTCAATAGTTTTTTTTTAATTTTTTTTAGCCTAGGTATAAGTTTTGATTTAAAAGTGTGTTTTGTTAAGTAACCTAATAAAAAAGAAAAATAAAGCTTAAAAAAAAAAAATCTAATTTCATGTAAAGTGCTTCCAAAATCGGGAAATGAGAACGATGTTCCGAAAATTTAACAAAATGTTAAAGGTTAGAAAACCTGTTTCAACTATGTGCAAATCATGTGCAAGTACATTAATTTTGTAAATTAAAACATTTTTTTTTAATCTACCCTGTCATTTTGCTCATTTTGGTATAATTGTCCTGCTGTTACTCACGAAAAAGGTCATAGCTCCCAAACGGTTTGAGATAAAAATACATAACAAAACCCAGCAAATAAGTACTATTCAAGGTATAAAATAATTTTTATTATATACGGCAAATGTTTGGTTTGGTCTGGAGGGCCCGCAAATGTTTGGCAAAAAACTCAATTTCTTTGATATACAAGCCCGCTTCGCTTCCTAGACGAGAATCGAACATCTACAACTCTCTGATTATGAGCTCGACACTTTTTCAAACAGATGGTTAACTTTTTCAACACTTTTTCGCACTCTTTCGACACTTTTTCAAACAGGTGGTTAAAACTTGCAGTTTTCCTACATAAAAAAACATTAAATCCAAAATTTTAAGGAAATTTCAAGCAGCCTTTTCTTTGCTGAATGGTGCTAGTCTTGACTAGGCATATAACATATTTAGGAATTTCCCACTAAAGAGAAATTAGTCAAAAGTATAAAAAGGACAAACGGGCGATTCTCCGCCAAATATTGCAGAACTTCTCACGATGCCGTTACAGCGATGTCTCCGACTTGCATTTCCGCGACAAACTTTTTGTGCTTTCGCGCCTCTCAACTCGAGTATCGTGCGGTCATTTGATTAAAGTGCAAACACGGACCATTGTCTGCGCTGACCAATAGGAAGGAAGAATCGGACAACGCGATCCCGATTGCTCTGTCCATGTAAATTACCTGATTTGCGTAATCGAGAGTGTTCGGGAAAATGTTTGTTGTTACACTGAACACATATATTATGTATCTTGGCGCCAAGGGCTGCCAGGTAACAACCAAATTCGAAATCGCCAAAATAAATGTAGCTTGAAATAATAATTCAATTGAATACAATTGTTGATAACAGGTCAATGAAACTATTCATTTCAACTGTTACTAACTGTAAAGTAATTTTTTTTCTTCTTTTTTTACAATTGTTGACAACAATTCATTAAAACATTCGATTTAATACACATATTGACAACATTCCAATTCAACATGGTAGCTGATAATAATTCGATAAAAACATATATATCCAGTACAACTGATAACAACAATTCGGTATAACAATTCCATTCAATACACAACTGTTAACAACAATTTGGTATAACTTTTCCATTCAATACAACTTTGAATAACAATTCAGTGTAATAACTCCATTCAATACACAACTGTTAACAACAATTCAGTGTAATAATTCCATTCAATACAACTGTTAGCAACAATTCTGTATAACAGTTCTATTCATAACAACCGATAACAACAATTCAGTGTATGACAAATCCATTCAATAAAACAGTTAACAACAATTCAGTGTAACAATTCCATTCAATACAACTGTTAACCAGTGGCGGATTTAATAGGCAGCAAGTGGACAGTTGCCGCCTGGGCCCCCTTGTCTTGAACCCATTGGGGACCCCTCGACTCCCAAAATTAAAAAAAGGCTGGAAGAGGAATAATTGTTTCTGTTATATTTTGGCATATTTTAATAAACATTTCACTGTATGATTTTCTGTCTGGAAACCCCTTCCTCTTCCTCATGTGAGCATCAATGTGCCCCTTGTTCAACGTGCCCCGGATCTACTTCTCTTTACAGGGCCCGATTACCCAAAAACTACGTGCAGACAGAACTTATACACTTCAGATTTCTGATAATCCTCTACGACACGGGGCCCTGCTTCTTCTCAAGGTGCCCCGAGCTTGGCCCCTTAGCAGAATAAGTGGGGAATTGCTAAAAGTTAAAAGTGCAAACTGACATCTTGTAACGCAAATCGTGAAAAATATTTTATTTAATGCTCATATTGTATTTGTGTTGAACAGGGCCTAATTTACAATTAGGCACGTAAGGACTGGGTCTAGGGTCTACCGACATGGAGGTCTCAACTTTCATTTAAGTACACATAAATTGTAGAAAAGTTGCCTAGGTTTGGAAACATTCGTTATTTACTGAAAATTTGCATAACTTTTCAGCAATTTTTTAAAAAAAGTTGTAATTTATAGTTTTTTAAAAGAATAATTGACTACATTTAGGGGATTTTTAATTCTTCGAAACTATTTTTTGTGAGAGGGGCGTGTTGAATGATATAAATCAACGTGCAAAAATAGATAAAAAAGTTCGAATTGGGCAACAAATTTTATAATTTTTGTTCTAAAATTTTTTCCTAACGTAACCACAACGATCGCTCCACCTGACCACGCATGAAAGACCCACTGCTAAATATGTATGACGTACTATATGAACGGCTCCGCCTATGCATGAAACTGGGCCCCTCGAAGACTTTGCCGCCTGGGCCTTTTTCCTTAAATCCTCCTTTTTGCTGTTAACAACAATTCAGTATAACAGTTATATTCATAACAACTGATAACAACAGTTCAGTATAACAATTCCATTCAATAAAACAGTTAACAACAATTCAGTATAACAATTCCATTCAATAAAACAGTTAACAACAATCCAGTATAACAATTCCATTCAATACAACTGTTAACAACAATCCAGTATAACAATTCCATTTAATACAACTGTTAACAACAATTCAGTATAACAATTCCATTCAATAAAACAGTTAACAACAATTCAGTATAACAATTCCATTCAATACAATTGTTAACAACAATCCAGTATAACAATTCCATTCAATACAATTGTTAACAACAATCCAGTATAACAATTCCATTCAATACAACTGTTAACAACAATCCAGTATAACAATTCCATTCAATACAACTGTTAACAACAATCCAGTATAACAATTCCATTCAATACAACTGTTAACAACAATCCAGTATAACAATTCCATTCAATACAACTGTTAACAACAATCCAGTATAACAATTCCATTCAATACAACTGTTAACAACAATTCAGTACAACAATTCCATTTAATACTACTCAATTAAATATAATAAAGTTATTCAATGGAACCTTTGAATTGCATATAATTATAGACAACGATTCATTAAAATATAATTGTCTTTAAAAATAAAATACAATTGTTGTCTACAATTCAATTCTACATTTCATTTCAACATAATTATTTTAATTATTACAACAGATAAAAACAAATCAGTATAGCAAGTCAATGCAAATATTGAAAACAATTCGAAACAATAATGCAATTCAAGACAGATGTTGCTATCAATTTAATACAAAAATTTAATTCAAATCAATAAAAGTGTTATCGATATTTTAGTAAAACAATTCAACTTCATACAACTGTTAACAACAATTCAATTTAACAACTAAATTCGATATAATTGTTGACAACTTTGCGATTCACTAAAATTGTTGACAATAATTCAATTTAACATTTGAGAACAACAATTCGATTTAATACAACTGTTGACACAAGATTTTACTATACTAGTTCAGTTCAATGCAATTGTTGACATCAATTAGATGCAAACAATTAAATTCAACATTTTGTAGAATGCTATGTAACATTATACACATTTTGAAAATACTTTTCTTTGTCTTTTAAATGGGTATTCAAGAAATTATAGATTCCATAATTCACTTTCTGCAGAGGCCTGTGTATCAACACATCTGCAATAAAAAATGGATGGATATTAAGCCCCAACACAAAATCAAATGTAATTCAAATGTAGAAAAAAATTCAATACAACAATTTAATTTAATAAATAAACAAATATTAACACTTTTCAATTGTTATCAACAGTTCAATAAAACACTATAATTCATTACAAGTGTTGACAAACATTCAATGCAATTTTAACAGCAATTGAATTTACCAATTTAATTCAATAGAAATGTTAACAATTTAATTCAATACAAAGATTAACAAACATTCAATGCAAAGGTTAACAAACATTCAATGCATTTGTTAACAAACATTCAATGCATTTGTTAACAAACATTCAATGCATTTGTTAACAAACATTCAATGCATTTGTTAACAAACATTCAATGCATTTGTTAACAAACATTCAATGCATTTGTTAACAAACATTCAATATAATAATTTAGTTTAATACAACTGTTGACAAGAATTGTCGACAATAATTCAACACTTAAATTTAATGTATATGTTAACAAACAATTCAATACCGACAAAACAATACAACAATTCAATACCGACAAAACAATACAACAATTCAATACACACTAGCATGCTCGTGCGATAGTTATCGCATAAACAACCCAGACACACCGCACACACATTCTAGAGGATAAAATCAACAAAAAAATGTAACGGTCTGCTCATGAATGACAGCATTATCAACGGCTTGTTTAAAATAACCGCTAAAATGATTAATTTTAAACCCATTTAAAAAAAAAAAAACGATGATGTATATATGAGATAAAAGTCCGTGATCCATGAAATTCTCTTTCTTTTGATACATCATGTGTTAAAATTCGCTGCGCCTAAGTGGAGTAAAAAAGGTCTTTACTACAGAAAATATATATATGGTATTCAATGCACTTTTTAACAACACTAAATGCAGCAATTTATTCAATACAACAGTTGACAAAAATTGCTGGCAATACACCAATTCCAAACAACTTTATTTATACATTTCAATATGATTCAATTCCATGCCATTACGATTCGATACATTTTCCAATTCCTTACACCATTTCATAAAAATCTCACCAAACTGGCGAATTTTCGCCAAACGTGGTAACACTGACTCGTAGCATGAATACGAAATGTAAACTCGGGTGTTTAGAGGTGCTATTTGGGCGCGTTATAATACCGCCGAACATAAAACTCTAATCTGTTTACGAAACACACTTATTTAAAATTGAAGCTCACGTGCATAATTTATTTTTCAGTAAATTGTCATTATTGCTCGGCATATTCAGGGTTGTTCGGCCATTATAGAACTATTAGCATTGATGTAATTTTGAAAAATTATTTTTTCCTTTTAGGAGATACATTTTTTATATGATTGCTTTTTGTCGTGTAGCGCCTTTAAAATCAGGTCCCGATAAGAGGTGGCATATTGACTAAAAAATGAAACGGAAAATAGTTACGAAACGAAAAATATATCCTATCACCAATCATTATTTTAATCCTATCATTATAATTATTATTAATTATCCTATCACCTATCATTATTACTAATCCTATCAATATTATTATTAATAATTATCCTATCGCATATCATTATTAATAATCCTATAGTTATTGTTATTATTAATAATAATAATAATAATAATAATATTCACGTATGATTATTATTAACCCTATCATAATTATTATTAATAATAATTATCCTATCATTATTATTAATCATATCGCTGTTATTATAATTAATTATCCTATCATTATTATTAATCATATCGCTGTTATTATAATTAATTATCTTATCACCTATCATTATTATCATTATTATTAATCCAATTATTATTAATAATAATAATTATCTTATCACCTATCCATTCTATCATTTTTATTATTAATAATTACCCGCCTATCATTTTTTTTATTAATAATTACCGTATCACCTATCATTATTATTATTTATCCTATCACCTATCATTATTATAATTAATTTTCCGTATTATTTCATTATTATTATTAATTATTATATTATTAATCATAATAATAATAAATATCCTATCATGTATCATTATTATTAACCCTATCATAATTATTATTAATAATAATTATCCTATCATTATTATTAATCCTATTGTTGTTATTATTAATAATTATCTTATCACTTATTATTTTAATCCTATCATTATTAGCATTATTATTATACCAATTATTACTAATAATTATCTTATCACCTATCAATTCTATAATTTTTATTATTAAGAATTACCCAATATCCTATCATTATTATTATTAATTATCTTATCACCTATCATTATTATAATTAATTATGCTCATTATTTCATTATTAATCATATTATTATTATTAATAATAATAATAATAATAATAATAATAATTATCCTATCATTATTATTATTAATCTTATCGTTATTATTATTAATTATCTTATCATCTTACAATATTTGAATCCTATCATTATTATCATTAATAATTATCTTATCACCTATCATTATTACCTATCCTATCATTATTATTATTAATAATTATCCTATCGTTATTATTATGTTAAAGGACATTTTAATCAACACATATTGGGCAGACTCTTCTACTAGGACCCATACCCCTTGACCAAACAATAGATCAAGGTATTTAACCGTGAAAATGACTCACGGATGTTAGCTCATTTTCGGATTTTATGACTTACCCCTCTTGACGGCCAAACCGCCCAATTGATTGAAAAACCAAAGGAACACCACATACACTTGAATAAACTCCACCGACATTTAACCTGAACAATCGCATATATATACAAATATCCAGTTTTTTTTAATAACATAAATATTTATTAGATAACAAATTGAAATAAGTAACTTCCAGCCCCCCCCCCCCCCTGCCCCCTCATTAATCTGGAACAATGCCTCGTATTTGTTACCCAACAAGGACAACACCTAGCTGGCCCCCGACACCGTTAAGTTGAAAATTTCGAATATTTCAAGGTGGGAAATTGAATTGTTAAATTTGGAAATTTCTCGTTTTACCCCCCCCCCCCCCCCCCTCAAAAAAAGCATGGTCGTCAACCATGTCATGGAGTTAAAAATGAACGGTCCTCTCCGAACTCCGTCACGAAACGAAAACCTCCCTCCCCCTATTGATCGACTCACGAAATCGTCTGCAAGAGGCATTCTAATAAGCCCGAACAACCCCTCCCCCCCCCCCCCCAACCTCCCATGTTCCTCCCCCGCCAAGAAGAAAAATTGACTGCAAAAGACTGAAAAAAAAACCACTTCCAATTCTGACCACAGGGGGGCGACACCAGTAACCGCAATAACGCGACGGGGGACGACAAATATTACTCTCGACCTCCCCCCTCCACTCCACCCCTTTTATGTCCTGTTGCCACCGAGTCATAATGAAAAAGAGGGGGGAAAGAAAAAAGCCCCGCGACTTTTTCAGACCTCTCCGCAGTGTTATTATTTTCGGATGGGGATTAGCCGCTGATCCCTCCCCCGTCAGACGACTTTTTGTTCCCGGGTTTGTCCGTATATCGTCTGATTTTTATTGAAAGTCACTCTCCCCCCATTCTTTAATCGAATGCGGAAGGTGACGTTTTTTTTCACTTTCTTTATTTTTTTTTCGATTGTTATGTGGAAGGGACAGTCAGTACGATTCTACAATGTTAAAAATATTACATTAGCATCAAAAATACCCGTTCTTCGCACGGAAATATTTAAAATAAATGACATAAAAATATAAAACACATTTTCTTTCTTCCTACAATGTGAAGATATTCGTTGTACTCATATTTGAGTACATGTCTATTTCAAAAATGAAACTTATGTATAGATAAGCATTGAATGTACACACAAATGATTATATTTTAATTATTTTTGGGAACCTATATGTAGCAGTGTATTCGTAAAAACCACTTTAAATCTTACCTTCAAGAGTTTCCATTAATTTTTTTTCTAAATTAAATCTTAAAATATCATTATTTTCAATAAATTAGAGATTAAAAAGAACAAAATATGCAATTATCTATATGTTATCTCTAATATGACTCGGAGTTTTTACCAACATCTCACATTCCTTTTCCGGAGGGGGGGGGGGGGGGTAAAGTCGTCCAGAACATCCACAAAAAAATAACGGCGTGTATACAGGACTGGTGCACGATACATCTGATCGGGGTCCAAAGTCCCGACGTCTATTGAAGGCGTTGGGTGCCAGTTCTGGTGTTTCCTCGTCATCTGACCATGGTTCTACAATAACGAGGTGCATGTATGAACGTGTGTGTGAATGTGTTCCTAGGTCTTTCGTTTGAGATAGACCCCGAACCGTCGCCAATAGCCCACTGTGCGGCTGTAGTGCGACGTTAATTAACCAAACCAAATCAAACTGTCGGCAATAGCCCACTGTACAGCTCTAGGGCGACGTCCCTTCAACCAACCAATCAATCCCCTCCCCTTAATCAGGCGTTTTCTTAGGAGATAGAAAATCATGATCGAGTTGCCATTCCTGACACCATAATTCTACACCAGCAGAAACCACAGGTGCGCCTTAGACAGAGAAAAGGGGAGAGGGGGGCACGGCAGGTGTAACCCCCCCCCCCCCCCCTCTTTCTTCTTTTCTTTTTATTGCCACGCCCCTCCAATATCCAAAAAAGATGAACAGTCTTCTGTGCCCTCAAGGGTCAACACCCAATAAAATAAAAAAGAAACTCGGGCCCCGCCCCTTCAAATTGCAGCTTTCCGAGAAAAGGCTCTCAGGTTACGAAATTGAAGAATCTGTTGAACTTTGGTTTGCCGAAACATTTGTTTCTTCGAGTCGGCAATAGGGATGAAATATAAGGAACGACCTGTTCTTTTTCACCTGTTTTTTTTATAACAAGCAGGAACAACGCGTTCTTTAGTATTCAGGAAAACCATTTCTTTTACTAATCATCGACATTGGATCTTTACAATGGCCCTCAATATAGAGACATCTATAGAGAGATAAAGAAACATCAATATACAGATATAGACACCTATATATACACATCAATATTGAAATATAGAGAAATAAATATAAGGATATCAATATAGATATATAGATAAATAAATATAGACACCCATATATAGAGATATAGAGACAGCAATATGGAAACAGCCATATAGAGATATAGAGACATATGTAGACAACAATAAAGAGACATAAAGATACCTGTATAGAGATATGGAGAAACTTATGTAAATATATAGATAAAATTATAAAGAGATATAAAGACACCCATATAATGATTAAAAGACATAGACAAGAGAAATATTTCGATGCAGAGACAATATTGATGTCTCAATATCTCTATATAATTGTCTATATCTCTATATTGATGTATTTTTTATGGATGTATCTCTATTTCTTTATAGTTTTATCTATATCTTTAAATAAGTTATAAGCTCTATTTGTGTATATCTATATACCTTTATAGTTGTCTCGATATCTCTTTATTGTAGTTTAGATATATACATGTGTCTTTATATCTCTATACGGTTGTCTCTATATTAATGTCTGTATATCTATATATATGTATATCCCTGTATATCTATATATATATGTATGTCTCTGTATCTCTATATATGGATGTATTTATATTTATAACTCTATATATCTAATGAGATATAGGGACATCAATATAGATATATAGATAAACAATATAGGGATATAGATACAATTATATAGTTTTAAAGACAATTATATAGATATAGAGACAATTATATGGACATAGAAACAATTATATGGACATAGAAACAATTATATAGAGTTATAGAGACAATTATGAAGAAACAGTGAAACATATATAGAGATACAACCCCGCCGAAACTTGATCCCGCGACACCTATTGTTTCGAAGACCCGCAAGCTACCGAATAAGCCGTTGATCTTAGAATTTTTTTTTTAAAGATGTTTCTTTATGCAATAATTCTAAAAGTGTTCAAATTACTTAAAATTCCTAATGGAATTTTACACTTTCGACCTCAAATGATTATCTTGAATACGAATCAGTGCTAATAAATGTACATTTTCAGCATTTTATATGAAAAGAAGTAGGTTTTCGAGATCCACAGACAGACAATTTATTTTATTATTTTTATAGAAGGAAGAACATGCATAAAGTAACTGCTATCCAAAAATAACGCAAAACCAGATGGTTGGTATCAGGTAAAGCCGGAACATTTGTTTCTTCGCTACTTATTTATGTTCGATAGCATCAGCGCATTAATACACGGATCATTTTATTTTTATACATTTCTATTCCCTAAATAAATAGTGGTGCTCACAAACATCACTTTAATACCGGAATTCCCCCAGCGCTTTGATGAATAGTGGTAGTAACAAACAGCTCTTTAATTCCTGTTATTTTTTTATTTCTTGTACTGTGGGACGCGTCTAATGCACGGTGGAGTCCCGCTAAGAGTAGGTTTTAATGATGGGTAATGGACGCAAGGTTTTTTTTCCGAGTGTGATATACGATGAGGTATTTATACGTCAAGGTGTAGAGGTTAACAAGGAGATTAATTGTTGGAAGTCGAAATGGAAATGTTATTTGGGCAGTCGGGGTTTCGAAGGAACCCGGATGCTGAAAAGAAATAACGTATTCTAAGAGTCGTGATTCGATACGATATTTAGTAACGATTAGGTCAGAATAAGATATCGATGCAATGGTATTAGGGTGTTGGTCGGCGTTTTAAGACGCAAAAGCTAAATTTGACTAAGTTGCGCCAAACGTTTGTTTTAGGTTGGTTTGGTTTGTTAATTAACATCGCACTAGAGCTGCACAGTGGGCTATTGGCGACGGTTCGGGGTCAATCTCGAAGGAAAGACCCGGGATCACATACACATTCACACACACATTCATACATGCAAATCGTTATTTTAGAACCATGGTCAGATGACGAAGAAACACCTGAACTGGCACCCAACGCCTTCAATAGACGTCGGGACTTTGGACTCCGATCGGATTTATCGTGGTTTTGGTCTCTGAATATTTGTTACAATTAAAAGTAAATAAATAATGAATAAACTCTCAACTGTATTTAAAACTATTCCCATTTCATGGAAACAAGCATCAGCTAGTTCTTGATTAGCAACCCTCCCCCCCCCCCCCCCCCCCCCCACTAGCTGCCTAACAGTTTATTCCAATAAACAAATTCGACCTAGCCTATGGCACAATTGCGATGAATAAACGCATGGAGCCTTCGGGCCCGTCACTTTGTTCCAATCTCTATCACAGCATCACAGCTCCGTTGCGACATTAATTCAACCAATCAAATTCTGAACAGTGAAAAAACAAAGCATCGTTAATTACCACCACACAAAAGATTCGATATATCAACGCACAGAATTCCCTATACCTCCCTCGAAGACAATGACTACTGGAAGTCGGCTCACACAGGTGTTAACAAAGGTCTCCTCCACCTGCTGCTCGGATTCAATATCATGAGGGATTCAAATAGCGGTATACTTATCCATTTAAAAGATTAAACGGCGATTATCCATTATGCAGTCGATTTTCCGTTATTCAGCCGATGAACGAGCGGGGAATGCTGATTCCGCTCTGACCTTAATTCTTTCTTTCAGCAACCGTCGGGGAAAGAAATTCGACGGAATACGTTCGCATCACTGAGCTCTAACTGTAACTTCTGGATTGAGCAAGACATTTTGTTGACTTGAAGCCAATGTGGAAGCACCCATGCTGAACCCCACTTTCATCGATACCGCAATATTTCGTATAATTTTCATGTTAAAATAAGGCTACATGTATTGCTTTTTGGCTGAGTTTTTTTTTTCTGGATAGGATCCAAAGTCCCGACGGGCCTCCGTGGCCGAGCGGTTAAAGGCGTCAGCTGGGAATACGAAGATTCCTGGTTCGATCCTAGGGGATGGAATTGACAAAGAAAACTTAAAAAAAGTAGTGGTCTTGTGATCGGAGGGTTGTCAGCTTCACTACAAAATACTAGAAAAGAACATCAGCAAAAATGAACGGCGTGTATATGCGACTGGTGCACGATACATCTTCTGATCGGAGTCCAAAGTCCCGACGTCTATTGAAGGCGTTGGGTGCCAGTTCAGGTGTTTCCTCGTCATCTGACCATGGTTCTAAAATAACGAGGTGCATGTATGAATGTGTTCCCGTGTCTTTCCTTCGAGATTGACCCTGAACCGCCGAAAATAGCCTACAGTGCAGCTCTAGTACGACGTTATTTAACATAAACCAAAACCAAACCTTTCGCGGTGCAATTTTCATACGTTAAATACAATTCTATGTATAAATCAGACGCTGTTTAGAACAGGGACATCTAATGATGCAATGCTTACAATTTTTTTCAGATTTTAATTCATATAAAATAATGTATAGAAAATATAAAAGTGGTAAATAAAAAATACAACATATTAATTAATTTTGAAACAAAAAGGCTTGATATTTTTTTTAGTTGCAAAAAAATGCTCAGGTTAAAATGTATTACTAGAGGGGCCTAAGCTAAGCATCCAATTTTGGGCCCGGTTTGTTTTTTGGTTAATTAACGTCGCACTAGAGCTGCACAGTGGGCTATTGGCGACGGTTCAGGGTCTATCTCGAAGGAGACACGGGAACACATTCATACATGCACCTCGTTATTTTAGAACTATGGTCAGATGACGAGGAAACACCTGAACTGGCACCCAAAGCCTTCAATAGGCGTCGGGACTTTGGACCCCGATCACATTTATCGAACACCAGTCCGGTTTACACGGAGGCCTCCGTGGCCGAGCGGTTAAGGCGTTCAGCTACTAATCCGTGGATTGGTGGTTCGAACCCGCGCGATGGACTTGACAAAGAGAAGTAAAAAAGTAGTGAACTTGTGATCAGAGGGTTGCCAGATTCGCTACAAAAACTAGAAAAGTCGTCCAGAACATCCACAAATAATAACGGCGTGTATACGGGACTGGTGCACAATACATCTGATCGGAGTCCCAAGTCCCGACGTCTATTGAAGACGTTGGATGCCAGCTCAGGTGTTGTCCTCGTCATCTGACCATGGTTCAAAATTACGAGGCATCGTTCTCTGGTGTTTCCTTCGAGATAGGCTCCGAACCGTCTCCAATAGCCCACTGTGCAGTTCTTGTGCGAATTTAATTAACCAAACCAAACCAAACCTAAATAAAAAATATAAAAATTCGCTAGCTGGGAATTCAAGGGTCCCTGGTTTAAACCTTGCGACGGACTGGACTAAGAATAGTAAAAAAGTAGTTATATTGTGATCGGAGGGTTGCCAACTTCGCTACCAAAATACTAGAATGTCGTCCAGAACATCCACAAAAAATGAACGGGTGTATACGGGACTGGTGCACGATCAATCTGACCCGATGTCTATTGAAGGCGTTGGGTGCCAGTTCAGGTGTTTCCTCGTCATCTGACCATGGTTCTAAAATAACAAGGTGCATGTATGAATGTGTGTGTGAATGTGCATGTGATCCCGGGTGTTTCATTCGAGATAGAGCCCGAACCTCATCAATAGCCCGTTGTGCAGCTCCAGTGCGACGTTAGTCAACCAACCAGTATCTGTGAAGCAGGGCAACGCTCTTCATATTAAATCGCGTCTATTTTTTATAATCGATTCCGATTAAACGCGGAATCACGAATAATCGTTTAATCGTCTCTATCTGTTCCGAGAGAGAGCCATAATTGCGTGTCGCCGCCTGAGGGCGCTGCGGGAGGAGAGCAGATGAATCTTCTGTGGTTATGATGTCATTAAGCAGAAGCTCTCTCTCATGAAAATGATTATTCAGTTAGACAAGATCGAACTAATGGGTTCGAACACGGGATCGGGATTAGGGATTTTGCTTTTTAGGAATTAGGAGAAGGATAATTGGGGGAAGCTCAGGGCCCGACTTGCATCATTCGGGGCCCAAGACACAGTATGAATGCGAGGGCCCCCTAACACGCAAGAGCCCCATTTGCTCAGTTGGTAAGGCGTTCAGCTACTAATCAGAGGATTGGTGGTTCGAATCCGTGAAATGGACTTGACATAGAAAAGTAAAAAAGTAGTGATCTTGCGATCGGAGGGTTGCCAGCTTCGCTACAAAAATACTAGAAAGTCGTCCAGAATATCCAACAAATTATACTGGCGTGTATACGGGACTGGTGCACGATACATCTGATCGGGGTCCAAAGTCCCGACGTCTATTGAAGGCGTTGGATGCCAGTTCAAGTGTTTCCTCGTCATCTGACCATGGTTCTAAAATAACGAGGTTCATGTATGAGTGTGTATGCGTTTCCGGGACTTTCCTTCGAGATTGAACCCGAACCGTCGCCAATAGCCCACTGTGCAGCTCTAGTGCGACGTTAATTAACCAAACCAAACCAAACCCTAACACGCAAAGTAAAAAAATAATAATTTTAAGTATCAGCCAAGTAATGGCTGAAGTCGACAGTGAACATAAGCTGAAACTAATAGCGTCTCCAGCCTAATCTGGCTGATGAAGGAAAGACATCTAGGCGCGATAATTGTTTGGCGATGAGCAAAGTTCCATCAGTTATTTCAAGCTTACGGCATATGGTTGCATAAATTGCTACAGCTTTTTACTTCGAGCATGAATGGTCTGTAGTAGAGAGAATATGACGTCATATTCATTTTTACTATTCTTAGTCCAGTCCGTCGCAAGGTTTAAACCAGGGACCCTTGAATTCCCAGCTAGCGAATTTTTATATTCTTTTATTTAGGTTTGGTTTGGTTTGGTTAATTAAATTCGCACAAGAACTGCACAGTGGGCTATTGGAGACGGTTCGGAGCCTATCTCGAAGGAAACACCAGAGAACGATGCCTCGTAATTTTGAACCATGGTCAGATGACGAGGACAACACCTGAGCTGGTATCCAACGTCTTCAATAGACGTCGGGACTTGGGACCCCGATCAGATGTATCGTGCACCAGTCCCGTATACACGCCGTTATTTTTTGTGGATGTTCTGGACGACTTTTCTAGTATTTTGTAGCGAAGCTGGCAACCCTCCGAAGTAGTGTAAAAAGGCCGCTACCAAGACGCGGAGTACGGCGGAGTAATGAGGAATAATGAGGCGTACGGGGAGGTGCGGCTGCACTTGAGGTGCGGATCAGGGAGGATCTCGTCTGTCAAGCCGTGATGCACCTGGCTCTAAGCCGAGGGGGCGTGGCCTAATGGAGATGACCTCAACCAATCAGGTGTCAGTAAGTGACGTCACATGCAGGGGACATGGGAACAGGTGTTGATGACTCATCGCCGCCGATGGGCATGTCCCACCGTGTCTCACCGTGTTTGTACAGGAACGGACCAATCAGGTTCTTGTGTGAGGATGACCTCATGAACAACCAATCAGGTGTCAGTAAGTGACGTCACACGCTGTCGGGGCAAGGTTTTACTAGTTCTGCTTGTAACCGCAAGGCGGCGCTGCATGTAGGGGAACGGACCAATCATATGCTTGTTTAAGAATGACATCATGAAGAACCAATCAGGTGTCAGTAAGTGATGTCTATGGAGTGTCATGTGACATGAAAGTTGCTTTTTTGTTATTTTGCGTTTTTATTTGGGTATTGGTGGAAATTTGCGACGCACAGCATCTACACATTTTTAATTATAAGCTGTGGGTTGTGACATCATAGGTATAATGTTAGGAATGGTTGGTTGTTGAAAAAACTGTGAGCTGTGAAAGTAATGTGAAAAAACTGTGAAAGTAAATAAAATATGATAGAATTAAACTAATATTCTTATTTTAATATTTATTATATTTTAATATTTATTTATATTTTGATATTTATTTGTATTTTATTATTTATATTTTTACATTTATTTTTAATATTTAATTATATTTTAACTTCTATATTTTATTATTCATTTATAATTTTAACTTCTATATTTTATTATTCATTTATATTTTATATATATTTTAATATTTATTATATTTTAATATTTATTTATATTTTGATATTTATTTGTATTTTATTATTTATATTTTTACATTTATTTTTAATATTTAATTATATTTTAACTTCTATATTTTATTATTCATTTATATTTTAACTTCTATATTTTATTATTCATTTATATTTTATATATATTTTAATATTTATATATATTTTATTATTCATATATTTCATACATATTTTAATATTTATTTATATTTTATTACTCATTTATATTTTACATATATTTTATTTACGTATACATCTGTGCCAAAAAAATTAACTCAGTGAGAGCAATTACGTCCCACTAGAGCTGCACAATGAACTTATGTTAAAGGGAATGACAGTAGTGTATATATTTTAACTATGGTTAGTACAAAAGAAAAGAATTTTGCAAGAATGGTTTTAGAAAAATATATTTTATGTGACCAACTCCAGCATATAATTTCGCAATATAACTCTATGAGGAATCATCCTATGGGGGTAAATAACATACCATCGTGTAAAGGAAGGTAGACCAGATTAATAAGTAAAGCTTTTTTTACCTTTTGACATGTGTACTAAGGGTATAAAAAATGACAGTCTGGGGTTCTATGAAAATAATGTTTATAACAATATACGTTTAAATTACAATTTATATAACGGAAATCAGTCTCAGTGGATGAAAAAAAAAGTAATTAATATGAAAGCTGATACTTTGAAAAAGAACCTTGGGAACCAAAACCTTGTATTACGGTTAATTAAACTTTTTATAAAAGTAATGTGTTCTTTAAATGTTTTTCACATCATACGTAAAATTATTATTTTAAGAGGGAAAATATCATATCGTTATGACTAGAAGGAGGGATCTCACCTTGATCACAATTGGATGCATTAGAATTGCTTACTGTTTAGGAATATGATGTAAAAGTTACTCTATCGCACTGTTTGTTGTGCTGGGCTTGATAAGAGCAGATTTGGGGTTGGTATGTAAGATAATGGATCTATTACTTGTTCTAATACGTGTTGAATAAGGGAATTTGTCTTAGATGTTGCTGTTTTAGGGGTGTTTTATAATTGGTTGTTTGATTGAACGATACAGTGCACCTATACAAAGGGGTTTATTTATACGCTTGGTACAAGTACACATTTTTTCTTATGTCATAAAATTACACTATAACAAAACGCATAGGTGGATGGTAGAAATGAAGTAGCACCATACAAGGGGAATTATTATGGCTGGCTGATTAAATTTTCAAAGACTAAGAGGCAACAAGTTCCCATATGAGTACAATTGAGGGTGAATGTGTAGAATTTGGCGACATCAAGTATCCACAAGGGGACAATTTGAGAGGTGTATTCGTAAAATTGGCGACATAAAGTACTCATAGGGAGACGTTTGTAGGCGTATACATAAAATTGGGGTGAAAGCGGGGTTTGTAGTTGTACATTAGACAAGAATAAATAAAAAAGTTTAAGTTTGAAATAAATTATAAAAAGAATAAATGTTAAAAAAAAAAAAGTTAAAATACAATTTAAAAAGCAAAATGTAAAAAAAAAAAAAAAGTTTAAAAAGAAAAATGTAAAAATAAAAAAAAGTTTAAGTGTGAATTAAAAACTAAAAGGTTAAGTAAGAAAAAAAAATAACTAAAAGTGAAAAAAAAAATTTAAAAGTGAAAAAAAAATATATATATATTTATATAAAAAATATTTGAAAAAAGTTTAAGTGTGAAATAAATTATAAAACTAATAAATGTAAAATAAAAAGTTTACATGTGAAATAGATTATAAAAAGTATAAATGTAAAAAAATAAATAAAAAGTTTAAGTGAAAAATATAATGTAAAGATAAAAAAGTTAAAAAACAGTAACTGTAAAATAAAAAAAAAGTTTGTATAAAATGAACTTTTAAAAGAAAAATGAAAAAAAAAAGTAAAAACAATATATATAAAAAAAAAGTTTTAAGTGTAAAAATAAAATTAAAAAAAAAAAATTAAAAAAAAAAAAAAAAGACAAATGTAAAAAAGAAAAACGTAAAAAAAAAAATTTAAAATTTAAAAAAAAAAATTTACAAACGAAAAATATGAAAAAAAAAAAAGAAACGTTAAAAGAAAATTGCTAAATGTAAAAAAGAAATGTGTTAAATGTAAAAGATTAACCATCATAAGTTTTTTACCCGAATCGACCCAAAGCCATATGGTGTTACGGAACGTACTAGCCCCATATAGGCACAGATGCCCGTGGTGAGTTCTGTGAATGGTCTACCCACTAATCAAACGACAAGTACCACAATTACATTAAATAATTAGCAACAAAAAAAGCAGGAAATACTACTATAGATATAAAAAATATTAACAAAGTATCGAAAATAGAACCAAAGGTAACTAATAAATCTGTATAGAATGAGTGTCTATAAATGTATAAGAGAAACCAATGTATATATTTCTACTAAAATGTTGACACATATACTAAATTTTTAACAAATTAAGTCAAATATTTGCGAAATAGAGAAAATAATACATACTTTTTAAAATTGTATCAAATAGTCTATGAATGGATAAAAAAAAAATATCATGACATGTATTAAAAAAAAAATTAAAATAATGGACTTACGTGTAACACATTAAGTTAAGAAATTTATACTTATCAAAGAAAGTAACGTAAGTCATATAAAAAAAAAAAAAACCTGTAGTTAAGTACAATTGTTAATTGAATATGCTACAAAATATTGTCAAATTACACCATTTTTAGTGATAGGACAAGCAAACTTGTTAAAATGTCATATAATTATCAAAAATATTATACAAAGTACGAATTTAAAAAAAAAAAGTAAATGCAAAAAGAAAAAAAAGTTTAAGTTTAAAATAAAATGTAAAAAAAATAAATGTAAAAAATAAAAAAAAGTTTAATAAAAAAAAAGTTAAAAAATAATAAAAAAAAAATTTAAGTGTAAAATACAATTTAAAAAAAAATGTAAAAAGAAAAAAGTTTAATAAAAATTACATGTAAAAAGAAAAAAGTAAAAAAAAAAAATAAAAAAAAAAGTTAAAAAAGAAAAAAAAAGTTAAAAAAGAAATAAAAAGTTAAAAAAGAAAAAAAAAAGTTTAAAAAGAAAAAAAAAAGTTTAAAAAGAAAAAAAAAGTTTAAAAAGAAAAAAAAAAATTAAAAAAGAAAAAAAAATTAAAAAAGAAAAAAAAAATAAAAAAGAAAAAAAAATTAAAAAAAAAGAAAAAAAATTTAAAAAAAAAAAAAAGTTAAAAAAAGAAAAAAAAAAGAAAAAAAAAGTTTAAAAAAAATAGTTAAAGTGTAAAATACAATTTTAAAAAAAAAATGAAAACATAAAAAATTAAAAAAAAAAAAATGTAAGTGTAAAATTACATTTTAAAAGAAAATGTGAAAATAGAAAAAAAAAGTAAAAAGAAAATTGCTAAAAGTAAAAAAAAAAATAAAGGTGTAAAATGTTAAATAAAAAGACCTTAAGTGTAAAAAATAGAAGAAAAAAGTTTAAGTGTAAAATATTACTCATCATAAGCTTTTTACTCGTATCCACCCAAAGTTATATGGCGTTACGGAGCGTACTAGCCCCATATAGGCGCAGATTCCTTGGTGAGTTCTGTGAATGGTCTACCCACTAATCAAACGATAAGTACAATAATTATATTAAAATATTAGCAAAAAAAAAAAAAGCAGAAAATACTAATATAGATATAAAAAATATTATCAAAGTATAGAAAATAGAACCAAGAATAACTAATAAATCTGTATACAATGGGTGTCTATAAATGTATAAGAGAAACCAATGTTTATATCTCTACTAAAATGTTGACACATATACTAAATGTTTAATAAATTAACTCATATATTTGCGAAATAGAAAAAATGGTACATACTTTTTAAAATTGTATCAAATAGTCTATGAATGGATAAAAAAAAAATTGTATATATAATTTTTAATTGTATCTATAAATGGATAAAAAAAAAATCATGACATGTATTAAAATAATGGACTTACGCGTGACAGTTTAAGTTAAAAAATTTATATTTACCAAAGAAATTAACATAAGTTATTTAAAAAAAAAAAAACTGTAATTAAGTATAATTGTTAATTGAATATGCTACAAAATATTGCCAAGTTATTCCATGGTAGTGATTTAACAACCAAACACTTTGTCTTTAAAGATTACGATAACGCAGTTTTAGAAACTAACATAGGGGCAAATGTGTATAATTATCATAAAATACTTCACATTACTGTTAAAATGTCATATAATTATCAAATATATTATACAAAGTAAGAAAAATATTACTTAATATGTTAAAATATTACCAATAGTACATGCCCAACAGATCAAAATGACCTTCAGCACCCTACGACACATGAAAACTTACGGAGATTAACAGCAATCTTGCCTCAAAAAATAAAACCAATAGTGTGCTGCTAAGGATAAAATGTCAAGTACACACCCAGTGTAGGAGATATATACAAATAATATTGTTGAATTATTAACAAAGTGATTTCATTAATACTAAAATAAGGTCTTTGTTACAATAATATATATATATATGGAAATTAAGTTCTTATTAGTGAAATTTATGTAATATTTTTAGACTGCTTTGTTCAATTTATAATATGTAGGTAGAATTTTTACATAAAAAACCCCTTTGTGTTTATCAAAAATATTTCACAAATTAAGAAGAAGAATACCTAAGGAAGGTCTTTGCACATGATTATAGTACAAAACCATGTGGATTTACATCAATTTTACCAGGAACAAGGGGGTCAGTATACGGCTATGAGTCAAATAGTCAATTTTTCACCACATTCAGGCATTTGTGTTATTAATGCCTGAATGTGGTTTTAAAATTGACTATTTGACTCATAGCCGTATACTGACCCCCTTGTTCCTGGTAAAATTGATGTAAATCCACATGGTTTTGTACTATAATCATGTGCAAAGACCTTCCTTAGGTATTCTTCTTCTTAATTTGTGAAATATTTTTGATAAACACAAAGGGGTTTTTTATGTAAAAATTCTACCTACATATTATAAATTGAACAAAGCAGTCTAAAAATATTACATAAATTTCACTAATAAGAACTTAATTTCCATATATATATATATTATTGTAACAAAGACCTTATTTTAGTATTAATGAAATCACTTTGTTAATAATTCAACAATATTATTTGTATATATCTCCTACACTGGGTGTGTACTTGACATTTTATCCTTAGCAGCACACTATTGGTTTTATTTTTTGAGGCAAGATTGCTGTTAATCTCCGTAAGTTTTCATGTGTCGTAGGGTGCTGAAGGTCATTTTGATCTGTTGGGCATGTACTATTGGTAATATTTTAACATATTAAGTAATATTTTTCTTACTTTGTATAATATATTTGATAATTATATGACATTTTAACAGTAATGTGAAGTATTTTATGATAATTATACACATTTGCCCCTATGTTAGTTTCTAAAACTGCGTTATCGTAATCTTTAAAGACAAAGTGTTTGGTTGTTAAATCACTACCATGGAATAACTTGGCAATATTTTGTAGCATATTCAATTAACAATTATACTTAATTACAGTTTTTTTTTTTTTAAATAACTTATGTTAATTTCTTTGGTAAATATAAATTTTTTAACTTAAACTGTCACGCGTAAGTCCATTATTTTAATACATGTCATGATTTTTTTTTTATCCATTTATAGATACAATTAAAAATTATATATACAATTTTTTTTTTATCCATTCATAGACTATTTGATACAATTTTAAAAAGTATGTACCATTTTTTCTATTTCGCAAATATATGAGTTAATTTATTAAACATTTAGTATATGTGTCAACATTTTAGTAGAGATATAAACATTGGTTTCTCTTATACATTTATAGACACCCATTGTATACAGATTTATTAGTTATTCTTGGTTCTATTTTCTATACTTTGATAATATTTTTTATATCTATATT
Source organism: Troglohyphantes excavatus (assembly GCA_963932185.1). Lineage (NCBI taxonomy): Eukaryota > Metazoa > Arthropoda > Arachnida > Araneae > Linyphiidae > Troglohyphantes > Troglohyphantes excavatus. The sequence continues at coordinate 1,462,355 of OZ010678.1, read as the reverse complement.
AGTATTTTCTGCTTTTTTTTTTTTTGCTAATATTTTAATATAATTATTGTACTTATCGTTTGATTAGTGGGTAGACCATTCACAGAACTCACCAAGGAATCTGCGCCTATATGGGGCTAGTACGCTCCGTAACGCCATATAACTTTGGGTGGATACGAGTAAAAAGCTTATGATGAGTAATATTTTACACTTAAACTTTTTTCTTCTATTTTTTACACTTAAGGTCTTTTTATTTAACATTTTACACCTTTATTTTTTTTTTTACTTTTAGCAATTTTCTTTTTACTTTTTTTTTCTATTTTCACATTTTCTTTTAAAATGTAATTTTACACTTACATTTTTTTTTTTTTAATTTTTTATGTTTTCATTTTTTTTTTAAAATTGTATTTTACACTTTAACTATTTTTTTTAAACTTTTTTTTTCTTTTTTTTTTCTTTTTTTAACTTTTTTTTTTTTTTAATTTTTTTTCTTTTTTTTTAATTTTTTTTTCTTTTTTATTTTTTTTTTCTTTTTTAATTTTTTTTTCTTTTTTAATTTTTTTTTTCTTTTTAAACTTTTTTTTTCTTTTTAAACTTTTTTTTTTCTTTTTAAACTTTTTTTTTTCTTTTTTAACTTTTTTTCTTTTTTAACTTTTTATTTCTTTTTTAACTTTTTTTTTCTTTTTTAACTTTTTTTTTTATTTTTTTTTTTTACTTTTTTCTTTTTACATGTAATTTTTATTAAACTTTTTTCTTTTTACATTTTTTTTTAAATTGTATTTTACACTTAAATTTTTTTTTTATTATTTTTTAACTTTTTTTTTATTAAACTTTTTTTTATTTTTTACATTTATTTTTTTTACATTTTATTTTAAACTTAAACTTTTTTTTCTTTTTGCATTTACTTTTTTTTTTTAAATTCGTACTTTGTATAATATTTTTGATAATTATATGACATTTTAACAAGTTTGCTTGTCCTATCACTAAAAATGGTGTAATTTGACAATATTTTGTAGCATATTCAATTAACAATTGTACTTAACTACAGGTTTTTTTTTTTTTTATATGACTTACGTTACTTTCTTTGATAAGTATAAATTTCTTAACTTAATGTGTTACACGTAAGTCCATTATTTTAATTTTTTTTTTAATACATGTCATGATATTTTTTTTTTATCCATTCATAGACTATTTGATACAATTTTAAAAAGTATGTATTATTTTCTCTATTTCGCAAATATTTGACTTAATTTGTTAAAAATTTAGTATATGTGTCAACATTTTAGTAGAAATATATACATTGGTTTCTCTTATACATTTATAGACACTCATTCTATACAGATTTATTAGTTACCTTTGGTTCTATTTTCGATACTTTGTTAATATTTTTTATATCTATAGTAGTATTTCCTGCTTTTTTTGTTGCTAATTATTTAATGTAATTGTGGTACTTGTCGTTTGATTAGTGGGTAGACCATTCACAGAACTCACCACGGGCATCTGTGCCTATATGGGGCTAGTACGTTCCGTAACACCATATGGCTTTGGGTCGATTCGGGTAAAAAACTTATGATGGTTAATCTTTTACATTTAACACATTTCTTTTTTACATTTAGCAATTTTCTTTTAACGTTTCTTTTTTTTTTTCATATTTTTCGTTTGTAAATTTTTTTTTTTAAATTTTAAATTTTTTTTTTTACGTTTTTCTTTTTTTACATTTGTCTTTTTTTTTTTTTTTTTAATTTTTTTTTTTTAATTTTATTTTTACACTTAAAACTTTTTTTTTATATATATTGTTTTTACTTTTTTTTTTCATTTTTCTTTTAAAAGTTCATTTTATACAAACTTTTTTTTTATTTTACAGTTACTGTTTTTTAACTTTTTTATCTTTACATTATATTTTTCACTTAAACTTTTTATTTATTTTTTTACATTTATACTTTTTATAATCTATTTCACACGTAAACTTTTTATTTTACATTTATTAGTTTTATAATTTATTTCACACTTAAACTTTTTTCAAATATTTTTTATATAAATATATATATATTTTTTTTTCACTTTTAAATTTTTTTTTTCACTTTTAGTTATTTTTTTTTCTTACTTAACCTTTTAGTTTTTAATTCACACTTAAACTTTTTTTTATTTTTACATTTTTCTTTTTAAACTTTTTTTTTTTTTTTACATTTTGCTTTTTAAATTGTATTTTAACTTTTTTTTTTTTAACATTTATTCTTTTTATAATTTATTTCAAACTTAAACTTTTTCATTTATTCTTGTCTAATGTACAACTACAAACCCCGCTTTCACCCCAATTTTATGTATACGCCTACAAACGTCTCCCTATGAGTACTTTATGTCGCCAATTTTACGAATACACCTCTCAAATTGTCCCCTTGTGGATACTTGATGTCGCCAAATTCTACACATTCACCCTCAATTGTACTCATATGGGAACTTGTTGCGTCTTAGTCTTTGAAAATTTAATCAGCCAGCCATAATAATTCCCCTTGTATGGTGCTACTTCATTTCTACCATCCACCTATGCGTTTTGTTATAGTGTAATTTTATGACATAAGAAAAAATGTGTACTTGTACCAAGCGTATAAATAAACCCCTTTGTATAGCTGCACTGTATCGTTCAATCAAACAACCAATTATAAAACACCCCTAAAACAGCAACATCTAAGACAAATTCCCTTATTCAACACGTATTAGAACAAGTAATAGATCCATTATCTTACATACCAACCCCAAATCTGCTCTTATCAAGCCCAGCACAACAAACAGTGCGATAGAGTAACTTTTACATCATATTCCTAAACAGTAAGCAATTCTAATGCATCCAATTGTGATCAAGGTGAGATCCCTCCTTCTAGTCATAACGATATGATATTTTCCCTCTTAAAATAATAATTTTACGTATGATGTGAAAAACATTTAAAGAACACATTACTTTTATAAAAAGTTTAATTAACCGTAATACAAGGTTTTGGTTCCCAAGGTTCTTTTTCAAAGTATCAGCTTTCATATTAATTACTTTTTTTTTCATCCACTGAGACTGATTTCCGTTATATAAATTGTAATTTAAACGTATATTGTTATAAACATTATTTTCATAGAACCCCAGACTGTCATTTTTTATACCCTTAGTACACATGTCAAAAGGTAAAAAAAGCTTTACTTATTAATCTGGTCTACCTTCCTTTACACGATGGTATGTTATTTACCCCCATAGGATGATTCCTCATAGAGTTATATTGCGAAATTATATGCTGGAGTTGGTCACATAAAATATATTTTTCTAAAACCATTCTTGCAAAATTCTTTTCTTTTGTACTAACCATAGTTAAAATATATACACTACTGTCATTCCCTTTAACATAAGTTCATTGTGCAGCTCTAGTGGGACGTAATTGCTCTCACTGAGTTAATTTTTTTGGCACAGATGTATACGTAAATAAAATATATGTAAAATATAAATGAGTAATAAAATATAAATAAATATTAAAATATGTATGAAATATATGAATAATAAAATATATATAAATATTAAAATATATATAAAATATAAATGAATAATAAAATATAGAAGTTAAAATATAAATGAATAATAAAATATAGAAGTTAAAATATAATTAAATATTAAAAATAAATGTAAAAATATAAATAATAAAATACAAATAAATATCAAAATATAAATAAATATTAAAATATAATAAATATTAAAATATATATAAAATATAAATGAATAATAAAATATAGAAGTTAAAATTATAAATGAATAATAAAATATAGAAGTTAAAATATAATTAAATATTAAAAATAAATGTAAAAATATAAATAATAAAATACAAATAAATATCAAAATATAAATAAATATTAAAATATAATAAATATTAAAATAAGAATATTAGTTTAATTCTATCATATTTTATTTACTTTCACAGTTTTTTCACATTACTTTCACAGCTCACAGTTTTTTCAACAACCAACCATTCCTAACATTATACCTATGATGTCACAACCCACAGCTTATAATTAAAAATGTGTAGATGCTGTGCGTCGCAAATTTCCACCAATACCCAAATAAAAACGCAAAATAACAAAAAAGCAACTTTCATGTCACATGACACTCCATAGACATCACTTACTGACACCTGATTGGTTCTTCATGATGTCATTCTTAAACAAGCATATGATTGGTCCGTTCCCCTACATGCAGCGCCGCCTTGCGGTTACAAGCAGAACTAGTAAAACCTTGCCCCGACAGCGTGTGACGTCACTTACTGACACCTGATTGGTTGTTCATGAGGTCATCCTCACACAAGAACCTGATTGGTCCGTTCCTGTACAAACACGGTGAGACACGGTGGGACATGCCCATCGGCGGCGATGAGTCATCAACACCTGTTCCCATGTCCCCTGCATGTGACGTCACTTACTGACACCTGATTGGTTGAGGTCATCTCCATTAGGCCACGCCCCCTCGGCTTAGAGCCAGGTGCATCACGGCTTGACAGACGAGATCCTCCCTGATCCGCACCTCAAGTGCAGCCGCACCTCCCCGTACGCCTCATTATTCCTCATTACTCCGCCGTACTCCGCGTCTTGGTAGCGGCCTTTTTACACTACTCTCCGATCACAAGATCACTACTTTTTTACTTCTCTTTGTCAAGTCCGTCGCACAGGATCGAACCAGGAACCTTCGTATTCCCAGCTGACGCCTTTTTACCGCTCGGCCATGGAGGTCTCCGTGTATACCGGACTGGTGTTCGATAAATGTGGTCGGGGTCCCAAGTCCCGACGTCTATTGAAGGCGTTGGGTGCCAATTCAGGTGTTTCCTCGTCATCTGACCATGGTTCTAAAATAACGAGGTGCATGTGTGAATGTGTATGTGTTCATCGGTGTTTCCTTCGAGATAGACCCTGAATCGTCGCCAATAGCCCACTGTGCAGCTCTAGTGCAACGTTAATTAACCAAAAAACAAACCGGGACCGAAATTGGATGCTTAGCCTAGGCCCCTCTAGTAATACATTTTAACCGGAGCAGTTTTTTACAATAAAAAAAAATATCAAGCCTATTTTTTTCAAAAAAATTTAATATGTTGTATTTTTTATTATCACTTTTATATTTTCTATATATTTTTTTATATAAATTAAAATCTTAAAAAATTTAAAGCAGTGTTTCATCAGATGTCCTTTAATAACAGACATGTTCTAAACAGCGTTTGATTTATACATAGAAGTGTATTTAACGTATGAAACTTGCATCTCAGAGCGAAAAACTCATATCGTGTGATATCTTTTCAAGGCCTCCGTGGCCGAGTGGATTAAGGCGTCAACTGGGAATCCAAGAGTCCCCGGTTCAAACCTTGCGATGGACTAGACTAAAGAATAGTAAAAAGCTATTGCGATCGGAGGGTTGCCAACTTCGCTACCAAAATACCAGAATGTCGTCCAGAACATCCACAAAAAATTAACGGCGTGTATACGGGACTGGTGCACGATACATCTGATCGGAGTACAAAGTCCCGACGTCTATTGAGGGCAGTGGATCCAGCTCAGGTGTTGTCCTCTTCATCTAACCATGGTTCAAGAATAAGAGGCCTTTCCTTCGAGAATGGCCCCGAACCGTCGCCAATAGCCCACTGTTCAGCTCTAGTGCGACGTTATTTAACCAAACCAAACCAAAACCATCTCTTCAAAATTATGAATTAAAAAATACTCGCGATTAGCTGATGAATTGGGAAATGTGTAACAGTGAATATTTATGAATGGAATGACGTAATTAACCACGTGTCTGAGGCCGTGCATGTTGGCTTCACTTTGAAGTTAGAGAGAGTGACATCATGACTCCTCTATTACAAGGAAGCCATTTTCGAAGGCTTTTTATTACGAAATGTACTATTTTTTTTTCTTAGGCCGTCTAAGTTGTAGTGATGCCAATATGACGTAAAATATTCTGCTTTAACTTGTATACAAATAAAAAAATTATTATTTTTCCCATTGCCCGGTGCCATAACCACCTACTCGGATGGGATCAGCCCAAAATTGAATGCTCGGCCTAGGACTCTTTAGTAGTACATTTTAGCCCGTTTTTCGACGGCAGGAGTTTTATACAACTAAAAAAATATCGATACTATTTTTTTAAAAGGTTTTAAACGTTGAATTCTTTACATACCACTTTTAAATTTTTTATATATTCTGTTATATAAATTAAAATTTAAAAATCAGTAGAAATATTTTACTAAACTTCTTTGAATAACAGAACTGTTCCAAACAGCGTCTGATTCATACATAAAAGTGTATTTAGCGTAAGAAAATTGTCTCGCGCGAAAATAGTTTTTATTTATTATTAATTAACGTCACACTAAAGCAGCACAGTGACGATTCGGGCCCTATCTCGAAGGAAAAACCCGGGAACATTGCCTCGTATTTTTGAACCATGGTCAGATGACGAGGGGATTTTTTTGGTTTTGGTTAATTAACGTCGCACTAGAGCTGCACAGTGGGCTATTGGCGACGGTTCGGTGCCTATCTCGAAGGAAAGACCCGGGAACGATGTATCGTATTTTTGAACCATGGTCAGATGCCAAGGACTACACCTGAACTGGCACCCAACGCCCTCAATAGACGTCGGGACTTTGGACCCCTATCAGATGTATCGTGCACCAGTCCCGTACACACGCCATTTATTTTTGCGGATGTTCTGGACGACTTTTCTATTATTTTGTAGTGAAGCTGGCAACCCTCCGATCACAAGATCACTACTTTTTTTACTTTTCTTTGTCAAGTCCATCGCCTAGGATCGAACCAGGAATCCTCAGATTCCTAGCTGACGCCTTTATACACTGGGGGCACCCAGGTCGGTGCCTTTAAAAAAGGAACATATTTTATGGCCACACCCTGCATTTAGAGCAGCCGTTGTTTTTCTGAGAAACTGAGCAACCGTAGATTAGATAGGCCTCGGAAAGACCCGGGAGCTGTGTCTGGCATTTACTTTATTTTAAAAGTTTGACGAAATATTGAAATTAAAAATATTTGTCGTTAAAGTAGTAAATTTAAAAAAAATTATTTATCTTTTACATTTTTTTTAATGAAGAATTGGCATTCTATCGCAAAGAAAGATGACATCGGCCATTTTTTCCCTTTCTGTAAATTTTTAGAAGTAAACCCACTTCGTGTAAACAGTGCTACATGTCGCTTTACAACAACTTCTAACTAATTTTAAAAGTTTTAATTTTGAAAAAGACATGTACATAAAAATGAGTGCAATGGGTAAAAATGAATAAAAAGATGAGTTGCTAGCCTACATAGGCTGCCTTCATAAATCACTTTCAATAAATATCGACAATTACAACCAAGACTTATTTGAAATCGAACCCACATCTTCAGTCACGGCAGTTCAGTGTCTTATCCGTTGTACTTCCATAGCCGAATGAAGAAGTTATAAACAGAAGTAATGTTGAAATAGTGTGCCAAAAGAATGGGAAGTAAGATAATTGAGTTGTAATGACTTTCTATTTAAGCAATCGACATCAAATGATGTTGAAACCGTCTTCTGAACAAATATTTTAAGTGTGTCAGGTCTCTTGCTTAAGATGGCTTGAAGAGAAGCTGAGATGAACAATATTAAATCACACTGTTCATTTTTGAGAAAGTACGATTACTTAAATTTGAGTGCGTCATCACTCAGTTACGATGCAATTGTACTCAAAGAAAACGAGTACGTCATCGCTCATTTACGATGCAATTGTACTCAAAGAAAGACGAGTACGTCATCGCTCATTTACGATGCAATTGTACTCAAAGAAAGACGAGTACGTCATCGCTCATTTACGATGCAATTGTACTCAAAGAAAGACGAGTACGTCATCGCTCATTTACGATGCAATTGTACTCAAAGAAAGACGAGTACGTCATCGCTCATTTACGATGCAATTGTACTCAAAGAAAAACGAGTACGGTCATGTACTCATTTTTAAGCACCTTTTCTTTTTACCGTGTAGTCGCATACTTCACCACTGGGTTACCGGGCACCTAGAAAACCCACAAAAATCTCCTTTAAAAATGCAATAGAAATGACCTCCACAAAACGAGCACTTCCAAAGGAGCAGTTAGCAAAATCGTCTTTGTATCCGTTTCCTATAGACAGAATTGATTATCCACCCATAATTAAACAACTCCCAGCAGAAGGAAGTTACAACTCCGCCAGAACACGTGTACTTCGCGTAGAAACCGACTTTCGAACACGATCACGTGATTTCTTTTGCCATTTTTTTCGTTCTTTTTTATGGGCTCCTCACACGAAATGTCGCTAACACGAAATTAATGCAATAAACTCGAGTGGAATTAGTTACTTTCGACGTCAACATGTGATTTCGACAAAGTTGAAATGATATCATACATATTCCAATCAATAGGAGTGATGATGATGATGATGATTGTAATTAGGATTAGGGTTGCCGTTTCGGAAATTAGTCTCTGCGACGAAGTAAACACTGGTGGCTATTACACACACCTAGTTACGGCTCGTGGGCTACAGCAAGTACAGCCGGGCCGCACCTTAATTTATTAGTGTATTTTAAAACTAAAATACGATATATTACTAATTTTCTTAAATGCAGATTAGAATTAAAAATGACATTTCTACGGTAAGTTAACGAAAAAAAAAAAGGACGCAAAAAATAACGTACGGAAAGTAAAAAAAACTCCGGTTTATCATAACTGCAGCCACAATGCGAAGTCAAGAATTGGCTGCATCGTTGCCATGACAACCACTGCGTAGTATGGGGACAATGCTCCATGCTCCACTGCCTTCGTGACGATATTCAGCCCGAAATTAATTTTTCGACTTCGGCTGTACTTGTGAATTCGATAAACTGATTGGCTCGTGCGTGAATCGCGGGGGTGGGCGGGAACCGATATTTCTCAAGAATCTCTCCAAACGAAAAGAGTTTTTTGATGAATTTACATGTGTGTTGTTTCATTACTTAACTTAATATTAAAATTAACTAATTCGCAAGTTTAAAAGAAAGGATATGATTGATTTAATTTTCAAAAATAAGAAAGTGTTTTTCATTTTTTCGTTTGTTATCAGTTCGTAAATATATTTAAAGGAAACTTTGATTTGAGTAATAAATACATTAAAAAAATCCGATCATGTATGGTTGTGGAAAGTAGAGACATTTTTTTTTACCTGAAACCAATTGAAAGAGTAACAACTGCACTCCACTTATCCATGTTAAAATAAGCCGACATGTGTTGCTTTTGGCTGAGTTTTTTCTGTTTTCTTTTGAAACCCATTTTAAATGCAATCTGCTATTAAAATAGAAAGTCATTTGCACGTTAAAGTGATTAAAAAGCAAGAGCAACAAATAACTAGAAAAACGACCTCCGCTGATCGCTGTTAGAGAGGGTCCGCGGGTTTGGTTAACTGTCCAAAGGGACCAAAAACAACTGGGCGACAAAGCTTTAAGGTAGTTGATACCTTTTTGTTCAACTTATAGGCATGTGTGAACAAGCCTTTTCCATGTACTGTTACATGAAAATCGTATATCACAACAGGCTTAAAAATTCTTATCAAAAGTTAATAAAGTTACCAAAGTTAATAAAGTTACAAAAGTTAATAAAGTTAAAGAAAGTTAATAAACTTACAAAAGTCAATAAAGTTACAAAAGTTAATAAAGTTACTAAAGTTAGAAAAGTTACCAAAGATAATAAAGTTACCAAAGTCAGAAAAGTTACCAAAGTTAATAAAGTTACCAAAGTTAATAAAGTTACCAAAGTTAATAAAGTTATCAAAGCTAATGAAGTTACCAAAGTTAGAAAAGTTTTCAAAGTTAATAAAGTTACCAAAGACTCATTTAGAGTGAAAATATGAAGCTTGCAGCCAAACTTGAAAGAGATTACATGAACTAAAAGAGAGGTTTAACTAACTCCATACAGTTCGAAAATCACTGCAGTCACTAACTTTTGTGACTATTATAGAGTTTTCATGAGTGTGAAACGTTGAAGTAAGAGACTAAACGTAATTAAACTTTTGATTTCATGGTGTTATCTTTTCTACGTATTTGTTTGTTAAATTTGTGTCAATATTCTTTGTAAAAGCTTATATATAAAATATTCTTGTAAAATTAGAGAACCATAAAATTAAATTAAGAATTTTTATCTTCCCTGAAAAAGGGATGGGGGGGATTCCATCTGCATATATGAAAAAAAAAAGGAGTTCCCGGTCTTATTTCGAGCTACGAGTATCAGGGGTCCGTGGCTTAATGCTAATTGGGAACCATGTGTACATTGATCCACTGATCACCGTTCTATTCTGTAAAACGGACTCAAAGGCCAAACGTGGGGAAATGCCCTCTAGGTTGTTTACACATCTCAATGTGTTTGGTATGTTTGTGCTCTTCAATTAAGCTCGCATTTGCTACGGTCCTTCGATTAGAACTAACAATGGAAGGGCATTTATACACATATAACTGATTTCCTGTTGAGTTAGGGGGGCATTATAGTCAGTGCGGGATTTACCACTAGGCAGCAGCTACCTACGGTCGCATTCTCATCTCTCTCTCTCTCTCTCTCTCTCTCTCTCTCTCTCTCTCTCTCTCTCTCTCTCTCTCTATATATATATATATATATATATATATATATATATATATATATAAAATAACCCAAATTTACACATTTTTTTTATGATGGCTCTTAATATTTTTTTAAAGTTTGCTAATTGAAATAACCCATTTTTCTAGTTCCCTACTGATTTTAAATTTGATAGTTCTAATATGACATGACGTGACTTTTGAAGGACGTATATATCATAGACGGGAAAAGGGGCCCCTTGGAAAATTTCGATTTGGGCAGCAAAATCTTAAAACCAGCGCTGATTAAAATATCAACATTTTAATTCGCTCAAGTTTCTGTCGAAGTATCTTTATAGATTTTAAAGGCGTATTAGCGTCAAAAGAAGTAATATAAAATTTTAAGATATTCCATATTTATATTTGAATCCATATTTGATCATTCATATTTTGCTCAATCTACTATTTGGTTCGGAACCGACAACGGAAATCGCCAACATGCGATGTTCGCCAAGTAATGAACTAATGCGACATCCGTATGTTTTATCTGTTCTGGTGATTACGGTCGCAGTCAATGGAGCTCGATAAATATTTATGAATGGCTTGGAACATCGCTTCCCCTGGTAATAAATTCGTGGGTCGCTCTTTAGAGAGGTGTGGTGGCGGCCCAGTGGTAGATTAGTAATCGGAGAATTACGAGTTCGAATATCGACGTGGGCTTGACAAATTGCAGCGATCTCGTGATCGGAGGATTGCTAGATTCGTTCCTAAAAGTTTTTTTGATAAATCCACACTTTCCACAGACGTGTATACGGGACTAGTGCATGTTAAATCCAACCGCGGACCAATATCCTCACGCCTATGTAAGGCTACGCGGGGTGCCAGCTCAGATGTTATACTCGTCATATGACCATAAATAAAAAATACGAGGCAGTGTTCCTGGGTCCTTCCTCCAAGATATACCCCGTGGAGCTCTTTAGTACGCGACGTTAATTTTATCAACCCACCCCTATGTCGCGCCACTGTCACGCATGAGGGTCCCCTCCTATGTCAAGGCTGCGCGACGTAATAAATAAACGCCTCCGATCTAGGGATTTTTTATTAATGTTTAACCTGTCAGAATGTACAGATAATATTAATGGAACTGTCCTTAAACTTTTTCTTTTATGACATCTATAGTTTAAATGTAAGTTTAGGACATCTATAGTTTAAATGTAAGTTAATGACATCTATGGTTTAAATGTAATTTTATGACATCTATAGTGTAAATGTCAGTTAATGACATCTATGGTTTAAATGTAAGTTTATGACATGTATAGTTTGAATGTAATTTTATGACATGTATGGTTTAAATGTAAGTTTATGACATGTATAGTTTAAATGTAAGTTTATGACATGTATAGTTTAAATGTAAGTTTATGACATGTATAGTTTAAATGTAAGTTTATGACATCTATGGTTTAAATGTAAGTTTATTGACATCTATGGTTTAAATGTAAGTTTATGACCACTATGCACTAGAGCGCTATTGGCGATGGTTTGGGGCTTCTCCCGACGAAAAGACACGGGAGCAATGCCTCATATTTTTCTTAATAGCTATTGAATAGCCCAATGTGTAGCTCTAGTGCGACGTTATTTAATCACAAACCAAACCTAATAGCTATGGAAAATTTTCCGGCAGCTGAGATCACGGCCACTTGTGTCGTCATCCGCCAATCGCGTGGAGGGTTGTCAACTGCTTGTCTCCTTTGTCAATCTCCGGTGTGACAACACTTTCCGTTAATCGCCCCCCCTTCCCCCGCACCACTGACAAATCGCGAACCCCACTCTCTCGTCGGTAATCGATACTCCGGTTTGCCAAGCTTGGCTAGAAATCGCTCCTTAGGCGATTTCGGTTATTAGTTTGGAATATTGGTCCATTTGTTTCCATTGATTTGATTTGATTAATTAACGTCGCACTACAGCTGCACAGTGGGGTATCGGTTAAGGTTTGGGTCCAAACTACAGGAAAAGACCCGGGAACGATGCCTCGTATACTTGAACCGTGGTCAGATGACGAGGAATACACTGAGCTGGCACCCGACGCAACCTCAATAGGCATCAAGACATTGGACACTGATCATATTTATCGGGCACCAGTCCCGTATACATGACAGTATAATTTGTTGGATGTTCTGGACGACTTTCTAGTATTTTTGTAGCGAAGCTGGCGACTCTCCGATCGCAAGATCACTACTTTTTTACTTTTCTTTGTCAAGTCCATCGCACGGATTCGAACCAGCAATCCACCGATTACTAGCTAAACACCTTTTCCAACCCGGGGTCCGAGTACGACTGGCAGTTCGTGAGATGATTGAAAGCTGTCTCTTTGAAAGATCTTTGAAAAGAAAAATAATAAGTGGAATTATTTTACTTTTAGATTTGAAAGAAAGTATTTTTCATCTCTTCTTCCATAATTGGGGCTCGGTAGCCCAGTGGATAAAGGCGTCCAGCTGCTAATCAGAGGATTGCGAGTTATAGTCCGTGCGATGGACTTGACAGAGAAAAGTAAAAAGAAGTAGTGATATTGTGATCGGAGAGTTGCCAGCTTCGCTACATAAATACTAGAAATTCGTCCAGAACATCCAACAAATTATACCGGCTTGTATGCGGAACTGGTGCACGATAGATCTGAGCGGGGTTTAAAGTCCTGACGCCTATTGAAGGTATGAGTGCCGGCTCTGGTGTTATCCTCGTCATTCGACCAGGGTTAAAAAAAAAAAAAAGAGGCATAGTTCCCGGTTCTTTCCTTCGAGAAAGGCCTCGAACCGTCGCCAATAGTTCACTGTGCAGCTCTAGTGCGACATTAATTAACCAAACCGTATTTTTATTAAAAAGCTGTTGACAAAAAATTTAATCCTTCATTCAAATATCCTTTTTTTTATTTTAAAATGAAAACATACCATTAATTTGTTTGTATGCAACAAACATTTTTTTTTTTCTAAGTTTATAAAAGTTCCAAACAATCTTTACAAAATAAACACATTTTAAAAGAATATTCACCATTGTTCTTCTACTGTACCTTACTTTTGAAAAACATACAATCCAAGTCAGAAAATATTTCAAAAAACTTTTATTTTTTTTAAATTTGGCGATTTAGGCGCGCTGACGAAGTTTCCAAAAACGGCATCCCATATTCGACAATCTCCCCTTGTTGTTTACTTCGTAACCAAGGGCAACCGATGGGAGGGGCGTGACTTGAGCACTGCCAATCACGCACGCGGGGGCGGGGCGTTGAATCAGTGAGTGACGGATTGAATCCGCGGTAGGGAATCTCGGCCGAGCAGAATCATTTCTTCGTCGAGAAGCGAACGGCGAGAAAAGGGATACTACGCGATTCTGGATTATGCCTTCGCGCGGTTTATCGATCATCCGGCTGCTGTTATCCGGCGGGAAATGTCCGGGATATCCGGCGGGGATCCGGTGATCGGGGAGATGACGGATTCCTAAGAAAAGTGGGATTGAAGCGTTTTTTTATCCGTCCAGTTATGTCGTACTCCCAGTTCGGCTACTCTTATCCGGCATCATCTCAGGTCAGTTCGAATTATCCATTTTATTTTCAATTTTTAAAAAATATTATTTTCTCTATATATAAAATAAATAAATAAGGACTTCCTTCCGTAAGGTTGCAGCGGTTTTGCCGCAAAGTGTGCCGTCTAATATAATTCAAATAGCCATAAAAAACGAACATTTTCACACACACAAAAACAATAATGTTAAAAAGCACTGATCTCTAACTGTAACTTCTGGATAAGGCAAGACATTTTGTTGACTTGAAGCCGATGTAGAGGCAGCCACGATGTACCCCTCTTTCTTTGCTACAACAATATGTCGTATACTTTCATGTTAAAATAAGCCGACGTGTATCTTTTGGCTGAGTTTTTTTCTATTTTCTTTTTCAACCCGTTTTAAATGCAATCTGCTATTGAAATAGAAAGTCCTTTGCAAGTCAAAATCGAAGTAGATAAAAAGCAAGAGTAAACACTATTTGTTTGGCAATATAAAAATTAATTCTATAAGAAGAAAATATCATATTTATATAAATTTAATATTTCTACAATGCTATGGTAATAATTAACACCACTAAATCACTTTAAAAAATTTTGGGGACACAGCATGGCTGCTTTCAATTGGGCTGATTTCAATTTCAACGCGCCCATAGAGGAAACAAGGTTTGAGCCTTCCAGCAGTTACAGTTAGAGTTCACTTTTAAAAAGCCCTAACTTAAAAAAAAATTATTCATATGTCAAAAGAATAGGAAGTAAGATAATTGAGTTATAATAACTCAGTTTCCATTGAAGCAATTGACATCAATTAATGTGGAAAACCATCTTCTGAACAACTCTTGATTAGCATTATTAAATCACACTGCTCCTTTTTAGAACGTGCGATTACTTAAATTTGAGTACGCCCCCGCTCATTTACGGATGCAATTACTGCAATTATACTCAAAGAACAAGAGTATGCTCAGGTACTCATATTTAAGTACCTTTTTTTTTTACAGTGTGGACTGGAACCGAAAGTCATCTGCTAGCTTAAGACAGCAGCATCTGGCAGTGGCGGCCCGTGGTCTAAAATGTTAGCGCAGCCGAAATCATGTGAATTCCCCCCACCCCCCTCCCTATTTTCCAAAAACCTTACATGAACGGAAATTCTTTATTATTCACTACTCAAATCAAGTTTCCTTTCAATTTTTAAGAAATGATAACATGCGAAAAAAATAGAAAACACTTACTTATTTTTTGAAAATTAAAGCAATCCTGCTTTCTTTTAAACATGCGAATCGGTCAATTTTAATATTAACTTACATAACGAAACAACAGCAGGACCATGTCCTGAAACAACAGAGCACACAGTATATTTATCACGAAAACCATTTCCGTTTGGATATAATCTCGTAAGTTCTCGTTTCACCCATTAGCCAATCAGCATATCGAACCTTAAGTGCAGCTAAAACAAGAAAACTCATTTCGGCTGTACCTTCCTACACAAATGCATGGGGGGAATCTCCATACTACGTAGCGGTTGCCATGGTAACGATGCAGCCGATTTCGAAATTCGCTTTTTGGCTGCAGTTTGATTGAATGGAGTTTTTCCCCCTCCTGAATTGTGCATTACGGTAACATGCGTGCTATTTATCGGAGATTTTGTTTACTACCGTAGAAATTTCGTTTTCAATTCTAATCTTTATTTAAGAAAATTAGCAAAATATCTGATTTTAGTTTTAATATACACTAATGAATTTAGGTGCAGCCCGGCTGTACTTGCTGTAGTGGGCGAGCCGCCACTGGCATCTGGACCACATTAAAATAATTAAAAAAAAATTAATATATTAAAATATAATAAAATATTAAACAACAAAAGTAAATGCAACTAGTATAAAAGAAAAATTGTATATCGTCGCCTCAGGACAACAGTAGGATGATATGAGCAAAAACAAAGTTGCCTATAAAATTTATTTTAAAATTTGCTTTTTTTTCAATGCTGAATATCTAAGGCTGTAGTTTAGGGATTTCAAAGAAGACATAAAAATGTCCGAGTGTGTTCCACTAAATAAAGGCACATTTGGTAATATTAACAAGACCGAAAACTCATTTTCGTTTTTATTTAGATGTCTTACTGTTGCTCTAAGGCGACGATATGTAAAGAATTAGTATTTTAGACAATAAAAGTTATTTTAGGTATCAAAACTTTGATTCAGGTGATAAATTTAGTTTTTCTTTTTGCTTGTAAACTTTTGATGTGTGAAGTAATTGCCCTCTTTTCCTTGACGGCAGTTGAGCCTACATAAAAAAAAATTAAGTTTGTAAAAAGGAGCGATAAGCAACGGTTTTGTTATTTTGTGTGTGCTGTCAAGTCAGAATACACTCTATAAAAAAGGTACTTAAAAATGAGTACTGGAACCTACTCGTTTTCCTTTGAGTACAATTGCATCGTCAATGAGCGACGGCGTACTCAAATT
Source organism: Troglohyphantes excavatus (assembly GCA_963932185.1). Taxonomy (NCBI): domain Eukaryota; kingdom Metazoa; phylum Arthropoda; class Arachnida; order Araneae; family Linyphiidae; genus Troglohyphantes; species Troglohyphantes excavatus. The sequence continues at coordinate 1,445,792 of OZ010678.1, read as the reverse complement.
TAAGTAATCGTACTTTCTCCAAAATGAGCAGTGTGATTTCATATTGCTCATCTCAGCTTCTGTTCAAGCCAACTTAACAGAGCGACCTGACACACTTCAAATAACAGTTGTTCAGAAGATGATTTTTTACATAATTTGATTTCGCTTTCTTAAAAGGAAACTGAGTTATTACAACTCAATAATCTTAATTCTCATTCTTTTGGCACACCTTTTTGACATTTCGTCTGTTTATAACTTATTCAAGTCGCCCTGTAGTTTAACAGATAAGGATCTGGGTTTGATTCCCTGTAAGTTTTGTTTGTGATTTTGATATTTATTGAAATTGATTTATGAAGGCAGCTTATGTAGGCCAGCAACTGCTCTTTTTATTAATTTTTACTCATTGTACTAATTTTTGAGTACATGTCTTTTTCAAAAATGAAACTTATGTATTCGAAGCCGTGATGAGCATGGAGTGTACTCGAAAAGGAGTACATTTTACTTATTTTTGAGTTTCCATTTTTTAACAGTGTAGTAAATGCGGGATCGTTTCTTGTGAATATTTTGATGTGTTCCCCTTATTTAGTAGATCATTTTTGTGTGATGTACTCTATTCAAAAGGGTTTAAATTTAAGTATATTTGGGCGAAAGTATTTTATTTATGGTATTTTAAACGGATTGGCGATATCTTTATGTGAAAGAAGTTTTTTTCGTAACTTGTATGCTACATGTCATTTTTCAAAAAACTTCAGATTTCGAGCACCCTAAATATTTTTACATATTCGCGTACAATACTTTTCGGTATTTATCACACTTCTGGCTTTCCAGTTAGGCAGGAGTTGTCTTTTGAAAATTTTAAGTCAAATATGAGTTTTTTGGTTTAGTGAAATTATTAAAAAATTGAAATTTAACCTCTAGTGCATAGTGTAGCATGTATGCTACACAACTTCAAAAGGGCCGCTAGTTGCATCTATTGAGTTTTAAACTAACTATTATAGTATTGTCACGTAGGGAACCATGTGAATAGTTCTTATAACCACCGATAGGCCCCTTATCTTTATAAAAATGATCGTGATAAAGGCAATCAGTTGCTTCGAGGTCTGTTGTTCTAAAAATGGCTCATGAAGGTAAAGATTTCGAAGATTGTTTTATGACTTATAAGTATAATCTGCCTCTACAAAATATCCTAGCTAATACGAGAGGTATGTCGATTGCATATAACTATATTTTCATACTTTTTGAAAATTATTTTAGTAATTAGACATGATATTAAAATACAAATACAACGTTAAAATACGCAATAAAATCCATCAAATCTGGATATGTGTCTGGAGATACATCTCCCTTCATCAGCAGAAAATGAAAAGTCTGTAGGAAATAATATATAAATAAAACCCAGAATAACTGGGGCATATACAGGATTTCATGTCAATGTGGCATGTCATATATCGGTCAAACAAAGAGAGCATTGAAATTTCGTATTAAGGAGCACCAAGCACATACTGTTAAACAAGAAATAAAGAAGTCCTCTGTTGCCATGCACTCTTGGGAACATGGTCATATATTTAATTTTTCTAACCCACATTTAATTTGAAAACCTAAATCTCCAATTGAACTTGACTTCCTGGAGGCGTTTCATATTTTTAGCAATATTGATTCGATTGTCAGTGAAACATTCGCGGTCCCAGTATTTCCCGCTTGTTGGCACACAATAGTTAACTCCAACCGATTGAGATAGTTTTTGTTTTTTCTTTGCCAACGCTTTTAATTCTGGGTTTTATTTATATTTTATTTCACACACAGACTTTTCATTTTCTGCTGATGAAGGGAGACGTGTCTCCCGAAACATGTCCAGATTTGATGGATTTTTATTGCGTATTTTAACGTTGTATTTGTATTTTAATATTCTGAACGCAATGTTTCTATAAGACGAGTTTTTATCTTACTTAGACATGATGTCGCATATACGCTACACAACGGTTTTAATTAATTATTTAATTAAATAGGCACTTTAGGATTTTTTTTGGTATATATTTTCAGCGGTCCAGGGGCAAAAAGAAAACGAAAAAAAAAATGATTTCATTAAAAAAGAACAAATCATACACTAGAGGGTTAAAATAATTGCAATATCTCAGCTAATTTGAACGTAAAAACTACTCTTTGTTAGTTCTTTAAAATAAAATTAAACTTGAGGACTTTTCAACTGTTTTGAAATATGAAATTGAGGTATTAATATTGATATAACTTATACTCAAGACTGGTTCTGCACCAATCAATAGTTACAATTAATAATTTTATACAAATATAAGCGTTATTTATTTATAAATTGCAAGTATTAATATTAACATAACTTGCAAGCTTTATACTTTATTTTATATTTTTACAGCTCATAGAACAAAAACAGAAAGCATATAAAACTTTTCTTAAAAGTTGGACAGGTCGAGGATAAAATCTAAGTGAAAATGCAACGACACTTCTGGTCGCAGACGGAAAAATCGGTGTGCAAAATTTATTTGTTTACAACTGCAACGTTAAATTGAGACAAACAGAAAAAATGAAAAAATTATGTTAAGTTCAGAAATGATTCACTAATATTAAGAAAACCTCTGGTGAAAAGAATAATCTAAATATAAATGTGAATTTATTTTTATATTGTCCTAACGAAACTTTAAATTAATGATTACATTCAATTTAACAAAAAAGCAATAGAGGTAAAAAAAAAAAGCAAAGCGGTTATATGCTTCAACTGTGAACAACATTGACTTTTTCGTTTAAAATGATCGATTTGCAACAGCAAAGAAAGACCGAGAAATTAATATTTCTCGGTCTTTCTTTGCTGTTGCAAATCGAATGATGAACCCATTATACTATAAATAAAAATGTGCTTAAAAATGAGTACATGAACGTATTTGTTTTTCTTTGAGTACAATTGCATAGTAAATGAGCGATGACGTACTTAAATTTAAGCATCCGTACTTTTCAAAAATGAACAGTGTGATTTAATATTGATAATATCAGTTTTTCGGTGCGGACGACATTGGGTTCGATTCCCGATTAGTCCGGGTTGTAATTTTTGGAATATATTGAAAGTAATTTATGAAGGCAGCCTACGTAGGTAATCAATCGGAAAGATCAAGAAATATTTTGAAACCATTACCATTACGAAGCTTTTTAATCCCTATTATCCGAATGAAATAAACACTGAAAAAAAAGGCACTCAAAATTGAATATTTGAACCTATTCGTTTTTCTTTCAGTACAATTGCATCGCAAATGAGCGATGCCGTATTTAAATTTAAGCATCCGTACTTTCCCAAAAATGAGCATTGTGATTTATTATTGCTAATCTCAACTTCTGTTCAAGTAATCCTAACACAGCAATCTGAAAAACTAAAATCAGTTGTTCAGAAGTTGGTTTTCCACATTATTTGATGTCGGTTACTTAAATGAAATCTGAGTTATTACGACTCAAATATCTTACTTCGCATGCTTTTCGCACACCTTTTTAACATTTTAAAGGGCGATGTGAAGAAGTAGTTTGAGATATCAAATGAAAAAGAATCCGTGTACTGTATCAGCAAAACAGTATTTTTTATTATTTTTCCAATCAAGACTTTCTTTAAAAAGTCTTTTCGTGTATTCGCCAAAGATACTTTTTCCGTCTCAGTATACAATTTTTTTATTAAATCTAATTTTTCTTAAAAACGATAGTGGTAGTTTGAAAATAACAAAAATATCATTTGTATTTTTTCTAGAAAATAGGTTTCTTTTACGCCTCTTACACGAATCTTAATAAGTGAGATATCAAATGAAAAAGAATCCGTGTACTGTATCAGGAAAACAGTATTTTTTATTATTTTTCCAATCAAGACTTTCTTTAGAAAGTCTTTTTTTGTATTCGCCAAAGACCCTTCTTCCGTCTCAGTATACAATTTTTTTTATTAAATCTAATTTTTCTTAAAAACAATAGTGGTAGATTGAAAATAACAAAATATAACTTTTTTTTATAAAAACGTCTCTTTTAAGCCTCTTACACGAATCTTAACAAGTGAGATATCAAATGAAAAAGAATTTCCTTGGGCTTTAATGAATTGTCCATTCATCTCATAAATATAAAACAAAATCTCCGATAAATAGCAAACCTGTTTCCGTAATGCACAATTCAGGAGGGGAAAAAACTAAATTCAAACAAAACTGCAGCCGCTGTGTGTGTTAAATTTTTGTTCAATTGCGATGCGGCTTGTTTTAAATAAATCTTAATACTTCCTATTATTTTTAAAAAAATAATTTTAAAACATTAGGGATGTTAGTTATTATTATTACAGTATAAGTGATTTGGGGGCCAGCCAGTCGATCGCAAATACTGAAACAAGGTTGGGCCACCGCATTGAAGTGCCCATTCTCTGATGTAAATAGCGTTTAAATAGTTAATAAAAGTAAAACCACGAAATATGTAAGTCTAATTTGAAAACTTTTTGTGTATATAAGTCTAAATCTAAGGATATTATCTTGCCATTGCACAGAGGTTTAGTAAGGCCACATCTTGAGTATGCTGTACAGTTCTGGTCACCATATCTTAAAAAATACATTGAATTGTTAGAGAAAATTCAGCACAGGGCTACTAAAATAGTTCAAGGGTTTTCAGGCATGAATTATGAAGATAGATTAAGAAATTTGAATATGTATACTCTGGAAGAGAGAAGGGTTAGGGGAGATTGGATTCAACTATTCAAATTTATCAAACAAGGAGATGTGGAGGGTTTAGATTTTAATATGAGTGATAGAACGAGAGGTCATGGGTTTAAGTTAAACAAAAATCTCATTTTAATCGGGAAGGAGAACTATTTCTATAATAGGGTAATAGACAAATGGAACAACTTGCCAGTGAATATTGTTAACTTTAAAGGAGTAACGGATTTTAAGAAGAAGTTAGATATGCATTGGGGGATAGTTAAGAGGTGCTGGATGGATCAACCTTGTTGGGCCTTGAGTCTGTTGTTGGTCTTCAATATTTGTATTTGTATTTGTATATATTTATTATTTTTTTTAACTAACCGATATACTATAATGAAGTAAATGAACAGTTCAGTAGTGGTTCTCCCTCAAGATTAGTATACACATGATTTTGCCATAAAATTGTTCTATTAAAGGAAATGAACCTTATTCATTATTTTTCCTATTGTGAAAAAATGTTTCTAGGTCACCTGATGCCAATTGGTTTTTTTAAACACCTCTTCCCCCTTACCCCCTTTTGATCTTGCCCCCTGAGTTTTGGCATCCACTGGTTCTAAGATATATTACCGAGAAGAATATCTAAAATCTTCAATTCGAAGTTAACCCAATTCATATTCAGTGACCTCTAACTGTAACTTCTGGATTGGGCAAGGCAGTTTGTTGACTTGAAGCCATTTAAAGGATTAAAACCACTGAACTCCAAATGTAACATCGTCATCTGACCATGGTTCTTAAATAACGAGGTGCATGTATGAACGTGTGTGCGAATGTGTATGTGTTCCCGGGTCTTTCCTTCGAGATAGGCCCCGAACTGTCGCCAATAGCCCACTGTGCAACTCTAGTGCGACGTTCATTAACCAAACTAAACCGGTAATAGCCCAATTGCGGCCGAAGGGAGCCGGGTTTACCATATTCTCAAAGAAGAAAACATTTGTTTTTCGCCCAGACAAAAGGTTGCCATGGGCCGCAATTGGAACTTTCCGACTAAACCAGAGTGAGTTAAATAAATGATGTAAAAACTATACTTTTGGCAATATAAAATTTAATTATCTAGGGAGAAAATTTAATATTTATGTAATTTAATAATTCTAATACTGTATGGTATTAAAAAACACCACTAAATCACTTTTAAAAAGTATTTGGGGTTCACTATGGCTGCTTTCAATTGGCTTCAGCCGCGCCTATAGGTGGAAACCGAATTGGTCTTTCCAAAAGTTACAGTGGTCATATTACTTAACGGTTTTTAACTGGAGGGGGGGGGGGGGATTGTGAGATCGCGTGATGTTGCGAAGCGGAAGCGAGAGTCGCGCTGTCTGCAACCGTAACAGCCATTTGACAATGGATTATCATAATTAATGCCCGGGTCATTAGTGCGGAAATGTTCCGACGACCGTTCGGCGATCGATTCCGGGACACCGGGACCACTAAAAAAAACCTCGCTTTTTGATTACAACTTAACTTCTATGACATTTAAACGAACGATATTAAAAAAAAAATCGAATAGATACAGTCCGAGGACCCGATCACTTAGCTCAAATAATTACTGGATTGAAGACTAAGCGTGCGCGACCGATTTACACCCTTTTTGAGCCAAGATAGAATAATATAGTCCTTTCGCATGGGGGGGGGGGGGGGGGGGGTCCAGTGGCTAAAGGCGTTCAGGTGGAAATCTCAGGATTTCTAGTTCGATCCTGTGCAATGGACATGACAAAGAAAAGCGATCGGTGGGTTGCCAACTTCGATACAAAAATACTAGAAAGTCGTTCAGAACATCTAACAAATTATAACGGCGTGTATACGGGACTTTTGCACGATACATCTGATCGGGGTCCACAGTCCTGACGCCTATTGAAGGTGTGAGTGCTTTTCATATGACCATGGTTTAAATATCCGAGGCTTCTTTCCATCGAGATAGGTCCTGAACCGTTGCCAATAGCCCACTGTGCAGCTCTAGTGTAACCAGCATTTCGCTGGCACCCAACGCCTTCAATAGACGTTGGGACTTAGGATCCCAATCAGATGTATCGTGCACCAGTCCCGTATACACGCCGTTAATTTTTTGTGAATGTTCTGTACGACATTCTAGTATTTTGGTAGCGAAGTTGGCAACCCTCCGATCGCAATATCACTACTTTTTTACTATTTTTTAGTCTAGTCCTCGCGCAGGTTCGAACCGTGAATCCTCTGATTCGCAGCCGACACCTTTTTCCACTGGGCTATCCGGCCCCCTATAAGCCCCAGATAGTTGGCTTTAGTTTCAATGGGCGAGTTTCACGGGACGTATCAACATGGTAACTTACTAGTAGTTTCGATTTCTTCCCTACAGCAGCCACTTTGCTTTTGTTTGTTTAGTCGCTACGCTTGCAATGATGGGAAAGTTTGTTTGTAATATTTGTTTTTTCCAAATAAGTAATATTTTTATTCCATATATGAATAAATTTAAGTACAGAAATACTTATAATATACTTGTATATAATTAGAATTATAACTAAATGCGGAAAAATACTTTTATTTCAACACAAAAATACTTGATAAACGATGAGTACAACTTATCTTAGTGTATGTTGTAAATATTTCTATATTGAGGTATTATTTAAAGACTAAAACTTAAAATTATAGTACAGGAGCTAAAGTTCCATGCTCACCCTACGGAACTTCTCTATGTTCCATTGGAACAGCGGTCTTCTTCTTCTCGGCGTGAAACTTCCTCATAGAAACAGTTTCTCCGAATATATCAATTATTGTTTTAATTGTCTTATTTTCTTTGATTTTACGTATTTCAAGTATATTTGATTTCTAAGCGTTAATAGCTACTTTTCCATTTTTCACACCAGGACTCTATCTCGTCCACTTTCTCTTGGAGTTTATATACTGCGTGGTTTGTATTAGTGGAGGCGACATCTTTAATCTTTAATATGGGGTGCAACTCGGTGACAATTTTGCGATTCATACCGATTCATCGGAGTTAACGCCGTAGGCCCTAGACATTTGAGATCTGACATAGCCGTTAGGCGGCTAGAGAGAGAGACCAGGAGATCTGGTCAAGAAATTCCAACGAGGGACGGGGCCTTGATTAACGGACGTGAAATGACATAAATGTCATTTTCCCAAAGTGTGGGTAGTCTTGGGAATTAGTGCCATGAAACCATGCCACTTGGCGTGTGCGTGCCAAATTCCTATTCAGAGTAGGGACAGGATAGCATCGGAAGCATAGAAGGCCGCAAAGGGCCTGATGTTTGCGTCTTCCATGAGGACTTCGTAATGCAATGAGCTACGGAAGACGTTGTCTTTATTTAGAGAATTTTTGTAGAATGTTGTATTAATTCTAGGAAGAAACTCTAAACTCTCACTCAGCAATAAAATACTTCTATACATTTCTACCATCCGCCCCATACTCACATATGCATCCCCTGCAATAGCATGTCTAACAAAAACTGATAAACATACACTCCAAAAATGCCAGAACAAAATTCTTAGGGAAATTGTTGATGCCCACCGATACGTGAGGGACAATCTTATCCACCAAGACCTCAGAGTTCCTAAATTAGACACATTTATGCCTAAACTTAATACAACATTCTACAAAATTGCTCTAAATAAGGACAACGACTTCCATAGCTCATTACATTACGAAGTCCTCATGGAAGACGCAAACATCAGGCCCTTTGCGGCCTTCTATGCTTTCGATGCTATCCTGTCCCTACTCTAAATAGGGACTTGGCACGCACACGCCAAGTGGCATGGTTCCATGGCACTAATTCCCAAGACTACCCACGCTTTGGGAAAATGACTTTTATGTCACTCCACGTCCGCTAATCAAGGCGCCGTCCCTCGTGGTTTATTCCCAACTCACCACTTTCCCATCTCATCCTTTCTGTAGATTAATAGCTCTAAACAGCTGCAAAGAGTCGGAGTGCCAGTTACACATGAGGGGCCGTCTCAAAAATCCGATTTCTGCGGGAAATCCTCTTTAGTTAAAAACTCTGTATTTCTTACCATTGACCATGACAGTTATAATTAAAGAGACTGTCTGCGTGGATGCTTTCATTGCTTAAAAATAACTCAATATTATTTGTATATTGTATTCACGCGACATTTTATTTCCTAATTAAGTTATTTTGATATTTAAAAAATAAAAGTTATTTTATATCATTAATTAATATTGGTGGTGGTTTTCAAAAGTCCAATGTTTATATTACAAGCTTTAAATTGATAAATAAAATAATCGTTATTATAACTTACACCATATAAAGTTTTTAATACCTTTTTAAGAACCTTTTTTTTTTTATGATTATATTCTTCGCAATATTTTTCTAAGAAGTATTTTGGTGTATCTAATATACTTTTCGTATTTTATATACATCTGAGAGTATTATTTATGTACTATAATTTTAATAAAAATACATAAAGTGTTTAGAATTTCTAGAAAGTATCCTGGTCATGTAAGTAATGTTAATTTATTGAAATTTCATAGTTATTTATTTTTACAAAAACTTATTTACGGTCTAAGTTTCTGGAACAATAACACAGATGTGGTACACTTTTGTTTCGTAGTTTATGTCTAGTTATTTATTATGTATAATTAAACACTGAATCACTGAAAGTATCTGAGGGCACTGCAACTAAAATAAAGAACCGTTATTAAAAAAAACCACAACAGTTTACTAAAAATATTTTTAAAAAACACAGTTTACTTAAAAAAATTAACAAAAAAAAAGATGCATTTTACAAATGCATTGTTGAACATAAACGAACAGCAAGTTTCACGTTTATAATCTTCTAATTGTTTCAGCATTATTTAATTACATGCGGATACTTAGTATAATTAGAAATTACTGTGATAAATAAAAAATAAAGAAAACTTCCAAGGATATGTTGAAATTTGTAATATGAGGAAAAAAAAGAAGCACATTATTGCGTTACAGCCTAAAAAAAAAAAAAAAAAAGACAATTTTATATTCACATTATTTTAAAGATTTTTTTTAAGTATTATACATTATTCAGCCCTCTGACGGAGCCGAACGACTTAAGTTGTCCATTGGTTTCCAGTTTTTCTAGCAATACGCATTAAACCTAAAAATATTCAGCCTCGAAATATTTTTCAAATTCTAAAGCGTTGGGATGTTTCTTGGAAGCTGTATTTATTAAAATAATAGTACAAATAAAACATTTATATAATTTACATGTATTGAAAATATATAGTATACTATTTAGCAGATAAAACAATTTTACAAATTTTCTAACAGCTCAGATCAGAGGGTAAAAAAAAAAAAGAAGAAATCGCGCTACCGCATTTAAGCCTAAAATTTTGTTCTAATTTTGTCATAAATGTGAAACTCATATTTATCTGTGAATACTCAACTTTAAGTAAACCCCGTTAAATCTTAAGGTAAACCCCGCGCTAATATACTTGCATTATTGCCCAGTAATAAGTATTGATAGAGGAAAACTAATTGTCATTTCATGAAAATAATTTTAAAATTATGTATATCATTATTCACCATTCAAAGTTTATTATACTAGTTTTGGTTCGTTTGTTTTGTATTTTATTTACTTACTTTAGTTATTGTAATTACTTATATAGCCCAGTAGAGATAGGATTTTGGCTTGCAAAAAATGGAGTAGTTTTGATTTTCGGGTATGTTGTATGTATCGACCCCCTCGTGAAAAATCCAAGTTTTCGACCTCCCACCCCTTGTGCGTTTTCCGCCATCTTGAAAAAACCGCTAAAAAAAGGCACTTTTTAAAGTTTTTCCTCAATAACTCTCTTCCAGTACATTTTAGGTTAAAAGTCACAATTACAATTTTAAAGAGCATGAAATTTCCTACAAATTTTATGTATAACATATTGGAAAATTCTGAACATGTACTGAGATATAGGGCCGTAAAAATCTATAAAAATTTCAAAAAAATGAAAAAAGTCAAATATGTCGTTAGTTTTACTTGAATAACTTTTTTCTGTGCAGCTTAGCGTAAAATGCACAATAACCAATCTTGTAGAGAATTAAATTTACTACAAGATCCATACAAAGTATTTGTAATTACTACGAACAGATGCCGAGAAATGTTGAAATAACAATTTTGGTGAAAGTTGGTTGTAAACTGCAAATATCACCCTTTGTTGAAATTAGTATTCCTGAAAGTAATATCTTTAATCTATTATGTATGTAATATATACATGTAGTTCACGTATGTAGTACATGAACTTGCATGCAATACATGAGATTTATGTTAAATTTAGGAGAATACAAAAACTTTACAATGAAAAACACAAATTTTTAAAGCATTTGCAAATACCTATATTTAAACTTAATACAATTTTAAAATGCATCTTAACTTTTGTTTTAAGGATATATACAAAATCTCAAATTAAAAATCCATCATAAAGTTTTGTTGTTTTAGCACAGGTGTGCTTGATGTATATAGTTCATTACTTCAACCAATAGGCAGTAGATCGTCAAACTCGTCTTCTTCCATGTTCAATTCAACCTGTGGTGCATTACTACTGGACTGGAATCCACAATGAGGACATACTACGGAGCATCGAAGACCAGCTTTTTTTGCAGCTGCATTTGTTACCACAAGTCTTTTTGCATTGGCACGAAATCATGTTAAGCAATGCCTGTGGAGCTGGTTCTTTATTCATTGGGACTGGAGTTAGGCCACCAATATCCTTCTTCCAGCCCCATTTGAGAGCGTCTTTTTCATACCCCATCCAGGTTTGAACTTACAGATAAGTTCTACATGCATGATATTGAACTACATCCTTAGTTGAATGTAGTCAAGCCAAATTGAATTTTGTGTTTATAGCAGCTTTAGAAAAGCGAAGATACCGCAACTCATCTATAGAAGTGTTTAGGTCACCGCCAAAAAGGGCCACAAGGAAAGTTTCAGTGGCTTCCGTGATGTTTTCTTTTTCTGCAACTAGATCTTTGAAAATGGTAATACTTTCATTGTGGAATACATCACTTTCTAATGTGGTACAAAACTTCATTTCCCCTTGCCCAAATAGAGCGGAGATTGTATCGCAGCCACTTATCGCAGGTAGAAAAATAATGTTTTCCACAATATTTTTATATATTTTGGGGTACAAGGCATCTGTCATGTTGCTCCTACCAGATTTGCAAAAGAACACATTGTCTGGTGCTAAACCCGTGACCAATACTAAAAGGTCAATGTATTCACCAATAACTACAACAGAATCGTATGCATCTGGGATCACAGAGGTGCTAGGAGTAACAGAAATGATCAATCCCATTGCATGAAATGTACCTTCTCCATTCAGAGCGTTAACGTTGAAGTCAGCATTATCAAAAATGAATTGGCAGAATGCATTTTTCTTGATTGTTGCGTCCGCATGAAGTACAGCAGATAGCTCAAATATAAAAACTTCATCATAACTGGAAGAAAATCCCAAGGATGATAATAAGATGAAGTCGTGATCCAAATTTCTTGTACAAATAAGTACCTACTCCAGAGAGAAGGGATGACAAAAATGACCGTGATCTTACTGCGGCTATCACTGAATGTGACAATGTCACATTCAGTCCATCCAGCTGGCCTTTCTTGTCTTTCATAATCACACTTTCCATGAAATAAAGTAAAGAAGGTGGTATCACAGACTTCACATCCTGAAGGAAGTCAACTGAAGGTGTATACACACTATTGTCATAAACGTGAGAACGAATGTCTTCTGCGATGACGTAAGCTGCAACCTGAAGGATACGAGGAGTTCCAAATTTTTCTTTTCCTTTCGCCGTACCAGTTATCACTGAGAATTTTGTAACTAGTCTTTTTGAAACATATCACTGATGTATGGGGATGTGAGTCAGCAATCAATACATCATCTCCATATTGTTTCCGAAGCCTCGCTTTTATAATTCTCATATCTGGACGAAACTCTCCTTCAATCTAATTAACCAAGTCTTCAAATGAAAACTAGCACCACTAGAATCGGGTAGAGTGAAAATGCGTCGAAGTATTTTATGCGCCCATTGGTTCCCAAATGCCGTATTGACAATACTCAAAATTGATTCTTTCATGGACAGTTTTCAACACAAAAACATTTTATCACATATATCCAAAGTGTATTTTTTCTGCTTCTCCTCGAAATCCTTAGTTAATTCGTTTCCACAGAGGAAGTAGTGATGTTTGAAAGTGAAAACCCATTCATTCAACGATCTACGGGATGGTCCAGGCGCAGTCTGAGAAGCTGCCCTTCAGAGGTAAGCTGCAATCAGCTTGCCATTATTAGCTCTTTTGGCAAGAAGTATGAACCCTGACTTCGTTTACATTATTCAGAAAAGCAGAATGAGTTGAAAGTTTACGCTTTACACTGGACTCACGTAATTCGCCTAGCTCTTTCACTACGAACGTTTCACCTTCACTCAAACTTTCATCACAGATAAAGCACACTGTTCCATGTAAACTCGACATTTTGAACAATTGAGCACACACTACATAGCTTAAAAACAAAAAAAAACGAGCAAACACAACAGAACGAGAACCGAAACTCCTACAACTGGAAATATGCAAGAGATGGAAGGGAAAGTACGTGCGACATTGTTATTGTTATTTCAACATTTCTCGTCATCTATTGGTAGTAATTACAAATATTTTGTATAGATCTTGTAGGACATTTAATCCTCTACAAGATTCGTTATTGTGCATTTTATGCTAAACTGCACAAAAAAAAGTTATTCAAGTAAAACTAACGACATATCTGACTTTTTTCATTTTTTTGAAGTTTTTATAGATATTCACGGCCCTATATCTCAGTACATGTTCAGAATTTTCCAATATGTTATATATGACATTTGTAGGAAATTTAATGCTCTTTAAAATTGTAATTGTGACTTTTAACCTAAAATGTACTGGAAGAGAGTTATTGAAGAAAAACTTTAAAAAGTGCCTTTTTTTAGCGGTTTTTTCAAGATGGCGGAAAACGCACAAGGGGTGGGAGGTCGAAAACTTGGATTTTTCACGAGGGGGTCGATACATACAACATACCCGAAAATCAAAACTACTCCATTTTTTGCAAGCCAACCTCTTTTTTTGAGCTATCTCTACTGGGCTAATAAGTTATATGTATAGAAATTAGTTTACTTTGCTAAAAATTTACTCCAATCACAATAACATATTTTTAGACTGTTTTTAATTTGTATAGGGTATATAAACAAAAATTAGATATCTTGTATACTGTCCTTTTATTGTTTGAAGTTATGAACAAGTTATTATATATTTGATTAAAAGGTATGTTTTATATAATTTTTGCAGTTATTACAAAATGTTGAAGTAATATTTTTTTTAAATATGTGGGAGTTTTTATAGTTTTATATAATTTTTGTAGTTTTTACAAAATGTGGAAATAGTATTTTTTTGTAATATGGGATGCAGTTTTTATTGTTTTATCTTTTTATTTGTTATTGTGTTAAATTTGTGTTACATTTCTTTGTATTTAATTTTTAATTATTTTATAATTTACGTAACCATGTAGGTATATGATAATCTTATAAAACAGTATTCATTAATTAGTTTCGCATTCAAATAAACTCTTTGGTCCTAGTTATAGGCAACAGATCATGTGCATTTTAGTCTAGAAATTTTGTATTGATTTAACTAAAATTCGATATTTGAATGGTTTATATATAATATTTTATTTAGATAATTCCTACACAAATTTTACTACAACTTATATATAAAACATCTAAACATACATATTTTAATTTGTACAAGATTGTTAGTCGTTTTCTCTTCAGCTTTTCCTATCTATTAACATCGATAAAACATTCAAAATGTCTTCACATGTCCAGAAAGAACATTTTGGAGAAAAGAGACGGTCCCCTATCGCCCCCACCCCAAGTGGGGTGTAATCTGATACGAAAGTGTCAAGATAGTCGACCGGACCAGTTGGGAAGTGGCGAGTTGCCACAACACTCTCGTGGTTTTCTTGACCAGCTCTCCTGGTCTCTCTCTCTCTAGCCGCCTAACGGCTATGTCAGATCTCAAATATCCGATGAATCTGTATGAATCGCAAGATTGTCACCGAGTTGCACCCCATATTAAAGATTAAAGATAAATATCATGAGGAAAATAGGTTTTGATTAAATGAAAAAATGGACATTAAATTAATGCATTTTAATAAATTTTAAAAGGGACATTTGGATTAATGACCTTTTAGTTAGTTTAAAAAGGGACATTTGCATTAATGTCATTATAATTAATTTTTAAAAAGACATTTGGATTAATGCCCTTTTAATTAATTTTTAAAAGGGGCATTTACAAATATTATATCCTATTAATACGTACACTTTCCCCCAGTAATTTTCATTTATTGAACGCTTACTTCCATAACCTAAAACAGTCAGAAAATTAAGCAGAACTGAAAATGTGAATCTTTACATCTCAATGGACACATGCTACTTTGGATCTTAAAACAGCTTGTTATGAAAAAATAAAAATAAAATGTTTCGTTAGTTCTTTCTTTATCTGATATATAACATATCCGGAAAGTTCCAATTGCGGCCCATGGTAATCTTTTGTCTGGGCGATAAACAAATGTTTTCTTATTTGAAAATATGGTAAACCCGGGTCCCTTCGGCCGTAATTGGGCTATTGCCAACCTACCATAGCACACTGTTAAAAATGCATATGCTCATTTTTGAAGAAACTTTCGTCATTTATTGAAGAAACGCCTGCTAAATGATCCTATTAATAATTTCGTCAAACTGAGAGAATTCATTTTTTCGGTTTGCTCACACTCTAAAAAAAAAAAAGGTACTTAAAATGAGTACCTGAACCTACTCCTTTGTCTTTGAGTACAATTGCATCGTCAATGAGCGATGACGTACTCAAATTGAAGTAATCGTACTTTCGCAAAAATGAGCAGTGTAATTTAATATTGCTAATTTCAGTATCTGTTCAAGCCATCTTAACAAAGCGACCTGACGAACTTAAAATAGTTGTTCAGAAGATGTTTTTCTACATTATTTGAGGTCTATTGCTTAAAAGAAAACTTAGTTATTACAACTCAATTATCTCAATTCACAAGGTTTTGCCACACCTTATGACACTGATAAAAATAGGTACTCAAAAATAAGTAAAATGTACTCATTTTTGAGTACATTCGATGTTTATCGTAGCTCCGAATACAAAAATTTCATTTTTGAAACTTATGTATCTTCAAAAATGAGTACAATGGCTAAAAATTAATAAAAAAAACAGCAGATGCTTGCCTACATAGGCTGCCTTCATAAATCACTTTCAATAAATATTCACTTTCAATTGCTTAAATGAAAACTGAGTTATTACAACTAAATTATCTTTCTTCCTATTCTTTAGGCATACATTTTTAACATTTCTTCTGTTTATAACCTCTTCACGTCACCTTAGCAATACAACGCATACGGCACTGTGCTGCGATCCCTGAGGACCTGGGTTCGATTCCCGCTGTCTTAGTTGTAATTGTTGATATTTATTGAAAGGGATTTATAAAGGCAGCCTATGTAGGCAATAAATTTCTCTTTTCATTCATTGTACTCATTTTCCAGTACATGTCTTTTTCAAAATTGAAACTTATATATTCAGAGCCATGATAAGCATCGAATGTACTCAAAAACAAGTATATTTTACTTATTTTTGTGTTCCTATTTTTAACAGTGTGGGTGGCCTCCGTGGCCGAGTGGATCGGGGCGTCAGCTGGGAATCCAAGGGTCCCCGGTTCGAGCCTTTGCGCCGAATAGACTACAGAATAGTAAAAAGTAGTGATATTGCGATCGGAGGGCTGCCAACTTCGCTACCAAAATACTAGATTTTCGTCCAGAACATCCACAAAAATGAACGGCGTGTATACGGGACTGGTGCACGATACATCTGATCGAGGTCCAAAGTCCCTACGTCTATTGAAGGCGCTGGGTGCCAGCTCAGGTGTTGTCCTCGTCATCTGACCAAGGTTCAAAATTACGAGGCATCGTTCCCGGGGCTTTCATTCGAGATAGGCCCACTATGCAGCTCTAGTGCGACGTTGATTAATCAAACCAAATTAACAGTGCGGATAAGCAACTCCATGATGTTTGAATAATTTAGATATAACGAAAGTGCTCATTTCACCCTTCAAATATTTGAAACAATTGAAGCACACAATATCTTACTGTGATATGGATTTGCCCAAAATGACGGACCGAACGCCTCATACTTTTTCCTCATGCCATAGGCTATGTCGAAGCACAATATCTTGCCTCGTCAACAACGAATACTGCATTTCGCAACCCGTTTATAGCTAGCAGCTGAGTCCCTTTAAGTAATCAGATTTCACGTAAATCGGGTGATTTTTCCATTAATCCAATTAACAGACCGGCCGTCGCAGGTGTGCGGGTTGTGGTTCACCACCTGTCGCAACCACAAAAACCGACTTTTAAAGCAAACAGGAATGGCTTTTAGGAAGGGGTGAACAGGAACGGAGGATCATTTCCTCACTTCCCTCTCGGCAGACACGGCGTCCCTGCCTTGCAGTTGCGCCTCCGTGGCCGAGCGGTTAAAGGCGTCAGCTGGGAATACGAAGATTCCTGGTTCGATCCTAGGCGATGGACTTGACAAAGAAAAGTAAAAAAAGTAATGATCTTGTGATCGAAGGGTTCGCCAGCTTCGCTACAAAATACTAGAAAAGTCGTCCAAAACATCCGCAAAAATGAACGGCGTGTATACGGGTTGGTTGGTTTGTTAAATAACGTCGCACTAGAGCTGCACAGTGGACTATTGGCGACCTCGAAGGAATCGACCGCGACGTTGGTCAATCTCGAAGGAAAGACCCGGGAACACATTCACATACACATTTATACATGCACCTCGTTATTTTAGAACCATGGTCAGATGACGAGGAAGCACCTGAACTGGCACCCAACGCCTTCAATAGACGTCGGGACTTTGGACCCCGATCAGATGTATCGTGCACCAGTCCCGTATACTCGCCAGTATAATTTGTTGGATATTCTGGATGACTTTCTAGAAATTTTTGTAGCGAAGCTGGCAACCCTCCGATCGCAAGATCACTACTTTTTTACTTTTCTATGTCAAGTCCATTTCACGGATTCGAACCCCCAATCCTCTGATTAGTAGCTGAACGCCTTACCAACTGAGCAACTGGGGCTCGCGTGTATACGGGACTGGTGCACGATACATCGGATCGGGGTCCAAAGTCCTGACATCTATTGAAGGCGCTGGGTGCCAGTTCAGGTATTTCCTCGTCATCTGACCATGTTTCTAAAATAACGAGGTGCAGGTATGAATGTGTGTGTGAATGAATGTGATGTGTATGTGTTCACGGGTCTTTCCTTCGAGATAGTCCCCAAACCGTCGCCAATAGCCCACTGTGAAGGTCTAATGCGGCGTTATTTAACCAAACCAAACTTTCTTGCAGTTGAGAACATGGCTCCATGCTGAAATCGGATTTTAAATTTGAATTTACATTTTAGTGGGATATTAACCTTCTGACACGAGCGGTGGTTCGCCGTAACCATAACAGCCTGTTGTTTATTCCCATGTTCCTCAAATTGAACGAAAACTACACTGTTAAAAATTATTACGAACTTGCGCCAAAATTTGGTACCTATTTAGCTGCAACCAACATTTGGTACTTAGTTTCACCATTTTACGGTGGGACGTTTTACCAGTTAGTGGTGAAACGTTGCACCAAAACTCATAACGTTGCATAAAACTCAAAAATTGCCTCGAATTTTTTAATCGTGGTCAGATGACAAGGACAACACTTGAGATAGCACCCGACGCAACCTCAATAGGCGTCAAGACATTGGACCCCGATCAGATGTATCGTGCACCAGTCCCGTATACACGTCAGTATAATTTCTTGGATGTTTTGGACGACTTTCTAGTATTTTTGTAGTGAAGATGGCAACCCTCCGATCGCAAGATCAGAACTTTTTACTTTTCTTTGTAAATGTCGCCGATCGAGCTCGAAATCCTCTGATTCATAGCTGAACGCCTTTATCTACTGGGCCACGGAGGTTCAGTAGATTGTCTTTTTTGAAGGGGATTCCTTTCGGTTGCAGTTAAAGAGGTTGAACCAATTATTGGTGACACCTTCGCTTTTTATCAGATAAAGGATTTTTGGTTCAACCCAGATTGTACCATAATATGGTGTAAATTGTTGCAGAGCATCAATATATGGTGCAACGTTGAACTGAAATTTTTAACAGTGTACATATTCTTTAACATGTAAAACTTTTTGTAGCGTTAGCTTGTTCGTTTATCTAACTTCATTTAAAATTATGACATCACTTGGTTGCGGGAATATTTTATTAACCCTTTGCACTCCGTTGGCGCCGCTCAGGCGACAACATAACGACTCGTTCTTTTGGTTCCCTGTTCTTTAAAATAAACAAGAACAGCGTGATCTTGTGTTTAAAAAACATTGATATTTTTTTTCCACTCGTTATTTTTCAGATCCGAAACAGATTAAGTTTCTTTTTTCTATAAGCATAACAAATTCCAGGGAAAAGAACATAAGGATGAATAACTGTTCCGTAGAAAAAACGGAAAACTCAAGGAGTTCTTGGAGTGCAAAGGGATAAGTCATCAAAATAATGGCGTGTTATTTTTTTCTATGTTCTTTAAAATGACAGAGAACAATCTATTCTTGAGTTTAAAAAGTTATTCTCTTGCACATTTTTAACATAACTTATATTTCATATAAAATCACCAAGTTTGTTTTTATATGAAATTTAACTTGTATTAAAGCTTGTAAGAGAATATGACTTTGTTAACTTTTCAACTTTCTTCAGATTAAAATTCCTCACAATCCCTGCTTTTTTTTTTGCCTTTTAACGTTTGATAAATGTCATAAACCACTAAATATATGTTTGATGTACTGTGACTAATTTACTTCTTTACGTACAACCGATTTATTTTTATAGCTAGAAATTTGGCCCGACGTTACTCGTGGTTAATTTGCGAAGTAAGAGTTGGTTGCGCGATTTTGTTTTTTGTTAGCGTAGCGATCGCATATCACTCTTGGTGACCTACAATGTAAATTTCTTATGGGAATGGAAAAAGTTCAATAACTATTGAACTTTTGCAGATATCCACATGAAACAAAGTGCAGATTTGAAGTTGAAGGATTATTTATAAAATAACACAAGTTTTATTGATCTCGGTTCAGTCGCTTTTGAGTTAAAACCGCACAAACAAACAGACAAAAAAAATTAATGTGATTTTTTTAGGCAGTACAATTTATGTAAAAAACTCAAAGTGTATATATATATTGGGTTGGAGGGAAAGTTCTGTCGTATTTTAAATAGGCAGGTGATTTTTCTTGTAAATAAAAAGAACATCTGGCTAGTGAGTCAATAGGATTTTTTTTTGTTTTTTTAGACTGCTGTATAATATAAAAGGTGCCCTTTTTTACCGTTCATTATTTACTTGTGATATTTAAAGTGAAAAACATGTCAGTAGATAAAGGGCATTTACGACACTGCATTTAATATGAATTCCAAAAAGGAAGCAATGCATCGGTTGCATGTAAAAATTTATGTGCGGTATTTGGAAAAGATATTGTAAATGTTCGTACTTGTCAAAGATGGTTTAGCAAATTTCGTTCCAGGGATCTGAGCCTCAAAGAAAGTGATCGATCTGGACGACCATCCAAGATCGATAATGATGTTTTGCGATCCATGTTGGAAAATAATCCACATTTAACAAGTCGAGAAATTGCAGAAGAGTTTGGCATTCATCATACAACTGTTGGAGATCACATGCAATCTGTTGGGTTTGTGTTAAAGCAAAGTGTTTGGGTTCCACAGCCTACGAAGGCAAGCAACTGCTATTTTTATTCATTTTTACTCACTGTACTCATTTTTGAAAACATATATTTTTGATAAATGAAACTTATGTATCAGGAGCATCGAATGTACTCGAGAATGAGTACAGTTTCACATATATTTGAGTACCTATTTTAACACTTTACTGTTTTACATTGCAGCTGATTCCTGAAGTGACACACGTTGTTTGTTTAATGTGCGAAACACTGTTGAAAAATGTTTGCTTAAATTCAGCACTTGTCCATTCATTCCCGCCTTTTACCACCACGCGAACAGAGGAAAGTATTCGATTTTTCCAGGTGGGCGTTACCTGTGAACCTCCCAACCGCAACCGTGTCCATCGATGCGTTCGAAAGCACCCCTTTTTTTGGAAGCCACAGAAACAATTCGCGTTCTTCCCCCACACAAAAGACCGCATTAAAATCGAACCGTTTTGTTCCGATGAGCGATAGTCTCGAAGACGGACAAAAGCGTTCCCGTTCCATAAACTCCCCGAATTGGCAGAGATTGATTTCCCTTTTGAGATGTGTAAAAAGGAGAATGACTCGGGGGGGTTCTTTGCCCGAAGTGTAGATCGGTTATCTGTTTTGTAAAATGTGGTTTCTTTTCTCTTTGAGGGATATTTTGTTGAGGAAGAAAAGAGGAAACTTTGTAACATGCAATGTTTACAAAGGAATCCGAGTGTAATTTTTTCCTCGATAAATCTAAAACCGAACCCCGGCGTTGGTGTAATTCAGCCGTTGTTCCCAGTTTAATGAGGTCAGTCTTCGACGGAGAAGGTTCAAGGAGTTTTTGACGTGGAGCGTCTTTCATTTCGGTCAAAGTTGCTTTTGCGAATGCGTGGTGGATCTTTCCTTCGAGATAGGTGCACTGTGCAGCTCTAGTGCGACGTTATTTAAGCAAACCAAACCAAACCCATGCGGGAGTTTCACGTGACGTAAGTTAAGGGAAACTTACTGGTAGTTTTGATTTCTTCCCTGAGCCCAGTTGCTCAGTTGGTAAGGCGTTCAGCTACTAATCGGAGGATTGGTGGTTCGAATCCGTGAAATGGACTTGACATAGAAAAGTAAAAAAGTAGTGATCTTGCGATCGGAGGGTTGCCAGCTTCACTACAAAATTACTAGAAAGTCGTCCAGAATATTCAACAAATTATACTGGCGTGTATACGGGACTGGTGCACGATACATCTGATCGGGGTCCAAAGTCCCGACGTCTATTGAAGGCGTTGGGTGCCAGTTCAGGTGTTTCCTCGTCATCTGACCATGGTTCTAAAATAACGAGGGGCTTGTATGAATGTGTGTATGAATGTGTATGTTTCCCGGGTCGAGATTGACCCCGAACCGTCGCCAATAGCCCACTGTGCAGCTCTAGTGCGACGTTAATTAACAAAACTAAACTAAAACCCTTCGAGATAGGCCCCGAACCGTCGCCAACAGCCCACTGTGCAGCTCTAGTGCGAAGTTATTTAAACAAACCAAACCAAACCCATGCGGGAGTTTCACGTGACGTAAGTAGAGGGAAACTTACTGGTAGTTTCGATTTCTTCCCTACAGCAGACAACTCTGCTTTTGTTTGTTGAGTCGCTACGCTTGCAATTATGGTAATGTTTGTTGATAATATTTGTATTTCCTAATAATTAATATTTTTAGTCTATATGGGAATAAATTTAAATGCAGAAATACTTATATTATATATGTATATAATTAGAATGACAACGAAATACGAAAAAATACTTTTATTTCAACACACAAAATGCTTCATCAACGATGAGTACAATCCATCTCAGTGTATGAAGTAAATATTTTTATACTGAAATATTATTTAATGACAAAAACTTAAAATTTTAGTAAGGAACTGAAGTTCCATGCTAATCCTACGTAACTTTTTCGGCGTCGAGGGTTTTCTCCATGTTCCGTTGGAACAGCGGTCTTCTTCTTCTCGGAGCGTCTTTCATTTCGGTCAGAGTCGCTTTTGCTAATACCGCATGCAGGGCCCGATTACCGAATAAGCCCCAGTGGCGGCCCCTGGTCGAAGACGTTAGTGCAGCCGAAATCATGGGACTTCCCCCACTTTCCACAACTATACATGAACTGACATTCTTTAAAATTTATTACTCAAACTTCAAATCAAAGTTTCATTTAAACTTTTATGAAAGATAACATGTGAAAAAAAAATAGAAAACCCTTACTTATTTTTTGAAAATTAAATCAATAATCCTTTCTTTTTAAACTTGCGAATCGGTACAGCAGAGTTGAAATAATCCTTTTTGGCTGCATTTGTGACGTCACATCCTCCATTTTAGCGTGTAGGGGAAGCCATACTACATAAAGTTATGGCAACGATGCATCCGATTTATAATTTCGCTTTTGGGCTGCAGTTTTGATTGAATGGAGTTTTTACCCTTACTGAATTTGTGCATTACTGCAACAGGTTTACTATTTATCGGAGATTTTTTTTACTTACCGTAGAAATTTCATCTTCATTTCCCATTCTAATCTTCATTTAAGAATATTAAAATATATTTTTTTTTAGTTTTAAAATACACTATTAAAATTAGGTGCAGCCCGGCTGTACTTGCTGTAGTCCACGAGCTGCCACTGATAGTCCCATGAAGCCGAGGCTTACACTTTACATATTTGAGAGGCCTGCAAATCACACTTTTTATATAAATATTTAGCACCCCTAACTTAGTTTGCTACTAAATTTACATTTAAAAAATTATATTACAAACTTTATTAACAAAAAATTCGCTACTTGTGTTAAATTTGTTCGAATATTGGAAAAAATCGAAACGTACAGAATATTAGGAAAACTCTACTTATTATTATATTTTGTTATATTATAACTTTTCACTTTAATGTTATTCAGGGGCAAGGATTTTAGTGCACATAAAAGTTCGATTTGATGTTTCAGGGTCTATTTGTGAGCAATGGGGCCCCAGTTAAAGGCCAGCTTTAATGCCTTAATCGGGCCCTGATTGTATGTAATGAACAGAACCAGATTTTGAATTAGTGGACCCCTAGGCTGAATGTGTGGTGCAGGCCCCCCAACTACAAATGGGAAGGGGGGTATGGACAAGGCCATCTCTATCAGTATAGAGAAGTTACAGTACAGAGAAGGCCTTGGTATGATTTACCCCCAGTAAAAAAAAGAGGGGGAGGGATTGTTTAAAAAATATATTGTACAACTGGACATTGAATCATTTTGAAGTGTACAAATGAAATTGGGATACATGTATCCCAATTTAAAAATTTACGAAAAATAGTGCACTATTTTTCGTAAATTTTTAATATTATGTTACAAAACTTCAACGGTTTCAAGGAATCTCAAACTGTATTGGCATTCTGGAATCTATGAAAATAATAATAAAATATTGCATTCGTCTTTGTATTATACCCTCAAATGACTCTAAGTAAAATAAAAATGTTAGAAAAATAAAAACAACTGATTTCTCCCCAAAAAATTAAAACAATGCTATTGGGTTATTATCGCAAATTAAACAAATTAAAATAAAAACTTGAAAAGATTGTAGTATACCAAGGATAGTGAAGACCATATATATATATATATATATAAGGTGTGCTCGTGTTTCGCTTTTTGAAAGGGGCAAGGAAAGAATTCTTTTGACGTCATTTTAGCTCCACCTTACTATGGGTTTTTGATAATTCTCATTGGCTGTGTGTTTCAAGCATTGCTACTTATATTTTAATAACGAAACGACTTTGGAAATCGATTCAAATTGTTTTTTGAAGCAAATTTTAACTGTTTTCTTTTAAATAAATTCATGATTAATTAAAAACAAGAATTCTTGTTAAATTAGTACTCCTTGACAATAGCGACAATTACTCTTAAAACGACTGTCGAGAGCATTAGACACGCCCACAGACAGTTAAAGGCGGAGGAAGGCGTCACTATGACGTCAAAAGAATCCTTTTCCCCGCCCTCCATCAGCAAGAGCGAGTACCAGCACACCTTTTATATATATAGTCTCCACTATCCTTGGTAGTATACTATTTTCATTAGGATTTAGGTTATCATTCTTCCAAATAGTTTTTTCCTGAAATTGACTCAGGTTATTTTTGTATGTGTGTGTGGTGCTGGCTGTAGTCCATGTAGCTTATGATAAACCGGGCCCAGGTAACGAATACATGTAACGCTCATGTCGCTTATATTTTCGCAACTGTACTACCCACGTGCCTTACTTTGGTATCATTGTGTTGGTGAAAAATGCCATTGCTCGATCACGCGACTTGCAAGTTTTAGGAGCCTTGGGAAAAGAACACATTCTTTATAAATGTATAATTTATTTAGAAATATAACAATTGGTTTCTCATTTGTAAACATTTTATTTCAATAGTAGATACTATGGTGAACAAGTTATTTCACAAATTAATTCTTGAAATCCATTTCCTATATATTGTTTTAGAAAGAAAAGGTTTTTTGTAATTTCTGTTATTGAACCTTTGTTATAAATTGTGCATATTTTTATTATTGTTTCAAGAGGGCAGCAATGGCCAGCGGTGAAGTTTACGGGGGAACAATTAATAACAGTATTCAATCTGTTGTTTGCAACAGAAATAATAGGTGATGCGCAGTGCAACGTCACAGGCTGTCGCGCAGGAAATCTTATGGCAAAACAGTGAGGATTCCCGTTGCCTTTCGCTATGTTTGCATCGCTTGTCAAAGGCGGGATTTCGTTTAAAACTCAAAATAATAGCACACGGTTAGGCACAAATATAAGTACTACAGTAGACTCTCGATAACTCGAACTTAGATAACTCGAATTTTTCGATATCTCGAAAAAAATCGATTTCCCTGCGCCTTTATTACTTATTTAATGTAATTTTATCTCGTTAATTCGAAGTTTTTCTTCCTTATTTTCGATATCTCGAAGTTTCCACACAACTCAAAATTTGGTTTTTATCTCAAAACTACGGATTTTGAAGAAACTTTAGCAAATATGCAATTGTCGTGGTGTTGATTTGTCGCTGCGAATAATGGCGACAAAACAAAAATGTAATACACTCTCTATAGCAGCTTTTGATGAGAGATCGCCCTCGGAAAAAGAAAAAGAATATGAACCTCCTCTAAAGATAACTTTGAAAGAGGCTCTGTCTTCCATAAAGACTATGCGTGCATTCAGTGAATAGTGGCCGGAAATAAAAACAGAGACATTTCAAGCAATCATGCATTTGGAAAATATAATTGATTCCGAAATAAATAGAAATACTCACCAAAAATTTTTCTTTTTTATAGGATTTTCGATAACTCGAATTTTCGATATCTCGAATTTTTATACACTTCCCTTCGAGTTCGAGATAGCGAGAGTTGCCTGTATTATAATTTTAGTTATATGTGGATTATTAAAGCATAAGTTTCCAAATAATTTAACTTTTTCGCATTAAAATAAAATAAAAAAATCAGACATTATGTCTGATAACTTTTCATGCCAAGTTTCGCTTACGAGTCTAATTATGTTCCCGAAACACAATCGAACCTAACCATAAGATACAACTAATTAAGATTTAAACGATTTTTCGAAAACCACCGGGAACTTTGTTTTGCTAAAAGTGAATTGCTTGTTTACTAATCCAAGATGCATGAAAACTTTAAGCATGAAACAATATTATACAGGTCTTTTACAAAACGCTTTGATATTATTCAAAGTCTTATTAACAGGACATTTAGGAAATAATTTTAATAGTGTGAAATTGATTAATAATAATAAAAAAAGTAAAGTGTGTTTCGAGATTTATGGTCATTTCAGATCAAAAAGGGAAACAGAAAAATTTAATAAAAATCGACTTTTCTGCACTGTATTTTTAGTCTCTGTAATCTTTTTACATACTTTTAGTTACCTTTATGTTCAGATTTTGGAAATATGACAAATCCCTTTTGTATAGATTTGGTCAGGCAATATAACAAAAACTTAATCCGAGAAATAGTAATGAAAAAAAATTAATATACTGAATGTAACCTATGTTACTTGTAACATGTGTTAACATTTACAGGTAATACACTGTTAAAAATAGGTACTCAAAAATAAGTAAAATTTACTAATTTTTGAGTACATTCGATGCTTCTCATAGCTCCGAACACATAAGTTTCATTTTTAAAAAAGATATGTCCTCAAAAATTAGTAAAAGCAGTTACAGCATATATAAGCTGTTTTCATAAATCACTTTTAAAAAAATCAACAATTACAACCAAGACTTACCGTATACTACCAGGGCGACGTGAAGGCGTTATAAACAGAAGTAATGTTAAAAAAATGTGCTTAAAAGAATGAAGAGTAAGATAATTGAGTTGTAATAACTCAGCTTCCATTTAAACAATCGACATCAAATAATGTAGAAAACCAAGTTTTAAACCACTATTTTAAGTTTTTCAGAACGCTTTGATAAGATGGCTTGAACTGAAGCTAAGATGAGCAATATTAAATCACACTGCCACGTTTGAGAAAGTACGATTACTGAAATTTGAGTACGTCATTGCCTATCATGAGCTCAAAGAAAAACGAGTATGTTCAGGTACTCATTTTTAAGTACCGTTTTTTATAGAGTAGAGATTACAAAATAGTAACAGAAGTTACTTCATCAGAATAGGTTATGTCGTGTTAGGGATATTTTATTACAATTGTAACCATAACTATAAGGCAAATTTAAAAAAAAGTCACTTCAAGAAAAGTGGAAGGACCAAAAAAGGACCTGATATCTGCGTGTAAATTTAGAATGACATTTGTAAGCTTTGTAACTCGGTGTTAAATAAGGGGCTCATAATCAAAAGTTTTAAATTGAAAGGGATATTTCTGAAATTATTATTAAATTTTTGCAAAACGAATAGAGGTCATTCTTTTTTATAAAATACAATGCTTATTTTTTTTAAAATACAAATACAACGTTAAAAATACGCAATAAAAATCCATCAAATCTGAACATGTTTCGGGAGATACGTCAGGGCCTATTTTAACATAGAGTTGGTGGGGATTTTTCCCCACCAGTGTGTAGAAATGCCCCACCAGTCATGCAAATTTGCCCCACCGGAATTTTGTTTTGTTTAATCAATTTTCCCCAGTAAAAACATAAACTTGAATCTGTGGCATAGGAAAGAATGATGTTAGACAGAGGGACGGGGGGACCCATTCCCGTGAAAAGGCCCGATTTCGACACTCAATCTCCTAACGAGGGAAAAAAGCTTTCACACCCCTCCCCGGTCTAGCGAGTTCCCATCCACAAAAATCCTTTTGTTCAGAACTGGGTGGTCGAGCCGTTGACAATATATTTTGGATTGCCTCCTGTTCAAGACCGTTTTATTGCCTTCCTTATCTATACGCAGGATCTCTTAAGTGGGCACCAGCTGTTTTTTTATAGTCGGGAAAACTCTTGGCATCTATTTGAATAGGTATTAGGTCAGAAATATATGGCCTGGGGGTGTGGGGGTGTCATATAAGGGGTGGAAAGTGTTCCAATGCATTTTGCTATGGTTCTCTTGAAATGTTGTCAGAAACAAGACGTTCCAGTATCATTCCTTAGGCCGATTTTTCACTTCAATTTTAAAAGATATTTTTACCTGCATTTAACAGCTACAAAAAGTAAGTAAATTACATTTATTTTTTATGTAGATTTCTTTTACGGTGTGTAGTTTAACTAAATGTTATTTGTATAGTTAAAAGAGATTTCTAATTTATACTTTTGGGGGAAAATATATTTCCCGATGTTCATAACATTTTGAAGGGATCATTATATACAAATTTTAATACATATAAATAGAAGCCTATATTTTTCAAAATTATTGGGGAGGGGTAGCTCTAATTTTTAATAAAATGCATACACTATATGAAATTATAGCCAGTCTTTCAAAAGATTATAGAAGATTATTCTTA
Organism: Troglohyphantes excavatus; assembly: GCA_963932185.1. Lineage (NCBI taxonomy): Eukaryota > Metazoa > Arthropoda > Arachnida > Araneae > Linyphiidae > Troglohyphantes > Troglohyphantes excavatus. Next base: position 1,417,368 of record OZ010678.1, on the reverse strand, counting down.
TGAATATGTTTTTTTTTCTTTTTTAAATTTTTAATTGGTAGTTTTATATGAACAAAATATATCATGGATGTATAATTCTAAGGTAACCAAAATTAGCATATTTAAGTTATTGTACTAAATGTCTAGAGTGAAACGACAGCAAAAAATAAGGTTAAAATAATTTAATTGAAAAATATCTTTTTTTCTTCGTTACTTACGTATGATTGAAAAGAGATCAAATATTTTTTATTAAAATTGTTATGAAAATGTTTTATTTTTAGATATTCTCAATATATTGATACCAATATAAATTAATCAAAAAGTAAAAAAAAAAATTGGATATATTACTTTTTAACAATGTAATATGCCAGGTTAATGCCAAGTATCTTACATAACAAGCCATTCGGTAATACATTTAAATTCTGGAACAGTAAGTCTTAGTCTCGCGACTAAATCTTTCATTGGATATTTATTTCGTAGGTTCAGAGGCGTAAAGTTTTCAATTTTTTTTAGGGGGAGGGGGGAGCCCGTGGGCCCAATACAAGCTTACGTTTATGCGTAGGTTATATGAGTAACTTTAATGAAGGTTAGTAGAAATGAAAAAGTGTCTGAAATTTTGATTTAAAAAAAAATACTTCAAACCGATGCAAAAAAATAGTCAAAACTTTTTTAAATGCTATTTAATATTAGTTTTTTTTATTCAACTACTTATCTTAAATTTTTATTTTAAATATGCATGCTTCGGTGAAAACGGCAATGCTTCCAATACTTTTCTTTTTAATAATACTATTATAAATCTCAAATAACTCCGATTCACAATAAACTTCTATTTCCCCACCAGAATAATTTATTTGTTTTACTCTTGAAAAAGAATTATTTAATATTTTCAAAAAATGTGGGCTTTAAGGGCAGGGGAGTTTGAAAGAAAAGTTCCATTCATAAGTTCCATTCATGTAATTTTAACTCTTGGTCGCACCACATTCCATGCAAGTGGAAAGGGTAATTTCCTGCTACAACATGTTGATGTCAGATCATAGGCAGTCAGATAATCTCGGAACAATTAATAAGAGACTCATCATAGTCTTAAATGGAAAAGGCACAGCATTTTTCAATCACCGCCCTTCAGTGCTAAAATTTTTGCAGCTGAAGGAACGGCGACAAAAGTTGTCGGAGCAACAATTTACAAAAGCAGAGATTATATAAAAACATTTTTTAGAGATGATAACAAGTTTTAAGAAAGTACTATGTTTTTTTAAAAATTTCAAACTACTTATTTTTCTACATTTTTGTGCTGTAAAATTAAATATTTTTCGAATACAAATAAATATAATAATATTGTTCATCTTATAAAGTAAATGTTACTTATTAATGCACATTTTGTTTGTAATATGCTCGGGTACTAGTCTAAAATTTACCTAAGTATACGGATTTAGATGTATATATACTGTAGATTTAAAACTTTACATTTGTGTGAAGTAAAATGGCGGAAATGTAGGAAATATACATTTTAAAATACAAAACATTAAGTTTTTTAAAAAAAGAATATTTTTAAAAAAATGTGCATTATGAAAACAATTAAAACAGAATTTTATGAATCGTTACAAAATTTCATGAATTCGATAATTTCTTTTTAATTAACTTTTTTATAAAATATATAATTTTAAACTAAGTTTATTAAATTAGTTTAAAATTTGCTATTTTAAGTACAAAGTTTTCATTAACATCTGGGGTTCTGCTTTCTGCAGAATATTTAATTTGCCCCACCAGTTAAAATTCCTTAAAATATGCTCTGAGATACGTTGACCCTAGACGACCCTTGACGTAAAGACCCTATTGACGACCTGAATAACTGGGGCATGCACAGGATTTCATGTCAATGCGGCATGTCATATATCGGTCAAACAAAGAGAGCATTGAGATTTCGTATTAAGGAGCACCAAGCATACTGTTAAACAAGAAATAAAGAAGTCCTCCATTGCCAAGCACTCTTGGAAACATGGTCATATGTTTAATTTTTCTAACCCACATTTTATTTGCAAACCCAAATCTCCAGTTGAACTTGACTTCCTGGAGGCGTTTCATATTTTTAGCAATATTGATTCGATTGTCAACGAAACATTTGCAGTCCCAGTATTTCCCGCTTGTTGGAACACAATAATTAACTCCAACCGATTGAAATAGTCTTTTTGTTTGTTTCTTTGGCAACACTTTCAATTTCTGGGTTTATTTATTTATATTTTATTACACAGACTTTTTCATTCTCTGCTGATGAAGGGAGACGTATCTCCCGAAACATGTCCAGATTGGATGGATTTTTATTGCGTATTTTTAACGTTGTATTTGTATTTTAAAATTCTATAACGCAATGTTTCTATAAGACGAGTTTTTATCTTACAATGCTTATCTAATTTTTTTTTAAATATTTTTTTACGTGTTTGGTTTTGCATGTTTGGTTCCTCAAATTATAATTTGTGTACCCGGTTAATGAAATGAAGTAAACTGAGTACCTGAACCTACTTGTTTTTCTTTGAGCACAATTGCATCGTAAATGAGCAATGAAGCACTCGTACTTTCTCAAAAATGAGCAGTTTCGGATTTAATACTGCTCATCTCAGCTTCTGTTCAAGCCACTTTAACGAATCGACCTGATACACTTAAAATAGTTATTCAGAACATGGTTTTCTACATTATTTGATGTTGATTGTTAGGACGATGAGTTATTTCAACTCAATTATCTTACTTCTCATTCTTTTGTCACTTATTTTTAATATTTTGTCTGTTTGTAACTTCTTCATGTCGCCCTGGTAGTTCAACGAATAAGGCACTGGCAGGACCGTCAAACACAATTTTTTTTTTTGGGGGGGGGGGGGGGTGAAAAAATTTCCCAACTAAAAAATTCGAAATTCCCACCTCAACATTGCAAAAAATTTCCAGTTCCAAGTGACCGACATTTTTCATCTTTTTTATAGATTAAGTAGAATTAAAGGCTTAAAATAAACAGTAGAAAGGCTACGATACATGTTTTTATATTGTTTTAATTAATTTAATTTATTGCAGAATACTTTATTTGAAAATAATTCATGTATGAAGATAATTGGTCATTTTCCTGAAAGAAAACTTTACATTAATCGAGAATTTAATGCAAAAGCCTATATGAATTATACTTAAATGAACCTTAACTCATAACTAAAAAAAAATGTGAAAAATTAATTTTCGTTTAAGTGAACAGAAATACGTTTGTAGATGAATATCGAAACAGCAACAGTTATCATTGCCATTAACTACTGTCACGGTGGATATTTTTATAAAATGATATCTACTTTTATAGTTGGTATATTAGAATAACTTTGTCTTAATATATCATTATGTGTTAATATAATGGTTACATATTCTACACGTTGTGCGCAGGTGACTAATAAGGCTTTCTTAGTGAAAGAAAAGGTTACTATATTTTTTTGAAAAAAGGCGAACTAATGCAAATTTAAAGTATTAACTTGATTACTCAAATTCAGTCCAAAAGAGGATGATAAATAAAGGGTACAAACTAAAACCCAAAGTCCACACTTCATCACCCCAAAGAAAAAGCTCCTGGGCAAAAAAAAAAAAAAAAAAAAAAAGACGAGCGTTAGACAAATTATTTACGAAAGTTCTATAAAGAATTATAGGGTAACAAAAAGTCGACGAGCTCAGTTTTTCTGAGTTTAAAACAAAGCAAAATACCGGAGAAAGCGTGGATATGAAGACGCCAGTTGTTACTCAAAAAAAAAAAATGGAAGAAAAAGCACAGCAGAAATATTCAATCCCCAGGGATTCATAAAACAAAACAATAGCATATTTGACGTAATGACCAATCATTGTAAACCCCCGATGCATAAAGTTCGCGCTGAGAAAAAGCAACGAGATTCTTGGAAAAGAACAATCTTCTGTAAAAATAGAAAGAAGAGGGGTCGGCAGGCATTTGCTTTGCTAAATAAAAAAGAAATATTGATTCAGTAGTTAGAAATATTACATGCAAGGGGTTGACTTATAAGAGCAACACCAAAACTACTTTTAGTAGTAGTCAATAACTATTTTTCAAATTAGTAAATCACTCCCTAATTACGAAATCAATTAGTTAAAAAATTTATAGTTATGGAAATTCAAAGATATAATAAGCGTTTCAGTTGACCAAAACAGGTAAAGAATAATATAAAGTCTACGTGATCTAAAGTATAGTGGGAGTCAAAGACTCGACATTACAAAAGTAGTGTGCAACCCATTCAAAGGAATGTCTTTACCTTTGACCAATAAATATTAACTTCTATAAATTCAATTTAAATTGTAAAAGTCATTTTAATTCGAAGTTGTAAAAGATTGAATAACCAAATTTATCTTATTATAAATATTAAATTAAATTCAAAGTATTTAAAAATTCTTTAAATGATAATTCAGGAAATGTGAAAGACATTAAACAGTTCTTATTAAGATCTTGATTACGAATTTCAATCATATTAAATTTAACAAATATTTAAAAAGGTCTGGGGCGGAGATTACATGGCAGATAAGCGAACTTCTTGGCCGGTAAAATAATATAATGACGTCACAAGAAATGTGTATTTTAAATGGCAGTGGATAAATTTAATAAGTAATTCTGCAATATAAACTTAAACTAAAACTAAACACCTTATAAATAATAACGATATACAATAAAATATGTAAACGATCAGAAAAAGTTTTACTAATTTAATACACAAAAGCGTCACTTGAAATACTTCTTGAAAATACATCTTTTTGAAAGAAATTTTCAAACTTAACGGCGCCAGAAGGCTCAGGTGTTGTCCTTGTTATCTGACCATGGTTCAAACATACGAGGCATTCTCCCTGGGTCTCTCCTTCGAGGTGGGCATCGAACCGTCGCCAATAGCCCCAATATGCAGCTCTAGTGCGACATCCAATGCAGTGTGCGTTCAGAGGTCTAAATTAAGTTTAATCTCACAAATTGGGCAATTTCTAATCTTCCCTTGCTTTCATTTGCTAATAATATTAATTTTCTCTGGGCTTATATTTTCCCAAATCAGGGATTTTTAAAACTCGAAATTCCCAACTTTTAAGGTTTTCAGGTAATTGGGGCTCGAGCTTCCCCCCAAATTCTCCTGGCGCGACGGGCCTTACAACTAGAACAGATCCGGAAATCACAAAGAGTAATAAAACAATGTCAAAAATGCTCAGACGTTCGACGTCCATAAGTTACGCAATGCTACATTTTAATGTAAAAAGGTAGTAAAGTATTGTTTGCTTGACCAAAAATAAAAACAGACAGAGCAGATGCGAGCATGTATTTGGGCGCCAATGGATAACGGCTGTCTGTCTGGAAATCTGAAAACATTGCTTCTCAATTTAGATAAAGAATCTATTGGACAATTTCTAATTTTCCCTTAATAACACTATTGTTTTCGCTGTCATTTGTTAAAAATATTAATTTTCTTCAGACATAAATTTTCCCAACTCAGGTATTTTCAAACCTTGAAATTCCCAACTTTTAGGGCTTTCAACATGTGCGATGGACTTGACAAAGAAAAGTAAAAAAGTAGTGAGCTTGTGATAGAATGTTTGCTAGCTTCGCTACAAAATAATAGCAAAGACGTGTAGAACATCCAGAAAAAAAGTTATCGGCGTGTATACGGGACTGGTGCACGATCAATCTGATCGGGGTCCAAAGTCCCGACGTCTATTGAAGGCGTTGGGTGCCAATTCAGGTGTTTCCTCGTCATCTCACCATGGTTCAAAAATACGAGAGGATCGTTCCCGGGTCTTTCCTTCAAGATAGGCCCCGAACCGTCACCAATAGCCCAGTGTGCAGCTCTAGTACGACGTTAATTAACCAAACCAACATCGTGGCTATTTATCCGTTACGATTTTATACTATTATTCATGTAAAAAAAAAAAAAAATTAACGACTTTCCTAAAATATTCCCTGGCGTGGTATTTTTGGCGATATATTGGCTCATTTTCCCCGACCAATCGAAACTTACTCCACGCACCTATAAAGGTGATGTTTACACGGTGAAATGATGTTTACAACTCTTGTTTTCTCATTGATGTTTACAACTCTCGTTTGGACATCATTGAACAATTACGGAATTTGAATATAATCGCCATTAACGTCGATTGGGAGAAATGTAAAAAAAAAAAAACCTATTAGTTCTTTTTACCTGTTCTTTAGATTGAGTGATTAAGTCTGTTCCTGGAATTAATGAAACCTTGTTATTTTGAAAACATGTCTTCTAGCTAGCCCAAAGATAAATTGATATTTTATATAGAGAGAAAAATAAAATAATTGTTTCCGTTCACATTTAGGTTTGCTGTATACCACTGCTTTTGCATTTGTTTGAAACGTAGATAGTGTGTATAAAGCTACTATTGCTTCTGATTTTTTTATTAAATAACGGATTTTGCTTCTTATAACATAACTATCAGTTCTTTTGGTTTCACGTTCTTTAAAATAAACGAGAACAGCATAATCTTGCGTTTAAAAAACAATGATTTTTTTTATCTTGCGCTTTCGAAAAAAGATTAATATTTTTTCTCTCTTTGAGCTTTAGAAATTCTGGAAAAAATAACTGAAAGATAAATAACTGTTCCGTAGAAAGTACGCAAATATAACACATGTTCTTTGGATTGCAAAGGTTTAAATGAAACATAGTTCAGATTTAAGAGCAAAATAGGTATTCAAAAATAAGCAAAATGTACTCATTTTTGAATACATTCGATGCTTATCGTGGCTCCGAATACATGTTTCATTTTTGAAAAAGACATGTACTTAAAAATGAGTACAATGGCCAAAAATGGATAAAAAAGACCTGATGCGAGGCTGCCTTCATAAATCACTTTCAATAAATATCGACATTTACCAAGACTTGCCAGGAATTGAACCCAGATCTGCAGGCACCGATGTTCATAGCCTTATCAGTTAAGCAACCAGAGCGACGTGAAGAAATTATAAACAGAAGTAAAGTTAAAAAGCTGTGTCAAATAATGGAAAGTAAGATAATTGAATTGTAATTTCCATTTAAGCAATCGACATCAAATAATGTGGAAAAGCATTTTCTGAACAACTATTTTAAGTTCGTCAGGTCGCTTTGTTAGGATGGCTTGAAATGAAGCTGAGATTATCAATCTTACACCATACTGCTCATTTTTGCGAAAGTACGATTACTTAAATTTGAGTCCGTCATCGTTATCATTTACGATTATCATTACTCAAAGAAAAAAAAGTGGATCAATATACTCATTTTTAAGCATCTTTTTTTTACAGTGCAGAAAGTAGAACAGGGAATAACTGTTCTCCAATAATAACTTCAATGGCTTATTCCCGTGTGTTAGAAAAGTCATTATTCCTTTCATAATTATGTAAATGGCGGCGGCGCTTTTTCATCATTCTAATGGCGCAGGAAGGGCGAAGTTTAATTCGACTAATGATTAACAACTAATGACTGACTAAAAAAAGTTTGAAATGGCATGTCGAAAGTCGTGCGTCCTAGGCTACGTTCGCATGCTCTAAATTCTACACTGTTAAAAATAAGTACAGACAACTCTCGTTAACTCGAACTCGAAGGGAAGTGTATAAAAATTCGAGATATCAAAAATTTGAGTTATCGAAAATCCTATAAAAAGCTGTTTTGGTAAAAAATAAATACTAGTATACTTACACGACTTTATTTAACATATCTATCAAAAATAGTTTGGTGAGTATTAATATTTTTTTAGAAATCAATTATATTTTCCAAATGCACGATTGCTTGAAATGTCTCTGATGTTTTCATTTCCGGCCTCGATTCAATGAATGCACGCATAGATTTTATCGAAGATAGAGCCTCTTACAAAGTTATCTTTGGAGGAGGTTAGCATTCTTCATTATCATTCTTCTTTTGAGAGCTATCTCTCATAAAATGCTGCTATAGAGAGTGCATTTCCGAAACAAAAATGAGAAGGGGTCGAGTGTCGTCTTCATATTTTAAGTGAGTTGCTTTCGGGACAGTCGGTAATGTTCCAAGAAAGAGAACTGATAAAGAAGAACGTGTCAATTACATATATGCTAAAGGTTCTTCAAAATCCGTAGTTTTGAGAGGAAAACAAAATTTTGAGTTGTGAGGAAACTTCGAGTTATCGAAAATAACAACGAAAAACTTCGAATTAACGAGATAAAATTACATTAAATTAGTAATAAAGGTGCAGGGAAATCGATTTTTTTCGAGATATCGAAAAATTCGAGTTATCGAAGTTCGAGTTATCGAGAGTCTACTGTATTTGAAAACAAGTCAAATTAATAATTATTGAGTACATTCGATGCTTATCATGGCTCCGAATACACGAGTTTCATTTTTGAAAGAGACATGTACTCAAAATTGAGTACAAGGAGTAGATGTTTGCCTACATACCCAGCAAAAAAAATGAGCATAAAACCTTCATCAAAATTTTGAAATTGAAGGTTTTATGCAGGAAAACTGCTGTTTTTTTGAAGATCTATAAAATTAAAGGTTTTTGTTTCAATGTCCTTTATAAAACCTGCAAAAAACCTTCATAAAAACCTGCAAAAAAAACCTTCATAAAAAACATGTAAAAAACCTTCATAAAAACCTGCAAAAAACCTTCAGAAAAACCTGCAAAAAACCTTCAATTTTTTATCATGAAGGGAAATGCAGATGTTTTAAAGGTTTTATGCAGGAAAATTAAAAACTTTAAAAAAAAAACTGCAGTTTTTTGTTTCAATATCCTTTATAAAACCTTCAAAAAACCTTCAATTTGACAATTGTGATGAAGGTTTCATGCTGACTTTTTTTGCTGGGAAGGCTGCCATCACAAACCACTTTCAAATTCCAATTGCATTTTTCCGGGTGTCGAATCCATATCCCTAAGCACTGAATTTCAGTACCTTATCCGTTAATCTACCATGGTGACTTTAAGAAAATATAAGCAGAATAAATGTTAAAAAAAGGTGTTTCAAAAGAATGAAGTAACACTGTTAAATAAAGGTACACAGAAATAAGTAAAATGTACTTATTTTTGAGTACATGCAAAGGTTATTATAGCTCGGAATACGTAAGTTTCATTTTTGAAATAGATATGTACTCAAAATTGAGTACAAGGAATAAAAAAGAGTATATGCTAGTCTACAAAAACCACTTTCAATAAATATCAACTAAGACTTATAGGGAATAGAATCCAATTCCTCAGGCACCACAGCCTTCTAAGTCCCCCTGGTAGACAAACGGATAAAGCAGGCCTTATCCGTTTATCTACCAGGGCGACTTTAAGAAGATATAAACAGATGAAATGTTAAAAATGTTGTGTCAAAAGAATGAGAAGTAAGATAATTGAGTTGTAATAACTCAGTTTCCATTTGAGCAATCGACATCAAATAATGTGGAAAACCATCTTCTGAATACCTATGTTAAGTGTGTTAGGACTCTTTGTTAATACGGCTTGAATAGAAGCTGAGATGAGCAATATTAAATCACACCGCTCATTTTTGTGAAAATACTGTTACTTAAATTTGAGTACGTCGTCGCTCATTTACGATGCAATTATACTAAAAGAAAAAAGAGTTGGTTCAGATACTCATTTTTAATTACCTTCCTCTTACAATACCAATATTGGTTAGAAATGTATTACACTTGGGGACAGGCTGTCTTGGTCCTAAGATCATTTATAGTGAAGATTTGACCCTTCCGACGAAAAAAATAGTTCTCCAATAAAAAATACTTCCAATCCAATTAACGATGAACAAAACTTTCACTTTGGAATATCCTTTACACGTTCGCTACTGACCACGCACATGCGCGTGATATGTTCTTCGAAATAACACGTAAAAAGCAATAATCGACTTGCGTCCTTTCAGACAGCGGCAGTGAAGGTATTAATACTATTGTAAAATTAAAGAGTTTAGTGTCCAACTTTTGTGTAGTTTGGTAATTCAATATCGAATGACGTAATGTCAGCTGTAACGAATGAATCAACTCAAAACTGTAACTTTTTGACCGCGTTACAGCTGAGTGTTCAATGATCCCATCACCCTCTCCCCCCCTTTTTCCATATCCCCCCCCCCCCCCTTCTCTCAAAGAAAGATGGAAGCTTTCAATCTCTCTCTCTTTCCAACGTTTATTTACCCCTCTGTGCTTGTGCTTCCTTTTCTCCGTCTCTGAGGTTGTTAGCAGACGAGATACCCACTCTTAGCGGAGGTCGTAACGATCTACTCGATTAAGACGCATGCACTGTGGACAGTGACGTACTCTCGATGGGGGGGGGGGGGGGGGGGGGATTCAGTGAGAATTGCCCAAAACGAAAATTAGAAGGGCGTCAATTTTGTTAATATATCAATGGGAGAGTTTCACGCCGAGAAGAAGACGACCGCTGTTCCAACCGAACATGGAGAAAAATCCGCGATGCCGAAGAAGTTCCGTAGGAATTAGCATGGAACTTCAGTTCCTGTACTATAATTTTAAGTTTTTGTCTTTAAATAATACCTCAATATAGAAATATTTACTTCATACACTGAGATAGATGGTACTCATCGTTTATGAAGCATTTTTTGTGTTGAAATAAAAGTATTTTTCCGTATGTCGTTTTAATTCTGATTATTAGCAACTTATATACAGATAAAATATAAGTATTTCTGTATTTAAATTTATTCATATATAGAACAAAAATATTACGTATTTGGCAAAAACCAATATTATAAACAAACTTTCCAATAATTACAAGCTCAACAAACAAAAGCAGAGTTGTCTGCTCTGCTGTACGGAAGAAATCGAAACTACTCTAGCAAGTTTCCACTTTGATACATCACGTGAAACTCCCGCATACCCAATAATATCTATCAACTTCAAAAACACTTTCTTGTCATTGTACAGTTGGTTGGTTTTTATTAACGTCGTACTAGAGCTGCACAGTGGGCTATTAGCGACGGCTCGGGCCTATCTCGAAGAAAAGATCCGGGAACGATGCCTTGTATTTTTAAACCATGGTCAGATGACGAGGACAATATCTGAGCTGGCACCCGACGCCTTCAATAGACGACTGGACTTTGGACACCGATCAGATGTATCGTGCACCAGTCCCGTATACACGCTGTTAATTTTGTGGATGTTCTGGACGACTATTCTAGTATTTTGTAGCGAAGTTGGCAACCCTCCGATCATAAGATCACTACTATTTAATTTTTCCTTGTCAAGTCCGTCGCTCAGGATCGAACCAGGAAACCTTTGATTCCCATCTGACGCCTGTATCCACTGGGCCACGGAGGCCCTCATTGTATAGTGCAGTGTTTTTTAATTAGCAATAAGCCATGGATCCTTAAGCTAAAATTGAATTAGGACATCGGACCCTTTTTTCATATATGGGGTCGTGCACAAATAACGTCACACTTGAAGCTGTGACACTTTGCGACAAAAAGGGGGAGAGGGGTTACGAGAAGAGAGTCACATCGCCCAGAAAACATCTCAACTCAACAGAAACAAACAATTCAGAATAACAAATTGTTTACATTCCAGTTTGAGTCGATACAGTTGCAGTTGAAAAATAAAGTTGTAAAATAAAATTTCAAATACCACCTTATGACTGAGTGCTTTGTTTCTGAATGCCAGTATATGTATTATATATAATTTATCACGTGCTGGATTGTATTGTTGGTTGAAGACACTTGTGTAACAATTAAAAAATTATGAGGGGATGGGGGGCTCAACTAGTTCTATTCCCAGAATATTTACCAATATAAAAAAAATAAACGATAATTTGTAGTTAGGTAAATCAGTAATTAGTCATTAATAATTAACAGTTATGCTAATTTGAAATTAGTTGTTAATTATTAATAATTTTTTAATTATTAATAATTTGTTAATTATTAATAATTTGTTAATTATTAATAATTTGTTAATTATTAATAATTTGTTAATTATTAATAATTTGTTAATTATTAATAATTTGTTAATTATTAATAATTTGTTAATTATTAATAATTTGTTAATTATTAATAATTTGTTAATTATTAATAATTTGTTAATTATTAATAATTTGTTAATTATTAATAATTTGTTAATTATTAATAATTTGTTAATTATTAATAATTTGTTAATTATTAATAATTTGTTATTAATAATTTGTTAATTATTAATAATTTGTTAATTATTAATAATTAATAATTTGTTAATTATAAATAATTTGTGAATTATTAATAATTTGTGAATTATTAATAATTTGTGAATTATTAATAATTTGTGAATTATTAATAATTTGTGAATTATTAATAATTTGTTAATTACTGAGGAATTTTCATACATTTCTTAATTATCTAGTGCATGAGTTTTTCTTTTTAAATGAATTTTTATTTTCCCCTGGATCGCTGAAAAAATATATAAAAAAAATACTATGTGCCTATTTAATTGAATAATTAACTAAAACCGTTGTGTAGAGCAAGTATATGCAACACTATATGTAATTACTAAAATAATTTTCAAAAAGTATGAAAATAGAGTTAAATACAATCTACATACCTCTGGTATTAGCTAAGATTTTTTGTAGAGCCACATTATACTTATAAGTAATAAAACGATCTTCCGAAAACTTTACCTTCACGAGCCAGTTTTAGAACAACATACTTCAAAGCAACTGATTGCGTTTATCACACTCAGTTTTATGATAAAGATAAGGGACCTAGCGGCGGTTATATGAACAAGGCACATGGTTTCCTACGTGACAATACTGCAATAGTTAACATAAAACTCAATAGATGCAAATAGTGGTCGTTTTAAAGTTGTGCAGCATATATGCTACACTATGCACTAGAGTGTTGAGATATTAAAAAAAAATTGTCGAAAATTTTGACTATAGGACTTGAGACCCTCCTTCCCTTTCCTACGCGTATGGTAGTAGAAGAATGTGACATGCGCCAGGCGGAGGTAAAGGGAAGAGTATGGTAGAGTGTGACAGTTTGTGACATGGGCATAGTGCAGGGCCCGATTAAGCCTTTGAAGCAAAGGAAGCCCGCCTTTAAATGGGGGCCCCATTGCTCTCAAATGGACTCTACAACATCAAATTGAACTGTTATGTGTTTACCAGAATTCTTGCCCCTGAATGACATTAAATCAAAATGTTGTAATATAACAAAATATATTAGTAAATAATGAGTATTCTGTATGTTTTTTTCTTCCAATATTCGAACAAATTTACAAGTAGCAATATTTTTTACTAAACTTTGTAATACAAGTTTTTTTAAGGTAAATTTAGTAGCAAACTATGTTAGGGGTGTTAAATATTTATTTAAAATGTGTGATTTGGGGGCCCCTCAAAAATGTAAAGTGTAAGACTGGGCTTATTAGGTAATCAGGCACTGGTATAGTGACTAGAAGAGTAGTGTGTCAACCGCCATTGTTCTCCGAGGGAAAAAGGTTTTTCGGAAAAGGACATCCACCGATAGGGGGCGCTGTATGCGGTAGTGCTGCTGATATCTCGGGATTCCCATTGATGAAGATTAATATGTTATTGCTTATTTTAAAATAAAAAAATATATAATAGGGACTTTGATATGAGTGAAAAAAAATTATAGTATGTTCTGGAAAGTTAAATAATAGCAAATACTGTTGAAAAATACTTCTGAATTGCGAATTTAAATTAAATCACGAATGTTCACTTTAAAATCAACTTTCACTATTATTATAGTGACTAGAAGTGGTCTCTTTTGGACACAATAACATGGGGGGGGGGGGGAGGAGGGAATATGAAGAAAAGGTGGGATATCATTTGTGGATGGCCCCTAATGGAAGTCCCCCTCCGCTTTCCAGGCATGTATAGGTTTCAATTCTGTTTGGGCGTTAAAATGAAGGGAAGACAAAAAATGTATAATTAATATCACAGTTTCTTTAAATTTTACCCAGCTTTCATTAAGAATATGGACACAAATTAGCCCGAAAAATTCAAAGAAAACACAACACCGCAATGAGAAGTTTAATTATCGGTTCATAATCTTGTTGAAATTTGACTCAAGTTTGATATTTTCCATCCCCTTAAGTATGTTACGGTATTTGTTTTTCCTATAACAGTAGGTATAAAAGGCTTGATCAGAATCTATAAGTAAATACTAGAAAGTCGTCCAGAATATCCAACAAATTATACTGGCGTGTATACGGGACTGGTGCACGATACATCTGATCGGGGTCCAAAGTCCCGACGTCTATGGAAGGCGTTGGGTGCCAGTTCAGGTGTTTCCTCGTCATCTGACCATGGTTCTAAAATAACGAGATGCATGTATGAATGTGTGTGTGAATGTGTATGTGTTCCCGGGTCTTTCCTTCGAGATTGACCCCGAACCGTCGCCAATAGCCCACTGTGCAGCTCTAGTGCGACGTTAATTAACAAACCCAAACCAAACCACAATCTATAAGTTGGCATGTTGTCGCCAACAGCGTGTGTTGCGAATATCGCTTTTTCAAAAAAGTCGCCAAGGGTTAAAGTTCGATGCATTTTAAGGCTTTTTTTTCTTTATGTACCACCTTTTGGGTTTAGTTTCGTTTTGTTAATTAACGTCGCACTAGAGCTGAACAGTGGGCTATTGGCGACGGTTCGGCGTCAATCTCGATGGAAAGACCCGGGAACACATACACACATTCATACATGAACCTCGTTATTTTAGAACCATGGTCAGATGACGAGGAAACACCTGAACTGGCACCCAACGCCTTCAATAGACGTCGGGACTTTGGACCCCGATCAGATGTATCGTGCACCAGTCCCGTATACACGCCAGTATAATTTGTGGGATATTCTGGACGACTTTCTAGTATTTTTGTCCACCACCTTTTGGGAATCACTGTTATAGATCAGTAGTTTCCAACTTGTGGTCGACTGACCACTGGTGGTCAATCCGCGAGAAGGTTCTATGTGGTCCGTGGAAGCTTTGTGATATTATGATCGTTCTATGTGGTCATATTCAATGGACGACTAGAACGGGGCGGATTCAACCTTGTTTGTGAGATTTCGAGAGCTTGCAAAGTGCTGATTATTGTTAAACAAACAATAATATAAATAAACAATAATAAATACATATATAATATGTTCAAATTTTGCAGTTATTAAGTTTTACTTGTGTTTTTACTCTACATTTTAAAGGGGCCCCCAGTTTCCCAGTGGATAAAGTCGTTCGGCTTGTAATCAGAGGACTGCGAGTTCGAGCCCGACTGACGGACTTGTCAAAAAAAAGTAAAAATGTAGTGATCTTGCGATCGGAGGATTGCCAGTTTCGCTATAGGAAGTAGTCTAAAATATCCAACAAATTATACTGGCGTGTATACGGGACTGGTGCACTATAAATCTGATTGGGATCCATTGTTCTGACGCCTATTGAGGTTGCGTCGGGTGCCAGCTCAGAAGTTGCTCACGTCATATGACCATGGTTCAAATATACGAAACATCGTTCCCGGATCTTTCCTTCGAGATAGGCACCGCCGCCAATAAGCCCCTGTGCAGCTCTAGTGCGACGTTATTTAACCAAAACAAACAAACAAAAATATCGCAATAATATAAACAAATAATAAAAAATAAATACATAATATATGTTTGCATTTATTTCGTTTTAACTATATATTTTTAAAAAAATATATCATCGAGCTTTTCAAAATTTTAGTACCAAAATACTAGAATGTCGTCCAGAACATCCACAAAAATTAACGGCGTGTATACGTTACTGGCGCACGATACATCTGATCGGGGTCCAAAGTCCCGACGTCTATTGAAGGCGTTGGGTGCCAGTTCAGGTGCTTCCTCGTCATCTGACCATGGTTCTAAAATAACGAGGTGCATGTATGAATGTGTATGTGTTCCCGGGTCTTTCCTTCGAGATTGACCCCGAACCGTCGCCAATAGCCCACTGTGCAGCTCTATTGCGACGTTAATTAAGAAAACCAAACCAAACCAAATTCTAACGCTATTCCACAAACTACCGGGCTCTGACTTCACAATAGGCATGTTCGTTCTAGTCGTGCATTTTGTAGATACATTTTATTTCCTTCAATAATGAACGTTCCGCCTACTTCATTTTAAAACATCTAATTCCTTTATATCTAAATTGAAAAACAAAATATGGGCTGTAAAGGAAACAAAATATGGGCTGTAAAGGAAACAAAATATGGGCTGTAAAGGAAACAAAATATGGGCTGTAAAGGAAACAAAATATGGGCTGTAAAGGAAACAAAATTGTATCCACCTTTTAATTCTTTCATGTGCTTGCTTTGATTACTTAAGCAATTGACTAGAAATGAGTTCGATATTGATTCCTTGTAAAGACATATTACTGTAAAACTCTTTACTTTTTTAATTAATACTTTTATTTTCAAAACAAGTTTCTTTTTATAAACGAGATGCATTAATAAGGTACATTATATTTAAGTTCTTTTAAGTATTTTTATTTAATTTTATTTATTAATTAGAAGGCGATAGTACACGACTTGCCGAATTTTTGAATGAGTACACTGTTATTAATATGTACTCAAAAATAAGTAAAATGTACTCCTTTTGTACCTGAACATACTCGTATTTTGTTGAGTACAATTGCATCGTAAATGAGCGACGACGTATTCAAATTTAAGCAACCGCGCTTTCGCAGAAATGAGCAATGTGATTCAATATTGCTAACATCAGCTTCTGTTCAAGCCATCTTAACAAAACGACCAGACAAATTTAAATAGTTATTTAGAAGATAGTTTTTCAGATTATTTGATGTCAATTGCTTAAACGGAAACAGAGTTATTAAAACTCAATTATCTTACTTCTCATTCTTTTGGCACACCTTTTTAAATTTTTTTCTGTATATAAATTTTTCACCTCGCCCTGGTAATATAACCGTTAAGATTCTGGACTGCGGTGCCTGAAGATCGATTTCCAGTAAGTCTTGGTTGTAAATGTTGATATTTAATGAAAATGATTGATAAAGAGCAGCTGTTCTTTTGATTCACTTTTTTTTCATTTTTTGAGTACATGTCTTTTTCAAAAAAGAAACTTATGTATGCGAAGCCATGATAAGCAACGAGATTACTAAAAAATGAGTATATTTGACTTATTTTGAGTGCCTATTTTTAACAGTGTTGAAGCTTGTATATTGTCAGTAGACTTCTCTAGGATAAACCAGCCCTTTCAAAATTATAAATTTGTCTCAAATGATAAAATCTTTATTTTGAATCGCATCATTAATTTTTTTTAAATGGTTCAATATCTTCAAAATCTGCATTCAAACTGTTTGATGTTTAATCTCTTAATAATATGTAAAACTCGTCATATAAAATTAAGCATCCTTTTCTATTATTAATTTTTTTTAACTGTCCACTATAATAAAGTCCATTGTAATGGGGTTCTACTGTATTCTAAACAAATATTATCAAAATTTAAATTTGTTCGGTAATTATATTTCATAATTAGGGAGTGATTTACTAAGTTTAAAAATAATTCATGGCTCTTTTTATTTGTTAAATATATCGGAACACTGCTAAAAATAGGTACATAAAAATAAGTAAAATTTACTCATTTTTGATTACGTTCGATTCTTACCATAGCTCCGAATACATGAGTTTCATTTTTTGAAAAAGACATGTACTCAAAAATGAGTAAAAATTAATAAAAAATATTAGTTCCTTGCCTACATAGGCTGCCTTCATAAATCACTTTCAATAAGTATCGACAATTACAACTTAGACTTACCGGGAATTGAACCCAATCAGTCTCCCTGATGTCGTCCGCACCGAAGTCAGGGACATATCCGTTGTACTACGTGAAAAAGTTATAAACAGAAGTAATGCTAAAAAGGCGTGGCAAAAGAAAGTGAAGTAATATAATTGAGTTGTAATAACTCAGTTTCCATTTAAGCAATCGATGTCAAATAATCTGGAAAATCATCTTCTAAACAACTATTTGAACTGTGTCAGGACGCTTTGTGAAGATGGCTTGAACAGAAGATAATATTACCAATACTAAACCATACTACTCATTTTTGCGAAAGTACTGTTGCTTAAATTTCAGTACGCCATTGCTCATTTATGATACAATTGTACTCAAAGAAAACTGAGTACGTCTATATACTCATTTTTAATGAAATTTTTTACAGTGTAACGATTTCGTGAAAAATCAACGATATCTGTTGCTGCTTCGATATTTATCTGCGAACGTATTCTTGTTTACTTGAATGCAATATAATAAGCTTGTTTTGTTTTTTAAATTGGAGGGGGAGAAATTGAGGGGGAAATTGGAGGGGGAGAAAAATCTCCCTTTCATTGTCATGGGAAAACAACAACGGTTCACATTTATTTTTACTTAATTTTACAATATGCCCAATGATTCTTGGACATACACTGCTCTTTCATGTAGAATTGTGTGGTTAACCGTGTCGTTTGTTGCAGTTGCTGGTGGGCGACGGGGCCTCGCCTCCCGTCTGCGGCTACGACTCCCGACTGCTGTCGGCCGCCTTCCCCGCGGCGAGGCTCGCTTCCTCCTTCGGCAGACTCTACTCGGCCTCGCCCTACGAACACTCGCTCTACACGACCATGGTAAGCCTATCTCTGATACTCTCAACACTACTAACGAATGTATGGGATTGTCTGTCACTACATCGAAATGAGAGTTTCGAATTTGATTTGAAAATTTTTGCTCAATTGAAAATGAATAGAGTCCGTAACCCCGAAGTATCCCCGTCGGCTAGCAAATAGAGGGTTGTGAGATCGAATACGGCTAATACAAGAAACTTGACAAAAATGTTAAACTCCAGAGAACTTGTGATGTTACCAGATTCTTTGCGAAGTAACAATACGTCGTCAAAACTTACCTTCAATTGCTACGGCGTTTATACGGGACTGGTGCACGTTAAATTTGATTGGGGTCCATTGGACCAACGCTTATCAAAGTTGCGTAGGGTGCCAGCTCATTTGTTGTTCTCGTCATGTGACCATGATTCAAAAGCACTGAACTCTAACTGTAACTGTTGGAAGGCTCAAACATTGTTTCCTCTATGGGCGCGTTGAAGCCAATTGAAAGCAGCCATGCTGTGCCCCAATATTTTTTTCAAGTGATTTAGTGGTGTTTTTTATTACCATATCTTTGTAGAAATATTAAATGTATATACATATTATATTTTCTTCTGATAGAATTCATTTTTATATTGCCAAACAAATATTTTTTGCTCTTGATTTTTATCTACTTCGACATTGACTTGCAAATTACTTTCTATTTTAATAGCAGATTGCATTTAAAATGGGTTTCAAAAGAAAATAGAAAAAAACTCAGCCAAAAGCAATACACGTCGGCTTATTTTAACATGAAAAATATACGACATATTGCGGTAGCAAAGAAAGTGGGGCACATCATGCCTGCCTCTACATCGGCTTCAACAAAATGTCTTGCCCTATCTAGAAGTTACAGTTAAAGATCAGTGTTCAAAAGTACTAGGCATTGTTACCTGGTCTTTATTTTGAGATAAGCTCTGAACGTCGCTAATAGCCCAATATGCAGCTCTAGTGCGACGTTAATTAACCAAAAACCAATGAAAACGAGGAGGCCCGGTGGCCACGAGGTACAACATCCGGCTAGTAATCAGAGGATTGTGAATTTAATACGGCATGAGATCTTGACAAAAAGTTTAGTTGTAGCGATCTCGTGATCGGAGGGTTGCTGGATTTTCCACTAAAATTGTCGTCTAAAAGTAACCACAATTTCACACTCATGTATAAGGGGCTGGTGCACGTTAAATCTGATGATCGATGTACACTGTTTTGACGCCAATGGAGGTTGCGTTGGATGCCACCTAAGGTGCTGACCTCATCATCTGACCGTAGTTCAAGGAGATAAAGGTGTTCAGTTTGTAATGAACACCTTTATCGACTAGAACCAGGTATGCTGATAGAAGATTGCTGGTTCGAATCCGTGCGATGGACTTGACAAAGAGAAAAGAAAAAAGTAGCGATCTTGCGTCGGAAGGTAGCCAGCTTCGCTACAAAAGTACAAAAAGTCGTCCAGGACATCCAACAAATTATACTTGCGTGTATACAGGACTGGTGCAGGATAAATCCGATTGGGGTCCAATGCCCTGGCGCCTATTATATCCGTAAATTATTTTATAGAGGGTGTATATTATTATTTTTATTTTTTTAGTTATTTTCTTTAAAAAAAACTTTTGACACTGCAGACTTGATAACTCTATTTTTGAATTTTTGGAACTTAGACAATTCAGTGTCATTTTTTTAGTTGGCAAAGTTTGAAATTTCCGATATTACACGTAACTCAGGTTTTTGTTAGGTTAATTACGTCGCACTATAGCTGCACATTGCGCTATTGGCGTCCATCATTCGGTTCGGGGCCTGAGGCCTCCGTGGCCGAGCGGTTAAGGGCGTCAGCTAGGAATACGAAGGTTCCCGGTTTGATGCCAGGTGATGGACTTGACAAAGAAAAGTAAAAAGTAGTGATCTTGTGATCGGAGGGTTGCCAGCTTCGCTACAATATACTAGAAAAGTCGTCCAGAACATCTGCAAAAATTAACGGCGTGTATACGGGACTGGTGCACGATACATCTGATCGGGGTCCAAAGTCCCGACGTCTATTGAAGGCGTTGGGTGCCAGTTCAGGTGTTTCCTCGTCATCTGACCATGGTTCTAAAATAACGAGGTGCAGGTATGAATGAATGTGTGTGTGAATGTGTATGTGTTCCCGGGTCTTTCCTTCGAGATTGACCCCGAACCGTCGCCAATAGCCCACTGTGCAGTTCTAGCTTAACCAAACCAAACCAAGGTTCGGGACCTAATCCTAGGGAAAGACCTGGGAACAACGCCTCGTATTTTTGAGCCACGGTCAAATGCCGAAGACAACACTTGAGCTGGCACCCGACGCAACCTCAGTAATCGTCAGGGCATTGGATTCCGATCGCACCAGTTCTGTATACACGCCAGTTTAATTTGTGGGATACTTTTAGACAACTTCCTAGTATTTGGGTAGTAAATACTAAGAAGATCGCAAGATCACTACATTTTTACTTTTTCTTTTGTCATGTCCATCATTCGGGCTCGAACTCGAAATCCTCTGATTACTTTATCCACTGGGAAACTGGTTGTCCGATATTTTAAAAAGTGGAAATATTAAGCATTTCAATGTAGATTTTGCAGATTTTTTTATTAGTTTCAGCCCTTTTAATTAAATAAAAAATTTACTTCTTGAAATTCATTTATTGCATTACTATTAATATATCTAAATTATTTTATTCAGGGTAAATATCATAAATTATTATTTTTTAGTTATTTTCTTGAATAAGCACTCTTGACCCTGCAGCCTATTGATGATCAGCCTATTTGAAATTCAGCATCATTTTCTTTAATTGACAAAATTAGAAAATTTCAGTATTAAAGATATAAACCCCTTTAAAAATATATAACTAAAATTTTTTTGCATAATTAAACATTTTAACAAAATATTTCCATCATCTAGCCAAAATTTGCCATTGTAGCTTGCGCGGTAGCGCGCAGCACTTTGAAACAGTAGTTCGCGGGTTCGAGTTCCGAAAAGGGCCACTCACATTTCTCGACGCGGGTTTTCCCCAGTAACGCGGGGCCAAACAGTTAGTAACTTAAAAATAAGTTATATGTACTCAGTTTTGATTTCACTCGATGCTTATCATGGCTCTGAATACATAAGTTTCATTTTTGAAAAAGACATGCACTCAAAAACGAGTAAAAATGAATAAAAAGAACAGCAGATGTTTGCCTACGTAGGCTGCCTTCATAAATCACTTTCAATAAATATCGACAATTACGAAGACATCGGTAATCGAAGTTATAAACAGAAGTAATGTTAAAAAGGTGTGCTAAAAAAATGGGAAGTAAGATAATTGAATTGTAATAACTCAGTTTCCATTGAAGCAATCGACATCAAATGATGTGGAAAACCATCTTCTGAACACCTATTTTAAGTTGGTCAGGATGCTTTGTGAAGATGGCTTGAGCAGAAGCTGAGATTAACAATACTAAATCACCCTGCTCCTTCCGAAAGTACGGTTGCTTAAATTTATGTATACATCATCTCTCATTTTCGATGAAATTGTACTCGAATAAAAACGAGTAGGATCAGTTACTCATTTTTAAGTATCTTTCTATTTACAGTGTAGTTTGAAATCTTCTAAATATGCTTGCAAAATTCTAGAACTGCATCATTGTTTTTAAATGAGTTAGTTGAGATTTTATACTCGATGACAGGAGGAAAAACATGAGGAACGAAAACTTTAAATAATTTTCTTTTTCAGTGTATTATGGTTTCTTTGACATTAAGTTTTTCGAAACGCTACGTGTCTTTTTTATTATTATTAATGGAGATATGTATAATTTTTAAGCAAATTGTGAAATAGGTGTATATTAAAAATTGGCATGCGAATTTGCTCTTTGAATAGTAGTTTTTTTAATGACTAAAGTTAAAAAAATTAAGTTTTACGGACAATTTTTGTGTTATTATAAATAACTATTTATATAAAAATCAAATACCAGTAGTTTACGAAATTTTAATGCTAATTCTTATGTATTAGAGTTCAAAGGATCTGAGATATAAAAATGTTTAATATAAATATTTAAGGCTTTTTTAAATATAAACATTTAAAAAATTTTAATTTTGAAAAATTATACAAACAATTCTGTAATTTTTGTGTGAAAAATTGTTCTATTATATTTTCAAACATGATAAGCATCAAACATGAGTGCATTTTACTTATTTTTAACAGAGTAGAATTTATGACTTTTCCAAGGAAAAAATTAAAATTTCTTCTTAAGTGTTACCTAATAAAAAAAATCAGATTTCTCTTACGGTTCTGCTAGTTTTAATACAAAATCGTCATAGCCGCTTTCTAACAAAGCTTAAAAACTCGAAATACAAATGACGGATAACATCTCTACACTTTCCCTATCCACCTTTCGTGAGCGTTCATGTGTAGATCTGTGCGTTTGGCAGTCATCTGGAATCGAACCCGGAACCCTAAGTTTGCTACTCCGATACTCTACCAATCGGGCTAAACAAATTACTCGAGCCTAAGTGGGAGTATCGGGTATATGAAGTAACCACCACTGTATCCCCTTCTCGGTGAAAAGGTCAGATGAATTAATGGAGAGCACCCGTGAAGCGTATCCCATGGGCGAATATAAGCAATTTGTTGTGAAAATGCCGTGATACATTGTTAAAAATTGGTACTCAAAAATAAGTAAAATGTACTCATTTTCGATTGCATTCGATGAAGACATGTTCTCAAAAATGAGTAAAATAAATAAAAAGAGCAGTTGCTTACCTACATAGGCTGTCTAAATAAATCACTTTCAATAAATGTCAGCAATTACAACCAGGACTTACCGGGAAGCGAACCCAATCCGTCAACCTGATGTCGTCCGCACCGAAATCCATGGCCTTATCCGTTGTACTACCAGAGCGACGTGAATGTGTTATAAACAGGAGTAATGTTAAAAAGGCGTGGCAAAAGAATGGGAAGTAAGATTATTCAGTGGGAATAACTCAGTTTCCATGTAAGCAATCGACATCAAATAATGTGGAAAACTATCTTCTGAACGAATATTTTAAGTGTGTCATTTCGCTTTGTTAAGATGGCTTGAACAGAAGCTGAAATGAGCAATATTAAACCATACTACTGATTTTTGCGAAAGTACGAATACATAAATTTGAGAAAGTCATCGCTCATTTACGATGTAATTGTACTCAAAGAAAAACGAGTACGTCCATTTACTCATTTTTCAGCAAATTTATTTCACAGTGTAGAAGCTGTGTTCAGGCCAGGTTAACAATGTATTGCACTGTTTTAGTCTATCACCCAGAATTGAACCCAGGACGTTGAGCATACTACGCCGACACTCAACCGATCGGGCTAAAGTAATAACTCGAGCCGAAGTGGGAGTATCGGGTATATGAAGTGACCGCCACACTTGCATGTTATCTAGAAAATATTTTAACATTTACGGAATAAAGTATAAATATTTATATCCATCATATAATTACCCTCAAATCTTAACTAACCGTACCAGAGTTGATTAAACACACCATGCAACCAAAAACGTTCAGCATACTACCCGAAAAACCCATAGGAAAAGGGCGCAACAGATCAAGATGCCATTCATTCCAGAATGATTCAAAATATCGACGATTCTATTCCCCCACCCCCATTCGAGAAGTGTTGCTCCTAATTGAAGTGAAATCAAGAGGAGGGGGTGAGCCTAATGGAAATGCCTTGTAGCGATTCACGCTCCGGCAGCGACCCCCGGTGGAGGTCGGGGGAAGCGTCCATCAAAAGTTACTGCTCACACACGTGGATGCCCCATTTGGCAGGGAGTCGCCCATTTGGTGAATCTTGGTTGCTTGCGACGTTTATTGTGTGGTTGGGTGAATTAACGTCGCACTACACTGTAAAAAAAAAAGGTGCTTAAAATGAGTACTTGAATGTACTCGTTTTTTTTTAAGTGCAATTGCATCGGAAATGAGCGATAACGTACTCAAATTGAAGTAATCGTACTTTCGCAAAAATGAGCCGTGTGATTTAAAGCCGGCGCCACATATACGGTATTCGCCGAATACCGAGCGACTCGCCTTAACCCGAGCGACTCGCCATAACCCGAGCGATTTACTATTACTTGCTCGGATTACAAAAACCTGAGCAACTCGGCTTCTTGCGAGTATACTTGCCGATTTCAGAACATTTATTCGCAGTAAGAAGCATGGTCGGATTTAATAAAAATATAAATATAAATTTCGATAAAAATAGTATACTACAATATTTTTATGATTGAAAAATATTCTATTTTATTAACAGATTTGTACAATATAAATATATTCTAATACTTTTATGTTCTTTAAAAACATATTTTTAATTTGTGATAATTACAATGAAATTGGAAATCATTTTTTTTTTTTGTTTTACATTTTTATTTTGCTCATAGCCATTTGCGAGTGTAATATTTTATTATTATTTTCATAGATTCCAGAATGCCATGCACATGGAGATTCCTTGAAACCGTTGAGATTTTGTAGCACAGAATATTGAAAAATTACAAAAAACAGTGTATCCTAATTTTGTTGGTACACTTAAAAATGATTTAATTTTCAGTTCTGGAATACATATTTTCCCTCTCAATATATTTGCTTTAGCGATAACGATAATAAAATACAAACGATAATCAGTTCGAAAAACTTTAAGTGTTCTGACAAAAAATTTCTCCGAATATTTCGCATTTTGACAATTGAATTTGCATGCTACATATAAAAATTTCTTTAGTGTCAATCCATTTTTTAACTAAATATAAATAATGGACTTTATGCACGTTGACGTTGTCTTGGGGATCTGGTTTTTATTCCGTATCTTTTAACTTATTGAAATTATCGTTTGCTTTTTTCTTAGCCAATGTACTAACGATTATTTGTTTACAAGATATAATATCGACACCAGGTCAACATAGAGTTCATTAAAAAAATTATATTAATATTCGACAGTGAATACTATTCAAAATTTGATGTCGAGATTAAATGTATGAAGATTGACACTTTGCTTTTGTTTATCCATTTTCGGAAAAATTTCTATCGTTAATTACTGTTTTATTGGTATTTTAGCAATATGGCCCGGCGGTACTCGTAGTAAAAGCTGCGCGATTTTTGTGTTTGTTAGCGTAGCCACCGCATATCACTCTCTGTGCACTAGGGTGGAGTGAAAGTATAGGCAAAAATATTTTTTTTCGAATTTCAACTATTAATAGTGCGGAAAAGTTGTCATTTGGTATCATAATGACATACCTAAAATCATTTTATTATATCTTTTCATCTTGAGGTTCCCCTCTGGCCTTGAATTCTACAAAATTGGGTTTTTTTTACAACACTGTGACGTTGATACGTTGATACTGTGGATCAAAGCTTCAATACCCATAGTAACCCACATGCGAGCTCTTCAGATGATTCGTTCATATCATACCAAATACAAAGTTCTGTTAAAAAAATCATGTAAAGGGAAACAAATCAGTGATCATTACCAGGCAAAGTTCAAAGCATTCAGAGAGAAAGCTAAACAAAAATTGTTCGATATTTCGGCCTGTAAATGTGAAATTTTCTCTTGCTGTTGTGAAAAGTATCGTAAGGTTCCTGTTGAATAACAGGCATTTCTTCATGACCAAAGAACTGTCAGTAGAAAGGTCATCAGTACTGTTGACCTAACCGCAACACAAGTCCTCCGACATAAGGTCGAACGAAAAGCACAAGAAAATGCTCGACTTTCTAAAAATGCTAAAAGAAATGAAAGTACAACACTAATGTTCTCAAGTTCGAGGTCATCAGAAATGGAGATAAACGATGACATTTTTATGGCTTCTACTTCAAACACATAATCTTTTAGAGCAACAGTTAATGAACCATCATATTCACTAGCAAATCCACGACATAGTTCACAACAAATGCGACTTTCTTTACCAACATTGGCAAGGGAATGCTGTGCTTCAAGATGTGGGTTTAGTTACGGAACAAGATTCTTTAAACGTGATTGACCGCAGCAAAATCATGCGAGAGAAAAAGAAAAGGAAGAACATACAGGAGACAGAAAGACCGACAATACTACGTGGATTGTAATTCGATGGCAGAAAAGACAAGACATTAAAACTTGCAAGTTTCGATGGAAAAAAAGTACTGCAAAAGATTAGTTGAAGAGCACGTTACTCTGATTCAAGAACGTATCTTGGTCATGTGACTCCATCCAGTGGCTCAGCGAAAAACATCACCAAGAGCATAACTGACTATCTAACAGAAAACGAAATTTCTGCTGATAATATTGTAGTCGTCGAATGTGACGGAACCAACGTAAATACTGGAAGAAATGAAGGAGTAATAAGGTTTCTCGAAGTTTATTTTAAAAAATCTTTACAGTGGTTGGTATGTCAGCTTCATTCAAACAAGCTTCCATTACGACATCTACTAGAACACTTAGACGGTAAAACTACAGGTCGTCGTGCATTCTCTGGTATTATTGGAAAAGCATTGGCTAATTGTGAACAATTGCCAGTTGTATTATTTGACACAATTCAAGTTAACCTTCCAGAAATAAGTAGAACATTTTTAAGTACTGAACAACAGTACTTTTTTGATATTTGCTAATCAGTGGCTAGCGGCCAGTGTTCAACAAGTTTGTCAAGACGATAACCTGGTGCATTAAACCACTCAAGGTGGTTAACGAATGCAAATAGAATTTTGCGTTTGTATATCGCAACCGTTAATCCATCACATAATTAATACAATCTAGCAGAATACGTTATGAAAGTTTATGCACCAATGTGGTTTAGTATTAAGATTCATCACTCCTGTAAAGATGGTGCCAAACACGTCTTCGAAACCATAAAAAGATCTCGTTATCTCTCTTCTGAAATGAAAACTGTGATAGATCCTGTAATTCAGCGCAATGGTTTCTTTGGGAGTCCAGGAAATATACTATTAGCAATGATGACAGATGATCGAAAATCCATCAGAGAGCTTGGTCTGCATAGGATCTTGGCGGCAAGATCCATTGAACTCCGCAAATTTACAATTCCAGATTTTAACTTTGAAGCGGAAGACTACCATGAACGCATATATTGGCAGAGTATGGAAACAACTGAACCTCCGTTTACCATGGGAATTTCAGAAGAAGCTTTGAAAGAAATGGTGCTTTATGGCGTACCTAAAGTGTTTGATTTTGCAAACTACCCATGTCATACTCAATTGGTGGAACGATGCGTTAAATTAGTTACAGAAGCATCAGCTGCGGTTTGTGGTGCAAGCAATAGAGATATATTTATTAGAGTCAGATTGCAGTCTAGACAACTTATATACCACAATTTAACACCAAATCAGAATATCGTCAATAATCAGGTCAAGTGACCCATTAAACTATGTTCAGTTGTTTGCATTGTGGTTACAGTTTTAGTTCTGAATAACAGAGGAATGTTTTACTAACATCTTTAGATTTAAGTGATACTTGTGTGAACAATGCTAAGCTGGATTCACAGTTTCCTACTTACTTCACCTTTGTTCTGTAGTATATGGAAACTTAACATTTGTTGTAAAGTTCGTACTCCGGGAGGAGCCTCAGATTATCTTTAACATTGTCAGAACTTGTTAACTTGCTTATGTTTAATAAAATGACCCTATATTAAAGCTAAAATGTCCACAGTATTAAATTCTAATACATTTTTCTTATCCTATATTACGTTACAACATTATTTAATTTTTCACTATTATTGGTAAACTTCAAGGCCCGAGGGGAACCTCTAGATATTATTTGCTATCAAAATCCTTTTACATGACAAATAATGTATACGAAAGGCAACTTTTCCGCACTATTACTTTACATTAATCAAATTTTGATTTTTTCGCTCCACCCTACTGTGCACTGTGTAAAATAAACTTTATCAAAATCTAGATTTATTCAATTATTTTGAGTAGTTTTCGAAATACCAAAACCTAGTACTTTTTTTTAATTTTTACGTTCATGACTTTACATGCTATTGCGATTGATATTTAAAGTGATGTTTTTGTAAGAAATTTTTTTTTATATTAAAATTCCTAAAATTTAAGGATTAAAACGCCTTTACGAATATAGTCCTGTAATATCACGTCGATAAAAATGAAGTATTCAGCAACAATAAAAGTAAAATACTTGGCATTGTTGCTTCAATGTCAATGGTGTTGAAAACTTATATTTTTTTTTAACGTTTGAAATTTTTTGTATAAAAATTAACCAGTGGGGTGCCAGCTCAGGTGTTGTCGAAGTCATTTGACCACGGCTCACAATGACAAAAACAGTGTTCCCGAAGTTTTCTATGGGGATAAAACCCGAACCGTCGCTCGTAGTTTATTCTGTAACTTTAGTGCGACGTCAATTCAACCAAACATATCTTATATAGATTTAAAATTGACATATTAAGTAATATCGATAACTAATATCTAAATAAGGTTCGTTTATCAACGGAAACCTCGCTAACAGAGGAAGATATGCAAACTGCTACGCCTGATTCCTCGTATGTTCCACGTCCGCTCTCCGTACGTGCTTTGCTTTAGTTAAAAATTTTACACGAATCCTCGCCAAATTTCCTTTTATCACAATCGTGCTTCATTTTACTATGTTATAGTATCAGAATGTAACACCTTAAAGAATAGCTGTTTTTAAAACTGTTTCACATCAAAACCACATTTTATTTTTCAACTCAAGATTCTTCAAAACGTTTAAATCAATGACATTTCATTTCGAGGTTTTAAAATACTATTTAAATATTTTCATATTTTTGTGTCTTCATTAAAACAGTTAAATGCAAGAAATCTAAATGAAAAAACAAATAAATGAAATTAATTAATAAATAAAAAAATAATCTGAACAAATAATTTAGTAAAATTCACAACTTAATAAACGAAGGAATTGTTTTAAGTAGACGAACTAAACAAGTAAATATACGATAAATAAAACCTCAAAACACCAAAAATTTTTTAAATATGAAACTTTAGATCATCGGTGGACCAAATTTATGTCAAACGTGATATTTTTAGAAAGTTATAGTGTCGGAATCGGTTATCCTAAAAGCGTAAAATGGTGTTTCTATCCTGACTACTATGTCCCTACACACACCCTTTATAGATGGTTTTAAAGACGTTTCATGACAAAACTCCATTTTATTTAGGTCGTGAGACTTCAAATCGTTTAAACACATTGAAAACTCGAATAGAAATGTTAAAATAATATCTTCATTTTTTCGCATCTGCATAAAAATAGTTAAATGCTTCAAATATATAAATAAGTAATAAAATGAAATAATTTAATTGATAAATTAATGAAATAATTTTATTGATAAATAAATGAAATAAGTAAATGGAACACAAATATTTAAGTGAAACACAAATATTTAAGTGAAACACAAATATTTAAGTGAAACACAAATATTTAAGTGAAACACAAATATTTAAGTGAAACAGACAACTTCATAAAAATAAATGAATAAACTAAATAAAAATTAGCACAATAAACACCACGATATATTTTAAAGTCAAATTGATACGAAAAGAACAATATTCCCTCTTTAAATAAAAAGAAAATAGTACTATATTGATATTAAATGGTAATTGGCTATCAAAATATAGAATAAAATATCGATAGCCAATCACCATTGAGCTCGCTTCGAGATGTGTTCCATTTTCCCGAAACAAGTGGGAAACACAATTATTCAATTTGCTCGCTTTAACCCGAGCGAAGTTGCTCGTGATAAGGCGAGCACTTTGTAGTGTGGTGCTGAAAATCGTCGAAACGCGAGCGACGCGGCACTTGCCGAATACCGAGCGACCCATCCACACATGCGTCTTTAGGCGAATATCGAAGGTTTCGTTGCTCGGGATTCGGCGAATACCGCATATGTGGCGCCGGCTTAATATTGCTCATCTCAGCTTCTGTTCGAGCCATCTTTACAGAGTGACCTGACAAACTTAAAATATGTGTTCAGAAGTTGCACTGTAAATAAAAGGTTCTTAAAAATGAATACATGAACGTACTTGTTTTTCTTTAAGAACAATTGCATCGTAAGTGAGCGATGACGTACTCCAATTTCAATAATCGTACTTCAAAAATGAGCCGTGTGATTTAATATTGTTCATCTCAGCTTCTGTTCAAGCCATCTTTACAGAGTGACCTGACAAACTTAAAATATGTGTTCAGAAGTTGCACTGTAAATAAAAGGTTCTTAAAAATGAATACATGAACGTACTTGTTTTTCTTTAAGAACAATTGCATCGTAAGTGAGCGATGACGTACTCCAATTTCAATAATCGTACTTCAAAAATGAGCCGTGTGATTTAATATTGTTCATCTCAGCTTCTGTTCAAGCCATCTTTACAGAGTGACCTGACAAACTTAAAATATGTGTTCAGAAGTTGCACTGTAAATAAAAGGTTCTTAAAAATGAATACATGAACGTACTTGGTTTTCTTTAAGAACAATTGCATCGTAAGTGAGCGATGACGTACTCCAATTTCAATAATCGTACTTCAAAAATGAGCCGTGTGATTTAATATTGTTCATCTCAGCTTCTGTTCAAGCCATCTTTACAGAGTGACCTGACAAACTTAAAATATGTGTTCAGAAGTTGCACTGTAAATAAAAGGTTCTTAAAAATGAATACATGAACGTACTTGTTTTTCTTTAAGAACAATTGCATCGTAATTGAGCGATGACGTACTCCAATTTCAATAATCGTACTTCAAAAATGAGCCGTGTGATTTAATATTGCTCATCTCAGCTTCTGTTCAAGCCATCTTTACAGAGTGACCTGACAAACTTAAAATATGTGTTCAGAAGTTGCACTGTAAATAAAAGGTTCTTAAAAATGAATACATGGACGTACTTGTTTTTCTTTAAGAACAATTGCATCGTAAGTGAGCAATGACGTACTCCAATTTCAATAATCGTACTTCAAAAATGAGCCGTGTGATTTAATATTGTTCATCTCAGCTTCTGTTCAAGCCATCTTTACAGATTGACCTGACAAACTTAAAATGTGTGTTCAGAAGTTGCACTGTAAATAAAAGGTTCTTAAAAATGAATACATGAACGTACTTGTTTTTCTTTAAGAACAATTGCATCGTAAGTGAGCGATGACGTACTCCAATTTCAATAATCGTACTTCAAAAATGAGCCGTGTGATTTAATATTGTTCATCTCAGCTTCTGTTCGAGCCATCTGAACAAAGCGATCTGACAAACTTAGAATAGTTGTTCAGAAGATGGGTTTCCACAGTGTTTGATGTCGAATGGAACTTAGTTATTATAACGCTATTTTATTATTTCTCATTCTTTTAGCACACCTTTTTTTTTAACATTTCTTATTTTTATGACTTCTTAATATCGACCTGGTAGTTTAACGAATAAGGCTCTGGACTGCGGTGTCTGAGGATCTGGGTTCGATTCCCGGTAAGTTTTGATTGTAATTGTTGATATTTTTATCAAAAGGGAATTATAAAAGCCGCCTATGTAGGCTAGCATTTGCTCATTTTAATCATTGTACTTCCATTTTGAGTACATGTTTTTTTTTTTCAAAATTGAAAAATATGAAATACTAAAATATGAGTACAAAATGAGTACTAATTTTTTAAATAATTTTTAACAGTGTATTTTTTCAAGATCCCCAATCTAAATATCATGGGGGTAAAGGCGTCATCTTGTTTTCAAAAGGTGCTTATATTCTCCAAAATACCTTTTTATATAAAGTTATCCTTATACATTTTAATCGGAAAAGAAGAAACGCTAAAGAAATAAGATAATATATATTAGTTATTTAAATAAAAATTTTGTTATTGTTTGTTTGATGTTATTGTTTGTAAGATGTTTACGTAATATTTCTAATAATGGTGAAATCACACTGTAAAAATAGGTACTCAAAAATAAGTAAATTGTACTCATTTTTGGGCACATTCGATGTTTATCATGGCTCCGAATACATGTTTCAATTTTGAAAAAGATGTACTCAAAAATGAGTACAATGAGTAAAATTTGATAAAAAGAGCATATACTGGCCTCTACTTGGCTAATACCTTCCTTAATCACTGTCATTAAATATCGACAATTACAACCATGACTACCGAGAATCGAATCCACATCTGCAGGCACCGCTGTTCAGAATCTTATCCGTTTAGCTACAAGGGCGACGTGAAGTTATTAACAGAAGACTTGTTTACAAAGTGTTCTAAAAGAATGGAAAGTCAGATAATTGCGTAGTAATAGCTAGCCTACATAGGCCGCTTTCATAAATCCCTTTCAATAAATATCGACAATTACAACCAAGACATAATTGAATCGAACCCAGATCCTTAGGCACCCAGTCCAGTACTTCCATTAAACTACCAGGAAGACTTGAAAAAGTTATATACAGAAGCAATATTAAAAAGGTGTACCAAAAGAATGGGAAGATAAACTAGTTGTCATAACCCAGTTTCCATTTCAGCAATCGACATCAAATAATGTGGAAAACCATCTTCTGAATAACTATTTTAAGTATGTCAGGTCGCTCTATTACAATCGCTTAAACAGAAGCTGAGATTAGCTTGCATCACACTGCTCAATATTGAGAAAGCACAGTTACTTAAATCTGAGTACGTCATCGCTCATGTACGATGCAATTGGGCTCAAAGATAAACGAGTAGGTTCAGGTAGTCATTTTTAAATATTTTTTTACATTGCATTAAAATAAAGTATAAAGAAAATTTCACAAATCCGAACCAAAGATGTACATCTTGAGGATAAATAGTGTTTATATATAAATTTTCAGTCCTTTTATACGCAGAGGAAGTAGATGTTTTGCAATCCACAAGCAGACAACTGTTTTTTATTGCTATAGAGAGACATATATTTGGCGAATTTTCCGTATGGCGATTTTCTGAATTTGGCAGCCATTTCCTGTAAATGGGGCGCAGAAAAGTCAAATGGGGGGATAGACATGCCGGCCGGTTGCGGTTGCAGCGCATAAGCTCCATTAAGAGGTAAACGGTAAGGCTCATCAGGTAGCACAAAGAGTGGCACTTTGGGGGGTGGGGGGGATGGAAGTAAAATCCATCACATGTTTGGAGATTTTAAATGTGTTAATTAGTCGAATTAACTAACGTTACACTAGAGCTACACAAAATATGGCATCCGTGACCAAGTGGATAAAGGCGTCAGCTGTGAATCAAAGAGTTCCTGGTTCGATCTTGTGCGACGGACTAAGAAAAGAAACAAAGTAGTAATCTTGTGATCGGAGGGTTGCCGGCTTCACTACAAATACTAGGAATGTCGTATAGAACATAAAACAAAAATTATCGGCGTGTATATGGGACTGGTGCACGATACATCTGACCAGGGTCCAAAGTCCCGACGTCTATTGAAGGCGTTGGGTGCCAGTTCAGGTGTTTCCTCGTCATCTGACCATGGTTCTAAAATACGAGGCATCGTTCTCGGATTTTTCCTTCGAGATAGGCCCTGAACCGTCGCCAATAGTCCACTGTGCAGCTCTAGTGCGACGTTATTTAACAAAACCAAACCAAAAAAGAGCTACACAATGGGCTATTAGCGACAGTTCGATTTAATTTGGTTAATTAACGTCAAACTAGAGCTGCATAGTGGGCTTTTGGCGACGGTTCGGGGCCTATCTCGAAGGAAAGACCCAGGAACGATGCCTTGTTATTTTGAACCATGATCAGAGAACCAGGAAAATGCCTGAGCTGACATCCGACGCAATGTCAATAGGCGTCAGAACATTGGACCCCGATCAGATGTATCGTGCACCAGTCTCGTGTACACACCAATATAATGTGTTGGATATATTTAGACGACTTCCTAGTATGTTAGTAGCGAAGCAACAACCTTCCGATCGCAAGGTCACTACATTTTTTTACTTTTCTTTGTCAAGTCCATTAGTCGGGCTCAAACCCGCAATCTTTTGATTATTAGCCGAATGCCTTTATCCACTGGGCAACTAGGGGCCCCGGTGACGGTTCAGTATCTATTTGAAAACAAAAACACCCGCGAACACTGCCTTTTAATTTTGTAACATGGTCAGATGAAGAAGACAACACCTGAGCTGACGATGGCATGAGGACATTTGAGTAGGTGAGCGTAAGAATGGCCCAACCCCCAAATATACTTTACGAAGAAAACGGAGCTTGAGATATTTTTGAATATTTGATTATTTTGTTTTTTACTTAAAATAATTGTGGCACTGAGTTAATATGTGGAGAACACATGTAATCCGTTATTGTTATTATCCATTAAAACCGCCAGTAATGTGGGATTACTGGATTTTTAAAAAAAAAAAAATGATTTTGAATAGCGTTCAAGTTAAAAACGAACTATAAACGGTTTCTAGCGGAAATTACGGGAAAATGGGTTAGACCGGTATTGCTTCAGTAAATTCGTATTCAGTAAGAAAGTTTAGTATCATAAAATGAGTTTTTAAAAAATGCGAGTTCGGCCAGTTTTGAGCTCTACTCATTTGATCCTTGACAAATTAAACGTGCACCAGTCCCCTCTACATGGCGGATGTTTGTTGTACGACGAAGAACCAAACCGGCAATCCTCCGATTAAGAATTCTTTGCCCACTCAAAGCAATATTTAAACCCATAATCCTCAGTTTATGGAATTGTCCAATGTGAAGCTCTAGTGCGACGTTAATTTACCAAACCAATTCCGATAAAGGAATCAGGAAAATCTTTAAAGAAGATAAGGTGTTTAATTTAAGGTGTTACAATAACAGTTCCGTAATAGTCAAATTTCCTGACGCCTACTGAGTTTTTAAGCGTTCGTGGCGGTTATTCTGTTTTATTCCCATTACAAATTTGACTTTTTTTAATAATACTATTTTATTCGAAAAAATCCATTATTCCCACTGACTACCCATTTTACCCTGTGTGGTTGAAAAAGTATATGATTTTTTTTCAATTTAACAATTTAAAATAAAATAAGAAACATTTCAAGGATCCCATTGCATAAATATACCAAAACAAAATGTCACATTAATAACATTTAAATAAAAAATGAAAACTAGCTTTGAATGAATAAAAATAGCACTCTTCTACCCATTTTAAGCCAACTTACCCTAGTCGCCAGTTTTGGAAATGTGACCTATTTATTCCCGATAACGTTAAGACAATGAAAGATGTATATCGTAATAAGCATGAACATAATTAAAAAAATATATTAATAAAAGTCTAGAGGTCAAGTGCTAATTTCGTTCCATTTCAGGTTTTTTTGTACTAATCGCAAAAAAGCAGAAAAACGTGAGTTAAATAAATTGTTAGCTTGAACGTATCGGAAAGATATCTACCGTTAATTGATTGGAAAATTGATTGGTACAAAAAAAAAAGACATATTACCATGAGGTCTAAAAAAAATACCTTTTTAAGATATCGTGTTTCTATATTTTAATCCTTTGCACTGAGATGTCGCCTCTCAGGCTCCAACATAACGACCCGTTCTTTTGTTTCCCTGTTCTTTAAAATAAACGAGAACAGCATGATGATCTTGTGTTTAGAACATCCATCTTTTTTTCAACTTGTTCTCTTGCAAATACAAAACAGATTAGGATTTTTTTCCCTTTATGAGTATAAAAAAAATCTGTGGAAAAGAACGTAAAGAGAAATAACTGTTCCATAGAAAGAACACAAATCGTAAAGTGTTCTTGGAGTGCAAAGGGTTAACAATCTGTTCTCGGAGAACAGTTACATCCATCCCGTACCTGTTCCTTTTAAAGAGGTATTCTTTTTTTTACTTTGAGGGTGGAACTTGTTGGGACGACTTCGGAAGATGTTTTTTTTTTTTTTTGGCATGTTGGGAGCTGAAATCCATAGTGTCTAACTGGCTGTAGTTCTAAGTGTATTTTCGTTGGATCGTCTTCCATTAAAAATATTCAAAACCACTCGTCCATGTTTGATCGCGCTAGTACATCACACCGTGTGCCGTTAAGGGAACCAACATACGTTTTGTTGATTTTTGCACTCAAAGTCGGGATTCGAACCCACAACCATGAGCTCGCTGCACTCTCGATGTCGAGATTCAGTCATGAGTTTGCTACTTTTGCCGCTCGGCCAACGCGGGCCTCTATTTAAATGAAGTTAGATGAAGAAGATTTTGGTTTGGTTTTGTTAATTAACGTTGAACTACAGCTGAACAGTGGGCTATTGGCGACGGTTCAGGGTCAATCTCGAAGGAAAGACCCGGGAACACATTCACACACACACATTCATACATGCACCTCGTTATTTTAGAACCACCTGAAATGGCACCCAACGCCTTCAATAGACGTCGGGACTTTGGACCCCGATCAGATGTATCGTGCACCAGTCCCGTATACACGCCAGTATAATTTGTTGGATATTCTGAACGACTTTCTAGTATTTTTGTAGCGAAGCTGGCAATCCTCCGATCGCAAGATCACTACTTTTTTACTTTTCTATGTCAAGTCCATTTCCCGGATTCGAACCACCAATCCTCTGATTAGTAGCTGAACGCCTTACCAACTGAGCAACTGGGGCTCTAGATGAAGAAGAAGCTAATGAAAAAATACAATGCTCTTATGTTCTAGAACATATAATTATTGTTCAATTGAAGAACAGGGGAAAAAGAATAGGTCATTATTTTAAAACCGGATCAATAAAAGCAGAAAGGTGAATAAAGCTGGTTTGCGGTTTGGTTTGTTTAATTAACGTCGCACTAGAACTGCACAGTGGACTATTGGCGACGATTAGGGGCCTATCTCGAAGGAAAGACCCGGTAACGAAGCCTCGTATTTTTGAACCATGGTCAGATGACGAGGACAACACCTGAGCTGGCACCCAACGCCTTCAGTAGACGTCGGGACTTTGGACCCCGATCAGATGTATCGTGCACCAGTCCCGCATACACGCCGTTAATTTGTTGTGGATGCTTTGAACGACATTCTAGTATTTTGGTAGCGAAGTTGGCAACCCTCCGATCACAAGATCACTACTTTTTACTATTCTTTGTCAAGTCCATCGCCTAGGATCGAACCAGGAACACTCGGATTCCCAACTGACGCCTTAAGCCACTCGGCCACGGAGGCCTCAAGCTAGTTTGCAGAATGAGTTGTTATTTCTTGTAGCTTTACCCTGTTGAATGCAAAAAATTATTTAAAAAAATACTTTTTAATATCAGACATTTGAAGATCATATAAATTTACCATTGGACTAAAAATGGCACAAACTGTGACGTCAGAAGTAGTTTCTATGTAAAATTGATAAAGTGTCTTCTCGGTTTGGTTTGGTTAAACAACGTCGCACTAGAGCTGTACAGTGGGCTATTGGCGACGGTTCGGGGTCATTCTCGAAGGAAAGACCCGGGAACACTAAAACATTCACATACACATTCATACATGCACCTCGTTATTTTAGAACCATGGTCAGATGACGAGGAAACACCTGAACTGCCACCCAACAATTTCAATAGACGTCGGGGCTTTGGATCCCGATCAGATGTATCGTGCACCAGTCCCGTATACACGCCGTTAATATTTACGGATGTTCTGGGCGACTTTTCTAGTATTTTTGTAGCGAAGCTGGTAACCCTCCGATCACAAAATGACAACTTTTTTACTTTTCTTTGTCAAGTCCATTGCATCCTATCTCGAGGGACAGGCCCGAGAACGATGTCTCGTATTTTTGAACACTGATCATATGACGAGGACCACCCCTAAGCTGGTACCCGACGCAACCTTAATAGGCGCCAGGACATTGGATCCCGATTAGATTTATCTTGCACCAGTCCCGTATACACGCCAGTATAATTTGTTAGATGTTCTGGACGACTTTCTAGTATTTTTGTAGCGAAGCTAGCAACCCTCCGATCACATGATCACTACTTTTTTACTTTTCTATGTCAAGTCCATTTCACAGATTCGAACTATCAAACCTCTGATTGCCAGCTGAACGCGTTTATCCACTGGGAGCTACCGTGGGCTCCGTGTAAGTTGGAGAGATGGCGAATCACGTCTATATTTTTATGACAGCAGAACTAGGAGTGGTTTGGTTTGGTTTGGTTTTGTTAAATAACGTCGCACTAGAGCTGCACAGTGGGCTATTGGCGACGGTTCTGGGTCAATCTCGAAGGAAAGACCCGGGAACACATACACATTCATACACACATTCATACATGCCCCTCGTTATTTTAGAACCATGGTCAAATGACGAGGAAACACCTGAACTGGCACCCAACGCCTTCAATAGACATCGTGCACCAGTCCCGTATACACGCCAGTATAATTTGTTGGATATTCTGGACGACTTTCTAGTATTTTTGTAGCGAAGCTGGCAACCCTCCGATCTTTTCACTTTTTTACTTTTCTATGTCAAGTCCATTTCCCGGATTCGAACCACCAATCCTCTGATTAGTAGCTGAACGCCTTACCAACTGAGCAACTGGGGCTCAGATCTAGGAGTGACCTAAAACTTTTAGTATTGTGTTCAAGTTACGGTACCTATGGCTCCGAGTCGATAGGGAGGCCTCCGTGGCCGAGTGGATTAAGGCGGCAGCTGGGAATCCAAGGGTCCCCGGTTCGAACCTGTGCGACGGACTAGACTAAAGGATAGTAAAACGTAGTGATATTGCGATCGGAAGGTTGCCAACTTCGCTACCAAAGTACTAGAATGTCGTCCAGAAGATCCACAAAAAATTAGCGGCGTGTATACGGGACTGGTGCACGATACATCTGATTGGTGCCCAAAGTCTCGATGTCTATTGAAGGCATTGAGTGCCAGCTCAGGTGTTGTCCTCGTCATCTGACCATTGTTCTAAAATACGAGGCATCGTTCCCGGGTCTTTCCTTCGAGATAGGCCCCGAACCGTCGCCAATAGCCCATTGTGCAGCTCTAATGCGACGTTAATTAACCAAAACCAAACCTAACAGAATCGATAGGCTTCAGGTGTTCATTACCAAAGTGTGTTTATTTGTAAAGTTAGTGTATGATGTGCCTAACAATAGATATGTTTATTTCAGCCTTACGACCTCAAGGAGTCTCGCAGTGCCTGGATGCAGCAGTCGTCCGCTTGCTACCCCTACGACCCAAGTGGACTGGCCTACACAGACAGGTGAGTGTCCAACCGGAGAGTTGTAATATGAAATAGAGAGCGCCTTCATTGCCAGACTCTCGTAAGGCCGCGGTGTCAACATTGAAAAGAAAAACTCACATCACGTGGTTATAGCGCTGCCACATTTGGCGTTCAGACATCTGCAGGAGTTTCAAATTCGGCGTACTTTCTTCTCTTTTGGTGATAAGGAGTTCTGTCCGTATTCAACTTCTTAACATATATGTACGTATTTACTTATTTTCAAACAATATGCGCTAAATATTTCCTCTTCATTAACAAAACGAAAATATTTTATTTGTGTTCAATACTCGAAGAAGCGAAACTCTCAGGTTTTATTGTTCATATTTTCTTATTGAAGTATACAAAATAACAATTGAAAGAACTTCGCTTATGGTAAATTTTGTACATAAAAACGTAACGCAATTTTTTCAAAAGTACAAAGTAAGAAAAATACCTGTAATATATCTGTTAAACTCCCTTAAATTGTGCCACTCGTTCAAAAAAACGATATTTAAATACAAAATTAAACACAAAACCATATTACAATACTTCGATCTCGCTTAGTTCTGAAAGTTGCCAAGGCCTGCCAAGTAATATTGGCGCATGAATAAATTGGCATTTCCACCTATCACGTGGTTTCAATGATGCACACACGGAAATCAGCATTTTTATTCCTATATTTGTATCATTCCTCTATGGTTCCTTCTCCCTGTTTATTCCTACGAGCATGAATGGACTCTAGTAGAGCGCATATGACGTCATCAATCGTGATGCAAACATCTCAGACCTGATGGCACCAGACACGTGACTTCCTTTCAAAATTTATGAATGAAAAAACGTTCGCGATTGACTTGTGATTTGGAAATAATGGTATATGCGTTACTTCATGAAGTACAGGAAATTTTTATGAATGAACTAGAAAAAATGTATGAATGGATGACATAATAAACCACGTGTCTGAGGCCATACATGTTGGCCTCACTTTGATGTTAGATAGATAATAATCTTATGATTTATCTACTATGAGGGATCCATGCTCGAAGGTTTATTCCTTCTTTTTTGTGTTCTCGAAGGTCTACTGTTCAGACATCTCCGAATGTTAGTTTTTCCGTTGAAGCATAATTAAAGAGCAATTTCGCCAAAGCGATTTTTGATCGCCAAGTTTCAATTGTTAAAGGCCACAAATACATATTAATTTATTTTTCGTCTTTCATTGTTTTTATTTTAAGACTTTATAACAATGTAGATGCCATTTCTTTTTATATAGAAATTTAAAAACATGGCTTATAAAACCGTTATAAATTCAATTAAAAAACTAAACGGAATTTTGAAATTTTGGCATATTGCCGATAGGTTTGGTTTTGGTTAATTAACGTCGCACTAGAGCTGCACAGTGGGCTATTGGCGACTATTGCCGATAGGACTCGCCATTATGATCCAATTATCCGAATCTATTGAAACCAGATCCCATATGGAAAATTCACGAAAAAAAGGTTCTTTCTTAGTAAATAAAAAATAATTTTTCTTATTATGTAATGTAATTTACCGACTTTTAAAAGCAATATCATTCACCGATTAAATTAAATAATCTTTCTAAAAAAAAAGGAAAACCGACTTTAAGAAAAATGCGCTTAAAAGTAAAAAAAATAATTTTTAATTTTACGAACGCATTTAAAAAATTGAATTATTTAATGTCAATTTTATACTTATTATAACTTATTGAAACCGGCGCCAAAATTGAGGTATGATTTCTATAAATTGGCACCCACTTCAAAAAGTTGTAATAAGTATAAAATTGACATTAAATAATTCCATTTTTTCAATGCGGTCGTAAAATTAAAAAATATATATATATATATATATATATTTTCAGGAATATTATTTTATTTTTCCTTTTTTAGTTTATTATTGAGCACGGGGCTTCGTCCCCTATTATATTATTCACCAAGAAATTCAAGCAGCAACTTGTGCTCAACAATGTATATTGTAACACAATCCCCATGCCAATAAATGCTGGTTAAACGAAATGTCATTGTTGTACAACTTCTGTTAAACAATGAACATATTTTGAAATCGGATAAATTGTTTAAAAAAACTCCGGTAAATCGACATTTCTGGATATGTAACAGCCGGATAACCGATGACTTTTTTGCAGATTTTGCCAAAGTGGATTTTTCTCTATACAACAAAAAAAGAATTTTCGAAATCGGACAATAATTTTTTTCAAATGGTCCGGTTAAGTGAGAATCCC
Source organism: Troglohyphantes excavatus (assembly GCA_963932185.1). Taxonomy (NCBI): domain Eukaryota; kingdom Metazoa; phylum Arthropoda; class Arachnida; order Araneae; family Linyphiidae; genus Troglohyphantes; species Troglohyphantes excavatus. The sequence goes on along the minus strand of OZ010678.1, from coordinate 1,375,489 downwards.
GGATAGTTAAATGCCGGATAACCGGATATTTTTTAAAATTGCTCACAAGTGAAACTTCCCCTGTCCAACAAAAAAAATTATTAAAATATCTGAATTAGTACCGAAATCCTGCCCGGACATACATAAAAAAATACATACCAGTCGAACTCTCGACTTGGCGGTTTTAATATAAAATTTCTGGCTGTTTTACTTTCGAGTTTCGGTTGGCGCGCTGTTCAGTCGGTTAAAAAGAGAAAAATACGAAACAAAATCTCTCACGACCTTCCTGTTTGTTCCTTCGTCTTCTCTTCCACAAACAGACGAAAGAGAAAGAAAGAACTCGTCAGTTATCAGCTGCCGATCAGGGGAGACAATACAAATCAGCATTTACAAGTGTGTCGCTTAATCGTTATTAATAACAGCCCCCCGCCCTCCTGCGTCCCCCTAATGTGCAACGCCATCTGTGGCAGACAATTACACCAAACCGATCCCTCCGCTGTTTCCCACTAAAGGACTGCCGATCCGAAATCGCCAAGCTTCGGCAACATCGCCAAATGCATGCTTATTGTTCCAAACATATAATAATAATGCTCTCCCATGCATTGATTTGTTGCACGTATGTTTCAATGCAGTGTTCGTTCTAAAAGTTTAATTTAAATGTAATATTACTAGCTGGAAAATTTCTATAGTCTTCCCTCGCTTTATTTGCTAATAACGTTAATTTTCTTCAGGCATAAATTTTTCCAACTCGGGTATTTATAAAACTCGAAAATCCCAACTTTTAAGGTTTCCAGACTTTTTGAAGGGGGTTATTCCCCCCCGTGCGACGGGCCTGTTCACAGGGAATCAGCTTTTGGGCATAAATGACTTACGAACCTGTAGAGGAAGGTGGGCCGTGTCAACCAGGTGGCCATTTATCCTCTTCCCCTTGTGACCAGGACCCGATTCTGACATTGAAGAATCAAGGGTAGCCCTCCTTTAAATGGAGGCAACCATGTCTTAGATTTAGACTCTGGAAAATCGAATCTAACTTTTACAGGTACTAAACTCCTTTAAGCCCTTAATAGCATTTTTGAAAACAAAATAATAAATAATATCAACCATTAACTCTTTATATAAAGTTTATTAATATCTTTTAAAATTTATTAAAATATTTTGAAAATTATTAAAAGATTTTAGAATTTATTAAACGATTTTAAAATTTATTAAACAATTTTAAAATTTATTAAACAATTTTAAAATTTATTAATATATATTAGTTGATAATTAATATTTTTAATTATCATATTGGAATTTTTAATACGTTTGGAAGAATTTTAAGAGGAAACCACCAACGGTCCTGTCCAACCAAAATTCTTCCTTCTTTCACCCGAGAAGCACTGGTCAAAAGAAGGAAGTGGGGGCTGGGCCAAGCGGCCTCTCCTTTACACTCTCACGTTTCGACGCCTTTGAAACTGACTTCACGTTGGCCGCAGTTTCATAGGCCACAGCTGGAACGTAGTTTCAAATAAGGAAATAAGGCTTACGAATAAGGAAAATAAGGCTTACGAAATAAGGCTTACAAATAAGGAAATACGACTTCTTAGAGATACCATGGCTTCCTGTTTTCAAATTTGAAATATTATTGAAAAACTGCGTTGGCTTTTAATACATTATTTTTTAAATAAGTTTTTACTCTTCAAGAAATCACCGGTCACATTTTAAAAATATTAACAGGCCACGCGAGAAAATTACAGATCAACTCTATGGCCAGTCCGCCACTGCTGGGCCTATTCGGTAATCAGGCCCTAATTTATTTTACCGTACAATGACTCGCCAAATGCGTACGTAGAACAATGGCTCGCCAAATACGGCGACCCTGCCCCTCCGTGTCCAATCGCATCGGAAATGGAGACGAATGTCGAACCTTTAATTGAGGGTTCCATTCCTGAAAAGACGCTTCTTAAACGGACGATTAGGCTTAAGCGGAGAGAAAAAGGACTCGCCAACAGATGGGATCGGGGGGAAGTGTGTTTAAAGTAGTAGTAAATAAAAATTAGAGGATAATTTTAGTCCCACCGCAAACTGAAGACGATTATAAATATGTTATTAGGATGTGGTGATTTTTTTTTGTTTAAATTACGCGCACTGTTTATGGATAATGGGAGAGTTTTACGCCGAGAAGAAGAAGACCGCTGTTCCAACGGAATATGGAGAAAAACCCGCGACGCCGAAGAAGTTCCGTAGAATTAGCATGGAACACTTCAGTTCCTGTACTATAATTTTAAGTTTTTGTCATTAAATCATATCTCAATATAAAAATATTTACTTCATACACTCAGGTAGATTGTATTCATCGTTCATGAAGCATTTTGTGTGTTGAAATAAAAGTATTTTTCCGTATTTCGTTGTAATTCTAATTATATACATAAATAATATAAGTATTTCTGCATTTGAATTTATTCACATATAGAATAAAAATATTACCTATTAGGAAAAACAAATATTATTAACAAACTTTCCCATAATTGCAAGCGTAGCGACTAAACAAACAAATGCAGAGTTGTCTGTTGTAGGGAAGAAATCGAAACTACTACTAAGTTACCATGTTGATACGTCACGTGAAACTCCCCTCCCGCATTGGTTCGGTGCGAAGTGGAAGTGTGTATTACTCTACATCCCTTCGAGAAACAGCTCGAGCACCAGTTGCTCAGTTGGTAAGGCGTTCAGCTACTAATCAGAGGGTTGGTGGTTCGAATCCGTGCAATGGACTTGACATAAAAAAGTTAAAAAGTAGTGATCTGGCGATCAGAGGGTTGCCAGCTTCGCTACAAAAATACTAGAAAGTCGTCCAGAATATCCAACTAATTATACTGGCGTGTATACGGGACTGGTGAATGATACATCTGATCGGGGTCCAAAGTTCCGACGTCTATTGAAGGCGTTGGGTGCCAGTTCAGGTGTTTCCTCGTCATCTGACCATGATTCTAAAATAACGAGGTGCATGTATGAATGTGTGTGTGAATGTGTATGTTTTCCCGGGTCTTTCCTTCGAGATTGACCCCGAACCGTCGCCAGTAGCCCACTGTGCAGCTCTAGTGCGACGTTAATTAACAAAACCAAACCAAAACCAATCGAGAAACAGCTCGGCAAGGTTGGTAACAGTTGGCATCAAACATCGGGAAGTGGTTGGTTGAATCAACGTCACACTGTAAAAAAAATTTACTTAAAAACGAGTACCTGAACCTACTGGTTTTTCTTTGAGTACAATTGCATCGTCAATAAGCGATAGCGGAATGATGTCTGGTTTAATACACGATCTGACATTCTGAAGGAAGTCTGGTTGAAAAAGTCATAAAAATTACTGTTTTGGCCGAACCAGTACGCGGATGGATATACATGCAACGACCGATCTCCATTCGTGCTTTTCTTATAATAATATACACAAATCTGCGCCTTCCTATCGAACAAGGCCAAATTCATGTCATTCGAGTTATTTGTCACGGAGTTATATTGTCGGAATGGATCACAGTAAATTCGTATTAACATAATGTTTCTGTTCTATACCATCCCAAAGGTGCTGATTTTAAAGACGTTTCACCTAAAAAAAACTTTAAATGTCCAAGCAAAAAAAAAATATCTATTATTATACTGTGAAAGAAATGTGCTTACAAATGAGTACTTCAATAATATACACATATCTGCGCTGTCCTATTGAACAAAGCCAAATTCATGTCATTCTAGCTATTTGTCATTGAGTTATGATCGGAATGGATCACAGTAAATTCGTATTAAAATAAGGTTTCTATTCTGCCGTCACAGAGAGGCTGTCCGCAAAAAAGGTATCTATTATTATACAGTAAAAAAATGTGCTTACAAATGAGTACATGGACGTACTAGTTTATCTTTGAATACAATTGCAGCGTCAATAAGCGATGACGTATTCAAATTTAAGTAATCGTGCTTTCGCAAAAATGAGCACTGTGATATAATATTTCTAGTCTCTGCTTCTGTTCAAGTCATCTTAACAAAGCGATCTGACAAACTTAAAAATAGTTGTTCAGATGATGGTTTTCTACATGATTTGATGTCGATTGCTTCAATGGAAACGAAGTTATTACAACTCAATTATCTTACTTCCCATTCTTTTAGCACATGTTGTTTTAACACATTTTCTTTAAGGCAAAGGACTGCAGTGCCCGAGGTCCTGGGTTCGATTCCCTGTATGTCTTGGTCGTTTTTGTGGATATTTCTTGAAAGTAATTTATGAAGACAACTTATGCAGGCATGCAACTGCTCTTTTTATTCGTTTTACTCATTTTTGAGTACATGCCTTTTTCAAAAATGAAACTTATGTATTCGGATCTATGATAAGCATCGAAAGTACTCTAAAAATGAGTACATTTTTCAAATTTTTGAGTCCCTATTTTTAACAGTGTGGAAGTCAACTACAAGTTTAAGTGGGTGTTACGTGCGTCAGCTGTTGTGTGCTACGTGTTTATGTATTGTTTATTCATTAAGATAATACATTATTGAAGACCAATGAAGTTATGTGAATGAAACACAAAGTTTTTGTTGTGTTTGAATCGAATTAAAAATCGGGTATGCAAAATACAAACAGGTTTTTTTTATCAGGATTAGCATTTTATAATACTAACTTCTTATCCGTTTTTTTAATTTTCCCGAAAAACGTTACAGGAATTGGATTCTTTTCTCTACAGGAGGCCTCCGTGGCCGAGCGGTTAAGGCGTTCAGCTGCTAATCCGAGGATTGGTGGTTCGAACCCGCGCGATGGACTTGACAAAAGAAAAGTAAAACAATAGTGATCTTGTGATCGGAGGATTGCCGGCTTCGCTACAAAAATACTAGAAAAAGTCGTCCAGAACATCCGTAAAAATCAACTGTGTGTATACGGGACTGGTGCACGATACATCTGATCGGGGTCCAAAGTCCCGACGTCTCTTGAAGGCGTTGGGTGCCAGTTCAGGTGTTTCCTCGTCATCCGACCATGGTTCTAAAATAACGAGGTGCATGTATGAATGTGTGTGTAAATGTGTATGTGTTCCCGGGTGTTTCCTTTGAGATAGACCCCAAACCGTCGCCAATAGCCCACTGTGCAGCTCTAGTGCGACGTTAATTAACCAAACCAACCAACCAACTTTCCTCTACAGAGAATCATTTTCGCCATAACTAGCGCTTCGAAGTTGCGATGGCTTCCTATGAGGCGGGCGAATCCATTTAAACCATGGGTGTTTGCGCAGTTGAGCTCAACTGTTAGCCGCGATGCTTGAAAGATAAAATGTAAACAAACAAATGTACACTCGTTTTAGATGTATCGGTTTTCAATTGATTTCAGCGATATTTTATTGATGGCATTTCATGTTTTATTCTGTTTCGCCTAATTCACACGCGTTTTAGACTTATGGGCTTTCAAATTAAATGTAAATTAGATTTCTACGCCATATTTTGTTATTTCTCAGGCTTTTTTTAATGTCGGAAAATTATACTCCTTCTAACTTAAGACTTGTTCTAGAAATTATACTAATGTAAAGTTTGTCTTTAACATTATGCAAATTATACTTATTCAAAAACAATTTTTAGCATTGAAATTTTTTTTAAAGAAATACATGTATTTTAAGTTTTATGTCAAGGCCAAATTGGTAAATTACTGAAATAATATTATAAGGTTGAATTAATCTATTAGAAAAGATCTCTTAATATTGTGAGATAAATTGATTGCTTGTGTAAAAGTGTTTATGCAAAGTGTTAAAAACACAAAATATGAAATTTTATTTATAAATATAAATTTATTTTATCAGTGAAACATGAAAAAAAAATACAAGTTTAATTTCCCTTTGTTAAATCTTTATTAAAAACATCCATTAACAACGCATTTACAATATTTGTCATTTCCTTTGTTAATTTGGACAAAATTACCCTGATTACCTTTTAATGGACATATATAAGTAAAAGTTTCAAAATTCTTGCATTCGGCATTAAATCAAAATAACATTGTAACATAAATCGATAATATATACAAATATTACATATATGAATATTAACTTCCAAGACCACCTTCTGATATATCTAAAACGAGTGCACATTTGTTTGTTTACATTTTGTCTTTCAAACATCGCGGACTCCGTGGTTGAGCCTCAACTGCGCAATCACCCATGATTTAAATGGATTCGCCCGCCTCATAGGAATCCATCGCAACTTCGAAGCGCTAGTTTCGCCATACGCCATTCATCATTTAAATTACACGTTTTTACCTCTACGCCTTGTTGTTCCTTGATTCCAATCGGCTTTCGTAATTTGGGTCCATGTTTCCGTTACGAAGGTTCGTGCTGGGTCCACGCACAAAGCCAACACAAACAATAGGTAAAATGCTTTTCTCAATCGCTAATCATGCAAACAACAACAATATTCTCTCTCCGATCGCTATATCTTTCATAGTAATCGCATATTCAGGAACGGGGCAGCAGTTTGGACAGCCCATTCTCCCCTCCCTACTTTTTTTTTTGGTTTTGGTTAATTAACGTTGCATTAGAGCTGCACAGTGGGCTAATGGCGACGGTTCGGGGTCTATCTCGAAGGAAAGGCCCGGAAACACATGCACATTCACACACAATTGCACCTCGTTATTTTAGAACCATGGTCAGATGACGAGGACAACACCTGAGCTGGCACCCAACGCCTTCAATAGACGTCGGGACTTTGGACACCGATCAGATTAATCGTGCACCAGTCTACACGCCTTTCATTTTTGCGGATGTTCTGGACGACTTTTCTAGTATTTTTGTTGCGAAGCTGCCAACGCTCCGCTCACAAGATCACTACTTTGTTACTTTTTTTTTGTCAAGTCCATCGCGCGGATTTGAACCACCAATCCTCGGATTAGTAGATGAACGCCTTTAACCGCTCGGCCACGGAGGCCGGTCATATTCAAGAACGAGGCAGCAGCTTGGACAGCCCATTCTCCCCTCCCTGCAGTTTACCTGCTCAGAACAGTAAACTTCTAGAACTGGGGTTCTCGACCAGTGGTCCACGGACCATTAGTAGTCCCGTACCCAGCCTCTATATGACCACGGATCGAGGCCTCCGTGGCCGAGTGGATTAAGGCGTCAGCTGGGAATCCAAGGGTCCCCGGTCCAAACCTTGCGATGGACTAGACTAAACTTCGAGCATGAATGGCCAGTAGTAGAGAGAATATGACGTCATAATCGTGAGGCAAACATCTCAGACCAAATCGCTACAAACACGTGACTTCTTTTCAAAATTATGAATTAAAAATTACTCGCGATTGGCTGATGATTTGGGAAATGTGTAACAGTGACATTTTATGAATGGAATGACGTCATTAGTCACGTGTTTGTAGCGATACATGTTGACCTCACTTTGATGTCAGCGAGATGATATCCCGATGTTTGCTCTACTACGAGGGATCCATGCTCGAAGAGACTAAAGCATAGTAAAAAGTAGTGATATTGATATCGGAGGGTTGCCAACCAAAATACTAGAATGTCGTACAGAACATCCACAAAAAATGAACGGCGTGTATACGGGACTGGTGCACGATACATCTGATCGGGGTCCAAAGTCCCGACGTCTATTGGAGGCGTTGGGTGCCACCATGGTTCAAAAATACGAGGCATCGTTCCCGGGCCTTTCCTTCGAGATAGGCCCCGAACCGTCGCCAATAGCCCACTGTGCAGCTCGAGTGCGACGTTAATTAAACAACCAACCAACCAACCAACCAAATTAAAAGTTAGACAAAGCACGGACCTTCACTTTATAGTATAGTATTGGTGGTCAACTTCATATACCCGATACTCCCACTTAGGCTTCAGTGATCACTTTAGCCTGACTCGAAAGGTTCTGTGTTCAAATCCATGTAGATCGCACTTCGCTACATTGGTGACTTCCGGACTGCAGATCGGGCCTCCAGTGGATAAAGGCGTTCAACTGGTAATCAGAGGACGCTAGTTCGAGCCTGTGCGATGGATTTGACAAAAAAAAAGTAGTGATCTTGCGATCGGAGGGTTGCCAGCTTCGCTACAAAATTACTAGAAAATCATCCAGAACATACAACACATTATACTGGCGTGTATACGGGACTGGTGCTCGATGAATCTGATCGGGGTCCAATGTCCTGACGCCAATTGAGGTTGCGTTGGGTACCAGTTCAGGTGTTGTCCTCGTCATCTGACCATGGTTCAAAAACACGAGCCATTGCTCCCGGGTCTTTCTTCCGAGATATTGAACCGTCACCAATTACCCTCTGTGCTTTTCTAGTGCGGCGTTAATCAACCAAACCGGACTGCAGATCAACGCAACCTTCGAACAATCACTTGTGATGCCCCATTGGATCACCACCATAACTTAAACAGTGTCCACGGGATAACACTTCACGGGCATCTCAATCATTCGTTCTTGCATCCGACTCACTGAGAAGGAGGGGGTGAAGAAGGTACTATGGGGGGGGTCACTTCATATACCCGATACTCCTTCTTGGGCTGGAGTTATCACTTTAGCCTGACTGGTAGAGTATCGGCGTAGCAAGCAGAAGGTCCCCAGTTTGATTCTGAGTGACAGCCAAAAACTGCATAGCGTTACATTACTAGTTAACACTCGGGTATTATTTTACCACTAAATACAATTGAAGTATTAAATATTGCATTCTTGAATTAAGTTATTTATAAAAATTGCAATAGTTTTAACCTAAATTATTTTAACTACTTAATATATATGAAGAAGGAATTAATGAAAATAACACCTTTTCAACGCTGTTAAAGAGTGTATTAAACATGCTATTTATTGTTTCTCAAAACAAGTTAAAACTCGTAAGTAAGATACATCAATTTTCTGGTTTGGTTTTATTAATTAACGTCTCACTAGAGCTGCACAGTGGGTTATTGGCGACAGTTCGGGGCCTATATCGAAGGAAATAAAAGTCCCGACGTCTATTGAAGGCGTTGTGTGCCAGCTCAGGTGTTGTCCACTTCATCTGACCATGGTTCAAAAATACGAGGCATCGTTCCCGAGTCTTTCCTGCAAGATAGGCCCCGAATCGTCGCCAATAGCCCACTGTGCAGCTCTAGTGCGACGTTATTCAACCAAACCAAAACCAAACCGAATGAAAGACTCGAAAACAATGCGAAGCCGGCGTTATTACAAATACTTTATTACTAAGAAGCGTTATTACAAATGTTTTATTACTAAGCTTTATTACAAATGCTTTATTACTAGGAAGCGTTATTACAAATGCTTTATACTGAGTATGTTATGCATTAAGTAAATAAATGTTGATTCCCTATTTATAGATTTTTTTATTTAGATAAGCATTAAAAAAATATGTCAAAATTATATTTTGGTAAAAGAAAAGAGCTCCATACGGACCACTTCAGACACTCTCACGAACCAACCACTGTTTTAAGTGGTCCGTGGAGATATTCATTCGCAATTATTTCAATATTAAAACCACTGTAACCACGGATAAACTGCAGTGAGAAAACGTTCGGAAAACAGTCAGAAACGGGTCCGAGGTGGGTGACGTAATAAGTGACGGACCCTGGATTGCATTGACGTCACCATCTGAATCCGTCTCATCTCCTATTCCAAACGCCTTGAATTTAACCAACCAAACGAAATATAATATTATAAGACTTAAAACACAAGTCCTAATACACCCAAAGTAGTTGGTTTTAAAGACGTTTCATGTAAAAAAATAAGTTACAGATATATTCGGGTATAAGCACTCAAACAGTGAGAGGCCATTAAATCCTCCATCCGCAAGATCACTACTTTTACACTTTTCTTTGTCTAGTCCATCGCACGGGCTCAAACTAGCAATCCTCTGATTACCAGCTGAATGCCTTTATCCACTGGGCAACCGGAGGCCGTAACCAAAAAGCAAAAATAGATAAATTTAAAATGGCGGAGAATGAAGTGTTTCTCGATGTGCTACCCTCAGACGATTCCGTCTACTCCCTTCGTCACGTGACCATCCCCAAGTGATCCCTCCCCTCGCATTCTGTTTTATTCGATAATCGTCTGCCCATTTATCCCGTTTCGAATGGCCTTAATTGGGACGAGCCACGCCCACCCCTGGGTGCACGTTCAGAACTCGGAGTTCGAAAACCGCGAAATTCGTTCTTTACTTTAATTCATCTCAATCAGATTATAGTATTCTTGTGCAAACAATTTGATTTATTGATTGCCCGCTTGAGATAAGAACATAAAAGCCCCTTTTTTTATTTATTATTTCGTTTGGAAGTCAGAAGAGATCGTTTGTTTTAATTTTTTTTCTTCTTCTTTTTCATTCGATCCTTCATCCCAAACGAGAATGAGGGGAGGAGTAGAACAATTTCTCGAACTGCTGAAAAGCAAACGATTTAACCCCGACAAGTAATAATTAATGTCAAACGATTATTAGGATTGTTGAATGGAGAAGGTTTTTTTCTCTCTCTCGATTTCCCCGTTTGAGATCGTGATCGTCTGGCGAAAAGGGGGTGAGCAGACGATAAACTCCTGGAGCTGCAGACGACTTCATTCGTCCGAGGAGTGGAGGGTTGTTTGAGAAATGACCCTAAATTGCCAGCCCATGCGAAACTGCTTTTTAATGGGATGGAGTGAGCGATTAATAATCATCAAACAATTTTTTTTATTATTAGAATATGGCAACACTCATTCTATCACCAAGGCAGAATAGGTGGCTTTAACCAAGTCCGGAGCAAAATCAATACGCAGACCCTCTCCGAAACTAAAATAGTCAGCTCTGTACCAGGTGTACAAGTATGAAATGCGGATTTTTTTAAAAAAAAAGAAACATGTTAAATTCGGAAGAATGATAAAAAGTACTTTATTCAAAGTATTCTCCATTGCTTGTTATACATTTTTCCCATCTTTCGGGAAATTTGTGAATACCAAAAATCTTCCTCTTTTGCTGCGAACCATTCATGGAGAATTTTTTTCACATCTTCGTACAAACCAAAGCGCTGCTGAGCAAGTGCGTGACCCATCGATGCAAACAAGTGGTAATCGGAAGGAGCTAAGTCTAGTAAGTAAGCCGCATGGGATAGAATTTCCCAGCTGAGTGCTTCCAACGTGCTGCGAACCGGTTTTGCCGCATGTGATGGAACAATGGCATGAAGAAAAATGACTTTGTGTTGCCTCTTTCGGTATTCTGGCATTTTTTCAAGCAGCGAACGGTTCAAATCGGTCAATTGTTGTTGGTAACGTTTAGTATTAACAGTTTCCTTAGGTTTTAACAGCTCAAAATAGACCACGCCCCCTCTGTTTGTTTTTCCATGTTCCTTGTCTGCAACATCGAAGTCACCACTTTTGAAATGCCGAAACCATCATTCACACGTATCTTGCGATGGAGCATGTTTACCATAAGCTTTTCGAAGTAATCGGTGTGATTCAGCAACAGTTTTCTTCAAATGAAAAAATAAAAATTATTGCTGTCCGCGAATGATCTTTGTTCAGTATAAATTTCGACATATTGAACACAACAACACATCACTATGCACACACTTTTCCAATTTATCACTCGTGCGCGTCTGACACATGTTGATGACACAACAAAATGGCGCTGTGTCAAATCTGTATAGCACAAACTACATTGGTGCACTATCTGTTGTCTGAAATCCGCATTTCACACTTGTACACCTGGTATATAAACCTGTTTCTTTTCATCAGCGGCAGACTGGCACTCAAAAACGGTCCGGGAAAATTTTAAATTTCGGCCACCAAAAAAACATTTTGAAACTAATGTTTGTTATTAAAATAATGAGCCCATAATTTGAAAGAAAACAAAATAATAAATAATATCAACATTTAACTGTATATAAAATTTATTAATATCTTTTAAAATTTATTAAAATATTTTGAAAATTATTAAAAGATTAAAAAATTTCAATATGTATTAAAAGATTTCAGAATTTATTAAACGATTTTAAAATTTATTAATATTTTAGTTGATAATTAATATTTTTAATTATCGTATTGGAATTTTTAATACGTTTGGAAGATTTTTAAGAGGAAGCCACCAACGGCCCTGTTCAACCAAAATTATTCCTTCTTTCGCACGAGAAACTCTGGTCAAAAGAAGGAAGTGGGGGCTGGGCCATGCGGCCTCTCCTTTACACTCTCACGTTTCGACGCCTTTGAAACTGACTTCACGTTGGCCGCAGTTCCATAGGCCACAGCTGGAACGTAGTTTCAAATAAGGAAATAAATTCGACTTCTTCGAGGTACCATGGCTTCCTGTTTTCAAATTTGGAACATTATTAAAAAACCTGTGTTGGCTTTTAATAAATTATTTTTTTCAATAATTTTTTATTTTTCAAGAAATTACCGGCCACATTTTAAAAATATTAACTGGCCACGCGGGAAAATTCCAGATCAACTCTATGGCCAGTCCGCCACTGCTTTTCATCCATGCTCTTCAAATGAACGAAAACTGCATGTTCTTAAACATAAAAAAAACGCTTTTCTTTCGTTAGCTTGTTCATTATTATAACTTCCTTTAAAGTATGACGTCACTTGGATATTAACCTATTTTATTAACCTTTGCACTCGGTCGCCTTTAAATCGTCAAAATAACGGCGCGTCACTTTTTTCCCTTCCATACTCAGGGCATATTTTAAGGAATTTTCACTAGTGGGGACAAATAGTTTTCTATGGTCAAAGATAGGATGCTGATAGATCTTGACAACATAACTGAACCTCATTGTTAACCTTTTCACAGGGGCTCTGTAACAGAAAAGTTTGCATTGGCTGTGGGCTAATTCCTGGGCTGTGGAGAAAATGTCGCTTTGGGAGACTGGGAAAAGAATTTTCTCAAAGGTTTGTGGAAGGATGACTTGCCTTACATCAAGGGGCGTGTAACTGTCTGAAGGAGGGGTCGTTAACAATCTTTCGTCAAAGCACGAATATTTAGGGAATGGCTATTAAGATGTCGAAATACTGAAAAGCAAAACCTAAGACGATCTGTATAAACAATTAGCGAAACGTCAACTGTCCGAACAGGTGTAATTATCAGTTATGCCGCAAACAACATACTTCAGACCACATGCGATTTAAAAAATTTTCCCCCCATACCATGGTTCGAAAGTGTTCCTAGCCCACCACTAGGTCTCTATACTGTATGGGACACAAGTTGTCCCAGCCTACACATAAAGATTAACAAAAACTTTGTGCAAAAATGCTAAAAATTATTTGTTTGCCAATTCAAATTAATTTAATTTACTTAATTTAACAAAAATGATCGATGTTTTTTCCCTTTTAGAAAATAGTTAGGGAATAAAACAAAATGGGTGTCAAATCCATACGAGTAGTGGGGCTTTTCTTAGCACTGGTGGGGAAAAAGCCCCACTAACTCTATGTTAAAATATGCCCTGTCCATACTTTAGAATGACATAGAACATCATATTCTTGAGTTTAGAAAATTTTCTTTTCCAAACTTTAATAATATTTTCTTCCTAAAGAGTGGAGATGAGAATGTAACAACTTGAGTCTCCTGCTCGATTAAAAAATAAAATAATATATTTTTTTAAAAAGAAAAACCAACTTTAAGAATAAAAAGAAAAATGATTTTTCATTTTTCGGACTAGCCAACAAATTTAAATATTTAATATTAAATTTATACTTATTACAAATTGTTGAGGTTGGTGCCAATTTTCAAAAACCATATAGCAATTTTGTCGTCGATTTCAAAAAGTTGTAATAAGTATAAAATGAATATGAAATATTTAATTTTTTTGAACTTGTTCCTAAAATAATCAATTATTTTTTACTTTTGTCGGTTTTTTTCCCTAAAATGTTATTTTATTTAAAAAAATATTATTTTATTATATAATTAACTTCCCGTGGAGAACGACAAATCTGTATATGACCATATGCTTCGCATCTGGACGTCACCAATCCCCACTGAAATGGCGTGTGTTTCCAGGTACTGCGGTTCCGTGGACAGCGTGTCGCGTCGTAAGAATGCCACCCGCGAGACTACCAACACGCTGAAGGCATGGCTGTACGAGCACCGCAAGAACCCCTACCCCACCAAGGGGGAGAAGATCATGCTGGCCATCATCACCAAGATGACGCTCACGCAGGTAAGGTGTTTTTCGTGGTGGTAGGACAGTTGCTGGTCAATCGGCTACTAAAATAAATAAGTAAAAAAATGTTTGGCCTTTGTATACTAGTAGCAACTCTCAGTTACCAAAATAACGACATGTTCTTTTGTCTCCTGTTCTTCAAATTGAACAATAAATGTATGTTCTTAACCCTTTGCACTCCGAAGGCGCCAACATAACGACCAGTTCTTTTGTTTCCCTGTTCTTTAAAATAAACGAGAATAGCAAGATATTGTTTTTAGAAGATCAATCTTTTTTGCAACTTTTCCTCTTGCAAATACAAAACAGATTAGGATTTTTTCCCCTTTATGAGTATAAAAAAAATCTGTGGAAAAGAACGTAATTAAATAAAAGCATATAAAAAGAAATAACTGTTCTAATCGCAAAGTGTTCGTGGCGTGCAAAGGGTTAAATATATTTAAAAAAATATATTTATCTAATTCCATTGCTAGAGATGGTTCCTGTTGCTGAGACTATAATGAGTGCGGGGGGGGGGGGGGGGGGGAAGGGAAGAGTGACAAAATGATCCCGGGCCCCTAGCTATCTAGCGGTTTACCGGGTTTGAATCCATGACCTTTCGTCTGACACGCCGATACTCTACCGGTGGTCGGGTTAAAGCAATACTCAAGCTCGAGCATTTGTATCGGGTATATGAAGTGACCATCACAAACATATTCATTAATCCTTTGCAATCGAGAGTCGGTTTTAGAACAGCAAAATAACGAAGTGTTATTTGCTCTATCTTCTGCTATTACTCTATCTTCAAATCAAAATTCTTCACAGCCTTTATTGTTACTTTTAGTTACATAGGCTGTATCCATCGAGACGGCCGCCATGTTTAAGGCGTGTAATGTCAAACTCAACTGTGCATTCGAGTGCAAATTAAATTACTTAAATTCCCTATCGGTAGTCATAGGGAATATTCCATACACATGTAGGTTACATCAAGAAAATTACATCTTAATTTAAATTAGAATTGCTAAACGGATTATTTCCTTCTAAAACATTACTAGAATAACTAAACTAATGTGTTCTTCACACGATTTTACAAAAGTTATTTTATGTTCTAACGGATAAAATCGAATTGTTCTTGTTGAAAGTTTGTTTAAAAAGAAGAACGGGAATTCGTGCCAGAGAGAAAAATCCCCATTAGAGGGAACTTTAGCGCTGATCAAGCAAAAAACAAGCATAAAAATAAAAATAAGTTACCATAGAAACACAAATTAATGTAGTGATTAAACTCGAAGGAAATAATACTTCATTCATCAGAATCAGGACGCACATCGGATGCTGTTTGTTGTACACCAGAAAAGTCAGCTCATTGAAAATAGTCATCTGGTTCTGGTGATCCAGGAGACTCTAATTCTGTTGAATAAAGGATTTAATTTGTGTGTATTATTGCAACTTTTTTTTAATATAATTATTTTCTGTTGGGACAGCGTCAAAATTATTCTTAACGATGATTTTTTACCGACTGAACAGCCTGCCAACCAAAACTTTAAAATAAAACCGCCAAATCACGCGCCAAGGAGACATGTTATCAATTCGACTGTTACGTTTTTTTTTATGTATGTTCGCGTAGAATTTCTGTTCTAATTCAGATATTTTGACAATTTTTGTTGTTGTTGGATAAGAAATGTTTCACGTGGGAACATTTTGAAAAAAAAAGGCGGTTATCCGGTATTTAACTATCCGGAATTCTCAATTAACCGGACTGTTTGATTGAGAAAAATATAGTGTCCGATTTCGAAAATTCTTTTTTTGTTGGATAGAGAAAAATCCACTTTTGCAAAAACTGCCAAAAAATAATCGGTTATCCAGCTGTTATATATCCGGAAATATCTATTAAAAAAGATTATTGTTTGGTAATAATTTATTTTCTGAAATCCTTCGCCATGCCTTTAATATGAATTTTTTTATAAATCCGTTCATTAATTTTATATACAGATGCCTCTAAACAGTGGAAATTATTTTATGGTACCTGTATAATAATTATTCTTTTTCTCAAGTTTTACGCCCCCTCCTTAAAAAAAACTCTGCTTAAACCGCTGGGATAACGGATTTCTATATTCCAGAATTATTTTCGGACTTTCGGAAATCTCAAAGTGTGATCTCGTTACGCCCATTGCTAAAACGTGTTCCTTTGGCGCAGGTATCGACGTGGTTCGCCAACGCCCGGCGCCGCCTCAAGAAGGAGAACAAGATGACGTGGGAACCGAGGAACAAGACGAGCGAAGGGGACGACGACTCCCCCTCCCCTTCCCCCTCGCGACACCCTCATCCTCAAGACGACAGCACGGACGACACGGCAGGTACCGAAAGAACGGCCATTTTGACTCCACATTGCTTACATGGTTCAACTACACTTCGGAACAGGCTATCCTGAGAATTTATGCTATAGAAATGACCCGTAAACACACCCCATTTCAGTATGGGCTGGTAATGTCCAGAGGCGAAACTTGTGGTCATAGACAGATTTGCCGATGACCAAGGGAATTTAATGATATAAAAATATAATTTGAATCTATGTGGTAATATATTTTTGTTTTATTGTGCAGGGTTTCCAATTTGAACAGAAAACATATTTGGCAACATTGATTTTGACGCCTTGGCGGACTCACCTTATTCTTTACTTTGACCAAAACAAAGAATAGGCTATGAATAGGCAAATAATAGGTTAGAACCCTAATCAGATATGGATCTTGTATTGGAAGTGGGCAAAGTGGGCACGGGTCTGGGTCTGTAAATTTCTGGGTCTGTAAATCTTGTATTGAAATTTCAAAGCAGATTAGTTGGCGGTGAAAGGAGCTAATGGCTCGTGTTAAAAGTCGCCGCGTAGTTTCGGCTGACTTCAAAACTGTATTACTTTCGATTAAATGCAGTTATCTTGCGGTTGCTTTATACTTCCTTTTCTGAATAGCTAAATTATGACAAAACCAAATTGTAACGCTTACGAAAGACTTAAACATTATTTTACAAAAATATGTGCAACTAGCACGCAATGCATGCCCCGAGTCCAAAGTAAGGACGCGTTCACACAGGCGGTTTTTCATTCACAGCCAGTTGTTCGGGGAATAATTCTCATCGTGAAAACAATAATCCGATTGCTGCAACTTTGGAACGTTGAAAGTCAAATTATGTTCCCCCATAAAAATTCCCAACTCCTCTAAACGTTCGGCGTGTTTAATCAAATAATCTTCAAGGAAAGAAAATATAACACAATTCTGTGTATTTTAAGTTTGTCAGGTCTCTTTGTTAAGATGGCTTGAACAGAAGCTGAGATGAGCAATATTACTGAGACTCATTTTTGAGAAAGTACGATTACTTAAATTTGAGTACGTCATCGCTCATGTACTCAAAGAAAAACAAGTACGTCCATGTATTCCTTTTAAAGTACCTTTTTTTTTACATTGTACAGACAACTTTTGAATGGTAGAAGTATACATATAACAACTAAAATGATCTGATACCAATGAAAAGGATTCGGAGTAAATTACTTTCGTTAAAAAATTTGAAGTATTCTTGTTTCGTCAAATACCCAGTGCTTCAATGACGAAGCGATCGTCGAAATTGAAGGAAGTAGTCTTGATGATGGCTGAATGCCCACAAATAAAAGTATTATGTGCATTACGGTCTGTTACGTTAATTATTGTGCGTTGATAAAATATCTTTTATTCGAAGTCAACTTTCTTTTCGCAGAATTCCTGAAGCAGCCGCCGGACACCCCTAAACACGGAAGCTTCACTTTCGAAGGGAGCCAGCAGCTCGTCAAATCGCCAAGCACCGTCGCCAACGAATCCCCCTTCGGACCCCATCTCGATTGCTTCGGACCCCGACACTGCTCGGAGGAGGACTCAGGAGGTGGGGGGTCCGAGTCCCCGACTCCCACCTCCAGGCGGGACTTCTTCAAGAAGGACTTCGCCTCCAGCCAGCCGCCTCCGAAGATATGGTCCTTGGCGAGGACAGCCACCTCTGACAGTCCGCCTGCCATACGAAAACCTCTCCTACAAGTGGACTTCGAGGACTACAACTGCCAGAGCATGTTCTGCGCCGAGACGCAGCAGTTGACGTATTGCAAAGAAACGGACGGACAGAATCGTCAACTGGTCTGTCTGGGAGACGGACGGAAGGTGGACGGACTGAAGCACCATCCACTGTCCGGATCTTTTGGTAAGGTGAACGATTGCGCTGAAGGAGGACTGAAGGTGGACTGCGAGATGAAGCAAGTGCCGTTTTATGTGGAAGAAGGTGGACAGAAGGCAGACCACCCACTGAGCAACCACAAACTCCAAGTGCCGTTCTGCGCAGTGGACGATCAGAAGGGAACGGATTCGGACGTCAAACACGCTCATCAAATGTCCGGCTGTCCGGCAGTTTTCTGTCCGGAGGCAGTCCACAAGGGCAACTACAGGGAATTTGGGAGGACTGGAGACGGGTTTGGCGACAGGACTAGCGTCGCCAAAGACCCGTGCCTCTTCGCCAAGTGCGAGGAATCGGCGCGTCTGGGGGGAGGGGACAGGGGCTCGTGCATGTTGCAGCAGCCCTACGCCCCTGAGTTTGTCGTGAGTGGCGTGGCGGACGCTTACGCGAGGGGGAGGACGCCACTGGTCGACGCTTACGCCCCTGGTGGATCGAGGAGTGATTATTTCGCTCCGGACAGGTTCGATCAGACGATGTTGGTGAACAAAGGGGGCAGGGAGGTGGACGAAACAACGCACTGACCCATTTGGTTGGGAGGTGGGGAGTGATTGGAAAGCACAGTTGTGGAAGGAGTCGGATTCGATTCCTACTGCTCGCGTACAAAAAAAAAATTCTTGCCAAGTTTGCGGAATTTTTAATATTTTTGTTGGTCAAGACATCCCAGATGAACATGCCCTGGTTATAAAGAAATCCCTGGGAACAGACACTAAAACCAACTCAAATTGTTATGTTTTCTTATTGGTCAAAATCTTGCGCTATTTATGGACTTGCGTTTGTAACTA
This sequence comes from Troglohyphantes excavatus, assembly GCA_963932185.1. Lineage (NCBI taxonomy): Eukaryota > Metazoa > Arthropoda > Arachnida > Araneae > Linyphiidae > Troglohyphantes > Troglohyphantes excavatus. Next base: position 1,356,411 of record OZ010678.1, on the reverse strand, counting down.
TCACTAACAACATAAGGATAAATTTTAAAGTTGTGAATCCATGTGTAAAAAAATCAATTGGATGGTGAAGTCAAGAAAAAGAAGAGGACCAAAGTGCAATATATTTTTTTAGTATGGTCCACTATCCTTTTTCCCTTTAAAATTTAAGATTGCCGTTAGAATCTTCGAGCATGAATGGACTGTAGTAGAGCGAATATGACGTCATAATCGTGAAACCAACATCTCAGACCAACAACAACAGACATCTCAATATGTTTTCTCTACTATGAAGGATCCATGCTCGAAGATTAGAATAGGGCCCGGTGAAAAATACTTTTCCTAACATATAATGTACAGATTTTCAGTTGCGGACTGTTAAAATACATGCTCATTTTTGTAAACTTTCGTTATTATTGGCGAAATAGATGATTAAACATTTCGTCAAACTGAGGAAATTCATCTGGTCGTTTTTTTCACGAAATTTATTTCGTTAGGAATAAAGACGATATAAAGTAAATATCAACAGCTTGTTTCGATACACGGGTCTCTTGGTCGCTCTCACGTGCGCTATCGACAGCGCCAGGAAAGCTCTGTTGAATTGGGGAAATATACAAATAATGTTTTAATACTTAGGGAGCATGATTTTCACAGGCGTTCAATCGAAAACGTACAGGAAAAATGGCCAATAAGTTAGGTTCAAATCTTTATTCCCTGCAGAGCATGACATGTTACAGGATTAAGGTTATATTTTGAATGATAGAGTGTGTCTTCAACTTTGCATTTAAATAGACAGGGACTTTTTGGGAATATTATCAATAAGATTGAATCAGGGAAGGTAGCTAATTGGTCGTAAATGGCCTAAGGATTTTTCATGTGGAGGGACAATAAAACAATAAATTACTCTTGTGTGAAATTTATGTCAGAGTATGCGCGTAGGAGGTTGTTTTGAATAAATTAATCTTGGAGTTGAAGTCGTCAGCGAAAATTTTCTGGGAACTCTATATTGCATTAAAGAAAGAAACATGAATCAGATAGATTAGTTATGTGTGGGATGGTAAAAAGTGACATGAGGATAGAATATTACGATGCAATTAAATTATAGATATTAAAAGGGGTGGTAGATTATAAAAATTTTAAATATGTTAAAAAACTGTATATGAACATACTCGTGTTTCTTTGAGTGCAATTGTATCGTCAATGAGCGATGCCGTACTTAAATTTAAGTAATCGTATTTTCTCAAAATGAGCAGTGTGATTTAATATTGCTCATCTCAGCTTCTATCCAAGCCATCCTAACAAAGCGACCTGACACACTAAAATAGTTTTTCAGAAGATAGTTTTCCACATCATTTGATGTCGATTGCTTAAATGGAAACTGAGTTATTCCAATTGAATAATCTTACTTCCCATTTTTCTGGCACACCTTTTTAACATTTTTTCTGTTTATAACTTCTTTATGTCGGCTTGTAAATACGCTGGGATGACTTACTATATGGGTTCGATTCCCGGTTGGTTGTAATTGTTGACATTTACTGAAAGTGATTTATGAAGGCAGCCTATGTAGGCAATTAACTGCTCTTTTTATTTATTTTTACACTTTTTGAGTACACGTCTTTTTCAAAAATGAAACATGTATTCGAAGCCATGATAAGCATCGAATGTACTTAAATTTAAGTAATCGTACTTTCTCAAAAATGAGCAGTGTGATTTAATATTGCTAATCTCAGCTTCTGTCAAAGCCATCCTAACAAAGCGACCAGACAAACTAAAAATAGTTTTTCAGAAGAAAGATAGTTTTCCACATCATTTGATGTCGATTGCTTAAATGGAAACTGAGTTATTACAACCCGATTATCTTACTTCCCATTCTTTTTAGCACACCTTTTTAACATCTCTTCTCTTTATAACTTCACGTCGGCTTGGTAAGACACTGGAGTGCCATTAGTATATGGGTTCGATTCCCGGTTGGTTGTAATTGTTGACATTTACTGAAAGGGATTTAAGAAGGCAGCCTATGTAGGTAATTAACTGCTCTTTTTATTTATTTTTACACTTTTTGAGTACACGTCTTTTTCTAAAATGTAACATGTATTCGGAGCCATGATAAGCATCGAATGTACTCAAAAATATGTACATTTGACTTAATTTTGAGTATCTATTTTTAATAGTTGTACTTGACGATCCCAGAATTCTCAAAAATGAAAGTATGCGGATGATAGGGTGTTGTGAACATAATCAGTCGCACACTGAATCATTCGTATTATTGATCACAATATAATCGTCTGCATTTGAAATTCTGTTCATGAGGAGAATCCGAGGTTTCCAGAGCTCTCGAAACGCCATCCATCTCTCCCGCCAATGAATCACGCGCCAAATCACCACTGATGCCACTTTCGGAAAGAGTAATTCGAAAAACATCGGTCCGCTGATCGTTCTAAACATCCCTTTTCCTACCGAAAACGATCGGCTGCCCCTTGAGCATCGCCCCCCACCTTTTTTTTTAAAATGGATTGACTGATTGGCGAATCCATCTTGTAATAAACGAGCAGACGATAGTTATATGGAAGCCCAAACGGAATTTATGTACTCAACCCCTTGCTTCAACAAATAAGAACGATTACACCTCACCCTTTTCCTCTTGGGGTAATTGCCCACCTTCGCTGTTGCCAGATCCATTAGGGGGGAGATGAAATATAGAATCGTCTGCTTGTTGTGAAAAGTGAAGGGTTGGGCGGGTATTCCACCCCTAACGGTGAATTTCTGCTTGAGTAAATACGGTTCAGTTTCTTTCCACCATTCCCATTGGCTTATTTAGAGGCGTCGATGCGATTCGGCCAATGAGGAACGGCCATTATTTTTATTCGGTTTGATAATTAATTTTCATGGATGCTTAAAGTTTGCTCGTCATAACAAGGAAGGGTCACCTGAAGTGAGTGGCCGGGCCCGTAATGCAGGGGGGCCTAAACCTGCACAGGGGTCGCCAAGGAGATAGACAACACATTTCTACTTATGTACAGTCATTGTTGTTGTACGTGGTAATTTCAGTACTAAACGAAACTGGCCGATTTTACCAAGGGCCGCAAAAATCAGATGCGTAAAATATCCGGATAGAACATCATGTTAGTGACAGAACGTACAATGTCCTTCTGGCAGGACGGACCAGAAAGTTACGAGTTGGCACAAAAAAAACAGTTTAAAAATTCCAACTGTAAATTTTTTTATGTACAAAACTGCTCTCGGAAGAACTGTAGCCTGTACCTTATATCATTAATCTCTTAGGGGGTCCATTCCGTGATGAATATCACGACTGACTTAAATTTGGTCTCATTCGATAAAAAATTAGGCTTATAGAGGTAAAATAAACAAAAACATCAAAATAATACAGGCTTTTAATGTAACGGAGTTCTCGAATAAATATTCTATTCAAATGATATGGAGACGCATCAAGTATTTGTAGTTGATGAAAAAAATTCGGTACGGATGTAGTATAGGACATTTGGCGCGCGAGGTTTTTTTCGGCGTGTTTTATGGGGGCGATAAATTTATAGTATGGAAACCACACCTGACATTGTTGGTATTTTCCGATTCTTGTGGCGACTTTCAATCTGGCAACCCTCTGACGTCATCGCGCTTCGTAATTGTTTTTGTGCGTTCCCGGAACTATGTTTAGCGGCAATTTTTCGTCGCCAAAAAAAAAAAAAAACGCGTAAAAATGTCCTATTCTACATATGTTTCAAAAATTCTATTGCTTTTTTAAAAATCTGAAAACTTATACATAAGTTTCATTCAAACTCATTCCTAAATTTGTGTAGAGGTTAATAATTAGTCTGCTACTAGGTTCGACCGGGAAGCTAGTAAGAGCGGCCAAGATTTCACCTTTAAATTGACTTTTTTTTAATGATTTTAAAGTTACTTCTCTCCTTCTCCCAGCACGCATTATTTTAGTTGACTTTTACGAATTAAGTTACCCTTGGCTTCCCTGAGGAGTGGTAAAATGTTTTCTCAGTGTTTAAATGGTGATTATAAAATATAATAATGATATTTAGATTTTATTTGTATTTTTTAATATCTTAGAACATTTAAGAATACGACCAATTCCATTTTTAGATAAATGTAAATTATTTAGATACAAGTGATTTTGTAAAAAGTGTTCCATACTTTCTCCCTCACCCATGTATATTTTTAAGGGAAACTTCTTTAACGTGGCTAGTAAATCTAAATGACCTAGGAAATCTAACATGAAACGTTAGTAAGAGTCTAAATCTTAGTAAATACTTTACTCCGAACAAAAAGAATTCTACGGCTGGAAAGTTCAACATGAGACCTATAATTTGGTATATTTAGTTTTCAATATGACTTGTTAGTTTATGAATTACGAACGTTTATAGTAATTGAAAGCCTTCCTCTTAATTTGTCGTTTCAACCATCTTGCCCCTCTGCTTGGACAATAAAGATCACGTGATTATTATAACTTCAAATCATCCGACATTCTATTCTAGAACGAACTGGGATCGCAGGAAAGAAAGTCTTTGATTTTTGCCAAATTTTTTATGTGCAACACACAATTGTCTCAATCTTCTTTATCTTCGGCCAATTCTTGACATATCAAAATAGACAACACGACTGTGCTTTCCCATTCGCTCGAGTTCCGTCATTTCACTTCTACAGCCCCGTACAATACCGGTGAGTAAACCGGAAAGATGTTCGATTGTGTATTTACCTTTGTTTTTTTGGATATGAGATTGTTTTATGTTGAAAAGCTTGTACGACTGAATTATTATTATACATTATTTACTTTGCATTAAAATTTCATAAAACTCAAAATGTGTGTTTTATTGCAGCATTCCACAGATCTGTACACAAACTGAAACGCGCATGATTGGCTCACGGATAGTTAACTGCCCCAGACATAGGATTTTTAATGCTATGATCTGTTGCCATTTTGTCGTTATATATTTAAAAAGTGAATGTATTTTTCAATCTATATATATAAATGCGAAAAACCCACTCATCACTAATTCTCCAACTTCCCGTATACCTATGAAGATGAAATTTGGCAAATTTGTTCCTTATACCTTAAATAGGAAAAGTAAGCTATTTTTGTTCCGATCGAACGGATTTAAGGGGTTGTAAAACCCCTTTTTCGAAACTTCTCCATAGGATTAACATGGAGAACATGTAACAATGCAAAATATAAAATTTAAACAATGGAAATTTTTAATATTATGTAACGTACGAGGAGCATTCTGATTGGCTGATGACTAAATATCGCCAAAATGTCGCCAAATAACTAAAAACTGTCGCCAAATAACTAAAAACTGTCGCCAAATTAATAAACTTCGCCAAATAAATTAAAATTTCACCGAATGAATAAAACATTTCGCCAAATTAATAAAATATCGCCAAATGAACTAAAATATGATCATATATGTAAAGGAGCATTCTGATTGGCTGATGACTAAATATCGCCAAATAAATAAAACCTACGGCAAGTTATTAAAAACATCGCCAAATAAATTAAAATTTCACCGAATGAATAAAAATTTTCGCCAAAACGGCAAGTTATTAAAAACATCGCCAAATAAATTAAAATTTCACCGAATGAATAAAAATTTTCGCCAAATGAATCAAATATTGCCAAATGAACTAAAATATGATCATATTTGTAAAAATAACATATAAATGGCGAAATTAGTGTCAAAAAATTATAAAATATATGTCAAAATGGTGAAAATATGAATGGATAACGGGATATTCCGTACTACAACAACTATGAAAATTAAATTTGGCATGGAGCATGGCATTTTAAGCCAAAATTGCTCACTAAGAAAGGATGTTCATTTTCAAAAATTCAAACTCTAACTGCCAAAAGTAAATCTTGCCACTTATCCACTGACTCATCACTAATTTTCTAACTTTCTGTATAACCAGGAAGATGAATTTTGACAGAGTTGTTACTTATATCTTACATAGAAAAATAATCTATCTGGTAGGTAGAAGCCACTCGGTACCGTAATAATTGGTTAATGAATACTTTGGACCCCACGTGGTAGGAAGGTCAGAGGGAGAGTGTATAAATGGTCAATCTGATTGACGCGGCCTACCTTCCTCTACTCCATGTTATGTCATTTATCCACGAAGGCTGATTTTCCATAGAATTATTGGAGTGAAAGTGTATACTGCCTGTCATCAAGGGTGACATTTTCCTTCATGCGGTATAAAGATCAGAGGGTAAAATGGGTTAACAAACGACCTGATCGACGCGACTCTCTTTCCTATACCATGGTAGGTCATTTATAGCCCATAACACGGTTCCCCTGGGAGTAATATAGTGAACGAAATAGCCTGCAGTTAAGGGCGACATTCCCTTCACGGTCAGCGGCGGAATGGGTTAATAATCGGCTTGATCTATGCGGCCTACCTTTCTTTATATGAAGGTATGCCTATACGAGTAGTTATGTGGCGGAATCGAAAACTGTTGTTATAGACTCTCCCCCCACGTGGTACAAGTGTCAGAGGGGGATTGGGTTTGCGTAAATCTTCTGTAGTAGTGGGTAGGGGGATTGATTCGATTTTTTTTAAAAAATTGATTTAAAGTTCAATGAAGTAAAAAATAAGATTTATTTTTTATTTAAAAAAGTTAAATATTTAAAAAGTTCGGGGACAAAATCTAAAAAAAGTGCTGGGGAACCATCCCTTCTCGCTTATTGATAAGGTTTACCGTACAAAAGAAAAAATATGAAAATCTTGAATTTGGCAAATAAACCTTTTAAAATTCTTTTTTGTTTTTTTTTTCTGCTTATATTTTCACCAATTTGTGAAACTTAACGACAAATGTTGACATAGGTGTCTAATAAAACTTTTTCAGATAATTTTTATTAACATTTATAAGAGTTCTTCCCGTTTAAATCTTTGGAATGTTACTAAAAGTTAAAATATGGATGGTGATCAACGGGAGTAATGCATACATATTCACGTTATTGTGTAGACAACTTCATATTAGCAATCTTTCCAGTTCTTGCAGGACCTTGCCAATAAAATTTCGTTTCAAATTAGTACTTTTAATACTGTGGTTCCCCCTCATGGGTGACAAATGAAGAATATTGTTTATTTCGCTATAAATATTGTATTTGTATCAATTTTGTAATTTATTTCCTTCCCCTGCGTAGAACGGGTATTTCAGCTAGTATACTATAAATAATAGATATATCCATGAAAATATTATTTTATCTTACGAAACTCTCCCTCTGATATTCTTTAGAAAGATGCAAACCAACAAATAAACACTTTAATGGCTTGAAAGTGTTTCTATGGTGACTAACGGCGCCGTTCAAATTATGTAACGGCTAGACAAATTCTGCGAAGTGCAGTCAGGGACCGACTTACAAGGTTAGGGGCCCAAGGCAAAAGAAAATTAGGGGGCCCCCTCGACATACCTCAAAATAAAACTGCTAAATTTATGTATAAGCACACAATGCAACATGACGTAATCAATCAGCTTTAATGCAAATGTAAATACAGCAGAATTTTTTTTTAAAACTACTAAATTTTTTCTTCTTCTGAGAATTTGAATTAACATTAATGATCTCTCAATACTTCAACAGGGTTTCTTCATACATTTCCGGTTCTGTTCTTTCTTCCCTTTTAGCTTTATTTTATTTGAGCCAGATTCGTATATTCTACTCACATTATAGCTACAAATCCCTCATAGTTACAATATAAGGAAATTTGGTATAGTACAAAAGTATCCATAATCAAAAAATCTGCGAGCAATTAGTAAACACAGTTTGTTTATGGCCTTGGTCACATGAATTGAAATTTGTAAGTGATCCAACGGGCAGTTTTTTGGACAAACACGATGCAAAAGGTGACATGTATTTGAACGTGCAAAAAAAAAAGTTAAATTGATTCAATTTAACAAAATAGCAGAAGTTTTGCAAAAAAAACTAACTATTGTATTATAAAATTTTGATTAAACTAAATTTAATTGATTACAAAAAATTCTTTAGTAAATTTATTTTGAACTTTTTCACATATATTTAGCTTTAAATCATTTTTAGGGGCCCCCTTAAAATGGGGGCCCTGGGCAAGTGCCCCGAATGCCCTGCCGTAAATCAGTCTCTGAGTGCAGTTCGTGTTTAGGTCAATGATTCATTCACTCAACTTACCTAACAATAACATATTTGCCCATTTCATTCTTCTTAGTTATGTCTTCAGAATTCGGGTTTCACAAATAACATGCATATGGTCACTAGAATCTATGAGAACAGAAACTTCCCATCACGATGGCAACTTCACTTAGGCAGTCCTACGAATCTTCGAGCATGAATGGACTGTAGTAGAGCGAATATGACGTCAACATCGTGATGCAAACATCTCAGACTTGATGGCACCAGACACGTGACTTCCTTTCAGAATTTATGAATGAAAAAACATTCGCGATTGTGGAAATAATAGTAAATGTGCCACTTCATGAAGTACAGGATATTTTCTAGAAAAAATTTATGAATGGATGACGTAGTAAACCATGTGTCTGGGACCATACATGTTGGCCTCACTTTGCAATTAGCGAGATTATAACCTTATGATTTCTCTACTATGAGGGATCCATGCTCGAAGCTACGAATTCATTGCATTCCTGACTTAACCAACTTTTATAGAAGACGAGTCTCTGCGTCCTCGGATTTTTAGCCACTATCTCCAACAGGAGCAGAATAAACCAATTCGAAAACTAATAATAAGGATCACGAACTTTATCACAAAAGTCTTTAGAATAATTTTCTTATTACATATATGGTAATAAATTTTCTCTACAGTCAATGGCATGGGAGGGGTTCTGGCCCCATTAACCCCTCTTGTGTACGCCACTGGTTATTATATTGCCATTTTGTATAATGCTTACCTTTAGACATCCATGAATGTAAGGCCGCTTTTACATTTAACGACACGACACCGATAAATTGTGAACAATCGCGAAGGGACGACACAACGTTTTATCGTATCGGCTGGTGGTCATTTTTTCATTGCACCGATATCGTTCGCCGAAAACGACAATTTTTACATTCAGTGCGTGTTCGTCTGTTGCCGAGAGTACGTCTATTCTCGATGGGGAGCATCGCAACAAATTACATTATAACAAACTGCGATTGTTGCATTTGCTGTATTTAAGAAGAGATTAATAACAAAACGCTTCTGGGTGCATGATATCACCAAAGCAAGACATGTTGAAGGAGATTTTTATGTTTTATTTGAACGTCTACAAAAAGCTAGAGCTAGAGCTAACCCCTAGAGCTGCACAGTGGGCTATTGGCGACGGTTTGACTAAATATTGCCTCCCATGCCTTTTCTCGAACAATCTTGTTCTTGTAAAATTCATCTCGCTGATCCCAAATACAAGTCTTTACTTCCACTAATTCACACAAGTTCACAATATCGAACTTAAAAGCCATATTGATAATATAAATAAGAAAAAACACAGTAGACTATAGCAGACAGCAACAAGTTTTTCGGAAACAAACTCAAAATGTCGTCAAGGTGAAGTAGGGAAGGCGCGTGCCCACGATAAAACGTTCCGATAAATTGTATCGTCTGATCAGCAACGACAATATCGTTATCGTATCGGCTAGTGAAAAAGCGCCCGGCTTCGTATGTGTATTTTGCGTACCCCGATATCGTGCAGCTGAAATCGTATACGATTTATCGGTGTCGTGCCGTTAAATGTAAAAGCGGCCTTGGGTGTGACATTTGTTTAAAAGGCTGTTGCAAATACAACCGAATTCTACTTTTTGCCACCTACCCTCCGAGCTTGAAAAACGGAGGATTTAATGATCTGAACACTCAAGTTTTTGTCACTTGATAAATTCGAACTTTCGAAGAGTTTATTGAACTAAATGAAGAAATGATAGCACGTGGTAGCACGGAATCTGATCACGTGTCTTTTTATTGACTCCAATTAAGATTTAATTTGCTTTGGAATTTCTCCGATGCATTTTTTCATTTTAATCTTTCGCTTGAACTTTTGTTTATTTATTTTTATAAAAATTATTTTTCGTTTTAAAAATTTATTTTGTCAAATTTGCACAATTCAAATTTAATCTAGTTTACATTAGTTAAATTTTTAATAAATTAATGTTTTTACGAATTCATAATAATCAACTTTCTTCACGAAAACTACTTTTTATTTTTTCTACATAATTCAAATCAATTTAGAAATATTATATACAAAATTCAGTCAATTCTTTCATTTAACTTAGATTTAGTGTTTAGCTTTTCTACTGTCCCCTGTGCGGTTTCCTTCTCCACGTATGAACAGGGACAGACATACTAGCTTAGGGGCCCAGGGCAAAAGAACATTAGAGGGCCCCTCGACGTAATTCAAAATAAAACTGTTAAATTTATGAACAAGCACACAATACAAAATGACGTAATCAGTCAGCTTTAATGCAAATATAAATATATTTTTTTAAACTACTAATTTTCTTCTTTTGAGAATTTGAACTAACGTTAATGATCAATACTGCAACAGAGTTTTTTCATACGTTTCTAGTTCTGTTCTTTCTTCCTTTTTAGCTTTTTTTTTAGTTGAGCCAGATTCGTATGTTCTACCCATTTTATAACTAGCAAATCCCTAATTAGGAAATTTGGTATAGGAAAAAAGTATCCGTAAACGACAAATCTACGTGCGAATATTAAACACAGCTTGTTTATGGTATTGGACCTTGGTTATTAATTTAATTTTACTAGTGATCCAAAGCGCATATCTTTGAAAAACGCGATGCAAAAGGTGACATACATCATGAACGTGCTGAAAAGTGTGAAATTGATTAAATTGGGTAAAATAATATAAGTTTTGCAAAACAATTAACGATTGATTTTTTTAAAAAAAATTTAAAATTTTGATGAAAATAAATTTAATTGATTTTTAAAAAATTCGTTAGTAAATTTATTTTTTAACTTTTTTACATATATTTAGCATTAAATCATGTTTATGGGCCCCTTTAAAATGGGGGCCCTGGGCAAGTGCCCCGAATGCCCTCCCGTAAATCAGTCTCTGCGTATGAATGGGTTTTCTTGTTGTTGCGTCCTTTTCCTGTGTCTTGTCCTGGGGTGATTGGGAGTTTCTTGGTGTGTGCTGGGATGGATGTTTAACGTCAGAATTTATTTCTCTAATTTTGACTTAAATAATCAGATATTCATTCAGATGAAGAGGTTATAGCCCAGTTGGACCCAGGTACCTCGCAGTACATTAAATCGTAGGACAAAAAACCCATTTTAACTACCGGAAATTTCCTTTTCGTTAACTGGGCACCGCGTTCCAAATGTTCTTCTGAAATTCTTCAGGGGGATAAGAAAAAAAACCCAAAGAACCGTCGAGGGACACACCTCGTAACCCTTCGATTCGGGAAAAAGAGGGTCACTCCCAAAAAATATATAAAAAAAAGAAGTTCCCACTTTAGTCCTCCTTTTTTATTTTTCCAGGCTGGGCGGCATGTTCCGCCTGAGAAGCGACCGTCTTGTTTCTGCTAATGTCTTTTCCATGTCCTGAACCGGAGTCCGGGACATGTGTCCCCCTTCTCCGATGCCTGATTGGCGACAAGGATTTCCACTAAGAGAACCCCCTCCCCCCCCCCCCTAAATCCCTTTCGCACCCTCACCCCCCTTGCCATTGATTCGTCCCTCCACTTCTCCCTTTTGCGGACGATATAACTTTTAAAGAAAGCGAAACACTCAAAACCAGAGTTTGGGTTGAATTAACACACTGACTTCCAACTGTAGCTTCTGGAGTGGGCAAGGCAGTTGGTTGACTTGAAGCCGATTGAGGGTTCAGAAACTGTGTCCCACTTTCATTAATATTTCTCTATTTCGTATATTGTTCATGCTAAAATAGGCCGAATTGTAGTACTTTTGGCTATTTTTTTTTTAATTTGCATTAAAACCCATTTTGAATTCTCATTCTTTGAAATCCAGTTAAACCAATAATAAGTGCATAAGCAGCTAAAAGAAAACTAAATTTTTGATGATTCACAAATTGAATCAATATGTTGAAAATAAAATATCAATACATATTTAACATTTTCTGTAACAGTTTCAGAAAATAAAATTCTAGAAAATCACTTTTAAAAATTAGTTGAGGTATAGTATGTCTGCTTAAAATATAGCTCCAACCCACTGAACTTTAACTGTAACTGCTGGAAGGCTCAAAACTTGCTTCCTCTATGGGCGCGTTGAATCCAATTGAAAGCAGCCATGCTGTGCCCTAACATATTCTTAAAAGTGATTTAGTGGTGTTTTTTAATACCATAGCACTGTAGAAATATTAAATGTATATACATATTATATTTTCTTCTTATAGAATTAATTATTATATTCCAAAACAAATAGTTTTTGCTCTTGCTTTTTATATACTTCGACTTTGACTTGCAAATGACTTCTTGTTTTAATAGCAGATTTAATTTAAAATGGGTTTAAAAATAAAATAAAAAAAACTTAGCCGAAAGCAATAAAAGTCGGGTTCTTATAGCATGAAAATTATACGAAATATTGCGGTATAAAGAAAAGTGGGCCACATCATGGTGGCTTCCACATCGACTTCAAGTCAACAAAATGTCTTGCCCTATCCAGAAGTTACAGTTAGAGATCAGTGCTCCAACCCCGTCCATAGGAGGAAGCAGAAGTTACAGTAAGAGTTGAACGAATTTGCGTCGCACTACAGCTGCACAGTAAATTATTGGCGACAGTTTGGGGTCTATCTCTAAGGAAAGACTCGGAAACAATGCCCAGTATTTTTGAACTATGGTCAAATAACGAAGTCATCACCTTATGAACTTGCACCCGATGCAGCCTCAGGACATTGGACCACGATCATATTTAACGTGCACCAGTTTCATATACACGCCATCAGTAATTGATACTATTTGAACGACTTTTGTAATTTAGGAACAAACCTGGCAACCCTTCGATTACAAGATCGTTACTTCTGCCAAGTTCGCTTCGATTCGAACTAGCAATCGTCTACTCTCAACCCCCTTTTCTTATCCCCCTATCTTGAAGGAAAGACCCGGGAACACTGCCTCGTAGCCTCGTATTTTTTAACCATTGTCATATAACGAGGTCAACATCGGATGAGCTGGCCGCCGCAACCTCAGGACATTGGACCACGATTAGATTTAACGTGCACCAGTCCCGTACACGCGCTGGTGGAAATTGTGGATATTTTTTGACGCCATTTTTAACGACACCACCGATTTCGAGCATACTACAGATTGTCAAGACTATGAAGATATTCGAACTCGCAATCCTCCTATCACGAGCCGAATACTTTACCACAGAGTGTAAGTTGCAGTGCCCATCACCTATAAGGTGATGGGCACTGCAACGTCACAGGCTGCCGCGCAGAGCAACGAGGAAAATCTAAAGGCAAAACAAACAGAATTCCGTTGCCTTTCGCTATGCTTGCGTCGCGTTAAAAGGCGGTATTTTGTTTTAAACTCAAAATAAAAGCACACGATTAGGCACAAATACAAGTCCAATTATAGTTTTAGTAACATAAGGATTATAAAAACAAAAATTTCCAATAATTTTATTTTTTATATTCGAACAAAAAAAATACTGAAAATAGACGATAATGAAACGTAAACTAATGATACATTAATTGTGCACTATTATTTTATATTTGTAGCAATAACTTATAAGTTTTTGTGTCAAGTTTTGTTTATGAGATGCCATCATAGGTTCATTAAACACAAATAATTGAACCTAACAATAATGTTGTTACAACTATATTTAAACATTTTTTGAAATCCATCGGCGACTTTGTTGGATTTCTGAAGTTGTAAATCATTATTTAATAGTATAAATATATAAATCGTATTACTTATATTGAATTGCTTGTATACTAATCCAATAAATATATGCATAAAAACTTTAAGCACAAAAAATATTACACATAAATGTATTAAAAAATGACTTCGATTCTGCAAATATGTTTTCTTGTAAAAGTAGGCCCAAATGACACAATAAGGGTGCAAAATTTCAGTGGAAAAAGAAAAATTTAGAAGATTTATTCGAAAAATTTTAGTCTACATTAGGATGTTTTTAGATTGATATTTTTTATTTTAATTGTACATTACATTTGAGTAAATTGATAATATTGAGGTTCGCAACATTATCCGTGTATTATTTTAAGACGGCTATATATTGCTTGGATTTTGTTTTGAAAAATGCATGTTTGACACTTTATAATATAGTAATTTCTCCCAAATTTTTTGAAATTTGGCGTCTTCATGAAACTAATAAAAAAAATGACATGCAAAGTTAGAAAATTCCTGTATTTAAAATAAAATACAGCAAAAACAAAAATTAGCATAAAAATTCATCGAAGTTGTGAAATTAAAGGTTTTAAACAGGCTAATCTTTAAAAAATGTAGCTTTGAAGATTTTTGTTCCGAATTCCTTTATAAAACCTACAAAAAACCTTCAATTTTCCAACTTTGATGAAGGCTTTATGCTGATTTTCTTAAACAAATTTGTCAAATCATCTATAAAAGAACTACATATATTTATGTTGTTACCCGGCAAATAAAACTAGCATAAAACTTAATTAATTTGTGAAATTGAAGGTTTTATAAAGGAATTTGAAAAAACTGCACTTTTTTTATAGTTTTTAATTTTTTCATGAATTAAATCTTTAAAAATTCTGCATTTCCCTTTAATAATTTCAATATTTTGTAATAAAAGGTGTTTTAAAGGCTTTATTTCATGTTGTATAAGGAAATTTTTAACAAAAATCTTCATTAAATGCAGTTATTTTTAGATTTTAATAGCACTTAAAACTGGAGTTTTGCTGCATAAAACCTTCAAGTTCGCGCCTTGAAATTTGTATGGTGATTGTTTTTGCTTCACCTTCAATTATGAAGCAAAATAATTTTCGTTTGTGCACAAACATCCCTTGAACCGCTGTAATACAATTCCCATGACGATCTTTTATAATATATATGCATTTAATAATTTGATGTTTTTAAAAGAAATTATTAATTACAATTATCTGCCTGATATTTTAATATAAGTAGTACTTATTAAGTACTAATTATGGTAATGTTTTAATCATTCTTAGAGAAAACAAAACAATGAAAAATATTTGTTAATTTATATTTAAATATGTGGATATTATTAACATATAAGTATTTTTTTAATTTGAATTTTACGCCGAATAAAACAGATAATATTTATTTTTTTAATTGTATAAACACTTTAATCGTATAAATATACAATTAAAACTAAGTAATTTTGATTTAAAAAAATTTCGTTGAACTTGTATACACATTTTTCTTAACATTTAAAATAAGCAGAAAACCCCAAGAAATAACTAAAATGTCCTTAAAATAAACAAAAACAGTAATAAATATATAACTTTATTTTTAAGTTATAATTTTAATCAGTATAATTAGTTTCAGGTAATCCTTAAATGAAGTATTAACGAATAACGCATTGGTCGATCGCGAACAAACATGTTAAACCCATGTTAAACGCTGACCCGCGAACGACGTTTCTGCCTTCAGCTTTTCCGAGAAGCCGGTTTGTTTACAAATACGCCCATCCCCTATACCTTTCGAAGAAGGCGAAATACTCAAAAGGGGCAAACCGTAGAGAACCAACCAAACCAAGCAGTTAAAACAATTTATTAGATTGTTGAGAGTACTAAACTCTAACTGTAACTTCTGGAACGCTCATAATCAGTTCCTCCTATGGGAACGGTTGAAGCCATACTGTATAAGATAAACACTCGTCTTATAGAACATTGCGTTAAGAATATTAAAATACAAATACAACGTTAAAATACGCAATAAAAATCCGTATAATCCGGACATGTTTCGGGAGATACATCACCCTTCATCAGCGGGATACTGTATCCCAAATAATATTTTTAAAGTGCTTTTGTGAGTTTTTCTTTGTTTTCAAACCGTTATATAGAAATGTTTAGATATTTTATTTTCAACATATAGAATCAATTATTGAACCAAATCGCCAAAATTCAAAATAGGTTTTAGTGGAATATTTTAAAAAAAAAGAGCTAACAGTACTACAATTCGACATATTTTAGCATGAACAATATACGAAATATAGATGTAGAAATAGAAGTGGTGTATAGTTTTTTAAACCTTCAATTGGTTTCAAGTCAACAAACTGCCTTGCCCAATCCAGCAGTTACAGTGGTTGAGTGATTGTTGAAATTTTTTTCACAAATATGCGCCACTTACTATGTTGTTGTTGAAGTAACAAAGAGTAGTTGATGTGTTTGGTTAATTAACGTCGCACTAGAGCTGTACAGTGGGTTATTGGCGACGGTTCGGGGTCTATCACGAAGGAAAGACCCAGGAACACATACACATTCATACATGCACCTCGTTATTTTAGAACTATTGTCAGATGACAAGGAAACACCTGAACTGGCACCCAACGCCCTCAATAGACGTCGGGACTTTGGACTCCGATCAGATGTATTGTGCACCAGTTCCGTATTTTTTTGCGGATGTTCTGGACGACTTTCCTTGTATTTTGTAGAGAAGCTGGCAACCCTCTGATCACAAGACCACTACTTTTTTTTTACTTTTCTTTGTCAAGTCCATCGCCTAGGATCGAATGTTCGTACTCCTAGTTTTAACCCGCCTTTAACCGCTCGGCCACGGAGGCCTGAAGAGTAGTTGAAGTTGGTGAACTTATCTTAAAAAAATATATCGATTTGTTAGAACGGGTTCAACATAGGGCTACGAAATTCTGGGTACTTCAAAAATGAACTACAGAGACAGACTTAGATGTTTAAACATGTTTTTAAAGCAAAAAAATATTTTTAAGTATTTTATATTTCATACCCCCTTAAATATTTGTAAATTATCGTCCCATCTGTGTCAAAAAAGTCCTTGATTTTTAAAATTAATAAACTTTTTTAAAAATAAAAAATACTTTTTAATTTTACGAACGAGTTGAAGAAATGCAATTATTTAATAACAATTTTATAATTATTAAAACTTTTTGAAATCGGCGAAAAAATTTTTGTTTTTTTTTTACATTGGCACCAAATACAAAAAGTTGTCATAAGTATAAAATTGATATTAAATAGTTGGATTTTTTCAACTCGTTCGTAAAATGAAAAATTATTTTATTACTTTTTAGGGCATTTTTCATAAAGACGGTTTCCCTTTGCTTAAAAAGAATATTTTATTGATTAAAAAGCTATATTTTGGCTTACACCAAAACATATGAAACGAGAATTTTTTTTTTAATCCGCCATTGTTTTACTTTTTAAACCTAGCTAATTGTATTTGCAATCCCAGACTTGTATACACAAACGGAATTTCGGTTATCTGGCGATAACACAACTTAAACGGCATTTTAGTGACCCAAATTCTCTTTTAAAACCATTAAAGGATTTATTGGTTGGCTCCAACATTTTAAAATATTATTATCAGAGTTAATAATTCATAGAACAGAGTCCTATTTGCATACACATAATTATTACGTACAATCTATATATATAAATGCGAAAACCCCACTCATTCACTCATCACTAATTCTCCGACTTCTCGTATACCTATGAAGAAGAAATTGTTCCTTATGCCTTAAATAGGAAAAGTAAGCTATTTTTGTTTCGATCAAACGTATTTAAGGGGGTTGTAAAACCCCTTTTTCGATGTTCGTAGCGACGTTAGTTTGGGTATCTACAGATCTAAAAGACCTAGAGTGCTGAAATTTGGAGTACAGATTCATCTTGGGCCGTAGAGATGCACTACGAAAGGATTTTTAAAAATTCGAACTCGAACTGCCAATATAACGATTTTTTAATAACCATTCCATAGGATTAACATGCAACAAGGAAATATTTCAAGATTGAAACAATGGAAAATTTTAGTAGTATGTAAACTATGAGGAGCATTCTGATTGGCTGATGACTAAATATCGCCAAATAAATAAAAATTTCGGCTTTCTTATAATAGTTATTATTACACAATTATAAGAATTTTTCATCTTTAAATTTTTGGGATGTTACTAAAGTTTAAAGTATGGATGTTAATCAACGGGAGTAACGTGTATATATCCATATTATTGCACAGCCAACTTCTCCATAATATCAATCTTTCCAGTTCTTGCGGGAACTTGGTAATAAAATTTCGTTACAAATTGGAACTTTTAATACTTTATTTCATTCCCCCTGATGGGTGACAAATTAAGAATATTATTTATTTCACTTATAATGATTGTATTTGTATCTATTTTGCAACTCATTTCCTTCCCGTGCGTAAAACGGGTATTTCAGCTAGTATTTTATACAATTCGGTTTACTTTTTAAATGCAAGAGGGCAACACATCATAGCATTAAAAAATCCTATGTCAGGGATTTTAATGCTATGATGTGTGTTATGTTAAAATTCAATTAGCGCAGTGAACTGTTGTCTGAAAGCTCGTTATGCGTGGTCCAGTTTGCGTATAGGTCATCGTTTGTAATAAAATTAAAACAATAACTTCTGATAAAAGCAAGTGGCAACAGTTACAAAAATCATTTGATGTAATCATTGCGATATAGAACAAGTGGCCGAAAAGTGTTCGAATGTTTATAACTTAAAAGCTAATTTTTTTAAGAAACAAAAAGCTATATGCATTAAATTAGGAATAGGATTGTTCTTCTCAAAACAAATTATAATTATGGGATGTATCGTTCTATACTTTTTGCTTGACACCAATTAATTTTTTTTTTAAAGTTAAAAATAACTTTTTTCAAAAACAAAAAGCGATGTGCATTAGATCGGAAATATGGCTACTATTTTAAATTTATATGTAGTTAGTGTAGTCAAATGTTTTGATCCAGCTAAACTAGAAGCATTTTAAATATTAAAAAATTGTATAGTATGCAATAACACATACAGATTTTTTTAATTAAATCACTATATTCTCAAACCAACGGTTTTTTTAAAAAAAAACTTTAGGTACATATAAAAAAATGTGCTATTAAACTTAAACACACAATTATTTTGCACACATTTATGGTTTCAAGGCGATTTTTAAAAAAAAAAAAATCTCTGTTAGTACTTACAGTACTAAGTTTTTATTAGTTTAAAAATTCTTCATACTATTTTTATGTATAATTCCATTTGTTATTATGTAAGTTTGAAGTTTACAAAGTTTTCAGGATAATAAACGAGTAACTTTAAATAAAATGTACCTAAAGATAAAAAACACAGTTTGGAGAATATAAGGATTTAATGAAAAACTTTTGTACGTTTATAGTATACAATGCTAAAAAAATATTTAAAATACTTCTGGTTTAGCTAGAACTACACAAAAGAGCTTAGAGTATTAGAAAATTAATAAAAAATTCTATGCACCTACCCTTTTAATCACTACATTAATTTGCGACTATCACAACTTTATTTTTAACATATACTTGTTTTTTCGCTCGGAGAGGGTCAAAATTCCTTCTCTCAGCAATTCTTTTATACTACTTTTTTTTAACAGCAAATTTTCTCACGTCCTTCAATATATTTAATTTGAAATTCGGTGCAATTCCGCTCTTTGGTTTTTAGCTACAGACGTCTCTGAACATGGGAACTTACTGATGGTCATCCTGTCCTGTAATAAGATTTTATGGCATTTTTCATTATATATATAATTTTTTTTAAAGGCCTCACGTGTTTTGGATTTTATTTATTCGCTTTTGAAGGTCAAAGAAGCATGTTTTTGAAAAATGTCCTACAAAATCCAATTTTACAAGTTAAGAAACAACCACTTACAACAAAAAAAAAACCTGCATGTTTATTTATGAACACCATCTCCTTTTAGTTGATATAACATATATCAAGGGGTCAAGCAAGTGGTAAGTTTGTGATTTCCTTAAACTTATATATAAACTTAATGAAGGTACAAAAAACTTGCGATTTTTGACAAACAATCTTATTTACACTTTCACAAACATCTTGTATGTGTAACTGCAGAGAATATGTGGCACATCGGAGTAAAGAGGAAGGTGGAGGTGCAAACAAGTCTAAAACCGGTTTGCAATGTGAAGTAAGCAATCGCTTAAAAAGTAGGAACTGGCGAAGTGTTTGGCGCTATTCCAAAGCACTACTTTGTACCAGTACTTGGCGATAATTTATTTTTCCCTCGTAGGAAAACTACTGCAAACTAGGTTTGTTTGTTCCTAGTTTGGGGTTGCTAACTTACGTCTCATGAAATCTCGCCAAATCATCTCCACCTTTTTCTTTACTCTGTGTGTGGCACAGGTGAAAGTTGGTAAAAACCCTAGGAGGATTGCCTGACTAGCAGGGCAGGGGGTGGAGCCTCCTAGTAATTAAGAATTTAGCTTGAGACAATTACTGTACTTTTTATACTAAGTGATCAAAATTTTGGCTAATTGTTAAAATTCAGGAACGAAAATATGCCACATTAACATCCATATTCCCAAGTTATTCAAATTTAAAATTAAGAGATCCACTTCATGGAAAGTAATTTTTTTTTTTAAATTGAAAGTCATGTTATTTTTAAATAAAAATTCAAATTCTTGAAATCCCTTGCCAAATGATTTTCAGAAGTTGAATACAAGATTCCTTCACTTAAAAATGCATCTGCTACGGCTCTTAGTTTTGCAAAGAGTGACTGTGTACAAATAGGAACGGGCTTCTAATTTTGTGAAGAAAAAAAAACTTTAACGATTATAAAAATACCGTAACAGTTGGTAGCTCTGCTTAAGCAACTTGATTTAAAAATTATGCTTAATCAGAACATTTAGGCAACTTAAAATAGGTGCCATTGATGCCCAACTTTTATCTCTTTATTTTGAACCCTGCGTACAAGTTTTGAGATATGCACAGGTATCAGTGAAAGAAAGGAAATGAGCCGAGTATTGTAAAGCACAAACAGTTACACTTTTATTGGAAGAAGCTCACTCAGACAAAGGAAGGGGGTGACAGGATGGCAGTTACAGTGAGTGCAGGGACAGCCGGAAGGAGTCGTGCGCCACAAAGAAGCTGCCCGTGTCCGGCTGGGGCTTCAACACAAAGATCTGATTGAAGGAGTGGGGAGGGTCTTCGTCCGTCTGCAAAGAGAGAACACACGAATTGTATTAAATCTATAACACGAGAAAGTGTCTCCGAGTACATTGTAAAAACATCTACTTTATATGTGTATAAAAGGCTGAAAATTTATATATAAAGATACTATTCATCTTTAAGATGTGCATATATGAGGCTCGGATGTGTAAAATTCCATTTAGTTTTACATAAGATTTTAACATTTAACCACCTTACGGATACAAACATGGGTATACGTTCGAGTATCTCCAGTTTTTCCAGTAGTGCACATAATATAGAAGTTGATAAAAAATCTTTTGTGAAATAATTTTCAAATTTAAACCATTAGGAGGACTTTTGAAAACCTTCTCTTACTGATATAATAAAAAATTATATTTTTGTAAAAAAAATAAATGTGTTGAAAATAAGAATTAAACTTTCTGCAGAGAAAACATACAGATTCGAAATTTTGCTTATCCGCCAGAGAGTTAAGAAATTTTGCTTAAATAAACATTTCCAGGATTTCAGAATCCGAATTTGCAGCCTAGTCGGTAGCACACAGGACTTCGGAACAATACACCACGAGTCCCGATGGGGGCGACTTTTTTTAAAATAATTTTTATTACATATACACCTCATTGTAATGAACTAATAGGATCTAAAGGTAATCCATTTTAATGAAAGTCTAGCTTATAAAAAATAATGTTATAGGAGTGTAATGCTACAGTGTACATAAATGAAAGTTCAGTAGATAGCTATAAAAAGTGTTTATTATTAGCGATGAACCGGTTAGTGGTTTTGCCGGATACCGAATATCTGGCACACGTTACAAACCGGATACCCAAACTGGATTTTGCCGGATATCCGGCAGGTTTTTTTTACGACAAGTTCTCTTTACAGTTCTTTAAAAAACTTTTTGTATTCTTACTGATTTTAAAACAGCGGGTGCTATACTGTTAGCAAAAAAAAAAAAAAAAAAAAATAGTTTTAAAGGTAGCTTAAAAACAATTACGTTTTTGACAGACATAGTTTTCTGAATTCCAGAACATTTTCTATTTCCCAGAATATCCAGTTAAGTGGGACCCAGCTATTCAGGGTAGCAACAACTTTCTGGAAAAAAAGTTCCCTGATTTCCATGATGGTGTCACAAACATTTTCCTGATTTTAGATTTATATTAAAAAATTTTGCAATACATGCTTTGTATAGAAACAAAGTATCCATGCTACAATGATCTAATACTATATTACATTATAAATTGAAAATATAAGCAATACTTATTGACAGTTATAATAATTTATAAATACAACACAAATTATGCAATTGCGACAGGCATTTAGTAATTAACCATGTTCTCTTGAACAGACAATGCAAAAAAACTAGTTTTTTCAAAATATTTCTTGTGTAGATCATTTTAAATGTTTTATATGCTTCCTATTTCCCATTCCAATCTTCAATAAATTACATATTCATTAGCCCCTCACATGTTGCTTACAACTCAAGGTCCTTTGCTTCTCCCTCCAAGAATGGTTCACAATTTTACAAAAATAAATCTGAAAATATGAAAATGCGCATAACCATGTTTTAAAAAAAATTCTTTTTCAGAACTAAAAGAAAATATTGATAACTAAATTACCCCGAATGGAGGGCATAACAGACGATAACTGTCGTTTTTAATGATCCAAATTTGAAAATTTCCCTTATGTTTTATGAAATTTTTAAAAATTCCCTGACATTTCCAGAATAATTTTTTTGTAAAGATAATTCCCTGATTTTCCAGGTTATGTTACCACCCTGTTATTAAATAAAAATCCAAATTAATAGAAGATTTGTAAAATTGTATTTAAAAAAAAAAAAAAATCTAATTGGGATACCCTCTATCATTACAAAATCATAATAGGCGATATAAATTGTATACAAACATTAAAAAAATTTGTTTTAAATGAGAAATAAGGAAAGTAAGTGTGTAAAAACTTGTTTTATTTTAAAGAAATTGACACAAAATGAAGAAGAAAACTTTCTTTTATGCAACAATTTTAAGCTCGTGTGCAGATTCCACAGAGAATGCACATAATTTTACTTTACACCAATGGGTAAAATCACAGAGGATAAACAATTTTTAGTCTCTTTTTTTTCAGTAAAAACTTTGTTTTAAAAATTGTTACTTTGTCTCACAAAAAATAAGATAATTAGTTTCTGAGATATGAGCAATCAAACAGATATGAGCAATGCCTTGTGGTTTTTTAAAGTATAGATTTAAAATAGATTTCGATTTGAAACCAAAAGGCTCTATCATATCAACATATCCCAAATTCCTCCAGTAACAAATGTTACATTAGACTTGAAACCAATTGAAAGTTTAAAAACTTCCATTGATACTGCTACATTTTATATAATTTGCAAGCTGAAATAAGCCACTAATTTTTTTCCCAATGCCACAGAGCATGAACATAATTGGACTTTTACATTAATGGGTAAAACACAGGGGAAACGTCATGCAGTGCTTTTGGCAGTTTTTTTTATATAATATTTTCCTTTAAAACCCAAAGTGGATAAAAAGCAAGAGGAAAACTATAGCTTTTGCAATAGAAAAACTAATTCTACAAGTATAAAAACACACAATATATCTTTCACAATAGGGAAAACCAATTTGAGCATTAAAAAAAGTGTTAACAGTTCAGTGTCTGTGCTTTGAACTTTTATGTAATATTAATATATATTTCAATTGTTACCAGTGGCAACAAACCTATACAAATATCAGTTAAAAACACATAGAATCATCTTAGTTTCATGAATTGTTCCACTAATTAATAACAAACTTATTTATATGCATATTTGCAGTAATTGATATTGAAATAAAAGGAGAAAAGGAGTGTGTTAAGAATAATCAAATAATTTAGAGCAATCACGACAAATGTCAACTATTAAAAAAATATTTAATGCTAAGGGGTTTAAACAACAAATTTTATATATTTTGGCAATAAAAATATTCAACATAATTATAAGTAAAAAAAATAAGTGATTGTCCATTACTAAAAGTGTAATGTCCTTTTTATGTAACAAAAGCCACTAAAAATTTTAAACTGCTTTTCACCTCTCTATTTTTAAAAGTATTTAACACTAATTTTTTAGCTTGAATTTTTCTTGCAAAACATCTTATTTTTATAAGTACAGTAGACGCTCGTTTTTGCGAACACTCACGATTTTATGAACTAGTGTCTGGTCCCGATCATGGTCCCATAGGCATAATGATATTTTTAATTCTGATTTATGAACTAAATTTTGGAAAAATCTCTTTTTTGCGAACTCATTTTTATATTTCGCTCTAGCGTTTTCTGGAAACTGTGTGGCGAAAGTGGGGTAGTAAACAAGACATCGACAAATGAATGGAGAGAAGGAGAGTTAAAATCTTTACTTTCCGAGTATTCTCCAGAGGATGTTTTTATTGCGGACGAGACAGGTTTATTTCAGGGTTCCCACTCTTTTTTCAAAATAAAAAATAAGGACTTATTAAGCACTTTCTAAGCACTAAAAAAAAAAATTAAGTACTCTTTGTTATATCAATACTTCTGTAGGTAGATTTTTTTTAATAACAAATTGAAGCAGTCAATGTTCATATTACCTTATAAAAGACTTTAAATACAATGTTTGAAGGTATGTCAACATACCACAACATATAAAATGAGCTTAAGAAATAGTAAAAAAAAAAATTAGGGCTTTGCTATCAGAAGGTTTGACAAATTTAAATAAAACAAGTTTTAACAAAAATTAAGACACACATTTATTAACAAGATTAACATTTTTTAAGAAAAATCAGTTGATAACTTCCTTTTTGTCTGAAATAGTTTTTTCTAAATCTTTTATCGTAGATATTTTGTCTTTTATTTGTTTACGCAAGCCATTTGCTTGTATAAATAATGAAATGTTATTGTCTTTTTCTGCATCCTTAGCTAATGTTTCAGCTGTGATTTCTAATGTTACTGTTAGACATCGTTCACGTTTTCGAACCTAAGTTCAATCAAATCAAACTCGTTCGGTCGTGATTTCAGTGATGTCAAATAAGTTCGCTAATCTCATGCAGTCTTGGATATGATGTGAAGTGAAGTAATTTATTTTATTACGTCATAGGCAATCCACAGGATATAACTGGGGGCATATCACGAGCCCAGTGCTTACTTCTTCGGTTTTGACTATCGTAACTGACGATGCTAGTTTGTTGTTGTGAGGGCTGCAGTTTATTTCTTTCAATACGAAATGTAATTTAATTTTTATAGGAGCTTTTTTACTGCTCTTATTTTATGTTAGTTGGAAACGTATGTGTAGTTGAAGTCTTGTATATAAATAAAGAATATCTATATTTTTTCGAAAGAAGTTATCTTTATTGAATTAGAAAACACGTACATACGATATGAAGGTATTAAAACTCCGACTACGGAGAACAAGGGTTATGGGCCTTACCTACCCAACTACCAACCAACCTGCAGCAGCCCACAGCAAGCGTAACTACTAGACTGTTTTATGAAAACCAAGAAGCTGTCCGATGGGGGCCGAGCCGATTGTTCCAAGTTTCGTGATAACCCAATGCGTGATTCGCAAGTTTAAAAGAACTATCCGATGGGGGCCGAGCTTCAAGAACCTCAGCGTGACAACAAAGCCTTAGTGTATCTACTAAAAAGAAATTTCAAGTGTGTGCTTTAAAACCTAAGAATATGGAAAAGCCAAGATTCGACAGTGCTATTGAATTGCTAGGTGCTCACAACTGGTCTTCATGGAAGGAAGATGTAAAGGTCGTGTTGATGGAAAAAGGTTTATGGTCTTTCTTTGATAATTCCGAACCTCCTGTTGGAGATAAGGATATATCAAGAAAAGAACTTCTCGAGTATAAACACCGGAAGGATAAAGCCTATGCCACAATCTACTTGAGTTTGGAAACTACGTACAGGACACTCATTTCCGGAACTACGGATGGTCCAGAAGCCTGGAAGAAACTCAAGGACTATTTCGAGCCAGCTACAAGAGCCCGTGTCGTTCAACTACTCGATGAATTCTTCGCCCATAAATTCACAAACGGAGATGACGTCGGACTTTTTGCTGCACGTATAAAGCAAACCGTCGACAAGCTTCGGGACGCTGGGCATCCAGTTGAAGAATTTTATCAAGCGTACCAACTTATAAGGTATTTACCTTCCGAATATCAGAACATTGTCCAATCTATATATAGATATCCTGATAAAGATTTTAAATTTCAAAATGTTTTAAGCGAGTTATTGTTAGAGCAAAGTCGCATTGACCAGGTTAAAATTGATTTGGATAAAACCGACAGTAATGCTTTTGCTGTTTCCTCTAAAAATATTAACCCCAATAATGTTAACAATACCAACCGTAAGTCTAGTCCAAATAAAAGAGTTATAAGAAATAAAAATACGGCTGGTAGAGGAAATTCTAAATCTAAGTCGGATAAAAGGGTGCTAAACAATTCCTATTGCAGTCTATCTGATAATGATAATTTTAATCATGTTGAAGCATGTTCTAACCAAATTAATGGTTCTGTAGATAAACTAGCATGGGTAATTGATACAGCAGCATCTAACCATTTTTGTAATAATTTGAAATTATTTACCGAATATAAAACTGTTAAAAACACAACTATGTCACTAGCAGTAGGTGACGTGGACAGTCCTGTTGAAGGAATTGGAACTGTAAAGTTCTGTGTTAAACTTGACGGTAAACCAGTTAAGATAATATTGCAGAATGTTATGTACTCGCCTAAACTTAGGCGCAATCTAATTTCTGGCTCTATGATCGAAAAGGCAGGTTCAACTTTCATTGGGGAGAAAGGAAAAATTTGGGTTTATGATAAAGACGGTAAAAGAGTATTCTATGCCAAAAGAGTTAATGGTCTTTATTTTTGTAAACCTTGGTATTATGTTAAGCCAAATCCAAATGACAACTCTACGAGGGATAACCATGTGTATAATTTTGCAACCGAGTCCAGCAATGAACTTGAGTTATGGCATGATCGTTTTTGCCATGTCAACAACGACTATGTCTTACACACAAGTCGAAACTCGAGTGTTAGAGGGTTACCTACCTTAAAGTATGAAAAATTGGATTGTGTCCCATGTAAGGTAGCTAAAACTAAAAGAAAATCTTTTCAACCTATTTCAGGAATAAGATCTTCTAAACCCTTAGAACTGTTGCATATGGACGTTTGTGGACCACTTCCAAATTTATCCATGGGTGGAAATAAATATTTCTTAACAATTATTGACGACTATTCTCGTAAGGTTACTGTGTTTTTTATGAAAAATAAATCTGACGTTTTTGATTGTTTCACACGGTATCAAAAAAGAGCCGAAAGGTTTTTAAATTCTAAGATTATTAATGTCCGGAGTGACAACGGACTTGAATTTGTACATAAAGAGTTTAATAAATTTTTATATGACCAGGGCATTCATGCCGAAAGGACAAATGTATATACTCCAGAACAGAACGGGTGCAGTGAACGATTTAACTTAACAGCTATGGATGCTGTAAAAGCAATGTTGCAATCGAGCGGATTAGACCAAAAATTCTGGGGGGAGGCTCTCCTATGTTTTACATATGTGTGGAATAGGATTTGCCATAAAAGCCAATCTAAAACTCCTTTTGAATTATACAGTGGTCGAAAACCTTCTGTAGCTCATTTAAAAACATTCGGATCCACCGTATACGTTGGCATACCCAAACAACTACGTAAAAAACTCGATATGCGAGCAAAATTGGGTGTCATGGTAGGATATGCAATGCAAACTCGGGGTTACAGAATCTGGTTAAAAGACGAAGATAAAATAATTGAAACTTCTAATGTTAGATTTGAGGAAAAGGTTAAATCTGTGGAAACTGTACTGAACCCTAAAACCGTTAAGCACTATGTGCATTTTCAAACCGACCCTGATCTAGAAAGTGATGATCAGTCAGAACGAAACTTCGAACCTTATGCCGGACCTAGTAGCCAACCTGATTTAATCCCATGTGAAAGCATTTCCTGGTTTCGAAGTGCTGTGCCCAGATCTGATGGCAGTCGAACTGACATCTATTATAAGATCGAAGGTACAAACATGCGTCTTAGGTCGAATAAAGATGTTGAGACCTACTGTAATGCTAACAAAATAAATTATAATAGAAAGCTGTTTAATTTTAGTGGGAAGGACGATTATTCAGGAAGGTTATTTGATCACGATGACTCTACACAAGTAGAAGTAAATAACATCGAAATAAAAATACCTAATAGCTATAAAGAGTCCATAAAATCCCCTGAAAGTAAAGAATGGCTAAATGCTATGAAAGACGAGATTGAAACAATGAAATCTCGAGATGTTTGGGAACTCGTACCACAAACTAAAAATCGTGATATTATTGGTAACAGGTGGGTTTATACTATCAAACGAGACGAGAATGATCAAATTGTCAGGTATAAAGCTCGTCTTGTAGCGCAAGGGTTTAATCAGAAAAAGGGTGAATCATATGAAGAAGTGTTCAGCCCTGTTGTTAACTTTTCTATAATAAGATTATTTTTTGCTATATTAGTATGTGCTTTCAAATGGTCTCATTGTCAAATTGACATAAAGTGTGCTTATTTGTATGCAAAGTTGAATGCTGAAGTGTATATGCGTCAACCACAAGGATTTGTAAATCAAGACAGACCACATTATGTATGTAAGTTAAAAAAGGCTATTTATGGACTTCACCAAAGTAGTCGTGAGTGGTTTTTTGAATTAAATTCTGTTCTTGAAAGTTTAAATTTTAAACGATTACAGTGGTGTAATGGTGCATATTTATTCAATAGGCATATTTTATTGTTGATATATGTTGACGACATCGCAATATTTGGTAAGAATAAAAGTGACATTGACCATGTATTGTCTATATTAAAACAGAAATTTGACATAAAAATTTTAGGTAAAACCAAGAAACTTTTGGGTGTTGAATTTGTCGAAGAAAACGGAAATCTTTATATACATCAAAGTTCATATATAAATAAAATTTGCGAATTGTATAAAAAGTATAACTTTCCTATATCAACACTTCCTATAGCTAAGGGTTATATTATGTCTAAATTAGATTGTCCAAATTCTGAACACGAGTCGAACGAAATGTCACAATTACCTTACCGAAATATTTTGGGTTGTATTTCTTATATTGCAAATAAAACAAGACCTGATATATGTTATGCAGTGAATATATTGTCACAATTTCAGGAAAATCCTGGTTTAAAACATTGGGTTGCTTTATTAAAATTGTTAGGATATTTAAAGTATACCCAGAACTACAAGTTAAATTTGTCAGACCTGTCTAATGTAAATATCAATTGTTTTTGTGATTCAGATTTTGCCGCCAATAGAGATGATCGCATTTCTATGAGTGGTATTTTTCTTTTTGTCGGTAATGCTCCAATAATTTGGAGAACATTTAAGCAGAAGTGCGTTACTCTTTCTACTATGGAAGCCGAATATGTGACCTTGACAGAAGCCTCAAAGGAAGTCATGTGGGTCAAAAACGTACTGGAAGAATGTACTGATTTAGGTCTGGGCAATTTAAAATTGAATGACTGTGTCATTTTTTGCGATAATCAAGCTGCTATAAGTTTCGCTAATTCTCCAATAGAGAATAGCAGAACCAAGCATATTGACGTAAAATATCATTTTGTTAGAAATTTAGTGTATGATGAAATTTTCAAACTAAGTTATATAAATACTAAAAAGAACTTTGCCGATATCTTCACAAAGCCACTTACCAAAGAAGGTCTTTATAATTTTTGTGTTAAGATATTTAAGGGGCTTAAGTAGAATTGATTTTTTCAGGATTTATAGATTTATGAATTGGCTTTTAGATTAAAGTCAACCTTTTGTGAATTTTTAAATTTTTTTCAACTATGTGTGAACAAGTGTATTCATAATGTAATTTTTTTTTTGACACAAGAGTGATTCGAGATTTTTGTGCCTGTGATTCCTATTATGAATTTTTGGAAGCTCTTGTATGTTCTAGTAAAAAAAAAAAATCTACGATTATGAATTTTTTGTAAACGTTTATATTTCTGTATCTAATCAAATGTTTACAATTTATCATTGATTTGTTATGTGATCAAATTTGATTCATAATTTAGTTTTTGATTGTTCAAGAATGTATGAGAGGGGCCGCTTGTTAGACATCGTTCACGTTTTCGAACCTAAGTTCAATCAAATCAAACTCGTTCGGTCGTGATTTCAGTGATGTCAAATAAGTTCGCTAATCTCATGCAGTCTTGGATATGATGTGAAGTGAAGTAATTTATTTTATTACGTCATAGGCAATCCACAGGATATAACTGGGGGCATATCACGAGCCCAGTGCTTACTTCTTCGGTTTTGACTATCGTAACTGACGATGCTAGTTTGTTGTTGTGAGGGCTGCAGTTTATTTCTTTCAATACGAAATGTAATTTAATTTTTATAGGAGCTTTTTTACTGCTCTTATTTTATGTTAGTTGGAAACGTATGTGTAGTTGAAGTCTTGTATATAAATAAAGAATATCTATATTTTTTCGAAAGAAGTTATCTTTATTGAATTAGAAAACACGTACATACGATATGAAGGTATTAAAACTCCGACTACGGAGAACAGTTACAATTTCTCCTTCCAGGCGCATTTTCTTTGACTTCAAGTTATTTACTTCTTCTATTTTGAGTTTTCGTTTTTTTTGTGCTTCTGATATTTTTAAGTTATTTTTAAATTCTTCTATATGCATTACATATTTTTGCCTTGAATTAGATACAAATTTTCTCATATCTTTCGGTATTTCGGTCTTGTGTACTTCGTTTGCACTGTTTGTATTTTCAAAAATTAGCCTTTGGGCAATGTAAGATTCTTTTTTCAGATTCTCTACTTCCAATGATTTATTTATGCTGAAACCGCGCTCAACAGTGGCTTGCCCATGCGATAAAATTAATATAATTTTCACAATTCTCCATAACTTATTTTTGGATAGATCAACAGAAAGAAAGTCATTTAAAAAGGAATCCAATCTAACAGTTTTCGGATCAAAGTTCTTAAATAATGAAGTATATTTCATTACGGTATTTTTTAAGAAGTCTTTGAATTGTAATAGAATGTCATCACAATCATTCTCATGCACCAACTTTTTTTGCGAAAATTGAACTAAAATGTTCTTTATTGCCCCGATACATTTGGTTTGGTCTTTTACCATTTTTCCGGGGGTCTAGACATGATGCATGCCTTAATATTGAATAATTAATAGGCGACTTAGCCATGAGACTAACAAGCATTTTTATAATAAACTTGCGACAATCTCTTTTTAAGTTTAGTGTTTCTCCTTCGCTTATCACTTTTCTTCTCATCTTTTCACTCAGAGATTTATCCCCAACAAATCCCACACTGATTTTTTCTACTGGGGTGTATAGATTGGAGTCTTCGAAATCACACTTGCACAACTTTACAACATTTGAAAGTTTGTTCCTTTCTTCCAATTTTAAAATGTTAAAGTAGTCTATACATTGCATAACAAGGTTAAATGTATCTTCTGCGAAAAATGGAAGTAGAGGTTTATCATCTTGAAAAAATTCTAGAAAAGGCTTTAGAATCTTGGCTACAGCCAAAACAAAATTAAATTTTACAGTAATAGCCTTATCTTTGCACGCTTCTCTTATTGTTTGGTACGATTTACAAGTTACTTTATTAAAATTGCCTTTCTCAACATTCTTTATATAATTTTGAATGTCAGGCCAAATTTCCAAAGCTCTCTCCAAAACCGACACATTTTCCAACCATCTATGCCCACAATACTTTTTGGGAAGCAATTTCCCCATTGACATTTCAACGAAGTCCTCTCTTCTGGCGGGAGAATCCTGGAATAACCAGTACAAAGCGGACAATACACTGTTAATATTCCAACCCGTACAAGATTCACCATGCTTGAATGTATTATTTAATATGTGGAGGCCACAACTTCCGATACAAATTATCTCTTTACTGACTTCCTTTCTAATATCATCTTGAAGGAGCTCATAGAATTTCCAATTAATGTTTGGTCCATCCATTGAAATATGCAAAATCTTTGCTACACTCAGGTCAACAATACATTTATAAAAAGAAGACAAAATGTCTGAAGCTTTCGAATGACCAATAAACACAGAAGTCCAATAGCAAGTTTTCACTTGTGCATCAGCTGAGCACCAATATCTAACATGCACATTAGGGTGGAGTGAAAAGGACGAAAAAAAAATAATTTCAAATTTTAGTGTTTCCTGACCCAACGAATGGTGCCATTTGGTGAAAAAATCACTGTGAAAAAATTTAAGCGGAATCGTTCATCATCTTCAGGTTCCACATTGAGATATAAAATATAATATTAAAGTCTAACAGTAAAAAAATCAATTTCTTTTATTTTAATTTAATTTTTACAATATTTTATTTTCAGATTAAAAAGCGGTTCTAATTATTAAAAAATAGACATGAACATATTAACACACATTATTTTCAGGTTTCACACGAGGTCCAAAAAAGTTAATCTTGGTGTCAAATTTCGGAAGTTCGTTTCGTGACTTTATTCCGCTGCGAAGTATCCATCCCTGACGGCTTCTACACCACATGTTGCCAATGATGCTTGTGTTTCCAGTTTCACAGCCTCACCACTGCTTCAGAATGGCTTCTCTGTTCGAATTGTGAACCACTTCTGATCAATCTTGTTATGTCTTCGTCTCTGAAGTTCGTGGTAACTGGTGGTTCCAAAGGATTGACACAGTGAATTATCTCGAAATAGTCATTTGCTTTTAAATTCAAATTGGGAAGATTAAATTATCTTATTTTTCCCTTTGAGGCAGTTTTTCTTGATTTCAGTATTCTTCTGAAGCCAAGTTCTCGAATGTGTGCTCGTTCATTTAGCATCGCTAACAGAATATTCTCAGAATGAGCAAAATAACAGTTCCTCTGAATAAATTCGTGAACGATTGCCATAAAGTCTTTTGAAAATAATGAACTTCTTTTTTATCATTCCATTAAGGTGACGTGTTCCATGAGTGACATTCGGGATTTTCTTTGTTTCAAACCAGGATGGCACATAAACTTTCATAACATATTATACCATGAGCTTAAAGTCTCATGGAGCTTCATTATTGGTTTGGCGGTCGATACGTAAAGGCGAAGAATTTTGTTGGCTGAAGTGAGCCATCTTGAGTGAAACATCTTCCCGGGTCTTCTGTTTGCTAATTCTGGAAGGCATACCTCCAATGGTACTGCCTAGAAATGTCGAAGAGGTGTTTTTGGTCTGTACTGAGTTCTTTTTTGTCAATTTCGGGAAAAGCAAGTGAAATAGAGACAAAATTTGCCACGGCAAGAGTTTTGCATGATTTCACAGATTTGACTATTGTCTCGGAAAACTCTTGTGGTCCAGACGTCTTTCGGTCCTAAATAAACAGAACCAGGTTTTGACAAGAGCGTAATATGCTTTACTACAGCTGTAGTTCTGTAGTATAAGAATTCCCTTTCTTCTCATACATAGTAGTCTTGTCATTTCTTCTATCGAAGTAAAGGGCATACAAAAATTTCGGTATTTGTGTAGAATTTAACTGGGACCGTAACTTTCGACGTTCCGTCCTCAGCTTATTCCTGTCGATAACTTTAGGAATATCTTTAGATACAATCCCTACATCATGAAGCACAGATGACGCAATGACAGCAGCTGACCTATCTGATATTCCTATCCTATCACAAGCAACCGCTAAATGCAGCAAGGATATTTTCATCTGAATCATAATTCAAACATTTGCATGAAGAAATATCAAACGAAGTACTATTTGTCTGGTCGAAGAAATATTTCCTAATTTTGTTAGCCCCTTTCGAGATTTTGATATTCTTTTCTCTATATTTTGATATACTTTTCATTGTAATTTTTTATAAGTCGAAAAATTTCTTGATGACTTATACCACTGGCAAAAAGGCTTTCTTCCAAATTCTTGAAATATCTCAAGAAACAATTTCGATGATATCTTTGACTGAAGAATCTTTCTTATTCCCCTTTCACAATAAATAATTTTTGATCCAGAGGAAATGCTTTATTAAATCAGCAAACGTGGGTAAAACTGTCCCAGAAAATGGAATCCACGTGACAACTATTTCATGGTAAAAATAGTTATCACTATAGAACACGTGCTGCCATCCATTAAAATGAAGTAAATTTGCTTTTTATGTAGAGTACGAAAGTAATTTATAGCGCTAACATCTGACAGTAAAGTTTTAATTAAGTAATTTATTGACTAAATCATAATTAATTACTATTAATTAGCATAAAATTAATGTTAAATATTATTTTAATTTACACATTAATTAATAGAAATTATTTATTAAATAAAAGGACTTTTTATATAAAAGGCTATATATAAAAATTCTTTTGAGATGTGGAACCTCAAGATAGCAATATTTTGGGCTGAAATTTGGTGACAATTTGTTCTAGTGAGTTTGGCACCGTATAATGACTCAGGCAACATGAATTTCAAAAAAAAGTTTTTTCGCTCCACCCTAATGCACATCTAGTTGTTTTTGTTGAGTGGTTTTATTAAGAGTCTCATCAAATAACAAAGTGTACAGTTCCACATTTTCAATTTGTTTTAAAAGCATACTTTTAAAGTACGGTGCAAGGCCAAAACAACAAATGTATGCACATTTTGTTGATGCGCATGCAAATTTCTTTGCAATAATGCTGTCGGGAAACATTCTAGCAAATAAGGCAGAGCTCCCTTCACAAGAATTATATGAATAGTGGCTTTTAATGCACTTAATTGCCCAGATGATTTCTGCATCCATGACCTCATTCTTTGAAACATAGGAAATAATTGATGTTGAATGTTGTAGAGCAGACTTTAAAGATGTATCATCAACAGCAACGGGGGACACATCAGTTGAAGAGGCTCCAACGTTCGCAGCAGATGGGGACTCGTTGCTTAAAGAGGCTCCAACATTCACAGCAGTTGGGGAAAAAAAGCTTGACAAACCTCTTTTTTTCACTCGGACCAAATCCATATGCTTCATTCCTACAAAGAAAACAATGAACGAGAATCAAATCAAAATTTGCTATTCCTAAATTCCATTTCAAAAACTAATTGAAGGTCGAAAATGGGCTGAGGAGGTCATCCATTGATTTAAAGATGTAGATTCTGAATATGTCACCCTTATTAGAGAAATAACACTGCACTTCAAAGTAAGGTTGAATATTTGCTATGCAATGTCTCTATTCATTGATAAACTTTCTCTGTCTCTATTCACGAAAATTTAAACAAAAACTTCATGCCAATAAGTTTATAAAATCATTAAAAAAAATTAAATTAAAAAAAAATTATTTAAAATAATTTTTATGAGTTAATTAAAAAAATATTGATTGTATTTTCCTCAAACCATGCCGTCCGGTCAAGTGGTCAGAAAACACACATGCTCTATCACGAAAATTTAAACAAAAACTTCATGCCAATAAGTTTATAAAATCATTAAAAAAAATTAAATTAAAAAAAAATTATTTAAAATAATTTTTATGAAAGTTAATTTAAAAAATCTTGATTGTATTTTTTTTATCAAACCATGCCGTCCGGTCACGTGGTCAGGAAACACACGATCCTACACGGACACGATACGAAAATTGATGAAAACCTAATTTATACATCGAAAAAACACCACAAATTTAAGATATTTAAAAATGTATTACTTACCAGACATGTGAACTTTTACAGCACTCTCTCCCATGTTTCCTACATCAAATTCTTTACGGCAAAATATGCATTTTGCTTTATGTCGATCGCTTGTAGCTGTTAACCAGTCTTTATGCTTATCATTAGTAATCCACAAACTGTTGAAAACGCATTTCCCCATAATGAATACAATACTTTAATGCATAAATGAAACGAGAAAATAACACAGCACCGTACACACCACAAAAATAATAACCGGCCGTGACAATGAAAACAAAACAAACCTTTGAGCTGCACTGCGAACAGAAATATTAAAGGCAACCCTGTCACATTTAAGCCATCATGCGCGCGCATCGCACTTGCTCAGGGCAAGACCTTGACCAACACCACCTAAAGAGAGTGAACAAGGCCTTTTCACTCCCCGTTCGACGTCATCATAAGAAGTGATAAAAACCGGTTCTTTTCTCCTTTCGCCGTCGTTCATTGGCTGAAAAAAGACAAGAACCGGTTTGTATCAATTCTTACAATGACGCCGAACGAGCAGTGAAAAGGCCGTGTCCACTCTCTTTAGGTGGTGTTGCCTTGGCACGCGATGACTCTCATAACCCAACAGTTGGCGAAAATCATCACGAGTCAAACCGGTTTGTCCAATAGTCATCACTCAATAAAATTCAGTAGTGCTGAAAAGCGATTTTTAGCGCTAGTTTGGCAATATTTCAGGAATTGATAACTCAAAAAAAAAAAAAATTCGTCGTGAAGGAAAAATAAGGAGTTTCTAAGGACTCTTGATTAAAAATAAGGACTTATAAGGGCTCTTAAAAATGGAAACCGAAAATAAGGAGTTCTTAAGCACGTTTAAGCACCCGTGGGAACCCTGTATTTTTTATGATCTTGCCTGATAGAACACTCGTCTTCAAAGGTGATAAATATAAGGGGGGGGGGGGGGAAGCTAAGCAAAGAATCACGGTGTTGCTCACAGCCTACATGAATGGAATTCAAAAACTTTGTGCTTTTTGTTGGAAAATATTTGAAACCTAGATGTTTTAAAAATATTCAAAGGCTACCAGCTGCATACCATGCTAACAAAAAAAGCATGGATGACTGGGCACATTTATGAAAAATGGCTGAAAGACTTGGATAGCTGCTTTTTAACAGAGAAACGCAAAGTTCTTTTAATTGTGGATAACTGTACAGCTCACGTTGAAGTCTCAGAACTGAAAGCAGTCCGTGTGGAGTTTCATCCGCCGAATGTAACTTCAATTTTACGGCCAATGGATCAGGGTATAATCAACAGTTTCAAGCGCAAATATCGCAGGGTTCTTTTGCAAAGAGTAATCATGGGCTTGGAGTTGGAACAGACTTACGAAATTGATATTTTAGGCGTAATGCATTTGTCAATCTGTGCTTGGAATGATGTTGAACAAAAGACAATACCTGGAGCCTTTCGACACGCAGGCTTTATTAAAGAAACCACTGTAAATGAAGAAATCCAAGAAAATGTACCCGACAGCTCGAGTGACGATGAGTTACTCATAAATGAACTCCGCCAAAGAAATCCATTGCTACCTGAACTTGCATTCCAGGAATTTTTTAATGTGGACTCGGATGTGATTTGTACAGAAGAAATATCGGACAATGACATTATTGAAAACATAATGAACGAGAATGAAAAAGAACTTTCAGATATAGAACAAGAAAATGAGGAGGTAACACAACGACCATCTGCAAAACAAGCAGCTGAATGGCTATCGAGACTACGGCTCTTTTTTGAAGAGAACAATAGTGAAATGCTTTCAAAGATTAATAAAATGGAAATTTGTATTTTTCAAAATGTTGTTTTAAAACAGAAAAAAAGCGATAATTTTTTATTTAACTATTTTATTTTACAATTGTCTCTTGTATAGTATAACTAAATATAACTTTACTTACTAATATAATCTCGAAATACTGCATTATTTATAAAAAGAAGACTGTTTAATAAAAATAAGCATAAAATTTATCTACTTCTTATGATTTTCGGTTTTACGAACAATTTAGTTGTTCCCTACAAGTTCATAAAAACAGGGTCTACTGTATTATGCACTAAAATTGAACATGTATAAAAAATTCAATAACAGTATTTATGGAATTGTTGTTAGGTTATTCATTTCATGCGAAACGTTCAGGGGAAAAAAGTGTAAATTTTTTATTCTAATCCAGATCTCAACAGCAACACATGTTAGCTACAAGGCTGCATTTTTAACCTGGGCCCTGTTGCTAGGTCCGATTAAGACCTCAGCAGTGACGGCCCGTGGTCGAAAATGTTAGTGCAGCCGAAATCATGTGAATTTCGGTGTAACTGCTATCAACTAGATTCAAGAACATTTAAATACCATGCATTCAAAGTCTAGCCTCTTATTATCGATAAAATAAACTACATTAAAAAGTACTGAATAGTCATAATTTTCAAACAGATTAAGCAACATAAGTTTTTTTACTTTGCTGACCAAACAGAAAAATACAAAAATCCGAATAAATTATATGCGAGACACAAAAAAAAAGCTTAAAACAAAAATCAGAGGGAATTATACATAAGATGCAAAAAAAAGGGTGATTTTTTTTCAAATAATTTCAAAACATTTTTAAAAAATATATTTAACTACTCAATAGATGTGGGTTTGGTAAATAAAAAACGTATTTATTCACCCCTACCTAAATAGTATTTTTGTAATATTTTTATCATGACAAAACAGGTACAGATAATGATTTTTAATAGATCTAGAAACACAAAAGAAAATAAAAATCATCTGCTGGTGTACCTCCAATATTAATAAAATAAATATGAGAGAGTACATAAAGGAAACTATATGTTTTCAATGTCAGAAGTTTGGCCATATAGTGAAATACTGTCAAGGAGACAAGGTCTGCACTGAGTGTGCTAGTACTCAACATGAGGCAAAAGACTGTAAAAGTGAACAGAAAAAGTGTATAAACTGTGATAGAGCAAATGACCAATTTAGGACTAAATACGATATCAAACATAGCTGTACATCAAAAACTTGCCCAAGTTTAAAAAGAGAACTACAATTCATCAAAAGTAAAATTCAATATTAACGAGAACTCGAAAATGAATTGTGTATTCATAAATTTGAATCATGCAGCAAGGGCAAACCTTATGTTGACAGTTGAATGTAAAGCAAGAGAAATTGACCTGGCAATGGTTAACGAACCATATATGATTCAGGGAAGAATGGCTGGTATCGAAAATGAGTTCACAGTGAAGGCTCAAGAGCGGGAATAATTATACCAAATAAGAAAATAAAATTCTCTGAAATATTTGTTCATAAAGCCATTGTAGTCATTTGTGTAGAAGAAAAAACAGACAAACTGTCTATTTTTATCTCAGTGTACAGTCCACCGTCAGAAGGATGTAACGGACCTGCATTTAGCGATCGCCCTACGTGCATCATCGTGGCCTGGTTGGCAGGTGATGTTACTTAATTGCTTATAGTGCCGCCTGGTTCCCGGGATTGCGAGGTAAGAAGAGGCACGCGTTTGATGTGCACTGCGCATGCGTTGCTGTTCTATGTGCTATATAGTTGCAAACCGTCACTCTCTCACGGCAGTTAATAAAGACCGTAGTTAAGCGAGGAGGTATTCCAGAGGTTTTGTCAATACTCGGGGTTCGGCCAGCTCATGTGTCTGTCGTATCATGTCAAAATATCCAATAAATCATAATTTGCTCACTTTGACTCTTGTCTATTTATAAGTGACAGTGACAAGGATTAGAAGAAAAAGTTATCCTGTTGGAACAGATACTGATTAAGCACTCTGATCATAAATTTATCATTGGAGGCGATTTCAATGCGAAATCTAGTGCTTGGAGCCCAAGAAATACTGATGAGAGAGGGGAGCTAATCTTGGAATTAGTCGCAAGACAAGATCTGACCCTTGTGAATGAAACAGACAGTGGCCCAACTTTTGATGCGGCAATCGGCATCAGTTGGATAGACATTCTCCTAATCAAAAATTTTGATAAAGATTATATCACTAAATGGGAAATCAGTGACCAAATAAGTATGAGTGACCACAAATACATGTTCTTTGAGATTGCGATTGAAAAGAAGCATCAAAAGGCAGACCCAAGATGGACCATATCCAGTTTAAACTGGCTAAGGTTTAGAAAAGACATAAGTAACATGTTAGAAAAGGAAGAAAATAAACCTGGGAAAGAAAATATTAATATATTGATAGATAGACTCAATCTTCGATTGAGTCTATTTTGCTGCAAAAATAAAAAGAAATCAATTCAAAATAAGAGAATAAATCCTATTTGGTGGAACGACTCCTTAAAAACCCAAAGGAGTAAGATTAGAGCCCTGTGAAGAAGATTTCAGGCCATTAAGGACGACCAAGATCTGAGAACTCTAAACAAGATTAAATATAAAAAGGAGTTGGCACTCTTTAAGAAAAATATTATAACTGAGAAAAGAGAAAGTTTCAAAAGATACCTTGATCAAGGAGTTGTAATTAAAGATACCTTTGGTGCACACTACGATTTGATTAAAGAGAAGAAAACTTTTAGCGGAGTCACAAGAAGGATTCTGAAGGAAGACGGAGAGTATACAACAACCGACACTGAAGCGAAGGAGGAAATCTTAAGATTCCATTTCCCTTGGATAACAGAAGAAAGACAACTCGTGATTACAGATGATATACCAGGAGAAGAGCTTGAAGCTCTCTTCTCAACTCGAAGAAATACAGAATGTATTTGAAGAACTTAAAGAGGATAAAGCGCCGGGACATGATGGGTTCACGCTCTCCATAATTAGAGAACTCTTTATTGCAAATCCTATCTGGTTCAAGAACATTTTAAATACTTGTTTAATAGAAGGGGAATTTCCTAAGAGTTGGAAAATGGCGAAAGTTGTGCTCATACCCAAACAAGGTAAGAACCCAACAGAAAAAGCGGCATACAGACCAATATGCCTTCTGAAAATTTTAGACAAACTTATGACAGAAAGATTGACGTATTTTTTGGAAGAAAACAAGAAATTAGAGAAAACTCAATATGGCTTTAGAAGGAAAATGAGTACAAACGAAGCTCTCCGTGAAGTAATAGATTTTATTAAGTAACATAAGAAGGAAAACAAAACAGTAGGCATGATTTCACTAGACATCAAAAATGCCTTTAACACGGTAAAGTGGGAAGATCCGATTAATCTTCAGAAAAAATATGAAATTGCAAAGTTGATTACAAGCTTCTTAACCAGGGTGTCCACAGGGAAAGCATTTTGAATTTCCCTGATATTTCCCTGCAAGCCATACTTTTTTTACGGCAATATTTT
The DNA here is from genome assembly GCA_963932185.1 of Troglohyphantes excavatus. Taxonomy (NCBI): domain Eukaryota; kingdom Metazoa; phylum Arthropoda; class Arachnida; order Araneae; family Linyphiidae; genus Troglohyphantes; species Troglohyphantes excavatus. Next base: position 1,315,340 of record OZ010678.1, on the reverse strand, counting down.
AAAAATGTATTATTGTTCCTTATTATGCAAGATATGCTTTGACATTATCTTATTATTTCCCAAAAATATATTTATTTTTAATATATAAGTTTATTAACTATTTCGCTTGATTTTCTAACTCCCAAAAAAGTGCAACCAAAGTTTAACATCCAAAAATCAATGCATAAAAATTTAATGTACCCCAAATTCAAAATTCCAGAGCATTTACCAAATATGTATCAATAATTCAAAATCATAAAAGTCCAAGTAAGTGCAATATATCTCTTAGATTATTAGTGATTGTACTTTAAGATCAAAGTCTAAAGTAACCTCAATATTAAAAAAGAAATCCAATATACTCAAAAAGTAGAAACCCAATGCATCCCTATCCCTAATAATAAAACTAATTTATTAAATCTAATCCAGTATCTTTAGATATAATCAACGATGTTTCACAGCCAGAAATCAAGTTAAAAATATTTTTTTTTGACCAATTCCCTGATTTTTTCAAAAAAATCCCAAATTCCCTGATTTTTCCAGAATGGTCAAATTCCCTGTTTGTGAACACCCTGTTAACTGATCGGGAGGTGTACACAGAAGGTGTCGAGAAAATGAAATACAATATAGGAGTCCCGCAAGGTTCTTGCTGTGGCACGATCCTATGGCTTCTTGTGGCAAACGAAGCGCTTAGAGAGAACTTTCAAATTCATCAGGACATTGCTACAATCAGAGTGCAGGCGTTTGCAGATGACTTTCTTATATTAATAGCAGTGAAAGCAGTCTCTCATATAGACAAAGCAGAAGGTCTTGCTTGTCTCAAAGTCATGGAAGAATGGGCAATAAAATTTGGACTTGAATTCAGTGCGGGGAAATCGAATTCTATTCTATTCTCAACAAAAGCAACCGGCCAATCGAACTTACCAATCTGTAGTTGGAGGTATATATACAGCTAGGTTAGCTGTACATCTGGCTTACTTTTTACTTGTACTGGTTACTCATACCTTTTTCCTTTAATTTGTGCGTTTTTAATATGCTTATATAAATTAATAAAAGATCATATTTTCTATACGGGTCATGGTTCTTTCTCTGATTTCAAATACGTACACCAAATAGTGTGTGTGGGGGATTCCAAATTATTGGCTTGAAAAAAAGAAATCTATGGTTATACAAAAACTTGAAGATTTTATTTAAGTCAGTCGAAATTTCCGACTACGGACGATGAGTCAGCCGGCCAAGGTCAAGCCTTTTACGTAAAGTGTAACAAGTCAGTAGCCACTCACTAACAATTTAGTAATATGTAATTACAGTAAAAAATGCTCTACAACCAGTTGAAACCATAGAGTAATGATACAAATAGAGGAATAAAAATGCTGATTTCCGTGTGTCCATCATTGAAACCATGTGATTTGTGGAAAATGCCAATTCATTCATGCGCCAATATTACTTGGCAGGCCTTGGCGACTTAAAGAACTAAACGAGATCGAAGTATTGTGACATGGTTTTGTGTTCAATTTTGTATTTAAATATAGTTTTTTTTCAACGAGTGGCACAATTTAAGGGAGTTTAACAGATATATTAAGGAGATTTTTCTTACTTTGTAGTTTTGGAATAATTGCATTACGTTTTTATGTAAAAAATTTACCATAAGCGAAGTTCTTTCAACTGTTATTTTGTTTACTTCAATAAGAAAATATGAACAATAAAACCTGAGAAATATAAAGAGTTTCGCTTCTTCGAGTATTGAACACAAATAAAATATTTTCGTTTCGTTAATGAAGAGGAAATATTTAGAGCATATTGTTTGAAAATAAGTAAATACGCACATATATGTTAAGAAGTTGAATACATACAGAACTCCTTATCACCAAAAAAGAAGAAAGCGCACCAAATTTGAAACTCCTGCAGATGTCTGAACGCCATATGTGGCAGCGCTATAACCACGTGATGTGGGTTTTTCTTTTCAATGTTGACACCGCGGCCTTACGAGAGTCTGGTATTGAAGGCGCTCTCTATTTAATATTACAACTCTCTGGTTGAAACTGGCAATGCCGTAAAATAATTTTACCTTTCTGATGCTGTGTCAGACTAGGGATTCTGACAGCAAGCAAACAATTCAGAAACATTATTTATTCTTAACACAGGGTGGCAACAAAATTCTGGAAAAAAAGTTCCCTGACTTCCATGATGGTGTCACAAAATTTCCCTGACTTTAAAATTACATTAAGAAACGTTGAAATATATGCTTTGTATAAAAACAAAGTATCCACGCTACAATACAATAAATTTACTGCATTATAAATAAAAATTTATAAGCAATACTTATTGTCAGTTAAAAAAAAAATTTATGGATACACAAATTATACAATTCTGGCAGGTATAATAGTAATTAATCATGTTCTCTGTAAGCAGAGAATGCAAATTTTTCCAAATATTTCTTTTGGAGATAATTTTAAATGTTTTATATGCTTAATATTTCCAATTCCAATCCTCAATAAATCACATTCATTAGCCCCTCACATGTTGCTCACAATTTCAAGGTCCAATGCACTTTGCTTTTGCTGCTCCCTCAGCAGTGGTTCACGTTTTTACAAAAATAAAACTGAAAATATGAAAATGTGCATAATCATACTTTTTTTTAAAAATTATTTTTCAGAACTAAAAGGAAATAGTGACAACTAAATTACCCAGAATAGAGTGCATAATGGAGGATAATTGCCGTTTTAATGATCCAAATTTGAAAATTCCCTGATTTTTTGTGAAATTTCGAAAATTTCCCTGATATTTCCAGAATAAAAAATTTCTATGACAATTCCCTGATTTTCAGGTTATGTTACCACCCTGTAACATGAGGAGAAACATATGAGCAATTTAAAGAGAAAAATCCTACTGCTTTAGTTGGACGAAGCAAATTTTGTGATCTTCGACCACAACACGTTTGAAGACAGGAAACTCCTGCAAATCTTTGTTTGTGCATTTAGCACAAAAATATCATGCTTCTGTGAAATGCTTGCCCTTATCACAAATCCGACAATTTATCCGGCTTGTGGCGTGTAATAAAGATTGTGAAGACTGCATGATTAAAACATGTGAGGACTTTAAGAATATAGTCAAGTTTAGAAATTTTATAACATTATATTGTCTATCAGAATATGATGTAGAGGTTAATTATGGTCAATGGACGAGTCTGGTATTCTAAGTAGAGAAAAAATATCTGGATCTGTACAAAAAGTAATCGAAAAATTGGAGAATAAATTGCTAAAATTTTTGGAACATGAATTTGTACGTGCCAAACAAGCTGAGAATTTCAAAGAATTAAAATCCAATGTGGAAGAAGATACTGTTGTAATACAGATGGATTTTAGTAAAAATTACACCTTTTCGTACCAGGATGAAATACAATCTGGGTATTGGTTGACACAATCATGTATACTTTTCACTGTTTTGGTATATTCCAAATGTTGTAGTATCTGATTATATGCAACAAGATAAATATGCTGTTGCTGTATTCAATGATGCAATTATGTAAAAATGGAGAGAAGACTATCCTCTCTTTAATGTTAAATGTGTTGTATACCAATCAGATGGTAGTGGAAAACATTTCAAACAAAAGTATTCCTTGTGGTTTGAGTACAATAATTTATGATAAATTTCAATGGCATTTTTTAGCCACCAACAGCAAGGGTGCAATTGATGGGCTTGGTGGCACCGTAAAGCGTAGAATAAGAGAAGCAACTTTGGCTAGAACTATTGACCTCACACAGAAAAAGAATTTACAGTCTTTTGCCACAAAAAATTGTCCCACAATAACAATATTGTATGTATCGGACGAAACTGTAAATGCAAGGAAATCACATTTGGCAAGTCTGTGGACTCCAAATGCCCACAAAATTAAAGTGATTTCTGACACAAGGTGAATGCATTTTTTTTAAAAGGTCTGTAACGGACCTGCATATGTATCGACTTGCGTGCATCACCGTGGCCTAGTTGGCAGGTGACGTTACTTAGTTTGCTAGACTGCCGCCCGGTTCCCAAAGTAAGAAGAGGCACGCGCTTGGAGAACACTGCGCATGCGTTGCCGATCTATATAGATGCAAACCGTCCCTCTCACGTCAGTTAATCCAAAAGTTGTGTACGCAGAGTAGAAGCTGTTTGCGCTAGTGTTTCTCAATACCCGGGGTTCGGCCAGCTCATGTGTCTGTCGTATCATGTCAAATATCCAATAAATCATAACTTGCCCACTTTGACCCTTGTTTATTTATAAGTGACCCTTACAACGTTGAAGTGGGTAAAAATAAAAAGGACGTGGGTACAAAAAGTGAACTAAAATAATAATAAGAAGAAGAGGAGACTGTGCTGTCTCTTACCTTGAGCTGGCCGAGCACAGAGATGAGGATCCCCCCGTCAAACATGGGCTGGGCGTCCACTGCTGTGATGTTGTGGGCAATCTTCTGGAAGGTCAGGCTCTGCAGAGGAAGGGGAGATAAAACAACATCAATCATCTGCTTATACATATACATAGCACTATCAAATGATACTCGACCATAAATGACATCTTTCGAGTTACATAGTTATATGGACGAATAATCCAGTACTAATGATGGCCATACGTTTTAAAGATACCAGTGTTCACCCAGGCGTTTTTTGAAAGGTGGTCCGCCCTTTTTTCATCTTGATACCTCCCTCGTGCCCCTTTTTCAAAAATGCTGCCCTCTGTTGAAAAAATACTGACCCTCTTACCGTTTTCAGTCAAGCACAATCTTCCTTGCTTTCCTAGCTGTCTTTAAAAAAGGCATCGATTAAAAAAAAATGCGTAAATTGGAATTAAATTAATTATTACAGTAGAAAAACAGGGCAATCGTGAGACGATTCCGCGGTATTTTCGAGCAAGGGGCATTCCACGAATCCTATTGGTTGCAAGTCCTCGTATTTGAAATCCAAGTTTTCTTTTCCTGCGTTTTTTTTTAAAAGATAAGAAGGTTTGGGGAGAGGTTACAAAATTAGTTGTTTTATTACCAAATTTTAGATTTAAGTAACTTTTTCATCCATTTTATAAGGGGTCTGATTAGAGGTACATACAGTTTGGTTTTTAGGTCTAACATTAATTTTTAAATGTCAAATTAAGTAGTATCTGCATAAAGAGACAACAATTTTGTACGGGTTTAAGCCCTGAACCGGCAACAATAGCCCAATATGCAGCTGTAGCTCAATGTCAACCAATAAATCGGAAATTTTTCAATCTAATTTTTTTTAAAAGTGCTTTTTTAAAAACAAGAAGTGTATTTTCAAACACGGGGTGCCCTTTTACTGCTAACAGTGCCCTGCCCCTTTTTATGTCTAGAGTGAACACTGAAGATACATAACAGCAACATTGGTCGCAGTTAATTGTCAGCTACTAAAATATTAGACTTGGAATCAGGCAAGCTTATCAAATGAGTTCGTAAGCATTTTCAGAAAATAAACATAAAGAGTTTATACGGACCTTAAAGGCAATTTATCAGAGCCTTATTGTTCATGTTTATAATGCCTTTTAAAGTTATTATAAGCAAAAAATGGTATACATTTGTAAATAGAAATTAGTTCTACAGTCGCAAATTTCTTGTCATTTTCTCTTTTTTTACAAATATAATAGTAGAAGAAGCAGCAAAAGCTACTAAAAACCATAGAGTGGTCTACTAAATGCAGAGTGTGGAGAGATTGTCACCTGGATCTTCTGCATGATTTTGGAGCACCCAAAGAACTGCTCCCCTTCGAAGGTCATCATGGAACGGTCTTCCTGAAACACCAAAACTATTTTAGCAGAAGATATAAAAACTGACAAAAAACAATATTTTTTCTGTAATAATCTATTTTTAAGGAAACTTTGGTTAATTCCTAGTGTTCCCTCGCCAAATGGGATTAGGCGATAAAGTTTATGTTTTGGCAACCCTACTTTTATATATATATCTATGGCAACCCTATGAAAATATCTATGGCAACCCTAAATTTTTTACCCGCGTAGCTTCGCTTGCTGATGCGAAGATGCATCTGAGGCCAGATGCGCGCGCGCATGTAGTTTACCTTGGTTTCACGCATTTCTGAATGGAAGTTCGTCGGCTACGTGGTGATTTTGATTTTTCTGAGCTAACGATGTAACGACGTTTATTTGAAAATTGGAGATGAAAGGCAAATGTGCCGTGATTGAGTGGTGCATGGATGCCGGTCTGTTATGCAGCAAATGACGAGTCGAAGTTCGGCAAACGCAAGTACAACCGGATCAAGCGTGTGGAAGGCCAGTGGGTGTTTGGAGGGATTGAATCCGGTACCAACAAGTGCTTCATGGTTGCCGTGGACGACCGGAAATCGGAAACTTTACTCAACGTTTTGCAGCAGTTCGTTTTTCCTGGATCCAATATTGTTTCCGATTTTCATATAAAATGTTGATTTAACGATCAACGACTGCCCGAAGGATTGCCTGTAAGCACCATGATCGACGGCCCGGAGGGGATCATGGATGTAATAATGAGTAGTCGGAGGCCGAAGGCCAGAGGCCACAAAATTGACGGCAGGAGTCTGTGACTTTAAGCGCGCGGAACACGTGTGCACTTAAGAGTGCCATCGAGATGCCCCAAACAACTGCCCGAAGGATCGCCTGTAAGCAACATGATCGACTGCCCGGACCAACGCAATGTCCGCCATTTTGCGTCATCTGACCATGGTTCAAAAATACGAGGCATCGTTCCCAAGTCTTTCCTTCGAGATAGGCCCCGAACCATCGCCAATAGCCCACTGCGCGACTCTAGTTCGACGTTAATTAACCAAACCAAACCGCCATTTTGATTTGGCGACAACAAAAAAAAACATCATTTTTGCCTTGGCAACAATTTTTGGACTTGCTGACAACGGGGCTCCGTACACTAGGAATTTACCGAAACTTTTTACGTGCTAAAGAAAAAGGGCCTTTTCAATACCATTTAAAGACAAAATTTAAAAAAGCTATGGCCATTCCCAACTAAGTATAAATTTGCAACAATAATAATGAAGTGTAATTGGATAAGCATTATCACAATAAAAAAAAAAGAAAATAGGCTAGTAGAAAAATAAATAAAACATTTGCAAACAAAGCTTTAACAAATGATTAGACTTAAAAATAACAAGGAACTCCATCAAAGCATTTAAATTAATGTCACCAAATATGATTTCAGTTCAAATTGGCGACCCAGCACAATGCTTGCACGTAGTAGCTTCACCAGTAGTTAGTAGCTCAGGGATGAAAATTGATAAAAATTCGAAATTTCAATTATATTCACAAATGCACTTTTATTTTTAAATTGGAAAAGCATAGAAAGCTTTAGATGTATCTCCAAGAATTAGAACTTACCCCATGTCACTTTGTCAATAGTTTATAACTTATACAAAGCTAGCATAAAAACTAATCACAAAATAGCGATAGGAACACAGCAAATATCGATATTTGAAATGTTACTCAACTATTTGCGCCAATTATGTTAAACCTATTATGCAAGTATTGAGAAGGGTTGTCAGTCTGAACTGAAATTTTAGTTGCCGATAGTAATTTTAATGCCTGGCCCCTTAACCGTTACTATAGTTGTGACGGTCCTGTTTTACCCATCGCTAAGTTGCATGTTTTGCGTGGCCTGGTGGTTGGTTTCGCCGTTGTTTCCGATTCAGAAGACGATAGTATATGCTAATTACGACAGCCAACCAGTGCGCATGCGTGGCAGAATACATATAAGCGGTACACCTGTACATATATTTCAAAACAAACTAATGACTTTCAGCCAGAGGCTAAACACACTGAAATTTTAATACCTAAAGATTATAAAGAATGTTTAAAATCACCCCAATCCGAAAACTCCAATAGCCCATTGCGCAACCCTAATTCAATAAACCATTCTTTACATAATAACATTGGATCGTCTTTAATAGCCCATTGCATGGCTCAAATATTGCCTTAATGAAACCAAAACAAAGTTACTTAAACAATACATAAACGTCAATTACTTTTCAAATGTGTCCGTGCAATAGCCCATTGTACAACGTTGTAATAGCCTACTGTGCATTCCATCCAACCAATCACGTTTAATCATCGAAATTTTCATCTGGGCCACCGAGCCCTGATTTTAAACCGAAGAAACTGGCATCGTGCTCATCAACCTATCCCCGTTGCCCATCCTTGGCCGTTAATCGTCATATTGGCGACTTTTAGGAATTTCTAAATTTTAATTTTTCGGTGCCCCATGATAATACATTTGTACCGCACATTTTGATATTTACCAAGTTGAGGCAAATAGACAAGTGTTTATAATGTAGTTGTTGTATCTTAAGATAAAGTTGCAGTATTGAACAGTAACCTTGACTTCTTGCCATATCTGGTAATCTTTTACAGCAGAAATGGAGTTCTTTGTTTTGAAACAAAAACCGTTCTTATTGAGAAGAACATGTTAAAGTTGGAACACACGTTTTTTAGAAAAGTCGTCAAGGAGCACCGTTCCGTTAACCTGTCTTATATGTTCGTCCTGATTTTTCATCAAACCTGACAACCCGGCACCAAACGTCAATGCAGGGGTGTTCTTTGATTGGCAACCAAACCAGTTTTTTGTAGCAAAGCAACATTTTAGTATTACAAATATAAGATTTTCAGAAAAATCGCGAAGGGCGACCATATATGACAGATTAGCCCACCGTTCAATGCATTTTATCCAAATGTTATATTGAATAATGATAAACAAACATAATTAGGAATCAGTAAAATATTCTGGTTAATTCCTAGTGTACGGTGCCCCCGCCAAATGTGCGTTAATTAGAGGCGATAAATTTTATAAATTGGCAACAATATTTCATGATGTTCCTAGCAATATCATGATGCACGGCAACACTTTGTTTTCTCGCACCGTTTCACGTTGTTTTGCCATGCCTTGGCGCCAATTTTCAGAATCGCGCAAAGGAGGTACCGTACACTAGGAATTTTCGGAAAAGCCTATACATGCTTAAAGTGCAGCTGAAATAAAAAAATTATCAAATAAAAATAAATATCAGTCTTGAGATGAGCTCACGTTGTAGAACGAAGCCAAACTCGCCCGCCTCGCAGCGTCGTCGAACATGCCGTAGAACTGCTGAACAAAAGTCTTGGCGAGTTCATCATATTGCGGATTCAGAGTCGTCATTTTGGTAAAATAAATGTCATTCAATTACAAGTTAGACAAAAAATGTCTTGATAAAATAGAAATTAAGATAATAATGATAAATAAAGAGTGATGTTCAGTTTCCCCGCAACAAACCAGATCCTACTTCGAAGTCGAAGTAGTATTGTTCTTTTCAAACGCACGTTCTTAATTATTTTTTTAATAAAATAATATGAACAAAACAATAAAAAAATTCTTACAATATAAAAATATGTTTGTTAATCAACGCTCGTTTTATTTTAGATTTTGATAAATTTATAAATAATTTATATATATTTTATTCTAATGATCACTGTTAACTGCATCTGTATAAATTTATAAATTTAACTGCAACTGTACGATTTGTTTAGATTTAGAAACAGAAATCTTGTTTTGTGTCATGATCTGTTGTTTTTAATTTTAATTTTAATAGTAATTAAAGAGTCAACTGATGAATACGCTCTTTAATTAAAGAGCAGAAGGTCTTATTATAACCAGAGCATGGCGTTACGTCTATTTCTTTCTAATTCATATCACTTCATGACTTTCAATAGAACACTTATAAAATCTTGAATATAAATCGTTGTTATTTATATGGTCAATATCTAACTTTCGAAGATTTCTTTGTATTTGAAGAAATACTTGTTGGTGAGCTATTATATATAACCTGTAGTTATTAGTACGCTTTATATATTATCAGAATAGAAGAAAACATTTTGTAGTAGATGGCAATGCGCTGAAGTTTCTTTTTTGGTTAATCTGTCTTATACAGTCGCCCTTGGCGACTTTTCTGAAAATCCTACATTCACAACGATAAAACATTGCTTGGCGAGAAAAACCGGTTTGGTTGCCAATCAAAGAATTCCTCCATTTTCTCCCTGCTGTTGCTAGGTTTGTCGAAAAATCAGGGCGACCGTAAAAGACAGATTAACCCAGATGTAGTATAGGAAATTTGGTGCGTACGGAAAAAGTCTGCAAAACTTTTTTTTTTCGATTTGCGCCGCTAAATTTCCGCTTTCATTCTAAATTGCCGTTAAAAATAGTTCCGGCAACGTACAGAAACGATGACGTCATAGGGTTGCCAGATTGAATGTTGCCACAAGAATCGAAGGTACAGATGTAGTATAGGACATTTGGCTCTCTAGGTTTTTTTTGGCGTGTTTTATAGGGGCAATACATTTATAGTATGGCAACCCCATCTGATATCGTTGGTATTTTCTGATTCTTGTAGCGACTTTCAATCTGGCAACCCTATGACGTCATCACGCTGCGTAATCATTTTTGTGCGTTCCCGGAATTGTTTAACAGTAATTTTTCGTTGCAAAAAAAACCCGCGCCAAATGTCCTATACCACATCTGTTCCGAATAAAAAAATACCATCAATGTCAGGTAGGGTTGCCATACTTTAAATTTATAGCCCCTATGAAACAACTCGTGTACCAAATGTACTATTCTACATCTGTACCAAACAAGTTATTTGAAACATTTTCTAGCATCTAATATAGACATTGCTGTATGATAAGAAAATTACTGTTACTTTACGCACCAAGACATAGTATGGTAAACCTTTCAGAACAGATGTAGTATAGGACATTTGGAGTGTTTTGTTTTTGTTGGCGACGAAAAAAGTTGCCAAAACCAAAAAAGTTCCGGGAACGCACAAACGATTATGCAGCACGATGACGTCATAGGGTTACCATATTGAAAGTCGACACAAGTATCGGAAATACCAACAATGCCAGGTGGGATTGCCATACTATAAATGTATCGCCCCCTATAAAACACACAAAAAAAAACTTGCTCCAAATGTCCTATATTACATCTGTACCAACCTTTCATGGTTAAAATAAAGAATAAGGGACAGTCTGCCGAATTGTCAAGCATGATTTCAGTTTAAAGTAACAATCTTGTTACTAAATCAATAGCTGGCAATATTTAATTTTATCTTCTTTAGGTGGAGTTTAGGGCGCAGGGTGTTTGTTGTTATTTGCAATGTAGATCGTTTCATTGATGTTTTCTTCACTGTGATTGAGAACAAAAAGGAGTTGGGGAGGGTGCTTTTGCAGTATGGTGTGAATGGTGCTTTTTTAAAAAAATTTGGCTCTGCTGGGAAAGACAGTAGGTGCGGGAAAGATTGTTCTGCTGTTAATCACTCAATTCTGCTTTGAAAATATTTTGTTTATACCGATCGTTGAGGGTGCTGTTTTGTTTTTGTGGATGCTTTTACTTTTAAAGTATGGATGTTATTGTTGTTCAATAGCGCTGGTTCTAAAAAAATACCTAAATAATTGTTAAAAATAAGTGTTGTTTGTCAATAATATGGTAATAACTACCATTCTTTGAGAGTAACTGCTAAGCTCATTCCTGCTATTTATAAACAGCTGATGCCACCTTTGAACATTCGTTTAGGGCATCTAGAATGTTGTATTGTCCCTATTGTGTAACTGCAATGCTTAAAGTAAATATTCAAATAAAAATATTTTTTTTTTTTGATAAATTGGTGGAATTCCTCTTTTATTCTTAAACTTAAAACTTGTACAATATTCTGTTTTTTGTAGCAAAATGGACATTTAACAAAACTGAATGTTTTATATTTACCATGAAGAGTCGTGATTCGATATATGTAAAATTATGCTCAATTTTGAGTGGGGACCGGTGCTCACATATTTTTTCTAAATCACCATTTAACAGTTTTGCTTTTAGCAATACGTTTTTAAAGCCAAATGAGAACGGTGTCGTATAAACAAGCTAAACCATTTTTATTAATATAACTAGTAGCAAGACATATATGTCAGTTTAAGTTTTTGCATTAGATAGCATTTATTAATAATGATATATTTTTATTATATAGTATCCCAAATTATCAAGGCCATTTTGTCATATCACACAACAGAAATGGCCGAGAACAGTTCGAGCGGGTACATCGAGCTGGATAAGGACCGGCCAAGGATGAAGGCCCCTGACCACCCTGTCTCGGCCCCTGCCGACCACTGCCACTGCGTGTACATGGGGCTGCTCCTGGCGGGGGTGGGATTCCTGCTGCCCTACAACAGGTGGGTGGAAGGGAAAGGTAACAAACGCAGTCACGCCACCGGATGGTGATCATTCTACTAGTTTCTGGCATTTCACGTTGTAAATATTTTTTTCAACTAGTACTTACTTTATTACAGTTTAAACTGGCTTTTATAAAGACTTATTGAGCTTTGCTTTATTTGAGCTTTTTTGAAAAATCACGTTAGCATTAAAAGAAGTAAATCTTGAAGTTATTTGCAATTTCTACTATCTAGTAGAAATGCAATCTAGATTCAAATAATTTTTTGATTAAATGAAGTAAAGCCACATGTTAGCAGGAAGTTTTCACTTCTGCTGCCCATCTCTCTGGCAATTCAGTTTTTTCTATTCAAGAACATAATTAATCTATATTTTTGAAACCTTTGTTTGGAATAAATGTGTTTGGTCTGAAATAGTTCGATCTTAAGACTTTTCATGTGGAGGCACAAAAGAAACTCCAAAGTGTTCCTGTGAAAGTTGCACCAAAATATTTGCGATGGTAGTTCAATTTAGAATGACTGAGACTGGAATTGTAGTCGTCAGCGAAAGAGTTACGAGAACTCTATTGCATTAAAGAAAAAAAAAACTGAATCAGATTGATAAGTTATGTGTAGGATGGTAAAAAGAGTTTTATAAACACAAAAGTCAGATTATTACGACCTAATTCAGTTATAATGATTAATAGGAGTGACACATTATGGAATTTAAAATATGGTAATTTAAGGAAAATATATTGCATACTTGAAACTTTTATTCTGAAATGTGTGAGAATCCAGATGTGGCATTTCAATTTCTCACTTTGCACTCTCCCTCCCCCTCAGCTTCATCATCGCGGTGGACTACTTCCAGTCCAAGTACCCCGCGACGACCATCGTCTTCGACATGAGCCTGGTCTACATCCTAGTCGCCCTGGTGGCGGTCGTCATCAACAACCTGCTTGTGGAGGCCCTCTCCCTCTCTACCAGGATAACGTTCGGGTATTCCTCTTCTTCTGTTCTTTGCATGACGTCTTGGGTTAAATTACAGGATAAGGAGCCAGTCTGCCAAGGTGTCAAAATTAATGTCGCCAAATATGATTTCAGTTCAAATTATTCAATATCACTTTTTATTTTGTATTTTTAACCCCATCTTGGAACTTGCATTCCTGAACAGGTGTCTATCCAAGGGCAATGCAATGAAATCAGTGTGCATTGATAATTTTGATTTATGGGTGATTCTACAAATACGGGAAAATTTGTGTTCCGTACTGATATTTTTTTTATTTTTTTGGAAATTAAAAAAAACTTTTTAATGTATATATTTACACTCCCTTAGCACTATTATTCTGACTTTTATCTATGAAAAAACTTCATATTTTATTCCATTAAAAAAAATTATTTTAATTAAATGTCATCCACATGCCCTGTCCCATACCTATAATTTGTGTTTTCCAAGTAATTTATCTAAAAAACCAAAAGTGATTTCCTGTTCATTTTTCTTTTTATTAATGAATATATATGTATGAATAATATTAAGCTAACAAAAATCAAATTAAATAAAATTAGTGCATTAAAAAAATAATTAAAAGTTTGTCCCAAGGAATATCAGTCATCCACATGGCTGAAACAAATGGAATTTTTTTCTCAAGGACATTGAAACTTTTAAAGTGGCAAAAGTGCCTGAAAATAAACATGGCAGTTTGTGGCTTATGACTTAAAGTTGTATTTTGTTGTTCTTCAAAGATTTTTGTGATTTGCTCTAAGTCGTATTTCATTTTCATGTAAGGGTTTTTAATCCTTGTCATTAACATGACTTGTAATAAGCAGGTAAAATGTAAATATAAATAAATTCTGGTTATGTATGGTGATAAACCTTGCAGTTGTAAGTACTTAACAGAAGTTAAGCCTACAAAGCTTCATATATGGCTTACTGAGAACATGCAAATTCTGGTTTTGTCATCCACATGCCCATTTTCTTAGTCATCCACATGCCCATTTTTTTAGTCATCCACATACATGTCTGAATAGGTGGCAAAACAAAAATATAACAATTAAGCTCTGCTGATGTTTTATTCTAATTATGTACCCATTGAACTACTTTAGTAATATTTTTCAGATTTTTAAAATTAATTTAATTTTTGGAAATTTATGTACTGTAAATATTCCCGTATTTGTAGAATCACCCTTATACTCATTTCTGTACAAGCGTATAAATAGGGTTGACTTTGTCAAGACCAGCAAGGTTGGTCCTTCTAACTAGGGATGAAAAGGATAGTGGTTTTGCCGGATATCGGATATCCGGCGCACATTACAAACCGGATATCGGATATCCGAACTAGATTTCGCCGGATATCCAATCGGATATCCGGCAGTTTATTTTTTATGAAAATAACTTCTCATACACACTGGAAAAAACGGAAATCGGTCAAAAATTTTAAAATAATTTTTTATTATGTAATAATTCCCAATTCTTTATCTTTAAAGTGATACCAAAATTGAATAAACATTCAAAAAACTTTTTTATTTACAAAGGGTTATTCTAGGGTGCTGCCTAACAATGGTCGTATGTTTTGTACATTTTACACTTAATTTCTGAATAATTGTAATTTTACCATATGCCTTTTCATTCCAAACATGAAAACTCAAGTTTGCTTAAACTTTTGAGAAATTAATTTTTTTATTTAACTTTATATTAGTTGTGAGATGTGATGACCCTCCACCATAACGATTTGTTAAAAATATAATTTTAAAGTAAAAAATTTGAAAAAAAGTGGGTTTTTTAAAGTCTCTATTGGTTAAAGGGAGAATCTGCACACTGTGAATACAATGGTAGAATTTTCAGGAAAATACTTAAAGCAAGAACAAAGAAAATTGATCGCCACAAAAAAAAATCTTCGATGTTTTATTCATCCGGATATCCGGCACTTTACTTCCGGATATCGGATAGTTAAAAAGCAGCCGGATACCGGATATCCGTTTCATCCCTACTTCTAACACCTCCTTTTGAATCCCCAATTGTTTTTTAAAACCACCCACTCCTTAAAAACTAACAACATTCCAACAGGCAAACTATTCCATTTGTCTCTTACTCTATTAAAAGAATGCTTCCTAACCTCCCACTTAAGCTGTGACTTGTATAATTTGAATCCATGACCTCGAGTCCCATTGTCAACATTAAATTCCAATCCCTCCACATCATTCAATTTGAATAGGGTCCTTCTCTTCTTGAGTGTATACATATTTAAAGTTTCATTACTGGTTTCATCTCCATAATTAATTCCTGAATTATCCTGCAAACCATTTTTGTGGTGTTGTGTTGAACCCATTCTAAAAAATCAATATCCTTTTTAAAATAAGTTGACCAGAAGTGTACTGCATATTCAAAATAAGGCCTCATCAAACTAATCTTGTCCTTTAGATTTAAAAAAAAAAAATATTAAAGGAATTTACTCAAGAATTTATTAAAAGAAAAGGATTAACAAATACATTTCTTTTAGTAAATCCCAACCTTATATTTGCCTTTTTACTAGCTATCCCACATTGATGTTTTCCGTTGACAATTCCCCTTTACCAGCAAGCCAACATCACTAACAATAAGTTTGTTACATAATTTATAAGTTTGAGTCAGTTTTAAGTATAAACATTGTATAAAAGAACTGAGAATTTAAGAAGTTTGGTAGATTATCACACATATCTTTGTTCACCATCTCACTTTGACAGCTAATTTTACCTTCAGAAGAATTGGGTGCTTTCCTTTTTAATAAAGTTTATTCTTAACATTTCTTTGGGAACCCCAGTTATACAGTGGATAAAGACGTTCGGTTAGTAATCGGAGGATTGCGAGTTCAAGACCGACTGATGGATTTGACGCAGAAAAGACTTGTGATTGGAAAGTTGCCAATATCTATCAAATTATACTGGCATGTATACTAACTGGTGCACGATAAATCAGATCGTCCTGAGGCCTATTGAGGTTGTGTCGAGTGCCAGCTCAGGTATTGTCCTTGTCATCTGACCATGATTAAAAAATACGAGGTATCATTCCTGTGTCTTTCCTTTGAGATAGGCCCCGAACCGTTGCCAACAGCCTAATGTGCAGCTCTAGTGTGACATTAATCAACCAAAACAAATTAACGTTTGTTTGAAGATGTATATAACATGATATATTTTGGGTAGATGCTATGATGAGTTTCTTTTTAAGAAAGAACATTTCCTTAATTTTTCAATTGCTTGCTTTTAAAAATAAACTTTATAGAATATATTCAATACTTTTATAATTACTATTAAAGCATGATATACAAGTAATATATTCAGAAACCAATGCATAGTAGTAGAGTAACTTGTGAAGCCTTTCTTTGTGCACATCTAACATGAAGGTCTAACGTGAAGGTTTCCATTTACAGTTAAGCCACATTATAAAGGATCTTATTATAATAAGCTTATAATGAACAGTTGAAAAATTAATGTTTATGTAAAAAAATGAAAATTCCTAACAGAGTGGTAATTAAAAATTTTAATGAGCCTTATACTAGTACAGTACTAGTAAGTGAGAATCTTTAACTGAGTACGCTACAACTTGTAGAGCCCACAACGAGCATATTCTAGGGCATTTTCAACGGTGGAGGCAAATACTTTTCTGTTGTCCCTAATAAGATAGCTGAAACTCAATGTTAACAGTAACTTTGTGTTTTAAGTGCCAAAAAAAATTTGTTTTGTCAATTAAAACTAAATTAATGGACTTAATTTAACAAAAATTATTAATGTTTTTTCCTCTAGAAAATGTTTAGGATACAAATAAAAGAAAAATTGTGATTCCTATACACATGAGCTGTGGGACTTTTTTTAGCACTGGTAGGGAAAAATGCCCCACCAACTCTTATGTTAAAATATGCCCTGCAAGTAGATATTGTAGGTCACAATCCTCCAATTATGAGAACGATAATTTACAGTCAAAGCCCTTATGGAGATTTTATTATAATACTTTTGTAATTTTTGTTATTGTTGAGTAAATTAATGTTGATGCAAGAAACATTTACTATCCGAACTGTCGCCAGGTACGTCGTTGCATTCGTCACCCTCCTGTATGTGGCCGTCTTCGAGATCTGGATGGAGGCGTTTGACCTGGAGCTGGGGTACTATGTCAACCTACTTGCTGTGGCCGTGGTGTCCTTTGGATGTACAGGTGAGTGAAGTTGACAAACGTAGTTTGCGATAATTGATAAACATGTGGCAAATATCGAATCATGAATGTAATGAAGTAAAATGTTTGGGAGTTTTCTTTGACAAAAAACTTAACTGGATTAGGCACTCTGAGTTCTGCATTGGTAAAGCTAAGAGGATCTTCTGGAGTTGCAAAAATGCCATTGGGAAAACTTGGGGATTAAATCCTAAAGTCCTTCATTGGGTCTATACTATGATCATTTGTCCTATACTAACTTATGGCTCTATTGCATGGTGGTCTAGGACTAAGATACTTAACTGGAGACTTGATCTTGGAAAAATTCAAAGGATGGTCTGTGTTGCAATTTCTGGGTGTCTTAAAACCACCCCTACCTTGGAGCTTTTCCTTGGGTTATACCCTCTTTATATGCGAGCTGAGGCTCTTATTTGTGTAAGAAGACTGAAATATTTAGGCCATTGGCATGATTACTCAAAATATCTGTCCTAGAAAGACCTGAATCCTAAGGTAACTGAGCACCAGCTGTTCAACATGCCCTGCGACATTACGCTTGCAAGATTTGGCTTCAACAAGCCTTTTAAAGTCCATTTTCACCCACGGTCGTATTGGACTAATGCTCCAACAAGTGATCATAACCGTATTGTTTGGTACACAGACGGTTCTAAACTTGATATCTCCACTGGGGCAGGTGTCTTCTGCCACGCTGACAATACTAAAGTATCTTATCGTCTTGGTCAATCCGTCACAGTTTTCCCAGCTGAGGTCTACGCTTTCCTTATGTGCTGTAGAATATGCATAGATAGAAGCTATCATGCCAAACATATGTTCAGGCTGCCCTCCTGGCTCTTCAGGAGGGCAGCCTATTTACCACCTGCCCTGTAAAGGTTAAACTACAGACATTGTAGGTATTTAGATATGTCTGTTTTATAAAATCTATAAATAGACATAATAAATTTTATGTGTTTGGAATTATTTTTAAAGGCCAATATAATCCAGATTTTATTAAAAATAGGCAGATCTTTAAGGAGCACCCGTCTTGTCTACTGTTGCAACCATGTCATAAAATCCTTTTTAATGTTTCACTGTAGTAGTTGGAGTAGTTGGCTGTACAATAACATGTCCTTTATCGCCCATATTGGGATTGAGCAGTAGCACTTTGTCTTCTCACAGAATAAAATAATATGTTTTTTTAAAAAAAAGGAAAACCGGCTTTAAGAAAAATGCTCTAAATAGTAAAAAATAATTCACATTTTTGAACTTGTATGTGAAATTAAATATTTTTTTTTAACCCTTTAGCCTATTTTTCTTAAAGTCGGTTTTCTTTTCTTAAAAAGGTTATTTTATTTTTCCCTTTTCAGTTTTTAAATTTATCTGGTAACTTCGCCCCTTGCTATTATTCACCTGCTCAAATTTTTCCACGCCTTGGATCCGGTTTAATAAATGTTGGGTAAACAAAGCTATATTGTCCCAAAAATGTATATTGTTAAACAATCCCTATACATTCTAATAAATGCTAAATGAATGAAATTTCATTGTTGTACAATCTTCTTAGACAATGAAAATATTTTGATAGAGTGGGAAACTGTTAAAAAAAAGTCTGGTTAATCGATATTTCTGGCTACATAATAGCCAAATAACTGATTATTTTTTGCAGTTTTTGCCAAAGTGGATTTTCTGTAATCAACAAAAAAATAAAGCCAAAAATCAGATAATATTTGTTTTCAAACTGTCTGGTTAGTTTAGTATTGCGGATAGTTAAAAGGTGCCCAAGTGAAACATCTCCTATTCAACAAAACAAAAGTTTATGCAAATATTTGAATTAGAACAGACATCTTTTTGCTTCAACATTCATAACACAGGAATACTTAACAGTCGAATTGATAACCTCTCTCTTTTTGGCATTCTTTTCAGTCAGTTAAAAAAGCTCTGGGTTTGAATTGCACAAAAGTACAGAGTTGCAAGTGCTTTAGGATTCATGTTATGTTATTCAGTCGATTTGTTTTGCAATTGTTCACTATTAGACATATTGTCATTTAAATCTGTGGTTCCCAACCTAAGAAAAAGAAAAAATGGTTAAAGGAACAAAAAATTATACACCTCTCATTAACACATAAATATAGTTTTTTTTTTATCCTTAAAACCCTTAACTCCAGAAATGAGTTCTTAATGTTTAGTTGAAAGAAAGTTTAGTTTTTCGTTTGTGGAAGTTTATCCTTTTATTCTTGTCTTTTCAGTCCAGCAGTCCAGCTTCTACGGGTACACGAGCATGCTTCCCTCGCGCTACACTCAGGCGGTGATGACCGGGGAGAGTGAGTGCCTTAATACGACCTATTTACATTATAATCCTCATTATCTTATAATAGTTAAAATTTCAATGGCTTATGTTTCAATTTATATATTTTAAGGATCTTTTTCCAAGTGGCAACATTATCTGGGAAATCATGGAATTTTTTAATTCTGGAAATATCAGGGAAAAATTCAAAATTGCACAAAAAAATCAGGGATTTTTTTTTAATTTGGATCATTAAAACGAGATATATTATTGTCTATTCTGCATAGTTTAGTTGTTAATATTTGATTGAAGTTCTGAAAAAAGAAGCATGGCCGGGTGTATGCACAGTTTCATTGTTTATAAAAATGTGGACCACTGCTGGTGGGGGAAGCACAGATTCAGGGTTCCCACTGGTCTTTAAAAGTCCTTAAGAACACCTTATTTTTGGTTTGCATTTTTAAGAGCCCTTTAAAGTCCTTAATTTTGACAAAGAGTCCTTAAAAACTCCTTATTTTTCTCCTGCCAAAGAAACAGTAATTTTTTTTAATAGTTCATTTAAAATTTATTGTGTGTGCTCTCAGTTTATTTCACTTACATTGGCAATCTATTACTTGTGGCTGTTTTTTACATGAGATGCTCGAATGCTATTTATTTTCTCACTTCATAAATAAGTTAGTGCATTGCATTTATTCTTCTTTGCAAATGCATATTTAACAGTTGGTGTGAATTAAAAAAGTAATAACTTGAAGTCAAAGAAAAGGTTCTGTTAAGATACCTTTTAAACATAGCATTGCATTTAAAAAGTCATTTTTAAGTTAATATAAAAGTTGATTGTTGTCGTAATTTGTTTAATTTTCTTTCTTCGGAAGCAGAACGATAAAAAAAGGTCCTTAAAAACTTGTTTTTGTCCTTAAAAACTCCTTATTTTTTATTTTTAAAAATGAGTGTGAACCCTGAGATTGTAAACAACTCTTGTGCAGCTAATGAATATTCGATTAATTGAAAATTAGAATAGGAAAGATATAAAAATTAAACACAAAAGAAATAATTTGATAAAACTTCTTAAAATTACCAATTTTAGATAAAGAAACGAACACTCTTCGAGTTATGCATGGATAACTCTATAAATATTGCACTTCTTTTTTGCATTCTCTGCTTCCAGACAACATGTTTAATTACTATTACGCCTGTCGCAGTTGTATAATTTTTGTGTTGTATCCACACATATATATTTAAAAAACTGAATATAAGTATTGCTCATAATTTTTCAATTACAATGCAATATATTTAATGTACTATTGTAGGGTGGATGCTTTGTTTCTATACAAAGCATGTATTGCAACATTTCTTAATGTAACTGTCCAGCCCATTTTTTTTCAAAAGGAACTTTTCTGTTTATTTTTACAACTTTTATTTTGGCAAATTTTTTAAATATAGAACAAACATAAGGTGTTACTATCAGAGTTAAAGAAGTTGTGGATTTTTTAAGTAGAAAGTATAGTGTAATGTATTTTATGATTTTTAAATTAGTTATTATTTTTAGTTAGTTTTATTATTTTTATATTATATTTTAAGTAGAAAGTACACTAATGTATTTTATTATTTTAACTAGAAAGTATTCTGTGGTATATTTTATGCTTTTTAGTAGAAAGTATACTGTAATATATTTTATGCTTTTAAGTAGAAAGTAAACTAATGTATTTTATGATTTTAAGTAGAAAGTACACTGTAATATATTTTATGCTTTTAAGTAGAAACTATACTGTAATGCATTTTATGATTTTAAATAATCTCTAAACACTTTCTCCTTGAAATTTTCTTTAACCTTTTCAGTTCCAACTCTTTTGTTGTAGAAAACCTTTTTTTTTTCTTCTTTTAAATTGTGTGTTTTGGTCATCTAAATTTTTATAGAATTTTTGGATCACTTGTTTATGAAATTAAAAAGCATCATAAAGGATCAATGGAGTAATCTTTGAAGCATCCACTTTCCATTTAGAATCATCAGGTTTTATTGAAGTTGAAATATTTACTTTAATTGCAAAAAAAAGTCAATTATTGACAGATCTTAATAAAAATTACAATAGCAAAAAAATAAAATTATTTTTATGCACATTTCTCTGTAAGAGTGTCTATTGAATTGTTATTGTTAGGAATATTCAAAACCTAACAATGTTGAAAAATTGTCCCAATCATAATAGCAGAATGCAGTGATGCTGAGTTAAAAGTTTAAAATTCTACTAATAAAATAACGATGGTAAAAATAGATGCAACTCATATAATACTTAGTTATTTATTTAAAATTCCAGCACATAAATAAATAGATTAAAACTTATTACTAACTAACAAAAAAGGAAACACCACGTCATGTGGCTCGACATCTCACGTAAATTATAGCAGCAAATGGCTGCGGTAGACATCCATAGTTCAATCGGATTATCACGATCGTATGAGCATTTGAGTGCCGGAAAACTACAGTACTGACACGCGGAACAAAATCAGAACATGTCAGGTGCAGAATGAAGTTGGTATATATACCAAAAAGGCCAACTTCATTTACATAATATGGCACGGTTAAACTGACATGACATTTGCATACAGTTTGATAAATTATATTATACAAGTATTTACATAAAGTAAAATGTATACTTTATGTATAAAGCAAAAACATAAATACTACTTCAAAGGCTGATCAATTATTATTTATATGTGATCAGGGAATAATAAATCTGTTCCGATCTTAAAAAGATCGATTGGGAAGAGATTTATTTCCAAAGTGAAGTGAAGTGGTCTCTGGACTATTCGTCAGCAGAGAACCACCGGCAAATCCAAAAACGTACGAGCTTCACAGGAAAAATACTATACAAAGTGTGCAAGTAATATTTGCACCTTTTTCCTAACAGTTATTAGCGCATAAACCTAAAATGTTCACCATGCACCAACAGATTGCATTCTATATTTCCTAGCCACTCATGTAGTTACCATGGCAATAACTGGATCTCATCCTACAAATTTGTAAATGGGTGGTTTTCGTATGAAACCACGAGAAAAAGGGTTAATGAGTAAGAGTTTCTTGTTCTTCCACCCAGGCGCAGCGGGCCTCCTGGTGTCGACCAACCGCATCCTGACGAAACTCCTCCTACGGGATGAGCAGCTGAACACGCTCCTCTTCTTCTGCGTGTCCATCGCATGCGTCCTGCTGTGCTGTGTGGTGCACGCAGGGCTGGGGAGGTCCCCTTTTGTGCGCTACCATGTGGAGAGGTGCCAATCCGAAGACACGGGACGTGTGGTGGCCCTGGAGCCAACAGAGGACGTTGGGCTGGTGAGTGTGGCTTTTGCAGGAGATATGGTCATTGGATCTTTTAGTTACGAGTAAACCGTCTGTATAGTTAGAACATATGGAGTAGCAATTAAACAAGTTCCTCTGTTTAGGGGCATACATAGCAAAAATTAATAAATGGAATGAAACCAAATTTCATATTAACAGTATTGAAGGTATGCGGGAGAAGATTTCCATAAATTTTTTTTTTAACAAAAATCAACGAGAGGACGAATTAAGGCGCTTTCCATGCGGAAAGGAAGTATAAAATACATTTTTAAAAAAACAGTTGTTTTAGGCACTCAAATTAACTCAAAGGAAATTATTCTTTATTCATCAGATTCGGACACACATTGGGTGCAAACAAGAAAAGTCAGAAAATTGACAGTTTTAAAACTGTTGTTCTGGATGACTAAAAATAATTTCTATTAAAATTGGTGATAGATTCTATTAAAATTGGTGGTGAAACTCAAAATAAAACTGATTCTATGTTTTATAATTTTCAGTTAATTTTTTTTTTATGAATTTTAAAACAATTGAATCATTAAATTAAGAAAATGACTCGATTAACTTAGTTTGTGAATTATATAATTTGCAGGAAACCCAAAAATACATGTAAAATAAAATTAATACATAAATTTGAATATATTAGATTAGAAGAAAACCACTTAAATACATACAAGTATATTGCAGAATATAGACACACATTATTTATAAGCAACATTTACAATTACATGTATAGAATGGAAACAAAAAATAATTCTGAAAAGAAAAATCAAGTTGTAAATACTTGCAGCAATGTTTGCCATGAGAATCAATATTTGTCGCAACAATTTTAAGGTAACTCGCAGCTTATTTCGAGTCCTGGTACCTCTAACGACTCATTTTGAGTGTTCCTGCAGGTGGACATGCTGGAGGAGCCTGGGTGCGGCCGCTATGGAGTTCTCTCCCTTCGCTCTCCCCCTCCCTCCCCGGAGGAGGAGGGGGAGGAGCCCTCCACCACCTACAGGGTGCAGGAGGTGGTGGTCAAGATGAGGAGGGGGGCCTCCTACACCAGGAACTTGCGGTGGTGGTCATCTGCCAAAAGTGAGTAAACAACGAGGAGTTGTTAACTTTTTGGCTTTGATTTGCTGACTGTCAGAGGCCAAAATAATGACCTGTTCTTTTGTTCCCTGTTCTTCAAATTATATGAGAACTGCATGTTCTTGGAACATGAAAAATTCTTTTCATTTGCTTGCTCTTTATATAACCCTATTTAAAAGTATCATTACTCTTTTATTAACATACATGGTGCGTTCCAAAAGTAATGCGACCAAATTCATAAAGACTCGTCTATTATTTTTACAATTAGTTAAAAATCTTCAAAATAGCACCCTCTTGCGTCGATACATTTATGGAGGCGGTATTTCCAGGCCTGGAAGGCATCCAGGAAGACCTTCTTCGGGAGGTCCTTTAGAGCCGATGTACATGAGCCTGGATGTTTTCAATCGTGTCCCAATGTTTCCCTTTCAGGGATCCTTTTAAGCGAGGAAACAAAAAAAGTGTGGGGGAGTCAGGTCAGGACTTTAGGGAGGCTGGGGAACCAGTGGGGTATGGGTCCTGGCCAGGAAATTGTTGACAACAAAGGCGCTGTGGCTTGGCGCGTTCATGATTAAGTTTCCATGCGTCCTTGATGTCACTTCGGCAGTGCAAGACCCTCCTTTTCAGCCTTTTGAACACTTCCAAGTAAAAAGGTGCGTTCACAGTGGTCCCGGTAGGTACGAATTCGTGTTGGACAATGCTTTTGACATCAAAGAAGACAATGAGCATTGATTTGGACAAGCTATCACTCCCAAAGGCCTGCTGAATTAATAGAAACGTTTCGGTGGAGGGCTTCCCAAGTTTAACGCAAAATTTGATATCTTAACGTTGCTCCATCGATCGCGCCGTGTTACATTAAGATCAAAACAGGCTTCACAAAAACGCATGTCCTGACCTTTTGACAGCTCGGATCCGAGGGAGAATGGGTTCATTATGAAGCTAATAAACCCCTCCGCCTAACCCAATAGGTTAGAGGGCACTGCGGTGTATAGTCGTGTCTGGAAAAAATTAGTCGCATTACTTATGGAACGCACCTTGTATATTATTGATACTTTGCATTTGAGTTTTGTCTTTGTTACCGAAATCCCAATGGGTTATTTTGTCCCTCTGTTCTTCAAATTGTACAAGAACATCATATTCTTGAACATAAACATCATACATAAGAAACACTTTTCTATCACTAACCTTGTTCTTTATCCAATTCCATTTAAAAGTGTGACATAACTTGTGTATCAACGTTTTTTATTAACCTTTTGCACTCGAATGCTGCCTTTAAGTCACAGAAATAATTGTTTCTCTCTGTTCTTTAAAATGAAAGAAAATAACATATTTTTGACAGCTCGGATCCGAGGGAGAATGGGTTCATTATGAAGCTAATAAACCCCTCCGCCTAACCCAATAGGTTAGAGGGCACTGCGGTGTATAGTCGTGTCTGGAAAAAATTAGTCGCATTACTTATGGAACGCACCTTGTATATTATTGATACTTTGCATTTGAGTTTTGTCTTTGTTACCGAAATCCCAATGGGTTATTTTGTCCCTCTGTTCTTCAAATTGTACAAGAACATCATATTCTTGAACATAAACATCATACATAAGAAACACTTTTCTATCACTAACCTTGTTCTTTATCCAATTCCATTTAAAAGTGTGACATAACTTGTGTATCAACGTTTTTTATTAACCTTTTGCACTCGAATGCTGCCTTTAAGTCACAGAAATAATTGTTTCTCTCTGTTCTTTAAAATGAAAGAAAATAACATATTTTTGAGTTTAAGAGTCATTCTCTTTTACTTTAACCCATTGTTGCCTTCTCTCAGGCAACAACATAACAACCAGTTATTTTGATTATTTGTTTTTTTAAATTAATGAGAACAGTATGATCCTGTGTTTAAAACTAGGATCATTCCTGCTTGCCGGAAACATTACAGGACGATCCTCATCCACAAGAAAGGGGATTGGGACGAACCGTCGAACAATATCCCTCTGCTGCACAGTTTACAAACTCTACAGTAGGTGCTTCACTGCCAGCTTCATTTACCGGCTGATGACGCACATTGGCTGAGCACAATGAAAAAGGGATTTATGCCGTTCAAAGGTACCTTCGAACATCAGTACATCATATGGTGCAGATCGACCTCGCCAAACCATTCGGGTCGGTCCCACACCAGGCCATTGACGTAGCTCTGCGAAGGGAGGGAGCGGACCCTCACTTCAGCGACGCCATACGCTGCCACCTCGACCGAATTCATTGCCGGGCCAGCATCTCGGAACCTGTCTCCATCAATGCCAATGTCCGTCAAGGCTGCCCAACATGCAGCCCCCTCTCAATGCAATCTCATCTTGGGCCCATGCTACAGCACCTCCAGGGCGACGCCACCGCTAAACAGGGGCACCACCAGATCGTCACATTTGCCAATGGCATCTTCCTCCTGAGCCACTCCAAATAAGAGCTTCAGGACATGCTGCCCAATCTCGCCAAATGGCTGGGGCTAGATATTAACTCGAGGAAGTGAAGCACCATCCACAAGTCTGGGAAAACTCCAAGAAAAATCCGACCCAACAGTTCCACCTCAACGATGAACCAATAACAACCATTCTCAACACCGATTGGCCGCCCAGAACACCGCCGACTTCGACGCCCTACTCGGGCTAGGGGAAAAAATAGGCGAATCCTGCCTCACCCCATGGTAGAGGAATGACTCCCTAAAGTCATTTTTCTATCCCACCCTTACCTTTGCCATACGGGCCAACAACTACAGCAAACAGCAGCTGAGAAGGATGAACGATGAGCCACCCAAATGCATCAGACATCACTCAAACTGACGGACAGTGCTGCCAAGTGTCAAATAAATACATCTATGGAGCTGCAGAGCGGATGGCTCTACATCCCCAACCCGGAGGCCGAAAAGATTGTCAACATCGACTTGGCCTTCAAGCTCCTCATCTGCTCGGACAACTATGGCAGACGGCTGGCCTGGGACAAAGTCATCAGAAGGAGAATCCAGACGCCTCGGACGAGACCCCCTCCCACATCGAGCCCTTTCTCTCCTGCACCCTGGACGACAAACACCTTTACCGAAACCACCTGTATGGGGAAAACCATCTGGTCCTCAGCCAGGAGGCCTACATTACTGTCGTCCTGGAAGTGCCCCGAGTTCGGGGTGATCAGCGCCTCCATCTAAGACGTCAACCTGTCCAGAGCAGACCGTAGAAATATACAAAAGAACATAAAAACGACGACCACCAATCCTCTGGCATCGACATGGTCCCATGCGCGTGCTGCCTTCACGCGTCTGGGGATCAAGTGGAGATGCAAGGAGCTCCTGGAGATCGAGATCATTGCAGATGATGATGTCCTGACTGCTGCTCAGCGGACTAACATTTGCCAAAAGCTCAAGCACTGGCTCTGCAAGCAGTGGTTAGAGGAGCTGATTCGTCTTCCAAGCCAAGGCAAAGCCATCGAGTTGACCTCTCGACGCAAGGCGATCAATCACTTCCTGCGATCGGGCACCTTCACCAAGTTTGCCGACTGGAGATTCATTAATTCTGCTCGCTTGAATCTCTTGCGGCTAAATGCCAACAAACCGTGGGACGACTCGTCAAGTGGTTGTAGAATATGCAGCCGCAATGAGGAAACCTTTCAGCTTGTCCTGAGTAAGCTGTCTTCCGGTAATGGCGATGAGAACCAAGCGCCACAATGCCATCGTGGCCCGCCTTGCCAAAAGGGAATGATCTTCCAATGCCACGTCTTCGGCCCATTCCACCTGAAATTCGTCTGCGGCGAAATGCTGCCCGCCTCTTCCAACAACATCCAGAGGACAACCACCCGGACTTCTCTTAGTTGGACGTTGCTCAGGACGGAGCCACCACTTCTGAACTGATTGGAAGCACTATCCAGGACATTCGGGGTACAACAAATGCCACTCAGTTTAGTCTTGCAGATGTTTCCACCACTCATGTCTTTCTAGTGGTGTTTCCCTCGACCTCCTCAAATCGCAAAACCTTTTTGAGGATAAAACACAAAAAGACTATTGGAGTTTCCTACACGACTGCAGTGGAAACAAATAGCTCTCTCACGGAACTCTTAATGGAACTTTCAATACTGTTATTCATTGAAACTTTTAGAAAAATGCAGTTTGTGCTGCGCCTTAAGGGCGGGAATTTGTGAGAATCTCATCAATAACGCAGTTTGTGCTGCCCCCTAAGATGAAGCTGTAGTTTGTTTTTTATTCTTCTACTTGTAAATCGTTCTAATTATCTGTTCGCAGCACTGTACTAGGCGACCAATATACTTATAACTGTTGTTAAAATAAAAAAATTCTGTTCTTATCAGCTTTGTTGAGGCATTCCCAAAACTAAATAACCGAGAACACAATGCTAATCAAACATCACTAGGGGACTAACTACCTGGACCCAGCGCCCAGCCTGACAACGGCCACGTGGCAGAAGCCTACATCCTGGGGCAGGAAACAGCCCACATTGAAGCCGACGAGCCCGCACCACTCGATTAGTTCCGACAACCGCTATCGGACTTCCTGGCTGGCGCCTCAACGCAGACGGATGGGGCCAATTCGAAGACCTGCTGGAGAGCAACACCACCCCATCGGCGAGAACATCAACCTCCCTCCGCCCCGCGACTCGTCCTTGCACTTCACGCCGTAGCCGGTGGACACTAAAAACCACCGGCTAATCCAGCTGTGGTACAACAAAAACCGCAGGCGTGCGGTGCGCCTCATAACGGAGGGCGAGTCAAGCCATTGCCACCTTGAGGGAGGCCACCTCGTCGAACATTTCAAGTGGGTCTTCGAGAGATGTCCATTCGATGATGACATCTTCCCAGACATCTCTGACAAACGGCCCCACCACCCTCTTCTCGAACAATGAGGTCAAGTCCTGGCTTCATCGTTTCAAGAACTCAGTACCTGGGCCGAGCCGCATGTCTTATGCGATCCTGAAGTCGACCAACCCAGACTCCATCGTCCTGACGAAGGTCCTTATCATCTGCCTGCAGGTCCGACACATTCCTGCTTCCTGGAAGCATTCCAAGACAATCCTCGTATAGAAAAAGGGGATCATGATGAGCTGTCGAACTAGGGACCAATTTCCCCTTGCAGCACGCTCAACAAGCTATATGCTGGGTGCCTCGCCGCTCGTTTCACAAGTTGGCTAACAACACATGAAGTGCTCTGCAAGACGTAGAAAGGGCTCATGCCGTTCGAAGGCACGTTTATGCACCATTACATCGTCAAGCAGGAGATGCACTGGGCAACTGTCAACCAGAAGGACCTTTACATGGCACAAATAGATCTTGTCAACGCATTCAGGTCGGTGCCCACCAAGCGATCGACGTCGCGCTCCAAAGGACTGGGCCCACACTTCAGCGACGTGATCCGCTCTCCATATGCGGCAACCACCACAGAATTCATCGTTGGGGATGGGATCTCGGACCCCGTCCTCATCAAAGCCGGTGTAAAGGATACCCAGCATCCGGACTCCTCTTCAACCTCGTCCTGGACCCTATCCTTCAACACCTGCAAAGGGCTACTTTTAAATAAGGCATAAGTCTCAAATAGCGAATGTAGCTGCTGCAGTACCCCAGTCAAGGTGTAGCGATAGAGTGCTGTACCACGGACTGTACCAGCAATCATTTCATATGGAGGGGCGACTACATCCGGTTTGCAGACTGGAGGTTTGTGCTCCAGGCCAGACTCAACCTCTGCGGTCTGCGTGGACAATGGAGAGGTGAGAACCAGGACATCGACAGTTCCTCTCTCCGCCCCATCTTGGGCCTGACCAAGGTGGGCTCTCATCGTAGATTTTGCTGTCCCATATGAGAACCGACTGCAGGCGTTCAACGAGACATGCACCGAGAAGATGGAGAAGCATATCCCTGTCATCGAGAGCATTCGACACCGCTTCACCAATGTCCAAGTGGACACCATTATCGTCTGTGCTCTCGTAAGACTCCCGGAATGATCAAATGTTGAAGATTTTCACAAATAGAACATACACGAAAAAATGAAAAAAAAATTGTGCCAAAACATTCTCACACTCGACATACATTTTTCACCTCCACATCCGGAAGCGCACCTCCCGACAAAGCCCATCAGATGACGGACCACAGGAGGAGCCAGTGATGCCCAGCAAACCCCTCAAACAGGCAGCTCTGGACCCGTTACTCCAGCCACCGACAACAGAGCTGCATGCTCCTACACCCCGATTAAAGAGCTCATCAAAAAAACTTGCAAGTCTAAAACAGATTATGACTTTTTACATTTATCAGCATAAATAATTTTAGGGAAAAGAACAGAATGAAGATTAACTGTTCTATAGAAATAATGCAATTATTAATAATGTTACTGGAATGCAAAGGGTTAATTAGAAATTATTTTTTTCATCCAGAAGAACCAAGTATGTTGGTAATTTAAAACTTTATTCATATTGAAATTCCTTCCAACCCTTGTTCATTTTTAAACCTTTGACAAATGCATTAAACCTCTAAGTACATGTTTGGTATAATGGGATTAATATTCAAATTCACGCATCCACCCTAAACGTAAAAAGAACACACTAGTTTTTAAAAAGTGCAGGAACCAGAGATAACTGTTCCATAAAAAGAACCTAAATATCAAACATCAGTGTTCACTCTAGAAATAAAAAAGGGCAGGGCGCTGTTGCCTGTAAAAGGGCACCCCGTTTTTGAAAAGGCTCTTCTTGTTTTTAAAAGGGCACTTTTTAAAAAAAAAGTTTGAGATGAGCGTGGCCACCCGTTGATATATCGGACCCGTGACAAAACAAAAAAAGTTCCGATTTGTTGATTGGTATTGCGCTAGAGCTTCATATTGGGCTATTGGTGACGATTCGGGGCTTATTTTGAAAGAAAGACCCGTTCAAAATTGATATATCTCTATGAAGATACTACTTAAAATCTAACAATTAAAGATGAATGTTTTCGCTAAAAACCAAATCTGTAAGTAGCCCTAATCAGACCCCTTACAAAACTGATATAAAGGCTACTTAAATCTGAAATGTGGTAATAAAAGGTATTGTAACCACACAAACCAACTTCACTTTTAAAAAAAACATAGCATTTCATATGCTGGTACAGGCAACCAATAGGATTAGTGGAATGCCCCATGCTCGAAATAACCACGGAATCATCGCGATTGTACAACACGCGTAGTTAAAAGGAGTTTGTTTTTCTACTGTCATACTTCACTTAATTCCAATTTATACACACATTTTTTTTAATCGATGCCTTTTTTTAAAGACTTCTAGGTAAGCAAGGGCGCTTGTGCTTGACTAAATAGGGCAAGAGGAGCGGAATTTTTTAAAAAAGGGGCATGAGGGCGCTATCAAGAAGAAAAAAGGCAGGCAGGGCGGACCGCCCTTCAAAAAATGCCTAGAGTGAACACTGAAACATGATCATGGATTGCAAAAAGTAGCATCCGGTAAGGGGGTGGGGGTGTTAGTAAATATTATGTCTACACTTATTTATATTTAAATCTTTTTAATTTTATTTTGGTATGTACTGTCAGACACAGATGCCAGTTATTGTCAAGGTTCTTATGGACCTACCTTAGAAGTCTTTAGAAAATTCTTTGTCCAAAGGGTCCTTATAAATTTTCAAGTTACCGAAGGCTCTTGGAAAGTCCTTAAAAACAACTCTTATTTAACTAATTTGTATTAAACCTCTGTTCAATTTTTTTTTTACTGTGAATTAAATACAACTTTGTATACTAATAGATAACACATGACTGCATTGCACCCAATAGCTTTTAGGTTGCATCTATTTTCCTCTTTTATATTCTTAATTTTGATTTTTTTTAAATAGTTATTTTACTAAGATACATACTTACTTTAGAATTATAAAGAACAATTAATGGTAATGGGGAAAATTAAAAAAAAAAATAGTAATAGCTGATTGATATATAAAAAAAAATATTTATAAAAACATACTGAATTGTATATCTGTTTGAAAGTTCTTCCCCAGATATGCTGTATCTGTTATACAGACAAATTGATATCCGTTACATCACTACGAACTGCTTGATCCTTGGAACAAACTGTTTTTCAACTAAACAAAGTGTCTTTCCTTGTTCCTGCGTGTGACGTGCTCTTCCTCGTGTTTCAGGGGGCGTGGTGCGTCGGTGGGAGGTGTGCCACCAGGTGTGGCCGTACGCCCTGTCCATCTGCCTGGCCTACCTGGTCACCCTGTCCCTGTTCCCCGGCATCGAGAGTGAGGTGGTGAGCTGCCGTCTTGGCTCCTGGATGCCCGTCCTGCTTATGGCCGCCTTCAACCTCTCGGACTGTGTAGGGAAGGTGAGTCGTTGCCATCCGTTTTAGGTTAGCCTAGTGATGAGATGATAATTGAATAACAGTTAAAATATATCATTTTTTAAATTTGGCGCTGTTGCATTTGAATAAGTATTATCGAAGCTATTTTTTCGACTATATATATCGTTAAAAATATATATTTGAATTGTTTGTAAATATCTTAATTAAATGCACTGAATATAGTTTTCGCATAGACATTTTATGAGCATATTTTTGGAAGAAAGTAAATAGCTTTAATTTCTTTGAACATATAGAAATGAAATAATGCTTTTCAAATTATATTATACAGTAAAAGAAAATTTTGCTTAAAATATATATTTTTTGTAGAACAAGCAGTTTTGACATGATTTTTTGGTTTTTAGTTAATTTGAATTCAACACTTATGTACACCTCTCCCTTTCTAAAAAAATACCTAAATAACAGTTAAAAATAACTGTTATTTGTTAATAATATCGTAATAAGTATTGTTTTTTCTGAATAACTGTTAAGCTCATCCCTAGGTTAGCCACGCACTAACCACAATTTCATTGACACGTTGATTCTTCTGAACATCTAAACAAATCACATGAACTGATTCTGATTGTTTACTTCATACAACTCAGGGCTTCCAGGTTTCTGATTTTGCAATTATCATAGCAGGGTTTGAAATAAGATTTTGAAGCTGTCAGCAACCACTGTCATGAGCTTTTATAAGCTCTCGGCAAAAACTATTGAGCTCACAGCAAAATGCAAAATAAATACATAATTAAAAAAACTTGACCAAATTAGTATTGCGAACTATAAAATTTGCATGAAATACAAACATACATGCAAGATAAAAAATACTTAAATTTCAATACTTCAGATTTTAAAAAGCAACACTTAAATACATACAAGTATAATTCAGAATGCATGCACATATTATTTATAAGCAAGGTCTATGGGTATCAAGGTAAGCATGGGTCTATTTATTAGCACTAATTGGTGCAGCAATTTTAAGGTTGCTGCATTGCCGTTGCTTACTTCAAGTTCTGTGCCATAGCAAAGGTGAAAAATTGACAAACTCGGATTACTGCAATCCATACAAAATCGTCACATTTTCAATTATTTGCCAAAGCTGTTATGGAGTGAAAGGATATTTTGCACAAATAAAAAATTGCTTAGTGAGTGAATACATTTGAGTTTACAACTAAATAGTTCAGTTGCATATCCAATAGTTTCCAGTGCCCCACTAGCCTTTTCATTTTAAAGTGAGGTGGTGGCATTTTTGCCCCTTTGCATACATGCCAACTTGTATGAATTAACAGTATAACATGTTTTCCTCAAATTAACAAAAATCCATGAATTTCATTTTATTGAGTGACATTATTTCCACTAAGTACCTAATGTTTTTATTGCCCACCTTGAAAACAAAATCACAGCTTTGACGAATCGCATATTTATGTTTTAAAATTATACAGATTTTCCGACCTTTTAAAAAAAATTACTTTTTAATTTTGCCTTTTACAGCTTGCCTTGATATTAGTAACATTGGCTTGCGCTATAGAACTGACTCTATTTTAGAGTAAAGTTATAAATAATAATTAAAAGTACCGATGTTCAGAGCATTGAGAACAAATAAAGTATGTAGCTAACTAACTGGGTATTTACAATTTATGATGTTTTTAAGGCATAACAATTGGGAAAGGTGAGATTTTTTTTAAAAAAATATTTCATTATTTTTGCATTGCATTTTAAGTAATATGTCTATGATTTTATTCTAATTTTTTTTATATATACTTCATCCTAAGATAATTTCACTGTTTGTCATTTTAAATTAACAATGTGGAAGTTGGTTAAAAATGACTTTTCCTTATGCTAAAAGGTTTTTTAAAAAAACTCAACTTTATTTAGGTATTTTATTAAAATCTGTAATAGGATTACATAATCCATCTCAAAAACTGCATCCCTCCTTTACAGGTGCTTGCTTCCGTGCCCTTCGCCTGGAGTCCCCTCCGCCTCCTGCTTCTCTCCATCTCCCGCCTCCTCCTGGTGCCCCTCCTGGCGCTGTGTGCAGGGCCCAGGGGAAGCCCCCTCCTCCCCGGGGAAGCCTGGCCCCTGTTCCTCTCCCTAGTGCTGGGACTCACCAACGGGCTGGCAGGGTCACTGCCCATGATAGTGGCGCCATCTGCTGTGCAGGATGAGCACAAGGAACTCACAGGTACCTTCACTTACTATTGCAGTGATCTGATTTTTAAACAGACAGGGTTGCAAGAAAGCTATCCTTTTTTCTTTTTTTTTAAAAAAGGCCAGTCCAGCTGATTTTTATTATAAAAGACTGGTTCTTTTTTTTAAAAAGCTGTTTTTTTTTTTTTAAATATTCAAACACTTTCCAACTTGTACTATTTTGCTTTGCTTATAGCTACTCCAGTCAAACTTCATTTAATTAAAACAACACTAATGCATTCTGTAGGTTAGCTAGTGTCATGGGTGAAACTTTTTCGATTTTTGCCCAAGTCAAAATGTGCTGAAAAAATGTACATAATTAATGCTTGTAGCTGGCAATTGTGCAAAACCAATAAAAAGTAAAATAACACAATATCTAATTGTCTTGTTATAGGTAAGGAGGTGATATCACATAACTAAGAATTATATTTTTCGCCATTAGCTGATCAAGTTATAAGCGTGATTGTAATATCGAGTTGCTTGTTATAATCATGATTGTTTTTTCTAGAGATCTGATTAAGTGTATAAATATTTTTCTATGTGCAAAAAAGAATCTTATGTCTTATCACAATATGCAGGTTTTCGAAACTGACATTTGGTATGATTATGATTGTGTGGTGCTTGATTTTATAATTTAGCTGCTTTTATATTTTGTTTTTGATGTTTTTATTTATGATTTTCCTTGTTTTATTTTTTGCATTAGACTCTGGCTGATATCAAAGATTAAAGATAACAGAAACTGTGATTTAATATTTGCATATGTTTTCTCATGTGAAGGACTTATTTTTCTTCTCTAAAAGAATTGAGTTAGGTAATTACTTAAATAATCATTCTTTCGTTATTTGCTACAGGGTTTATATGGTCCTTAGCAGAACGTGTAAAAAAATTATCATTATTTTTTTCAGATGTTTTAAAATTTTAAATCAGATTTTATTTTACTAATATGTTTAAATACTTTACAAATGTGTATTCTGGTAAATACCTAGTGGGTAGGGTAAATAAAAATGGGTATTTATTCAATCTTACCTCATGTAAATACCTGCCCCAAATGACATGTTTCATGCATTTGTTACTATATAAATATTTCATTTCTCATGCAGTCAGTGGTTAATTTTAGGGTTTGCATATTTTCTCTACTTCTTTCATACCTACTAGGATGTAAAAAGAATCACCATCCCTTTAAATTTATCATTAAAATGAAACCCAATCGATTCTTTTATATATTTTATTAATTTAAACCATTTGCTTTCTTGGGAAAATAAAATAACTCGGTAACAAAAGTCTTAACACTTGTGCTCAGCAGATTGTAACATAGGATAAGAAGGAACTGCAACTGGAAATGTCCACTCTAGGTATGGATAGAAAACCGGGGGGAAAAAAACGCTTTCTAGATGAAGAATGGTAAACACCCATTATCACAAAGAGGTGTTGGGTTGGGAAAAAAGGACTGGGAGGAAGTTTCAATAGATAAAGGAAAAGTGAACCTTAGAGAAAAGACACGAATAAGGAAGAAAAGTTGAAGTGACCGTGAAATAAATTCTACCAGTGAGATTTTTTTTCCAAAAGGATTTCTCAATTTTTTTAATTGATTTAAATCTAGGATTTTTTTTATTAATCAAGTGATTTAAATCGTTGATTCCCTGGTCCTTATAAACTCCTTATTTTTGTTTCATGTCCACAAGGGTTCTTATAAAAAGAACTTAGAAACTCAGATTTTTATTACTTATTACTTGAAGTACTTTTTATTACTTGAAGTACTTAAAAGTCCTTTTTATTACTTGAAGTACTTAAAAGTCCTTTTTTTCAGATTATGGTCACTTTTTCCCTTATTTTAGCAAATATATTTTTTTCTCTTTGTGTCAATGATAACAAATTTTTTTCCTTTTTCCCTCCCTATTTAGCCTAAGGCTTATTTTTTTCATTTTGTAATAGCCATTCATGTTCGTCACCATCAACATTCATGTTTGCTTTTGTGTTGAGTATGCTTATGGTGTGTCGTAACTCTCAAAATATCGTTTAGGAAGGAGTGCCTTTTTCTTTTTTTCTTTCTATACAAATACAATTAATCATATTGTTAGAAAAACAAATGTAAATGATTATCTTGTTTATTATTTTAATTGTATTCGACTCGGTGCTGCTATGTTTCAGATTTCAAAATAAAGATGAAAAATCGTCAAAAGTCATAATATGATTTTCCATACAAAATCGCCAAATTGTCGATTATTTGCCAAAGTTGTTAGCACGGTATCGAGCGAAAGGATATTTTGTCCAATAGTTGCATATCCAATAATTGCTGAGTGATCAGATACAATTTGAGTTTTTCAGTTGCATGCAACTAAATAGTTTGGTCGGATGTAGGATAGTTGCCAGTGAGTGGCTAGCACTGGCAACTTTTTAATTTACATCTCTTTTTGCTCCATTGCGGACTTAAATTTTGTAGGTCCCTTTTTTTAAGATGCTTGGTTCCTTTTCCCCATAGGGACATATGTAAAAAGAGTTGCGAGCCCTGAAACTTTTATGCTGTAAAATACTCTTTAAGTCATTGAAGCAACTATAATTTAAATATCAAATTTTTTTTTTATCTTAATGAGAACTTAACAAAACTTTGTATCTGAGTGACCCACCATAGAGTAATGATACAAATAGAGGAATAAAAATCCGTGTGTCCATCATTGAAACCACGTGATATATGGAAATGCCAATTCATTCATGCGCCAATATTACTTGGCGGGAGTTGGCGACTTTCAGAACTAAGCGAGATCGAAGTATTGTAATATGGTTTTGTGTTTAACTTTGTATTTAAATATTGTTTTTTTAACGAGTGGCAGAATTTAAGGGAGTTTAACAGATATATTAAAGATATTTTTCTTACTTTGTACTTTTGAAATAATTGCGTTTTGTTTTTATGTAAAAAATTTACCATAAGTGAAGTTTTTTCAATTGTTATTTTGTTTAGTTCAATAATAAAATATGAACAATAAAACCGGAGAAATATAAACAGTTTTGTTTTTTCGAGTATTGAACACAAAGAAAATTATATTTTCGTTTCGTTAATGAAGAGGAAATATTTAGTTTGTTTGGAAATAAGTAAATACGTACATATATGTTAAGAAGTTGAATACGGACAGAACGCTTTATCACCAAAAAGAAGAAAGTGAGTCAAATTTGGAACTCCTACAGATGTCTGAACGCCAAATGTAGCAGCGCTAAAATCATGTGATGTTGTTTTCTTTCAATGTTGACACTGCGGCCTTACGAGAGTCTGGCATTGAAGGCGCTCTAAATTTAATATAACAACTCTCTGTGACCCACAGCTTCTTTTGTATATTCAATAGATATATCCTATTTCACCCATTTGCCATTCTAAGTATCCTATTTTTAAATATACAAATACAAATATTGACGACCAACGACAGGCTCAAAGCCCAACATGATTGGCAGTGGCGGATTTAACGGGCGGCAAATGGACAGTTGCCGCCTGGGCCCCCTTGTCTTGGGTCCATTTGGGGCCCCCTCGACTCCAAAAATTTGAAAAGGGAGGAAAAGAAATAATTGTTTCTTTTATTTTTTAACAAATTTTAATTTTACTAAACATTTCACTGAAATTATCTGTTTGGATTCCTTTATCCTTATGCATATGAGTAGACAGGTGCCCCTTCTTCAACGAGCCCGGGCCCACTCCTCTTTACAGGGCCCCATTATCGAATAGGTCCGTGCAAACAGCACTTGTACTTAAGGTTTCTGAGCAGCCCCCAAATAATCTACGACGCGGGGGCAAGGCCCTGCTTTTGTAAAGAGGCCAAACGTGGGGCCTCTTACCAGGCGCAGGGCCCTGTGCGAAGGTAGCTGCGAGAATCTATGAACTATCGATTCTCGCAGATACCTTCTCTAAAACATGCTATTGAAACCATATTGTGGTTTGTCTATTCTAGCCACGACCGCATAATTTCGTTAATCTTAAAATACTTCATTATAAGTTGCCAGTTTATTCTAAAACAAAACCATATCCCATGTCTTCTATAATGGTTTTAAATTTATTGCTTTTGTTGGTCCGCGAAAACACCTGCTCTTTGATTATTATCTAAATTTTTCGAAAAACAAGCGAGCGATTTGTTTTCATTTTTTACGAATCAACTCATCACCCCGACCCAGGACGCAAACCAGTCGGCGCGTATCACTCTTTTTATTTTTATTATCAGACACCCTTTTTTTTATCAATGTAACTTTTTACATTAAAATGTTGTATTACGTAATCTATAGGCGCCGAAAGTCTGGGCATATTTTTCCTCGTTTTATTACTCTTTGTGATTTGCGGTCGTCCCCCTCTCCCCCCCCCCCCTCCCCCCCCGAAAAAAATTCTTGATTTAGGAAAAAAGAGGGGGGGGGGTTGTGGAATCACCCCCCCTCCTCTTTTGTAATTAGTGACACTTGGGCGTACTGGTTGATAGATGCTCTTTTTATTGTGACATGGGCACTGCCATTATATGCTTGTGGAGGTTTAGAATGGACTACACAACTACAATGCCCAGTGAGGTTGTAGGGGACTACTTGAAAAAAAAATCCCTAATTGATGAGATCGATCAGCTTCCATTTCACAGCTTCTTATTTCAGAGTAAGACGGTAAATTTAGGAAGCAATATTTTTAATACTAATCACAAATTTTACATCAGCATATTTTACTGTTTTGCAAGTAAGTAAATATTTCTATATTCTAAAAATCAATTACAAATCATAACATCTTTCCTAATGAAATGAGCTTTTGTAATTATGTTAATCAATTGGCAGTGACTCTAATTAATATGTTTGTTTTTGCTATACACCATTAAGTCAATAACACTAAGAATGTTTATGTACAGAAACAAGTCGAAGCTCATTTTAATCTTGAATAATATATAAATTACATATAATAAATGCAATTTCAATGTAGCGAATTAGTGTAAATACTAGGAAAATACGGTTTATATTAAG
This sequence comes from Troglohyphantes excavatus, assembly GCA_963932185.1. Classification (NCBI taxonomy): domain Eukaryota; kingdom Metazoa; phylum Arthropoda; class Arachnida; order Araneae; family Linyphiidae; genus Troglohyphantes; species Troglohyphantes excavatus. Next base: position 1,275,833 of record OZ010678.1, on the reverse strand, counting down.
TCTAAATTTCTAATGGTTTTATTGCATTAATTGAATAATTATATATATTCAACAATTTATTATTTATTTCATTTGCTAATATTTAAATTGATAATTTATATTTATTCAAAACATTATCCAATTAAACTTTTCTTGTACTCAATAAACTCTGACTCATGCAAAATCGTATATATTTTTTATATTACTAACTTTTTATGTTTCCTAAAAGCAGAAAAAGTTTAAGTTTGAAAACTATTTATAAAATTTATCAATTTAAGTAGCTGAAATAAACATAATTTCAGATATTTTTATGAATATCTACAACATTTCGTTAAAAATATAAAAAGTAGATATAAAAATAATGTAAAAAAAATATATATATATATTTAAAAATATTACTTTTGGTAATTTTATTTTCGGTATTTCTCAGAATGTGGTACGTTTTCTTGTAAGAAAATTAAAACTGGACAATGAAGCATAAAATATGGCATAAAGCCATATTTACGAACTTTTATTGTAAAATATTTTTTTTTTTGTTTTGTTAAATTAGACGAATCAAGTTTATTTAGTTATAAATAGCGGAAAGTTCTTTTTGCGAGACCGTATAACACAGCGCAGTTGATCTAAGGGTGGCAGAACAGTTTTTAGAAATTTACCTATTTTTAGAAATTTTAGAAAAAACACGTTTTTTGAACTCCTAAATTATTTATTAGAAAACGGGCCCCTTTCAAACATTTTTGCCGCCTAATCCTTTTGTCTTAAATCCGCCACTGATGATTGGCCCAGTCTATTATCTTCTAACTATTCACCAATGCATATCTAACTTCTTATTAAAATCCTTCCCTCCCGTACAATTAACAATATTCATTGGCAAGGTGTTTCATTTGTCTATTACCCTATTATATAGAAACAGTGCTTTTTCCCTTCCTGATTAAAATGTTGTTTGTTTAATTTAAATCTATGACCTCTTGTTCCATCACTCATATTAAAATCCAAACCCTCTAAATCTCACTGTTTAATAAATGTAAACAGTTGAATCAAATCTCCTCTAATCCTTCTCTTACACAGAGTATACAATGTATATTCATATTTCTTAACCTATCTCCATAATCCACACCTGAAACTTGGACCATATTAGTAGCCCTGTGCTGAACTTTCTCTAAAAAATCAATGTTTTATCCCTATGAGCAGTTTGAAAAAGGGCAAAATTAGGAAGTTTTTTTCTATACAAATATGCAATATTTGAAATGCATGTATATTAAATATATTTCTTAAAATGTATTGTCTATTGTATATATTTAAAAATATATATATTGCTGAATATTCAAAGACTATACAGTAGAACCTTTTTAAAGCATTATACAACTTAAATGTTTCAGGGTATTTACTAAAATGATTTAACTTTGAAATACATTTTCGCAAATTGATAAAATTGTCACTTGTACCTTCATTTGAAATCCTGGAAAGCAAGCCTATCAAGTTCTTGATATACACATATTTGATTTATTTTGTCAATCCTTGTATAAATTTATATTTCCTTGGTATACTTTTCCCCCCAGGCAACATCATGACCCTGTTCTACAGTGTAGGCCTGACCACGGGATCCGGCATCGCCTACGTCATCGACTACGCGCTGGGCCCTCCCCTCCTGCACCCCTGCCAGGTAGCAGCAGCAGTAGACAACTCCACTCTCCTCTACCCGGACATGTGGAACATCACCATCGCACTCAACGAGACGTTGGGCAACTCGAATGCAAGCTTCTTCTGAGGGAAGGAAGTTCCTTGTTTGGGCATTGTTAATGGTTTGGAAATCAAACAATGTGTTGTAACGTAATTGTTTGTATATCTGTTATTGTGTAAGTGTGAAACAGGGCTCAAAATAAGCAGCAGCAATGCGATGAGTTACCTTGACAACACAGCAAACATTGCTGCGAGATACCTGATTTTTTTTTCGAATAATTATTTTTATTCAAGACTTTTTGCTCTTTGACGAAATAGTTTTAGTTGTTCCTTTATCATCATCCATTTTAGAAAGGTTGTTCAGTGTCATGAAGCATGGAAAAAGTGACTGGAGGGTTTCTTTAAATGAAAACACCTTTCTGTCTCGATTAGAATAAATGCAAGTGGTCCTTCACTTTCCGATTTTAAGGCTGATAGAATTTATACTTTATAATAGCTAGTGGAATTAATTTATGGTACAGAAGGATGATTAAGAACGAATTTATTAAGATTAAATGGACGGTAAAAACTATAGCGTGCAAGCTTTAAATGTAAACAGAAGAGAAGAATGCAACAGGTGTTGCCAGATACAAAATTAGAAACTATCACAAATATTATAAACGATTATGATTAATTACAATAGTATCGATAATTTCAACAAAGGCTGCCTACATATATTCATAGATCTTGCTTATAAATAAATAATGTATCTGCATTTTGCAATACATACTTTTTTTTCATCTGTTGTATTCAAATTCAAATATTTTTTATGTGCCATGTATTTATGTGTTTCCTGCCAATTATATAGTTCACAAATTTTGTTAAAGTTTTTTTCAGTATTTATATTTGTTCAATTGTTTTAAAATTCATAAAAAAGAGACCGAAAATTAAAGCTAATAGAATCACTTTTATTTTGAGTTTTTCCGTGAGCTCAACAGTTTTTGCTGAGAGCATATAAAATCTCACAGCAGTGTTTGCTGCCAGCTTCAAAATCTTATTTTGAGCCTTGGTGCGAAATCCGTGTGTCTGCAGTTACTCTGATTTGTTCCATACAAGTGTTTAATAATGTATATTGTAAGAGTTTTCGGCACCTTTACTATGGAATCTGCAGATGCACATATCCAAAAATGGGAACGATTGTTCTTTAGGTATAAAAAAATAAATAAATAACATTGCTTTTTTTTAAAACAATTGTCAGTATTTTTTAGAATCACAGTCGTTTTTACAATCTTGCATCACAATTACCTTTCAAAAACAGCTAACTAGCCTCTTGGAGCAGTGAATTGCAGGTTCTCATACCCTCTGAGCAGTCGGTTTCACCAACTTAACTTTTAATGATAAAAAATACATAACAGTCTAATTGATAACCTCTCTCCTTGGCACGCAATTTGGCGGTTTAAATTTAAAGTTTTTGTTGTCGCTGTTTAGTCGGTTAAAAATATAGAGGTCTATCCTTAGATGTGCGTGATTTCCTTAAATTTTTAAGAAATTAACTTTATGAGTGTACCAAAACCTATCTGTTGCTCGTGAAACGATCTTGTATGCACTTTCACGAGTGCCTATCACATATCTCTGCAGATACAATAGTGAATGTGAGAAATTCCTCACTTACAGGTATCGGAATAGTATATCTGCAGATACACTGATTTTCGTACTTGCATGGTTTATGTTTAGAACAGTGGTTTATAACTCATACCAGCCAACTTGTATGGTTTCAGCGTATAAATATGGGTTTTAACCATTTTATTACAATTGAAAGATAATCTATAAAATTGGACATATTTCGCTAACTTTTTTTATTTAAAATATTTACTCTTTTTAAGGGAACACAGTACCCAACAAATTGTAAATTTCCAGAAAATTTAATCTTCGCAAAATGCTTGCAAAATTCTAGAACTGTTTCTATGTTTTTTTAATTGAGTTATATGAAATTTTGTGTTTAATGACAGGTATGTTTGTCAAGGAACAAAAACTTTACATCTGTTTTGTCAGCATTTGGTTTTCCTTGATATTAAGTTATTCGAAACATAAACGCTTTTTTAAAAATTATTATTATAAAAAGCGTTTTTTAAGCCTAAAAAAGTTTTTTAATAATAACTAAAAGCCTTAAAAAAGCCTTTTAATTATTATTTAAAAAAGCCTTTAATTTAGAAATGTTTATTTTTGCAGCATATTGTAAAATATGAGTATATAATAAATTACTTGCAATTAGCTCTATGAGTAGAAGTTTTTTATTATGAATAACAATTTTAGAAGAATTTTAGTTTTAAGGAATTTTTTTTATATTATGAATAACTATTTGTATAAAAATTGATTATATGTCGTATACAAAATTTTAATGCAAATTATTATCTATTATAATTTATAGGACCTGACCAAAAATTTAAATATTTAAAAAATGAAAATGTTTAAATTGGGAAAAAAAATTAGAAACAATTATAAATTTTTTCTCTGAAAAGTGAATTAATTTTTAAATATTATACATAAATAAAATTTTAGATGGTACTGTGTCTCCTCAACAGGTTAAGAAGTATATTGAACCATAATAAATCCACAAAAAAATATGTTGTTAACCAAGGATAGTGAAGACCATATATATATATAAGGTGTGCTCGTTCTCGTGCTGCCTGACTGAAGGCGGAGAGAGCAACTATTTGACGTCATAGTGACGCCTACTTTCGCCTTCTCTGGGCGTGTCTAATGCTCTTGTTTGAACCAATGGCAAGGCTGAGCTAGATGCGCGCGTTTGTTCATGGTGCTGCCATCTATTCGTTTTTTTGTGAACTATTAAAAAGTGATGAGCTAACTTTATTTAGTTACTTTTACTGCATTTTATGAGTTTAAATTATATTTTAAGGATTGCATTTATTATGGAAAAATTGCAAAAGAGTTGCTTAATAAATTAAGTGTATTAAAATAATATTAGCTGCCACGAGAGCATGTCCATGAATTTTGAAAGAGTAAAATGGGTGTCGGATTTGTATTGGACATATTAAATGAGTTACAATTTCAATCAAGTAAAATACGGGTACATAACAAAACAAGGACGGATTAGTAGTGAAGCTACCAGAACAAAATTATTTACAGATATTTACATTATTTTGCTAATTAAAAATTAAATTACCAGTTGTTACCCAACCGGGGATCGAACCTAAGTAGCAATGCTTGAAACATACAGCCAATGAGAATGATCAAAAACCGATAGTAAGGCGGAGCTAAAATGACGTCAAATAGTTGCTTTTCCTTGCCCACTTTCAAAAAGCGAAAAACGAGCACACCTTCTATATATAGTCTTCACTATCCTTGGTTGTTAACAATTTAATTGAAGGGTACTGAGGAAGAAAACCCCATCATTGCATGAAAATCGATTTCGAGAAAAGTGCGATTTAAAAGTTTAACAATGACCAACCTTAAAAGACATGACAAATCAAATATTAAATCTTAGTTTGGAGTGAAGTGATGGGTTTCTTCACCAAGAAGGACATCATATTCCGAATCTACACCTTAAAATACACTTTTTGACTAAAACTTGGACGACAGGGTTTTTCCCCTGTACCCTTTATATGTTCAGAGTTAATAACATTTAGCTATCAACTTGTATGTATTTGAACTATTTATTTTGTTTAAACAATTAATTTATTACATTGAACGGATTTTTGCTGATTTTTTTGTTAATGTGCTCTTTTTAACAGCGTACCTTGAACAATAAAAATCCACCAAACCTTTCGAAATGTCTTTAACAATTAAATTGTCTTTTTATTCATGTCTACAACAAATGTTGCCATCAATGTTGTTTCAAACAGGGTCGGCAAGTTTCATCCAAAGTGGAAAAAATCGTCTGGAAGAAATTGGTTTTTTACGCTAGGTGAAGAAACTGTTGTTTTTTTTTAAAAGAATTTAGCATATAAGCTGTGACTTTGTAAAAAATAGTAAATGCATTTTTCTTAAAGATAACCGCAGGTAAATTTAATTAGACCTATAAAAATTTAATTATATATGCTAAATTGATAAATTACAGGGTGGTGGCATAACCCGGAAAACCGCGAAAAAAGGGTATTATCATGGAAATTATTAATTCTGGAAATATCAGGGAAATTTTCAAAATTTCACAAAAAATCGGGGAATTTTTCAAATTTGGATCATTAAAACGGCAATTATCTTCTGTTGTGCCCTCCATTCTGGGTAATTTAGTTGCCAATATTTCCTTATAGTTCTGGAAAAGAATTTAAGAAAAGAAGCATGGTTATGCGCATTTTCATATTTTCAGTTTTATTTTTGTAAAAACGTGAACCACTGCTGGAGGGAGAAGCAAAGTGTGTTGGACCTTGAATTGTAAGCAACATGTGAAATGTTCTAACAATTGAACTAATGAATATGTGATTTATTGGAGATTAGAATAGGAAACATATAAAACATTTAAAATTATCTACAAAAAAAATAATTTTAAAAAATAATACATTTTTTACATTATCTGGTTCCAGAGAACATGTTTAATTACTATTATGCCTGTCACAATTGCATTATTTGTGTTGTAAACATAAATTATTATTTTAACTGTCAATAAGTATTGCTTATAATTTTTCATTTATTATGCAATACATTTATAGCATGTATACTTTGTTTCTATACTAAGCGTGTATTGCGACATTTGTTAATGTAATTGCAAAATCGGAAAATTTTTGTGACACCATCATGGAAATCAGGGAACTTTTTTTCCAGAATATTGTTGCCACCCTGATTTACATAATTTTTTTTAGCCAAGATTCACACTCCTGACTAAAGCCTTTCATGGGTACCTGAACAAAAGAAATGTTATCCAAAACACACAAAATCCATTAAAAGTTATCCGTTTCAATTTAACCAGCATTATTTTTTATTATTTAAACTAATTTTCCAGTCCTGGTAGAAACCAATTTCTTCCACACAAAAAAACCCTGATTTCAAAGTACTATTTGGGTACAGTTTAGAATGTTTGTGAAATTTAGACAGGTTTTTAATTTCTATATGTACATTTTGATTGTCAAGTTGTATTTACTAGAAACTGAGCCATTGTATAATGTATATAAAAACACTGTTATGCATTGTTGTGCCATAACTATGCAATTCTTTGTAATACTTTTCCGTCAATATGGCATTTCTTGTCCGTTCAGATGTAAGCCCAAGGACCAAAGAATGTGATGGACGACTCTCGCAGTGTTGCCAACCACCCATTTAAAATTAAGTGGTTAAGTGCATTGAGCTAAAATAAGAACTGGAGTGATTACACCCATTGTAAGAAAATATACTTTTCCATGGTGTAGGTGAATACTGTTCGGAAGACGAGGTTGAAAAAACCTTCTGCCTTGGATTTTGCTCCGTCAGTCGGTTTGCATTGGTCTGTAATATTTGATTAATTAATTTGCTTTTCTTCTTGTAAGTAATTCAAAACATAAAGTGTGTAAAATGTAACGTATTTTTGAAAAACAGTTATATGGTTTTAAAACTAAAGTATCCTCACTTCATCCTATGCCAAAGGACTATATTTTTCTATCTCGGCTCATAAAGGGTGTAAAGCGGTCGCACACGCCTAGTAATCACTCCAGTTATTATTTTAGCTCAGTGATTAAGTGTTATAATATTCTTTTATTTCATAATTTTGATAAATTATAAATAAATTCAATTTGTATATGGAGAATGAAGTTATTGGCATTATTTAAAAAAGTATTAATGTATTTGAAAACATTTTTCAATGTAATATTTTCCAATTTGCCTGCATTTTCTGTGTTTCCATAGAAACATGGTATGAAGTGGGAGAAAGTGCAACCTGAAGGTGTTTATTCTTTGTAAACAAACATAGCCCACTTAAATAGGGAACACTTTAAGTAAACTTATTATAATATGTAATATATATTGGTTTTGTAAAGTTAGTGATACGATGTTTAAACGCAAAATATATGGTATTTTTTCGTTATAATTATGTTTTTTTTACAATGTAAATACATATTAACGAAATGTACTAACATCAAAGGACTTTGAGTTAAACTTTGCATTGTTTATGAAAAAAATAGTTGTTAAAGTGTAAGCCAGAGTTCTGCTGTCATAGGAAAGAAAGCCTTAACTCCAAAACAAAATTAAGCGGGTTGTGTCTATCGAAACGGCCGCCATGTTTAATATACATGCAACGTCAAACTCAACAGTGTATTTTGCGGCAAATTTATTGAGTTTTGTCATATAAGCAAGGTTTTCTTTATTATAGATTAGTCTACAGAATTCGCTTATACCCGTAAGGATGATCTATAGAAGTTTGCAAAACCTTTTATTTCTTATTTAAGGTATAAAGAACAAATCTGCCCAAATTTCATCTTCCTGGGTATATACGGAAATAGGAAATTCATTGATGAGTGAATATTGTTTAAACTCCGTACGCAGAACGGGTAATTTTGGCTAAGAGTTTGCTAATAGCGTTTTTTCCCCCTATATTTAAGGTATAAGGAATCACTCTGCCAAATTTAATCGTTTTGAATATATGAGAAGTAGGTTAATTTGAGTAACAGTTTTCGTTTACTTTTTTCCATTACACTTTTTTGTTAGATTGTTTCTGCCCACATGACACTTCTTATTGGGACCAGATTTTAAAGACTTGGACTCGTCAAAAGCAAAACTTTGCAGGGAACACGAAAAATTAAATTTATCCATCTGCATCAAATTTTGAATACTTTAAAAGGCTTTTATTATCTAAAAGTAACTATTTCCATGTACACAATTTTCCATGTACCATGTATTTTGGCGAATTAAATTTTCTTTTACCTCTTTGTTCTATGTACAACTCGTCATAGATTTAGGGCTTTTTAGTATTTACTTGTCAAATAGAGCCTTAATTTATCAAAACACACCTCGAACTGGTGTTGGAGCCAATATAAATTTCACAATAACTTCCGTTATATTTGATTTACGGATTTTTAATATCAAAAGGTGTATTTTTTAAAGGAAAATAGGATAAACTAAAAAATAGTTAGGGCCTTTTAACTTATGACAGTAGAGTTGTCTGCTATACTGAAAAACCAAAATTACCAATGCGGGAGTTTCACGTGACGTATTAACATGGTAACTTACTAGTAGTTTCGATTTCTTCCTTACAGCAGACAACTTTGCTTTTGTTTGTTGAGTCGCTACGCTTGCAATGATGGGAAAGTTTGTTTATAATATTTGTTTTTTCCAAATAAGTAATATTTTTATTCCATATGTGAATAAATTTAAGTACAGAAATACTTATATTATATTTGTATATAATTAGAATTACAACAAAATACGGAAAATTACTTTTATTTCAACACAATAATACTTAATAAACGATGACTACAATCTATCTCAGTGTATGTAGTAAATATTTCTATATTGAGGTATTATTTAAAGACAAAGTTAAATGTATAGTACAGGAGCTAAAGCTCCATGCTCACCCTACGGAATTTCTTCGTCGTCGCGGAACTTTCTCCATATGGCCTATGGGTGGCCTGTGTATATGTTAATACTGGATGTTTGTATTAAATCGTGCCAATATATTTTCAAAGTGTTCTAACCGTGTATTCATAGATGTGGCAGCAAAACCTTTATTGTATTATATGTAAGTGAAAACCTGTTTGTGAAATACAAATGGAGATTTGTAATCGAAAACCACATTGTTTAATGTGTATCTATTTATAAAGCGATGGAAATAAAAAAAATTCTTCGACTAATCTTGTGTTTATATATTTTTTTTTATGAGCGTAGTGATAATTATTATTAAATTTTACGCTACTTTGGGATTATCCCGTCGACCATTTTCGCCAAACCCAATATTATCGCCAAAAGGTAGCAGCCAATAGATATTTTTGGCCGCCGAAATGGTTCATATAATAATATATATGGTTATTATTATTTGTTTATTATTATGATTTGATAAATTTATTGTGTTTACAATGTTTATTTTGGAAAAAAATTTCATTGAAAAACTAGCACCAAAGGATTTGACGAACGTTAGCAGATCGACGGGATAATCCCAAAGTACCAATTTGACTTATTTTACAGTATAAAATTATCTTTCTAAAAAAAACAGAAAACCGACTTTAAGGAAAATGCGCTAAGAAGTAAAAAATATTTTTTAATTTTGCGAACGAGTTGAAAAAAATTGAATTATTCAATATCAATATTATACTTATTAAAACTTTTTGAAATCGGCGCCAAAATTTAGTGATTTTTGTAAATTTGCACCAACGTGCCAAAAAGTTGTAATAAGTATAAAATTGATATTAAAAAATTTAATTTTTTCAACTTAAAATTATTTTTTACTTTTTAGTGCATTTTCCTTAAAGTCGTTTTTTTTTTTAATTATTTTATTTTTCCCTTTTCAGGTTTTAATTTAGCAGAAGGCTTTGGACCCTATTGTTCTATCGTTATCCACCAAGAAATTTAAGTAGTAACTTGTGCTCGACAATGTATATTATAAAACAATCCCTATCAAAGCCAATAAATGCTGGTTAAACGAAATGTCATTGTTGTACAACTTCTGTTAAACAATGAGAATATTTTGAAATCGGATAAATTGTTTAAAAAAACTCCGGTTAATCACATTTCGAGATATATAACAGCCGGATAACCGATTATTTTTTTGCAGATTTTACCCAAGTGGATTTTTCTCTATCCAACAACCAAAAAAAAAATGAATCTTCGAAATCGGACAATATATTTTTCAAACAGTCCGGTTAATTGAGAATTCCGGATAGTTAAATGCCGGAAAACCGAATTTTGTTTTTTTCAAATGGCTCCTAGTGAAACATTCCTTATCCAACAAAAAAAAATGTGCAAATATCTGAATTAGAATCGATATCCTGCGCAAACATACATAAAAAACAAACAGTCGCATTGATAACCTCTCGACTTGGCTGTTTTAATTTAAATTTTCTAGCGGTTTTATTTTGGAGTTTTGGTTGGCGCGCTGTTCAGTCGGTTAAAAAACCTATAAAGAATCAAATATAATTTTTTAATTAGTTTTGCCAATGGAAATATGTTAGACGACGAAAAAACATCGAACGCAAAAATACAAATGGCATTTTATACATTTTAAGCACTTTATTTGCACTTAGATGTTGCACTAATACTTCCGGGTTTTTTGTTAGATTTTCGTAGCACACAACACATCTAACATGGTAACTTGCTTTTACCGCTAATTAAAAATTAATTGATTTCTTAAAAAGTTCCGTACATTTATTACGACCCGCACCCTTATGGGGGTAGGTCCACCAAGCGTGACAGTGGGGGGAGGTCCAGAGGCTGCGTGACGCAAAAAATTAAATAAAACTGCTGAAGTAACTTTTATTTAGAAATTGTTATTTTTATTTCCCAAGCAGTGGTTTCCAACCCAGGTCCACGGACTGTTGGTCCACGAGAGGGTTTTAAGTTGTTCTTGAAAACAACAGATATTTTCCTTTTTAACCGACTTCCCAGCGCGCTCACCAAAACTCCAAAATAAAACCGCCAGAAACTTAAAATTAAAACCGTCCAGAGGTTATCAATTCGTCTGTTATGTATTTTTTTTGTTATGTATGTTTGCACAGGATAGCGGTTCTACTTCAGATATTTGGACATTTTTTTTTGTTGAATAGTGGATGTTTCACTTGGGATCAATTTGATAAAAATATTCGGTTATCCGGCTTTTAACTATCCGAAATTCTCAATTAACCGGACCATTTGAAAAAAATATTCTCCGATTTATAAAATTTTCGATTTCTTTTTTCCTTGGATCCACTAAGTGGAGAAAAATCCACTTAAGCAAAATTTGAAAAAAGTAATCGGTTATGTCGATTAACCGGAGTTTTTTTAAACAAATTATCTGTTTCAAAATGTTTTCATTGTTAACAGAAGTTGTACAACAATGACATTTCGTTTACCCAGCATTTATTGCCATGGATAGGGATTGTTTTACGATATTCATTGTTGAGACAAAATGTAAACACAAAATGCTGTTACTTGAATTTCTTGGTGAATAATAGCAGCGGCGAAGTCCCTCGCTAAATTAAAAAGGGAAAAATTAAATAATCTTTTTAAAAAATAGGGAAACCGACTTTAAGAAAATGTCTAAAAAGTAAAAAATAATTTGTAACTTTACGAAAGAGTTGAAAAAATTGAATTATTTAATATCAATGATATACTTATTACAACTTTTTTAAGTTGATGCCAATTTGCAAAAATCATACCTAAATTTTGACGCCGATTTCAAAAAGTTGTTATTAGTATAAAATTGATATTAAATAATTAAATTTTTTCAACTCGTCCGTAAAATTAAAAATTATTTTTTACTTTTTAGTCATTTTCTTCAAGTCGGTTTTCCTTTTTTTTTTTTTTGAAGGTTATTTTATTATGTTTTAAAAAACATTGCTTATTTCAGTCCTAATTTAAGAAACTCAGCACAGCCAAGTAAGCAGTGGCGAAGGGTCCAGTCATCGGTAGATTCGCCGATGACCACGCAAAAATTAAAAAATAAATTAAAAATAATTAAATATTTTTAAAAAAAATCTATATTTTACAATTAAAAAAAGTTTTAAATGCATTTGTTTAATTTATTTAATTTTTCTTTTCTTTAAACGTTTAAAACGTCCCAAAAAGTGAAGCCATTAAATCAATTTAAACCGAAAACTAGAATATACAGTAAACAAAAACAAAATAACAATATAAACAAACCCCGCACTCTCTAACCGTGCCAAGAATAAAGAATCTGGCGATTAAAACATCTAAAACTTCGCCAGAGCTCATCTGTAAGAAAACCGAATCGCTTGTAAGAGTGTCAACCAATCAGATTCGTGCTCAAACAGCCAGGTCAGGATCGAGACAAGCCGATTTGGCAAGTCTCTAAGCTGATTTGGCCTCCTAGTCATCTGTGGAGTTCACAGCTTCTTCAAGGCAACCTTAGACCGGTGCTTCATGGATAGTATAATTGCCAGATTGGCTTTGTAATGCCTCATTTGGCAATAGAGATTTTTTGTTTTTAATATTTTCGACATATTTAGCCTGTATATTTTCATTAAATCGCCTAACTTGTCATTTCGTTTTAAGTTCGTTTGTTTTTGTGTTTGCGTTTTTTCGTCTGATTTTTCATTATTTTAAAGAATTGTTTGTCTAAAAACAATTCTCATTACGTTATGGAAAACGGTTTTTCTGTATAATAAAAGTTGCAAACAACTAATTACCCAAAATATAATGATTAAAAAAAAAAAAATTCCAAAAAATATTCCGTGTAAGTAAAAAAAAATATATCAGAAATTAAGAAATTCAAGAAATGGTTTGAAAAAGTTCCTTATAGGTTGACAGAAAAGCAAGTTAATTTTTTATTACGTTGTACATTGTTCAACTAACGGTTTTGTTTTGAATGAACGTCCAAAAAACTTGTAAACTTATGCTATTTTAAATATGTATTCAGTAATACAACACATTTTCTTTGTTATTTTATTTATTAATTTGGCAAATATATTTGTGTATATATAAAGACATCGGCATACTCAAACGAAACAATTTGGCTACTTATAATTAAAAGCAATGGCATTGCATTGAATTGAAAAAATATTTTTTTTAAATATTGAAACAGTATAACCCAGGATTAAAATAAAAATAAATCGAAGTATGTAAATGGACAATTATAAATTATGAAAAAGGTTGATTGGTTTATGAAATCAATTGACAAAAAAAAAATTGTCCCGCTGTCCATATAACCTAACCCGCCGCCATATAGCTTAACCTGAAGTGATTTGATTGAATGTTGGAGGAGGGGGGGGGGGGGATGATGTTCATTTACACATTTATTACGCCAAGTATTTTTGGTCCTTATTTACTTTGACTTCTTTTGGAGTACTGAATTAATTAAAAAATTATTAACAACATGCTTTGGAACATGGAGACTTTGAAAAAAAATTAATTTTTTGTTTTAGAATATTTTTCTAAATAGACATTTTAGAAGCATACGCTTATTTCTTATTTAATTTTGTGGTACTTTGAACGTAAATACAGTTCGCTATCATATTTAGCAAGTTTGATTTTGCTTTTTACCAAACATCTCAATAATGAATATCAGAAAGTTGAAAAGGGACAAATATGAATGCCCGTGGAAAGTACTTCCTACAATTTTCTCCCGCAAAACAGAGGAAGGTGTGTGGGGGTGGGGTGATTACAACAACAGTTGACGGTCGCAAAGCTATTACTTCGGTGTGGGGGTACATGCCGCTCGGGGCGATGACCATAGCAAAAAGTCACGCCTCGCCACTGCAAGTAAGGCCTCTTAATTTTGGAACCAAGCTCCGATGACGAGGTCAACACCTGAAATGGCACCCGACGAAACGTTACATATGCGTCAGGATATTGGACGATCTTTTATAATCGATTCTGAAACCTTTTGAACACAAACTGAATAAAAGATGTCGTAGAGATCTCGTGATCGGAGGATCGCCAGATTCGTTTTTAAATTACAAAAGTAGTCTGAAATTATTTTTAATTTCAAACTATGTGTAAACGATACCGGTAGGCCTCCGTGGCCGAGCGGTTAAAGGCGTCAACTGGGAATCCGAATATTTGTGGTTCGATGCCAGGCGATGGACTTGACAAAGAAAAGTAAAAAGTAGTGATCTTGTGATCGGAGGGTTGCCAGCTTCGCTACAAAATACTAGAAAAGTCTCCCAGAACATCCGCAAAAAATTAACGGCGTGTATACGGGACTGGTGCACGATACATCTGATCGGGGTCCAAAGTCCCGACGTCTATTGAAGGCGTTGGGTGCCAGTTCAGGTGTTTCCTCGTCATCTGACCATGGTTCTAAAATAACGAGGTGCATGTATGAATGTGTATGTGTTCCCGGGTCTTTCCTTCGAGATAGACCCCGAACCGTCGCCAATGGCCCACTGTGCAGCTTTAGTGCGACGTTAATTAACCAAAACGACACCGGTGCACGTTAAATATGATCATGGTCCAGAGTCCGGACATCTTTTCAAATTGCGTCGGGTACCGTGGAATCGGGAGATTAAAACCAGTTTTGAGGAATGAGTTATTCTGGCTTGTAACATTATCCAGTTGAATACAAAAATTGTACAAAAAATACTATATAATCTCAGACATTCGAATATCTATTAAATTCACCAATGGACTAAAAATGGCGCAAACAGTGAACATTGGATCACGATCATATTTAACGTGCACCGGTCTTGTTTAAACGTCGTTGGAAATTAACAATAATTTCAGACTACTTTTGTAATCTAGAAACGAATTTGGCGATCCACCGATCACGAGATCTGTACGAAGGCTTTTATCCGGCTTGTGATCGGAGGGTTTCAGAATCGTTTATAAAAAGTCGTCCAATATCCTGACGCCCATGTTCGTCGGGTGCCATATCAGGTGTTGAGCTCGTCATCTAAGTATGGTTCCAAAATTAAGAGGCCTCACTTGGCTGTGTTGAGTGTCTTAAGTTAGGACAGAAATATGTATCCGGAAATGTACCCAAATCCAATCCAAACTGGGCAGCCGTGAACGTATAAATAAAATCAAAAGTTTGGCTGACATTTCAGGCTGCCTTCCTGGGAACTGACAGGTGTTTATTGATATCATTTTCTAACCTTCTCTCATGGCTGCCTCTTGGCACTGACTCCTGGCATCTCTTGACCTCCCCTTTTAGTCTGACATTTTATTTTGGGAATCTTTTATGGGAATAACCTTTTTGGACCTCTGTGTTGTTTGTCCGTCCGTCCTGTGTTTCGTCCTTTTTTCTTCAAGAAACTTAATTTAAGTATAAATTCCATGCGTCATAAATCATGATTTGGGTAGAGAGCCTTCGGCTCTAGGTACCATTTTAAATAAATTAGGTTCAATTAGGCTGACATTTCAGATAGCGTGTTTCAGACTGTCTTCTCAGGTGAAATTGAAAAGTAAATATGTAAGTACTTGCTCTTTTTATTTTAAATATGTGAAATAAAAATACACTAACCTAAAAAGAATCAAATAAACGTATTAATTATTTCTGCCATTGAAAATATGTTAAACAAAAAGAATCAAATGCAAAAATATGAATTACATTTTTAAGCAGTTTCTTTACACTTAGATGTTGCGCAAAAGGGTCCGTGTTTTTTTGTTAAGTTTTTGTAGCTCGCAACACCTGAAACATTGTAGCTTGATTTTACCGCTAATTAAAAATAATTTGACTTTTTAAAAAGTTAGTACATTTATTACGGCACGCACACATTTTTTGTAGCCCACAACACATCTAATATTATAACTTGCTTTTACAGCTAATTAAAAATGAATTGAATTTTTAATACGGTAACTATATTTATTACGTCATGCACCCTTATGGGAGGGAAAGTCCATCAAGCATGACTGCGAGGGAGGTCTGGTAGTTGCGTGACTTAGCAATATTTTGTATAAAACTACTAAAGTAACATTTTGTAGATATCATTACTTTTATTTTCAATGCAGGGTCACCGAGAGGGTCCCAAGTTGTTCTTTAATATCACGGATTTTTTTCCTTCCACGTTTTTAAAAAAGGGGTGTTGTACCTGACGTGTTTAAAGGAAGCAAAAACATCTCAATCGTAAACTGGAATGAGCAAGCTTTAAAGGAAACAAAATTGTATACTCATGTTAATATTTCATGTGCTTTTTTTTTTTAAATATATCATGTAACCAGAAATGAATGCAGTGGGGCGAATGCGATCAATTTACGATCAGAGACTGATTTACGGGAGGGCATTCGGGGCACTTGCCCAGGGCCCCCAATTTAAAGGGGGCCCCAAAAATGCTTATAAAGCTTTAAAAAAAAAGTTTAACTTAAATGTACTAATTAATGATTTTTTTAAAATCGATAGTTTTTTGGTTAATTTTGTTTTAGCAAAAATTCTACTATTTTATCCAATCAAAAATCACTTTCATGTTTCCTGCATGTTCATGATGCCTATCACGTTATAAATTGTGTTCGTCAAAAGACTGACCTTTAGATCGCTTAAAATTCAATTCATGACAGACCATAAACAAACTGTTTATAGTGTTTACTAATTGTCAAATAATAACTAGGGAAGATATTATTGAATGATAAACGTATAAAGAAACTCTACAAAATAAAATATTAATTTTAAATATATAATTATTTTTGCAGTATTTAACCTAGCAATAAAGCTGATTGATTATGTTATTTTGCATTTTGTACATATACATAAATTTAATAGTTTTATTTTAAGGTACTTTGGGGGGCCCCAAATGTTCTTTTGCCCTGGGCCCCTAAACATGTAAGTCGGTCCCTGGTTAAGATCAATTTACTATCAGTGTCAAACGTGTGACTACCACCGAAATTTTAAAAGTGTTTGAGTAACGTTGTTTGAAGGCACTTCTAAAACATTCCGTTATGTTAGTTTTCAATATTTAAAAATATATATATACGTTACGTGGTCGGTAGTTGATGCATTTGCCTTGCCCTTTTCATTGTTTAGACAACGTCTATAAAATCGGTATGAGGTACCAGTGCCGTTACACAACAAATATTTTGGGGGGTTGAAACAAATTTCCAAACTTAACGGTTCGAAATTCCCAATTCAACAGTGCTGAAAATTCCCAGTTACAACTTTTCAACATTTTTCATCTTTTTTTTATATATACTAGGGGACTCCGCCCCCTGCTCCGCTGACGCTCCACCAACCCCCTCTTTGATTTGCTTCGCAAACCAATGCTGGCTTCATACACTGTAGGCAATGTGTCTTAACAATAATACTTTTTTTAGCTATATAAATCACTAGCTGAAATACCCGTTCTACGCACGGGAAGGAAATAAGTTACAAAATTGATACAAATACAATATTTATAGCGAAATAAACAATATTCTTAATATGTCACCCAGCAGGGGAAACCACAGTATTAAGTACTAATAACGAAATTTTATTGGCAAGGTCCTGCAAGAAATGGAAAGATTGATAATATGGGGAAGTTGGCTATACAATAACGTGGATACATATATATGTTACTCCCGTTGATTAACATACATATTTTAACCTTTAGTAACATCCCAAAGATTTAAAAAGGAACAACTCTTATAATTGTTAATAATGATTATCTCCGAAAAACTTTTATTAGACACCTATGTCAACATTTGTCGTTAAGTTTCACAAATTGGTGAGAATATAAGAAAAAAACGAAAACGATTGTAAAAGATTCATTTCCTCGTATAGGCATACGATCATATAAAGAAAGGTAGGCCACATCGATCAAGCAGATTATTAACCCATTCCGCCCGCTGACCTTTGTACTCCGTGAGGGGAATGTCGTCCTTAACTGCAGACGATTTCTTTCACATTACTTCCCAGGGTATCGTGGTATGGGCGGTAAATGACCTACCGTGGTATAGGATAGTGAGTCGCGTCGATCAGGTTGGTTTTTAATCCATTTTACCCTCTATGATCTTTATACCGCGTGAAGGAAAATGTCACCCTTGGTGAAAGGCAGTATACCACTTCCACCTCAATAATTCTACGGAAAATCAGCCTTCGTGGATAAGTGACATAACATGGAGTAGAGGAAGGTAGACCGCGTCAACCAGATTGACCCTTTATACACTTTCTCTCTCTGACCTTCCTACCAAGTAGGGTCCAAAATATGCATAAACCAATTATTACGGTACAGAGTGGCTTGTACCTACCCGTTAGCTTACTTTTTCTATGTCCACTTCGTACGACTGGCCCGCCCGAAGGCATACAGCGAGATATTTCAAAGAAACCGAAGCTTCGAGCCAGTAAAGCAACGCAGCCCAACCGAGAGAACGCCGGCGAACACCCGGCCCATGAACCTGAGCAACCCGTGGTGCGAACCAACATCCACGGGCTACGACGGGTTTTAAAATTTGAACTCAACTGGGAGATTTGCTACTTTGCCTTTATTAACTTCACTCACAGGCATAGTGGTAACATAATTGGCCTCTCGGTAGGTAAAATAATAAATGGATAACATAAAACTATCCGAGTGCACAGGAGATAAATTACATACCAGATAGCTTACTTTTTCTATGTAAGATATAAGTAACAACTCTGTCATATTTCATCCTGGGTATACAGGTTAGAAAATTAGTGATGAGTCAGTGGATAAGTATGGGAAGGATTTTTACTTTTGGCAGTTAGAGTTCGAATTTTTGAAAATGAAAATCCTTTCTTAGTGAGCAATTTTGGCTTAAAATTTCATGCTCCATGAAAAATTTGATTTTCATAGCTGTTGTAGTACGGAATATCCCGTTATCCAATCATATTTTCACCATTTTGACATTTTATAATTTTTTGACATTAATTTCGCCATTTTTATATTATTTTTACATATATGATCATATTTTAGTTCATTTGGCGTTATTTTATTAATTTGGCAAAATTTTAATTTATTTGGCGAAGTTTATTAATTTGGCGACAGTTTTTAGTTATTTGGCGACATTTTGGCGATATTTAGTCATCAGCCAATCAGAATGCTCCTCGTACGTTACATAATATTAAAAATTTCCATTGTTTAAATTTTATATTTTACATTGTTACACGTTCTCCATGTTAATCCTATGGGAAGGTTTTTAAAGAATCGTTATTTTGGCAGTTCGAGTTCGAATTTTTAAAAATCCTTTCTTAGTGCACCCCTAGGGCCCAAGATGAATCTGTGTTCCAAATTTCGGCACTCTAGGTCTTTTGGATGTTTAGATACCCAAACTAACGTCGCTACGAACATCGAAAAAGGGATTTTACAGCCCCTTAAATCCGTTCGATCGGAACAAAAATAGCTTACTTTTCCTATTTAAGGTATGAGAAACAACTTTACCAAATTTCTTCCCCATAGGTATACGGGAAGTTGGAGAATTAGTGATGAGTGAATGAGTGGGGATTTCGCATTTATATATATAGACTAGCTGATATACCCGTTCTACGCACGGGAAGGAAATAAATTACAAAATTGATACAAATACAATATTTATAGTGAAATAAACAATATTCTTAATTTGTCACCCATGAGGGGAAACCACAGTATTAAAAGTACTAATTTGAAACGAAATTTTATTGGCAAGGTCCTGCAAGAACTGGAAAGATTGTAATATGAAGTTGTCTACACAATAACGTGGATATATATGCATTACTCCCGTTGATCACCATCCATATTTTAACCTTTAGTAACATCCAAAAGATTTAAACGGGAAGAACTCTTATAAATGTTAATAAAAATTATCTGAAAAAGTTTTATTAGACACCTATGTCAACATTTGTCGTTAAGTTTCACAAATTGGTGAAAATATAAGAAGAAAAAAAAAACGAAAAAGAATTTTAAAAGGTTCATTTGCCAAATTCAAGATTTTCATATTTTTTCTTTTGTACGGTAAACCTTATCAATATGCGAGAAGGGATGGTTCCCCAGCACTTTTTTTAGATTTTGTCCCCGCACTTTTTAAATATTTAACTTTTTTAAATAAAAAATAAATAATTTTTTTTACTTCATTGAACATCAGATTGACCATTTATACACTCTCCCTCTGACCTTCCTACCACGTGGGGTCCAAAGTATTCATGAACCAATTATTACGGTACAGAGTGGCTTCTAGCTACCAGATAGATTATTTTTCTATGTAAGATATAAGTAACAACTCTGTCAAAATTAATCTTCCTGGGTATACAGAAAGTTAGAAAATTAGTGATGAGTCAGTGTATAAGTGGCAAGGATTTTTACTTTTGGCAGTTAGAGTTTGAATTTTTGAAAATGAACATCCTTTCTTAGTGAGCAATTTTGGCTTAAAATGCCATGCTCCATGCCAAATATATTTTTCATAGTTGCTGTAGTACGGAATATCCCGTTATCCAATCATATTTTCACCATTTTGACATATATTTTATAATTTTTTGACACTAATTTCGCCATTTTTATGTTATTTTTACAAATATGATCATATTTTAGTTCATTTGGCAATATTTGATTCATTTGGCGAAAACTTTTATTCATTCGGTGAAATTTTAATTTATTTGGCGAAGTTTATTAATTTGGCGACAGTTTTTAGTTATTTGGCGACAGTTTTTAGTTATTTGGCGACATTTTGGCGATATTTAGTCATCAGCCAATCAGAATGCTCCTCGTACGTTACATAATATTAAAAATTTCCATTGTTTAAATTTTATATTTTGCATTGTTACATGTTCTCCATGTTAATCCTATGGAGAAGTTTCGAAAAAGGGGTTTTACAACCCCTTAAATCCGTTCGATCGGAACAAAAATAGCTTACTTTTCCTATTTAAGGTATAAGGAACAAATTTGCCAAATTTCATCTTCATAGGTATACGGGAAGTTGGAGAATTAGTGATGAGTGATGAGTGGGTTTTTCGCATTTATATATATAGATTACTGGAAAATCTTTATAATAAAAGTTTCGACTGAAAATCATTGTTTAGACAACTGTATAATTGTTTCAGCTCAATTGTATCGGCTCATTGAAAATCGAAACATGTGTAAACAAACAACGGCATAAATGCGCCAAGTATAATTCAGAACTTTTACTCTAATCGCCAACTTTTATGTTTATAACGCAAGAGAATTGGCGCTAAAAATAACTCTTCACTACAGATATATATTAAATTATAGGAAACTTGGGTTACCACATCCGTTACCTTTATGCTGCGACTCGCCTTTTAACTAATATTTATAGTACTTCACATAAATAGCTACATCTAATTTAATTTTTAAGAGAATTTCACTCTTCATACCATCTAAGAAACGAGAATTTTGTGAACATGATTATAATTTTTTTGACGGGAAAAAAAATATTTTTAAACTATTTAGAGCAGTTTTAATCTTTTACTTTCGGAAAAACGTACAAAATTGTCGATTATTTTAAACATTTCGTCAATTGTTTAAAAATGTATAACTACAAAACTAAATCGAATTTTCAAAAACGCTCTGGATCATTTGTAGCCAATAGTTTAATCTATACCTTAAATTTTTTTATTTATTTTTTTGTTGAAAATTGAAAGACAAGTATTCCAAAATATATATTTTTCCCCGAAATTTTATGAAATTAGGACTTTAACATAAAATAACTTCTAAAATACTGATTGTATAGAGAAAAAAATATTCACCTCAATAATTTCTTAATAAACTGGCAAAATTTCATATTTTTAGGACATTTATTTTTTGAGATGTGAGCGGGAACAATAAGAAAAACCAGTCTCAAATTAAAATTTGCTTGAAATTTTGAATGTATTTAAACAGTACCTAGCAGTATAAGAGAAATGCTATGTTATACTTATATTCAAAGTAATTGTAGATAAAAATTCTATACTTCTTGAAAACTGACTTTTGTAACGTTACCTTTTCCTCCACTTGCCCCTTGAATTCTTTTCTCTTCAACTACTTTGAAATATGTTGAATATACTTTTGTTGGAACTGACTAAAAATAAAAGCGTGGGGCGCTCACACATGATATCTAAAAACTAAAGTCTTCTTTTATCATCTTGAAATTTTAAATAATTCTTAATAAATCTTAAATATATTATAAATTATAAGCGCCCCACGCTTTTATTTTTAGTCAGTTCCAACAAAAGTATATTCAACATATTTCAAAGTAGTTGAAGAGAAAAGAATTCAAGGGGCAAGTGGAGGAAAAGGTAATGTTACAAAAGTCAGTTTTCAAGAAGTATAGAATTTTTATCTACAATTACTTTGAATATAAGTATAACATAGCATTTCTCTTATACTGCTAGGTACTATTTAAATACAGCAAATATAGCCAAATATTGTTAGGACAATACACATTTACTTTATTTTTTATCATAACTAAATTGGAATTGCAAATGCAAATATTACTTAATCCATCATCCACTTATCAATTTGATTATTTTTTGTATTTTAGTACATTTTATAAAAGCATGTTCTTTAAAAAGTTTTTTTTTATATATATATATATTATTTACTTTTTATCACATTTTTCTTAGTCAGTTTTCCTTTTTATTTTTAGAAATATTATTTTATTTTCCCCTTTTTTATTTTTTTTATTTAGCAGGAGGCTTCGCTTACCACCGAGAAATTCAAGCAGCAATTTGTGCTCAAAATACCGAAATCCTGCGCGAACATACATTAAAAAAAATACATAACAGTCGAATCTATAACCTCTCGACTTGGGGCGGCATTTGGTGGTTTTAATTTAAAATTTCTGAAGGTTTTATTTTGGAATTTGGGTTGGCGTGTTGTTTAGTCGTTTAAAAAAAGGGATCGTTTTGGTTCTGATTGATTTGTGTTGATTCAGCTGATGTGAATGTTTAGAGGTCACGAATCGGGATTCGGGTCTTGATTCCGATTGATGCAGATTCGTTTGGTGTGCAAATGCCCATATAGAAAAAACATTCTTATAAAATAATCTATATTTACATTTATTTTCAGGTTCAAAAAGACAAAAGCAATTAGGTCGCCATCGGTGCCTAAAAACTTAAGAAAAGAATTAAAAGGTAATAACAATTTATGAGAATTATAGACGCAGAATTTCTAGTAGTTCTGAGAAGGCTAATACGAGTTTTTTTTTTTTTTTTTGTTGCTTAAGATGTTTATATTTTATTTATATATTTTTATTTTCAGATGGGCGACAAATGGCGGTGGCTCCGGAGGCTTCATCAGGTAGAATACATTTCTTGGCTAAAATATTAACCCAGTCGCATTATAAGCATTTATTTTTAACCGAATTAAATTCGCGCCAACCAAAACCGCCAAAACGCGCGCCAAAAAGAGAGGTTATCAATTGAGGCATTTACCGTCCAATCTTGTGATCGGACGGTAAAATATGAGAATACAAATACAAATACAAATATTGACGACCAACAACAGGCTCAAGGCCCAACAAGGTTGGTCCATCTAGTACCTCTTAACTATCCCCCAATGCATATCTAACTTCTTCTTAAAATCCGTTACTCCTTTACAATTAACAATATTCACTGGCAAGTTGTTCCATTTGTCTATTACCCTATTATAGAAATAGTGTTTTCTCCCTTCCCGATTAAAATGGGATTTGTTTAACTTAAACCCATGACCTCTCGTTCTATCACTCATATTAAAATCTAAACCCTCCACATCTCCTTGTTTGATAAATTTGAATAGTTGAATCAAATCTCCCCTAACCCTTCTTTCTTCCAGAGTATACATATTCAAATCAGAGTATACATATTCAAATATTTTATCTAATTTTAATGGGGGTAGCTGTTTTGGTGTAACGTGCATCTAAATGGGTACTGAATTTTAGTGAAAGGTTGTAATAATTTTTAACAGTGTACTTTAAGATAAAAGCGCTAAAAAAGTAAAAATTAATTTATAATTTTACAAATTGAATTATTTAATATCAATTTTATACTTATTACAACTTTTTTTAAATTGGTGCCAAAATTTAGGCATGTTTTTTTGTAAATTGGCCTTAACTTAAAAGAAGTTGTAATTAACATAAAATCTATATTAAATAATTCTATTGCTTCAACTTATTCGTAAAATTAAAAAATATTTTTTACTTTTAACGCTTTTTCCTTTAAGTCCTCTTTTTTTTTTTTTAATTTTTTACTTTTTAGTTTTTAATTTAAAAGGGCTGCTATTATTCACCAAGAAATTCAAGTTGTCTCGCATTTCCCCCACGTCTCGGATCCGGTTTTATAAATACCGGATAAACAAACTTATATTTTCTCAACAATGTATATTGTCAAACAATCCCTTTTAATGCTGAGAGAATGAAATGTCATTGTGGTACAATCTTTATTTAACAATAAAAATATTTTTTAATCGGGAAAAATTCTTTACAAAAAGTCCGGTTAATCGATAATTCCGGATATACAATAGCCGAATAACCGATTTTTTTTATAAAACAAAATTGCAAAAATTGATTTTTCTCTTTAACAAAAAATATTATTCGAAATCGGATAATATTTCTTTTAAAAACAGTCCTGTTAATAGAGAATTCCGGATAGTTAAATGTCGGATAACCGGGTATCTTTTCGAAAGGTGCCCAAGTGGGGCATGCCATATCCAACAAAAAAGAATTTCGAAATAGAATGGAAATCTTTCGGGAGTATACATAAAAAAATACATAAGTCTAATTGATAACCTTTCTGTTTTTGAGCGCTTTGGTGGTTTTGGTTGGCGCACTTTTCAGTCGGTTAAAAATACAACTACATTACTCCCAGTTTTATGAGATGCAGCAATTCATTCTCATATTTTGGAGGCCTCCGTGGCCGAGCGGTGAAAGGCGTCAGCTGGAAATACTAAGATTCGTGGTTCGATCCTGTGCGATAGACTTGACAAAGAAAAGTAAAAAGTAGTGGTCTTGTGATCGGAGGGTTGCCAGCTTCGCTACAAAATACTAGAAAAGTCATCCAGAACACCCTCAAAAATGAACGGCGTGTATACCGGACTGGTGCATGATACATCTGATCGGGGTCCAAAGTCCCGACGTCTATTAAAGGCGTTGGGTGCCAGGTGTTTCCTCGTCATCTGAACATGGTTCTGAAATAACGAGATGCATGAATGTGTATGTGTTCCCGGGTCTTTCCTTCGAGATAGACCCCGAACCGTCGCCAATAGCTTATTGTGCAGCTCTAGTGCGACGTTAAATTAACCAAACCAAACCATTCTTATATTTTGTTTAATCTTGATTCTAGGTGACGAGTTATCCGATGATGATGATGAAACTCTCTCAGATTCGCATTATCCATATTCACTACATATTTAAAAAAAAAAAAATGTGTTTTACAAATTGTCTTTGTTTATATTATGTTTGATTTTAATAATTCTTTTTATGTAGGAAACTCAGACTTCGAATGCGACGACACGAGTGAGTGGGAAACGGTAGAAGGTGAGTCTTTTATTTTTAAACGACTGAACAGCGCGCCAACTAAAACTCCGAAAAACATCGCCAGAAATTTTAAATTAAAACTGCCAAGTCGAGAGGTTATAGATTCGACCTTTATGTATTTTTTTTATGTATGTTCGCGCAGAACTTCGTTTCTAATTCAAGTATTTGCACAATTTTTTGTTGTTGTTTTTATAAGCAGGCTGACTGAGGCAACTATTAACTGACGTTACCTAGACAGACGCCTTTTCGTTAGAGCCACACAATGACAGTTCAATCATGATCTTTAAAATAATAATAAAAAAAAATTGTAATTAAAAAAAAACTTCTGTAACAATAAAATAGAAAACGGCTACATTATTTACTTATATTACAAATATGGTAGTGTAAGAATATCGGCCGACTTTGTTTTAGCCTTTAGAAGATGGATATTTGGTTTTAACATGAGATTCTGGTTGAAATATCAACCACCCATCCTGTAAAGCTTAAAAGACAACTTATTGGTTAACGTTTTATGAGGCTTTACACTGTTAAAATTTCAGTTCAACGTTGCATCATATCTCGGTGTTCTGCCATATCATAGTGAAATCCAGGTTGAACCAAAAACCTTGATCGAGAATAGAGCAGTTTTTACGAAAAAATGGTGCAATCTCCTAAACTGCGACCGAAACCCTCGCTGAATCTACAAACCGGGGAATCCCCTCAAACCTTTTGCAGGCGTTCAGCTGGTAATCAGAGGATTGTAGAACACATATATTATAAATTTTCAGCGTTTTATCCGCAGAGGGAGTTGGGTGTTTTGCGAACCACAAGCAGACACTTTATTTAATTGTTATACACAAGCAGTTACCCGCGGTTTCACACGGGGCTAAAAAAAAAAATACTCCATTGGTTCGTT
The DNA here is from genome assembly GCA_963932185.1 of Troglohyphantes excavatus. Lineage (NCBI taxonomy): Eukaryota > Metazoa > Arthropoda > Arachnida > Araneae > Linyphiidae > Troglohyphantes > Troglohyphantes excavatus. The sequence goes on along the minus strand of OZ010678.1, from coordinate 1,249,390 downwards.
TTCACCGCTTATTCCTTTAATTTCATTTTCTCAAAGGCAAAATAACTGGTCGATTGTGCGGACATCTCCGGATACATCTCTGAATGTTGTCTTTTCCCGTAGACGCAATTATTTTATTTCCGTTGTCAGAAGGAGTTATTTCGCCAAAGCAATTTTCGCTCGAAAAATTTCAATTGTTTAAAACAAATAGATATTCTTTAATTTTAAAGTACTCGGGGGCTCCGCCAACCCCCGGAGGATTTTAATAATCTTTGATTTGCTTCGCAAACCAATGCTGCCTTCATACACTGTAGGCAATGACAATGTGTCCTAACAACAATACTTTTTTAGCTATATAAATCATTACTGGAAAATCTTTGGAAAAGTTTCAATTGAAAATCATTGTTTAGACAACTAGAATTGTTTCAGCTTAATTGTATCGGCTCATTAAAAATCGAAACACGTGTAAACAAACAACAGGATAAATGCGCCAAGTATAAATGAGCTAACATTTACTCTGAACGCCAACTTTTATGTTTATAACGCAAGAGAATTGGCGCTAAAAATAACTCTCCACTAAGATTTATAAATAAATTATAGGAAACTGGGTTGCCACATCCGTTACCTTTATGCTGCCAATCGAATATTAAATAATATTTATAGTACTTCACATAATTAGCGATATCTAATTTAATTTTTAAAATAGAATTTCAAAACAAGAAATTTTCCAACTAAACGATTCAAAATTCTCAACAAACCAGTGCTGAAAATTCCCAGTTCCAACTTATCGACATTTTCATCTTTTTATATATATATATATATATATATATATATATATATATATATATATATATATATATATTATATATCTTTCCAAATTTCGTTGAACCTATTTTCATCAAATACACACAAATCGTCTATATATCGTACTGCTTTAATATTGTACTTTTCTATAGCTTTTATTTCATAAAAATATAAAAATATGCTTGCAAAAGAACTGCAAAAACTGCTACCCATGGGGATACCCTTCCTCTGCAAGAAATATGTTTGCCCATTATATAATACATTGTTAAAAACACAAAACTTAATTAAACCAATCCATTTATCTTTACTGCATTTTAATATATTTCTAAATTTTTCATAAATACAATCAAAAACCTCAAATATTCTGATGTGGTATATTTGTGAATAATAAACTTTCAAAATCATAAGTGTCAATTTTTTTAATGTCAATGTCACTATTAAGGATATTTATAACTTTATGATTGTTCAACAAAACAAAATTATCTTCCTGGATAACCAAATAATCTATTATAACTTTTAGGTTTCTCTGAAGTATTTCGGAAGCCCTCTGGCTGTATGTATTAGTACCACACGTAATAAATCTAAAACGAACTGGTGTCTTATGAAACTTAACAGTAATAAATAAGTATGGGAAATTAAAATTTGCCACTTTCAAATGTAGTAACTTATGATAAGCAATAATCTTCTTTTTAAAATATTTATGGACTCATCAAAAATATTAAAAGTATTATTATGAATATATTCGTCCAATAACAAATCAAAGTATAATTTTATATATATATAGATATATATATATACAACTTTCAGTATTTCCAGATTATTGGGGGGGGGGGGGGGGGTGCGACGGGCCTGGTCCGACCAATGGAAGATGGTGTTTTGCGAGCCACACACACAGACTTGTACTCTAAATAAAATAATCGATAATAATACAACTGATTTTTTTTTTTTTTTTTAGAGTCTGAATGTTATTCAGCGGGTGAGGCGCTTCTCAGCGAAGGTATATGATTATATTATTGATTATAGCGTAATTGATTATAACACAGTTAACTATAGCATAGCATAGAGTAGAGATTGATTGAATTAAACTTTTAATTTTTTTCAAAACTATTATTACTTAATATAAATTTTTTTTTCTCATACAGTATTTATTTACAGGATTTTCGAGCTTGATGCTCAGTACGGACCATGTGGTGGTTCCAGCTACCGCAGTGGATTCACGTAAGAAAGAATTTTTTTATAGCTCGTATAATAATGTAATCAAAGAACCGCTCTAATGAAACTATTTTTAACCGACTGAACAGCGCGCCAACCAAAACTCCAAAATAAAACCGCCAGAAATTTTAAATTAAAACCACCAAATAGCGCGCCATGTCGAGAGGTTATACACATTCTGGTTATAGATTATTTACAGGATTTTCGAGCTTGAGCTTGAGTACGGATTATGTGATAGTTTCAGCTACCGCAGTGGATTCACGTAAGAAAGAATTTTTTTATAGCTCGTATAATAATGTAATCAAAGAACCGCTCTAATGAAACTATTTTTAACCGACTGAACAGCGCGCCAACCAAAACTCCAAAATAAAACCGCCAGAAATTTTAAATTAAAACCACCAAATAGCGCGCCATGTCGAGAGGTTATACACATTCTGGTTATAGATTATTTACAGGATTTTCGAGCTTGAGCTTGAGTACGGATTATGTGATAGTTTCAGCTACCGCAGTGGATTCACGTAAGAAAGAATTTTTTTATAGCTCGTATAATAATGTAATCAAAGAACCGCTCTAATGAAACTATTTTTAACCGACTGAACAGCGCGCCAACCAAAACTCCAAAATAAAAACCGCCAGAAATTTTAAATTAAAACCACCAAATAGCGCGCCATGTCGAGAGGTTATACACATTCTGGTTATAGATTATTTACAGGATTTTCGAGCTTGAGCTTGAGTACGGATTATGTGATAGTTTCAGCTACCGCAGTGGATTCACGTAAGAAAGAATTTTTTTATAGCTCGTATAATAATGTAATCAAAGAACCGCTCTAATGAAACTATTTTTAACCGACTGAACAGCGCGCCAACCAAAACTCCAAAATAAAACCGCCAGAAATTTTAAATTAAAACCACCAAATAGCGCGCCATGTCGAGAGGTTATACACATTCTGGTTATAGATTATTTACAGGATTTTCGAGCTTGAGCTTGAGTACGGATTATGTGATAGTTTCAGCTACCGCAGTGGATTCACGTAAGAAAGAATTTTTTTATAGCTCGTATAATAATGTAATCAAAGAACCGCTCTAATGAAACTATTTTTAACCGACTGAACAGCGCGCCAACCAAAACTCCAAAATAAAACCGCCAGAAATTTTAAATTAAAACCACCAAATAGCGCGCCATGTCGAGAGGTTATACACATTCTGGTTATAGATTATTTACAGGATTTTCGAGCTTGAGCTTGAGTACGGATTATGTGATAGTTTCAGCTACCGCAGTGGATTCACGTAAGAAAGAATTTTTTTATAGCTCGTATAATAATGTAATCAAAGAACCGCTCTAATGAAACTATTTTTAACCGACTGAACAGCGCGCCAACCAAAACTCCAAAATAAAACCGCCAGAAATTTTAAATTAAAACCACCAAATAGCGCGCCATGTCGAGAGGTTATACACATTCTGGTTATAGATTATTTACAGGATTTTCGAGCTTGAGCTTGAGTACGGATTATGTGATAGTTTCAGCTACCGCAGTGGATTCACGTAAGAAAGAATTTTTTTATAGCTCGTATAATAATGTAATCAAAGAACCGCTCTAATGAAACTATTTTTAACCGACTGAACAGCGCGCCAACCAAAACTCCAAAATAAAACCGCCAGAAATTTTAAATTAAAACCACCAAATAGCGCGCCATGTCGAGAGGTTATACACATTCTGGTTATAGATTCGACTGTTATGTATTTTTTTTTATGTATGTTCGCGCAGGGTTTCGGTTCTAATACCGATATTTCCATAATTTTTTTTATTGGATAGGAGATGTTTCACTTGGGGGCAATTTGAAAAAAATATCCGGTTATCCGGCATTTAAGTATCCGGAATTCTCATTTAACCGAACCGTTTGAAAAAAATGTTCGTTTTCGATAATTTTTTTTTTTTTTCGGATAGAGAAAAATCCACTTAGGTAAAATCTGCAAAAGAATAATCCAGAAATGTCGATTAACCGGAGTTTTTGTTAAACAATTTATCCGATTTCAAAATATTTTCATTGTTTAAGAGAAGTTGTCCAACAATGACATTTCGTTTGTTGTTGTTGCTTATCCTCCATGGTCTGACGGAGTCAGACAAGATCCACGAGACCAGTGTCTTTCAAGAAGTCGAGCACAAGGAGAGGATCGCAGTAGATGTCTTCCCTGGAGAGGCCCATGCATTCCATTATGTGCTCTGCAGAAGCCTGATGGTCGAGGCACTTAGTTTCGTTTAACCAGCATTTATTGGCATGGATAGGGATTGTTTTACAATATACATTGTTGAGCACAAGTTTTTACTTGAATTTCTCAGTGATTAATAATGGGGGCTAAGCCACCTGCTAAAGTAAAAACTAAAAAGAGAAAAATAAAATAATCTTTCTAAAAAAAAATGAAAACAGACTTTAAAGAAAATGCGCTAAAAAGTAAAAAATAATTTTTAATTTTACGAACGCATTGAAAAAAAATGAATTATTTAATATCAATTTTATACTTATTACAACTTTTTGAAGTGGGTGCCACTTTACAAAAATAATTTAAATTTTTGCGCCGATTTCAAAAAAGTTATTAAGTATAAAATTGACATTAAATAATTCAATTTTTTCAATGCGTTCGTAATTTTTTTTTTTTACTTTTTAGCGCATTTTCCTTAAAGTCTGTTTTCCTTTTTTTAGAAAGATTATTTTATAATCATTTGGTTCTAGCTGATTTAAAATGGTAATGCGAGGAACGCCTCTGACCGATTTTTCAACCTTTTCGGAGGGTCATCTTAACAGAAACTCCACTGACTCTGGGCAAATTCCTAAAGTGGGAAGAATATTCCATTTTGGGAGGCAGAAAAGTGTTCTCAAAGCTTTGTGTAAGAAAGTCGTCTTACAATAGGAGGCTGTCTAACGTAGAGGTAGTTAACAAACTTTCTCAGAGCACGTAGATTCGGGGTAAGGGAAATCGTGTGTCATACATAAAAGCGCAACGAAAGACGATCTCTAGAAACCATTTGAAAAACGTCACCTGTTCGAACAGGTGTAATTACCGGTTATGCCACAAACGGCATACTTCAAACGCATTTTAATAATTCTTCTCCAATACCAGGGATCGAAAAATGTCCCAAGTCCACCTCTTTACTGGGACACGCATGTTGTCCCAGCCCACACGTAAAGGTAAAAGCCAATTAAAAATCAGTGGCGGCCCGTGGTCAAAAATTTTAGTGTAGCCGAAATCACGTGAAACACCCTCCCCCTTCCCTATTTTCCACAACCATACATGAACGGAAATTCTTTAATATTTATTACTAAAATCGAAGTTTCCTTTCAATTTTTACGAAACGATGCGAAAAAAATAGATATTTATACTTATTTTTTGAAAATTAAATCAATTTTCCTTTCTTTTAAACTTGCAAATCGGTCAATTTTAATATTATTATTTTAAGTAACGAAACAACACACGTGTAAACTTATCAGGAAAACTATTTCCGTTTGGTGATATTCTTGGATATTCTCGGTTCCCCCCCCCCCCCAAAGCTTGCCCCGCCGATTCACGCACGAGCCAATCAATTCATCGCTGTCCCAAGTACAGCAGATTTGAAAAAATCCTTTTGGACTGCATTTGTTTCGTCACAACCTCCATTTTAGCGTGTATGGGAAGTCATGCTAAGTAAGGTTGTTATGGCAACGATGCAGCCGATGGACTAAATACATAAAAAAAAATTGAGAGGCCCCTACATGGACTCAAACTCATGACCTATTGCTCTGAAGTCCCATCGACCAAGCTACAAAGGCACGCACTAACTAGGTGGCGAACGATACTTTGATGTACTTAATAGTCAAGCAATGGACATCAATTTAGCCAGATAACGGATATCCGGCAAGAATTTCAGTTGGTTATTTGGTGGCAGTTTGTATTTTTTTTTTCATTTTACTGGTATTCTTAGATTAATCAGCTGTGAGTACTACATTCGAGATTTCCGATGTCATGTGCTTGAACACAACGTTTGCCATTCTTTGTTTACCGTTGGAAAAAAAGCAATCATTACTGTAAAAAAAAAAGACGCCTCGGATATTTTAGCGGCTTTCTTATTCTTCTATTTCGAACTTGATGAAATTTTCCACATTTTACCTTGAAAGAAAGATAAAAGTCACTATCTGCATGAGATTTCGAAAAACCACGCCCATCCCTTTAAACAGACATGACTTTTTCCTAATACCGCCAAACAAGAAACGCCGGGCACTACAGCTAGTTTTTATTAATTTTATAAATTAAAAATAAACTACATTTAGATATTTGTTTAGAAAGAGACGGGCAATCATAATATGTCTTTCTATTATAGACAATAGTGTAGAAATCTCCGAGGATGACGCAAGACACTTTAAATTATATTTTTTAATGTGCCGTTTTACAAAATTCAAATAATATTTGATTCGTAGTCGTAAAACATTTTCTTGCATTTTTTTTAGATTTTGTCTTAATTTCACCATATTTCGAGTATTTTCAATCTTTAAAACCCTTTGCACTCCCAAAACATGTTTGAAATTTCCGTTCTTTATACGAAACAGTTATTGTTGTTGCTGTGCTTTTTGCCAGAATACACAATATCGGTAGAGGCACGTTCTATCTAGATTTTGGAAATATTTTTTCAAAGATGTTTCTCCAGTGATGCTCTTCGAACATTTTGCAGGTGGTGCGAATATCTCCTAGTTGCAACTCCGCATCAGCTTCAGAGCACCTTCTGCGAGTTCCGTTATCCGGTTAATTACTCGGCATGTTGGCTACATTTCGTTTATTAGTAGGAATTAGGTTGGTTGGTTGGTTGGTTATATAGGGTTTAATGGCGCAAGGGCCAAATATGGCCAAGCTGCGCCAAACACAAGGTAATTCAAACCAACATTAAAATTCTAAAAAACACATAAAAATAATTATATTTCAAAGAAGAGGTAAAAATCCTGTGTAATTTAAAAAGATAAACAGTGATGAATGAGGTGGATGATTTAATAAATAGGACAATGTGGGAGATGATGTATTAAAAAAGCGATTATATACAAGACTAAGACGAGGACAAGAAGTTAAAATATGATGGATGGTAAGAGGTTGTTGGCAATGATGACAAGGCGGGGTGGTTTCATTTTGCAGCAAGTGCCTATGCGTCGCTCTTGAATGTCCTATGCGGAGACGAGTCAACAGTACATCAGGACGTCTAGATGACAATGACGGTAGGGGCGAGATAGCTGGAAAAATTGAAGCAAGTTTATTACTTGTTTGCAGCCTCCAATGTTCACACCACTCGTTCCGCACAAGGTCTCGCAAGGCATTGCAAAGGTCGCCATAGGGGATTCTGATTTTTAACTGGGATGTGGCATTTTTGGCTGCTTGATCAGCCAGTTCATTTCCAATTATGCCGACATGCCCAGGAATCCAACACAATACGACACCATAACCCCTTTTGATAAGCTTTTCATAAACATATATAACATCATTTGCAAGTGGGTGTCTAAATGCATCTGATGATAAAGCTTCTAAAATACTTGTAGAATCAGTATAAATAATAAAATTGCCAACGGTTTGATGAGTGATGTATTTTAAAGCTTTATACAGGGCTAAAAATTCAGATGTAAAAACAGATATGAAATGTGGTAATGCGAAACTAAAAATTTCGGATCCACATACAAATGCGCAACCAACGTGATTAGGTGATTTTGATCCGTCAGTAAATATTGCTGTATGAGAATTAAAATTATGGCGATGATGATTAAAAATGTGTTTATATACAAATGCACAAGTGCTAGATTTATCGTACCCAGAGAACAAATGCAAAAAGGTGAATATGGAAGAAATCCAAGGTATATTAGAAAATATAGGACGTTCTGCAACTTCCATTGAAAGAAGAGGCGAGCCACTCAGGGTATTTCGAATTCGCAGTCCAAAGGATGGTATGCAGGACGGGCGATTCCTGAAAAGGACATCCTTAGATCTGTCCAGGATTAAATTTTGTAACGGATGATCTGGATGTGACAAAATGCGATAGTAAAGTCGCAAAGACAAGAGACTACGAGTGGAGGCTAATGGCAATTCATTGCACACAACGTAAAGGCTTTCGACGGGTGAAGTACGAAAAGCTCCTGAGCAGATTCTTAGTGCTGAATGGTGAATCGTATCGAGCTTACGCAGAACAGATGGACGAGCTGAACCATACACAGCGCAGCCATAGTCCAATCTGGAGCGAATTACAGCTCGATAGATATTCAGCATAGTGAAACGCTCTGCTCCCCAAGATGTATTTGAAAGAACCTTTAGAAGATTTAGCTTTTTCATACATGACACCCGCAAGTCCTTAATGTGAGGCAAGAATGTCAACTTCTTGTCAAAAATAACTCCTAGAAACCTTGCTTCGTCTACTACTGCTATCCTATTACCACCCAGAAAAATATCTGGGTCAGGATGCAGATTTCGTAGACGGCAAAAGTGTACACAAGAGGTCTTTTGAACTGAGAAGCTAAAACCATTTTCCGCACTCCACTTCGTCAAACGTGAAACTGTCGTTTGCAGTTGTCGCTCGACAAATCGCATGTCTTTTCCCTGGCAAAAAATGCTCAGGTCATCCACATATAAATTTCCCTGGACAGAAGGAGGCAACTGATTCAGGATATCGTTGATCTTAATAGCGAATAGAGTAACACTGAGTACACTACCCTGAGGAACACCCTCTTCTTGGATAAAAGTATCCGAAAATGCAGAGCCAATGCGAACGCTGAATTCTCGCAACGCCAAAAAGTTCTTAATAAACATCGGTAGATGTCCTCGAAATCCAAGAGAGTACAGATCTTTAAGAATACCATATCGCCATGTCCGATCGTACGCCTTCTCCATATCGAAGAAAATAGCGATGAGATGGTTTCGGCGCAGAAAGGCATGGCGTATTTGGGTTTCGAGGTACAGGATATTGTCTACCGTAGAGCGGCCGACCCTAAAACCGCTTTGAAATGGTGTTAGAGCATCGGTCGTCTCTAAGACGTGAACTAGGCGAGAATTGACCATCTTTTCTAAAAGTTTACAAAGACAGCTGGTCAGTGCAATAGGCCTATAGTTATTCGGATCTTTAGGATCTTTTCCAGGTTTGGGAAAAGGAATAACTATGGCACGTCGCCAAGCCAAAGGAAAAGCATGTTCTTCCCATATGCGATTATAAAGTCGCAATAAATTACTCAGAGAGTGACTAGATAGATGTTTTAGCAAAGTGTAAGTGATGCCATCAGGACCCGGTGCTGTCATCCTGGTCTTCTGAAGGCATCGCGTCAACTCTCTTTCCGTAAAACGGCAATTATAAGCAAGTTCGGTATCTCTATCGGGAGAAAAATTAATAGCATGGGATTCTGCGCGTTGTTTTATGCGCTGAAAATTGCCAGGATATGTGTTAGAACTTGACACGGCAGAAAATGATCTCGCAATAGAATTTGCGATCTCTACCGTGTCAGAAATCAACTGGCCATTTTCTTCCACGAGCGAGATGGAATGTGTGGAGTATAATCCCATGGCTTTCCGAACTTTGTTCCATAATTGTTTTGAGGAAATGGCAGATGTTATACCAGAAACATATTTTTGCCATGATTCTCTTTGGCTTTGACGACGTATACGGCGCGCATTGGCTTTAGCAAATTTGAACTTAATTAAGTTTTCGGATGTGGGATACCTCCGAAATGTATCCCAGGCCTTTTTTCGCTTTTTGTGGGCTATCTTGCAGGCTTGGTTCCACCACGGTTTCGGTAACTTTGGTAATTTTGAAGACACAGGAATAGAAATGCGAGCAGCATCCATTATAACATTAGTGACAGATTCTACACATTGATCAATGCCATCCCGATTCACCATCTCGTCCGACAAATCGGCAATTAATGCAAACAGATCCCAATTCGCCGCCTCAAATTTAAATCGAGGTGGGCGAGATACATGGGCTGCAGCACTCCTCGGAAATGTAACAAACAAGGGGAAATGATCGCTGTGAAATGGATCATTTCCCACATGAAATGTCAGAGGAGAAAACAGAGATGGTGAACACAGGACAAGATCAATGGAATGGAAAGTCCTCGATGGGGCGTGGAAGTAAGTTGATTGCCCATTATTAAGAATACAAAGATTGTAGTCATCAATCAACTTTTCAATTTGGCTTCCACGACGATTTGTGTCTGGGCTTCCCCAAAGAGGATTGTGCCCATTGAAATCGCCACATAAGATATAAGGTGCCGGAAGCTGATCGCATAACCTGTCTAGATCTGCTTGATGGATGACATTATTAGGCGGTAGATATATAGAGCACACTGTAATGAGAGTATTTACAGTGACTCTCACTGCGATGGCTTGCAGATTAGTTGCGAGATTCAGTGGGGTGAAAGGAGCGCTATTGGATATAAATATAGCAACTCCACCACTGGCTCTATCACCGCTAATGTAGTCCTTTCTAATGGGATTATAACCCTTAACAAGAGAGCTCTGGGATGGTTTGAGCAGAGTCTCTTGTAAACAAAAGCAGATTGGATGGTGTTCATCGACTAGATGTTTTATGTCTACCGAGTTGTGGTGAAATCCGCGGCAATTCCACGAAAAGGCCCAGGCCATTATGGGAAAGTTATCGGATTTGAAGGCTGCTTCGGAGGTTTTGGTTTTGGAAGGAGATTATTGGGAGTCTCCATTCCAGGCTCGACTTCCATATCAGCAGCATCCGAAGAGTCGGATGGGATGTTATGAGATATGGATGTCCTTTGCTTCAATTTAGGTTTTTTGTTAGAGTTTTGGTCAGCTAGTTCTTTTTTAGTTTTTAAAGATTTACTAAGGACTGTGAGGGGGGAAATTACTTCAACTGCATTATTTTTTGTACTTTTGGTTATTGTTCCTTTTGAAAAAAGGGGAGCAGATGGAGGCTTAGTTTTGGTGTGTTGACTATTGCTCGTAGATGGCAGATCTATTGCTATATCGCATTGAATAGCGATAGAGGATGTAGTTTTTTTTGTTGCAGATGCGTACGAGAGGTTAGGAGTTGGTGTTCTGTTTGAAACAAGTTTTCGAGCCTCCGGGTACGAAAGTTGTTGAGTGGCTCGGATTGTTTGGATTTCCTTCTCCTCCTTCCATTTAGGGCAACCTCTAAAGTTGGCAGAGTGGTCGCCATTGCAATTTATGCACTTAAACGGAAGTTCACAAGTGGAGAAGGAGTGGCCAACAGCGGAACATCTCGAGCAAGTTTCAGATGAACGGCAAGTTGTGGTTGAGTGCCCAAACTTCTGACAGTTGAAGCACCGCAGAGGATTTGGGACATACGGTCTAATGGGGCAGTTGAGGTAACCTGCAGTAATATATTTAGGTAATGAGGGGCTGTTGAAAGTTAGGATAAGATGTCGGGTGTTGATGATTTCTTCTCCTCGCTTTAGAGTAATTCTCCGGACCTGGGTAACATTTTGGTCTTTTAGCTCTTCCAGGATTTCTGATTCAGGTAAGCTAATCAGATCGTTCTCAGAGATTACTCCTCGGCTTGAGTTCAGGCTATTGTGAGGTGTAACTGTAATTGGGATGTTATTGATAATTTTTCCGGCAAGGAACGATTTGGATTGTAATGGAGTACTTGTCTCTATCAAAAGATCACCAGAACGAAGTTTTTTAACGGATTTCGGATTGCCTCCAATACCAAGAAGGCCTTTTTGAATAATGAAAGGTGAGGTTTTAGCTAACTGTCCAGATATAGAACTAATTACTAGGAACTTAGGGTACAAGTTTAATGATTGATCAGGAGTTGAATTCGTTTCACTGCTTGGGGTCGCCGGATACAAAGCCTCCGGCAGGGCATGGTTTTTAGGATCCATATGGGTTCAGGTGTTCATCCCGGTTCAGCCCCGCCCACCACCGAGCCCTACAAGGGGAGGCAGTGCCACACTGCCACGGGGGTAAAACCGGGGTATAGTGCTACAGTTTTGGGGTGTGGATCCACGAGGGCACTCCTAGCTGCAGTACTAGCCCTTAAATGCCAAATAGCAGTGGTGTCCAGCACGTCAGGGGAGAAATTCACCTGGCGTACTAAACCACAGTGATATTAGGCGAGCCGGTTGACCAGAAGCGGGCTCACTCTGGCCTCTCGTTTACGTTGAAGCATGGACCAAAGGGAACGCAACGACGTCTCTAGGAAACTAAACCCCGTCCTGAAACGAGACGTCGCAGGATCCCCAGGACTCCACTTTCCTACGATACGAGTTACCGCACACGGCAAACGTGCAGGTCAGATAATCTGACAGAAAACCAATAAAAACTGTCGGAATTAATACAATAAGTGAAACAACTAAATTGAACCAACGAAACATAACTGAAATATAAATAAGAAAAACCCAACAATCATAAACAGAGGAAAACTCAACGATAGAACAAAATATAACAACCAAAAATCGTGCACATGGTAGGGCCTTAACTAAAAAGGAAAGAACGAAAAAAGCTAAGGCCCAGCTAGGGTACCTCGGGGTTGCCAAGCCCGTACTCACAAGATGTGAGCCCCCTGAGGGGAGTAGGAATTAGGATAAGTTGGTTAAAAAAAACTTATTTGATAACTAGGTTTTTGTTAAAAAGTCAATTACATTAAAAAAAATTCAATATTAAGTGCATGACTTTCTTCTCGATTTGGGATTTCTGTATTAGGTTCGAATAATGTATACTTTGTGTAATATCGTGTTTAATAGATATAATTGTAAGTTTTGAAAATCTTTCCTGACACGTAGTCGAACGTAAATAAGTTTTGGTAAGTTTTAATCAATGATCTCTAACTGTAACTTCTGGATCGGGCAAGACATTGTGTTGACTTAAAGTCGATATGGAGGCCGCCATGATGTGCCCCACTTTTCTTGATACCGCAATATTTCGTATATTTTTCGTGTTGAAATACGCCGATATATATTGCTTTTGACTAAGTTTTTTTATTTTATTTTTAAACCCATTTTAAATGCAATCTGCAATTAAAATAGGAAGTCATTTGCAAGTCAAAGTAGAAGTATTTAAAAAGCAAGAGCAAAAACTATTTGTTTGGCAAAATAAATATTAATTCTATAAGAAGAAAATATAATATTTAATTACACTTAATATTTCTACAATGCTATGGTAATAAAAAACACCACTAAATCACTTTAAAAAAAATGTTGGGGCACAGCATGGCAGCTTTCAATTGGTTTCAACGCGCCCATAGAGGAAACAAGGTTTGAGCCTTCCAGCAGTTACAGTTACAGTTCAGTGGTTTTAATTTACTAAACCCTTTTAAAATTACTCAGTGACAGGTGTAGTTAGCAAAACTTGAAGTGCTGTCCCCACGTTCGTAGCTAAAAAAATAACAAAAATAAATTGTATTTTCACATAAGTTGTTTAGTAATATTTAGGGCCTGATTTACCATTGTGCACACTTGGCCCAGGTTTAGGACGTCGCTGTGTTTCGCTCTCACCGCCCTAGGGCCGTCGCTATGTTTATGCAATAATTATTGTAAATGCACCTTGTGAACAGACCGTTGATATTGGTGAACCTACACTGTTAAAAATTTCAGTTCAACGATGTATCCTATCTTGGTGTAAAACAGGTCTGTAGCAAATTACACCATATTACGGTGGAATATAGGATTAACCAAGAATCCTTTATCTGAAAAAAAAAGCGAAGGTTTCACCGATAATTGGTTAAACCTCTAACTGCAAACAAAATTTTCGCTATCGCTACATAAACAAGCAGAGGAATCCTCTCCATGAAACACAACGACGAACAAGAGCCCCCAGTGGATAAAGACGTTCAGCTATGAATCAGACTTCCTAGTTTGTGTCCGATCGGTGGACTTGGCAAATAAAAGTAAAAAAGTTGTCATTTTGCGATGGTTGTTCGCTACTAAACTACTACTAAAATTCGAATTTTTAGTTTTATGCAACGTTATAAGTTTTGGTGCAACGTTTCACCACTAAATGGTATCCTTGGTAGCACCGTAAAATGGTGAAGCTAAATGGGTACCAAAGTTTGGTGCAAAATCGTAATAATTTTTAAGTGTACGATTCGCCAGTATTTCGGGAAATTCTTATTCTTTTATAGTATGTGATCTATGAATAAAGATAAACAATGCATTCTGATTGGCTGATGAGTAAATATCACCAAACTGAAGCCAAATGAATAACAACGTCGGTCGTCAAATGAATGAAAATATTGAGAAAGGAACTGAAATCTACATAACAGACTGACTCACTCGTAATCAAAACCGTTAGAGTAACTGCGGTTGTTCTAGAATATTGAAATTCGGCAGACATGTATGGTTTAGCATACAAACAATGAAGAAAAAATCTGAAAACCGAGAATTTTGCACATGCATGTTATAAAAAATATGTGTTGGATGTTTTTCGCGAAAATTTTCCGCAAAATACAACACGCATTAAGAAACTTTCTTTTTCAATTCTTATTCTTTTATATTATGTGATCTATGAATAAAGATAAACAATGCATTCTGATTGGCTGATGAGTAAATATCACCAAACTGAAGCCAAATGAATAACAACGTCGGTCGTCAAATGAATGAAAATATTGAGAAAGGAACTGAAATCTACATAACAGACCGACTCACTCGTAATCAAAACCGTTAGAGTAACTGCGGTTGTTCTAGAATATTGAAATTCGGCAGACATGTATGGTTTAGCATACAAACAATGAAGGAAAAAATCTGAAAACAGAGAATTTTGCACATGCATGTTATAAAAAATATGTGTTGGATGTTTTTCGCGAAAATTTTCCGCAAAATACAACACGCATTAAGAAACTTTCTTTTTCAATTCTTATTCTTTTATATTATGTGATCTATGAATAAAGATAAACAATGCATTCTGATTGGCTGATGAGTAAATATCACCAAACTGAAGCCAAATGAATAACAACGTCGGTCGTCAAATGAATGAAAATATTGAGAAAGGAACTGAAATCTACATAACAGACTGACTCACTCGTAATCAAAACCGTTAGAGTAACTGCGGTTGTTCTAGAATATTGAAATTCGGCAGACATGTATGGTTTAGCATACAAACAATGAAGAAAAAATCTGAAAACCGAGAATTTTGCACATGCATGTTATAAAAAATATGTGTTGGATGTTTTTCGCGAAAATTTTCCGCAAAATACAACACGCATTAAGAAACTTTCTTTTTCAATTCTTATTCTTTATCTTATTCAATCTTTAAGAAGTTTAACGGCTTTTGTTGATATAGATATCTAAAACAAAACATTTAGAGATAATTAATAATAATATAAGAATTTTTTTATCTATAAATTGAAAGTTCAAAATTCGAATGTTTATCAACGGGAGTACCAATTCGGTCCACATTGTTTTATCGCAAACTTCTTCGTGCAATGTAGATTGAAGTTCCTGTGTAGAACAATGCTAATAAAATTTTGTTCACATTTTAAACTTTTACTTCTTTGCTTCGCTCTAACGGGGCGAGAAATTAAGAATACTTTTCTTTCGTTTACAAATATTGTATTTGTAACTGTTATTTCCTTCCCGTGCGTAGAACGGGTGTATCAGCTAGTACTTTATATTGTCATATTCAAAACAAACTACTTTTTTGCTCGCCCTGTAATTTACGACCAATCTGAAATATTTTTTATGATCCGTATTTCTCTTTGCAGACGACTTGCATTTCCCAAATTTTGATCCAATAGCAATGTCCACTCAAATAATAACGGAAGCTGGATCTTTTGAAGGTAAATCACGTACATTTCATTTTTATACATATCCTTAATTTTTTTTAACTTTGTAAATAACACTAATACACTACCTAATATGGAAATTATAAAATGGTAATTGTGTGATAAATACTGTTTTCAATGTGTGGAATCTACTTTTAGTATACGAACCGACTTCAAAGCAGATTGCCGCCATTGTCAACGAACCTAAATTCTAATACCAAATGAATGATTGTTTAGGATAAATAACATCTAATTTTTAAGCTAATGGTAATTCACAGATTATAATTTATTCATATATAATGGTTAAAAGAGTGAATTAAGTTTAAAACCTTTGGTTAAACTCTCCAAAGCTAATACATGTTTAAAAATCTATTTAGTTTCGCAATTGCAATACAATCTTTCAAATCCACCGAAAATCCGCTCCCTGGGTAAAAATCGATCCATGTCAGCTTTGTAGTTAACTTGCAAATTTTAAAATTCCAACAATTATAAGAGTTGTTCCTCTCTCAATTTCGAACTCGTTATGGATGTTGCTAAAGGTTAAAATATGCATGTTAATCAACCGTACGCATATCCACATTATTGTACATGTACAGCCAACTTCTCCATATTATCAATCTTTCCAGCTCTTGCGCTTATAAATATTGCATTTATTTTGTAACTTATTTCCTTCCCGTGCATAGAAAGAACGGGTATTTCAGCTAGTACTATATGAATTTATTTTAAATGCTTGTTTTATTGTTTAAGCATTTTTTTTTAAATTTATTACTTCTAGCTCAAGACCAGGACCTTAGCTTACCAACAGGACCGCCAGCTACTGAAGGCCTTCGTAAGTTTAATGTACAATATTTTGCTAATAAAATCCTTTTTTAAAAAAGGAAAACCAACTTAAAAGAAATGCGCTAAAAAGTAAAAAAATAATTTTTAATTTTACGAACAAGTTGAAAAAATTTAATTATTTAAAATGAATTTTATTCTTATGAAAACTCTTTGAAACCGGCGCCAAAATTTATGTATAATTTTTGTAAATTGGCACCACCTTCAAAAAGTTTTAATACGTATAAAATTGATATTAAATAATTCAATTTTTTCAACTTGTTCGTAAAATTAAAAAATATTTGTTACTTCTTAGCTCATTTTTCTTTAATTCTGTTTTATTTCTTTTAAAGATTCTACTTATTCCTTTTTTTAGTTTTTAATTTAGTAGGAGGCTTTGCCCCCTGCTAATATTCACCAAGAAATTCAAGTAACAACTTGTTCTTACATTTCGTCTAAAAAATGTCAGTATATTGTAAAACAATCCCTATCAATGCCAATAAATGCTGGGTGAATAAAATATCATTGTTGTACAATCTTTCTTTATTCAACAATGAAAATATTTTGAAATCGGTTTGTTTCTTGGGTTTTATTGGCGCAAGGGCAACAGGGGCCATACTGCGCCACATTTTGAAATCGGATAATTTTTTTAAAAAACCAACACAAAAATAATTTTTGCAATCAGACAATATTTTTTTAAACAGTTTGGTTAATTGAGATTTTCGGATAGTTGAATGCCGGATAACCGAATATTTTTTTCCAAATGGCTCGCAAGTTAGACATCCGCCTTTTCTAACAAAACAGATGTCCAAACATCTGAATTGTAACAGAAATCTTGCGCGGACATGTATAAAAAAAAATACATAGCAGTAGAATTGATAAGCTTTTCTACACATGGCGAGCGATTTGGCGGTTTTAATTTAAAGTTTCTGGTAGTTTAATTTTAAAGTTTTGGTTGGCGCGCTGTTCAGTCGGTTAAAAATACTCTTATTAGTTTTTCCATTCTTGTTTCGTTCGGCTCCAGCTAAATGGCGGTGCGACGGCACATTGTTTACAATGTTACAGATAAGCCCATTGGTTAATTCGTCCAAACTCGTTTGTTAATTAGTTGAAACCAGCTTAAAGGGGTGTTTCCAATCCGCCAAATTATCGGAGCCAGATTATACCCATATTTGTTTATCAAAAATATCAGGAATTTAAATTGTCGTATATTTTAAAAAAATATGGGTCATAAATAGGTGGCTTATTTTTATACATTTAAGATTTGTAAGCGATTGAAGTTGCAAAACGGTTTTAAATTATTAATAATAAGCTGAAAAAAGCTGAAAATCCAAAAATCTGTCCATGTGTATGTTGGTTGGTTGGTTGGCGTTTTATGGCGCAAGAGCCAGAAATGGCTAAGCTGCGCCAAACACATGACTTCTGGGTTCTAATTTGTGTTTAATGGTAATTTTAAAAAGTAAACACGTTGTAAAGGATAAAAATATAAAGTTATTACAACTGTGAAAGTTGATATTTTTTTTTGTTAAAAAGCTAAAAGATCAGGTTAGGTACAAATATGGACAAGACAGGAAGATAAAAACTAAAATCGTATAACTTTGCGGTTTGTTGTCTGGGTTTTGTACCACAAATATATATAAATTAAATATGGTTAATTAAACCAATATCTCGGAGGAATAAAAACAAATTAGGATGGGGTTCATCGCTTAGCAGGTCTTTAATTAAAATATTATTGGCACCAAAATGGTTGAATCTTTCATCGTTAAAATTTGGACAATCACACATAAAATGTTTTACAGAAAAAAGGCAATTACAAAGAGAACAAATAGGTGGTGGTTCAGCGAGTAAGAGATGTCTATGTGTCAGCCGTGTATGGCCTATGCGCAATCTGTTTAAAATAACATCCATTCGTCTATTGTAAGAGATGGTTTTAAAAGGTTTAATGCTTGGCTTTATACAAAATAGTTTATTGTCGGTATGTTGATTCAAATCCCACATAGACTGCCAGTGTAGAGATAAAACGTTTCTAGACATTTTTTTTACATCGCAAAGGAAAAGAAAATTACTCTTATGACCACGAACTGAACGAGCGATAAGATCAGCTCTGTCGTTCCCACTGATCCCGACATGACTAGGGATCCAACAAAAAAAATACTCTAAAATTTCTTTTTAAAAGTTTTGCATGAATTTTTAAAATATGAATGATGAGGGAATGACTTTGAGATAACGGATTTTGTAAGGCTTCAATGCAACTATTGGAATCTGTGTAAACTATCCAGAGTTTACTATCTTGTTGCGATATAAAATTTAAAGCCAGGAGAATGGCTTGGGCTTCAGCGGTAAACACAGCCATGTGTATGTTTGTCAATACGAGAAAGGCTCTGTAACTGCAAAACGTAGAACTTTGAAATTTACAAAATAATTTGTTTGAAAAATAGAATTTTAACGTAACTATTTTCAAGTCTCTACGATGTTCCATTCGCAAGTTATAATTTTTTTTATAATATCCAAGCAAAGTTTCACGAAGTGTCAACCAGAGAGTTGTAATATTAAATAGAGAGCGCCTTCAATGCCAGACTCTCGTAAGGCCGCGGTGTCAACATTGAAAAGAAAAACCTAATCACGTGGTTATAGCGCAGCCACATTTGGCGGTCAAACATCTGCAGGAGTTTCAAATTTGGCGCACTTTCTTCTTTTTTGATGATAAGGAGTTCTGCCCGTATTCAACTTTTTAACATATATGTACGTCTTATTTTCAAACAATATGCGGTAAATATTTCCTCTTCATTAACGAAACGAAAATATTTTATTTGTTTTCAATACTCGAAGAAGCGAAACTCTTTATATTTTTCAGGTTTTATTGTTCATATTTTCTTATTGAAGTATACAAAATAACAATTGAAAGAACTTCGCTTATGGTAAATTTTTTAGATAAAAACGTAACGCAATTATTTCAAAACTACAAAATAAGAAAAATATCCTTAATATATCTGTTAAACTCCCTTAAATTGTGACACTCGTTCAAAAAATAAACGATATTTAAATACAAAATTAAACACAAAACCATATTACAATACTTCGATCTCGTTTAGTTCTTAAAGTCGCCAAGGCCTGCCAAGTAATATTGGCGCATGAATGAATTGGCATTTATACCTATCACGTGGTTTCAATGTTGGACACACGGAAATCAGCATTTTTATTCCTCTATTTATATCATTACTCTATGGTGTCAACAGTAATATCAGTTAAAATCAATAGAGAAAAATGAATATAATATCTAAAAATTTAATTGCATTCGAATAACGGAGTTACATACTCCGTAACTGCAATGCGAAGTTTTATAAAATTTACGGGGTATTTTGCTTGAAAAATTAGGAATTAAACGTGTTAATTTTTAAGTTCATACGCTGTTTCATTCGTATAATATGACTATTTTAATGCATTCCATTCACTTAACATGGATGAAAATATCGCTTGCAATTTAAAAGAATTTTCTTTTTGACCAACTGAACAGCGCGCCAACCAAAACTCCAAAATAAAACCGCCAAAAAATTTAAATTAAAACCGCCAAGCCGAGAGGTTATAGATTCGATTGTTATGTATTTTTTTATGTATGTGCGCGCAGGAATTCGGTTCTATTTAAGATATTTGCACATTTTTTTTCGTTGGATAGGCAATGTTTCACTTGGGAGCAATTTGAAAAAAATATCTGGTTATCCGGCATTTAACTATCCGGAATTCTTAATTAACCGAAACGTTTGAAAAGTATATTCTCCAATTTCGAAAATTCTTTTTTGTTGGATAAAGAAAAATCAACTTTGCAAAAACTGCAAAAAAATAATCGGTTATGAGGCTGTTGTATATCCGGAAATATCGATTAACCGGACACTTTTTTTAGTAGTTTCTCCAATTTGCAAATGTTTTCATTGTTTGATAGAGATTGCACAACAATGACATTTCATTCAACCAGCGTTTACTGGCATGTGTAGGGATTGTTTTGCAATATACATTGTTGAGACAAAATGTGAACACAAAGTGTTGTTACTTGGATTTCTTGGTGAATAATAGCAGCGGGCGAAGCCCCCTGCTAAACTAAAAATTAAAAGGGGATAAAAAAATATTTAAAAATAAAGAGAACCGGTTTTATAAGAAAAAAAACCCTAAAGTAAATTTAAAAAAAATTACAAACGAGTTGAAAATTATTTATTTAATATCAATTTTATACTTATTACAACTTTTGGAAGTGGATGTCGAGAATCATGCATAAATTTGGCGCCGATTTCAAAAAGTTTTCATTAGTATAAAATTGATATTAAACAATTCAATATTTTCAACTCGTTTGTAAAATTAAAAACTTTTTTTTAAACTTTTTTATAGCATTTTTCTTATGGCGGTATTTTTTAAAAAATATTTAGAGGCGAATTTATAGTCTGATGCCAGTTGTTCGTGCTCATTCTCACTCAATCTGATATCAACAAATTCGAAATTTAAAAGAAATATGGACATAAATATCACATTAAAAAAAAAGGTTACTCAAGCGCAGCTCCAGCAAAACCTTAAAGTAGTTAAATTTCAACTCAGAAATTTTAGAACATTCAGTTAGATTATTCATTTAGAACATTTCAAACACAAACTACCTAAATGTATAGTAATAAACAAATAATCAGATATTTTAGAGCCTTTCTTATTTTTTTTTATTTCGAACTTGGATGAAATTTTGCGCACTTGACCTTCAAAGCAAGAGGAAGGTCTGCATGAGATTTCGAAAAACCACGCCCATCACCCTTCCCATCCCTTAAAATAAAAATGACTTTTTACTAAAACCGCCAAACAGTTTTTGTCCCGGGAAACGCTAGTTTCAGCTAGTTTTTTTTTTAAAATAAAAATCAAAGAAACTGCAGTAAAATCAGTTTATAACGATACGCCGGGTATAACGATGTGAAATGCAAAGGAAGTTTGGATTTCTATAGCAATCCATGTTAATTTGTCCGGATATAACGATGCCCGTTATAACGGAAATCCGCATGTAACGATTGAGTTTCCCTTTTTTTTTCTTTTACAATGTTGGCAAGAATAGGAATTTATGGAATCTTATTACAATGTCAAATCTAAGCAAACAAAAATGACTGACCATTCCTCATCAAAATAGCAGTTAATACAAATACAAATATTGACGACCAACAACAGGCTCAAGGCCCAACAAGGTTGGTCCATCTAGTACCTCTTAACTATCCCCCAATGCATATCTAACTTCTTAAAATCCGTTACTCCTTTACACTTAACAATATTCACTGGCAAGTTGTTCCATTTGTCTATTACCCTATTATAGAAATAGTGTTTTCTCCCTTCCCGATTAAAATGGGATTTGTTTAACTTAAACCCATGACCTCTCGTTCTATCACTCATATTAAAATCTAAACCCTCCACATCTCCTTGTTTGATAAATTTGAATAGTTGAATCAAATCTCCCCTAACCCTTCTTTCTTCCAGAGTATACATATTCAAATCAGAGTATACATATTCAAATATTTTATCTAATTTTAATGGGGGTAGCTGTTTTGGTGTAACGTGCATCTAAATGGGTACTGAATTTTAGTGAAAGGTTGTAATAATTTTTAACAGTGTACTTTAAGATAAAAGCGCTAAAAAAGTAAAAATTAATTTATAATTTTACAAATTGAATTATTTAATATCAATTTTATACTTATTACAACTTTTTTTAAATTGGTGCCAAAATTTAGGCATGTTTTTTTGTAAATTGGCCTTAACTTAAAAGAAGTTGTAATTAACATAAAATCTATATTAAATAATTCTATTGCTTCAACTTATTCGTAAAATTAAAAAATATTTTTTACTTTTAACGCTTTTTCCTTTAAGTCCTCTTTTTTTTTTTTTTAATTTTTTACTTTTTAGTTTTTAATTTAAAAGGGCTGCTATTATTCACCAAGAAATTCAAGTTGTCTCGCATTTCCCCCACGTCTCGGATCCGGTTTTATAAATACCGGATAAACAAACTTATATTTTCTCAACAATGTATATTGTCAAACAATCCCTTTTAATGCTGAGAGAATGAAATGTCATTGTGGTACAATCTTTATTTAACAATAAAAATATTTTTTAATCGGGAAAAATTCTTTACAAAAAGTCCGGTTAATCGATAATTCCGGATATACAATAGCCGAATAACCGATTTTTTTTATAAAACAAAATTGCAAAAATTGATTTTTCTCTTTAACAAAAAATATTATTCGAAATCGGATAATATTTCTTTTAAAAACAGTCCTGTTAATAGAGAATTCCGGATAGTTAAATGTCGGATAACCGGGTATCTTTTCGAAAGGTGCCCAAGTGGGGCATGCCATATCCAACAAAAAAGAATTTCGAAATAGAATGGAAATCTTTCGGGAGTATACATAAAAAAATACATAAGTCTAATTGATAACCTTTCTGTTTTTGAGCGCTTTGGTGGTTTTGGTTGGCGCACTTTTCAGTCGGTTAAAAATACAACTACATTACTCCCAGTTTTATGAGATGCAGCAATTCATTCTCATATTTTGGAGGCCTCCGTGGCCGAGCGGTGAAAGGCGTCAGCTGGAAATACTAAGATTCGTGGTTCGATCCTGTGCGATAGACTTGACAAAGAAAAGTAAAAAGTAGTGGTCTTGTGATCGGAGGGTTGCCAGCTTCGCTACAAAATACTAGAAAAGTCATCCAGAACACCCTCAAAAATGAACGGCGTGTATACCGGACTGGTGCATGATACATCTGATCGGGGTCCAAAGTCCCGACGTCTATTAAAGGCGTTGGGTGCCAGGTGTTTCCTCGTCATCTGAACATGGTTCTGAAATAACGAGATGCATGAATGTGTATGTGTTCCCGGGTCTTTCCTTCGAGATAGACCCCGAACCGTCGCCAATAGCTTATTGTGCAGCTCTAGTGCGACGTTAAATTAACCAAACCAAACCATTCTTATATTTTGTTTAATCTTGATTCTAGGTGACGAGTTATCCGATGATGATGATGAAACTCTCTCAGATTCGCATTATCCATATTCACTACATATTTAAAAAAAAAAAAATGTGTTTTACAAATTGTCTTTGTTTATATTATGTTTGATTTTAATAATTCTTTTTATGTAGGAAACTCAGACTTCGAATGCGACACGAGTGAGTGGGAAACGGTAGAAGGTGAGTCTTATTTTTAAACGACTGAACAGCGCGCCAACTAAAACTCCGAAAAACATCGCCAGAAATTTTAAATTAAAACTGCCAAGTCGAGAGGTTATAGATTCGACCTTTATGTATTTTTTTTATGTATGTTCGCGCAGAACTTCGTTTCTAATTCAAGTATTTGCACAATTTTTTGTTGTTGTTTTTATAAGCAGGCTGACTGAGGCAACTATTAACTGACGTTACCTAGACAGACGCCTTTTCGTTAGAGCCACACAATGACAGTTCAATCATGATCTTTAAAATAATAATTAAAAAAAATTGTAATTAAAAAAAAACTTCTGTAACAATAAAATAGAAAACGGCTACATTATTTACTTATATTACAAATATGGTAGTGTAAGAATATCGGCCGACTTTGTTTTAGCCTTTAGAAGATGGATATTTGGTTTTAACATGAGATTCTGGTTGAAATATCAACCACCCATCCTGTAAAGCTTAAAAGACAACTTATTGGTTAACGTTTTATGAGGCTTTACACTGTTAAAATTTCAGTTCAACGTTGCATCATATCTCGGTGTTCTGCCATATCATAGTGAAATCCAGGTTGAACCAAAAACCTTGATCGAGAATAGAGCAGTTTTTACGAAAAAATGGTGCAATCTCCTAAACTGCGACCGAAACCCTCGCTGAATCTACAAACCGGGGAATCCCCTCAAACCTTTTGCAGGCGTTCAGCTGGTAATCAGAGGATTGTAGAACACATATATTATAAATTTTCAGCGTTTTATCCGCAGAGGGAGTTGGGTGTTTTGCGAACCACAAGCAGACACTTTATTTAATTGTTATACACAAGCAGTTACCCGCGGTTTCACACGGGGCTAAAAAAAAAAATACTCCATTGGTTCGTTTTCACCGCTTATTCCTTTAATTTCATTTTCTCAAAGGCAAAATAACTGGTCGATTGTGCGGACATCTCCGGATACATCTCTGAATGTTGTCTTTTCCCGTAGACGCAATTATTTTATTTCCGTTGTCAGAAGGAGTTATTTCGCCAAAGCAATTTTCGCTCGAAAAATTTCAATTGTTTAAAACAAATAGATATTCTTTAATTTTAAAGTACTCGGGGGCTCCGCCAACCCCCGGAGGATTTTAATAATCTTTGATTTGCTTCGCAAACCAATGCTGCCTTCATACACTGTAGGCAATGACAATGTGTCCTAACAACAATACTTTTTTAGCTATATAAATCATTACTGGAAAATCTTTGGAAAAGTTTCAATTGAAAATCATTGTTTAGACAACTAGAATTGTTTCAGCTTAATTGTATCGGCTCATTAAAAATCGAAACACGTGTAAACAAACAACAGGATAAATGCGCCAAGTATAAATGAGCTAACATTTACTCTGAACGCCAACTTTTATGTTTATAACGCAAGAGAATTGGCGCTAAAAATAACTCTCCACTAAGATTTATAAATAAATTATAGGAAACTGGGTTGCCACATCCGTTACCTTTATGCTGCCAATCGAATATTAAATAATATTTATAGTACTTCACATAATTAGCGATATCTAATTTAATTTTTAAAATAGAATTTCAAAACAAGAAATTTTCCAACTAAACGATTCAAAATTCTCAACAAACCAGTGCTGAAAATTCCCAGTTCCAACTTATCGACATTTTCATCTTTTTATATATATATATATATATATATATATATATATATATATATATATCTTTCCAAATTTCGTTGAACCTATTTTCATCAAATACACACAAATCGTCTATATATCGTACTGCTTTAATATTGTACTTTTCTATAGCTTTTATTTCATAAAAATATAAAAATATGCTTGCAAAAGAACTGCAAAAACTGCTACCCATGGGGATACCCTTCCTCTGCAAGAAATATGTTTGCCCATTATATAATACATTGTTAAAAACACAAAACTTAATTAAACCAATCCATTTATCTTTACTGCATTTTAATATATTTCTAAATTTTTCATAAATACAATCAAAAACCTCAAATATTCTGATGTGGTATATTTGTGAATAAACTTTCAAAATCATAAGTGTCAATTTTTTTTAATGTCAATGTCACTATTAAGGATATTTATAACTTTATGATTGTTCAACAAAACAAAATTATCTTCCTGGATAACCAAATAATCTATTATAACTTTTAGGTTTCTCTGAAGTATTTCGGAAGCCCTCTGGCTGTATGTATTAGTACCACACGTAATAAATCTAAAACGAACTGGTGTCTTATGAAACTTAACAGTAATAAATAAGTATGGGAAATTAAAATTTGCCACTTTCAAATGTAGTAACTTATGATAAGCAATAATCTTCTTTTTAAAAATATTTATGGACTCATCAAAAATATTAAAAGTATTATTATGAATATATTCGTCCAATAACAAATCAAAGTATAATTTTATATATATATAGATAGATATATATACAACTTTCAGTATTTCCAGATTATTGGGGGGGGGGGGGGGGGGTGCGACGGGCCTGGTCCGACCAATGGAAGATGGTGTTTTGCGAGCCACACACACAGACTTGTACTCTAAATAAAATAATCGATAATAATACAACTGATTTTTTTTTTTTTTTTTAGAGTCTGAATGTTATTCAGCGGGTGAGGCGCTTCTCAGCGAAGGTATATGATTATATTATTGATTATAGCGTAATTGATTATAACACAGTTAACTATAGCATAGCATAGAGTAGAGATTGATTGAATTAAACTTTTAATTTTTTTCAAAACTATTATTACTTAATATAAATTTTTTTTTCTCATACAGTATTTATTTACAGGATTTTCGAGCTTGATGCTCAGTACGGACCATGTGGTGGTTCCAGCTACCGCAGTGGATTCACGTAAGAAAGAATTTTTTTATAGCTCGTATAATAATGTAATCAAAGAACCGCTCTAATGAAACTATTTTTAACCGACTGAACAGCGCGCCAACCAAAACTCCAAAATAAAACCGCCAGAAATTTTAAATTAAAACCACCAAATAGCGCGCCATGTCGAGAGGTTATACACATTCTGGTTATAGATTATTTACAGGATTTTCGAGCTTGAGCTTGAGTACGGATTATGTGATAGTTTCAGCTACCGCAGTGGATTCACGTAAGAAAGAATTTTTTTATAGCTCGTATAATAATGTAATCAAAGAACCGCTCTAATGAAACTATTTTTAACCGACTGAACAGCGCGCCAACCAAAACTCCAAAATAAAACCGCCAGAAATTTTAAATTAAAACCACCAAATAGCGCGCCATGTCGAGAGGTTATACACATTCTGGTTATAGATTATTTACAGGATTTTCGAGCTTGAGCTTGAGTACGGATTATGTGATAGTTTCAGCTACCGCAGTGGATTCACGTAAGAAAGAATTTTTTTATAGCTCGTATAATAATGTAATCAAAGAACCGCTCTAATGAAACTATTTTTAACCGACTGAACAGCGCGCCAACCAAAACTCCAAAATAAAACCGCCAGAAATTTTAAATTAAAACCACCAAATAGCGCGCCATGTCGAGAGGTTATACACATTCTGGTTATAGATTATTTACAGGATTTTCGAGCTTGAGCTTGAGTACGGATTATGTGATAGTTTCAGCTACCGCAGTGGATTCACGTAAGAAAGAATTTTTTTATAGCTCGTATAATAATGTAATCAAAGAACCGCTCTAATGAAACTATTTTTAACCGACTGAACAGCGCGCCAACCAAAACTCCAAAATAAAACCGCCAGAAATTTTAAATTAAAACCACCAAATAGCGCGCCATGTCGAGAGGTTATACACATTCTGGTTATAGATTATTTACAGGATTTTCGAGCTTGAGCTTGAGTACGGATTATGTGATAGTTTCAGCTACCGCAGTGGATTCACGTAAGAAAGAATTTTTTTATAGCTCGTATAATAATGTAATCAAAGAACCGCTCTAATGAAACTATTTTTAACCGACTGAACAGCGCGCCAACCAAAACTCCAAAATAAAACCGCCAGAAATTTTAAATTAAAACCACCAAATAGCGCGCCATGTCGAGAGGTTATACACATTCTGGTTATAGATTCGACTGTTATGTATTTTTTTTTATGTATGTTCGCGCAGGGTTTCGGTTCTAATACCGATATTTCCATAATTTTTTTTATTGGATAGGAGATGTTTCACTTGGGGGCAATTTGAAAAAAATATCCGGTTATCCGGCATTTAAGTATCCGGAATTCTCATTTAACCGAACCGTTTGAAAAAAATGTTCGTTTTCGATAATTTTTTTTTTTTTTCGGATAGAGAAAAATCCACTTAGGTAAAATCTGCAAAAGAATAATCCAGAAATGTCGATTAACCGGAGTTTTTGTTAAACAATTTATCCGATTTCAAAATATTTTCATTGTTTAAGAGAAGTTGTCCAACAATGACATTTCGTTTGTTGTTGTTGCTTATCCTCCATGGTCTGACGGAGTCAGACAAGATCCACGAGACCAGTGTCTTTCAAGAAGTCGAGCACAAGGAGAGGATCGCAGTAGATGTCTTCCCTGGAGAGGCCCATGCATTCCATTATGTGCTCTGCAGAAGCCTGATGGTCGAGGCACTTAGTTTCGTTTAACCAGCATTTATTGGCATGGATAGGGATTGTTTTACAATATACATTGTTGAGCACAAGTTTTTACTTGAATTTCTCAGTGATTAATAATGGGGGCTAAGCCACCTGCTAAAGTAAAAACTAAAAAGAGAAAAATAAAATAATCTTTCTAAAAAAAAATGAAAACAGACTTTAAAGAAAATGCGCTAAAAAGTAAAAAATAATTTTTAATTTTACGAACGCATTGAAAAAAAATGAATTATTTAATATCAATTTTATACTTATTACAACTTTTTGAAGTGGGTGCCACTTTACAAAAATAATTTAAATTTTTGCGCCGATTTCAAAAAAGTTATTAAGTATAAAATTGACATTAAATAATTCAATTTTTTCAATGCGTTCGTAATTTTTTTTTTTTACTTTTTAGCGCATTTTCCTTAAAGTCTGTTTTCCTTTTTTTAGAAAGATTATTTTATAATCATTTGGTTCTAGCTGATTTAAAATGGTAATGCGAGGAACGCCTCTGACCGATTTTTCAACCTTTTCGGAGGGTCATCTTAACAGAAACTCCACTGACTCTGGGCAAATTCCTAAAGTGGGAAGAATATTCCATTTTGGGAGGCAGAAAAGTGTTCTCAAAGCTTTGTGTAAGAAAGTCGTCTTACAATAGGAGGCTGTCTAACGTAGAGGTAGTTAACAAACTTTCTCAGAGCACGTAGATTCGGGGTAAGGGAAATCGTGTGTCATACATAAAAGCGCAACGAAAGACGATCTCTAGAAACCATTTGAAAAACGTCACCTGTTCGAACAGGTGTAATTACCGGTTATGCCACAAACGGCATACTTCAAACGCATTTTAATAATTCTTCTCCAATACCAGGGATCGAAAAATGTCCCAAGTCCACCTCTTTACTGGGACACGCATGTTGTCCCAGCCCACACGTAAAGGTAAAAGCCAATTAAAAATCAGTGGCGGCCCGTGGTCAAAAATTTTAGTGTAGCCGAAATCACGTGAAACACCCTCCCCCTTCCCTATTTTCCACAACCATACATGAACGGAAATTCTTTAATATTTATTACTAAAATCGAAGTTTCCTTTCAATTTTTACGAAACGATGCGAAAAAAATAGATATTTATACTTATTTTTTGAAAATTAAATCAATTTTCCTTTCTTTTAAACTTGCAAATCGGTCAATTTTAATATTATTATTTTAAGTAACGAAACAACACACGTGTAAACTTATCAGGAAAACTATTTCCGTTTGGTGATATTCTTGGATATTCTCGGTTCCCCCCCCCCCCAAAGCTTGCCCCGCCGATTCACGCACGAGCCAATCAATTCATCGCTGTCCCAAGTACAGCAGATTTGAAAAAATCCTTTTGGACTGCATTTGTTTCGTCACAACCTCCATTTTAGCGTGTATGGGAAGTCATGCTAAGTAAGGTTGTTATGGCAACGATGCAGCCGATGGACTAAATACATAAAAAAAAATTGAGAGGCCCCTACATGGACTCAAACTCATGACCTATTGCTCTGAAGTCCCATCGACCAAGCTACAAAGGCACGCACTAACTAGGTGGCGAACGATACTTTGATGTACTTAATAGTCAAGCAATGGACATCAATTTAGCCAGATAACGGATATCCGGCAAGAATTTCAGTTGGTTATTTGGTGGCAGTTTGTATTTTTTTTTTCATTTTACTGGTATTCTTAGATTAATCAGCTGTGAGTACTACATTCGAGATTTCCGATGTCATGTGCTTGAACACAACGTTTGCCATTCTTTGTTTACCGTTGGAAAAAAAGCAATCATTACTGTAAAAAAAAAAGACGCCTCGGATATTTTAGCGGCTTTCTTATTCTTCTATTTCGAACTTGATGAAATTTTCCACATTTTACCTTGAAAGAAAGATAAAAGTCACTATCTGCATGAGATTTCGAAAAACCACGCCCATCCCTTTAAACAGACATGACTTTTTCCTAATACCGCCAAACAAGAAACGCCGGGCACTACAGCTAGTTTTTATTAATTTTATAAATTAAAAATAAACTACATTTAGATATTTGTTTAGAAAGAGACGGGCAATCATAATATGTCTTTCTATTATAGACAATAGTGTAGAAATCTCCGAGGATGACGCAAGACACTTTAAATTATATTTTTTAATGTGCCGTTTTACAAAATTCAAATAATATTTGATTCGTAGTCGTAAAACATTTTCTTGCATTTTTTTTAGATTTTGTCTTAATTTCACCATATTTCGAGTATTTTCAATCTTTAAAACCCTTTGCACTCCCAAAACATGTTTGAAATTTCCGTTCTTTATACGAAACAGTTATTGTTGTTGCTGTGCTTTTTGCCAGAATACATAATATCGGTAGAGGCACGTTCTATCTAGATTTTGGAAATATTTTTTCAAAGATGTTTCTTCAGTGATGCTCTTCGAACATTTTGTAGGTGGTGCGAATATCTCCTAGTTGCAGCTCCGCATCAGCTTCAGAGCACCTTCTGCGAGTTCCGTTATCCGGTTAATTACTCGGCATGTTGGCTACATTTCGTTTATTAGTAGGAATTAGGATAAGTTGGTTAAAAAAAACTTATTTGATAACTAGGTTTTTGTTAAAAAGTCAATTACATTAAAAAAAATTCAATATTAAGT
The DNA here is from genome assembly GCA_963932185.1 of Troglohyphantes excavatus. Lineage (NCBI taxonomy): Eukaryota > Metazoa > Arthropoda > Arachnida > Araneae > Linyphiidae > Troglohyphantes > Troglohyphantes excavatus. The sequence continues at coordinate 1,218,396 of OZ010678.1, read as the reverse complement.
GCATGACTTTCTTCTCGATTTGGGATTTCTGTATTAGGTTCGAATAATGTATACTTTGTGTAATATCGTGTTTAATAGATATAATTGTAAGTTTTAAAAATCTTTCCTGACACGTAGTCGAACGTAAATAAGTTTTGGTAAGTTTTAATCAATGATCTCTAACTGTAACTTCTGGATCGGGCAAGACATTGTGTTGACTTAAAGTCGATATGGAGGCCGCCATGATGTGCCCCACTTTTCTTGATACCGCAATATTTCGTATATTTTTCGTGTTGAAATACGCCGATATATATTGCTTTTGACTAAGTTTTTTTATTTTATTTTTAAACCCATTTTAAATGCAATCTGCAATTAAAATAGGAAGTCATTTGCAAGTCAAAGTAGAAGTATTTAAAAAGCAAGAGCAAAAACTATTTGTTTGGCAAAATAAATATTAATTCTATAAGAAGAAAATATAATATTTAATTACACTTAATATTTCTACAATGCTATGGTAATAAAAAACACCACTAAATCACTTTAAAAAAAATGTTGGGGCACAGCATGGCAGCTTTCAATTGGTTTCAACGCGCCCATAGAGGAAACAAGGTTTGAGCCTTCCAGCAGTTACAGTTAGAGTTCAGTGGTTTTAATTTACTAAACCCTTTTAAAATTACTCAGTGACAGGTGTAGTTAGCAAAACTTGAAGTGCTGTCCCCACGTTCGTAGCTAAAAAAATAACAAAAATAAATTGTATTTTCACATAAGTTGTTTAGTAATATTTAGGGCCTGATTTACCATTGTGCACACTTGGCCCAGGTTTAGGACGTCGCTGTGTTTCGCTCTCACCGCCCTAGGGCCGTCGCTATGTTTATGCAATAATTATTGTAAATGCACCTTGTGAACAGACCGTTGATATTGGTGAACCTACACTGTTAAAAATTTCAGTTCAACGATGTATCCTATCTTGGTGTAAAACAGGTCTGTAGCAAATTACACCATATTACGGTGGAATATAGGATTAACCAAGAATCCTTTATCTGAAAAAAAAAAGCGAAGGTTTCACCGATAATTGGTTAAACCTCTAACTGCAAACAAAATTTTCGCTATCGCTACATAAACAAGCAGAGGAATCCTCTCCATGAAACACAACGACGAACAAGAGCCCCCAGTGGATAAAGACGTTCAGCTATGAATCAGACTTCCTAGTTTGTGTCCGATCGGTGGACTTGGCAAATAAAAGTAAAAAAGTTGTCATTTTGCGATGGTTGTTCGCTACTAAACTACTACTAAAATTCGAATTTTTAGTTTTATGCAACGTTATAAGTTTCGGTGCAACGTTTCACCACTAAATGGTATCCTTGGTAGCACCGTAAAATGGTGAAGCTAAATGGGTACCAAAGTTTGGTGCAAAATCGTAATAATTTTTAAGTGTACGATTCGCCAGTATTTCGGGAAATTCTTATTCTTTTATAGTATGTGATCTATGAATAAAGATAAACAATGCATTCTGATTGGCTGATGAGTAAATATTACCAAACTGAAGCCAAATGAATAACAACGTCGGTCGTCAAATGAATGAAAATATTGAGAAAGGAACTGAAATCTACATAACAGACCGACTCACTCGTAATCAAAACCGTTAGAGTAACTGCGGTTGTTCTAGAATATTGAAATTCGGCAGACATGTATGGTTTAGCATACAAACAATGAAGAAAAAATCTGAAAACCGAGAATTTTGCACATGCATGTTATAAAAAATATGTGTTGGATGTTTTTCGCGAAAATTTTCCGCAAAATACAACACGCATTAAGAAACTTTCTTTTTCAATTCTTATTCTTTTATATTATGTGATCTATGAATAAAGATAAACAATGCATTCTGATTGGCTGATGAGTAAATATCACCAAACTGAAGCCAAATGAATAACAACGTCGGTCGTCAAATGAATGAAAATATTGAGAAAGGAACTGAAATCTACATAACAGACCGACTCACTCGTAATCAAAACCGTTAGAGTAACTGCGGTTGTTCTAGAATATTGAAATTCGGCAGACATGTATGGTTTAGCATACAAACAATGAAGAAAAAATCTGAAAACCGAGAATTTTGCACATGCATGTTATAAAAAATATGTGTTGGATGTTTTTCGCGAAAATTTTCCGCAAAATACAACACGCATTAAGAAACTTTCTTTTTCAATTCTTATTCTTTTATATTATGTGATCTATGAATAAAGATAAACAATGCATTCTGATTGGCTGATGAGTAAATATTACCAAACTGAAGCCAAATGAATAACAACGTCGGTCGTCAAATGAATGAAAATATTGAGAAAGGAACTGAAATCTACATAACAGACCGACTCACTCGTAATCAAAACCGTTAGAGTAACTGCGGTTGTTCTAGAATATTGAAATTCGGCAGACATGTATGGTTTAGCATACAAACAATGAAGAAAAAATCTGAAAACCGAGAATTTTGCACATGCATGTTATAAAAAATATGTGTTGGATGTTTTTCGCGAAAATTTTCCGCAAAATACAACACGCATTAAGAAACTTTCTTTTTCAATTCTTATTCTTTTATATTATGTGATCTATGAATAAAGATAAACAATGCATTCTGATTGGCTGATGAGTAAATATTACCAAACTGAAGCCAAATGAATAACAACGTCGGTCGTCAAATGAATGAAAATATTGAGAAAGGAACTGAAATCTACATAACAGACCGACTCACTCGTAATCAAAACCGTTAGAGTAACTGCGGTTGTTCTAGAATATTGAAATTCGGCAGACATGTATGGTTTAGCATACAAACAATGAAGAAAAAATCTGAAAACCGAGAATTTTGCACATGCATGTTATAAAAAATATGTGTTGGATGTTTTTCGCGAAAATTTTCCGCAAAATACAACACGCATTAAGAAACTTTCTTTTTCAATTCTTATTCTTTTATATTATGTGATCTATGAATAAAGATAAACAATGCATTCTGATTGGCTGATGAGTAAATATCACCAAACTGAAGCCAAATGAATAACAACGTCGGTCGTCAAATGAATGAAAATATTGAGAAAGGAACTGAAATCTACATAACAGACCGACTCACTCGTAATCAAAACCGTTAGAGTAACTGCGGTTGTTCTAGAATATTGAAATTCGGCAGACATGTATGGTTTAGCATACAAACAATGAAGAAAAAATCTGAAAACCGAGAATTTTGCACATGCATGTTATAAAAAATATGTGTTGGATGTTTTTCGCGAAAATTTTCCGCAAAATACAACACGCATTAAGAAACTTTCTTTTTCAATTCTTATTCTTTTATATTATGTGATCTATGAATAAAGATAAACAATGCATTCTGATTGGCTGATGAGTAAATATTACCAAACTGAAGCCAAATGAATAACAACGTCGGTCGTCAAATGAATGAAAATATTGAGAAAGGAACTGAAATCTACATAACAGACCGACTCACTCGTAATCAAAACCGTTAGAGTAACTGCGGTTGTTCTAGAATATTGAAATTCGGCAGACATGTATGGTTTAGCATACAAACAATGAAGAAAAAATCTGAAAACCGAGAATTTTGCACATGCATGTTATAAAAAATATGTGTTGGATGTTTTTCGCGAAAATTTTCCGCAAAATACAACACGCATTAAGAAACTTTCTTTTTCAATTCTTATTCTTTTATATTATTCAAATCTTTAAGAAGTTTAACGGCTTTTGTTGATATAGATATCTAAAACAAAACATTTAGAGATAATTAATAATATAACTTTTTTTTTATCTATAAATTGAAAGTTCAAAATTCGAATGTTTATCAACGGGAGTACCAATTCGGTCCACATTGTTTTATCGCAAACTTCTTCGTGCAATGTAGATTGAAGTTCCTGTGTAGAACAATGCTAATAAAATTTTGTTCACATTTTGAACTTTTACTTCTTTGCTTCGCTCTAACGGGGCGAGAAATTAAGAATACTTTTCTTTCGTTTACAAATATTGTATTTGTAACTGTTATTTCCTTCCCGTGCGTAGAACGGGTGTATCAGCTAGTACTTTATATTGTCATATTCAAAACAAACTACTTTTTTGCTCGCCCTGTAATTTACGACCAATCTGAAATATTTTTTATGATCCGTATTTCTCTTTGCAGACGACTTGCATTTCCCAAATTTCGATCCAATAGCAATGTCCACTCAAATAATAACGGAAGCTGGATCTTTTGAAGGTAAATCACGTACATTTCATTTTTATACATATCCTTAATTTTTTTAACTTTGTAAATAACACTAATACACTACCTAATATGGAAATTATAAAATGGTAATTGTGTGATAAATACTGTTTTCAATGTGTGGAATCTACTTTTAGTATACGAACCGACTTCAAAGCAGATTGCCGCCATTGTCAACGAACCTAAATTCTAATACCAAATGAATGATTGTTTAGGATAAATAACATCTAATTTTTAAGCTAATGATAATTCACAGATTATAATTTATTCATATATAATGGTTAAAAGAGTGAATTAAGTTTAAAACCTTTGGTTAAACTCTCCAAAGCTAATACATGTTTAAAAATCTATTTAGTTTCGCAATTGCAATACAATCTTTCAAATCCACCGAAAATCCGCTCCCTGGGTAAAAATCGATCCATGTCAGCTTTGTAGTTAACTTGCAAATTTTAAAATTCCAACAATTATAAGAGTTGTTCCTCTCTCAATTTCGAACTCGTTATGGATGTTGCTAAAGGTTAAAATATGCATGTTAATCAACCGTACGCATATCCACATTATTGTACATGTACAGCCAACTTCTCCATATTATCAATCTTTCCAGCTCTTGCGCTTATAAATATTGCACTTATTTTGTAACTTATTTCCTTCCCGTGCATAGAAAGAACGGGTATTTCAGCTAGTACTATATGAATTTATTTTAAATGCTTGTTTTATTGTTTAAGCATTTTTTTTTAAATTTATTACTTCTAGCTCAAGACCAGGACCCTAGCTTACCAACAGGACCGCCAGCTACTGAAGGCCTTCGTAAGTTTAATGTACAATATTTTGCTAATAAAATCCTTTTTTAAAAAAATAAAACCAACTTAAAAGAAATGCGCTAAAAAGTAAAAAATAATTTTTAATTTTACGAACAAGTTGAAAAAATTTAATTATTTAAAATGAATTTTATTCTTATGAAAACTCTTTGAAACCGGCGCCAAAATTTATGTATAATTTTTGTAATTTGGCACCACCTTCAAAAAGTTTTAATACGTATAAAATTGATATTAAATAATTCAATTTTTTCAACTTGTTCGTAAAATTAAAAAATATTTGTTACTTCTTAGCTCATTTTTCTTTAATTCTGTTTTATTTCTTTTAAAGATTCTACTTATTCCTTTTTTTAGTTTTTAATTTAGTAGGAGGCTTTGCCCCCTGCTAATATTCACCAAGAAATTCAAGTAACAACTTGTGCTTACATTTCGTCTAAAAAATGTCAGTATATTGTAAAACAATCCCTATCAATGCCAATAAATGCTGGGTGAATAAAATATCATTGTTGTACAATCTTTCTTTATTCAACAATGAAAATATTTTGAAATCGGATAATTTTTTTAAAAAACCAACACAAAAATAATTTTTGAAATCAGACAATATTTTTTTAAACAGTTTGGTTAATTGAGATTTTCGGATAGTTGAATGCCGGATAACCGAATATTTTTTTCCAAATGGCTCGCAAGTTAGACATCCGCCTTTTCTAACAAAAAAGATGTCCAAACATCTCAATTGTAACAGAAATCTTGCGCGGACATGTATAAAAAAAAAATACATAGCAGTCGAATTGATAAGCTTTTCTACACATGGCGAGCGATTTGGCGGTTTTAATTTAAAGTTTCTGGTAGTTTAATTTTAAAGTTTTGGTTGGCGCGCTGTTCAGTCGGTTAAAAATACTCTTATTAGTTTTTCCATTCTTGTTTCGTTCGGCTCCAGCTAAATGGCGGTGCGACGGCACATTGTTTACAATGTTATAGATAAGCCCATTGGTTAATTCGTCCAAACTCGTTTGTTAATTAGTTGAAACCAGCTTAAAGGGGTGTTTCCAATCCGCCAAATTATCGGAGCCAGATTATACCCATATTTGTTTATCAAAAATATCAGGAATTTAAATTGTCGTATATTTTAAAAAAATATGGGTCATAAATAGGTGGCTTATTTTTATACATTTAAGATTTGTAAGCGATTGAAGTTGCAAAACGGTTTTAAATTATTAATAATAAGCTGAAAAAAGCTGAAAATCCAAAAATCTGTCCATGTGTATGTTTGTCAATACGAGAAAGGCTCTGTAACTGCAAAACGTAGAACTTTGAAATTTACAAAATAATTTGTTTGAAAAATAGAATTTTAACGTAACTATTTTTAAGTCTCTACGATGTTCCATTCGCAAGTTATAATTTTTTTTATAATATCCAAGCAAAGTTTCACGAAGTGTCAACCAGAGTGTTGTAATATTAAATAGAGAGCGCCTTCAATGCCAGACTCTCGTAAGGCCGCGGTGTCAACATTGAAAAGAAAAACCTAATCACGTGGTTATAGCGCAGCCACATTTGGCGGTCAAACATCTGCAGGAGTTTCAAATTTGGCGCACTTTCTTCTTTTTTGATGATAAGGAGTTCTGCCCGTATTCAACTTTTTAACATATATGTACGTCTTATTTTCAAACAATATGCGGTAAATATTTCTTCTTCATTAACGAAACGAAAATATTTTATTTGTTTTCAATACTCGAAGAAGCGAAACTCTTTATATTTTTCAGGTTTTATTGTTCATATTTTCTTATTGAAGTATACAAAATAACAATTGAAAGAACTTCGCTTATGGTAAATTTTTTAGATAAAAACGTAACGCAATTATTTCAAAACTACAAAATAAGAAAAATATCCTTAATATATCTGTTAAACTCTCTTAAATTGTGACACTCGTTCAAAAAAAAAAAAACGATATTTAAATACAAAATTAAACACAAAACCATATTACAATACTTCGATCTCGTTTAGTTCTTAAAGTCGCCAAGGCCTGCCAAGTAATATTGGCGCATGAATGAATTGGCATTTATACCTATCACGTGGTTTCAATGGTGGACACACGGAAATCAGCATTTTTATTCCTCTATTTATATCATTACTCTATGGTGTCAACAGTAATATCAGTTAAAATCAATAGAGAAAAATGTAAATATAATATCTAAAAATTTAATTGCATTCGAATAACGGAGTTACATACTCCGTAACTGCAATGCGAAGTTTTATAAAATTTACGGGGTATTTTGCTTGAAAAATTAGGAATTAAACGTGTTAATTTTTAAGTTCATACGCTGTTTCATTCGTATAATATGACTATTTTAATGCATTCCATTCACTTAACATGGATGAAAATATCGCTTGCAATTTAAAAGAATTTTCTTTTTGACCGACTGAACAGCGCGCCAACCAAAACTCCAAAATAAAACCGCCAAAAAATTTAAATTAAAACCGCCAAGCCGAGAGGTTATAGATTCGATTGTTATGTATTTTTTTATGTATGTGCGCGCAGGAATTCGGTTCTATTTAAGATATTTGCACATTTTTTTTTGTTGGATAGGCAGTGTTTCACTTGGGAGCAATTTGAAAAAAATATCTGGTTATCCGGCATTTAACTATCCGGAATTCTTAATTAACCGAAACGTTTGAAAAGTATATTCTCCAATTTCGAAAATTCTTTTTTGTTGGATAAAGAAAAATCAACTTTGCAAAAACTGCAAAAAAATAATCGGTTATGAGGCTGTTGTATATCCGGAAATATCGATTAACCGGACACTTTTTTTAGTAGTTTCTCCAATTTGCAAATGTTTTCATTGTTTGATAGAGATTGCACAACAATGACATTTCATTCAACCAGCGTTTACTGGCATGTGTAGGGATTGTTTTGCAATATACATTGTTGAGACAAAATGTGAACACAAAGTGTTGTTACTTGGATTTCTTGGTGAATAATAGCAGCGGGCGAAGCCCCCTGCTAAACTAAAAATTAAAAGGGGATAAAAAAATATTTAAAAATAAAGAGAACCGGTTTTATAAGAAAAAAAACCCTAAAGTAAATTTAAAAAAAATTACAAACGAGTTGAAAATTATTTATTTAATATCAATTTTATACTTATTACAACTTTTGGAAGTGGATGTCGAGAATCATGCATAAATTTGGCGCCGATTTCAAAAAGTTTTCATTAGTATAAAATTGATATTAAACAATTCAATATTTTCAACTCGTTTGTAAAATTAAAAACTTTTTTTTAAACTTTTTTATAGCATTTTTCTTATGGCGGTATTTTTTAAACTTTTTTATAGCATTTTTCTTATGGCGGTATTTTTTAAAAAATATTTAGAGGCGAATTTATAGTCTGATGCCAGTTGTTCGTGCTCATTCTCACTCAATCTGATATCAACAAATTCGAAATTTAAAAGAAATATGGACATAAATATCACATTAAAAAAAAAGGTTACTCAAGCGCAGCTCCAGCAAAACCTTAAAGTAGTTAAATTTCAACTCGGAAATTTTAGAACATTCAGTTAGATTATTCATTTAGAACATTTCAAACACAAACTACCTAAATGTATAGTAATAAACAAATAATCAGATATTTTAGAGCCTTTCTTATTTTTTTTTTATTTCGAACTTGGATGAAATTTTGCGCACTTGACCTTCAAAGCAAGAGGAAGGTCTGCATGAGATTTCGAAAAACCACGCCCATCACCCTTCCCATCCCTTAAAATAAAAATGACTTTTTACTAAAACCGCCAAACAGTTTTTGTCCCGGGAAACGCTAGTTTCAGCTAGTTTTTTTTTTTAAATAAAAATCAAAGAAACTGCAGTAAAATCCGTTTATAACGATACGCCGGGTATAACGATGTGAAATGCAAAGGAAGTTTGGATTTCTATAGCAATCCATGTTAATTTGTCCGGATATAACTATGCCCGTTATAACGGAAATCCGCATGTAACGATTGAGTTTCCCTTTTTTTTCTTTTACAATGTTGGCAAGAATAGGAATTTATGGAATCTTATTACAATGTCAAATCTAAGCAAACAAAAATGACTGACCATTCCTCATCAAAATAGCAGTTAATACAAATACAAATATTGACGACCAACAACAGGCTCAAGGCCCAACAAGGTTGGTCCATCTAGTACCTCTTAACTATCCCCCAATGCATATCTAACTTCTTAAAATCCGTTACTCCTTTACACTTAACAATATTCACTGGCAAGTTGTTCCATTTGTCTATTACCCTATTATAGAAATAGTGTTTTCTCCCTTCCCGATTAAAATGGGATTTGTTTAACTTAAACCCATGACCTCTCGTTCTATCACTCATATTAAAATCCAAACCCTCCACATCCCCTTGTTTGATAAATTTGAATAGTTGAATCAAATCTCCCCTAACCCTTCTTTCTTCCAGAGTATACATATTCAAATTTCTTAATCAATCTTCATAATTCATGCCTGAAAACCCTTGAACCAATTTAGTAGCCCTGTGCTGAATTTTCTCTAACAATGCAATGTCTTTTTTAAGATATGGTGACCAGAACTGTACAGCATACTCAAGATGTGGCCTTACTAAACCTCTGTACAATGGCAAGATAATATCCCTAGATTTTGATGAAACACTTTTCCTGATGTACCCCAACATTCTATTAGCTTTTTTGCTAGCCACTGTACATTGATGACTCATTTTAAAATCCTCATTTACCAACACACCCAGATCGCTTACAATCTCACTATTTTTGATTTCTGCACCCTGAAAACATATGCAGCCTTACTATTACTACTATGTAACTAACTTTATCTAACTAGTATATGTAGTGGGTAAAATAATTTATAAAGTATATAAAATATATTTATAGTCAACTGTCATGTATATATGAGTATTAAACTTTCTTATTAAGTGATATTTTCGCGATTCCGGATTTAGAGATTTCCGGATATAAAAATTTCCGGATATAACGATCAAATTATGACGGTTCCTTGTATATCGCTATATGCGGTTTTTACTGTATTTAGATATTTGTTTTGATAGAGACTGACAATCATACTATTTCTTTCTATTCTAGATGATCTTGAAGAAGAAAACTTGGAGGATGATGCAAGACATTTTGAATTATTTTCTAATGTGCCGTTTTATAAAATTCAAATATCATTTGATTTGTATTCGTAAGACGTGTTTTTTATATTTTAATTGTGTCTTAATTTCACCATACAGTGACTCCCAAAAGTGTTCGTACACAAAAATTTGCGGAAAAATCGCTGTACTTTGAAATTGAATTCGAATATGAAGTCCAATATTTTTCCACATAATCTGCATGCAATTCTGAATAAAACCTAGGATATATATATATATATATATATGTATTAAATATTGAATTTTATTTTTATAAAAATTAAAATGCAAGGAAGCAGAGATAAAAAAAAAACGCCACAAAAGTGATCTTTCACCGTAACATTTTCGAATAAATTCCCAAATAAAATTATCGTTTGCCGTTTTAATTTTTCATTGTGTGACATTTAATATTCGCTTGGCTTTAATTTTTGCTTGCTTAGTTCGTAATATTCTATTTATTAATTAAAAATAGATCGAAGTCGTAAGGAAACAAAGAATAGCATTCGAATATCAATAATTTTTCATCATAATAGTGGTAAATCAGCTGGAAGTATCGTTAATAATAAAATTATTTTATTCTACGTGCAGTATGTGATAAAACGCTTTAAAGAATAAAATCGGATAAAAAAAGGCAAGAAAATGTCTTCCGGCAAAGTTAACTCAACCTGATCAGAGATAAATCTCAAGAAAATTTGTGAAAAATTAACGCAGAATTTAATGATACATGTTTTACTCTAGTTTTAATCGAAACTGTTCGAAAAGTGCTCAGATCAGTTAGATTACATGTGCGTTCTGCCGAAGAATTTTTTTTGTTAGGGCGAAAAATAAAAAGCTTAAGCGTTTTTTCTCGTATACCAAGAGCTTAAGTCGGAAGACTAAAGCATCCTTTGGAGGTGTCCTTGTGCAAAAGTGCTAATTAGCATCTGGACTAGGTAAATTGGTATTTGATAGTATAAGGAATCGGTGTGTTTATTTAAATATTTTAACACGCAATTTAAAATTATAAACTCAAAATTTGGGTATTGGAATCGACTTGGTTTTTTTATTAAGATAACGATCCTTAGCATCCCACGGCTCTTCACATCTGTTGCTTCTATAATTGTATAAGTTCTGAAAAAACTTCAACCGCTAAATTAAAACATTTATAAAACATATTTGTAGAGAACTGGAGGTTAGAGTACGAAGGCACGACTTTTAAACTAAAAGCAAACTAAAAAAAGTAATGATCAAAGAATACAGGACATTGATGCACACACTACAAAAACAAAGTAAAGAAATTTATGCCCAGATGTTTAAAAGCTGTTGTGGATGTTACAAAATAATCTTACTAATTATTAATATACCGATATATTGCAATATTTATTAATGTGTAGATATTTTTTTTAAAAAGTGTACGAAGACTTTTGTGAGATTTCTTGTTACTTTTTATTTCATTTTCCAAAAAAAGTTTTACTATGTTTTTAAAATATTTTGTTTTGTTAAGAACAATTTATATATCTTATTAAAAAATGCACAAATTTTATATTCTGTAAGCTTTTCTTGGGAACAAAATTATGAAATATTCCTGGAGCAAATTTCAACATATATCGTTTTCAAGCATTATGCTAAATAAAATATGTATATTAAAAGTCGGGAATGGCAGCTTCATCATTTAAAAAAAAATTATTTAACAAAAAAAATAGAATAAGATTTATTTAATCCTAACCCCATTATGAAATACAATATAATTTTTTTATATATTATAGAAAGTTTATTTAGAAGTTTTATTTTCGCAACTGTTATAAATAATAGTTAACGAGTTAAAATTATATTATTTTTCACTAAATTAATGTTAAAACATTTATTACAATGGCTACTTTGCATGGCATTTAAAAGTCCATTCAGAAACTCTAGAGTTAGACAGATGCAAACATCACTACAAAATATTACTGAAATACTGAACTACAAAAAAATTGTCAGGGTTTAGCATGCAAACGAAAACTTTGTGCTACAATTGCGCGAATGGTTGTATTAGACGCTCAGAATCATTAAAAAGATTAATTTAGTTACTGTTGCGGAATTGATGCGGGATCGTTTCAGCCTTGACACGACTAACCAGTCATATGAGCATTTCAAAAAACTTAAACTTATTTAGATAATAATGACAGTATTAGACGAAAAAAATATCGTGAAAGGTCAAACAACTGATATGAACATTTCAAAACATTTGCATTTAATTCGAGTCATTAGAACTATTATTAAGTAATAAAATATGCGAGCGAGCCGAGATGGGTCCACCTGGTACTTTTAAAGAACAGGGAACGAAAACAACAGGTCGTTATGCATTCGTATGAGGTGGAGAGACAGCATAAGTGTTAATTCATAAATGATAGCTCCCAAAATTATTGAAGTAAAATAACCGAAAAATTCAAATTAGTAAAATTATTTAGATTCTAGGCATTTATAAAATAGAATTTTTGAAAAGCAGAGTTAAAAAAAAAAAACGTTTGATTTGTTGGGTATCCTGACCCACACGTCACATGAAGTTTTCACTTTCCTGCAGGGAATTTCAACGTTTTAAATGTATTTTGTATTCATACTTTATAATGACGCTTTTACAGTCTGAGAAATGCACTATTTGAACCATTGTGGAATTTTTCACCAATTAGGATATATGTGCTGAAGATCTCGCCCCAGAACCCGCCCCAGTGCCTTTTTGCGTTTCGGGAGACTGGTACTGTAATAAATGTCACGCAAAGTTTGCCAATCTTTCGAACGCAAGAAGGCACATAAAACAAATACATTTAAAGTCCATGATGGCGGAGTGCCCCATTTGCGGGTTGAGGGCGCTCGGGCGGACAGCCTAAAAAGGCACATTGAAAGATGTCACCAGGTAAGGACAGTACGTTATAAGGGCCATTTCATACACGTACCCCGTAAGACATGGGCAGACCCACGAAAAATTATCGGGTAGCGGAGTTTCATTCTATGTTTTTTCTTGTCTGAATATTCAGAGGGCGTGGTACTTCTCTGCGAAGGATACGTTGCATTACTGTTTATAGCGTAGTTGACTATAACACAGTTAACTATAGCATAGAGTAGAGGCTGATTGAACCCAACATTTAATTTGTTTCAAAACGAATATTACATATAAAAAAATAGTTTTGTATATTATTTATTTAGAGGATTATCAAGCTTCCTACACTCTACAGACAGTTGTAGTTCCTGCTGCGGCAGTAGATTCTCACAAGAAAGGTTTTTCGGGCTCTTATGTAATCAAAGAACCGCTCAAATGAAAATATTGTAATTACTTTGTTGAAGCAGTTTTAAAAATGTAAGGAGGGAGGAGGAATAGGGGGCGTGTAACTGTCAGACTTGGAGATCGTTAACAAACTTTCTCAAAGCACGCAGATTCGGGGTACGGCCATGCATGTGTCAAATACTGAAAAGCGCAACCGAAGACTATCTGTAGAAACCATTTGAGAAACGTCACCTGTTCGAACAGGTGTAATAACCGGTAATGCCGCAAAAAGCAGACCACACATCTTTTAAAAATTCTTCCCATCATCAAAATATATTGTCGGTATTTCTCGCTGGAAAGAAATCGATTGTTGTAGATTTGTAAACGAACTTGTAAAATAGCAATGGACTAGGTGTAAAATAAAGAAATCGCACAATAATAAATGAATATTATATTTGTAATTATTATTTTCTTCCCGTGCGTAGAGCGGGTTCATCAGCTAGTACTTTATATGTTCATATTCAAAACTACTTTTTTGCTCGCCCTATAATTTACGACCAATCGGAAATATTTTCATGATCCGTATTTCTCTTTGCAGACCACTTGCAATTCCCAAATTTCAATCCTGTGGCAATGTCCACTCGGATAATATCGGAAGCTGCATCTTTTGAAAGTGAATCACGTAAATTTCATTTTTATACAAATCCTTAATTATTCAGCTTTGTAATTACACTAACGCACTCTTTAATATGGGAATTCTAAAATGGCGATTGTGTCATAAATACCGTTTGCAATGTGTGGAATCTACTATTAGCGTACGAACCAACCATCAAAGCAGATTGGCCGCCATTGTCAACAAACCTGAATTCTAATACAAATAACAAATTAATGTGTTTTTGGATAAATAACATACGATTTTTTTAAGCCAATTGTAATTCACAGATTATAATGAATTCATATATAATGGTTAAAAGATTGTGAATAGAGTTTAAAACCTTCGGTCTAAACTTTTTTAAGTTAGTAACATCTACATCTGTCAGAGTAACGGCCCCGAATTTCCGATTATGTCGACTTCATTATATTTTATGTTAGTGGTTGACTACAAAGTGTAGTATTACTAGTTTTAACTAATGATGTTGTTCACAGAAATAAATAGAATTATTCAGCTCTCTCGAGTCCCGTATTCCAGAACTTTTAGATGGAACAATGACAAAACTTGGCTAGGATCAATCATTTAAATTGATTAAGTGTTATACTGTAGTTGTAACATTTTGGCCTCCTTTTCGGGATTCAAGAGCCTGTCTAAGATGGATAATGGGAAGAAATGTCATGTAACAACCAGTACTCTAATAATCTATATATAAAACTTCAAAACTAAATAGAATTTTAAAAAGCGCACTGGATCATTTATAGACAATAGTTTAAACTATATCCTATAAAACAGTTAGAATTTTCCGATTAAAATTGTACCAAAATTATACTTAAATTGGTTGTTTCCGAGATTTTATGAAATTATGATTTTTACATTAAATGACATCTAAAACACTGACTACTCGTCTTATTCCACAAGTTGAGAGAGTAATATTGAGCAAAAAAAAAAGTTGTACATTAAAATTTGCACTGAAAACCCGATTGTTGGTTGGTTTGTTATGTTTTAGTGGCGCAAGGGCCAGTTTTGGCCATGTTTCGCCAAACAAACGACATATGAATTCTTTGTTAGGAAGCTTCTAATTTAATTATTAGCATCAAAATGGTAGAATCTTTAATTGTTAAAATTTGGACATACACACATAAAATGTTTTACAGAAAAAAAGACAATTACATAGAGAACATATAGGTGGTGATTCATCAAGCAAGAGTCGTCTGTGTGTCAGCCGTGTATAGCCCATGCTCAATCTATTTAAAATAACGTACCCGTGTCTCTTGTACGAGTTGGTTTTAAAAGGTTTAATACTTGGCTTTATACAAAATAGTTTGTCAGTATGTCGATTCAAATCCCACATAGACTGCCAATGTAGAGATAAAAAGTTTCGACACTTTTGTTATATCGCAAAGGTAAAGAAAGTGGCCGAAGTATCCACGTACTGAATGAGCAATAAAATCAGCTTTCTCGTTCCCACTGATCAATGGAATGTTGAGCCCGGTCGGTTGTATGAAGTTTAATGGCACAAGATCCAAATATGGCCAAACTGCGCCAAACACTAGATAACTTAAACCCATATTTTTTTAACCAACATCTTTAAAAAAATTAAACGACAACTATAAAATACAAATTGAAAGATAAAAATGGATAATGATGGATGGTTAAAATATATACATATATAAAATATATAAGATGTTTTTAATGTTTTCATGATTTTAAAATAGATATGATATTAAAATCTCATGTGGTTTCATGTAAATTTGAGCCCGATCGGAGGCCTTGTATCCGCCAACCCAACCACTATGACTGGAGACCTAAATCCTTAACTAAAAGGCACCATAAAAACTCAAACAAAGCGAACTGTCCATGATCAAGATGAAACTACTGCAAAAAGATTTATATATGATAAGCACTAATTTTTGATAGTGCACTCCAAATGTGAACTAAACAATCATCTCCATTTCCAATTCAAAAAGCACTAAAAAGGTGTACGTGGCGATGATCCAAAGCAAATAAAGAAACTCAAATCTGGCGACCTATTAATCGAGACTAAAGACTCAACTCATCGCCCGACCTTCTTAATGCAATATTTCTAGCTGTGACCTACCAGTCGAAATCATCCCCCATAAATCACTCAATTCATCTCGAGGAGTGATTTCAGAACCCGATCTACTTTATGTAGATGAGTTAGAGAGAAAACTATCTTCTCAAGGTGTTGTGGTTGGTTTGTTGGGTTTTAGTGGCGCAAGGGCCAGTTTTGGCCATGCTGCGCCAAACACACGACTTATTAGTTCTTTGTTGCGATGCTTCTAATTTGACCATTTTAAAAAGTAAAAACGTTGTAAAGGGTAAAAATATATTTAGCACAACTGTAAAAGTTGACGAATTGGTAAAAAGTTAAAAAGATAAATTTGAACGAATACAGATAACATGTTTTATTAGATAACATAGTAAAAGTTAAGAAACCTAAATAAAGAGGGATGCTTATGACAATGAAGGATGATGAAATTAGTGTTTTAATGATTTCAAGATTAAAAATAGATGACAAATGAAAGTAAAATACATTTTAAAATATAGTCAATACATTTTAAAATATAAGAATCCGATACAAGGAGGTCTCAAGGTGTTGTGAAAGCATAGAGAATTACAATGAAGAGAGACTATTGTATACTTAAAACTAGACGTTATTTTGACTTTTAATGTACCAAAACTTCCAACAAGAATTATTGCAGGCTACTGAAATTGCCCTGTCCGTCTGTACATTCCAAATCCGTTGCGCTGTCTCAAGAGCCAATACGAGTACTCAACAATATGCTTGTGCAAACTGTGGGAGCACGGACCGTTGGTTGGTTATAACGATTCCGTACGCTTTAATTGCTCAGAACACCACCCTGTATACTCCAGATCATTTGGAAAAAGAAAAATCCAAGAACTTAAAAGTTAACTATATTACCTACCTTGAAGCAAAAAAAACTGTTTAATCAATCCCTACCTGAATCTAAAACATGTGCAATTGTCATCTGGGGGTTAGTTGGCGTTTTATGGCGCAAGAGCCAGATTTAGCCAAACATTTGTCATCTTTCGGAACAATATAAAAATCTAAATACATTTATTAAACTCTTTTAAATATAAAACGACAAACATAAAATACAATGTGAAAGTTAAATTTGAATTATAAATTATTAAAAAATACTAGCAATGAAATGATTTATGTTTTCATGATTTTAAAGAGATGAAGGGCGAGAGTAAAAATCGTTTATGTTAAGCAAAATTGTATTAAATTAAATATTTGTTAAAATATGCAACACGATTTTTGAAAAAGACAGTGAAAGTAAAGAAATATTTTATTTTATAAATCTTGTAGTTTCACATTTGGAGAGGATTTTTCCAATATCCATTTCCAAAGAATCGTTGGCATCGTAAAGTAAAACGTAGTCTTTCAATTTAATTGGTTGACAAGGATGTTTCACTTTATTAATAAATTATGTAACCATGTCTCGCCAAAACTTACGATAGCATTATCTAGTTCAGTCTCTGACAAAGGCTCCCAGTTTTCTGTGCAAGTTAATGGATCATCTTCAATTTCCACGAATAAGGCGACAATAGGTAGGTTTTCCGATGTGGGTTTGGACACCTACAACTGACGTAGGTGTCCAAACCCAAATTACTATCCCGGGCATCTATATTTTCTCTTCCACCAACTCGCAACAGTACTTCTCATCTCCAAAAAAACCCAGTCTTTCTCAAACAGATCCAATTGCTGGAACATCGGGAAAGGTAATTGCCAAATCAAAAAACAAACCACCATTTGGCTAGTAAAAAAAATATAGACACCTCCAAAAAAGAAAAAACCAGTGGTTCATCTAAACGAAAAGTTAAGACAAAACAAAGAAAAAATCCATCTTCAACAGCCCGATTATTCTTCGGGAAATGAATCGGGTTTAACAGATTAAATTTTTTACAAAGATACAGAACCGCATCCCCCACACCTGCAAAGTACCGTTACTGAAAAAGTAGACTTTAGCGCTGCAACTACGAAACATTCAGTAACATAATATGGATGGTTGTGTGGGGTTTTATGGCGCAAATGCCAAATATGGCCAAGCGGCGCCAAGCACTAGGTAATTTAAACTAACATTAAAAATTTAAGTTATACACATAAACAAGAGTTTCAACAAATAACCCAAAGCAAATGTAAAAATCACGTCTAGTTTAAAAAGGTTAATAGTGACGAATGAGGTGGATGATTCAATAAATAGGACAACGTGGGAGATTAATTATTAAAAAAAGCGATTATATAAAAATCTAAGACGAGGACACGAAGTTAAAATATGACTTATGGAGAGAGGTTGTTGGCAATGATGACACGGCGGGGTGGTTTCATTTATTAACAAATGACTGTGGGTAACTCGTGAATGTCCTATGCGGAGACGAATCAATAGTACATCAAGCCGTCTGGATCACAAGGGCGGTAGGAATGAAACAGTTGAAAAAATTGAAGCGAATTTATTACTAGACTGTAGCTTCCAATGTTCACTCCACTCGTTCCGCAAGGCATTCCAATGTTCACTCCACTCGTTCCGCAAGGCATTCCAAAGGTCGCCATAAGGGATTCTGATTTTTAACTGGGATGGGGCATTTTTGGCTGCTTGATCAGCCAACATGCCCAGGAATCCAGCACAATAAGACATAGCCCCATTTTATTAGCTTTTCATAAACATATAAAACATTTGCTAGTGGGTGACAATGCCTCCGATTATAAAGCTTCTAAAATAATTGTAGACTCTGTATAAAATATAAAATTGCCGACAGTTTGATGAGAAATGTATTTAAGAGCTTTATACAAGGCTAAAAATTCAAATGTAAAAATAGATGAAATGTGGTAATGAGTAACTAAAAGTCTCGGATCCGCATAAGAATGATCAAAATTTCTTAATCACATTGGTTGCGCAGTCAGTATATACAGCTGTATGGCAATTGAAATTATGGCGAAGATTAAAAATTTGATTTTATACAAATTGACAAGTGCTAGTTCACTCGCATCCAGAAAACAAATGCAAAAATGAGAATATGGAAGACTTCCAGGGTATGTTAGAAAACAGAGGACGTTCCGCAACTTCCATTAAAAGAAGAGTGCCACTCGCTATGTTTCAAATTCGCAGTCCAAAGGATGGTATGAAGGACGGGCGATTCCTGAAATGGACATCCCAAGAGCTGCCCAGAAGGAACATAATATGGAACTGTCGTGAATTCCAACATAACTGTCATTCAATAAAGTCGCAGAGTAAAAATGATGTCTCCAAGAGACTCTTCCAAGGCCTAGAGACATAGTTTCACTTCCTACATTCTGTTTAACAAGAACAGATTACACAGGAGGTGCAAGAGCCTGTGGTGGTGTCGCTATTTTGTTTTCAAATAGATACCCAGCGACGGTGATGAAACTGAATGCTAACTTACAAGCTGTGGCAATAAGAATCAAACTTTAAAAATCTCTTGACGATTTGCTCTATTTATTTACCACCAAATGAATATGTTTATAATATTTGAAATATCTTGCTGATTAACTACCGACACCTTTCTTTTCCCGATTAACGGTCACAGTTTTAGCTGGGGTAGTCAAGATACAAACTCTAGAGGTAATATTATTGAACAGGTGATAAATACATATCGTCTCTGAATGTTTTAAATTTTAAAGCGCCCACTCAGTTTCATTCTGTTCACCAGAAAATTAAACCCTGTCCTGAAGAGAGACGCCGCAGGATCCCCAACACTCCACTTTTCCTCGATAAGAGTCCCGGCAAACGTGCGGGTCAGAGAATCAGACAAAACTAAAATATAACAAATTTAAGGAAAATAGACATAACTGAAGGAGACTCAACAAAAAGTGCAACTAAAAAGAAATTAAAACAAATACAAAAAATTCTAGTAAACCTTACAAAGTAAAGTAAAACTGGATGTTATGACAAATACCAACATAAATAAGCGTATAATCAATGACAAAATCAAAAGCTGTTCACAAGTTGGGGCCTTCGTAAGAAAGGAAAGAACGAAAAAAGTTAAGGCCTAATAGGGTACCTCGTGGTTGCTAAGCCCGTACTCACAAGATGCGAGCCTGAGGGGCCTAGTTGCAATGAATGCCAGTCACCTTTTATCAATAGCCAATATATATAACAGGGAAGGCTCTAAAAAAAATTGGAAGATCATTTCACCCGTACAATAGCCCACTTTAAACTAGAAACTGAAAAGAAATTTGGAGAAAACAAGACAATGATGAAAGAATACAAACAAATAAAAAGTTGAAATATCCAATACAAAGAAAACGTCCAACAACAAACCTGCATACAACTTCAAAAATAACTGACTTCCGAATCCCACGCTTCAGCGTCGACCATCTGCAATAGTCATATTATAATAGGACTTAGCCGATATTCACAGGGCCAGAGCAAAAGGCTGGGCACCAAACTTCTATTACCGCCGACTATTCAACAACAAAACGGCTTTAGGGGAAAGTGGGTAAAGGGTTGCGGGCTACAGCAGGTTGGCACAGTGTTTCCAAAAAACTCTTAACTACAAGAAGGTACACTCCAGCGAAGCGTAAGTGGCGCCCTCTCACTTACTTGCAGTCACAAAACACTACAGGCCTCCGTGGCCGAGTGGATTAAGGCGTCAGCTGGTTTGGTTTGTTTAATTAATGTCGCACTAGAGCTGCACAGTGGGCTATTGGCGACGGTTCGGGGTCTATCTCGAAGGAAAAACCCGGGAACGATGTCTCGTATTTTTACCAGGCGTCAGCTGGGAATCCAAAAGGGTCCCCGGTTCGAACCTTTGCGCGGACTAGACTAAAGAATAGTAAAAAGAAGTTATATTGCGATCGGAGGGTTGCCAACGTCGCTACCAAAATACTAGAATGTCGTCCAGAACATTCACACGGGTCTTTCTTTCGAGATAGGCCCCGCACCGTAGCCAATAGCCCACTGTGCAGCTCTAGTGCGACGTTAATTAACCGAACCAAACCAAACCAAACCAAACCAGAACATCAACAAAAATTAACGGCGTGTATACGGGACTGGTGCACGAAAAATCTGATCGAGGTCCAAAGTCCCGACGTCTATTGAAGGCGTTGGGTGCCAGCTCAGGTGTTGTCCTCGTCATCTGACCATGGTTCAAATATACGAGGCATCGTTCCCGGGTCTTTCCTTCGAGATAGGAGGCCTCCGTGGCCGAGCGGTTAAACGCGTCAGCTGGGAATACGAAGGTTCCCGGTTCGATGCCAGGCGATGGACTTGACAAAGAAAAGTAAAAAGTAGTGAGCATGGGATCGGAGGGTTGCCAGCTTCGCTACAAAATACTAGAAAAGTCGTCCAGAACATCCGCAAAAATTATCGGCGTATATACGGGACTGGTGCACGATAAATATGATCGGGGTCCAAAGTCCCGACGTCTATTGAAGGCGTTGGGTGCCAGTTCAGGTGTTTCCTCGTCATCTGACCATGGTTCTAAAATAACGAGGTGTATGAATGTGTTCCCGGGTCTTTCCTTCGAGATAGACCCCGAACCGTCGGCAATAGCCCACTGTGCAGCTCTAGTGCGACGTTAATTAACCAAAACCTCCCAAAAAAACCTTCGAGATAGGCCCAGAAAAGTCGTCAATAGCCCACTGTGCAGCTCAAGTGCGACGTTAATTTACCAAACCACAAAACATTACAGTGAAATTTACTAACAGACGCTTAACCTGAGGTTTTGGCATGCGCAGAAAGCACATTTTTTCTAGGCACCTGCTTTGGAATGCTTCGTGTGCCAAGGTTGGTTTGGTTTAGTTAATAAACGTCGCACTAGAGCTGCACAGGGGGCTATTGGCGACGGTTAGCGGCCTATCTCGAATGAAAGACCCGGGAACGATTTCTCGCATTTTTGAATCATGGTCAGATGACTCGTGCACCAAGGTTTGGTTTGGTTTGGTTAATTAACGTCGCACTAGAGCTGCTCAGTGGGCTATTGGCGACGGTTCGGGGTCAATCTCGAAGATAAGACCCGGGAACACATATACACACACATTCATACATGCACCTCGTTATTTTAGAACCATGGTCAGATGACGAGGAAACACCTGAACTGGCACCCAACGCCTTCAATAGACGTCGGGACTTTGGACCCCGATCAGATTTATCGTGCACCAGTCCCGTATACACGCCAATATAATTTATTGGATATTCTGGACGACTTTCTAGTATTTTTGTAACGAAGCTGGCAACCCTCCGATCGCAAGATCACTACTTTTCTATATCAAGTCCATTGCGCGGATTCGAACCACCAATCCTCTGATTAGTAGCTGAACGCCTTACCAACTGAGCAACTGGGGCTCCGTGCACCAAGGAAGATGTGTTATTACGTGCGATGTTGTTGATCGGTCACGATTTTGCATTTTGTTCTATAAATATTGGATCAAATAAAGACAATTCCCAATATTTAAGGTAAGTGACAAGTAATTTTTTACTAATATAGCTAATTTAAAGTGCGCATATACTTCTGCAAAAAATTTGTCTCAAACGAAACTACACGACGACTTTTTATGCTTACCTTTTCTGATCGGTATTCGAGCAATCTAAGTACTGGACTTGGAAGTACCGTGTAGTTATTTTTTTTTAAATCGCCTTGAAACCATAAATGTGTGGATTAATAATGTGCAAAATAATTGCGTGTTTAAGTTTAATAGCCCATTTTTTTATATGTACAACCGTGGGGAAAAAAAACGGACCACCGGTTATTATTTCGTTAGTTTTTATAGTAGAGCTAAACTTAATATACCATTTTGTAGGGAATAAAGTCTACTACACATTGATATACAAAACATTTGCATAGGGGACTATCTTCATAATCGAATCCGCACCAACTTTAAAATTTTCAATAGCTACACCACTGAATTCTAACTGTAACTGCTGGAAGGCTCAAACTTTGTTTCCTCTACGGGCGCGTTGAAACCAATTGAAAGCTGCCATACTGTGCCCCAACATTTTTTTAAAAATATATTTAGTGGTGTTTTTTATTACCAAAGCATTGTAGAAGTATTAAATATATATAAAAATTATATTTTCTTCTTATAGAATTAATTTTTATATTGCCAAACAGATAGTTTTTGCTCTTGCTTTTTAACTACTTCTACTTTGACTTGCAAATGACTTCCTATTTTAATAGCAGATTACATTTGAAATGGGTTTAAAAAGAAAATAAAAAAAACTTACCCAAAAATAATATATGTCGGCGTATTTTAACATGAAAAATATACGAAATATTGCGGTATCAAGAAAAGTATGGCCCATCATGGCGGCCTCCATATCGGCTTCAAGTCAACAAAATGTCTTGCCCTATCCAGAAGTTACAGTTAGAGATCTGTGAGCTACACCTACTTTTGATAGCGCAGAAATGTTCCCCGCCCTCAAAATAATCTAAATATAAATTTTCGTTAATTTCCTACATTTATATGCAGAGATATTAGACGATATGTATCTATCTTATTTGAGGGGCTACTTCCACATTGGACAAAGTATTAGTGAGACTTCGAAATGAAGTACGCGGGTAGAAAATGTTTTGGCGTTAGCCATGGTTCTTCTTTGCCCGTGATCATTCATTCCCCCACTCCCGTTACCCCTCGCCTTTATATAAGAATTTAGAATTTTATGCCAACGCGATCACACTGCTTTTAATTCTCAAAATTAGAAGATTTCTGATAAGTTCTGCAGATTTTAAATTTGTGTATGACCCCTTATATGATCATTTGATGCTCATTTTAATATAGCCAAAAAACTACAAAGAGGAAAATCACGAAATTTTAGATATGCATATAAAACGTTTTTATGAATCCATCACTATCAAAATATAGCATGGTTGCTATTCATAAATTTTATGAATATTAATATCCTTATTTAAATAACATTAAAAAATATACATATAAGTAATGAAAGCTACTGTATTTTGTTTGGGTTGTTTAGAAGTAACACAAATAAAAATATCAGCTTAATAAAATTATTATTTCGAAAGATATGATTAAAAGTTTAAGAAATTCATTTAACATTACGAGTTCTAAACTTTCGATATTCATAATTAAAATACTACTTAACCAATTGACTTGCAAATTCATATTCAACGATAAATATTGTCGTAGATTCTAAATATTGAATCAAAATTGGGTGTTGCTATTGAAAATTTTAAAGTTGGTGCGGATTCGATTATGAAGATATTCCACTATGCAAATTGTTTGTATATCAATGTAGAGTAGACTTTATTCCCTACAAAATGGTATATTAAGTTTAGCTCTACTATAAAAACTAACGAAATAATCATAGGTGGTTCGGTTTTTTTTTTTCCGCGGCTGTACCTCGGGGTTGGGAAGCCCGTGTTTACTTAAAGGAAGTAAACCCCCTGAGGGGCCTTTTCAATTGAATATCTAGACTAGTTTCGCATAAAGGAAACACAATGTACAGTTTCTGCAATGAATACTTGCTCTAGAATCTAAATCTGATTTTTTATTTTCACCAATGCCAACATGTCATGAAATCCAGCGTAACCTTTATCACGATTCATTTTGCTTTAAGTTAAAAATTAAATTCACTACTTTTAAGATCAAAGGGCAGGAATAAAAAGGGACATTTAAAGCGGGAATGTGGTTGTTGAATAACTTATAGAATTTATATGAGAAACAAATTATCGTAAGTTCCCAGTATACGGTGCCTCCTTGGCGCAATTCCGAAAATTGACACCAAAGTCAAAAATGACAGTCAATAGCCATGTCCACACTTGTGCTTTTAATCGCGCTTCGCAGCATGTACGTTAAAAAGTAACTAGAGTACGCATTTTCGCTTTCCCAAAATCCACAATTACCATTCCCAGAAGTTATGCGCAAATAGTTATGTCAATACGCATGCGATTCAGCATGCTCTTTGCGATTAACCTTTCCACTTATGTTATAAAAGCATACAATATCGCATGCACAAAATGTTTCGAAAAGATTCGAAAATAGCAAAGCATGCTGGAAATCCCGTGGATCCAACTGCTATGGATTTCTGTGCGATTTTTCGTGCTTGATCTATTTCTAGACAAAATTATATTAAAGTGGTTACCGATTCTTTATAAATAGGTGTTCATTAATTTGATAGTTGCTTGTTTTTATTTAATTTGTTTCTAATATTTAATTTAGATATAATTAGAAAATAATTGATAATTTAATAAATAATTGATAACTGATAAAATAATTTGTAAATAACTAATAATTGATAATTAACATTTGATGATTAATAATTAACATTTGATGATTAATAATTAACATTTGATTATTAATAATTAACATTTGATGATTAATAATTAACATTTGATGATTAATAAATGACAATAGTTAATAATAATCGATATTTAATAATTGATAATTAATATTTAATAATTGATAACAAATAATTGATAATTAATTATTGATAATTAATTATTGATAATTAATTATTGATAATTAATTATTGATAATTAATTATTGATAATTAATTATTGATAATTAATTATTGATAATTAATTATTGATAATTAATTATTGATAATTAATTATTGATAATTAATTATTGATAATTAATTATTGATAATTAATTATTGATAATTAATTATTGATAATTAATTATTGATAATTAATTATTGATAATTAATTATTGATAATTAATTATTGATAATTAATCATTGATAATTAATTATTGATAATTAATTATTGATAATTGATAAATAATTATTGATAATTGATCATTGATAATTGATCATTGATAATTGATAATTGATCATTGATAATTGATAATTTATCATTAATAATTAATAGAATAAAATAACTACTGAAAGTATGTCCGATCATCTAAACTCCTTTTTCGACACAGTGGATAAATTACTTCAAATGGAAATAGCGATCGCAGATGACCTCCTCTCAATTTTAATACTATATAGCATCCCGGACAACTTCGAAAATTTCCGGTGCGCAATGGAATCGAGAGACGAATTACCCAGGCCAGAAGCTCTGAAAATAAAACTTTTGGAAGAGTACGAGTCAAGACAAGGAAAAGAAATCCACGTCCAAAAAGCGTATTTTACTTCTAGAAGAAATCAGCAAAAACCGAACTGGCATGGTGAAAATCAAAACAAGAAATCGCAAAACAAGCAATTTCAAAATATAATCTGCGGATTTTGCAAGAAAAGGGGGCATAAGACTGAATCCTGTTTCAAGAAAATAGCGGAAAACAAATCTGCAAGACCTGAAAGAAAATGCGTGACACAGCGTAACGAAAGCGCGACAATAGCCATTTGCATGAACGCAAGCGAAGAAAACAAGGCAATGTTCTTATTCGATAGTGGCGCGTCGTCCCATATGGTAAACAATGCAGATCTCTTCTTCGAATTTCACAAACAAACGAACTCCTACATCAAACTGGCAGTCGACAAAACTGCTAATATCACTGGAAAAGGATCCGTCCGAATTACAGTCCCCGACGTACAAGGTACGAAAACAGTTCGTCTTGAAAATGTGTTATGTGTTCCCGAACTGCAAACGAATTTAATTTCAACTGCAAAATGCACACGCAATAATTCATACAATAATTGATAATTTATCATTAATAATTCATACAATAATTGATAATTTATCATTAATAATTCATACAATAATTGATAATTTATCATTAATAATTCATACAATAATTGATAATTTATCATTAATAATTAATACAATTGATAATTAATTATTTATGTCAGGGCCTATCTCGAACGAAAGACCTAGGAACGATGCCTCCTATTTTTGAACCATGGCGAAATGACGAGGAAAACACCTCCGTTGGCACCCGACGCAACCTCATTAGGTGTCACGCTATTGGACCCCGATCAGCTTTAACGTGCACTAGTCTCGTATACACGGCGGTATATATTATTGAATATGTTAGAATTTTAGTAATAGACGACATTTTAGTAGTGAATCCGGCAACTCTCTGATCTCAAGACCACTAAATTTTTACTTTTTGTCATGTCCACTCAATCGGGTTCGAGCTCGAACTACTACTCTACTAACCGAACGCGGGTCCACTGGGATTTCGGGGCCTGTGAGCTTGTGATAGGAGCGTTGCTAGTACCGTTCTTCATCAAAAACACATCCACAAAACTAGTCCTCGTCACTAACTGGCACTGATGCACATAAAATCTGTCGTATTCTAAAATATGCACCCCTATTCAGGTTTCGTGGGGTGCAAACTCATCTGTTGTCCTCGTTATCTGACCATGGTTCAAGGGCCTCCAGTTGCCCAGTGGATAAAGGACTTTCATCTAGTAAACAGAGAATTGTGAGTTCGAGCCCGACTGATGGACTTGACAAAGAAAAGTAAAAATATAGTGTTCTTGCGATCGGAGGATTACCAGCTTCTCTACTAATATACTAGGAAATATCCAACAAATTATATTGGCGTATACACGGACTTGTGCACGATAAATCTGATAGGGTCCATTGAACCGGCCTCCATGGCCGAACGGTTAAAGTCGTCAGCTGGGAATCGAAAGATTAGTGGTTCGATGCCAGGTGATGGACTTGACAAAGAAAAGTAAAAAGTAGTGATCTTGTGATCGGAGAATTACCCGCTTCGCTTCAAAATACTAGAAGAGTCGTCCAGAACATCCGCAAAAACTAACGGCGTGTATACCGGACTGGTGCACGATAAATCTGATCGGGGTCCTAAGTCCCGACGTCTATTGAATGCGTTGGGTGCCAGTTCAGGTGTTTCCTCGTCATCTGACCATGGTTCTAAAATAACGAGGTGTATGTATGAATGTGTACATGTTCCCGTGTCTTTCCTTCGTGATAGACAAAGAACTGTGGCCATTAGCCAAATGTGCAGCTCTAGTACGACGTAAACTAACCAAACTAAAAACCAAATCAAACCATGGTTCTAAATTACGGGGCAATGTTTTCGGTTTCTTGTTTGACGTTATAATTCAACCAAGAACAAAGCAATATGCAAATTTCGCAGACCCGGCTACTGGGGATTTTTGGGTTCAGAAAGAATTCTGTTTTTACTCGTTGTTTCGCGAATATGTCTGCAGATCATCCTCAAACTCTAAGTTTTATTGAAGACTACAGGTCATTTGTGGAATTATGGGATGTTAATCACAAAAACTACACTAACAAAATCAAAAGAAACGATGCCTAGGAAAATTTGGCGAATTCCTATAACTTGTCAATGAAGCAAGTTAAGATGAAAATTAAAAATTTGAGATCCTATTTTTCGAAAGAACACCAAAGAGTTATAGAGAAAAAAAAAGTGGAGCCGGTACAGATGAGAAATATGAGACAACTTGGTTTGCTTATAAATCTCTGTTATTTATTGTGGATTCATTAACTCCGAGGGCAGCAAAGGACACTGCTACTGAACAAACAGAACAATGGACCAGAGATCCTAGATCCATTTGAAGAAACTAATGAAGTAAATACCATTTTATTTTATTAACTATAGTGTAATGATAGTATAATCATAATTAAAGTGTAGTTCGCGTTTATTTTGATCATACACAATTTCCAACAGACAGATTGATCGCATATAATACAGGGCTTATTCTAACGAGCAGACGTGAATTGAATATTAACAGACGTAAATTAAAATTGAGTAGAAATATATTCGAAATGGACAATCGAAAATATCAAGATATTGGAGGATGTCTTCAATTATCAAGATATTGGAGGATGTCTTCAATTATCAAGATATTGGATAATTGAAGACGCGAATCGGACACCTCCCCTTTCTTCTGACTTACACTTTTTTCACTTATTCCTGTAAGAAAAAAAAAACTTTTATCGATTGATGCAAAAACCAGACAGCTCTAAGCAAAAAGGAGCTGTTCTTTTGTATTATACGATTCAAGAAACTTAGTGTTATTTTGTCCTCCATGAACAAGTTTGAAAGCTGGATGTGTTTTGGAATGGAAGGAAAAGGAGAATAGATGTAAAATGTTGTATTCAAGGTCTTTTATATGATTTTTATTACATAATTGGATAAAATTAAATTTATTTCGGATTTTTGAATGTTTTTCTATAAAATTTCTAAATTATTCATTTTTTTCAAGTAATTAAAAAAAACATTTTAAACAATAATTGAAACCCGTTCGTTTGTACAAAAGTATATGAATACTGAATGCAAATTCGTATTCTCCTTTTCCTTCCATCCTTCTTGGCTCGATTACTTGCCCATATAAAAATAAATTTCTTTTAAAAAGTATTATGAATATAAAAATGACTACTGCAAGTTAATACTATTATTTGTATTTTAATTTAAAGGAATTTTAATTTTTAAATATGGTGTTTAATACAGTTGTCTTCCGCATTCAAATCATGCTTATAGATAATTATTTTACAAATACAAATACAAATACAAATATTGACGACCAACAACAGGCTCAAGGCCCAACAAGGTTGGTCCATCTAGTACCTCTTAACTATCCCCCAATGCATATCTAACTTCTTCTTAAAATCCGTTACTCCTTTACAATTAACAATATTCACTGGCAAGTTGTTCCATTTGTCTATTACCCTATTATAGAAATAGTGTTTTCTCCCTTCCCGATTAAAATGGGATTTGTTTAACTTAAACCCATGACCTCTCGTTCTATCACTCATATTAAAATCTAAACCCTCCACATCTCCTTGTTTGATAAATTTGAATAGTTGAATCAAATCTCCCCTAACCCTTCTTTCTTCCAGAGTATACATATTCAAATTTCTTAATCTATCTTCATAATTCATGCCTGAGAACCCTTGAACCATTTTAGTAGCCCTGTGCTGAATTTTCTCTAACAATGCAATGTCTTTTTTAAGATATGGTGACCAGAACTGTACAGCATACTCAAGATGTGGCCTTACTAAACCTCTGTACAATGGCAAGATAATATCCTTAGATTTTGATGAAACACTTTTCCTGATGTACCCCAACATTCTATTAGCTTTTTTGCTAGCCACTGTACATTGATGACTCATTTTAAAATCCTCATTTACCAACACACCCAGATCGCTTACAATCTCACTATTTTTGATTTCTGCACCCTGTAAAACATATGCAGCCTTACTATTTTTGATACCCATGTGCAACACTTGACATTTACTGATATTAAAAGACATACCCCATTTAACAGCCCATTCTGATATTTTTGTTAAATCACCTTGTAATTGCTCTATTTGTTCCCCAGAATTCACAGTCCTCATAATTTTTAAATCATCTGCAAAGATGCTGACCTTGCTCCCAATCTCCCAACTGATATCATCAATAAAAATAATAAATAAAAGTGGACCTAACACAGAACCCTGTGGTACTCCACTTTTAACTTCTGCCCACTGAGAGTAATTACCTTTAATTTGCACCCGCTGACTCCTACCAATTAACCAATTCCTTATCCATTGTAAAATTTCACCCCCAATCCCTAACCTTTCCAACTTGAACAGCAATGCCTCGTGGGGAACTTTATCAAATGCTTTCTGGAAATCAATGTATACTACATCTACACTGTTCCTTTTATCTAATTCTTCAGTAACCCTATCGTAGAATTTTAAAAGATTTGTTGTACAAGATCTTCCTTTCCTAAATCCATACTGATTATCTGACAGCAAGCTCTCTGATTCCAAAAATGATATGATGCTGTTTTTTATTAATGTTTCAAAAATCTTGCATAACACTGATGTTAAACTAACCGGTCTGTAATTACCAGGTTCACATTTTGCCCCTTTTTTAAAAAGCGGAGTGACATTTGCTAATTTCCAGTCTATTGGTACATTACCCGAATTATACGTCGATTTGAAAATAGTTAGTACAACATCTCCCAGTTCTTCCGCACACTCCACTAGTACTTTTGGGTAAATTTCATCTGGTCCTGGTGCTTTAAAAGGTTTAATACTTCTTAAGTGATAAACTACTTCTTCTCTAGTAAAATTGCATTCCTTAATAACCGGACGCATATTATCCTCTATTTGCATGAAATCAGATTTGAAGTCCTTATTAAAAACTCCCATGAAAAATTCATTTAAAATATTAGCCATTCCTACATCATCTTGAATTAATTTGCCTTGATAATCTTCGAGTGGTCCCAAATGATTATTTCCTTTATTGTTTCCACTGGCGTAAGCAAAAAATCCCTTTGGATTATTGTTGATATCCCTAGCAAGTTTTTCCTCCAATGCTAATTTCTGTTTTCTACTGATATACTTAAACTCCCTTCTAGCTTTTTTATACTCCTTACCATCAGTGTCCTTACCTGTTTCTTTAAATATTTTATACGTCTTTTGTTTTAACTTAAGAGCTCGTTTTGTTTCCTTTGAAAACCACATAGGAGAAAGCTTTCGAACTACATCTTTCTGCCTAAACGAAATATGCTTATTAACAGCTACATTTAATTTATCTTTAAATTCCTTCCATTGATCTACTATATGAGAATGCTCCAACCCATCCTTAAAAACATTAGTTACCTCAGCTCATAACTTATGAAAATTAACATCTCTAAAATTTGGAATTAACCTATTATTTTTATCTACAGTTGTCTGAAACATAATGTTAAATCTAATGCTATTGTGGTCACTTTCCCCTAGATGCTCGCTCACTGTTAAATTGTGTACCCTATTTTCACAACTGCTAAACACCAAATCCAATAATGCATTACCCCTTGTATTATCATGAACCAATTGCTCTAAAAAGCAATCTTGAATCGTGTCCAAGAATTCTGCCCCTCTTCCAATGTTAACTAGGTTACCCTTCCAGTCAATGTTAGGAAAATTAAAATCTCCCATTAAAATTATTTCTCCTTTCTTACAAGCTTCATTTATATGATTAAATAGAATTTCATCCTGTTCAACAGTGCTATTCGGGGGTCTATAAACATTTCCCACAACCAAATTCTTACCTTTATGATCTGTTAGTTTTATCCAAACTGATTCAATACATTGAGATTTACCTTCAAAAGTTACTTCCGAAAAATTTAAATTTTCTCTTACATAAATCAACACACCACCTCCTTTCTTATTAATTCTCTCCTGCCGAAATATAATGAAACCCTTAATTTCTAATAACGCAGCTAAATCGTTAGCATTTGTCCAGCTTTCTGTAATCCCAATTATATCGATGGTTTCTGCTGCTACTATGCCCCTTAATTCTTCTATTTTATTCCTTATACTTCTTGCATTGCAGTAAAATACCCTTAATTGTTCTTTAATATACATATCCGAACATTCACCCGCTGCATTTTTTCCAGATGCTGTAGACCCTGTTGCAGAATTATATAACAGATTACTTCCCAAAGATTGATTTTTTAATCCCAATTTATCAACCCGCCAGTGAATATTCGGCTCCTGTCTCAAAACTAGTTTTTTGCCTGCAAACTCTCGAGTACCAACTTACTTACAGCCTGGCTACCTGTTCTGCTTAGATGAATACCATCCCGAGATAACCAGTCCATCTTACTCACCTTCCAAACATCCACAAAACCGACGTTCTTTTCCTTACAAATATCCCTGAGAAAACCATTTAAAACTCTGATTCGTTGGTTGTCCCAGCCCCAACGAATACCATACCTTGGCAGTAAACTAAGAACTCTCACATCTCCTGTCTTGTGTTTGACTTCTTCAAGGAGAGCCGTAAAATCCCTCTTGAACTCGAAATTTGTGGACTGACAAACATTATTTGTACCTACCCATAATACAGCTTTGTCCTCAGTCTGTACCGCTCCTGCTTTCACTGCCTTGGTGATGTTTGCGATCTTGGCTCCCGGCAAACAACACCTCACAACTCTTGGCTTGACTTTACCTACCTCATTTCCTATAGATCTTACCATAGAGTCCCCCAAGATGACCCCTTTCGTCTCGTACTCCACAATTGTTTCGATGCTCTTTACCTTTGCTCGGGAATTCATTTCGCCTAGGCCATCGCAGTCTGTTGACACCTCACAACTCTCACCTCTTTCTAACTCTTTCAGCCGTTCTTCTAAATATCTCATTCTAACACACTTCTTACAGACATATTCAATCACACTCTCAACTTCTGACTCTTGCAAACCACAATTGCTCGACAAACACATCATCTCACATTCATCACAAACAACCCACATGCATCCATTTCCAGTCTTAATCTCCTTTAACAGTTTTACCACACCCATCTTTGCGAAAAATAATAATCAAATAATACAATATTAATACAAAATAAACCACAGAAAACCAGCAGACTTAAAACTAAACAAATCTCCCGAAGTAAACAAACAACACTTAGCAGAGCATGCTTTCGTTAGGCTTAGCGTTACGCGCAAACTGAAACACTTAATTCACTCCTACATACACTAAAAACCTCAAAAGCACATGAAAAAACCTAATTAACTTAATTACATTGATAATAAACCAAATAAATACCACAATAGAACGAATTATATTGAAAAAACTACTTATCTAGTTTCCCATAACGAATGCTCAACCTCCATGCACGCCACCTATGTATGTATTTTTGATGAGGAATCGCACCATCAGCAGTTAAAAAGTCATCTTTAAATTCATTCCTAATTTCAGTAGCTCTTTTAGTAGAATTTCTTGGAACTGAACCAATCGCAGGGGTTGCATACCGCTGTCATTTCTTGTGATTTCCCTCCAAGAGCCTTGGATTATCTCACCTGTGACGGAGTCCTCAATATCAAAACATCCTTGAGGGGAACAAAACCTCGAAGCATCTTGCTGAGAGCGAAAAAAGTTGTGTAGATGTACACAAGCCAGAACAATGTCCACTACAGTACTCTCTATTTTTATTTCGATTGGTTTTCGAAATATCCTGAAAACTGCAGCAAGTAGGCCAAATGCATTTTCTACAATTCGTCTTGCCCTAGAAAGTCTGTAATTGAAAACTCTTTTGGGGGAGCCTTTGTTCAAATCAGAAGAATAGGGTTTCATACTATAGTTGTTTAATGCGAAAGCATCGTCAGTTACTAATATATATGGAACTGGCAATGTTCTGCCAGGTAATGCCTCTTCTGGTGGCAAATGTAGCTTTTTTCTATTTTACGGTAGAATTCGGTATTTTTGAAAACACCACCATCCGAAATGCGCCCTTGACATCCTACATTTACGTAAATAAAGCTGTAGTTTGCGTCTACTATTGCTATCAATACGATACTCTCTGTTCCTTTATAATTATAAAATTCTCCAATTGTATTTTCTGGCCGCTGTATGATGACATGTTTTCCATCTAATGCCCCAATACAATGCGGAAAATTCCATCTACTTTCAAACTCGTATGAGATTTCTATCCACTGTTCTTCACATGAAGGTAGCTAAAATATATAAAAAAAAATGGATTTTGTAATATTGCTTAATGACTCATCTAAAATATGTGTTCGTCAAAATAAACATGTTTCATGAAGAAAAAAAAATCATGCAAGATGTTTAGATTCGTGATATTTATAAGATTCAAGATATTTATATATTATTTAGATTACTTTTTGAATGCATTACAACTGCATTATTTATATTAATATATAATTTTTTTTAATGAAAAGGTTTCTCTAGGTGAGGAAACAATTTCTCAAGCGGCTCCCATCAGAACAAACCGAAATGTAAAAAGAAGCCGGGATGATGAAAGGGTGGAGGAGGCCTATAAATTTCTAAAAGTTGCGGATGAAGAAATGGCGAATAAAGATAAATTCACTATTTTTGGACAAATGGTTGCGACCCAGCTGTGAAAATTGAGTCGCCGAAATCAAACGCTAGCCAAAAATAGTATTCAAACGACCCTATTTCAGTTGGAAATGGAAGAACTCGATCAAGATGATCAGTCGTGGACAGTCGCCGCAGCGAATGATTTTTCCAGTACTTCCTCCCAATTGGGTCAAAATACGAATTCGGTTTATTCAGAATACATGTCAACTTGCAAAGACATTGAAGATTCAATAAATTTTGACACTAATAATGAATAAATTTTTTGTTCCATTTCATTTATACGCTTAATATTAGTTGCCATGGGTATTTTTTTTATGTTGTCTTATGTTATTTTTTATTGTTTGTTATATATGTTTTAATTTTGTTACTTTTTGTTTATGCAAAAAGAATTTGTTCCATTTCATTATGCGCTTAACATTAGTTTTGCCATGTGTATTTTTTATGTTGTCCTATGATATTTTGTTATTTTTTTTTGGTTATATATGTTTTAATTTATTTTGTTACTTTTTGTTTATGAAAAAAGAAAATTCAATGTGTTTTTATACTAATACTACTAATACACTAATGAATAAAATTTTTGTTCCATTTCATTATGCGCCTAATATTAGTTGTCATGTTTTTTTATGTTGTCCTATGATATTTTTTTTTAATTGTTTATGTTATGTATGTTTTAAATTTGTTACTTTTTGTTTATGCAAAAGAAATTTAAATTATTTTAAAGTAATTATTACAATGAAATTCATAAATTATAATTTTTTTTAAAAAGGACAACCAAGGAAAAGGATTTTATATTTAATATTAACCATATTCTTATTTTAACATTTTGAAATCGGCGTCAACATTTAGGTATGTTTTTATAAATTGACATCAAGTTAAAAAAGTTTCAATAAGTATAAAAATTATATTAAATAATTTTGATTTTCAATTTGTTCGTAAAGTTAAAAATATTATTTTTTACTTTTTAACGCATTTTTCTTAAAGTTTGTTTTCCTTTGTTTGTAAAAAGATTATTTTATTTGTCCTCTTATTAATTGTATCAGGGGGCTTCGCCTCCTTCTATTATTCACCAAGAAATTAAGTTTTTGCTCGCATTTTTACACTTCCCGGATCCGGTTTAATAAATACCAGATAAACAAAACTATATAGTCTGAATGTATTTTGTAAATTAATCTCTATCCATGCCAATAAATGCCGGGTGAACAAAATGTTATTGTGCAATTTTTATTCAATAATGAAAATATTTTGGAATCGGGAAAACTAAAAAAAAAAAAAAAAAGAGAGAAAAAAGTGGTTAATCGATTTCCCGATATATAACAGTCGGATAACCTATTTTATTTTGCATTTATTTTCGAAGTGGATTTTTCTCTATTAAATAAATAATTTTTTAAATCTGACAATATTTATTTTCAAACCGTCCGGTAAATGCGGGAGTTTCACGCAGTGGCGGCGATTCGGGGGGGCAAGGGGGGGCGGTTGCCCCGCACTTTTTTCGGATGTTGCCCCCGCACTTTTTTGTAGGTTGCCCCCGCAACTTTTTTATATATTGGACTTTTTAAAACTAAATTACAAGTCAATTGTTTTACTGCATTGCCTAACAAAGGAAAAATTTTGAAAAATTTTAATTACTTATTTGAAAAAAAACCAAATATTATAAACAAACTTTCCCATATTTGCAAACGTAGCGACTAAACAATCAAAAGCAAAGTTGTCTGCTGTAAAGAAGAAATCGAAACTACTAGTTTGTTACCATCACGATACGTCACGTGAAACCAGTGGCGGCGATTGGATGCTGAAAGTGGGGGGGGGCAAGATAAAGGGGAAACAAGTAGACCCCCAAATGGGAAAAGGGGGGGGGGGGGGAAGGTGGACTAAAAAAAAATTTGCTATTATATTGCTATAAAAAAGCTATGGTATTGCACACTTGTATTTACTCACTATTTTGTGTTATTTGAAGTATACCAACTTAAAATACACAGTAAAAAAACTTAATAACATAAATTTAAGAAAAGAAGTTTTCATACCATAAAGCTGATTTGAGACAAGTTAAAAGCTTTCTTTTTTCGTTATTCTGACTTAAAAAGGCAAAACAAAGCACGATAACTTTTAGAAATACTATATAAAAGGGCCACAAAAACTAAAGTCCAATTTTCAGGAGTATAAAAAGTATGAACTGTTCAAAACACCTTTATATCACTTGGCTATTTTAGCTATAGTCGAAGACAATTTAACTAGACCCTTAAGCGAAGGCTACGATGTGTAAAAAGACTGAGCTATGGTTCTGATTGAATAAAAAAAAATCAACGGCTGATTTAAAAACAAATATCTATCGGAGTAGTCATAAGTCATATACAGTTTGCTCTGTAGACTCCAAAATGACTGTACAAATGAGAGTCATAAGTCATATTCGGCGCCGTTTCGCCTTTTTTCCCTACTGCTTATATGTAAAACTGAGAAAACTTGGGAATGAGTCATTCTGCTAGATTCTGGGTATTTTGTAGATTTAATACGTAGTTACAATAAACTATATTCTTGATGTTTTCGAAATCAAAGCATTGAGAATTAAAAAAAAAGCTATTAAATCTTTTCTGCCCTCATCTTTGAAAACATTCGCTGATAAGTAAAGTAAACAAATATACTTTTGTGGGTTGTGTTTTAAAAATTTTTAAATCGGAGATTTCCTGACTAAAATAAACTATTTCATAACCAAACTATTTAATAAGTAATCATAAGTAAAATTATTATAAACTATTTTTTTCAGAAAAACTATAGAAATTATATGGTTGGTTAAAAAAGTTAATCGCTTTGATTAGACTTTGCAAATGTATGTTTTGTTTTTTAATTTAACAATTACTGGTACTTTAGAAGCAAAATTTATTAAAATATACTAATTGATTTAATATTCGAACTCGCAATTTGGCGCTCTTTAAAGCGCCAAGTTCCTTACCGCGAGGTTGCCAACCCGTTCTCCCATCGTCCAAACGTTTGGAGGCGACTAGTTTACATTAAATCTGTCAGAGGGGTTTGATCCTCCTGAAACCTCCCCCCCCCCCCCTTATTTACGTTCCTATGGTAGTGTGAGGAAGTTAGGTTTCAAAAATTTTCCTTTGTTAGGCAATGCAGTAAAATAATTGACTTGTAATTTAGTTTTAAAAAGTCCAATATATAAAAAAGTTGCGGGGGCAACCTACAAAAAAGTGCGGGGGCAACATCCGAAAAAAGTGCGGGGCAACCGCCTTCCCTTGCCCCCCCGAATCGCCGCCACTGCGTGAAACTCCCGCATTTACCGGACGGTTTGAAAATAAATATTGTCAGATTTAAAAAATTATTTATTTAATAGAGAAAAATCCACTTCGAAAATAAATGCAAAATAAAATAGGTTATCCGACTGTTATATATCGGGAAATCGATTAACCACTTTTTTCTCTCTTTTTTTTTTTTTTTAGTTTTCCCGATTCCAAAATATTTTCATTATTGAATAAAAATTGCACAATAACATTTTGTTCACCCGGCATTTATTGGCATGGATAGAGATTAATTTACAAAATACATTCAGACTATATAGTTTTGTTTATCTGGTATTTATTAAACCGGATCCGGGAAGTGTAAAAATGCGAGCAAAAACTTAATTTCTTGGTGAATAATAGAAGGAGGCGAAGCCCCCTGATACAATTAATAAGAGGACAAATAAAATAATCTTTTTACAAACAAAGGAAAACAAACTTTAAGAAAAATGCGTTAAAAAGTAAAAAATAATATTTTTAATTTTACGAACAAATAGAAAATCAAAATTATTTAATATAATTTTTATACTTATTGAAACTTTTTTAACTTGATGTCAATTTATAAAAACATACCTAAATGTTGACGCCGCATACCTAAATGTTGTCAAACCCCTCTGACAGATTTAATGTAAACTAGTCGCCTCCAAACGTTTGGACGATGGGAGAACGGGTTGGCAACCTCGCGGTATGGAACTTGGCGCTTTAAAGAGCGCCAAATTGCGAGTTCGAATATTAAATCAATTAGTATATTTTAATAAATTTTGCTTCTAAAGTACCAGTAATTGTTAAATTAAAAAACAAAACATACATTTGCAAAGTCTAATCAAAGCGATTAACTTTTTTAACCAACCATATAATTTCTATAGTTTTTCTGAAAAAAATAGTTTATAATAATTTTACTTATGATTACTTATTAAATAGTTTGGTTATGAAATAGTTTATTTTAGTCAGGAAATCTCCGATTTAAAAATTTTTAAAACACAACCCACAAAAGTATATTTGTTTACTTTACTTATCAGCGAATGTTTTCAAAGATGAGGGCAGAAAAGATTTAATAGCTTTTTTTTTAATTCTCAATGCTTTGATTTCGAAAACATCAAGAATATAGTTTATTGTAACTACGTATTAAATCTACAAAATACCCAGAATCTAGCAGAATGACTCATTCCCAAGTTTTCTCAGTTTTACATATAAGCAGTAGGGAAAAAAGGCGAAACGGCGCCGAATATGACTTATGACTCTCATTTGTACAGTCATTTTGGAGTCTACAGAGCAAACTGTATATGACTTATGACTACTCCGATAGATATTTGTTTTTAAATCAGCCGTTGATTTTTTTTTATTCAATCAGAACCATAGCTCAGTCTTTTTACACATCGTAGCCTTCGCTTAAGGGTCTAGTTAAATTGTCTTCGACTATAGCTAAAATAGCCAAGTGATATAAAGGTGTTTTGAACAGTTCATACTTTTTATACTCCTGAAAATTGGACTTTAGTTTTTGTGGCCCTTTTATATAGTATTTCTAAAAGTTATCGTGCTTTGTTTTGCCTTTTTAAGTCAGAATAACGAAAAAAGAAAGCTTTTAACTTGTCTCAAATCAGCTTTATGGTATGAAAACTTCTTTTCTTAAATTTATGTTATTAAGTTTTTTTACTGTGTATTTTAAGTTGGTATACTTCAAATAACACAAAATAGTGAGTAAATACAAGTGTGCAATACCATAGCTTTTTTATAGCAATATAATAGCAAATTTTTTTTTAGTCCACCTTCCCCCCCCCCTTTCCCATTTGGGGGTCTACTTGTTTCCCCTTTATCTTGCCCCCCCCACTTTCAGCATCCAATCGCCGCCACTGGTTTCACGTGACGTATCGTGATGGTAACAAACTAGTAGTTTCGATTTCTTCTTTACAGCAGACAACTTTGCTTTTGATTGTTTAGTCGCTACGCTTGCAAATATGGGAAAGTTTGTTTATAATATTTGGTTTTTTTTCAAATAAGTAATTAAAATTTTTCAAAATTTTTCCTTTGTTAGGCAATGCAGTAAAACAATTGACTTGTAATTTAGTTTTAAAAAGTCCAATATATAAAAAAGTTGCGGGGGCAACCTACAAAAAAGTGCGGGGGCAACATCCGAAAAAAGTGCGGGGCAACCGCCCCCCCTTGCCCCCCCGAATCGCCGCCACTGCGTGAAACTCCCGCATTTACCGGACGGTTTGAAAATAAATATTGTCAGATTTAAAAAATTATTTATTTAATAGAGAAAAATCCACTTCGAAAATAAATGCAAAATAAAATAGGTTATCCGACTGTTATATATCGGGAAATCGATTAACCACTTTTTTCTCTCTTTTTTTTTTTTTTTTTAGTTTTCCCGATTCCAAAATATTTTCATTATTGAATAAAAATTGCACAATAACATTTTGTTCACCCGGCATTTATTGGCATGGATAGAGATTAATTTACAAAATACATTCAGACTATATAGTTTTGTTTATCTGGTATTTATTAAACCGGATCCGGGAAGTGTAAAAATGCGAGCAAAAACTTAATTTCTTGGTGAATAATAGAAGGAGGCGAAGCCCCCTGATACAATTAATAAGAGGACAAATAAAATAATCTTTTTACAAACAAAGGAAAACAAACTTTAAGAAAAATGCGTTAAAAAGTAAAAAATAATATTTTTAATTTTACGAACAAATAGAAAATCAAAATTATTTAATATAATTTTTATACTTATTGAAACTTTTTTAACTTGATGTCAATTTATAAAAACATACCTAAATGTTGACGCCGCATACCTAAATGTTGTCAAACCCCTCTGACAGATTTAATGTAAACTAGTCGCCTCCAAACGTTTGGACGATGGGAGAACGGGTTGGCAACCTCGCGGTATGGAACTTGGCGCTTTAAAGAGCGCCAAATTGCGAGTTCGAATATTAAATCAATTAGTATATTTTAATAAATTTTGCTTCTAAAGTACCAGTAATTGTTAAATTAAAAAACAAAACATACATTTGCAAAGTCTAATCAAAGCGATTAACTTTTTTAACCAACCATATAATTTCTATAGTTTTTCTGAAAAAAATAGTTTATAATAATTTTACTTATGATTACTTATTAAATAGTTTGGTTATGAAATAGTTTATTTTAGTCAGGAAATCTCCGATTTAAAAATTTTTAAAACACAACCCACAAAAGTATATTTGTTTACTTTACTTATCAGCGAATGTTTTCAAAGATGAGGGCAGAAAAGATTTAATAGCTTTTTTTTTAATTCTCAATGCTTTGATTTCGAAAACATCAAGAATATAGTTTATTGTAACTACGTATTAAATCTACAAAATACCCAGAATCTAGCAGAATGACTCATTCCCAAGTTTTCTCAGTTTTACATATAAGCAGTAGGGAAAAAAGGCGAAACGGCGCCGAATATGACTTATGACTCTCATTTGTACAGTCATTTTGGAGTCTACAGAGCAAACTGTATATGACTTATGACTACTCCGATAGATATTTGTTTTTAAATCAGCCGTTGATTTTTTTTTATTCAATCAGAACCATAGCTCAGTCTTTTTACACATCGTAGCCTTCGCTTAAGGGTCTAGTTAAATTGTCTTCGACTATAGCTAAAATAGCCAAGTGATATAAAGGTGTTTTGAACAGTTCATACTTTTTATACTCCTGAAAATTGGACTTTAGTTTTTGTGGCCCTTTTATATAGTATTTCTAAAAGTTATCGTGCTTTGTTTTGCCTTTTTAAGTCAGAATAACGAAAAAAGAAAGCTTTTAACTTGTCTCAAATCAGCTTTATGGTATGAAAACTTCTTTTCTTAAATTTATGTTATTAAGTTTTTTTACTGTGTATTTTAAGTTGGTATACTTCAAATAACACAAAATAGTGAGTAAATACAAGTGTGCAATACCATAGCTTTTTTATAGCAATATAATAGCAAATTTTTTTTAGTCCACCTTCCCCCCCCCCTTTCCCATTTGGGGGTCTACTTGTTTCCCCTTTATCTTGCCCCCCCCACTTTCAGCATCCAATCGCCGCCACTGGTTTCACGTGACGTATCGTGATGGTAACAAACTAGTAGTTTCGATTTCTTCTTTACAGCAGACAACTTTGCTTTTGATTGTTTAGTCGCTACGCTTGCAAATATGGGAAAGTTTGTTTATAATATTTGGTTTTTTTTCAAATAAGTAATTAAAATTTTTCAAAATTTTTCCTTTGTTAGGCAATGCAGTAAAACAATTGACTTGTAATTTAGTTTTAAAAAGTCCAATATATAAAAAAGTTGCGGGGGCAACCTACAAAAAAGTGCGGGGGCAACATCCGAAAAAAGTGCGGGGCAACCGCCCCCCCTTGCCCCCCCGAATCGCCGCCACTGCGTGAAACTCCCGCATTTACCGGACGGTTTGAAAATAAATATTGTCAGATTTAAAAAATTATTTATTTAATAGAGAAAAATCCACTTCGAAAATAAATGCAAAATAAAATAGGTTATCCGACTGTTATATATCGGGAAATCGATTAACCACTTTTTTCTCTCTTTTTTTTTTTTTTTTTAGTTTTCCCGATTCCAAAATATTTTCATTATTGAATAAAAATTGCACAATAACATTTTGTTCACCCGGCATTTATTGGCATGGATAGAGATTAATTTACAAAATACATTCAGACTATATAGTTTTGTTTATCTGGTATTTATTAAACCGGATCCGGGAAGTGTAAAAATGCGAGCAAAAACTTAATTTCTTGGTGAATAATAGAAGGAGGCGAAGCCCCCTGATACAATTAATAAGAGGACAAATAAAATAATCTTTTTACAAACAAAGGAAAACAAACTTTAAGAAAAATGCGTTAAAAAGTAAAAAATAATATTTTTAACTTTACGAACAAATTGAAAATCAAAATTATTTAATATAATTTTTATACTTATTGAAACTTTTTTAACTTGATGTCAATTTATAAAAACATACCTAAATGTTGACGCCGATTTCAAAATGTTAAAATAAGAATATGGTTAATATTAAATATAAAATCCTTTTCCTTGGTTGTCCTTTTTAAAAAAAAATTATAATTTATGAATTTCATTGTAATAATTACTTTAAAATAATTTAAATTTCTTTTGCATAAACAAAAAGTAACAAATTTAAAACATACATAACATAAACAATTAAAAAAAAATATCATAGGACAACATAAAAAAAACATGACAACTAATATTAGGCGCATAATGAAATGGAACAAAAATTTTATTCATTAGTGTAGTATTATTAGTATAAAAACACATTGAATTTTCTTTTTTCATAAACAAAAAGTAACAAAATAAATTAAAACATATATAACCAAAAAAAATAACAAAATATCATAGGACAACATAAAAAATACACATGACAAAACTAATGTTAAGCGCATAATGAAATGGAACAAATTCTTTTTGCATAAACAAAAAGTAACAAAATTAAAACATATATAACAAACAATAAAAAATAACATAAGACAACATAAAAAAAATACCCATGGCAACTAATATTAAGCGTATAAATGAAATGGAACAAAAAATTTATTCATTATTAGTGTCAAAATTTATTGAATCTTCAATGTCTTTGCAAGTTGACATGTATTCTGAATAAACCGAATTCGTATTTTGACCCAATTGGGAGGAAGTACTGGAAAAATCATTCGCTGCGGCGACGGTCCACGACTGATCATCTTGATCGAGTTCTTCCATTTCCAACTGAAATAGGGTCGTTTGAATACTATTTTTGGCTAGCGCTTGATTTCGGCGACTCAATTTTCACAGCTGGGTCGCAACCATTTGTCCAAAAATAGTGAATTTATCTTTATTCGCCATTTCTTCATCCGCAACTTTTAGAAATTTATTTAAATAAATTTAAATATAGAAATACTTATATTATATCTGTATGCAATTACTTATAATTAAAATTTCAACGAAATACGGAAAATACTTTTATTATAATACAAAAAATGCTTCATAAGCGACGAGTACAATCTATCTCAGTGTATGAAGTAAATATTTCTATATTCAGATATTATTTAATGACAAACTTAAAACTTTAGTACAGGTACTGAAGTTCCATGCTAATCCTACGGAACTTCTTAAGGCGTTGCGGATTTTAGTTCCCATGTTCGGTTGAAACAGCGGTCTTCTACTCGGCGTAAACCTGTGCTTTAAACTAGAAACTATACTTGCAATCGCCTGCTTTTCTACAAGGAAAGGCTTCCCAATAAAAAGGTAAAACAACCGCACGAAACAAAATTAAAGTGCCATGAAGAAGTGTAATATATACTACAAGATTGTTTCTGCCTACACAGTGTTAAAAATTATTTAAATAAAACAACACCAGAGAAAACCTGGAAAAATATATAAGGGTCTTGTGTTTTATATACATTCCTATAATCAAGGGCGGATCCAGAGATTATTTTTAGGGGGGGGGGGGTAATACAGTATATTGTTAGGGGGGGAGGGGGTAATATAGTATATTGTTGGGGGGGGGGGGGTAATACAGTGTTGTTATCATGAACATCAAATTTGACCCCTTTAGTTTGAAATTTTTCATTGCCTAAGGTGACTTTTAAAAATATAATCTTAGATGTTAGGGGGGGGGGGGGGGTAATTTCCCCTTTACCCCCCACCTGGATCCGCGCTTGCCTATAATAGTATTTCATTGAGATAAAAAAAAATAT
This sequence comes from Troglohyphantes excavatus, assembly GCA_963932185.1. Taxonomy (NCBI): domain Eukaryota; kingdom Metazoa; phylum Arthropoda; class Arachnida; order Araneae; family Linyphiidae; genus Troglohyphantes; species Troglohyphantes excavatus. Next base: position 1,173,637 of record OZ010678.1, on the reverse strand, counting down.
TAAAGATGTATTAGAAATAATACTCACTTTGACATACTCTTGCAAACTTTCAATAATTGCCTTCAAAACCTCTGGTAGCATTGCGGAAATAAATTGTTTTGATACTTTGAACAAGGACATAAGGGACATAAATGAGTCCCCAGTGGCCAAATATCGCAGTGTTATTGCGAGTTTTATTTCAGCAGGCACAGCTTCTCTAAATTTAGTATCCCTTTTGGTGATATTTGACTCTTATGTACCATCATGAAAAAACGTATTCACGTCAAAAATTAATATAATTTTATTTTGTGTATTTTATTAATTCATCTGTTCTAATTATAAAATAACGTTTTCTAATTTAAATAAATAAAAACATTTACTTTCGTAATGTTTAAGTATATGGTAATTACGACAGTAGCGATCTTTAAAAGAATTTTTTTAATTAACGTAAAAAAATTCTTCTTTTAAGTATCTTAACAATAATTGAAGCCAAATAAAATCTATTAATAATGACACACATTCGATTAGTACGCGAATAGCTTCATCCCATGTATTACAGAAGAAACTTGGTATGGTGTATTGGTGGATTTTTCTTTTTTCAATTTGCCTCGACAAAAGTTCTCGGATGAGCAGTCTAGTTCAGGGGTCGGCAACCTATTGAAACGGAAGAGCCAAAAGTTACAATTTACAAAGTTCCCAATTTTTAAAGAGCCACTTTAAATTTTCGTTTCAATATTTGTTCGGGCCAATCACATCACTTTGTTCATTTGGCGCTGTGGCGAAATAGCCATCTTTGGGATACGGCGCCAAATGACGTGTTTTTCCGGCAACCCGCAAAACGGATTGTTTTTTGTTTTTAAAAGTTGTTCCCTTCAAGCAGGCGATACATAAGCTCGCATTTTCACGCTCACAAAGCTGATTTTAAGCTATTAAAATCTGTATATAGTGTTCCCATGCAGGCTTCATCGGCTTTAATACGCTTCTTCCTTCTAGGTCTTATACATTTCTATGATTCGAACCACCAATCCTCTGATTAGTAGCTGAATGCCTTACCAACTGAGCAACAGGGCGGGATTCCCAGCTGACGCCTAATCCACTCGGCCACGGAGGCCCTAGAATTTTAAAGGGTTTTACATGTTTAAATGAATATCAGGGTGGCAACATAACTGGAAATATCAGGAAAATTTTCAAACTTTCACAAAAAATCAGGGAATTTATCTAATTTGGATCGTTAAAACAGCAATTATCATCAGTTATGCAAGAAAAAAAAAGCATGGTTATGTGCATTTTCATATTTTCAGTTTTATTTTTGTAAAAATGTGAACCAATGCTGGAGGGAGAAGCAAAATAGTGTGTCGGGATCTTGAATTGTAAGCAACATGTGAGATCAATAAATATATTCTATATATTTTCATAATTAAAGTTACAATTACTGAAATTATTTATTTATGAAAACTATTATTTTCAAAACTTTCTTACTGTATTTTTATTATGGAAGAAGTTATTAGCCCTCGGTTTGCTCATAAAAAAAATTGTATGATCGTAATGTCAGTTATATGTTTTCTTTTTTTATAAATGGGACTGCTATGTTGTTTATTCCTGATATTTGATTTACACAGATTTCCTCGTTTGTCATTTGAATATGTTGACCCAGTGAAAAACTTTGATCGGCCCACTGTGTTTGCAGATAGAACTCAAAGAAGCACTTGCTGTAGATTTAGCAGCTGGCGTAAAAGTAATATATGTATTTTAATATTTTTCATTTGTAGTTATTCATTTATTAAAAACTTGTGGATTTAAAAAAATATTGAAATCTTGTGTGTATTTTTAAAAACTCATATATATATATATATATATATATTTAAATAAATCTTTTAAATTCACGCTGTTGGTTCTGTGAAACTAAGAGTGGCCAAAGATGCAATTACTATTACGTAGGCAGTAATTTAAGTTTAATAGTTGTAATTAGGATTTAGGTGTAGTAATTAGGTTTTGGTGTATTATTTTTCGACTTGCCTATGCATTCGTGTTGTAATTTGCTTAAATTTCCTTTTTAAAAAATAAAATATAAACCATCAAGTCTAATATTTGAAAACTCACCACGGAAAAAAAGAGATTTAAAGTTTTCATCAAATAGTGGTGGCAAAATTGAACTTTACCTAAATTATTTGAGATTCTATGATGTGGGAGGAAAGATTGTAATTAAAATGATGTCCACGTAGTCATTTTATGGTTGAAAACGCTGGTTTGAAAGTTTATAAATTGTAATATATACAATCAGTTATTTAATTTAAATAAAATCATAAAAAAATAATTTGTGAAGCTTAAATAAAAAAATTAATTTGTTTCTTAACCTTCTAAAAATACAGTATTTTTTTTATAAAATATATTTTTGTAAGAAGGTATGAATGTTTTGATTAGGGTATTTATTTAAGTTTTAATCTGAACAATAACATGTTATTTGACATTTCAAAAATGTTTTATGCATGGGTGGGTTGGCTGTGATGTGGTGCAAGTCTGGAAACAAAATTCCGAGATAAGATCATTTAAAGTTTGTAACTCACTTTGGCTATAATGTTAAGTGAACTTGCATCAATTCATTTTTGGGTAATTATTGAACTAGGACCCACCCAACTAGTCAAAATGATTGATCTAGCTGCCTAGTAATGAAAAATGGTGTTGGTCCATTTTTAACCGACTGAAAACAGTGCGCAACCCAAAACTCCAAAATTAAACTGCCAGAAATTTAAACTGCCAAAGGGGAGCAATTTGAAAAAAATATTCAGTCATCCGGCATTTAACTATCCGAAATTCTCAATTAACCGGACCGTTTGAAAAAAAATATTGTCCGATTTCGAAAATTCTTTTTTTGTTGGATAGAGAAAAATTCACTTAGGCAAAATCTGCAAAAGCTAATCTGTTATCCGGTTGTTATACAGTGTTCACTCTAGAAATAAAAAGGGGCAGGGCGCTGTTGGTAGTAAAAGTGCACCCTGTTTTTGAAAAGGCACTTCTTGCTTTTAAAAGGGCACTTTCGAAAAAAAGTTTGGTGTGAGCGTGGCCGTCATTGACACATCGGACCCGTGACCAAATAAAAAAAGTTCCGATGTGTTGATTGACATTCCGCTAGAGCTGCATATTGGGCTAGTGTTGACGGTTAGAGGCCTATCTCGAATTTTACATTTAAAAATGAATGTTTTCATTAAAAACCAAATCTGTAGGTAGCCCTAATCAGACTCCTTACAAAACTGACGGAAAGGCTACTTAAATCCAAAATTTGGTAAAAAAAATGCATAATCTCGCAAATACGCTTCAAACCATCTTCTCTTTAAAAACACTTAGCATTTTATATGTGGGCACATACAACCAATAGGATTCGTAGAATGCCTTGTGCTCGAAATATCGGAATCATCGCGATTAAAAAGGAGTTTGACAAACTCCTTTTTAACAACACGCGTAGTTAAAAAGGAGTTTGTTTTTCTACTGTCATAATTCAAGTGAATTCCAATTTACACACACAAAAAAATTTAATCGATGCCTTTTTTTTAAAGACTTTTAGGGAAGCAAGGACGCTTGTGCTTGACTGAAAAGGGCAAGAGGGGCGGAATTTTTTCAAAAGAGGGCGGCATTTTTGAAAAAGGGGCATGAGGGCGCTATCAAGATGAAAAAAGGGCGGGCAGGGCGGACCGCCCTTCAAAAAACGCCTAGAGTGAACACTGTGTTATATATCCAGAAATGTCGATTAACGAGAGTTTCTTTAAACAATTTATCTGTTTCAAAATGTTTTCATTGTTTAACAGAAGTTGTTCAACAAGGAAAATTTGTTTAACCAGCATTTATTGCCATTGATAAGGATTGTTTTACAATATACATTGTTCAGCACAAGTTACTACTTGAATTTCTTGGTGAATAATAATAGGGGGTGAAGCCTCCTGCTAAATTTAAAAAAAATTAATGCTAAAAAAAAATGTAATTATTGAATATCAATTTTGCACTTAGTACAACTTTTTGAAGTGGCTGCCAATTTATAAAAATCATACCTAAATTTTGGCGCCGATTTTAAAAAATTGTACTAGGTATAAAATTGATATTCAATAATTCAACTTTTTTTAACTCATTTGTAAAATTATTTTTTACTTTTTAGCGCATTTTCTTTAAGTTGGTTTTACTTTTTTTTAGAAAGATTATTTTATTAGTTTTTTTTTTTGTGACTTGCATCACTTGCTATATAATATACCCACATGAAATTAAATATAGCTCACTGATCTGAATAGTCCTATCTTGCACTTACAACTGGTCCTGTGACTAATAAAATAATAGTTGAGCTTGCACAATAAGAGGGATGAGTTGTATGGGGGATTGAAACTGATTGGGGCCTAGGGTGTTACTTTTAGAATAAAATGTTATTGGACTCCTTTACATGAATAGCAAAAATTCACATTCAATTTTAAAATATATTTTTTTAAATATTGTGATACCTTAAATATGCTATTTTAAGCAACTGTATGTGTTCAAAATAGTTAATTAAAAAGCTTTATTAACTTTATTTTTAATATTGTGTTCCAGCAACATCATATCTAAAAAAAAATTATGTGTGAATTATTACTTGTGATATTAGATGTAGAGTCGTCTTACATCAAATTGTTACTTTATGTATTTTTAGCTTTACAACATTCTTGTGGATACTGATGTCACTAGCAGGCTGCTGTTATATAAGGATCGGATTAAAGTAAGAAGCACTATACTACCAATAAACAAGATGCAAGGTAATAAGCAATAAAACAGTGCAGGATGCTGAACATCTGGTAAGTAATGGGTATTATTTAGAATGTTTTATAGGGTTTTAAATGTTTGTATTGTGGTGGCTGAAATGATCCTTTTGGAGGCTTATACAAATTGAAATCAAATAACAGTCTGTCTAACTTTAACTGTATTGTTTTACATTTCTATTTATTGTACAGATCTGTTGCACTCAATCTCTGTATCTTTTGCTATCGTCAGTTCGTGCCTACTCTTGTTTAGTTTGAATCTTATATTTGTTATGCTAATTATTAAAGTATGTTTTGTTAGTTATTTTTATCACCTATTTTTTGCATGAGCCACACTATCTCTATAAGGAACTAAATCCAGAGCTACCCACGTTCATTTTAGGCGTCTTTTGAAGGGTGGCCTGCCCTTTTACCTTAAAAATCACACCCTTTTGCCTTTTATTCGTGAATCATTGCCCTCCATAAAATCTGACATTCACCTGCTTACTTTATGATAAGTTCTCATCTTTTTCACTTCAGTAACAGAAAAATAGTTCTTTTTTCCCTTTGAGAACAAAATCAGCGTTAATTGAAAACAGAAAATTCCACCACAATTCCTTCATTATGAAGATGACAAAAACTTGTTTCCTTTCAAATTTACTGTTTATTTTTTTTAGCTGTAATGACATTTTTAGCATCGATTCCATCCTGAATAAAGTGTCTTTAAGGAAAAACTACCCTTTTTTTAAAAATAGCGATCTTACCCCTCTCATTTCTATAATGAACACTGATTAATCTCATCAGTGATTCACTTTTATGTATTTTCCATTTTAAATGAAATTTTATATTTGTATGTCTTAGGTCGGAAAGGGAAATGCGACTGTAGCACTGTCTCGTGTCATCTATGACAAGCAAGTTTCTTCAGCTATGGAATTTGCATTTGGAATTTTTTTTATTTATCCAACAATGAATCATGCCAAACGTGACCCTTGCTAATCGCATTTGAATGCGATCAATTACTTTAGAAGGAGAAGTTTTCGATCCTGCTGGAACACTGTCAGCAGGTACATTTTAAAAATTACAATACGATTTCAATTTTCTATTACGCTATGAAATATAAGCAAAGTATTGAAATATATTTTTCCATGAAAAATATATTTCCATATACATGAAAAATATTTTTCCATACTACAGTAGAATGGAATGATTTTCGTCTACTTAAAAGATGATAATGTGCTTTCAATTTTAAATTATATAATTTTAATTTAAAATGCCCTCAAGCTATTAAAAAAATTATACACGCGCACTAATCTCTATCATAAAAAAAAATTGAATAAAAATAACGGATTTATGTGTAAAGACTTGAAAATAATTTTTGTTTTTTTTCTTACGAAAATATTTATGCATTTTCTTGAATAAATACAATATTTATTTGTAGGATCTATGAATAACAGGACCAGACTTTTGACCGCACTGTCACCTATGCCAAACTTAAAGAAAGTGATGCATGAAAAACAAAATCAACACGCTAAAATACAGAATGAAATCCAAAATATTAAAAGAGTGAAACAAAGGTACTTTCGTTATTTATCGGTAAAAGTTTTATTTAACATTTAAAGTAATCCATTTTGTATTTTATGGTCATGGAAATAAATACAAATTTTAGAATTTACTTTTCAAAATACAAGTGTAATATTTACCTTATTTTTATTAACCGAAGTTTGCATTAATACACTTAAAATTTAAATGATAATTCTCATTTCTCTGCTTTGTTTGTTGATGATGAACATATATTGCTTTATCATAAAACATTTATATTTTACCAGAAATTGCTTATGTATAAAAAATTTCAAGTCTGATTCTAGATAATTTTCTAGATTAATATTTACAAATTCTTCATTTTTAATACGTTTCAATATTGCATGTTAAAATACGCTTTTTTTTTCAAATATCTCTTATTCTTTGGAAATTTTCAAAGAATTCTCTAAAAATTTTAAATGCTAATACTAAACATTTAGAATATTGATAAAATTTAGACCTTAGATTTTGAATATCATCTTCTATAGAATTATTATTAAACTTATGATATATGTTTTATCAATAGAATAAGTCAGTTTTTTAAATAAAATATAAGTGTGCTAAGATATTGATATGCATTTATACCAATATTTTAATGTATTACATGCATATTAATAATGACAATATAATTTTTTATATGTATGATTCTTTATCTGAGCAGTATGAATTGAAAGAAAATCAATAAGAGCTATTAAAATCCAAGATTGAGTAGATCACAAGTAGATTGGAGAATTTAAAAAGATGCAACAGTCTTTAGGTGTGTTATTAGTAATTTATATTGAATGTAATTGTGAACCTGTAATATTTAGGATACATGGTTGTATGGACTATTTATAATGTATAACAACAAAATTTATTCATATTATAGCGTCTTTTAATGTGTAGTGCAATCGGGCAAAATCTTACTAGTTAACTAGATAATACTTTTTAATTATTTAAAATAAAACTGTTTTCTCTTATTCTAGTAAAAAAAATTATGTTTTGGTATATGTGTAAGCTTGACTATAAAATTCTCATTTACATATTTGTTTTAATCTTTATAGGGTAGCTGGTCTATATTTTGACCAGAATCTCTTGTTAAATCTAAGTATCAGCTTTCTGAAGGCTAAAACATATTATAATGTTGCAAAATATAACTTGGAACATGAATTTTATTGCACACATGATGTTTGGTTTTTCAGAAACTTGAGTTGTGTCTGATTACTTTTGAAAATTATTCTATAGTTTTGAAGAGAGTATAAGAGACCACTCTGAGTATACTTGACCTACCACAGACAAAAGAAAGATGTTTTGAAATAAATGAGCAGAATTCTTTTTGGAAAGGTGTTTTAAAATTTGCAATGAAAGTATATGGTCCTATTGAAAATCTAAAATCACATTTGTCATTATAATGATGAAATAATACATTATATGATAAACCAATTGGGACTTTCATTGGCAATCGTTACTATGAAGGGGGTTGCAACAGTGTGAGGAGAAGTCTACTGTTAATTGATAAAATAAGTTTCCATTTATAACTTATTGACTATATTTTAATGAAATGTTAATCTCTCAGAGGACCAGAAAGCATTATGGGTAGCATGCAAAGAGAAGCAGGAAAATGCAGAGAAACTCATCAAGGAGCTGGAAGCGAAAACATCCAAAAGCACGCATGAAAATAAAGTGAAAGAGGCTGAGAAGAATGTTGCAGATTGCAAGAAAAAAAAGCTGCTGCTTCTTTAGAGAAATACCATAACTTTCAAGCCGTGAGTCTTATATTTCAAACGTAATAAATCGTCGAAAAACCAAAACAATCTTCCATTAAGACTATTATGTCTATTTTATTATCTAAATTTTAATAGTTTCTCTTATTCAAAGAAAAGTAATATTTCAGGATACTGCAAATTAGAGACTTTATCAGGTCAATGGGCTTACATGATATATACTTGTGGGTATTCTTATTTGTCATTTACTAATTGTATTTTTGTTTGGAGCATTTAATTGATTTTGAATTGACATTGTATAAACTTTTTATTTATTTCTATGAAGAATACAGCTAATGTTTTATTTGCTTTCTATTTCACAGCCACAACTTTTTTACTTTAAATGTGCAGTTTCTATAAATTTACTTAAATTCATCAAAATATAAATCATTAATAAATGTAGGTATTTTTAATTTTTTTTTTCATGGCTAACTCAGAAAGCGAAATATTTTCTGTACCCAATCCTTGATATCTTATACACGTGTATATGACACCAATTGCAAGTTTCTTGTAGTTATATTGTGATTGTTAATTTATATTTGTAGGTTGCCTTTAAACACTGTTGTATCTGCTTTCTAGGTATCCAGTTTCTTGTCTGACCAGCCAGAGGGCAAACAGAATGATGTTGTAGACTGGGGAGGATTGAGTCGCAGTGACAGCAACACTGGTCAGCTTCAATTAATTTTATTAATTATAATTTTCTTGCTTACTAGTTTCGAACTTTGACTGGCTGATTTAATATTTTCTTTTATTTATTTTATTATCTATTACATATAAGTAAGTATATTGTTTTACATTTTTGTTTACAATTGACACTGTGTTAACAACGTATTAAATATGACACTCCGAGTATACATTGGAAACAGTTATCATTTAACATAACTCTTTTGTGTAAGCTCGTCATCCCCACCCGTTGCCTTACCATCGGGCATCTGTTTTAGAATTAACTCAGAGTCAGTAAATTTCTAGTAATGATTGACAGTTTGCTTTGTTAAAATTTTGTCTGTTCCCTTAGGGAAATGGTAAGATATTATTTCTTCAGAGTTTCTTGGTAGGTATTCTTAATTGAACCATTGTGTTGCATTGATATGGGTCTTTGTTTCTTTTCTTTTATCACTTTGTATTGAATTCCGAAAGCATCTTTCTCAAGAATTGAGTCTATGTATTTCTCAAAGTAATGTCTTTTCGCTGCGATAATGTCTTTCTTATAAATGGAGTTATTCAGTTTGTATTCTTTTCTGTAGGCTATTTTTAAGTCTATCTTGTTCTTTTTTATACTTTCTTCTCAATGCTTGTGTTTTGCTATGTTGTATTTTGAGTTTAGCATTCCACCAATTCGCTTTTCTTTATGAGTGTTTTTAGATATATGCTTGCTTCCCAATGCTGCTTCATAGATTTTATTTGTAACGTTACTAATGTATTCTTCTAAGTCCAAATCTCTGGGTTTTGTTTTTGTTATTTTAATTAATTTTGGATAAAATTTGTACCAATTAATTTTTTCATCTCTGATTTTATTTTTCTTGTTATCAGTTGTTTGGCTTGACTTACAATTTCTATTTCCATTATGTTGTGGTCACTTGCCATAATTCTACCTTTTATTTCACAAACTGGTGTCCAGTTAACTATATTTTTGGTTAGCGCTATGTCTATCCAGCATTTTCCCTTCATTGATAAGCATGTAGGGATTGAGTGAGGGTTATTTAATATTTCTAATTGATGTCTATGGATAAAGTCTAACAGTTGGGTGCCTCTTTCATCTTGACTGCTTTGCCTCCAGGTTTTAGACTTAGCGTTAAAATCTGTCGTGATTATCCAAGGTTGTGTTGAATAAATTGTTAATAAGCTATTTAATGTTTGTAAGTCAGTTGCAATTCCCTTAGAAGGTGGGCAGTAGAGTGAACAGAGATTCATTGTTTGTTTATCCCATTTAATTTGAATAAGGACAACTTTTTCGCTAAGATAAGTTTTTATTCGTAATTATGAAACCAGCTTTTGCCTCAGTATTGTTGATAATTATCATATTATTTATGGGGATGTATGCTACTTTGTTATTGAATAAATATGGTTCCTTTATTGAAGTTATGTCACAGCCCTCTGACTGAATGTCATCTCCCAATTGTATATTTGCATAGGGTGGCAATATAACCAGGAAATCAGGGAAATTTTTAATTCTGGAAATATCGGGGAATTTTTCAAAATTTCACAAAAAATCAATTAATTTTTTTAATTTGGATCATTAAAATGGCAATTATCGTCTGTTATGCCCTCCATTCTGTTTAATTTTGTTGTCAATATTTCCTTTTAGTTCTGAATAAGAATTAAAATTTAAAAAAATGGTTATGTGCATTTTCAGATTTTCAGTTTTATTTTTGTAAAATCGTGAACCACTCCTGAAGGGAGAAGCAAAAGCAAAGTGTGCTGGATCTTGAATTGTAAGCAACATGTAATGAGTTAATGAATATGGGATTTATTGAAGATTTGAATAGGAAATATGAAGCATATAAAACATTTAAAATTTTCTTCAAAAGAAATAATTTAAAAAACTTTCTTTTTTTACATTATCTGCTTCCAGAGAGCATCTTTAATTACTATTATGCCTGTCGCAATAGCATAATTTGTGTTGTATCCATAAATTATTATTTTAACTGTCAATAAGTATTGCTTGTAATTTTTTATTTATAATTCAATATATTTATAGTATTATTGTAGCGTGGATACTTTGTTTCTATATAAAGCAGGTATTACAACATTTCTTAATGTAATTGTAAAATCAGGGAAATTTTTGTTGCATCATCAGGGAAATGTTGGGGAATTTTTTTTCCAGAATGTTGTTGCCACCCTGCTGCAGCTAGTGTTGGCCAAATTAATGTGAGCCATCTTAAAGGAGTTTTTGTCATGTGTATTAACAAATTTAATTTTGTTTCTTGTTTTATTTATTTCTGTTAAGTAAACTGGACAATTTTTATCAAAGTTTTGAGTGATTTGTTGTGTTGTAGTAATTGTTTGTATAGCAATTATTACAGAAGGGTTCTCTATTGCACTGTCCGCCTATGTTTGAGTCAGTGTGGACCTCATCGGCCCAGACTCCGCATCTGCCCTTGTTTCATTACTACCTGGCTGTTTGGCCATGTTTTCCACAGCTGAAACAGATTATTGGTTTTATGTACTCTTTTATTGGGTAGCTGCGCCAATCTATTTTGATTCTTCCCTTATTTATTAATTCTTTAAAACATTTTGGTTGAGTTTTCACTATCCAATTGATTCTGTTCTCATTTTTCACTTATTCTAATGTCCCTAAAGGCTATTTCTTCATTTTGATATATTTAGTTTATTATTGTTTACTATTATTTTAGTTTATCTATTATTGTACTATTGTTAGTTTATGTTATTATTGTTTAGTATAGCTATATAGTTTACTCTTTTGATGTCGCAATCTACTCCTTAAATTATAATATTTGGATTTCATTTCTTAATCTTTTTAATTTCGAAATTTGAATTTAAATATTTATTACTTTGTATATCTTTAATTAATTTATTTCTATCTTCATTGGTTTCTGTTTCGACCAGAATCCCACTGTTTTTTGTATTCTTGACTTGTTTAACTTTCGTTTCGTCTTTTTTATTGTCTATTGTTTCTTGAATTCTCTTTTTAGTTTTGTGAATCGCTGTTATCATTTGGGGTAATTGTTAGCGTACTTATTTGTTTAAGCTTCTCTTCCACTTTTTGTGTGTTTATTAATGTAGGTTTTGTTTGCAAGATTTAAGCATATGTAGGTTGTTCAGTTTTATTTAACTGTGTTCATCTGCCTCTATAGTGGGCTATAGTATTCTGTTGGTCTATTATTATTTTTAAAAAAGTTGCTATTCCTATTCTTATTTCATTATTCTGTGAGACATTCGGAATAAATTCTATTCATTTATATGTGATCACTGTTTGCAGGTCTAATGCTGTTGATATAAAGTTGTCTATTTCTTCCGTCATCGTTTCATTAAAGTCAATAATTGGGTAATGAAAATCGGGGTCTATTGTCATTTTGTTTGCTGCGCGTAAATTATTTGGAATGATTTGGCTAGAAGCCTCATCATTAAGAGAGGGGCCAGTGGTAAGATCAACTGTTTGCACTATTGTCTTAGTTGCTGATTCCTCGATAGTTTATTGGGCTCTTCTCTGGACTAACTTCGGCTTCTAATTCCTTCGATGGACCTGGTGTACTTGTATTATTTGTTGGTTTATGTCTTTGATTATTTGTCTCTTTGATTAAATTAGTGTCATCATATTCTGCATCCCATTGCAAGGGACTCTGTATGTCTACTGCTGTTTTTTTAATCTTTTCTTGCTTTTTGTTTCTCTTCCTTATTGTCGCTAATGCATGTTTATCTAATGTGTCTTTCTTAAATTGTTCTGCTTTTGGATCTTCTCTTTTTCCCGTTATCCTAGGTCTTAATGTTCTAGGATTTATCTCTTTCTTTTATCAGTACTTTAACTACCGGATTATCAATCTCTAATTCGCTACTCATGTCCGAGTCCATTTCGTTACTCAACATGTTAGATTTACCCTTGGTACCTCCACCTCCAAATTTAGACGACTTGATACTGTGTTACCGACTGGACCACGTGGTAGTATTTGGTTGGGCCTGTGGAGGTATATTGCTACTTTTGCAAATTTTTTAGCAACTTTCCTCAAGCGAGATAAACTCCGGCTATTGTTCCGCTTGAGTAAAAAAGTGAACAATAGAATGAGAAAAACTAAAAAAAATTCCGAACAGCCAGTCCAGGCACAGTTATTATTTACATGTGTTCGGGCCCCCGGCCCTGCTTTCTATGTATGGCAGAATTCCTATTATCCAGATCAATTTGGACCTTCGAGCATAGATCCTTTGTAGTAGAGGAGTCATGACGTCACCCACACTAACGTCAAAGTGAAGCCAACTTGTATGGCCTTAGGCACATGGTTAATTACGTCATTCCATTGATAAATTTTCACTGTTACACATTTCCCAATTCATCAGCCAATCGCGAGTATTTTTTCATTCGTAATTTTGAAGAGATGGCACGTGATATGGGGCTTTCGCTCTGAGATGTGGGCTTCACGATTATGACGTCATATTCTCTCTACTACAGACCATTCATACTCGAAGATTGGGACCAGACCCACCCCATCCAGATCATCAAATATTTGTATAATTAAACAAAAACAATATAGCATGAATATAAATGATACTTTTAAAGATAGAGTTGGATTAAATTGATGAGACCAATGCAGTAGTTAAACCTGCAGAGGGGCTAGTCAAGTTGAATAAAATATTATTACAATTAAAAATATATTAAAAGAAATGTTTCCACAAATCAGAGTATTAAATTCAAAAATGCAATTGTTTTTATGTGTGTCTCTTGTAATTGTATATTTTGTTATATATGTATACATCGAGTTCTTTATTTGTTTTCAAGTTAACAAATTCTTGTAACTAGTGTGCTGTGCAAATGTGCACAACCGAACCCAAGAAAGTAATGTACTAGGTAATGCAGTAAATGTATATTTAAATTGTGCATTCTGAAATTGCTTATATTTTTAAGTTAATCATGTCTTTACTTTTGTAACAGAGTTTGTTCAGTCCTTACATATTCTTAGAAACTTCTTAATTTTATTTCAAACTGGTTCTTCTTAATTTTATCCATAATGCCCTTATAAAGTATTTATTTTTTATCCAAAGGGTCCTTAAAAAATTTCCACATTATTGCAGGCTCTTAGAAAGTCCTTAAGACAACTATCATTTTATTAAACCTCTATTAAAAATGTTTAATCACAATGTTCATTAAACATTTAATAAAAATATTTCAAATTAATTGTGCTCTTAAGTTGTGCAGGGAAGCAATGAATGCCCCAACATAATGCTTTTATTAATATATGCTGACTGATCGTGGTCTTGAGATCCTGTAACCTGCCAGTATTTTTAATTTTGAAATAATAATTTAAAAAATGATGATACCAGTGTGTGTTTTGTATTGAATATATTTTTTTTTTTGGTGTTACTAAATGATTAATTGCTTACATAAATAGTGAAATTACATTAGCAGTCATGTAGTCAGAAAGTGATTAAAAAATTGTACATTTTACTTCCAAATCCTGTTTTCACACTCGTCCTCTATGACAGCTATTCAGCTGATGATTGGCCGAATATCAAAAGTATTCGGCCTTAATATCTATTCAGTATATGGGCCATCCGATCCCTATTTTTTTCATAAAAATTACAAAGTATTGATTTTGTATACATTGCCAAGTTGTTATTTACAAGCACTTCAATGTTTATAGGCTTAAATATTATTGTGAAAAACTTAGAAATTATTCATTGGTAGCTAATGTTTTCAAACAAATTTAGATAACTTAATTAAAAAAAATTAAAAAGATAAGTATACCACTTTTCCTCGCATTTGGCAAGCATGGAAAAACAAACCATTGCTTTGAAAATATTTTAATATGGATCTCTGCTAAAAAAAAATTACATGTTATTATTGCTTTGAATACTACAATTTGGTCTGTTTCTGTAAACTGTGGTGTCCTTATTCTATTTTTTTGCATAAGTCCTTATTATAGTGTATATATTGTTTGATTAAGCCTATGCCAAGAAGGGTCTTCGAAGCTGTTGGTTGGCAAGTCATCTTGTGGAAGCTTCTTGGGACATAACTAAATGACACTTGTTTTTGAATCCATGTTTAATGTACTCCTGGTATCAATCACAAGTGTTTTTAAGTTCACAATTGAGAGCCAAAGTACCCAATGCAAGAAGAATGAGTGAATTCTAACATAAAGAAATATATTAAGTATATTTGTGTTGTAATACTATTTATACATATATATTGGTATAGTATACATTTAAATGCTGCTTAGTATAATTTTTCTGTTGTGCCTATTAAATTATGGGACTGTGAATTATTTCTAAATCTGTAAAGTAAAACTCAACCATGGTTGATTCAAATTCCTTCATCTGTTCAAAAAATAACTTTAATTGTGAGGTATATAAATGCTGCTATGTGACATAAAGAATACAAAAGACTGCAGAAAGAAAATGTATACAGTAACTAATGATTCTTAATGAAATATTCCACAGTTTACAACTTTAATCAGCCAGATTTTCATATATATTTGTGCATAAAATAAAATGTGGAAAAATATAATAAAAATGATTGTTTGTTCTGTATTTTCATGAAATGTATATTTACCAATCATTTTATTTCAAGGTTTTTTTAATATAAGCTGATTTTTTAATATCAGGCTTTCTTCCCCAAATTAATATGTTAACTTCAATAGTTAATATGTTAATTGATACCCCACTAAAGTTCTCCTATTACTAGGGTAAATTCAGTGGAGGTGTAAGAACATTTGTATCAACGCACACTTCTTTCCGATTTCCTTAATAAATTGTTCATATATTTTAATTTAGGAAAGTTTTACACAACTAGAAACATACACAGTACAGGCTTAGTTAGATTATTTACAGAACAAAACATCTCCTTTAGTATTGTCAAACTAAAAAACAACTAAATATATAATGTGTTACACTTAATATGTAATGAATACTATGTAAGACCATAGTGTTTCCTTGAATAGTGCATACAAATGGTGGATTGATAAGTGCATAAAACTGCATCTGCTAAAACTTTGTTCACCAATCACAGAGGCATCTTAAAAAAAATGTGCTTTTGTTTTTCTTCCACAATTGTAATACTGACTAAGCTCATGCAAAACTGTCCATTATCATAAATCTAATTCTATTGCATAAGGGCAGGGCCTGATTAAGACATTGAAGCAAGGGAATCCCACTTTTAAATGGGGGCCCCCGTGACTCTTAAATATACCCTGGAAAATCGTATCGAGCTTTTACATGCACTGAAATCCTTGCCCCTGAATGACATTCAAATGAAACACATTATAAATAACATAGTAAAATATATTAATAAGTAATGAGTATTTCTAATATTCTGTATCTTTTGAGGGTTTTTTCCAATATTCGAACAAATTAACACACAAGTGGCAAGTGTTTTTTACTAACATTTGTAATGCAATTCTTTTAAAGGTACATTTAGTAGAAAAATATGTTAGGGGTATTAAGTATTTATATAAAATCTAAAATGTGTGAGTTTGGGTCCCTTCAAAAATGTAAATTGTCAGCCTGTGTCGATTAACCGGAGTTTTTTTAAACAATTTATCCGATTTCAAAATATTTTCATTGTTTAACAGAAGATGTACAATAAATGAGATTTCGTTTCACCAGCATTTATTTGCATTGATAGGGATTGTTTTACAATATACGTTGTTGAACACAAGTTGCTTGTTGAATTTCTTGGTGAATAATAATAGAGGGCGAAGCCCCTCTGCTAAATTAAAAACAAAAAAGGGGAAAAAAAACTTTTTAAATAATAACGAAAACCAACTTAAAGAAAATGCGCTAAAAAGTAAAAAATATGTTTTAGTTTTGCGGCCAAGTTAAAAAAAATGTAATTATTTAATATCCAATTTATACTTATTACAATTTTTTGAAGTGGGTGCCAATTTACAAAAAGCTTACGTAAATTTTGGCGCCGATTTCAAAAAGTTGTAATAAGTATAAAATTTATACTAAATAATCAATTGTTTCAATTAATTCGTAAAATATATTTTTTTACTTTTTAGCGCATTTTCTTTAAGTTGTTTTCGTTTATTTAAAGATTATGTTATAGCGCATTTTCTTTAAAATCTGTTTTCCTTTTGTTTTAGTAAGATTGACCAAATTATCGTCATATAGGAGGTTAGGGCCCCCAGGTACTCCACACGCTTCGCTCATACATCACTTATTTTTGTGTACATGTCTTCTGTATTCGGAACTATGATATACTCTAAAATGAGTACAATTTACTTATTCTTGTGTACCTATATTTAACACTGCATTTTCAGTGAAAAGTGGATCTAACGGGGTTTATAATAACATGCCCCCTGTTAAGGCCGGTTTACACGCTACCATAAATCGTAACGATGTGATTGACAAATTTATTGTTCCAATAAATCGAAAGAGTGAGTATTGTTTACACGCTACGATAAATCGTAACGATTTCTTGTAAAATATTCGTTATCGACCGCTTATTAAACATCTAGCATCTCAATGTAGCTTCTCCTGTGCGAGGAAAAGCATCTTGGCGCGATAATTGTTTGGCGGCCACGCGTTACAAAGGTCACGGGGTGAATAAATGGCTAACCTGGTTGACGCGGCTCACCTATGGTATATCCCACGACGTTATAATATAATTTCTTAGGTATTCGTAAAATCATTTTTAAAATTACAATAATATTAAAATTGCGAATTACAATCAAATAAATAAATTTTAAAAAAATTATATCTATAAATCGAATGCATGTTCTTAAATCGTGAAGTTACCATGGTCGCAATTTATCGCGCCAATATGCTTTCCCTCGCACAGGAGAAGCTACATTGAGGTGCTAGTAGCAAGAAATGGCTGCTACTTGTTTACACATTCCAACAGATCGTTACGATTCGCAGAAATTGATGCCGGCCGGCATCAACCATCCAATCCAATTCCAATTAATCGCTACAATGTCCTGTTTACACGCAACGATAAATCGTAACAATTCGATCGTTACGATAAATTGCTACAATTTATCGTAGCGTGTAAACCGGGCTTTAAATCAAAAGTGTACAAATAAATACGAGACCCATTTGCCGAACAACAAACACTTTATTGCATAGACAGTCTCGCATCAAGAACTTCACCCAATGCATGAAACATTGAGGAAAATGGAATCCCAAATGCCACATACATGGAAAGGTGTCAGTCTGATTTCAGTCAGTTTGTAGGACGTCTGCGAGGGGTCGTACGCTCTAAACGTCGTAGAAACGTAGATCATGTAAGGAATGAAAGAAATGGAATCGTTTATTTCAAAAAACCGTCAACAGGCATTTTTACGGATTTTTCTACGGTATCACAATATTATAAGGTGAACATATATCTGCGACCACAACCACGTCTACAGCCGAATTAAGTTTAAAAATGTATGTGTTTACTGTAAAAACGTATTTTAATGCGAAATCCCGCTCAAGGCAGTTTTTTTCTCCATAAAGTAAGAATAAAATATAATTTAATTACATGTAATATTTACTTCGAGAAGATGTATACTCATACTTTAATTTTTTTAACCCTTTCTCTCCTTGTGGTCTCACGCTAAAGCCATCCCTTTACAAATTTAAGATGAGGTACAGTGGTTTCCATGGCGACCACATGCGTGAATAGGAAGCGTTGAGTGTAATTTGTAGAGGAAAGTGTTTGGTTAATATAACATTGAAAAATTCACGAGTCAAATTCAAAAGATCGGATTTTGGTTGTATTTTTGCTATTGTAATTTTTTTTTTAAAATCTGTCAGTATTTGACGTCTTTTTAGTAATAAAGTAATTGTATTTTAGCCTAAAGGTTCAAAATGGAAATTGGATGATTTAAATATTGCTCCTCGGATGTATATGACGCTCCGTACATGCTTTCAGTTTACTAAATAAATTATCAAAAAATTCTGTAAAAAAATATATGTAATATTTATTGGACTAGAAACACAATTTAAAAAGGGATTTATTTTTCTTTTACAACAAAAAAAAATTTAGAGCTGAAAGAGTTAAGCCGAAATCTATACTAATATCAAAGATGGAATGTTTTTCTTTGTTTCTCAATTTTTTTAAAAACCGGGCTTAACGGTTTTCTGAAATAGACGATTCCATTCTCTCGTATTTGGAAAACCTCAAACCCCTACACATTTTGATGTAAGGAAGGGGGAAATGTGGTCAGTTTTCGTCCAAATATCGACGCTTGTGCGACGTCGGGAATGATGACGTCATTATCGGCGTGCTGCGGGTGCGGGGACCGCGACGTCGGTGCTCTTCGGGGGCGAGGCGGAGTCGAGGAAGGCCGCGTAGTTGGTGGACTCGGCAACGAAGTCGGCTGTCAACGCGTCCAACTTGTCCATGGTGGGCGTGTCGACGTCTCCACCCAGCATCTGGATCTTCTCGGCGAGGATGGTCGCCTGCAAGAGGGGGAAAGAAAGAAAAAAAATGATTATCAATTATTAAAATAATATTTATTTCGAAAAAAAATAATTTTTCTTTAAAACTGTCAATAGATAGCACTGTTTAGAATCACCTACATGCATTCCTACCTACATTTGGTGTTAGAAAAAAAACTAAATTAAATCATCTAAGTAGTTTAGTAATGTTTACTATTATTGTTAAGTAAAAATTTTAACAATCTGAATGCACAAACAACTACAGTTTTCAGGATACCGTATTTTATTTCTGGGTCCCCCCACAGACAGAGGTAAAAAAGTATTGATCTTGTGATCGGAGGGTTACCAGCTTCACTACAAAAATACTAGGAATGTCGTCCAGAACATCCACAAAAATTATCGGCGTGCATACGGGACTGGTACATCTGATCGGGGTCCAAAGTCCCGACGTCTATTGAAGGCGGTGGGTGCCAGTTCAGGTGTTTCCTCGTCATTTGACCATGGTTCTAAAATAACGAGATGCATGTATGAATGTGTTCCCGGGTCTTTCCTTCGAGACAGACCCCGAACCGTCGCCAATAGCCCACTGTGCAGCTCTAGTGCGACGTTAATAAACCAAACCAAACCTCATGCCACCTACAAAATGTTCTAGGACCTCCACAGACCAGATCTCATCCGGATAATTCACAAAAAAGGTTATTTCGTAGTTAAAAAAACTAATTCTGTTTTAGTAGGTAACGTAATTTAGAACGTAATTTAACGTAATTAACGTTCGTTAAAAACAATATCATTCACCGATAAAAAAAAACTTTTAAAATGTAGATTTTGATGATTTTTTTTTCTCTCTCGCCTCAAAGCGATAACTGAAGGCGAGAAAAGCGATCACTGAAGGCTAACTGTAACTTCTGGATAGGGCAAGACATTTTGTTGACTTGAAACCGATGTATGGGCAGCCATGATGTGCCCCACTTTCTTTTCTACCGCAATATTTCGTATATTTTTCATGTTAAAATAAGCCGACGTGTTTTGCTTTTGGATGAGTTTTTTTATATTTTCATTTTAAACCCATTTTAAATGCAATCTGCTATGAAAATAAAAAGTCGTTTGCAAGTCAAAGTAGATAAAAGCAAGAGCAAAAACTATGTGTTTAGCAATATAAAAATTAATTCTATAAGAAAATATAACATTTATGTACATTTAATATTTCTACAATGCTATGGTAATAAAAACACCACTAAATAACTTTTTAAAAAATATTGGGGCACAGCATAGTTGTTTTTAATTGGCTTCAACGCGTCCGTAGAGGAAACAAGGTTTGAGCCTTCCAGCAGTTAGAGTTCAGTGAAAGCGATCCGGATAATTCAAGTTCTACTGTAATACATTTATTTTGAAAAAAATAACACTTCTGTAAACAATCAATAAACGTCAGTGTTCGAAATCAAATCAAATAATCTTTTAAAAATTGTCAACAAATGAACAGTCTAAATGCAAAAGCAGTTTTATCCAAAAATTCAAAAGATGATATTTAGGTATTAATTTTTATTTTATAACTTTTTAGATTCAATTTTAAAATATAATAAAGGAGCAAAATCGAACTTCCATTTATCTAATACCTTATTATAAAAACATTTCTTTCAAACTTCCCAAATAAATTTCAATGTCAAGATTATATTTTTTTTAAGATAAAGTGACCAATATTGGGCTGTAACACTCAGATAGATAATGAGGAGTACACTATACTAGAAAATGAGGAGTACACTCACTTTCATGAGTCCAGCAGTGTTGACGGGTCCTCCGAGTGCGCTCTCCTTGTCCAACTCGTCCACCATTGGCGCCAATGCGGCGTTCATTCCGGCGGACTTGGCGGCTCTGAGTGGCGACAAGAAAAAAAATTAATTCAAAATATTACAACTAAAGAAAGTATTCTCAATAGCAAGCATTAATTGCTGTAAACCACAATTATTAACAGGTCGCAGAAAGCCATATCTTTCCCATATTAAAAATCACTTTTTTTTATGTACCCTTTTCTCAGTACATTTTTACATTATTTTTAACAGTGTAAGTACATATAATTTTTTTTCAATAAATAAATTGCTTGGTAATTAAAAATGTTTTTCAAATCGAGTTGAATATATATATAAAAGCTATCTTCATTTCTTCAATACCATGCAATAAACATACGGAAGTTTTTCATTAAAATCTTCATTTTCTCTTAGGTACGTACATAAAATATATACTATTTAACTTAATAAAACGCAGAATTGTTTTTTTTGCGTATTCCTTTAATTGTTCTGTACGTATTTACGGTTTCAAGACCAAACAAAACTAAGTGTAAAGTATTACAGACCCGTACCCACTTTGCCCCCTCCCCGGGCCGAGAAGCCCGGAGAGGGAGCTCAGGCTACAAAGCCCATGAGTGTATATCGGTACGGGTCAAGTGTAATGTATTACCACTGTTAATATACAACAGTACACGACATTATAAAAATACGAAAAATAATCATTTCATTCAGAAGATTTTCGTAGGGGAATGACGCAATACTCACAATGGCGACGGTGCTGCCGCCGCTACCCTTGGTGGCGCGGGCACTGCTTTAGGGGGTCCCCCGCCGAACAGGGCGAACCTGCGAATGCGGCCACACTCCGCACCTAAGGAAGGGGTAGGAGACCATCATTAAAACTTTCAAAACATTGCAACTCAACAAGAACGTAAACGATAATCAAGAAATTCATTCTTTTTAAGGAAACAGGGCTAAAAAAAGCTTTAGTTTTTGACTTTCAAATCCCCAAGACACCAGAGAGAATCAGTTTATGGATATAAATGAACTACAATCGAGCAGAGGAAAGCGAAACGCGTCGATCAGTTCGTTTGTTAACCGATTCCCTCATCTAACCTTTATACAACGGGAGGGAGGAGGAGGAGAGGAAGTCGCTCTTGGTTGCAGTATGAGATTCCTCCACCATAACCCTAGGGGGGATCAGCCTATGTGTATAAATGGCCTGCGCGTCAACCAAGTTGGTCGTTTATCCACTCTCCTCTCTGACCTTTGTATTTCATGGGCGGGAAAATCAGCTCCAATCGACCCATCGCAAGCATGTGCTTAAATTGAAGAGACAGACGCGTTATACAATTTCATTTGACTATAGTTGACAGAGGTTAAACA
Source organism: Troglohyphantes excavatus (assembly GCA_963932185.1). Taxonomy (NCBI): domain Eukaryota; kingdom Metazoa; phylum Arthropoda; class Arachnida; order Araneae; family Linyphiidae; genus Troglohyphantes; species Troglohyphantes excavatus. Next base: position 1,151,389 of record OZ010678.1, on the reverse strand, counting down.
ATTTGCGATTGAATTACGGGGAATAAACAGGGAAGATTTGTCGAATTATTGGGAAGCTGTAGATTTTTTTTCGGGGTGGGGGAGGTAAGAAGCTACAGCTAGAGATCAGTGGTTACCTGCATATATAGTAGTCGGTAAACGCAAGCACGAAAGGGTTTAATAGAATTGCGGGGGAAAGATCAGTGTAAAGTTACTGATAGCATCGATCTCGACATGTTGGGACAAGTATGGCATACACTTCATTTTAAAATTAACGGTTTATGGCTCAAGGGCGGAATATTGAAAAACTGATTCTACAAAACTTGAAGTGATTCCCTGTGGCACAATGAACCTTTTTTATTTTGGCCGTATTTTTAATAGTTTTTACGTGATACATTCCACAAAACCCAGGGGTATTGTGAAACACGATGTAGAGTGATATACGAATGGCATTGATCAGGGACGCCCATAGGGGTGTGCCACAGGTGCCGTCGCACAGAACCGGTCGCTTAATGTGGTGCCACGCGGTTCAAAGAAACAATTTCTTTTTTAAAAAATAGAAAATTTGTTTTTAACGAGGAACGTCTTTAAATCATTTTCATTGGAAATTAGAATATATGTTCATGTTCATATCATGTTCGTGACGAATAATACGAATGATATAAATTTTGACTGTATTCAAAATCAAATTAGGGCCCATGCGTATAAAATCATGAGATAAAGCAAAGTACATAGGGGTCGTGGATAAGGGGCCCGCGGTGTCAGACAAAACAGCTTGTTTATCTTAATTTTGCTGGCGCACTTTCCCAGTCAATACAATTTGCGGAAATGGCATCTCACGTAAAACCCTTCTGGCCTTGCTCTGACCTCTTCCCCTCTGCGATTTTTTTTAATGTATTATTTAGCTGCTTTGTTACGCATTTTTAACTAAAAAGTATTTTAAATAAAAATTTAAAAGCAAAAAAAAAATTATATCTTTGATACAGATAATTTATACAATGCACTATTTCATCTATTGATAAAAACAATGGTGCAGAACAGGTCTAGTTCTAAAAAACCTTAAAATCTGGTTCAAGGGGCCCCGTGGCTTCCTTTCCGCAAGACCCCGAATCTACTAAGATGGCTGACTACGTGGTATATTCTTTAGAAGTGGAATTTTTCAACGACTAAATAGCGCGCCAATCCAAACTTCAACATAAAACCGCCAAAAACTTAAATTAAAACCGCCAAGGGGAGAGGTTATCAATTCGACAGTTATGTATTTTTTTTATGTATGTTCGCGCAAGATTTCGGTTAAAATTCAGAATTTGGACATTTTTTTTTGTTGGATAGGGGATGTTTCACTTCGGAGCCATTTGAAAAAATATCCGCTTATCCGGCATTTAACTATCCGGAACTCTCAATAAATGGGTTTGAAAAAAATTATTGTCCGATTTCGAAAATTATGTTTTTGTTGAATAGAGAAAAATCCACTTACGCAAAATCTGCAAAAAAACATAATCAGTTATACGGCTGTTATATATCCGGAAATGTCGATTAACCGGAGTTTTTTTAAACAATTTAACCGATTTCAAAATATTTTCATTGTTTAACAGAAGTTGTGCAACAATGCCATTTCGTTTAACCAGCATTTATTGCAATTGATAAGGATTGTTTTGCAATATACATTGTTGATACAAAGTTGAGAACAAGATTCTACTTGAATTTAATGGTGAATAATAATAGGGGATAGAATCTTGCTAAAATAAAAACTAAAAAGGGAAATTAAAAAAAAAAAAACGACTTTTAAGAAAATGCGCTAAAAAGTAAAAAATAATTTTTAATTTTACCACCAAGTTGAAAAAATTTAATTATTTAATATCAGTTTTATACTTAATTCAACTTCTTGAGGTGGGTGCAAATTTACAAAAATCATACCTAAACTTTAGCGACGATTTCAAAAAGTTTTAATAATTATAAAATTTGATATTAAATAATTAAATTTATTCAACTTGGTTTTAAAATTAAAAATTATTTTTTACTTTTTAGCGCATTTTCTTAAAAGTCGGTTAAGATCGGTATCGAGGGATTGTTAAGATGAGATAATTCGGGAATGATTAGTAAAATCTGGAGAATTTTTTTTCGTATGGATCATCATTCAATAAAATACAAAAATTTCTATATTTTAATAAATTTCTCAAAAAAAAGTTAAGAATAAATTAGTCTGAATATGAGAATGAAATATTTTAAATTAAGAAATATATTTCCTATTTACATATTAATAACATAGAAAAATCACTGCAACTTACTTCCGATAACGAGCAGAACACAAATAACCAAAAACGACTTCATGATGACAAAAAGAGAAATTCTATTCTTCGAAATAATCCACAAAAAAAGCGTTCGAAATATTAATATTTTAAAAGTGCAGTGGCAATTATCTCACATGTATTTATATACCTTACTCTTATCTGAGGAAATCTGGCAACTGTTACGCATCTCAGAGAATTACGACCTATAAATTCCGATAAGCTGCGTGTTGCGGACACGCATATTTTACAAGAGTGTTTTTCGCGCCATTTTTTACAGTCGGTGTCTCAAAAGTCGAAGGACTCGAGTGTCAGAACACGAATTTCTCTTGCGTTGTTTTTGAAGGTAACTCATTCTACTGCAAGATCCTTGTTCGTTCTGGAGTTTCTTTTGTCATTTGAGCTCGGAACCGGAACTACTGGATAAACAAATCTGGAAAGAATGAAGTTAAAAGATTAATTTTAAATCTTTTTTCTGATATTTCTTGCTGGAGCTTACAGAGTCAAAAGACAATAGAGTTTCGAATGGTGTGCGATTGCATTGCTGTTAGCTGTGACGTACACAATGATTCTGAGAACTCGATGACGTAGGGGAAATAGTTGGTTAGATCAGTGATTCTCAACCTTTTTTTCTTTCACGTACCCTTCATAAAACTTTTCGTTTATGAGTACCCCTGTCTCACCTAGCGATCGGAGGGTTGCCAGCTTCGCTACAAAAATACTAGAAAGTCGTCCAGAATATCCAACAAATTATACTGGCGTGTATACGGGACTGGTGCACGATAAATCTGATCGGGGTCCAAAGTCCCGACGTCTATTGAAGACGTTGGGTGCCAGTTCAGGTGTTTCTTCGTCATCTGACCATGGTTCTAAAATAACGAGATGTGTGAATGTGTATGTGTTCCCGGGTCTTTCCTTCGAGATGGGTCCCGAACCGTCGTCAATACCCCACCTGTGCAGCTCTAGTGCGACGCTAATTAACCTAACCAAACTAATTCACCTATCCTTCTATACAAACAAAGTTTTTTTTTTTCGTTTAATAATGCTCTTAAGTTACTCCCATTTAGTGCCTTCGCACAAAATATTTTTTAGGGGTGTTGAAACAAGAAATTTTCCAACATAACATACGAAATTCCCAACTCGACAGTGCCGAAAATTCCCAGTTCCAATTTATCGGCATTTTTCATCTGTTTTTATATATACATGAATATTAGGTAGCATTAAACAGTTCTCTCACAAGCATTGATTTGTTGTACGCATGTTCCAAAGCAGTATTTTTGTTCCGAGGTCTAATTCAAATGTATTATTACAAGTTGGCCAATTTCTAAACTTCGCTAACTTTCATTTGCTAATATTTGTAAATTTTCTCTTTAGGCATAAATTTTCCCAACTGAGGGATTTTTAAAATTTAAAATTCCCAACTTTTAGAATTTCCAGATTATTGCGGTGGCGATTATTTGCTACCCACAAACCCTGGTGTGACGGACCTGGTCCCATTCTACATGGATGAAATAAACGAGCGCGAGCTTTTGCAGATCGCTCCACGATTTAAGCATACAAACCACGTGGTTTATATCCACCAATCGCAGATCGCGCGCGTTTATTACATTCGTGAAGAATGAGCCTTAGATGGCAAATTAATCAACCGATTCAAATTGTTGACTTATAAGATTTTATTTTAGATTTTATTTATTACATATATTTAGTTTTGATTTTATGTGTTTTCCGCTATCAATAATATTTTCACGTACCCTCAGGGGTATGCGTACTGCAGGTTGGAAACCACTGGATTAGTTTAACGTCGTACAAGAGCTGCTATTAGCAACTGTTCGGAATCTCGAACTCAAAGGAAAGTGTATAAAAATTCGAGATATCGAAAATTCGAGTTATCGAAAATCCTACAAAAAAGCTGTTTTGGTAAAAATAAATAGAGTATACTTATAATACTTTATTTAAAATATCTAACCAAAATAGTTTGGTGAGTATTTCTATATTTTTCAGAATCAATTACATTTTTCAAATGCACGATTGTTTGAAATGTCCGTGTTTTCATTTCCGGCCTCAATTCAATGAATGCACGCATAGTTTTTATGAAAGATAGAACCTCTTTCAAAGTTATCTTTAGAGGAGGTTCGCATTCTTCATTCTTCTTCTTCTGAGAGCGATCTCTCATGAAATGCGCTATAAAGAGTGTATTGCATTTTCGTTTTGTCGTCATTATTCGCAGCGACAAATCAACACCACACGAAAGCCTAAGTAAAAGTGAGAAGGGGCCAAGTGTCGTCTGGTTCTACAAATGTTAAGTCAGTTGCTTTCTGGACAGTCGGTAACGTTCCAAGAAAGTGACTCACTTTACCGAAAACGCCAGCTGGCTTGAGGGACGATAAATCATTAATCTTCCTTGTTGGACGCTGCGTTAAATAAGAGGAGATACATCCCAGGGAATCCAGTCTGGCTACATCCAAACAAAAGGGTGAGGCACAGTAGGAATCCATTGTACGTATCCCTTTCAATAACGCACAATAAGAAAGAGAACTGATAAGTACGTGGAAATTTCATGTTTGCTAAAGGTTCTTCAAAATCCGTAGTTTTGAGAGGAAAACAAAATTTTGAGTTGTGAAGAAACTTTGAGTTATCGAAAATAAGGCCGAAAAATTTCGCATTAAAGAGATAAAATTACATTATATAAGTAATGAAGGTGCAGGGAAATCTATTTTTTTCGAGATATCGAAAAATTCGAGTTATCGAAGTTCGAGTTATCGAGAGTCTACTGTATTAGAAACTATTCGGAATCTATCCCGAAGGAAAGACCTGGGAACACTCTCTCTCACTCTCTCACACACACACACTGAAAAACTCTGTGCACAAACTTTTGACTTGTAACGTCTTTAAAATCAGGTCCCGATTAGAGGTGGCATGTAGACAAGAAAAAATTAAGCAGAATATGGTAACGAAAAATTAAACGCTAGTTATCCTTACTCACTTTACATTTACTCAGGAATATGAAATTTGGCAGAGTGGTTCCTTATACCTCAATTAGGATAAAAATGATATTCGCGAACTTCTAGCTGAAATATCCGTTCTGCGCACGGTATTAAAATAAAATTTACTCGTCATTCATTCTCCTACTTCTACACTATACAGGAAAAGGAAATTTGCCAGAGTGGTTCCTCATATCTTAAATGGAAAGAATTAAGTTATTTGTGTACTTCCAACTGAAATACCCGTTCTTCGCACGTGATTAAACTGATACAGTCACTCATTCTCCCTTTTCCCTTCGTAGTCGAAATAAAAATAAATACTGGATAATGAAACACGCTGTCGTCATGTTAGCCTTCGTTGTTTCAAGTTTGAGATAAAAATGACCTCAAAACATGTTTTTGAAGACTTTTGAAAACTATTTTCCGGCGTAGGACCCCCGCCTCCCCGTTTGTTTTTAAAAGTATTTTTATTATCTTTACAGTAATTCGATTTTTATTTTATTTTTTCTTCTTGACTTTCAATGGGAGGTGTTTGAATCCCCTGAAACACCCCCTTAACTACCTGCGTGTATTATAGTATTATCACGTAGGGAACCATGTGAATAGTTCTTATAACCGCCTCTAGGTCCCTTATCTTTATAAAAATGATTGTGATAAAGGCAATCAGTTGCTTCGAGGTCTGTTGTCCTAAAACTGGCTCTGAAAGTGAAGTTTTCGAAGATTGTGTTATTACTTATAAGTATAACCTGGCTCAACAAAAAATCTTAGCTAATACCAGAGCTTTTTGTAGATTGTATTTAACAATATTTTCATACTTTTTGAAAATTATTTTAGTAATTAGACATGATGTTGCGTATACGCTACACAACGGTTTTAATGAATTATTTAATTAAATAGGCGCTTAGGATTTTTTTGTATATTTTTTCAGCTGCCCAGGGGCAAAAAGAAAACGGGAAAAAAAAATTATGCACTAGAGGGTTAAGTGGATGTATTTGTTGATATAACTTCATTTGATCTACAGTTCTAAAGGTTATTCTAATGGGTATTGGTAAATTATTTTAATTTTTCGCAATTAAATGTTTCAATAACAATTTTGTACTTATTTTAGCTATAATTCATTACAACACTGTAAAAAAAGTACTTAAAAATGAGTACCTGTTGTACAACTTCTATCAAACAATAAAAACATTTTGAAACTGTTAAACAAAGTCCGGTTAATCGATATTTCGGGATATATAACAGACGGATAACCGATATTTTTTGCTGTTTTTGCATAAGTCGATTTTTCTATATACAACAAGAAAAGAATTTTCGAAGTCAGACAATATTTTTTTTCAAACGGTCCGGTTAATTGAGAATTCCGGGTAGTTAAATACCGGATAACCGGATATTTTTCAAAAGGTGCCAAGTAAAAATCCCCCATCGATCAAAAACAAAAAAAAATCCAAACATCTGAATTAGAACAGAAATCTTGCATGAACATGCTTAAAAAAATACATAACAGCCGAATTGAAAACCTCTCTCCATTTGGTAAGCTTTAGGGGTTTTAATTTTAAATTTTTGGCGGTTGTATTTGAAAGTTTTAGTTGGCGCGCTTTTTAGTCGATTAAAAATATGAATAATAAAACAAAAGGAAAATCAATATTACATTTTTTTCCCATAATTGATACTTACACGATCATTGCTGCAAATTTATTTCTGTTATAAAATCTTTTGCATAAAACAATAAAACTTTTTATATATTACCCGCGAAAACCCTGCATGCAGTCTTCGGCTCTATAATATTGTTCTTTAGAAGTAATTCTGATATATTGACTTTGGGGCCGGATAGCCCAGTGGATGAAGGCGTCGGCTGGGAATCAAAGGATTCACGGTTCGAACCTGTGGGAGGACTAGACTAAAGAATAGTAAAAAAGTAATGATATTGCGATCGGAGGGTTGCCAACTTCGCTACCAAAATACTAGAAAGTCGTCCAGAACATCCACAAAAATTATCGGCGTGTATACGGGACTAGTGTCCAAAGTCCTGGCGTCTATTGAAGGCGTTGGGTGCCAGCTCAGGTGTTGTCCTCGTCATCTGACCATGGTTCAAAAATACGAGGCATCGTTCCCGGGTAGGCCCAGAACCGTCGCCAATTGCCAACTGTGCAGCTCTAGTGTGACGTTAACCAACCAACCAACCTTTTTACAGATTTTGTTTGAAACGTTCTATTTTATTTAAAAAGGTAAAAAGCAGAAAAAAAAAATTAGCCGGAAATATCGATTTTTGGTTTTGGTTAATTAACGTCGCACTAGAGCTGCACTGTGGGCTATTGGCGACGGTTCTGAGTCTATCTCGAAGGAAAGACCCGGCCGGGAACGACGAGGAAACACATGAACTGGCACCAAGCTGGCAACCCTCCGATCGGAAGATAACTACTTTTTTACTTTCCTTTGTCAAGTCTATCGCCTAGGATCGAACCAGGAATCCTCGGATTCCCAGTTCTTCCTTTTAACCACTCGGCTACGAAGCAAGGATAGTGAAGACCATATATATATATATATATATATAAGGTGTGCCCGTACTCGCTCTGCCTGACGGAAGGCGGAGAGAGCAACTATTTGACGTCATAGTGACGCCTTCCTCGCCTAATGTGGGCATATCTAATGCTCTCGTTTGAACCAATGGCAAGGCTGAACAAGATGCGCGTGCGTTGGTTGATGGTGCTGCCAGCTATTGCATTTTTCCATCATCCCAGACTTTTCTTTGATTCTCATCCGTCAATTTACAGACAGATCCTTTGCAAATTAAATAGAATTCATTATTTTAAAATGCATATGCTATAATAATTAATCCGATATGTTCACCTAAATTTTTACAACCGAAGCTATCGCCGTTTGGATAAATTATTTGAAGTTACATTTAAACTTCAAATATTTTTTAACAAACGATTAGTGTAAATAAATATTTGCAATTTTATACATATATATATAATTACAATCACATCGAAAAGAAATCTTGTATGCAAATGTTTTCTTATCATTATTTCGATTTCTGATGATTCTGTAAACAATTAAATTATTCTTATTAAAAATAAACATTTACTTGAGAAAATTACATTTGCGACTGGAAGTTTTAATTTGCATGTATCTGTACATTGATATAAAAATCAGTGAAGGATTAAAAAAATCCTATAACAAAAACTTTCGGTTTCCCTAAAACTGGCAAAAGACATATTTAAAAATTAGTCTTATGTTCTAAGAGCATTAATTTCTTTAAATTCGATAGAATAATTTGAACAATTATATAAATTTATTCTCACTTACCCCTCTGATAATAATCCATATCGAAAATTTTGTTGCACTTTGTTTAAATTTATAAAGTGCACATTTAAACCATAATAATGTGAAAGACAAAGTCAAGAACATAAAGTTTTTATGAATGACGTGTTTGTTAAACTATCGTTTGCAATTTAGATAATTTACAACATAATAATTTCAACATTTAATTGATAAGTATAATTTAAAAAAATTAAATATTATTGAATCAGGTGTAAAAAAAATTGAATGTTCCGAAATGTTAGTTACTACTTTTATTATTTCAGCAAATAAATCGAAAATATTTCAGATTAAACTTCATAAAAATATCGTTTGCAATGTTTCAAGCATAATATTTCAACAAAATCGTTTGCGATATTTCAAGAAATATAGAATACTGTCATGACATATGAAGATTACATTTTGTACTATAATTACGTTGTTAAATTCGATATATTTTTTTTAATATATATAATATATAGTCTTCACTATCTGTTGGATATCAATGCCCCTTTTCCCATCACCCCTGCTTGTTTGTAATAGAACAACCCATGCATATAACTTGTAACCTAGTGGTGGCAACACCCAATCATTCATGTTTACAATCTTCATGTGATCGGTCCTGTATTCGTCTCAGTGGGTCAATATCGTAGGCATCCACTTAAATGTTCCGTTTTAAATATTAGTTTAGCTTGAACCTAAAGTTTAAATATATTTCAATAATGTCCTGTCTACCCTCGTGTGTTTATTTCTTTGCTAAAACACCTACATTGGTTATGGGCCCAGGACGCTTCCACTGCGCCAAGAACAGCGAGCAGTAGCGTTAGCCCTAACGGGGCAGCCATTTTGAAATTTTTTCGTTCTCGCATCAAGAAATCGTGATTCCTCCTCAAAAAGATGTCTTCGAACGCCATGAGCAACATCGAAAGACTGGGCAAGGAAAACTATGATACTTGGAAGCTTCAAATTGAAGCTATTTTGGTCAAAAATGATCATTGGAATTTTGTCAACGGAACGAAACCGAAACCTACGGGTGACGAAGTGAAGATCACGGAATGGACAACAGAAGATCAAAAGGCCCGTGCGGATATTGTTTTATCTATGTGCCCAAGTGAACTTTGCAACATTAAACACTGCAAAACTTCAAATGAAGTATGGGATAAATTAAAATCAATATACGAGTCTAAAGGTCCGGCTAAGAAAGCCACTTTGTTGAAACAGCTTCTATTTCGTAAAATGACTACTGAAAGTATGTCCATTCATCTAAACTCCTTTTTCGACACAGTGGATAAATTACTTCAAATGGAAATAGCGATCGCAGATGACCTCCTCTCAATTTTAATACTATATAGCCTCCCGGAAAACTTCGAAAATTTCCGGTGCGCAATAGAATCGAGAGACGAACTACCCAGGCCAGAAGCTCTGAAAATAAAACTTTTGGAAGAGTACGAGTCAAGACAAGGAAAAGAAAATCAAGATATCCCCCTAGTAGCACACGTTATCGAATCGATATCGGAAAAATCACCAAAATGATATCGGATCAATATCATGTCATGATACCTAAACGATATCGAAATGGCATACACCACGCTGTATCGTGACGATGTCGTTTTTCGATTATAAAACGATACGAGAAACGATATCCCGCCGATGTTGAAAGTACGTTTTTTCCGACGTAGTGTCGATATCGTATCGATGTTTTTTACGACATCGTGTGGATATCGGAAATGATATCGTTCCTATATCAGAAAATTAAATTTTCTTTAAAAGCAGATCTAAATCCTGGCCGTGAAAATAGTCTTGCATATAGTCGTTGCAATCAATAATTCAGACATGGAGGATTTTTGCTCGCTTTTTCATTAATACAAGTTCCAAATATTTAGTACTTGTATTCTGAAAGTTGAGCAAAATTCAGATCCATGGTGGACATTGGGAAATTGCATATTTACAACAATTACATGCAAGAGTGACACTTTCACGGCCATTATAAGTGGAATAATTGTTTTAATTCCAAAGCACTAATTTTAAAACACATGAATATTTATTGTTTGGAAAACAAGGCAAAGCTTTCCTTTGCTGATCATAAAAATGCCCTGCACTTTATCTTATTTTTATTGTGTAGTAGTCAATATGAGATGCATTAGCTTGTAGTAATTTTGAAAATTTAAATTTTTTAAAACACCAAATGATTTAATTTAAACAAATGAAAAATTTCAAACATATATATATATATATATATATTTGAACCGTTAATATAGATTTTAAAATGATAAGAATTCTTACTATAATAAAGCTGAAATTGAATATATTGAAGTCAAAAGTTATCCTATATTGAAATACTAATTTTGGCTTTAAAAATAATGAGCACTTAATGCATTGTAAATACACAAGAGCGAGCCTTCTCTCTTCTAGTACAACTTCTTAACATTTAGTTGTTGCCAGTGTAGTTGATGGCTGTTACTATTGAATAATAATAATATAACTGTTCATTGCTATAAAACTAATTTGAACTCACACCATCCTTCCATACAATTTAAGAATAAATTTTTTTCAAAACTAATTTCTTCACTCTGTATTTTACTGTTTAAGATAATTATTTCAATGTTTACTACAAGCAAGAATCAATGGTAAAATATAACAATTTTATTGATTTTTACTGAAAATACAAATTCCTAATTTCAGAGCTTGGCTTCTGTTGAATGTTTTAGTTCCAATCAGCATACAAATGCCCTTTCCAATTTTTTTATCAATATCAACATCAAATCGCATCATTACAGCAGCTAAAATCAAATAAATTTCAAAATTAAACAAAACAATATCTAAGATAAAAAATTGTACATGTACATAAGCAAAACTTCTTATCAATTCAAGTACTTATAAAACCAAAAATCCAGGGGTTTTAAAAGAAATTATTCTTAAGGAAATAAATTATTCTTATTTAAAGAAAAAGTATTATAAATTAACACTAAAAACGTTATATATAATAAACTGAATATAATTTGAAAATAAAAATGCTACTTTGTCATTAATTTAACTTTATTACCCCTAACATAAGAAAAAATCTTGTATATCCCACTTAAGGACTAGCCGCATATCGGCAACAATCGCATTACAACGTCAACTGCAGGTGATTATTTAATTGTATTCAACTCAGGGCTGCCAGGTCTCTGGTTTCCCAATTGCCAAATTGTTAAATATTTGTCAAAGCTGTTAACTATGTAGCAAGAGAAAGGATATTTATCCAACAGAAAATCTGCTCAGCGAAAAATACAATTTTGAATTTAGTTGCATGTTTGATACTTGCCAGTGCACGGCTACCAGGCGTTTGTAAATAACCTAACAAAAGAAAAAAAGGATATTTCCTTTTCAAATTTTTATCGGTACAACAAAAAACAACAATATTGATGAAAGAAACATAGCAGAACATATATTAATTTATATTTTTTAGAAAGAAAAAAAATCGCTGTTTTAAGGCTTACCTATATATTTTTTTACCAATTTGAATTTTCTTTAAAACTACAATGTATTATTTTGATTTTATTAAATATTCTATTTTGCACAGGTATGAAGTGTTTTAAAATAACTTTATACTTTCTTAAGAATAACTTTTAGAAATTTGCATAATAAAATTGTGTAAATATATTTACACAATTTTATTATTAAAGAATTTTTAATGCACGGTTTTTGCATAACTCTAAAAATACCATTATTAGCCTAAAACTGTGCAATACAATGCCTCTAAAACCATGAAACTTTTCTGCCAATTCTGCTATATTGAATAGCCAGATCTTCGGTCAGCAATTTCTTTGAAACTGATGTTATAACGGAAGACACATATCTTCGTTTTAAAATTTAAATATTTTTTCTCAATAAAAGTAAAATGTCTATGCAGATACCGAATTTGGTAAATATACCCAGTGGCTAAGGTAAATAAAAATTTGCATTGACTCATCCGTCTCATATAAATAATTACATTTATTTACGATTCCTGTCTAAAATTCTATTGTATTTTGTAGAATAGTATATTTTAGAGACCATCTTGTACCCATATTTAAAAATATCCAAGTTTTTACATATTTCGGACGTTATGAAAAAACTTATCCGGGTATTTAAGATATATAGGGATAATGTAATACTCATATCCGACCAGTTACAGACGCACAATTATGAGTTATGAGCTTACGTTAAACTTAAATGAATTTTATATAATTTTTTAAGAGATTTTAAGTAACAGTGATTTAATGGACTTTATTTTATTACAAATGGTCTGTAACTGGTGAGTGTATTCACCTTAATATATATATATTATATACTTATATTTATTCAACAATTTAAACTGTTATTAAACATTTTTTTTTTTTAACAAACTCATATTATATATTTATAAATGAGCGTATCACATTAACTGTAGAGTACGGAAAAAAAAAAGGGCTGGAGGCGAAAAAGGCATCATCAGTGATATTTTTATTTCCAAATGGAATTTTAATCAATTTCTAAATCAATGTTTTTGATTTTTTCTTTCTTTTTTAAATCAATTAGTATTTAATTTTTAGTGAAAAATCAGCAATGTTGTCTAAACAAAGATACCCTGCTTTATACATAAATGTACCGCAAACTTTAATTTAACACTACATTATACATAAACTACGTTCAATCTTATAAACATTATATTATAGTATTCATTAAGTATTTGTTTATATACTTTTAAGTATCCACCATTGATAATAATGCAAATCAGAAGTATTTTGAAACCTAATTTTGGTATCAAGCAATAATCCAGACACTCATGTGATGTTTAGGACAAAATATCAATAAGATCATAAAAAGTTTACAGTAATAAAATTAACCTTTCATTCAAGATTATGGTACATAACAAAAAGCTTTGGGTACAAAACATCTTAAGTTATTAATATGATGATTAATTCATACCGGTATGTTTGCTTCAAATGGAGTTTCTATAAGATGATAAGCACTCAAATAGGAAAGTCTTGAAAAGCAAAAAAGTCAGGCTTCTAGGAGAACATTCTTTTGGCGCAGACATCTTTCTTTCATCGTAACCTCGTTACTTAGCAGCATCTACGTATAAAAAAAAATATGCATTAATTTTTTTAATATTATTTCATATAGGTAGAGTAGAAAAGAAAAACACTGGTGTCTTTCTATAAAAGATAAATAGCTATTAAAAAAAATTACCACCAGGCGCATGGTTCTGGTAATGTTTAATAACTTACAATCAGCATTCTCAATTAAAACATTCTCTGCTGGTAAAGCACTGTGCGAACTTCAAAATAACATGTTAAAATTAACTTACGATATGTAAAAAAAATGTGCAGAATTTCTATGACAAACATGGTCATGCATCCTCATTGATGAGGTAAGAGAAAACGGCACTGAGAGACCCAAAATTGCCGCTTTTAAATGCAACTTATTAGTGATAGATAAAAAAAATTAGATAATAAAATAAATTATTTGCAGTTTAAATATACAACATAATAGCTCTACACAATTGGAGATGTTTAATATATATCCCAAAGGAAAGACCTGTCTCGTAAATTTGGTCAGATGATAAGGACAATTTATTTTAAACTTTCACACCCAGACCGACGCGAGGACATTTAGGTCATATCACATTTAACATGCACAAGGCAATCAACACAAAGATGTTTTGGGCACGATGAAGATTAAACTTGTACCTTGCAATTACAAGCTCTCTGCTGTAAACTACACAAGGATCGAACTCACAACTCTCCTAGTATGAGCTAACACTCTTCCGACCAAGCCACTGCTGACAAATCCTGGACTCAATTGCAAAATTTGTTACATGTTCTTGTAGCTGTTTACAGTTAGTTTTGAACCACAAAAAGCAAAACTGTTGATCATACTTCAACTTTAATACAATAGGAAACTTGTTTGTAAACTTATAAATAGCTGAGTATTCTGAACATGCTTCAGTGTATCATACGATAATATGACGTCATGGCGCTGTTTAACGGCAATTTTTCGTCGCCAAAAACAAAAACGCGCCAAATGTCCTATACTACATCTGTTCCGATAATTATTATTATTAGTATAAAAATAGTATTGCATGCAAATTTCCAAAGGTAAATTTATTTTACAAAACCAAATTTCTACTTAAAAACATTCCCCCTTCTTTACTAACAGCTATAACTTCTAACAATTTAACACAAATAACTTAACTCGTGTTGAATGCGCAGTCAACACAATAGACAATGTAGCTACACTATCAAATTAACTATAGATTTAATATTAAAAATAAACTTACCTCATTTCACTTATGCACATCCATAATCACAGTGTCTTTATCTTAGCCGAAACGTGTTGCTTATATTTTTTCATGATTGAATTCTTACAACGTGCGGCGTGCGCTGTAAACATCCGCCATTGAAGAGAAGAAAACAACAGTCCCACACGTTGCCAGATCCCTTTCAATATTAATATCGCTGATACGATACAGTGGCGACATCGGATAATATCGTTAAATTGACATTCAAAAATAGTGAAATTATAAATTTAATAAAATTTGTTATTTCTGTAATTTTACTTAAAATTCATGAAGAAATGCAAGTTTAATAGTAATAAGGAAGCAAATACAGAACGTTACAGATATTTACATTCATAATGTCGTACTGATGATGTCGTTACGATATCTTCTAATGTCGTTTATACGATGAACGATATACTACCGACTTGACTGTGTCGTAGCGATATCGTGTGGTAGTCGTACGATGTTCGTGTGCTACTAGGGCCACGTTCAAAACGCGTATTTTACTTCTAGAAGAAATCAGCAAAAACCGAACTGGCATGGTGAAAGTCAAAACAAGAAATCGCAAAACAAGCAATTTCAAAATATTATCTGCGGATTTTGCAAGAAAAAGGGGCATAAAACTGAATCCTGTTTCAAGAAAATAGCGGAAAACAAATCTGCAAGACCTGAAAGAAAATGCGTGACACAGCGTAACGAAAGCGCGACAACAGCCATTTGCATGAACGCAAGCGAAGAAAACAAAGTTTCATTCTTGTTCGATAGTGGCGCGTCGTCCCATATGGTAAACAATGCAGATCTCTTCTTCGAATTTCACAAACAAACGAACTCCTACATCAAACTGGCAGTCGACAAAACTGCTAACATCACTGGAAAAGGATCCGTCCGAATTACAGTGCCCGACGTACAAGGTACGAAAACAGTTCGTCTTGAAAATGTGTTATGTGTTCCCGAACTGCAAACGAATTTAATTTCAACTGCAAAATGCACACGAAACAACCGTACTGTTGTTTTCGATGCTCGAGAAGCAAAAATAATAGAAGAAGATGGATCTGTCATGTTGCGCGCAAAACGCTTTGGAGATTTATATTATGTCGAACCAAGCATAGAAACCGCTGCTGTCGTAACAGAATTTCAAATGTGGCATCAAAAATTTGGCCACTTGAATGAAAATGACTTAAAGAAATTGAAAACAGAAGAAATGGTACGAGGATTATCGTTCAACAACAGTGACTCTTTGAAGGACTGTCAAGTTTGTATTCAAGGTAAACAAACCGCTACTCCTTATCCGAAGAAGTCAAAATTTGTAAGTACAGATTTTCTCGACCTGGTACATTCTGATTTATGCGGACCAATGAAAATTCCATCGCTTGGCGGATCACGTTATTTTGTGACTTTTATCGACAACAAATCTCGCTATATCGAAATATTCTTTCTGAAAACTAAAGACGAAGCGAAAGATGCATTCGTGAAATACAAGGCCTGCGTAGAAAATCGTACAGGAAAGAAAATAAAAGTTCTTCGTACAGATAATGGCCTTGAGTACACTGGAAAAGAATTCGAAAAATTCTTACAAGAACAGGGAATACGTCGAGAAAAATCGGCCCCTTACTCACCAGAACAAAATGGCGTCGCAGAACGCGCAAATAGAACACTCGTCGAAATGGCGCGTTGTTTACTAATTCAAGCAAATCTGGATGTGAAGTTCTGGGCTGAAGCGATTCGAACCAGTGCTTATCTACGAAATCGATGCCCTTCACGAAGCGTCATACAGAAAAGAACCCCATTTGAAATATTTTTTGGAAGAAAACCAACTGCATCATACTTCAAAGTTTTCGGACAGAAAGCATTCGTCTTGAACAAGCACTATAAAGCCAAATTCGACTCACGATCTGAAATGTGCATCTTCATAGGTTATTCTGAAGTTTCAAAGGCATATAGGTTCTGGCACGAACCGACGAGATCAGTCATTGTCTCGCGCGACGCGAGATTCTTACAAGAGTTCAATTCAAACGTTGAATCTAACGAAAAAGAGCTGGAATACTTTTTCCCCATTAGTGGCGATTCGACTGATGCATCTACCGGCGAAAATCCAGAGAGGGTTTTTATTCCTGAAGTCTCACAGCGAAATGGGGAATCGACGCCAGATGGAGCTCTCTCCCCGCGACCTTCGACGTCACGAAACGAAGAGCAAGAAATTTTCCCTTCGGCGGTAGCAGATTCAAATCAACTCTCGCAACCAAACGATAATGTTTCAGACTCTGAACTCTCGGAACCAAACTATCTTCGAAAAAGACTTGCCGGCCGGCCAAGAATGATTCATACTGGAAGGCGCGGCCGTCCTAGCAAGGAATTTCATTACGCTAAATCAGCTGAGCCAAACAGCTGTTTTATTTCATCTCCAAGTGTTTCGCAAGCACTAAATAGTGACCAAAGAGATAAATGGGTCAAGGCCATGGAGGAAGAATTCTTTTCGCTCGAAGAAGAATGCGCTTGGGTTCTTGTTGATAGACCTAAAAATAAAAAGGTCATCCCCTCTAAATTTGTTTTGAAGACAAAGTTCAATTCAGATGGAAGTGTAGAAAAATTAAAGGCGCGATTAGTAGCCTTAGGTTGTACACAGAAACCTGGCATTGACTTTGAGGAAAATTTTTCTCCCGTCGCTAGATTGAGTTCAATTCGAACTGTTTTGTCATATGCAGTTGAAAATGATTTAATTGCTCATCAACTGGATTTTGTGATGGCATACATCAATGGAGATTTAAAAGAGACTGTGTACATGGAATTACCTGAAAACTTCAAAGAATTGTATGAAGAGGATAAAGTTTGTTTACTCAAGAGATCGCTCTATGGATTGAAACAATCTGGAAGACAGTGGTACAACAAATTAGATGAGAAGCTAAACGCTTTACATTTCAAACCGCTCATCTCCGATAAATGTGTTTATCGTCTAAAAACCGCCACTGAGGAAGTGATCATCATTGTGTACGTAGATGACTTGATTGTCTTATCTTCAAGCAAATCTTCCTATGAGAAAGTCAGAGATGACCTGTCTGCAGCATTTAAAATGAAGGACTTAGGTCCATTGCATTATTGCTTAGGAATCGAATTTAAGCAATGCAAAGATAGCATCATAATGTCTCAACGAAAATATATTGAAGACACATTGCATAAATTCAAAATGCAAGATGCTAAACCAGTTGCGTGCCCAATGGATTGCAGCAAGAAACTCACGAAGGATATGTGCCCTCAAAATGATGATGAAATTGCGGAAATGAGAGATATACCATATCGATCTCTCATTGGCTCATTAATGTACCTGTCAGTAGCCACGAGGCCCGACATCACTCATGCCGTGAACTTTTTGAGCCAGTTTAATAACAACCCAGGAAAAGAGCACTGGATAGCTGCAAAAAGAATCTTAAGGTACTTAAAAGGCACTCAACATCAATCGATAATTTTCAAGAAAGATGGTGAACATCTCAAGGCGTTCGTCGATGCAGACTGGGCATCAGATGTCAATGACCGAAAATCCTACACCGGTTTTGTCCTACAATTTTCCGGAGGACCAATCAGTTGGGAATCCCGAAAACAGCGCTCTGTGGCATTGTCAACGACGGAATCGGAATACATCGCACTGTCAGAGATCTCGAAGGAAATCGTTCATCTTAGAAAATTTCTGGGTGAACTGTCACCGAAATATGTGTCTGCACCCACGATTGTGATGTCTGATAATCAGTCAGCTCAAAAGTTAGTCAAAAATCCTGTCTTTCATAACAAGACTAAACACATCGACATAAGGTATCATTTTGTTCGAGAAATTTATGAGCGTGGAGATATTGATGTAAAATATTTGTGTTCAGAAAATATGCCAGCTGATGTGTTGACAAAAGGATTAAGTGTTCCTAAACACAAGAATTGCTGTAAATTGATTGGATTGTCAGATTTCAATTTTTAATTATTACATAATTGTGTAATATTCTATTGTTTATATGTATTTGTTTCTGTTAAAATAACCATTGTAAAGGGGAATTGTTGGATATCAATGCCCATTTTCCCATCACCCCTGCTTGTTTGTAATAGAACAACCCATGCATATAACTTGTAACCTAGTGGTGGCAACACCCAATCATTCATGTTTACAATCTTCATGTGATCGGTCCTGTATTCGTCTCAGTGGGTCAATATCGTAGGCATCCACTTAAATGTTCCGTTTTAAATATTAGTTTAGCTTGAACCTAAAGTTTAAATATATTTCAATAATGTCCTGTCTACCCTCGTGTGTTTATTTCTTTGCTAAAACACCTACACTATCCTTGATTAAAAGATATGTTTTATTGATTTAAGTTAAGTATCAGATAAAAAATTTTGCCGGGAAAAGTATAAAAGCTTCTTTTAAATTAACTTTAAAAATATATAAAATAATTCTGTCTTAACTTTTTACAATTCCCTAAACTTTCGAATGCTCTAATTCTTTTAAAATTGCAAGTGTTTAGCTACTTTTTCGAAAGTAATATTTGTTGTAGAAAGCTGAATTTTTATAGCCCACAACGTACGTAATCAAAATAACTTATATTATAATAACTATAATAAAAAATAATACACATTTAAAACTCCATATTAAACAAATCAAATTGCTCGTGTGCTTAAATTCCGTACATTCCATTAAATCATTAACAATAGTTCCTGTTTGAATAACCCATATTCGAAATATTTGAGAAAACAAGTTTTATATTTAAATTATATTCAATAAGCAATATAATGCGGTTTTCTCAAATAAAAAATATACAAAATAAAAAATTACGACATTTCCTATTTTCATGTGAAAAAAAATTGAATCGGTAGCTTTTTTATTAACTACTACTGCGAAATATTTTATCCCTGGGTACCTGGGTCCATTGATGGAATATAACCCACTTATCTAAGCTGAGATCTAAGTATAAAAATCGAAATTAAAATAAGTATAAACTTAACAGTAACCACTCACCCGCCATTCAACATTCACCCACCCAACATCTACCACTCACCCCAAAATCCCCAAACACACCATGACAAAACAAGGACGGTCAACCCCAACAAAAACACCAGAATCTCCCAAATTGAACAGTGAACATAAAGGTAATCTAATTATAGTGAAACGGAATTACGTGATCAAAATCTGAATTTAAAGAAAAATCATGAGTAGATTTAAATAAAGTTATAAAAAATAAAATGTAATTAAGTTCAAAATAGCTATATAAGTATTAAAAACGTATGATCGTCGATTGATCAAAAGAATAAAACGAAAATAAAAATAAACAAAAAAGCGGAGTTCTGTATGTAATTAATAGAATTAAATAAATAAAATAAAATTTATTAACTCGAAAAAAAATATTATTGAAATACGCAATCTTACATCGAAACACACAGCCAATGAGAATGATCAAAAACCGATAGTAAGGCGGAGCTAACATGACGTCATTTAGTTGCCGTTCCTTGCCCACTTTCAAAAAGCGAAAAACGAGCGCACCTTCTATACATAGTCTTCACTATCCTTGGCTACGAAGGCCTAAATATCGATTTTTAAATAATTTTTTATTTTGCATTTTTTTAATAAAATTTCCATTTTGGCAACTAGTATCAAGTTACATATAATGCATTATTCTTGTGCTTATGATTTGAATATTGAACTTAACTATACTCACAAATTATTTCTATTTTCTTCAGACTCATAATGGGGGAATTTCACGTTGAGAAAAAGAAGATCGCTGTTCCAACGGAACATGGAGAAAATTCCTCGACATCGAAAAAGTTCCGTAGGATTAGCATGGAACTTCAGTTCCTGTACTATAATTTTAAGTTTTTGTCATTAAATAATATCTCAGTATAAAAATATTTACTTCATACACAGAGATAGATTGTACTTATCGTTTATAAAGCATTTTTTGTGTTGAAATAAAAGTATTTTTCCGTATTTCGTAGTAATTTTAATTATAAGCAACTTATATACACATAAAATATAAGTATTTCTGTTTTAAAATTTATTTAAATAGAGAACAAAAATATTACTTATTTGATAAAAACCAATATACAAATACAAATGTTGACGACCAACAACAGGCTCAAGGCCCAACAAGGTTGGTCCAAAAATATTATAAACAAATTTTCCCATAATTACAATCGTAGCGACTAAACAAAAAAAAGCAGAGTTGTCTGCTGTATGGATGAACGAACTCCTAGCAAGTTTCCCTCTTGATACGTCACGTGAAACTCCCATATTCAATCACTTAAAACTTCCTTCAACAAACACCTAAAATATCATTAAATTATATTAATTTTTTTCATTCTAATTTCTAATAGTTAATGCTCCCGGATCTTTCCTTCCAGATAGGATGCGAACCGCCTCCAATATCCCAAAGTGCAGCTCTAGTGCGACATTAAAAACACCAAAAATCTACTTGTTAACTGCAAACTGCACTTCTGAACAGCATTAGGTCACTGTGAGTGGCAGCACTTCTTATTGTTAGAGTTTCAGTTTAGAAATTTCTTTCTTTGTCCTTATTTCCTTTTCTGTGAGCGCGAAGCGCGAAACATCGAACTCTTATAAGTTTCTTATGCATCGAGCGAAACGCAAGGTAAAACAATATTGTCACTATTTTCATATATTTCTTAACTTGTCGGATCTTGATAGGGCTTTAAAATTTGAATTGATATTAAACTTTGTTAACAGCCATTGTGTTCGGTGAAGTAAATCGTTTTCGACGTTTCTATAAAACATCTGCAATTCGTCTCGAACTGCAACTTTGTATCTTATAGATAACTGATTGATAAACGTTCTATAATATCTCTCTACAGAAACTGCCATTTCTTTTGTATATTTAGAATGTTTCCAAAGTTTCGTTTTCGTCACGTGTGAGAACGTACTCTCAAAAATGGAATGTGACGCACCGCTTTCGCTTTCTCACAGAAAAAGTCGCATGCGTGTGAAGTGTGGAACATGAAATAAATTACTCTAATCGGACTTTTCGAGAGTTATCTCGTCATTCACGCATGGCAGAATAGTGAAAAGTGTGCAAAGACATTTTCACTTGATACAACTTTTCATTCATGCTGAACCAAAAGTGATTAGTTAAGTGCGCAGGAAACGTTAAAAAAAATAATTGGCGATTCTCAATAAGCTTTTCAAGGTACGTGAAGTTTGCAATAAACAATTTTGATTTCATACAACTAAAAACATTTTCACTTGATACAACTTTTCAATCTGAACAGAAACTGCATTCGTTAAGTGCGCAAGAATAATTAAAAAAAAAAAATGGCGAATTTTTCAAAGTATGTGAAGTGTGCAATAAACAATTTTGATTTGATGTAACTAAAAACATTTTCAATACAACTTTTCATTTATGTTGAACAGAAACTGCATTCGTTAAGTTAAAATTGGCGAATGGCTTTTCAAGGGATGTGAAGTGTGCAATAAACCATTTTGTTTTATTACTTATCTCGAAAATCTTCTGCTCATTGAAACTGCAATTTCTGTGATGTGAAAGATCTTGCGACGTTCAATTAAGTGTTCAACCAAATTTTGGCAAACAGCACTGCCTTTACACTGAATAGATTAGTTGTCAATTTCAATCTTGCTTTTTAGCAAATTTTATCTTGATCTACCAGTTGTAATTAAAAAAAAATTGGTTGTCAATAATATTGGCTGCACCCTGTATATGTGAAACAAATGGGATCCTGGAGTTCCTTGGGTTCTCTCGGGGGCCCATGTTTCGCATTAAACGGGGGACAGAGTTTGGTGCTCTACCAACTTGCAGGAGGAATTAGGATATGACATTAGTCAGTGCTGGACCCTGTATGTGCGAAACAAATGGGATCCTAGAGTTCCTTGGGTTCTCTCGGGGGCCCATGTTTCGCATTAAACGGGGGACAGAGTTTGGTGCTCTACCAACTTGCAGGAGGAATTAGGATATGACATTAGTCGGTGTGGCACCCTGTATGTGCGAAACAAATGGGATCCTAGAGTTCCTTGGGTTCTCTCGGGGGCCCATGTTTCGCATTAAACGGGGGACAGAGTTTGGTGCTCTACCAACTTGCAGGAGGAATTAGGATATGACATTAGTCGGTGTGGCACCCTGTATGTGCGAAACAAATGGGATCCTAGAGTTCCTTGGGTTCTCTCGGGGGCCCATGTTTCGCATTAAACGGGGGACAGAGTTTGGTGCTCTACCAACTTGCAGGAGGAATTAGGATATGACATTAGTCGGTGTGGCACCCTGTATGTGCGAAACAAATGGGATCCTAGAGTTCCTTGGGTTCTCTCGGGGGCCCATGTTTCGCATTAAACGGGGGACAGAGTTTGGTGCTCTACCAACTTGCAGGAGGAATTAGGATATGACATTAGTCGGTGTGGCACCCTGTATGTGCGAAACAAATGGGATCCTAGAGTT
Source organism: Troglohyphantes excavatus (assembly GCA_963932185.1). Classification (NCBI taxonomy): domain Eukaryota; kingdom Metazoa; phylum Arthropoda; class Arachnida; order Araneae; family Linyphiidae; genus Troglohyphantes; species Troglohyphantes excavatus. The sequence goes on along the minus strand of OZ010678.1, from coordinate 1,128,135 downwards.
CCTTGGGTTCTCTCGGGGGCCCATGTTTCGCATTAAATACAAAGTAGTGTTTCATCGACTCGCAAGGGGAACTAGAAAGCATTGAAACAATTGGATAATTGTATCCTCAACAGTTGGATATTCCCTATCGTAAAACTGCTTGCATCTCCTAATGATCATTATACCGTCCCCAATAGCCCACTGTGCAGCTGTAATGCGACGTTAATTAACCAAACCTAATGAGCAGAGTCTATTTTTTTTTACGTGGTGTTTAAATTTTTTCCCCTAGTTGACTTTTAATTTTTGCTACCTTTTCTCCTTTTTATTCAGCTTAACATTTAAAAACAAAAATAAAATTAAATATTTTGATTTTAAATGATTTTCTCAAGTTGAGATGCACGTTACTGTTTTTCATTATGGTTTATATTTCTAGGGGGGCAGAGTGATACTCACGTGAACCTGCATTTATTTTTTCTCTTGTACTTTGTGGTCCGGGTTTTTCCTTGGCAAAAATAAATTTACTTGCATGTTTATCGTATACTAGGTAAACCTTTGTCGTTCATCTATTTACCTCGGCAGCTATTTGCTTTATATTTACCAATTGTACATTATTCTACCTAAACGAATTATTTGCAAGTCTTTTGAATATATATTGAATTTTTGTTTTTATCAATTTAACTGCTGGTATCATTTTAAAGATCTCCTTATTGTTCAAATTATATATTTATGGTTTTACCCAACTTGGTTATTCTACATTATTACCCGACTTGCTATCCAGCTATTTCACATCCGAGAAAGGGACGTGAACAATAGAATTTATCCTAATGAACTTTATAACAGTGGCCAACGAAAACAATTTCAATACAAATTCCAGTTTGTGGAATTTCCTTCACTTGTATCCAAGGATTCCATTAGATTTGGTATTCCCAGAATTTCTTTATAATCTTTTAAATACTTTGTTGTTTTCGTTGACTTGTCTACATTGTACATAATTTTAACGAGAATGAGACATTTCTTTTTCAAACCCATTCTTCTCGTTGTAGTTGCCAAAGCGTTAACAATTGCAGGCGACACTTGAACAGCAACCTGGAATTCGGTTTCTTGTTCATTTCCTTAAAACTGCATAAATTGCTTAACTTTTTCAATCGGACTCTGCTCCGCCCCCACGAACGACCCCTCCTGACCAATACCGCCAGAGCTGTAAATAGGCAACTGACTTAACTCTCAAACATATGTCGGAATGAATAAAACCATTCAGTCTGGAACTCCTTACAAAATATTAAAAATTGTAAGAGTAGAGGTTGCGTCTATACCCCACATAAAAATTAAAGACTCTGTCACATTCACAAATACCCAATGTAATAACTTGCATTCAAGTTACTATTTAAAATGTAACGTTTCTGTTGCAGAGAATCTTGAGCGAGCACCAACATAACAAGGCACATCCGGCAGACAAAGGAAAAGGCTGCATTGTGTAAGAACTATTGTGAGCAATCCACCGCCCTTTAATGGCTAAAAGAATGGGTTACCATGTAAAGATTTGAAATGTTAATTAATAATTAACCCATTTTGATTTTCGAAATTATTTTTTTAATACATTCTTGTTTATCTAAAGCCTGTTAATTTTCACTCCACTTTGTACATGTTGGCTATAATTGCAACAAGGCTGCAGTTTTGTTTCTTCGATTGTTCATTTCTAATAAAATTTAAACTTCACATGCTTAGTCCTCTTGACTTAAAGATTGCATTTGATATTTGTTTTTATCTTACATTAAGAATGATTCAGTTTGAGTTTCAAAATTAATGCATATAATGTGCGTGTAGATTTTGAAGGCTTTCTTACCTGACGCATGTCGAGTAATGAAATGTTTAGGTTAAAACTTGATTGTTTAGTGTTTATTTATGTGACTGGAATACTTTTATATATTATGAATTGGTTTATGGTTAATAAAAACTTGTTGGCTTTAATATCACTAACTTGTTGGTTAATAAAAACTTGTTGGTAATCCAACAAATGTTTGGTGCAGGTAGCTAGCTATATTAGCTGTTATAGAATACAAACCAGATAATCTGTTAAAATTTAACTATTGCAAATTTTTTGACCGGATATAATTTATTGAATTATGAATATTAGTTTATTTGCATTGACACTTAATTTATATTACTCTGCATAATATGTTAATGACTATTTCTTTCAAAACTTTTTGATGGATTTTTATTACTATTTATAAGGCAAGTACATTGTTTCCGTGATTCAGGCACAATTAAATTTATTAATCACATTAAGTAAAAAAAGGATTCCACATCACTAAAAGTGTAATCTGTTAATTTTTCTACTTTAAATCTGTAAGATTGTAATTTAAAGTTGTGTGGAAATTATTCTTGATATTTTGACCATATTCTACAATGTTTTAATTTATGAGGCATTTTGGTTTTGCATATCCAACTCGTCTTGAACAAATTATTCATGTTCCTTGATAGCTCTTCATATCTCCAGTTTCAGAAATCATTAACTGAAGAAGGCCGTAATGTTGTTTGCCACAATCCATCAACTTGAGCTCAAGGATTATCAAGAAATTCGAAATGGTACTTGATGTTAAGGGGCTATATTAAATTTAAAGTATTTTATAATAATTTATTTTGTAAATTATTTATTTAGTGTTGTATAATTTCTTCCAACTCCTTTGATGATATTTTTATAAAATTTAGTTTGAAAACATTAGAGTATATCCATGCGATAACTAGAATCAACATAATGGGGGGGGAGAAGCCTTAATATTGCCAAGTCAAATACAGGTTTTTATAAAAAAAATGTAGAGTTAAATTACAAACTTTTTCAGTTGGATTGCAAAAATGAGTTTAGATGGGGAAATTACCAACCCAACCAGAAATAAAATTTGAAATGATGATTTTTCAACTAAGTGATTTTGCCAAGTCCTGGAATTTACCAACATTAGAGTGGGGGCTGATGTTTCCCCACTCTCCCCTTTAGCGAGACCTATTCTAACCATAAAAATGTGCTGCAAAAAAGATTCCAAAGCATAAATGATCAAAAATAAAAGTGTAAGAATGTCTTTTGCTATATACCATTGATTGCATTCTCTTATAATGGATACAACATGATGTATAATTTTTCTACATACTATTAGTAATTAAAACTACTATTATTAGTAACTTAACTACATACTATTAATAACTTGATCTATTTAAAATATACCCTGTTTAGTATAACATGCAGTTTTGATTATCAATAACCAATGATTACTCACACTATTAATGTAACAATATTTTAAAGGGGCAAAGTTAAAAGCTATTAAAGTAACCATTTGTATTATATTGTGTAGAATTATTCTTTTTTAATGTAAAGTATTGTGTTGAATACTTCCAGGTTATATTTAAAGAACTAGTGTTAAATTTAAAGTAATTGTGTGTGCTAAATTGGACAAATGAATTATTACATTGCTATTTACCTTTTTTCACATCTATTTTACTTAACAAATTGAATCGCAGATAAATTTTAACTCTCGATTAATAAATTGTATTAAAAATGAACTTGAATATTGTACTGTTTATAGGAGAATATTCAGTGTTTATGATTCGTAGCTGTTTCTTTTCTTTTTTTATTGTGGCTTAATTCCACTTCCATAAAGATCTTTCCAAGATTTGTATACAATTTCGGAATTTTAAAATGTAGGATCATTAGGTCTACAAATAAGTGATTCTTGGTAATTTGTTAAATTCCTACACTATATTATGCATACACTAATTCTTTACTTGATATAATCTGTCGGTGCTGCACCCTAAATATGTGAAACAAATGGAATCCGGGAGTTCCTTGTGTTCTCTTAGGCCCATGTTTGGCATTAAATGCAGTGTAGTGTACTATCGACTTGCAAGTGAAACTAGAAAGCATGGAAACAATTGGATAATTGTATCATCAATTGGATAGTCACTATCTTAACCGCTACCGATAACCCACTGTGCAGCTATAGTGCAACTTTAATGGAACAAAACAAAACCTAAATGAGCAGTGTTTTTTTTTTATGAATTGTTGGCTACCTTTTTATTCAGCTTGACATTTAATTAAAAAAAATAATTAGTTTGATACTCGTGTGAACCTGCAATTTTTCTTTTCTTGTACTTTATGGTCCAGGTTTTTCTTGGCAAAAATAAATTTACTTGCATATTTATCATAATACTAGGTAAATCTTTGTCGCACATCTATTTACCTTGGCAACCATTTGTTTTATATTTATCAATTGTACATTATTGTACCTAAACAAATTATTTGCAAGTCTTTTAATATATATTGAATTTTTGTTTTTATTAATTGGGATCATTTGGTCTAAATATTTATACAAATAATTGATTATTGGTAATTTGTTAAATTCCTACACTACTTTGATATAATCTGTAGTAAGTTCAGATAATTTATATTGCCTTTTAAAATATGTAATGGCAATTTTTATTTATCCCTTTCTTGGTCAATTGTAATATTTCCTTCAAACCCATGTGCACGGTGCAATTGGATTTATCGATTAAACATATTTCAAGTATGTCCCAGTTTTAATAACAAGACTAAACTTTTTTGATGCTACTATTAATCCCTTAGGTGATGTTATTAATCCCTTACTAAAAAAATTGCACAGTGATGAAGTGCATCCAAGTCTTTTTTTTTTATTTCGGTTTTCATTGGTGTACTAAACCGTTAATAATTTTTAATAGTTTCGCAAACTGAGAAATGGTTGGTGCATCTGTACCAATAAACGCCAACCAACCTTCAAACCCCATGTGCTCAATATCATTATTTAAAATACCTTCGATATTGAATAGGAGTTTTAATCAGTTAATTTCCTTAGTCAATTTTTGTGGCCTCTTAATAAACAATATCTCAATGAAGCCTTTGTGGTGTTTTATTGCATAACTATATTAAACAAAAACAAACTTATATTAAACAAACAGTAAAACACTGATGGGCTTTGCCTTTTTTGTAAAGGCCCTACTTTGTGCACAATTTTGAGTTATATTTAGTAGTTATAATAGTATTTCTTTATGATTGTCGAATTATTTTTATAATTAAGATTGTTGGTGGGTTCAGTTTTGTTTTCCTACTTTTAATTCTTGTTTCGATTAATTCCCTAGTAGCAAATCATCATTGGCCAATGACTGGTTTTTTATTGATTACGGCCGATCATCGTATTTCCATCCAGGCATTCGATGAGTTGCGTTGAAATTCGACGAGAATAAGATGAATTAGGATTTCTTGTGCTGATAAGTATCGGATGAGAATAGACAGTATTGATCGGTAACTGATCTAGATATAGTTTACCCGGTGGATTTCGATCAGTTGACGACATCTGTATGATGAAAAAAATTAAGATCGCTTCAGATGAGAAAGGGTAGTAGTAAAATGACCTTCTTATAAATTGCCTTGAAAATGATAGGGAATAAAATTTATAAATGCAATATAATTAAGAAAGCAATCCTCTTCAATTTGAAAATTACTTTTTTTCTAAATTTAGTTTGCATTAAAGACTGATTGAAAATTGTAATTATAAATTTTATATATACATATTATTTAAATGACGTTGAAAGAACAACAGTTAAAGATGGTTTTTAGAAGTATTTTATTATTAACTTATATTTATCTGGCATTTTATTAATAAACTGTATTTTAACATGTAATAATGATGTATATTTTAACATGTAACTAAACAATAATAATGCATGAGTGTAACCTAGCCATTGCCGGTTCCAAGCCCGGATGAGAAATAGGGAGGACACCCGGACAGGTATCAGCCGCCTGTCATTAAAATGATTGATTGGAAGGGGGGAAATTTAAAAATTTATCCCCCTCCTTCCTATTTTTTTCCCCAAAGTTTTTCTCCAGTTTTTAATTTACTCCAGCTCATATTGTCGAATGCCGCTTTGATATCAATAGCGATCATTGTGGTAAAGTTATGTATTCATGGTGTGTGAAATGTTGAATAGATGGCGCTGCTAATCGGAAGTTCGGTGACGCTTCTTCGTATACTTCCGGTTAGAGTGTTTGTAATCATAACCAACGCTAAACGATCTCGCATAATCATTTTCTTTTATAAGAATTTATAGCATAATGCATAAATTGTACTCAGCAAGAAAGAGAGGCGAAGTTGTTGTTCCGTTCCACAATGTTCTTTACGTGCTGAACCGAATGCCATATCGGCTGTACACGCAAAAAAGTGCGCAACAAACAAGTTAAGAAAAATAACCTTTTTTAAGCACTTCATTTTACAAACCCCATTGTTTTTAAAAAGCAATCCCACTAAATTTTGGAAATATCTTGTTTCAGTATTTGAATTCGAAATTTCACACTGGAGAAAAACATCATACATACCAGTACACATACAAAGTGTGCAACAAACAATTTACGGAAAAGAACCTTTTTACGCACTTACTTTATTTCCATTGTTTTTAAAAAGCAATCCTGCTAAATTTCGCGAATCCACATTGCTTTTAAGAAAATCCCCCTACATTTCGGAAATATCTTGTTTTATTAGTGTTTGAATTCGAAACTCACACTGGAAAAAAACCTCATACTATGCAAAAAGTGCCCAACAACAAACAATTTAAGAAAAATAACCTTTTTTTAAGCACTTCCTTTTATTCCCATTGTTTTAAAAAAGCAATCCTACTAAATTTCGGAAATATCTTATTTTAGTATTTGAATTCGAAATTTCACACTGGAGAAAAACATACATACAAAGTGTGCAACAAACAATTTCCGGAAAAGAACATTTTTACGTACTTCTTAATTGCCATTATTTTAAAAAGCAATCCTGATAAATTTCGGGAATCCACATTGCTTCTAAAAAATCCCCCTTCATTTCGGAAATATCTTCTTTTATTAGTATTTGAATTCGAAACTCACACTGGTGCGCAACAAACAATTTACTGAAAAAAATCTTTTTATATAGGCACTTTCCTCATATTGCTTTTATAAAGCAATCCTACTTAATAACGTATTTTAATAACTTTCGCCCGATTACTATCCAATCCTATTTCTGAAAGTTTTACATATCAATTTATGCAATATTACAGAAAATGTATGTAAATTTGTCAATACTTTTTTTTTTATAGATTTGGTGTGAAATTTTAATATATATGTCAATTTAAATTATTTTCACATTTTAGTCTAATGTTTAGATAGCAAAGCTGAAAGCAGATATGTCTGCTTTTTTTTCAATTAAATTGACTTTTTGTTTAACCAATAAATTAATGAAAAATATTAATTATTCAATACAAAAATGAATGAATTTTTAATAAGAATCTGAATATTGATTTAAATAGTTTATCTTTAAAAAACACATTATTGCTTATTGACGCAATTTTCAGAAAATGAATTTTCTCATTTACTTCAATCAATCTGCTAGTTTCACCTTTTAAAACATACTAGGTGTTGAAAATGAAAATACCAAAAAGTTTTTAATCATATTTGAATATTATATCATTCCAAACATCAACCCATGAATAGTTTTATGTATTTTGATCTGATCTATTATTGTTTTTAGATGTGCGATTCCACATGAAGCACATATCTGTTCGTTGTTACAAAATCTTTTCGTGTGACCGTGCATATGAAATTTTGCAATTCTAAATCTAAACAGCAAATTTAATTCCTTTTTAAATGCCCAACTTGGTACCCAAATAAAAATAAATTACCAAGTACACTTTAACGAAGCTGAATACCTGCCACACCTACTTAAAAATTTTAAAAATATGCACTAACTCTTATTATTTGTTACCTGAAACTACAGAATCATGTCGCTGACTGACTTTAATCCTTTGCGTCTATTGACCAACTCTAATTACTACAAACTAGAGGGTTACCAATTCTGGCTTACTACATTTTAGCTACTACTCTTCCCAACTTCAAAATAGTAACATTAAGTAAATCAAAATGAATTATTTACATACTAATCTATCAGGTGGTTGTCTAACTCTCGTAGATCTTCCAATCATTTCAAGGAAGATAAGGCTCGCAGACAGCGGGGGGTTTCTGAATCGAATTTGGCTCCACCAGGCAACTAGATGATGCAGGGTAGTCCCGCTCACTGGTGTCCAACGTTGGGAATGCACCCAGAACCTCAGGGTTGTCTCAAAGTTTAGGATACATCTTCGTCCAACGACAAGTGCTGATGAAGATAGTTGTTTGAGTTGAAGGTTGCACATGCTCTTGTAATGTATTATGGTCGCCGTGACAAAATCTTACTTGGCCATTATTACAGGCTTTGTATTTGCATTTTATACCATAAAATAGGTTCAGAACTGGCAGAATTGTTGATAAATTATGTTTGGAGAAATGTGTTCCTGATAATAGAAAGTGAGCACCAGTTGAGTTTCTTGGATCTAGTCAACTTTACTTTCCTCAAATATTATATCGTGTTCATTTGTTCAATTTCAAGAAACATTTCTTAAGTTTACTCATCCTAAATATGTTCGCAATTCGACATTTTTAGGTTTGGGTACCATACGTATAGCTTCAACTACATTTTCAGTTGGCAATATACACTTAAGTGTAAAACCTAAATTTATTATTTCATTCTTTAAGAGATGAACTGCACTCCGATGTTCCGAAATTAATCTAGAATTTTGTTTAAGTTTTATACCTTCTTGAGTTTTGCTTGCATATTTACATAATCTAAATAATGTACAACACCAAGAATATCTTAAGATATTGTAAATTACTTTAACTAGTTATGCACAAGCTAATTCTAAATGAAAGAACAAATTTCCCATAAACTAAGTGGCTGAAAAGTTCTTCAGTAGTCTTTATAAGTTCCTTCTGTATTGAGAGAAAAGTACTAATTATTCTTCAAATTTAACCCTTTTCATAATCCAAAGATTACGGGATTAGTTGCACTCGTAACATCATGGGCGAACAGAATAGTCGCAGGGTGGAATTAGTACAAATCTATGCATTTAAGTTATAAAGAGGATAACATACAAAAATTTTCTTACTTGGCAATAAAACACTTTTACAAAGAATATTATTTATTGATGTTGACAAAAGATTGAGACAATTTGGATACTGATACCAAACTTTAATGAAGTGCATGGATAAGAGAAACATTCACCTTCCTTGGTAAACTTTGAAAATACTAAAATTTCTTCATTTGACGACCTTATAAAGTTTTTGATTTTGACCAACGGATCCGTCTTTTAAAGTGCAACAATTGTCTCTACAGTTCAAGGAGAGTACAAATTTAGGAAATGCCAACTTTTTGAATTGGTCTCCTGGAATACCTAAAGATGGTCTGAAAATGTGGAGTTTCGAAAATGTGAGCTGAACCTGCCGACTGTTTTTCAAAATTCATACCTTCAAACTCGGATAGTCGCTTAATCAACTGCTGCAATGGCTTGTTTGAACATCGTAGCATTCTTTTTAGTTTACCCAAAAAATTTTCAAATGGAAAACAGCTAATATTGTCTAGGGAACTAACTTTTAACTTTAACTTTTCCCATAAAGATCCATAGAATGGAAAACAAAGGATTTCAACAAATCTTCTACATATTTATAAAATTTAGATAAGTTTGATGGCCGAATTAAAATATAAATTGCTGTGTGTAGTAGCATAAAATTGTTATAAATTACTGAAGGAAATTCAGATCGCAAAACTACTGGTCCAGCATAAAGTAAAAAAAAAATCTATTCAGTAGCTTTCCACCGACTGAAATCCTTAAGAGAATAAAATTTTCCACTGAATTCGCATAGAACTCGGTTTCTCAATGAAAGTAGTAACAATGAGCTTTTCTGGATTATTGTTCGATGCTGTTTGGTATTGTTACCTCCAGTTCCATTGACCCATGCATATAACAATTTCCTTGTGATACCAAGGCATATTAAATGCATGTAGTCTAATGGGAACTGGGATACCATTCCTACATCTACTTTTAACAGAGGTGAAAGTGAATGTTGTGAATTGTCTTCTAAATTTTTAAAAGATTAATCTTTCCTCAACTGGGCACTTGGATCAGGAAAAACTACACGTTCCGAGACCCATTCTCCTTTAGTGTTGCATTTTTCACATCCGTAATACCCCTAATGCCCCACAACACATTTTAAAAACGAACGTGCTGGAGCGTCACATAAAAGCACGGATTTTAATATCGATTTTTCTGCCTTTGAATATGATACATTTTGTTTTCACTTGCTCTATATTTCGGATGGTTTCCTCCATATACTTTTCAAGTGACGAAGGTTTTCCAGTGCCACAAAATATTCCAATTAAAATTGGAGAAGAATTTTCCACCTCATTTACACGACCCAAAATTGGCCAAAAAGATTTAGATGAGCTTTTTAAAAAGTGGCAAACCATCAACATTAATATCAATTGACAAATCATTCAGTTGTAGAGGCTCATAAAAACACAAAATAGGCATTAAAGCTTCAATTAGCCAACATGATAATATTCGCCATTTTGAATTTCCCGTACATCAATATTGCGGGCAGTATTCAGTAGTGTCCGGGCATCTTTTGGCAATCCAGGTTGCAGCGGATGAAGAACATTTAATAAGTCATTAATTGCAACACGAGTTATTTGGTGTTTTACAGACCATTTATGAATATTTTGTCTCAAATCGGGTTTGTCAGGCATACTATTTGATTCAACTGAAGAATCACTGCTCAAATCGGGTATATCCCATTCTATTCCAAAGGTAGAATATTCAGTTAAATCAATAGAATGGGAATCGCTTTTAAAAACATTGCATTTACTGATTGTACCACTTTCACTACTCCATCAGATATTCTGTGCCTTTGGAAATAAAAGGTTTTACACAATCGCATGATGCGCAAGTACTATTTTTTTGGTCAGTGATAATGGCAGACAGAGCAATTTCATTACACAATCGCTTAACTGCTTCAGCACAAATACGGTCTTGTGACGCTTGGTGACTGTTTTAAAACTCATCTGTAAACAAAAAAACTTTTTTTTTAACTAATAAATGGTACCACGCCGCAATCGCTGCTAAGGTGATCACCTGCGCATTTTACGCACCTCGAGGGGTGGTTGCAAGAGTGTTTGGTATGGCCATATCTGGCATTTGTGACATTGAGTCGGCGACTTTTTATTGCGATAAGGCTCGCACTTAATATTTAAGTAAAGTAGGTCCTCTAACTCGTATATTTTGGCGCTGGCATCACCATATGACAGTTCAATAAAGAAAATTGGCAGTGCGACTCTATATCTGCCGACTGTTTTCCTAAGCTGATGAACGCTTAACACTTGGAAATTTTTCTGCGTGAGCGCGTTTTTAATTTCATCAATCGGCATATCAGCCGGAATATTTTTGATAACGACTTTGATCCGTTTTTCTACTTTTGTGCTAAAAGTATGAAAGGAGTAATTTTTGCTAATGAACAGTTGTTTCGTTGCGTGATATTCGTCGGCCACTTCAAACCTAATATGCAAGGTTTCGGGGCTAGCTTTGCACGAGAATTTAGATATTCCTGCGTCGGTTATAGTTTGCCTTATTTCAGCCCACACTGTCGGGTTCGATTTTCCTTTTGGTCGGTTTAAATTTTCTTCTCCTACTCAATATCGAATCTCCTTTGAGCGCCGCCAATTTTGTAGGGTTGTATTGGTTTCCCTGAGAGTACATCTGGATATCGCAGTTAATGTCTCTTTCGGTGACCTTTTGTTGTAAGTAAGATTGTTTATGAAGTTTATCAACGTCGATCATACCAGCCTCTAAATTGTCTTGGATTTCGGCTATGCATTTACGCGCCTCTTCACAATAAAAATCCGCGAAGATCTCATTTTGGATGTAATTAGACGGGTCAAAAAAATTCGAATTTTGTGTAAATCTATATATAGTCTCGACCACTGTTTTAGTCTCGACCACAGCTCCTCGATGATCGCGCCCTCTGTTGATCGTTTCACTTTAGTTCGGTTAAACGCCAAAACATAGTTGATATTGTACGTTATATTATGCACAAAATTTAGACGTCATTTGAACGTGCGCGTTTGGTGTGCTGTGCACCTGAATTACTTTTGAACTAGCGTGAATGTTTGTAGACATTCATTGAACGTGTGTGTGTGCTGCCTGGGTTTTGACTCGAACAGAATCGCCGTTTTTAGAAGAGAATTCGTCGAAGCAATTAATGCAGTCGGGTTCGAAGTGTTTAAACAAACTACACTTTGTTCGTTAGGCCTCGAATCCTGCCTAGCCATGTTTTCTTCAGAAGTTCATTTTCAGGAAAAAATAAAATCCTTACAGCTACACAACAACGCTCGGTCATGACATTATCACTTGGATTTCATCAAAATAAATCAACAAATAAAATTAGCTCGAAAAATAACCTTGCTTCCGATGTTTTTTGCTTTGTAAACAACAATGCGCAACACTGCTCCGCTCTCGGACGGCTGTTGTGACGTCACAGCTCGTAGCGCACGAGCTTCCGCGCCCTTCTAGGGCCGTGCCCTTAGTGAAGGAGAACTGTGCATGAAATTCCGCCTCCTTGGAATGATTTTACGATATCACTAATTTATCCTTTTAAAACTTGTACTAATTCTGAAACCAGCGATTTTACTTTTATACAACTCTTTTATGCCCATCGATATCACAATGGAATATCACAAGAAACTATGGCTGAGAGAGAGATCTGAAAGTATATCTCGAGTCTACAAAAACTAAACTCTACCCTTAACAAAGAAAAAGCAAAACACTCCAAAGTAAGAACTATGATTCTAGGGAAGTTAAAGTTTCTGAAAAACAAGGGGCAACAGAATATCTGCAGGTCTGACCATTGACTCCTCTGATTGCATCGTATATGATGCATTGGACGTGGAATAGGGAGCTCCGTTCAGATTTCCTACACAAAAATAACATAGAAAAAGTAGTTCTTAAATATATGGATTTTAAAACGCACTGGTATCGGATTCTTATATTTTAAAATGTTGTTATGCTGACTATATTTTAACATATGTTTTACTTTCATTTTTCAACATCTTTAATTTCTTAAAATCATTAAAAACACGAATTTCATCATCGTTCGTATTTTTTAAGCATCCCTCATTGTTAAGGTTTCTTAACTTATAACATGTTATTTATATTCGTTCAAATTCTTTTTTAACTTTTTACCAAAATTGTCAACTTTTACAGTTGCACTAAATATATTTTTACCCTCTACAACGTTTTATATTTTAAAATTGTCAATTTAAAAGCATCGCAGCAAAGAACCAACGAGTCGTGTGTTTGGCGCAGCATGGCCAAAACCGGCCCTTTTCGCCACTTAAACCTAACCAATCGCGTGTGAATTCCTGGTAACGAAAATGCAGACGCAGCAGCTATGAGATTTGATCTAAATATTCCTTACTGTGATGTGATAAAATACATTAACTAGTCAATTACACATTCATGGCAGATCCACTGGAATGAACAAGCCAAAAGCTTTTTTCTGTTCAACCATTGGTAAACGAGTTTAAATATTTTACTCAAACTGGGAAAATATGTCCTTTTAAGCGGATTTCTTGTAGGACACTCAAGGATCACCCACATCCATCTTTTATTCTCTGATCGTGCGTCAAAGAGTCCATATTGGCGAGTGAATTTTTTAAAAAAGTTTTTGATCGTATATTGTATTTGATTTCCATATTTGTATATATGTCTGGCGCAGTATAGCCATTTTGGTAGCTCTTGCGCCATAAATCCTAACCAACATACAACCATATTTGTATTTGTCCTGTTTATTATTTTTTATATTTGAAAAAGCAATTAGATGAAAGAAATGGATTTTATCCCTACCCAAAGAAATATAGAATAGCAAATACAAAAATGAGCGAAATGGTTGTTTTTCAAATATTTCGTTTTGTCTACGGTAGCCACACGGTTAAAGAACAACCATCCGATGGGTGCGGGTTCGACCCCCGGCATGTTCGGTAATCGGAGACGGTTCTGGCCTTAGGGGTGTGCGACAAGTGCCACAGCACGGTTTTCCGCGCTCGTCAAAGAAAAACCTGCAAGATAAAAATGGTACATATAAAATACAAATAATCAGTTACATGAAATATTAGGATATAACATTATGGTAATGATTGTGTATACAATGTCCTTCCGGAAGGACGGAGTGTACTGCTGGTAGGACTCTTCTTTATGATCATACAATGTTTTTTTTTCGTCTGACAGGATAGCTGTTATTACCACCAGGACATTCGGCTAATGTGGAAAACGTTAAGAAACCCATTAAAGAACCATGGAAAATTAGAAAAATTAAATGGGACTTTGCAGACTCGAGATTAAAATGCATTCAGTCATCTTTACTGATGGTTCGAAGTTGGAAGAAAAAGTAGGAAGTGGAATTGCGGTTTGCAGAGAAAAAAAAGTTAATCATTGAAGGAAAATTTAGACTTAATGAGACGATGGTCTATTGTGCTGAACTTTACGCAATTAAAAGAGCAGTCGAGCTTGCAGATAAGAGCAACATTTATGAAATAAATATATATTCAGATTAACGATCTTCATTAGAAGCCTTGACTAGCTATAAATTCTCAAATAATATAGTTGTAGAATTAAAGAGGGGATATACAGCTTTTAGAAGAAATAATTGTAAAGTTAAATTACACTGAGTTCTTTCCCAAGGTGACAACTAAACGTCTTGAAGGTGACTTTTACATAATCAAATTCTCACAGGACAGGGTGCGATAGGCCCTCATCAAACAAGATTTTTTGGCAAAGTACCTATGTGCTGCTGTATGGAGGAAGAAGCAACGATTGAACATATCCTTTTTAAATGGCCTAAAGGAAAGGATATAAGAAAAGATGTGTTTGAGAAGACAACTAGGGAAATTGGTAAACTAATACAAAAACGAGAGAGATTAAAGAACTAATTCACAGTAACTCTATATATGGAACAAAGATTGTAAAGGAGTGTGGAGAAAAGACTTAAATGTTAACGAAAATTTTTCTTTCTTTATGTATTTGTATATATTATGATGTATATAATTCTAGCTATGAAAATGGCTCGCCCTAAAGGAAGAAGCTATCCCTATCTTCAATCCATAGAAGAGTAAAGAAAAGAAGCGTTATGTCTTTGTTATAAATTATTTGTTTAAAAATTTCAGACATTGTTAAGTCTGACTGTATATATTATAAAAAAAATTAAAGACCTAATTGTGGTCCTTGAAAAGATAAAGGATAGTTGGCGTGGCCAGCATTTCGGAAGGAAAGTGGATGTGGCTCAGTGTGAGTGGTGGCGGTTGTGCTAATATGCATACTTGGGTTGGTGCCTGGGGAAGTAGGAGATTTAGGCAAATAGCGAAGTACTTTTTGTGCGGAATCGGTGTCAAACTGTGGCAATGGATGCTGGACTTGCGCGTTTATCCGCTCGAGCACTGGTGCGGATTGCTCCGCAGCGACTGATTCATCAGTTTTTGCCGTATACCTTTGGGTGGATCGGTTTACATTCGATTACCGTATGGTTAGATAGGGATATATGAGTAAAGGGGATTTTATATTTTGCTAGGTTGTATGTGTATTTTAATTCTTGTGATTTGTTATTTATATTGGGACATTTATCACAAGTATTCAATGAAATAAACAATACTTACAGACCATAACGGATTATAACTATCATCTTAGCCAAAAGGCCGAGAAGTGCGATTTATCACACGTATTCAATGCAATAGACTAACTGGCCATACCGGATATTATCTATGATCTTAGCCAAAAGGCCGAGAAGTATCATTTATCGCAAGTATTCAATGCAATAAACAATGCATACTGACCATAACGGATATTAACTCTGATCTTAGCCAAAAGCCCGAGAAGTGCTATTTTCAGGGGTGTTGCGCCTGCGCAAATTGCGCCAAACTGCGCCAATTCGCGATTTCTGCTCCAAGCTGCTCCAAAACACTGATTTTTAGCCAAATTGCGCCAAACCTGCGCCAATTCCATAATTTTGCCGCTAATTTTTATTTTATGATCCTATGTATAGAATACAATTATTACTCTTCAGTAAATATGGCCCTCTACTTAATTTTTATCTATAATATATTCATAATTTACCCATTTCACGATTTTTTTGGACTTAATTGAAAAAGGAGTGAGGACAAAGGAGCAAACTTTCAAATGCAAAGTTACACTTTTTTCCATATGCTCTAATCTATTATTTTTGAAGACATATTAACTTATACTTTTATGGGTACATTGTATTTTAAAACTTAAAGGGTGCATTGTAGTTTTCGTTTTGAAGATACTTTTTCTTAGTTAAAACTTCATAAATTTTGGAGCACAATTAGATTTAGTTTTTAGAATACATTGGAATTTAGATCTTGGGAATATGTTTCAGTTAAAGAAATTGGGGTACATTAACATTTGACATTAGTTTTACTTTTATAGGGGTACATTAACCTACTTTTTAAGGGGGGGGGGGGGGGGTTACATTTTTTTTATACTTTTGGGGCTACTTTTGGACTAACTTTTAGGAGCATTGGGCTTTTACTTGTAGAGGTACATTAGAAGTATATTTCTATTTTTTTAGATATATGTTAATGTTTATTATGAGTGGGGGGGGGGATGCCTACTGCTTCATTTGAATTTTTATTTAAAAGAATGCTAGGGGCTTTTTCTTTTGTAGGTACACTATTCTTTTATGGGTACACTGTTTTTTTTTAGTGTGTCTACATTGTTATTTTTTTTCTTTTTGGGATAAATTAGGCTTTTAATTTGAGGTATACATTAGACTTTTTCTTAAAGAGCTACATTGGGCTTTTTTACTGGCACAGTGGGCATTTTCCTTTATGGGGTTTTATTTGAAGGGTATGTTCATGTTAGGCTTTTTCTTTTAGGAATACATTGTTTTTCTTGTATATGTAAACTGTGCTTATCTTTTTTGGATAGATTAGGCTTTTAATTTTAAGGGTACATTGTTTTATTTTCCTTTTAGGGATGCACTGGATCTTTTCTTTGTAGGATAAATTACGCTTTTAATTGTTCTTTGGTGTTTTACTTTAAGGATATATTGGATTTTTCTTTTGGTTGTACATTGGGCTTTTCTTTATGGGGATACACAGGGCTTTTTCTTTTGGGGGTACACTGGGATTTTTTTTTGGTTGTACATTGGGCTTTTCTTTATGGGGATACACAGGGCTTTTTCTTTTGGGGGTACACTGGGATTTTTCTTTTGGTTGTACATTGGGCTTTTCTTTGTGGGGATACACAGGGCTTTTTCTTTTGGGGGTACACTGGGATTTTTTTTTGGTTGTACATTGGGCTTTTCTTTATGGGAATACACAGGGCTTTTTCTTTTGGGGGTATACTGGAATTTTTTTTTAGGACACATTCTTTTACCTTTAAGTGAACCGTTTGGTTTTATTTTAAGTGTATTTGGGTTTTTCTTTTAAAAGTACATTGCACTTTTCTTTGTATGAAGGTGTTTGCATATTATTTTGGGGGTAAATTGGAAATTTTATTTTAAGAGTTCATTTGCTTAAATTAGTAAATTTTTCGAAGTATCAAAAATTCTTAATTAACTGAATCGTTGTAGGAAAAAATATTGTTTAATTTCGAAAATTCTCTTCTTTTTTTTTTGAATAGGGGAAAATCTACTTTGGAAAAATATGAAAAACAGTTATCCGGCTTTTATTTATCCGAAAATGTCGATTAACCAAACTTTTTTTAAAAACATTTCTTTTCGCGATACATGAGTCTTTTATTTGTAAAGGTATGTTGAGTTTTATTTTAAGGGTATATAGTTTTTTTTTCTTTGAGGGATACATTTTTTCTTTCTTGTATAAGGTACACTGGGCTTTTCGTTTTTTAGATAGATTAGGCTCTATATTGGTTATATAAGGGTATATTGTTTTTTTTTTCTTTGAGGGATACATTTTTTTTCTTGTATAAGGTACACTGGGCTTTTTGTTTTTTAGATAGATTAGGCTCTATATTGGTTTAATTGGTTTCTTTATATTGGTTATATAAGGGTAAATTGGTTTTTTTATTTCAGGGATACATTTTTTTTCTTGTATAAGGTACACTGGGCTTTTCTTTTTTTAGACAGATTACTCTCTCCTTTTAAGGGCACATTGTTTTTTTTCCCCTTTTAAGTATACACTGGGGATTTTTTTATTTAGGATATATTAAGCTTTTACTTTTAATTGTTCTCCGGTGTTTTATTTTAAGGGTAGATTAGGCTTTTCTTTTGATGGTACACTGGGGTTTTCTTTTGGTGGTACACTGGGATTTATCTTTTTGGGATACATTCTTTTACCTTAAAGTGTAACCTTTGGTTTTATTTTAAGTGTATTATGGGATTTTTTTTAAAGGTACATTGGACTTTTTTTTTTGTCTGAAGTTGTTTGGGCATTATTTTAGTGGCAAACTAGAAATTTTCGTTTATAAGTTTACTAGCTGAAATACCCGTTCTACGCACGGGAAAGAAATAAGTTACAAAATAGATACAAATACAATAATTATTAGCTAAATAAATAATATTCTTAATTTGTCCCATATCAGATGGAACCAAAGAATTAAAAGTTCCAATATGTAACGAAATTTTATTAGCAAGGTCCCGCAAGAACTTGAAAAATTGATAATATGGAGAAGTTGGCTGTAAAATACTGTGGATATACATACTGCACTCCAGTTGATTAACATCCATATTTTTACCTACAGTAACAGCTCAGAAGTTTAAAGATATACAACTCTTGTAATTGATAATAATAACTATCTCCAAAACAATTTATTAGACACCTACGTCAAAATTTGTAATTTCGTTATTGAAATTGGCAGGAATATTAAGAAGAAAAAAAACGAAAATGATTTTAAAAGGTTCCTTTACCAAAATCTAGATTTTCAGATTTTTTCCCTTGTTTTTATAGTAAACCATATCAGTACGCAAAATTTTAAGATTCTAAAGAATTTCGAAGTTTTAAAAACTAATGTTCCGTTAAAAACATTCTCAGCCAATTTGTAAAGATTCCACGTACTAAAATCTAGATTTTCATATTATTTCCTTTGTTGGTATGTAAACCCTACATGCATGCGAAATTTCACGATTCTACGACAGTCACAATTTTCCAAAAATATCGTTTCGTGAAAAAAAATTTCAACCGATTTCTAAATATTCCAATTGCACAAAATTCTTGATTTAGACATTTCCCTTGTTGGTATGCTAATACGTATCAGAATGCAAAATTTCACAATTCTAAGAAAATCTGAAGTATACTAAACTAATGTAAAATAAAGGTTTTTCCGAAGAAAATGAAAAAATTCGAATAATAGAAAAATAGCTTACTTTTACTATGTAAGTTATAGTAACAACTTCGTCAAATTTCATCTTCCTGGTTCCTGTGAATGCGGTAGGTTGGAGAATTAGTTATTAGTCAGTGGATAAATGTCGAGGATTTTTACTTTTGGCAGTTACAGTTCGAATTTTTGAAAATCCTTTCTTAGTGGGCAATTTTGGATTGAAATGTACCTACATGCCAAATTTTGTTTTCATAGTTGTTGTAGTACGAAACATCCCGTTGTCCAATTATATTTAAGCACGTATAATTTGGTTATATATTATCAGGTTATAAACGAATACAATTTTAAAAGTATGTATTAATTTATATGTGTAAAAAACCGTGAATTTTTATTTATGAAACAAACAAATAATTACTTTACTATTTTATTGCTTGTACAAAACCTCTTTATACACTACGTTAGAAGTGTTGCCGGTAGGTGCTAGTATTACCAGATTACAACACTTACTGACTCGTGAACAGGAAACATAAAACTGTCCATGAGAAAAACAATTTTCTCTGACATCTATGCCGGCTTTACATAACGTTTGGCCCTGTGATTTATTGATCGTCATGGCAAAGCACAACTTCAGTGGAAATTGAAGTCGCTTGAACTCGAAGGGGTAGTCGGAAGGAGCAAGGGGTAACCTCGGTATGAACACTGTCTCACCAACGGCACAGCCAGTAAAAATTGTAGCTTCGATAACGTTGGGTTGCAAGTTCTTTATTAGAAGTCTTGTCCCGTTGCATAGCTTGGGCGGGTTCATATTTCGAAGGAGCATCACTCTCAATTACTTTTGACTATTACGTATGAAGTTTAATCTTTCTGTTTCAATTTTAGCGTACATATCGACCAAATATTGATTAAATAAATTTCTGAAAAGTAGTAAATAATTCTGTTCTGAAAATCTTACCATAATACGATATGTGTAAAAGGTTGCGGCCGATACAGTTTTTGAGAGAGGCTTCTTAGTAATAGGGTCTGTGAGAGATACAGAAATTGAGTACCCATCTTCTCCATAACAGAACATTAGGGGGTATTGTAGTGCATCGTAAGATCTATGGATTTCATTTATGCGATGCAACTTGTTGTTCTTGCCCTTCAAAACAATATCCCTTTTCTCAAAGTTCTGTCCAACCATTACAATAGCAATTTCTTTTGTAGAGGGTGCATTGAAGCAACCTTTATGAGCTTCAGGAGGAGGTCTTCTTTCGGAATGAATTACTACTTCAAGTTCCTTTTCATCAGACACATTTTCCATGCACATTCCAACTCTTTAATATAGCTGTTGCAGGCATGCATCATTATTTGCAACTCAATTATCAATGTAGGTTTGACACCCGAAATATTATTACACCTCATTTTTAATTCCTTATCTTTGTCGCCAATAAAATAAATCTGCAGAAATTTATGGCTTTCTTCAATTTCCGGAAACATACTCCCAATCAAATGATAAACTTGACCTTGTACTTTGAACGTAGGCATGAAGTTTCCTTCGACAACCTTCTTAGCTCCGAATGATGTCATTTGAAACGCACTGTTGTATTTACGGCTGTTATTTAAAAAGTGTTCACTTTCATGATGTTTACCATCCAAAAGACTTTGCAGTGGTTCAGGAGGCTGTTGAAAACTTGGAAGTTGGACTCTTCCACTTTTACAACACATTCCGGAAGATTCGTCTTTCCATTTAAGAGCATTACAGAATGTGCATTTTACATTCATTGCCCCTATGTTTATCATCTGATCAGATTCATAACTTATCTGTGGGTCGTAAGTGAAACCCGATCCTGCTTTCTTTTGCCATATCACTGTTCTTCGTTGAAGTCCTTTTTTTTTAGTGGGGTCATGGCAAATCGCCGTAGGTTTATTTCTATCCGGATGTTTGTAACTGTATTTTACAACAGCTTTCTTATTTACTTCAGGATGGATTTGTGTATACTTTGCCACAGCAACTCTGTTGGCATCCGGATTTTCTTTTCTGTATTTGTGTACAGCTTTTCGATTTGTTTCAGGATTATTTTTAGCATATTTTTTTGATGAATTACGGATTTGCTGTTTTCTTGCTTTGTCAGAAAACTTTCCACGACGTTTGATACGTTTATTAGAACAAACTGTTTCTTCTGTTCTTTCTTTCCTTTTTTGACAATCCTTGTTTGGCAAAGTGACAGGAATATATACATCAAAATGGCCGTTACAGACATTTTCTCCGATAAAACGAAGCTTTTTCACAGGGTTTTCATTACTTCCAAATGAAAAGTAAAGGTAACAATTATAATAAACTTCGAAGCAATATGGAAAAAGTTCTGCAGCGGCAGTCAACTCGCATGCAGAGCCATACGTTGTATACTTCAACATTTCACATCTGTAAATTTCCTTTGATGCGAAGTTGTTTCCTTTTCCGTCATCCGTAAAGAAATTGAATCGGTCCCAGTTGTTATACACATGAGATACGATGGACTTTCGAATCTCATTGCTTAAGTTCAAATGTCCATGGACGAGGTAACACAAGGTATGAAAAAGACAGGAACCATCTGCTGGGACCTGTACAACTTGGTGAAGAGAAGTTATAAGGTATTTTGTAATCAACTCGGTTATCATAGTTAATATTAATCAAGAATATTTGCGTTCTACTTAACTCAGTTATCAAGTTTAAAAACTAAACGACAAGTTCAATAATTCGACAGTTCAGCCAAGTTAATGAATCGATAATATTCGCTTTATATTTACTTTTTGTTTCTCCTTTTTCACTTCACAGTTAACGCGATAATTAACATGATATAAATAAATTCGTTTGTCAAGAAAGTAATTCATTGAGAAGTAATTCCCGCTTTTCCAACCAGGCCACGCCCGAGGCCCGCCAGTAGATAGAAGAAGACGCTTACTCACTGGGAACGTGAACACTGGTTCAGTTTTGAATTTTAAGTTCTATGCACGGGAAGAAAATAACTCGCAAAAGAGGTACAAGTAAAACATATTTAAGCGGATGAAAAATAATCTTAATTCCTCACCCATCAGAAGATAAATAAAATAACGAACCCAAACAAATTAAATAAATTTTATTAGCAAGTTCTAGCTGGAACTGAAAACTTTATAACACGGAGAAGTTGGCGATAAAACAATGCTGACAAATAAATGATATTCCCGTTGATTAACATTCGAGAAGTTTTACTTTGTTCGGTAAACCCTATCAGTATGTGGAGTTTAACAATTCTAAAACTATCCAAATTGTCCAAAACTAACGGTCCGTACAAAAAATCCCACTGTCTCATTGAACACTCCCTTAAATACGTTAGATCGGTACAAAAATAGCTTACTTTTCCTATTTAAGGTATAAGTAACAAATTTGCCAAATTTCATCTTCATAGGTATACAGAAAATAAAAGAAATAGTAATGAGTCAGTGGATAAGTGGCGAGGATTTTTACTTTTGGCATTTACAGTTCGAATTTTTGAAAATCATTTCTTAGTGAGCAATTTTGGCTTAAAGTGTACCTCCACGCCAAATTTAATTTTCATAGCTGATGTAGTACGGAATATCCTTTTACCCAATCATATTTTCACCATTTTGACATACATTTTATCATTTTTTGACACTAATTTCGCCATTTTTATGGTATTTTTACATTGTGTTCATATTTTAGTTCATTTGGCGATGTTTTTATATATATAGATTACAGAACTTCACTCACAGGTAGAGTGGTAACATAACTGGCCTCTCGGCAGGTAAACTAATAAATAATGGATAACACAAAACTAACTGAGTGCACGGAGGCTAAATTACAAACTTTTATTTAGCGATGGGCTTCCTGTCTTGAACCCCCTCAGGGGGCTCGCATCTTGCGAGTACGGGCTTGGCAACCCCGAGGTACCCTAGCTGGGCCTTAGCTTTTTTCGTTCTTTCCTTATTGCGACGGCCCTAATTTTGTATAATTTTGTTCGTTTCATTTTTATGATACGTATCGTAATTCCTCGTTTCGTTTTATTGCTAATTTTTTGTGTTATTCTCGGTTTAAATTATTTCTTATTTGAAATAGGCAGGTTTTAATTTTGACCCTTAAGTTTGTATTATATTATTTAAATTTTCAGATTTTTGACCCGCATGTTTGCCGTGTGCGGCGTCTCGTATCGGGGGAAAGTGGAGTCCTGGGGTTCCTGCGGTGCCCCAAATCAGGACGGGGTTTAGTTTCCTGGGGGCACTGTTGCGTGCCCTTTGGTCCATGCTTCCCCGTAGACGAGCGGCCGGAGTGAGCCCGCTTTCGGTCAATCGGCTCGCCTAATTACACTGCAGTTCGGTACCACATTAATCTTTTGTGGTACCGGACTTCACTGGAATTTGGAATTTAAGGGTTAGTGCTGCAGTTAAGGAGTGCCCTGGGTGAACTGGCGGATCACGCTCCGAGGCTGTAGCACTATACCACGGTGGTACCTTAAGGTGTGTGCCGAGGCTGGGTTTCTTTTAGTTTTCTGCATTATATTCATTTTTCCAGAGCCGGTAACTGCCTTCCCTTGTTGGGCTCCGAGGCGGGTATGGATCCACCGTGATGAACGCCTTTTCCTTTTATGGATCATCACACGTGTGCCCTTGTGGAGGCCTTAAACCCACTAACCCCTACAATTTCAAGTAATTTAGTGAATACGTCTACACCTCTATTTATAATTCTGCATAATGATGATAACCAATTTTTAAGAATGTCCCCTTTTTTGATAAACAAATATATTACTAACGTAGCTGGACCGCCCAAAAAAATCAATAAACAAAAATCTGGAGATCTATTGGTAGAAGCGTTTAACGAAAAACAAGCAAAAGCGTTATTATCAGTAAAGAACTTCGGTGATGTTCCTGTGCAGGCATACGGGCACAGAACTTTAAACTACACTAAAGGAGTAATATTTAGTCCCGATTTAATCATGGTAACAGATGAAGAATTTAAAACTGAACTTAAAAACCAAAAAGTATGCGATGCTAAACGTATCGTCATAAAACGCAACCAACAAGAAAAACCAACAAACCTAGTTATACTTACATTTGATTCTCCTGTACTTCCTAAAGAAATAATAGCTGGTTATATTAAATGTGATGTTCGTCCCTTTGTTCCAAATCCTCTGCGTTGCTTCCGATGCCAGAGGTTTGGACACTCAAAAACAACTTGCCGATCTAATGCCGAAATATGTGCCCGTTGCTCTGAACCTGACCACGATAGTAATGCCTGCTTGAAGGAGGAGTGTTGTGCTAACTGTAAAGGTAGCCACACATCCTATTCAAAACAATGCCCTAAATTTAAATTCGAAAAAGAAGTTCAAACTGTAAAAATAAACAATAATATATCATTTCCTGAAGCAAGACGGATTGTTGACAGTCGCACGCCTCGAGCGAATATCTCTTATTCGGCTGCAGCAAAATCCTCAGAAACAAATTCAACAATTCCAATTAAGACAACCGCATCTATAGACACTCAAACAGAAGACATTAAAACAGTCATGACCCAAACGTCAAATGGAAACCAAGGTAATCTTAAAATAATAATACCCACTAAAGATAAACAGATTGCGCTTAAAACCGCACAAACAAATCAAATAAAAATCCCAGATATCTTTCAAAATAAATCGAACACAGTCGTAAACAATTCAAAGCCTTCTACTTCTCGAAATACTAATCCTGCTGTTCAAAGTGCCTCAAAAGGCCCCACGAACACGCTACAATCTACAAGCAAAACCATGCCGTCAGCATTACAAAAGATGAGAAAAGCAGACTCGAAAACAAAAACTGGACGCACTGATGACGTGCCTTTCACTAAACAAACAAAAAAACAGAAAAAAAATGTACCAATGTTTACCGACGATGCAGAGGCCACTGAAGGAAGTTCGGAAGAACTCGACAGTGGTGGAAAGATGGATGTGGAGAAGGGTTTGGAGATCCCTCCCCACCTCATTGCAAGATCTAAATTTCTGAAAAATCCTCCAAATCAACCTCGCTAAATAATGTCCCTAAAACTAATAAGTTGGAATTGCCATGGATACCGAGCACATACTGAAGATATAAAAACATTAATTAATACATATCAACCCGTCTGTATAGGATTGCAGGAAACCTTTCTCACACCAGCAATAGATTCAAGAATTAAACAATATGCATGTACAAGAAAAGACTACACACAAAGTACACATGGAGCAGGTGGAGTTGCTTTAATGCACTCTTGTCTTTTCCCATCAAGACGCATACCTTTAAATACCTCATTACAGGCCGTTGCTATTCAGATACAAATAAAATTTTTAGTTACAGTATGCTCTATTTATCTTCCTCCAAGTAGTGTAATAAACCAAAAAGACCTTGACGAACTAATAAACCAGCTTCCTACCCCATACATTATATTTGGTGATTGGAACGGGCACAACACCCTCTGGGGTAGTCGGGATAATAACACCAGAGGACAACAAATAGAAAAGCTCATTTTGGATCATGATTTATGTCTTCTTAACGACTCGAGCCCCACATACTTTCATATTCCATCTCGATCTTTTCAAACTTTAGATCTTGCAATTTGCTCTCCATCCCTTCTTACAAAATTTAGTTTTACTGTGGACAAAGATTTGCATAACAGCGATCATTTCCCAATTATTTTGACATACTCTGTAAATGACGCTACTTTTCCAAAACGTCCTATTCATTTTATTTTTGACAAAGCTGATTGGTCACTATTTATTTTAAAATCTAAATTGACTAAAAACATGGTCGAATTACAAGATATTGACTCTGCTATTGACGCAGTGACGGAAACAATCATTAGTGCAGCCGAGGTAGCTATCCCGAAAACATCTGGGAAGCTTCCTAAGCTATGGAAACCTTGGTGGAACGAGAGGTGTGCTGCAGATTATAAAGCGCAGAAAAAGGCCTGGAATATATTTCGGCGATATCCCTCTCAAACTAATTTAATTGCTTTTAAACATGCAAAAACCGTCGCTCGTCGAACACGACGACAGTCTCAAAGAGAATCTTGGAATAACTACGTTAGTAGTATCCAAGGCCATGTTTCTTCAAAGACTGTGTGGAGCAAGGTTAAAAAAATTACTGGTAGCTACAATGCTCGACAATCAATTTCTTTTTTAAATTTTAATAGCCATGTAATTTCCAACGCAAAAGATATCGCCGACACTATTGGCGGAGCTTTTGCTGAAGTATCATCTGATTCTTCATACCATCAGTCATTTGTTTTATATAAAGTTCGCGAAGAACAAAAGACGTTAGATTTCCGGCATCATACACTGGAAAACTATAACAATGATTTTAACCTTCATGAACTTCATTTGGCATTAAAAAAATCCCATCCCACATCACCTGGACTAGATAATATTCATTATCATATGTTGACTCATTTGGACGACGATTCTCTGGAGACAATTTTATTTCTTTTCAACAGAATTTGGCACGACCAATTATTTCCGAGTGCATGGACAAAGGCTGTTGTGGTTCCCATTCCTAAACCAGGAAAAGACCCGCAACATCCCAATAACTATCGTCCTATAGCCCTAACAAGTTGCCTTTGCAAATTAATGGAAAGGATGGTGAACGCCAGACTGCTCTATATCTTGGAAAAAGAGAAATGGTTCTCTCCATTCCAAAGTGGTTTTAGGCGTGGTAGGTGCACCATGGATAACTTGTTAAAACTAGAGTCTTCCATACGAGAAGCGTATGTTACAAAAAAGCACTTGGTCTCTGTTTTTTTCGACATGGAGAAAGCTTACGACCGGACATGGAGGTATGGAATCATGAGGGACATTCACCAAATGGGTCTACGTGGAAATCTTCCAATATTTTTAAACAATTTTTTAAAGACAAGGCTTTTTCAAGTGCGCATCGGTGATATTTTATCAAATACTTTTATTCAAAACGAAGGCGTGCCTCAAGGAAGTGTTTTAAGCGTCATGTTGTTCATCATAAAAATCAATGGCATAATTCATCAACTTCCTCCATTTGTACATGGCTCACTTTTCGTCGACGATTTCCAAATTCATTGTTCAGGCGAGGACATGAGGTTCGTTCAAAGGCAATTGCAAACTGCAATTTCTAATATAACGAATTGGACGAAAAGAAACGGGTTTATCATTTCAACAGAAAAGACAGTTGCTGTTCATTTTTGTAAAAGACGAGGACTACATCCAGATCCGGATATTTTATTAAATGGACATCCTATACCAATTTTAAATGAATTTAAATTCTTGGGAGTAATTTTTGATTCCAAACTAAATTTTAAATCTCACATTAATCAAGTTAAACGGAAATGTATCAATTCTCTAAATATTCTTAAAGTATTGACCCGTACTTCATGGGGAGCAGACCGTGCATCCATGCTTAGGATTTACCAAGCCTTGGTGCGGTCAAAACTAGACTATGGTTGCATGATCTATGGTTCTACAGCTAAAACATATCTTAAGCCTCTTGACACTATTCATCATCAGGGTCTTAGAATTTCCACAGGAGCATTCAGGACATCTCCGATAAATAGTTTATACAATATAACAAATGAACCTTCTCTGAAGTTTAGACGACAAAAATTGTCTCTTCACTATTATTTTAAAATTAAAAGCATTGAAAATCATCCACTACTCAACAAAGTCCTACATCCAATCTATAGCACCCTGTTTTCAAATAAGTTGTCCTATACTCCAACATTTGGTTTCAGAATTGGAGAAATGTTACAATCTTTAAATATTGATGATTTCCCAGTCTTGTTAAGAGGAGTTGAACCTCCACCATGGAAAAATGTAATTTTAACTTTTAATCATGATTTTACCCAATTTCATAAGCCATCAACTTCTCATATTGTTTTTAATCAGCTTTTTTATCTAAACAGACAACGGTACAAAGACTACCATCCAATTTTTACAGATGGCTCTAAATCAGATAACCATGTCGGATCGGCAGCAGTTTTTAACCGGTTTATAATATCTAATAAAATGAATATATATTGTTCAGTGTTTACCTCCGAAATTTACGCGATATATATGGCAATAACAAAATTATCTGATCTTCTTTACAAGAAATTCATTATATATACTGATTCGCGAAGTTGTATCGAAGCATTGCAAAATATTTCTCACAATAGTCATCCTCTAGCTTTACAAATAGTTAAAGAGTGTAACAATCTTTCAGAGCAGTCTTTTGATATTATTTTTTGCTGGATTCCGGCACATGTGGGAATTCAAGGCAATGAGAAAGCTGACGCAACAGCAAAAAATACTCTTATTTGCTCAGACAACTTCGTACCTTTGAATGATGCCAAACTAGCAGTTAAACAAGAACAATATAAAGTATTAGAACTAAATTGGAATAATCAAATTAACAATAAACTATTTTCTATAAAACCCACAATACAGCCATTTAAAGCAATATCATTAAATAGACGAATGGACGTAGTTTTAACCAGACTGCGCATAGGTCACACACGTCTCACTCATGTATATCTTTTATTTAATGAACCAGCACCGGTTTGTACCCGGTGCAATTGTCTTTTATCAGTTAAACATATTTTGTGTGTATGTCCAAATTTTAATATTCCAAGACTAAGCCATTTTGGTAGTACAGTTTTAACATTAAAAGATTTACTTAACGATGACCCTCATCAAAATTTATTTATTTTTCTGCAGAGTATTGGTTTTAGTGGCAAGATTTAATTTAGATTCGTAAACTAACAAATGTTTGGCGCAGCTTAGCCGAGTTTGGCTCTTGCGCCATAAAACTCCACCCAACCAACCAACCAACCTGTCTTGAACCTTTATATTATTCATACTGTATACTTCTCTTCAGTTTGATAATATATTTTTCGTATGGCTTGCACTTTTGGTCGTAGCATTTTTCGTTTTGTTTTCTTTTTCACAGTTAAATCCCCCCCGGTGCGACGGGCCGGTTTTTATATTATTTTTACATATATGATCATATTTTAGTTCATTTGGCGATATTTTATTAATTTGGCGAAATGTTTTATTCATTCGGTGAAATTTTAATTTATTTGGCGAAGTTTATTAATTTGGCGACAGTTTTTAGTTATTTGGCGACAGTTTTTAGTTATTTGGCGACATTTTGGCGATATTTAGTCATCAGCCAATCAGAATGCTCCTCGTACGTTACATAATATTAAAAATTTCCATTGTTTAAATTTTATATTTTGCATTGTTACATGTTCTCCATGTTAATCCTATGGAGAAGTTTCGAAAAAGGGGTTTTACACCCCCTTAAATCCGTTCGATCGGAACAAAAATAGCTTACTTTTCCTATTTAAGGCATTAGGAACAACTTCGCCAAATTTCTTCTCCATAGGTATACGGGAAGTTGGAGAATTAGTGATGAGTGATGAGTGGGTTTTTCGCATTTATATATATAGATTTGCTTAAAGGAGTAAACTTTTGCTTTTTGTAATACAATGGATATTTGTTGTAAAGGATACACATTGTGCAATTGCTGTTTAACCGATTTAAAGAGCACCTACCAATACCACCAAATACGCCAAGGAAGAGGTTATCAATTTCACTTATGCATTTTTTTCTCATGTATGTCATGTGACTTCTGTTCCAATTCAGAAATTTGGAGAGTATAAAGTTATTGGATAGAGGATGTCTCACTTAGGAACCTTTTGTGACAAATATCGGTTATATGGCATTTAACTATCCAGAATTCTCAATTGTACTGTTTGAGGAAAAAAATGTTGTCCTATTAAATTTTTGTTGTTGTTGTTGGATAAAAAAATATTCGCTTCAACAAACAAAAATTTAAAAAACAAAAACTTGAGCTTCCTGGTGAATAATAGCAGTGGACGAAGCATCTTGCAAATTAAAAACTAAAAAGGGAAAAATCTTTTTTTTCTCTTTAAACTAACTTTAAGAAAAAAAAGGTTTAAAAAAAATATGAACAAGTTGAACATATGTTAATATTTAATATTAATCTGTATTTTATTTATCCAAAAATATCGATTGATCGAGTTTTTATAAAATGTTCTTCTATCTCAAAATATTTTCATTGTTGGATATTGATTGTCTAACTACAATATAATTTCGTTTATTAAACTGCATAATTTCAAATGTACTATCTAAGGCTTGGAAAAAAGTGATCAAAACTTTAGCTTCCTGGTGAATAATAGCAGTGAACGAAGCATCTTGCTAATTAAAAACTAAAAAAGGGAAAATCTTTTTTTTCTCTTTAAACCACCTTTAAGAAAAAAGGACTAAAAACTGGGAAAAAAATATGAATAAGTTGAATACATGTAAATATTTAATATTACCTAATTTTATTTTTATTAAAAATTTTTAATTTGGATGCAATTTACAAATACTATAACTATATTTTTAGTATTAAATATTAAAATAATTTCAGCTTGTTCATAAAATTAAAAAAAAAAATTTACTTTTTAGCGGGTTTTTTCTTAATTTTTTTTTTAACATTTTATAGTAGGGTTCTAAGTTTTTTTTTCTTTTATGGATGCATTCTTCTTTACTTCAAGGTATATTACGCTTTTACTTTCAGGGTTACATTTACTCTAATTTCAATATAACATTAAATATTTACTTTTAGGAGTGCATGTTTTTTTCTTTAAAATTGTGCATTTTAACTTTAGTTTTAGTGGTACATTGAAAACTGCCTTGTTCATTGAAGTTTTTATCGTTAGGCTATAGATCTAGTGGCCTTGGTTTTCTGGGGTTACATCTTAATTCATGGGGTACATGAGATTTTGAAATTTAGCACACCAAAAAGCTTTATTCTGCATTAAATTTTAATTTCATCTGATCAAAACGCCTTTTTTTGCTGCTCCAAAATTTCAATTTTAACTGCTCCAAAACGCCTTTTTGCTGCTCCAAAATTCAATTTTACCTGCTCCGAACACTGCTCCAAAATGCATGAAGCTGGGCAACACCCCTGTATTTTTCGTAAGTATTCAATGCAATAAACAATAGTTTTACTGGCCATAACGGATATTATCTATGCTCTTAGCTAAAAGGCCGGGAAATGACATATCACAAGTATTCAATGCAATAAACAATACATACTTGCCTTTATGTACTACTTAGCATATACACAATATACGAAAAGTCATTTTCACCTAAAGATCGCTAGATCGTTGATTGTTTAGCAGAGCTGGCCGAATCAGAAAATTAAGCTGATAAGAACAGGCATTTTTTTATTGGACGACATAATTTTACACTGCTCAGGCGCCGTGAAGAAATCGGCGTAACGTGAATGAAAAAAATGTAAAACTTAAAAAAAAACTAACAACTACCCACCCTTAGTGGGGGCCACAAAAATGCGTATCGGATCAAAGGTCTTCTAATAAAAACTTAAATATTTAAAAAAATACGAAATCCAACAATTCTCCACCCTTAGTGTGCTGCAAAAGACTATATAATAAATGGGCCGGGAGAGTTTATTTTGGAGACAGTTCAAATTGGCTATCGCTTTCCCCAGAGTTGGATTGATTGTTTTTGGAACGACGATTCCTACCACTCCTTCCTCTTGATTTTTTGTTTCTTTTGGGGAGTAGGTGGTCATCCACCTCGGTGGGGTGGACAACGGGGCCATTGATGACGTGTAACAAGTCCGCTGTGGCAGCATTTCTGATTATATTGATTGCTGTTCCCACTTGGTCAACAGGTGTGGGGTTGTCCTGAGTGTTACAATAAAAATAAAAGGTGTGGGTGAGGAGGTGGGAGGACTTAGCATAAGTGCCAGAAGGGGGACGTGATTTTGAATGCACCATTTAGAGAAAGAGGCCGGATGTAATAGTGCTGTACAATAAGCGTGTGAACCCTCAGAGACCTAGACATGTTTAACATTAAATTGAATCTTAAAATTGCTTAATGGATTCTTGAATGATATAGACAACATACCTATTAAGGTAAGATTTAAAATGAGACATTTAAAAAAAAGCTAGCTTATCAATAACTTCATTATACATAAACTCAATCGAGTTTTTTTATCAAGAGTATATTTCCTAAATATACGAAATAGATTTATACGAACCATAAATGAATTAAATTAAATAATATAAAGGGACGATACCACAATAGAAGATGTCAGAGATGAGTTCTATTTTCCTTTATTTCGTGTTCTTGATTAAATGTTGTTCTTTCAGTCTGGCGTCTCTGCGTACTTGGTCATGGGTCTCAACGATATTTGGGAGGCGCATCAAGTGGGTTTCTGTAGAATGATGATGGAGACTAAAGATCGTAATTCCTACTACGAGGGCTGCCGTTGATTTGCACGGGGACTCTTTGTAGGAGGAATGCATGGAGGGTCCGGGAGTCAAGGGAATGATCCGGGCTTGTCATCACTTGTACGGTCACCATCCACCGGATGGTGATTGCTATGAAGGGCATCTCTACGTCAGGGCATCAGAATGATGGGGCATCAGTAAGACAGGGCGTCAGTATTTCGGGGCATCAGTATGACAGGGGCATCAGTATGACGGGGCATTAGTATGACAGAGGCATCAGTAAGACAGGGAATCAGCATGCCAGAAAGTGCATATTGGACGGCGATATGATCAGCATGGCGTCTTTGTTGAACTAACCCTACTTCGGGTTTCTGGGGTTATCTCGTGGAAATGAAGACTTTTCATTTCGATAATACATCTCAGTCCTAAGTCACATCTGACTGATGAAGATACGAATAATCAAATTATAACAACATATTGTAATTTACGGATGTAAATCGATGATCACGGTAGTCGCCAACCCGACGTGTCCTGCCATTTTATCGTTGAGATGAGAGCTAATTACAAAAACGTCTTTACATGACGGTGCCGAGTCAAAAAGTCGTGGGACGCTATCTCAGACGTTGCCACTCTCGGAAAGAGAAGCTCGCTTACACCGAGAAACTGCGCGTTGCCACTGCGCTAACTTTCGCCCATCGTTTCTTCGGAGTGCAAGCTGGGGAAAGAACACGTCACGGCGCGGTTTGGGCTCGGTGACGTTGGTAGGCACACAGAGTGAGTTGGAGATGCGAAGACGTGGCACTTATTAGATGAGTTCACAGTGTTGTAATGAGAAACGTTACAACACTGAGCATTGTCCGATTGGGAGAAGTCAGGGTCGTTAACTTCCGTTTGTTGCAGGAGGGGCCGGTTGGCATTGCCCCTTTGCCGAATTTCAGGTGGGATGTCTCCTTTGGAATATCATTCTTGAGTGTGTTATGGTCTCACTGACACATAGCTTCGTCAATTTTTTGAGATCTTTTATTAATGCATCTCCGAAGCACTGCATCATTCTTGGGTCCCATGCCCCAAGGGAGCCCACAACGATGGACTCAACACTCACGTCTGCAAATCGGTGTCGAAGATCGGCTGCAACTTCCCTCTACTTGTTCTCCTTTTCGGCACGGGTAAACGCTTGCTCCCGGTATTCATAGGGGACAATCACGTCGAGGATGATTGCAGATTGCCCCTTGAAGACTACGAGGTCCGGGCGCAGGTTCGATGTGGTGATTTGTTGGTCCCGTCCGTGTATCTTTCATCCACGGTTAAGGCCCCTTGCAATACGGTCAACGATTGCGTTGTGCCTCTTCGTCCGCATGGCCATGGCTGGAAGGCAGCTGCTCAGAACGTGTTGAAGGGTCTCATTACCTCTGTTGTATCTTCTGAACCTCCCGACACGTTGTCCCACGGCCTATTTGCATTGAGCCGCAGGAGGTTGAGGCGAGCTGAGTGTATGAACCTCCAGTCCGCAAACTTGGTGTAAGTGCCGGACCGGAGGAAGTGGTTGCTCGCCTTGTGCTGGGAGGTGAGTTCTATTTCTTTTACCTGGCTAGGAAGTCTTATCAGTTCCTCTGACCACTTTTTCCTCAGCTTGTTCTTCAGCTTTTGGCAAACTTTTGTTCTTGAAAACCTTCATCAGAGATAATCCACCTCCAGAAGTTCCCGGTACTTCCACCTTATCCCAAGTCGTGTTGAGGCAGCACGCGCATGTGACCAGGTAGAGGCAAGCGGGTTGGTTGTGAGTCGGAACTCGGGCAGTTCGTTATTGCCCGACAGGAAAAGTTCCACTAGTTCCGGATTAGCTTCCATTTTGGTTCTGGTGGTAGCGTGCAGAAGCAGATCGGCCCACGCCATGTCTCGGATAATTTCATCCCTCGAGGAGAGTAGCTTGTAAGCATTATCAACCAGCATTAAGTCGGATTCCTCGGCCAAGTTGGGTATGCCGGACAAATCATCCTCGGTCGCACCATACAAATACTGGTTGGCCGCCTCCTCCTCGACGTAGCCAACCAATTCGTCTATCAGCCGATAGTCACCCTTCTGGAACTTAGATCCCACGCACCCATTGCCCCAACGACAATGGCTTCCACAGAGATGTCCTTGAATCGGTGTCTCAGTTCATCCGCGACCTCGCTGTACTTGTTTTCCTTGTCCAAGCGTGCTCTTGTGAATGCCTGCGCCCTGTTTTCGTATGGGACTATTACGTCAAGAATGATCGCGGACTGTCCCTTGTGGATGACAAGGTCCGGGCGCAGGCGCTGCTGCGGGACACGCTGGTCCTAGGCGGAGCTTTTGTAGGAGGCGGAGCTTTAGCGTTTGGCAGATGTTTCTTTTGGCAGCCGTGAGGACGTCATCATCCACGACGAGTTCGATTTCCATGATCTTACGGCATCTCCACCTGATCCCAAGGTGCATGGGACCAGGTAGACGCCAGAGGGTTGGAGGTGGTCTTGAATTCCGGGGGCCTCATTTCCCCCCGAAAGTAAGCGCTCGACAAGCTCGGGGGTGGCGTCAAGACCTGTGTGGGTTGTTGCATGAAGGAGGAGGTCCCCCCAGGCCATGTCCTGGATCTTTTTGTCCCTAGAAGTCAGAAGCTTGAAGGCGCTGTCGATAAGAACGACGTCAGACTCCTCGGCAAGGTTTGGAATTCCGAAGAGGCCGTCATCTGTAGCGCCGTACAGATATTGGTTTGCAGCCTCTGGTTCCAGGTAGAGGGTTTCCTTCAGGAGTGGCCTCATCAGCTCATCAATGATTTTGAAGTCTCCCTATCGGAACTTCACAGTGCGCATTGCAAAACCAAGGGCATGAAAAAATAATGTTTTCATCGCATCAATTCTTTGCCAGGGAGCGAGTTTCGATGTGGTAATCCTCTTCCCAGCTACATGATCTCGCCAAGGGGGTATGGAGCTGGGGGGAGGAGGGGGAGGGGTTAGCGGCTCGTGGATTTCTTCGGGCGAACAGTAGAGGGCTGTTGGGAGAACTCGCCACCAGAGGAGTCATGCGGAAGGGAAGGTTCTTCCTGGTCACTTGAAGTGGCTCCCTGTAGAGGGCTGAAGCGATTTGGAGAGACGATGGGATCAGAAGTGGGCAGATTGTAGGCCGTCCCTCACGACCGGTCTTATCTCGCCCTTGCTTGTGCCTTAGTGAGGAGTTCCTTGGCACGTTTGTTATCCCTCTTGGACTTTGAGGAAGATTGATGTTCGGAGTCCTCTCAATCCTCCTGTGGTGAAGTCTGTGGTTGAACATCCCCTTCTTAGTATTTGAAGAGAAGTTACAACTCTCGCATTTGAATTTCCTCCGTTCATCCGTGTCACTTTCCATTAGGCTGCAGTTTTAAAGGCATTGATACGCGGGAGGCTGTTCGCATGGAGCAAAACTTACACTATTTGCGTGTTTCCTTGATTTCAACTCCATGGGCTTGGGCGAAATGGCGGATCAGTGAATGCCGGCACGCCATCCACATAGAACAGTGGAAAGGAACCACCCTGCAGCCTTCCTCCGTGTAAGGAAACCTTTGTCTTGCAGGGAACGAGATGTGCAGTATGTGACTAATTATGTATGTTACAAATTAACCACTATTAACATGTGACTAAAAATTAATGATGTATTATTTAACATGACTAAAAAACTAATGATGTATGAGTGTAACCTAGCCATTGCCGGTTCCAAGCCCGGATGAGAAATAGGGAGGACACTCGGACGGGTGATCGGACGCCTGTCTCCAGATAATAAATCTAAAAATGGGGATTCCTTTTCAAATTTTTGTCCCTTGTTCTCTCTCTTTCTTATCCCTTTTTTCCTAAAATATAATGCTTTAGTTTTATTTGGGGCCGCCTCAAGGTGAAGAGACTCAAGCTCCTCCTCTATAAGTTTCAGTAAAGAGTTTGTATTATGCTCGATGATCTCGCGGGTTCTTCCAAAAGTCAGAACCACGAGATCATCAGCAAACGCCTGCAAAAAATAAATGTCATTATTCAGGTGCAGGATATTATTAAAATACAGTAGCCACAGGGTTGGTGCAAGCACCGAACCCTGTGGTGCTCCCTTAACAATATTCGAGAAAACAGTTATGTTATTTTCAGTGCACATTACTTTTCTATTGCTTAAATATGACAAAATTAGAAGTTTTAGATACATAGGCATGTTAAGTTGATCTAATATATGAAACAGTTTAGGCCAATTAAGATTATCAAATGCAGATTTGATGTCGATTGTGATTAATGTAGTAAAACTATGATTAGTTTTTAATTTATTTGATTTATCATGACCGAAAGTACCAACTCACAACTTTTTAACTCTTGGAAGCCATATGGGAGCGGGTGTATAATTTTATTTTTTGTTGTCCAACCAGTGACTCTGTTTGTTATTAGTCTTTCCAGGATTTTAGCCAGAGTGTTCAAAAGGCATGCATATAAGGCGATAGCGCCGAAGGGTCCCTATCTGATTTCAGTAGGAAAAAAACTTTTCCTGTTTTTAAGACATTTGGAAATTGGCCAAAAAGAAAGCAAAGATCAAATGCTTTTATTAGTAGATTCGGGTGAAATTTAATAACTATTTTCCAGATAGTATAATCGATGAGATCGGGCCCGGGAGCCTTTCCCTTTTTCAGTCCCTTAGATATATAAATTTAAGATCTGTAAGTGATATTTTATTCCATGTTTCTGTATTTTTATAAGGTAAAAAATTAGTGGTTGTTGCTGAATCACCAAAACAATGGTTCATCAAATTAGTTAATTTATCTTCAAAATCCAGATTACGGTTTTCTGGGTCGTGGATCTGTATATCGCTATTTCTCTTGAGCTTTCCAAACGCTGTTTTGAAAGTAACGCCATAGCGTTCATTGTTTTCCGTACAAAAACGTCTCCATGACTGTTTTGGCTTTCAAGCTTTTTTGTTTATAGCATGTTCTATGTTTTCGAAAATAAAGGGTCGCGGACCCGATCTCATCAGTTGGGGCTTTATGCTTTCTAAGTGATATAATTTTCTTAAATAAGGCGGTCAGTCTATTCCTCTTTGTTTTCAATTTCTTTGTCCACCAGTTAAAAGTTTTAATAGTTCTTTTACTTTTTTTATGAATAGTTTCAATAGTTTTTAATTCTATGTGAGGGCAAACAGAATTACTGGTTTATACATCCATTTAACAAATTTTTAATTACTTATATTTAACTCGTTGATTAACAGACCTTAGTTATTTTAATTATTTATTTTATTATTTTAAAACATTGATCGGGTACTTAACCCTGAGATTGGGATTCAACTCCCTTAAAGTTTAGAATACAGTTGGTTTGTACTTGTTTAGTCAGTTTAAATTTTAAGTTTATTACGATTTGATTATGAAATTTATGTTTAGATTTCAATTTTAAATGACACATCGTTAAACAACCGGTATATACAAGAATACCAGTCGCAGCACAATACAAGTCAATTCGACTAGCCCCATCGCCGCCGGACCTGCGCTTTGCCGATTAAGTTATCTCATATTATTTTGGGCACAACACAAATTGAACACCCCTAGTCCAGAGG
Source organism: Troglohyphantes excavatus (assembly GCA_963932185.1). Classification (NCBI taxonomy): domain Eukaryota; kingdom Metazoa; phylum Arthropoda; class Arachnida; order Araneae; family Linyphiidae; genus Troglohyphantes; species Troglohyphantes excavatus. The sequence goes on along the minus strand of OZ010678.1, from coordinate 1,090,130 downwards.
GTAATATGAAGCACATAAATAGTTAAAAAAACACTTGAAGGCACAGAACCACAAGAATTCGATGCACAAAAATCGTAGTCGGAGACACGTTTTTACTCGAAGCACGTTTTTCACAAAAAGCACGCTTAAAATTCGACAATTGAAGTTAAAATTATGAAAATTAGTTCCACCACAAGCTAGTTACATACTTAACATTAATATCAAGATTATTTTACGTTATTTAATTGATTTAATATAAAAAACAATCATTAAGCTGATAAGAACAGACACTTTTTATTTTATAACAAAAGATTTACATTTGATGGACGCCATATATTTTGGCGGAACAGGCAAGCTGGTTGAAGTTAGAGGCTTAGAATTTTTAACAATCCCCCCCCCTCCCCCCCCTAGTGGTCGGCAAAAAAATGCGTATCAGATTTGCCAACCTCCAGGAACAATCTTACGAAAACTAAAGAATGAAAGAATCTTAAGCAAAGTATCATTTTACTGCCCACACCGGGCAGCTTGCAACAAGCAGTTCGTTTAAGTGTTTATGGATTTGTATTGGGCGCTGTTTTCTCGGATTGAGAGTGATCTGCATGTGAGGGAAGGGGGATTGGGTGCCCTTTTCCTAGATCCTCTCCGACCTCTTTGTTTGGTTTTTGTTGAAGTGAAAGAAGGGGAGTTCAGAGTGTCCGAGCATTCATCATCCTCAAAGACAGGGCCCAAGTGAATGAATGTCGAGGGTTTCTGAAGTCTTCAATGGTCAGGGTGACGACGCCAGCCACATGGGTGGCGCTATCCACTGGGGCCACTGGTTCAGACAGGGCCTGGAAGACGGGGGACGTCGAGTTATTTGGTGCGGTGGCGATCCTGATCACCTGCAGCTAGGAATCGACGAGGTGACCATTTGTTTGTTCGTGAGCAGCCACCTGTTGGGAGAAGTCCGGGTGATTGTCTTCCGGGTGTCTCTGGAAGAGGCGGGCCGCGTTGCCTCGGAGTTGGACCTCCGGCGGGATGTATCCAAAAACATGTTTTTGGAAGATCGTTCGTGAGTGGGTTCGTAGTGGGTGACTGACGCAGAGCTTAGTCATTTTTTTTAGGTAACGCTTGTTGATAAACCTTACAATCACGACTGGTGTGAGCGGGAGAACACGGTTCAGATAAAGACGGCCCCGCGTTCGTCTGGCGATCGGGGTCGGTAGTTTTGGTGTCCCAGGGGTTCGCGCTCTTCCACCAACTCCTTTGTCCGCCATTTAAAAGTTTTAATAGTTCTTTTCCTTTTTTAACGAAGAGTTTTCAAAGCGCATTCCGAAGTTGTGTTTACTAGATTTTCAAAGAAAATATTAAGATCATGCTGAGTTTGCTTCATCGTTCTCAGTATGAATCGTATTTACCAATTTTTACGACGGTTCTAAAGGAGTTGGATACGTTGGCTGTGGAGTAGTTATCCAGAACGCAACATATAGTTACAGCCTTCACTCTTTCTGTTCTGTTTACACTGCTGAAGAGGTGGCAATTTATTTTGCCCTTCAAATAATATCTTGCAGTACTCAACGAAAATACTGCATTTACACTGACAGCATGAGTGTCCTAAAACAGCTGGATAACTTTGACCCGTACTGCCATCCGATGGTGTCGAATATCTGCAATCTCGAACGGCAGTCAAGGGCAAACCACGGCGTGGATTGGAAGGAACAGGTTCTGTCCATGGTTAGAAAGTATTTTCACCAGTGAGTCAGTTGTGTCACAGTTTTGGGAAAGGATCAAGTCTAGTTCACCACGTTTCTCAAGTTTCGGTTGTAGTATACCCTTTGAGGGTGTTTATTTTTCCTTCTCCGGGATGAGGTGGAGGAAGTGGAGAAGTCCTCCAGGACCGCCGAAGAGGAGAATTCATCCAGGGGAGGAACTGACGAAAAGGGGAGTTCGCCTTGTGATGTTGCATTTTGGAAGGCGGGCTTTTCCAGAGAGGTTCCCATGATCTCGTCATTCAGCTCGGATGTTTGTTCATTTGTGGAGCTGGGCCTGTAAGAGACAAACAGGTTTTCCACCATCACGGATTGTGATTCAGTGGGAGGGGTCCTCTGTTGGGGTTTAGTTTTCCCTCTTCTTCCTCTTTTTCTAACCCCCTCAGGGGGTTTACTTTCTTTAAGTAAACACGGGCTTCACAACCCCGAGGTACCCTAGTGATCTATTCTACTTTCTGTTTCTTCTCCTCTTTCTCGTGCTTTTCCCTTTTTTCTTCCTCCCTCGTTGTGACTACCTTTCGTAGGTGAGGGCTCTCCATCAGAAGCTGTTGCCGCCCTGTTGCATACAGCTTCTGTTGGCGATTAAGTCGCCCACGTGTTTGCCGTACGTGGATACTCGTAACCTTGGAAATGAGGAGCCTGGTAATTGAGAGGATAGCGTCTTGGGTCAAATTTTGTACGTTTTACCTCAACACATTACTTCGGCCTTTGCTTCAGGCAAACGGGAGGTACATTGTGGTTCCCAGTGTATCAATCGGCTCCTGGTTAGGGTCGGCAGACCTGGCTGGGTGGAATCAAGCAAACGTTATGTCTTCTGGGACCCTCCCCCTGGATGACTGAACATTCAGGACCGGAGGCGTCTTCAGGCACATAGTGCGCGCGTATAGTTCCTAGTAAACCTGGTAGTACATTGCCGAGCGCACCCATTTTTTGTTTCTTTATTCATTATGTTTATTTTGGTTGCATGCCGGCGTGTACTATCCCTTGATTAATAAGGACTCCATGGTGGGTGGGACTCTAGGATCCGAAATTTCATTCTCCTTCTATGGAAATTAACAACCCCTCTCCTTCAGTGGAGCAACCATCGATACAATCTTGTCCAAGTACTTATAGATTCTTTGTTATGAGACGTAGTGAAGGTTCTTTTCACACCGTATCGCCTTTTCTCATAGAGAAAGGCATTTCCGGTTGTGTTGGCGAAGCTAAATCCATCAGCAAAATGCGCTCGGGCGATCTGCTAATTGAAGTTGCTACAGATAAACAAGCTGCATCACTCCTTAAATTGACTACCCTGGCTAATATAACGGTATCCGTGTCACCCCATACTACTTTGAATACTTCCCGAGGTGTTATCTCGGCAGCTGACTTACTAAATGTCCCTGAAAAGGAAATCCTTGAAAATCTTAGGAATCAAAAAGTATGCGAAGTTAGAAGAATAACCATCAAGCGAAATGGAGAAATACTGGATACTAAACACATTATCTTGACTTTTGAGACACCAACTCTCCCACAACATGTTAAAGCTGCCTATCTTCGTTGTCCGGTTCGACCATACATTCCCAATCCTTTGCGTTGTTTCTCTTGTCAACAGTATGGCCATTCTAAGGCTACATGCCGAGGAACCCAAACTTGTGCTCGCTGTGCTCAGCCAGGGCACGAAAGCGAAAACTGCAACAGAGAACAAAAATGTGTTAACTGCGAGGGTGACCACCCTTCCTACTTCCGAACCTGTCCGGTATGGGCTGTAGAGAAGGAGATAACAACTGTCAAATTTAAGGAAAACATATCATATCCAGAAGCTAGACGCAAAGTCACAGCTCGAACACCTGTAGCAGGAAAAAGTTATGCTTCTGCTACACAAAAGGTTATGAAAACCAGCAGCACACAAACAGACACAACTACCATACCTTTAACTAGATCACCTTCAAAACCTGTAACTAGATCTTCAACACCTGTAGCTAAATCTTCTTCCACTAGTATCTTTAAGCAAATAGATCCCAGACCTTCTATTTCTAAATCAAAAACTACAGCGAAATCTAAATCTTTTCAAGCTTTGAAATTAAAAACTGCGAGAGAAAGTTTTTCTCGCCAAAAATCGATAACATCTTTCAGGTTTCCTCATTTGGAAAAAGAAGCAGATGTGATGCTTCTGCACCCATCTGACGATGAGGAAACTTTAATGAACGAGGGTGATGTAGATGGCCTTTCGAACGCACCCTCTATAACGTAACATTCTTTATCTCTTGGAACTGCCGTGGTCTTCGACCCAAAATTGATGACTTAAAAACTCTCATTTCCACCTACAGTCCAGCATGTATTGCACTTCAAGAAACTTTTATGCGGTCTACTCAATCTGCTAAGATTCGTGGGTTTAATTGTACTCGTAAAGACTTTGTTTCTGGTACTACAGTGTCTGGAGGAGTTTGCATTTTCACTTCTCATAATTATCCCAGCACTGTAATCCCACTAAATACAACTTTACAGGCTGTTGCAGTTAAACTGCATGTTCAATCTCTTCTTACAGTCTGTTGTCTTTATCTACGACCCAATTCTAACATCTCTCAGCAGCAATTGAACGACCTTGTGGACCAGCTACCAGCGCCCTTTTTAATACTCGGTGACTTTAATGGCCACAGCACTCTGTGGGGAAGTGACAATACAAATCGTAGAGGGCAACAGATTGAGCAATTGATAGCCGATTACTCTCTTTGCTTGCTCAACAACAACGAGAAAACTTATTTTCACGAACCCACAAGGACATTCCACTCTCTCGATTTAGCCATTTGTTCTCCAACACTTTTGCCTTTTTTGAATTTTGCAGTTGCCAGTGATCTTTATAACAGCGATCATTTCCCCATCTTGGTCTCGCAAAATAGTCGTAGCAGAGGGGTCATTCGACCACCTGCTTACAAGTATTACCGAGCTGATTGGGTTGCCTTTTCTCAATTGGCACTAGTTACCGAGACAATGGTTACAGACGATGATATTAATATTTCCGTGGAAAACGTCACCGAGGTAATTATTAAGGCTGCTGATGCAACGATTCCTAAAAGTTCGACTCGGCAGCGCAAATTTTGCAAGCCTTGGTGGAACCCTGATTGTCAGTCGGCATACAAGAGACAAAAGAAATTGTGGAACATTTTTCGGAGATACCCAACTACAGTAAACCTCGTCGCTTTTAAACAGGCCAAAGCGTTCGCTCGAAAGGTAAGACGGCAGAGCCAAAGAGAATCTTGGATCAATTACGTCTCTTCAATCACTTCATCAACAACGAGCAAGCAATTATGGAGAAAGGTTAAGGCAGCTAATGGCCTCTACCAGGACTATTCGATTTCGATTTTAGAAACAGGAACTGCTGTGCACTCTTCGCCAGACGATATTGCCAATGCAATAGGTGAAGCTTTTTCGAATGTGTCCAGCTCGAATTCGTATAGCCCTGCTTTCTTAACAACCAAGAGACATGCCGAAAAAACTTGTCTTAATTTTAAAACTAAAACCAATCTCGATTATAATTGCAGTCTCACGATGATGGAGCTGAAAAAGGCGCTTTCTAACTCCAATAACACTAGTCCTGGACCTGATGGAATAACTTATCACATGCTACGCCATCTTACTACAGATTCACTTACGAATATTCTTCTTTTGTTTAATAGAATCTGGGAGGAACGAAAGTTTCCGTCTCTTTGGCAAACAAGCATCGTGATTCCAATTCTAAAGCCAGGAAAACATTCCAAAGATCCTTTGAGCTATCGACCAATCGCCTTAACCAGCTGCCTGTGTAAAACACTAGAGCGAATGATCAATAGACGCCTTATTTATCTGCTTGAAAAGAACAAATGCATTCCTTCATGCCAAAGTGGCTTCCGTAAAGGAAGATCCACACTTGATAACATCGTGCAGTTGGAAACGCAAATTCGAAACGCATTTGTAAGGCAGAATCATCTGGTCTCAATATTTTTTGACGTTGAAAAAGCGTACGATCGCACGTGGCGCTATGGTATTCTCCGAACTTTGTTTGATTTTGGTTTTAAAGGAAATTTACCTCTTTTTATACAAAACTTTTTATCTTTTCGTTCCTTTCAAGTTCGTGTAGGTGACGTTTTGTCACGTTCTTTTATTCAAGCTGAGGGAGTTCCTCAGGGTAGTGTTTTAAGTGTCGTTCTTTTTACCCTTCATTTTAGTAATATCATTCACTCGCTACAACCATACATTCATTCTTCATTATACGTTGATGACTTGCAGATCTCATTCCAGGGATCCGATATGCGATTCATTGAAAGGCAGCTTCAATCTGCAGTCAATAACTTGATCAAATGGTGTGACGAGAACGGTCACACATTATCACAGACCAAAACTTGTTGCATGCATTTTTGTAAGAAGCGAAACCTACATCCAGATCCCGAAATTTCCATCCGTGGTTCACAAATTCCCGTTGTGAGCGAGATGAAATTCCTCGGTGTCATCTTTGATAACAAGCTCTCCTTTCGCCCCCATGTACTGCACTTAAGGGAAAAGTGCGAAAAATCGTTGAATATCCTGAAAGTGTTGTCTAATACCGCATGGGGATCCGACCGGACCTCGTTACTTCGGGTTTATCAATCTATTATTCTCTCACGGATTGATTACGGATGTGTGGCTTATGCATCGGCTATTGACTCAGTCTTACGCAGATTAGACACTGTCCACCATTCTGCCTTAAGAATTTGCACAGGTGCATTCAGGACATCGCCTGTCAACAGTCTCTACGTAGTGAGTAATCATCTTCCACTTGATTTTAGACGAAGAATGTTGTCTGCATATTTTTATTTTAAAATTTTATCATTACCATCGCATCCTTTGAAGAGCATGACTTTTTCTCCTGGTTTAAATCGACTTTATAACGCTCGTCCATCTCACACTCGTCCCTTCTGTGAACGGACAAAAGGTCTACTTAATGACTTGAACCTTGGTGATATCGAGATCCAGCAGAGCGAAATGTTGCGTTTCCCGCCATGGGATATCCCAATTTGCACTTTTATCAACCCCTTCGCAGACTATACAAAAACTGATACTGCTGCTGTTGTTTATCAGCAATTATTCGAGCTGCATCGTTCTCAGTATGAATCATATTTACCAATTTTTACCGACGGTTCTAAAGGAGTTGGATACGTTGGCTGTGGAGTAGTTATCCAGAACGCACCATATAGTTACAGCCTTCACTCTTCCTGTTCTGTTTACACTGCTGAAGCGGTGGCAATTTATTCTGCCCTTCAAACAATATCTTGCAGTACTCAACGAAAATTCTGCATTTACACTGACAGCATGAGTGTTCTGCAACAGCTGGAGAACTTTGATCCGTATTGCCATCCCATGGTGTCGAATATCTGCAATACTCTGAATAATTTAAAAAACGCGGGTTTTGATATTTTGCTTTGCTGGATCCCTAGTCACGTGGGCATTTTAGGGAATGAACTTGCAGATACTGCAGCAAAAACTGCATCCGTTCCCCTGCAGCAAGAAGTCCCTTTCACAGACATGAAAAAATACGCTAAAAACACTATTAATTCTTTGTTTCAAGAATTTTGGGATTTGCAAATTGCCAATAAATTGCATTCCGTAAAGCCCATAACTAAAGAATGGCCCATTGCCCCAGTACGCAAGACCGATGTCAAGTTGACTCGTCTTCGTATTGGGCATACTCGCTTTACTCATCGCCATTTATTTCTTAATGAAATCCCTCCTTCATGTCAATCATGCTTATCTGTTTTTACTGTTCATCATATCTTAATTGTCTGTCCTGTTTTTAACCAACAACGCATGAAATTTTTTAAAAGCACCATCTTAAATCTGAAAGATTTAATTGGAGAAGTTCCCCATTTAAATCTGTTTTCCTTTCTAAATGAGGTTGGCTTTATCAATCACATTTAAATTTTTTCTTTTAAACTTCGTCTGTTTTTAAGTGTTTATACAATGTTGCTGGTCAACAATTGTTAAAATGTAAATAGTGTATATAGTGTCTAACAAAACATATTTTTTGTATTTATTCAAATATTTTTAACCTTTTACCAAAATTGTCAACATTTACAGTTGATCTAAATATATTTTTATCCTTTACAACGTTTTTAATTTTTGAAACTGATACTTTAGAGGCCTCACTATAAAGAACTATATTGTCGTGTGTTTGGCGCAGCATGGCCAAAACTGGCCCTTGCGCCACTAAACTCTAACAAACCAAACCAACCTCTTTTTCTAACTTTCTTGGAAGGGGAGGGCGAGTTCTGACCCGGAACAGGTGGAGGAGCGGTCTCTTCTGCTTGGTGGTCTTCGAGAAGGACTGTTCAGTGATGGGCATCCTGTGACGTTCCTGAGTCCGGATCATAGACAACTGGAGAATCAGGCGGGAGAAACTCGGCCTCATCCTGTTGGTTGATCGGTTCCTCGAATTCCGGGAAGTGGCTGACGCAGAGCTTCGTCATCTTCTTGAGGTATTTGCGATTCACACACCGACGAAGCACCGCATCATTCAGCGGATCCCACGCACCCAGAGCTCCAACGACGATGGGCGCGGCTTGGCCAGTTTTGGCCCTTGCGCCATTAAATCCCATATAACCAACCAACCAACGACGATGGCTTCGACCGAGATATCTTTGAAACGATGGCGCAGCTCGTCTGCCACCTCTCGGTATTTATTCTCCTGTTCCTGGCGTGCTCAAACGAAGGCCTGCGCTCGGTTTTCATACGGGACAATGACGTCAAGTATGATTGCAGACTGTCCCTTGTGTATTTCCAGGCGCAGGCGGGTGGTTGAGACGGCGAGCTGAGTGAATAAATCTCCAGTCTGCAAACTTGGTGTAAGTGCCAGACCGGAGGAAGTGGTTACTCGTTCGATGTCGAGAGGTGAGCTCGATGGCCTTCCCTTGGCTGAGGAGGCGGATCAACTCTTCAGACCATGCTTTCCGGAGTCGTTGTTTAAGCTTCTGGCAGATATTGTTTCGATTTGCTGCCGTGAGGACGTCGTCTTCCACCACCAATTCAACTTCCATCAATTCTCGGCATCTCCACCTGATCTCAAGGCGCATGGAGGCAGCACGCGCTTGAGACCAGGTAGACGCCATTGGGTTGGTGGTGTTGCGGAATTCTGGTGCTTCATTTTCTCCTGACAGGAAGCGTTCCACAAGTTCGGGTGTGGTTTCCAGACCAGTTCTTGTGGTGGCATGGAGTAGGAGGTCTCCCCAGGCCATGTCCTGGATCTTTTCATCTTTGGATATGAGGAGTTTGAAGGCACTATCAATCAGGACTACGTCGGGCTCCTCGGCGAGGTTTGGGATACCGAAGAGCCCGTCGTCTGTTGCACCATACAAGTACTGGTTCGCCGCTTCTGGCTCCAAATACAGGGTTTCTTTGAGTAGGGGGCGAACCAGTTTGTCGATGATACGGAAATCACCTTTGCAAAACTTGATGGTTCTCATGGCGAAGCCAAGGGCCGGGTAGAAAAAAGTTTTCATGGCGTCTACGCGTTGCCACGGAGCAAGCCTTGAAGTGGCGATTCTCTTTCCCAGCTCCATGACCTCGCCCAGGTCCGAAAGGGGGGTTTGCAGCTGGAAGCCTATAGGCGACCCGAGGAATGAGGATTCTTCACCATCGGACAGCGGGTGGATGGCTTCGCCTGCGATTTTGAAGACAGTTGGTCTCATCCCCGACGGAGTTTCCCTGGAATAGTGGAAGGAGATACATTTCGCCGGATTAACTTGCAGGTTTAGCTGAACAGCAAGTGCGGCCAGGAGGTCCAGTTTCGTCTGAAGGTCTTCCGGGGAATTCCCAATCAGTGAGATGTCGTCCGTAAAAGCAAGGACGCGGTGATCCGGCTCGATTCCCTGCAACTTATGGACGATGGGATCAATAACCAGGTTGAAGAGGATCCCACTGATCGGGCATCCCTGACGAACTCCGGCATTGATAGGAAGGCTAATGGTGATGCCGTCCCCGGTGACAAATTCCGTCGTGGTGTCAGCATAGAGGCCCTCAATGACAGATATGATTCTCTCCCCATTCCTGCATTCCGAAGGGCGGATGAGATTGCCGAATGGGAAATGGTTCCGAATGCGTTTGTTAGGTCTATTTGAGCAACGCAGAGGGTGGACTTTTGCATTCTTGCTGTAGTGATGGCTTGTTCCACCACAAAGCGATGCTAGAAGACTCCGTCGTACGGCATGAAACCTTTTTGAGATGGGGAGAGGATTTCATTTGTCATCAGCCAGGTGGAAAACCTGGAGGCCAGGCACCCCGTGTAAAGCTTGTAAAGAGAGCAACACAGGGAAATGGGCCTCCAGTTGGCTATGTTCTCGGGGTCACCCTTTTTGAAGATAAGAATAGATCGATACTTTTTCCAAGCCTCTGGAATTTTCCCTGAAGACATGCAGATATTCAGGATTCTGGTTAACACGTGTGCTTCTGGATCCGTATCCTTCAGGTGGGCATACGTCAGCCTGTCAGGGCCCGGGGCGGAGTTCTCAAAACGTGCCAGTCGCCTCCTCACTTCCAGGGGGGTGAATGGGTTGGTGTCCATTTCCGGATGGCCCGATGGAAAAGTTCCCACCAACACCTCCTCCTCATAGTCGCGACGCTGGAAGGCCTGGGTGAAGTGCTCCTCTACGATGTCAGATGTGAGGTGGCACTTTCTGGATTCACCTTCGACTATGAGGCGGATAGCCCGACGCCTGTTTCCAGTATAGAGACGCTGAATAATCTTGCAGTTCCCGGCGTCAATTGGTTGGGGGATGAAGGAGCCTTGGTCCGGAGAGACTTGTGGAAGGTGGGCTGCCACGGAGATGACTGATGTGATTTCAGACAGGACACGTTCGAAGTCGGTCCAAGCCTCGTCTTCGTTGATCCTTTGTTGGATGTCATTGAGGGGATCCCTGAAGCCTCGGAGGGGGGAGTTTTCCTTGACATCCGGGGTCTGCAAAAGTTGGATGTGCTTATGTAGTTTTCAGAGAAGGAAATTTAGAATATTTTAAAACTGTCCGACTGTCTAACAATGCAACAGTATTTCTAGCAGAATTGTATGCCCTTCGACTGGCTATTATTTGGGTTTACATTCACCTGCAAAAATTCGATTCCTGTAGAATTTTTTCTGACAGCCAGGCAGCACTTAAGAGCTTATCTCGAATAGAAGATACTCATCATTGGACATCTGAAAGTCAACAACTACAAAACTAATCAGCAAAGGAGTAACAGTATCATTCCACTGGATTAAAGCGCATGTGGGGAACATGGGCAACGAAGAAGCAGATCTCCTTGCAAAGGAAGCGACTACATCAACTCAAATTGAATGCGTAGTCAAATATTCAAGCCAACAGATTTCAAACTTATTAAAAAAGGAAAGCATTCAAGAATGGCAAAAAGAGTGGAATGTATCAACGAAGGGAAGACATACATTTGATCTCATCCCCATTGTGACCCTCAAACGATGCGAAACCAACTTCTTCCTAAATCAATTCATCACGGGGCATGGAGTATTTCCCACGCATCAAGCTAGACTTTTTAACGGAAATCCCATTTGCCCTTTTGACCAAGAGCAAGGAGACACTCGACACTATACTTATCACTGTGGGGAATATGAACATCACAGATTCAATCTTCTACCACTAAATTTCGCAGCTCTCGACATGAAAACTCTCTTACTGAATAAGAACAATGTACACTTCTTCCAAATCATAGTGCAGTCCCTGTTGGAAAAGATGAACATTTAAATAGAACTGTTACATATATGTTTTTCCAGAACTTTACCTTCCAGGGCAATGGATTATGATTTCTCGAACTCTTTCAAATATGAAAAATGTCACTCACCAATGGACTTTGTTTTTGTGCGTGTTTTTTTCTTTTTAGTTTTCTTTTGTTTTCCCTCTGAGAGTTTTACTCCCAATACTGAGATATATGTAAAAGTTGATTGATACTTTATGTGAAACCTCCAAGAGCGTGTTGCTCATTTCTCACTTGGAGTGTGTAAACAACCATTGTAATACCATTCTATGGAGTGTAATTTGTCACTCTGTAGTGACGATAGAGTCAAAATTGGCCACCTGTATATCCCTCGGGAGTGGGCAGGAAATAAAACTTATTATTGACATCCGGGGTGGGATCTGGAGTCGATTCCATTACCGCTTCCTCCTGGCCTGCCTCGTCCATTTGGTCGATGATGATGGTTGCTTGGGAATCAGAGTATGAGACGGGATTGGTGGGAGGAGGACTATCCGTGGATGTGAACTGGGAATCATTTCCCGGAGTGGAGTGGTGGGAGGAGTTACCATTTCTTTTTGCTGTCTGAGAACGATGAGGTGTCGGGTGAACTCCACCAGGGAGAGCAGTTGCATTCCTTCCTTCCTCCGTGTCCTCGTTCTGAAAAGCCTCAAATCTGTTGGGGATCCGCTGTGGGCAGATTGTTTGCCGTCCTCCAGGTCCTGTCCCCTCTTGCTCTTTCTTGAGCTTTCGTTAGAAGCTCACGGGCTCTCTTGTTTCCCCTTTGGTTTTTCTGGGGGAGCTAGATGTTTTGTGTGCGGTCGATCCTGGTGCGGTGCTGGCGATGATTGTAGATTCCTTTTTTCGTGTCAGATAAGAAGCTACATTTTTCACACCTGAATCGCCTTGATTCACCTGTGTCTTCTGACAAATGCAGAATGTTCCAAGTTCTGACCGGGTCAAGTGGAACTCCCATGGGGTCGGACTGAAGGTTTTGTTCAGAAGACCCAATTGTTCCTCGGTCTGTCTCCCTGTCTTGGTGGTTTTTGTCGTTGGCCGTTTTCACTGGGATTTGTTTTGTTCATCCTGTCACGTTTGATGCGACTCTTCAGGTTTTCTTTCTTTGGCACCGGGCGTCGCACGGCGAAGGTTTCACCTGTTGACCTGACAACTCCTGAAAGGCTGCGGACCCTGTTATAAGATTTTGGCTGTCGCCTGGACCAAGGTCATGTGTCCCTTTGTTGTTCCCAGCGGGATGTCTTTCGGTGGAACTTCAAGGTCTCGATGGGGTCCTTTTCGCTTGCTCTTGACACGAGGTGTTGAATTCGAGGTCTTCCTGCGTCGTCGTCGGCGTGTCCTTCTCCTCTTCTTTTCTGTTCCCGATTCCAATCTCTCGGTCGTGTCGTTGTGGCCAAACGTCACAGTACGGAGGTGGAGGAGCATCACCGGGTGAGGAGTGTGTTTGCCCAGGGTTAAGAACCCAGTTCCGGAAGCGGGGTTTTGGTGTGGAGCCGGTGGGTGTTTCCTGGAAATTTGGAAGCGAGCAAGAAGAGTCAACGAGTTCGAAGCTCGGGTCGACAATAGACAGCTCCTGTTCCGATTCTCAGGAGAGGAAGAGGACTCTCCGCTCAGGATCCAAGGGGTGGATGTCCTCGAGGACGGCAGTGCTTGTTGAGGGAGTGTCAAAAAGGTTTGTGGGGCCGTCGCGGAGGGGAGACCAGGGGGTGTTGAGCAAAATGTGACATGTCTCACCTGTTTTGAGACGCTTGAGTTCCGCGGTCCTTGTTGGAGGTCCAGATTGGAGAGTTGGGGAGCAGGAGTCCCTTGCTTGGTCGTGTCGACTTTTGGCTTTTTTTTTCGCGCCCAGACTCGGGGCCCACTTTGCCCCCGCTTACCAAAGGATAGAGAGTCCCCAGGGGCAGAGGCTCAGGCAACTAGGCCTATGAGCGTTTAATGGCCCGGGTCGGGAAAATTGGCCCCCTCACTCCGGAAGCCCAACAAGCCCCCTAAGATACAGATAATATTTAACATAAGTATAATAGGCAACGGCAGGTTCGACCCAAACCAGGAGTCGGCCAATAAACAAGAATAAGTATAAGGAAGTTCGATTTAACTTGTTGCAACATATTCTACCCCAAATTGTCAACCCAATGACAATCACATACATAACAACAAACAACACATTAATAAAAAGTGGCAGTGAATTTCTTCCCAAATTATAAATCCAAAGGGGCAAACCCCAAAACCATAACCTTGCATTCATTACTGACAAAAAAAAAAAAAAAGCCAAAGCAGATGTAAACAACATCCATTACACAATGGGAGTGAATTTATCCCAAAATAAACACGATTTTCCACGAGTGTTGGTTGGGAATCCTTGGATTGGTTCACGTTTTTAGTTCTCCCTCTCCGTCCTCTCTTCCTTGTTCTGGAGGAAGGGGAAGGTGGGGACGTTCCAACATCCGGAGCAGGAGGCGGAGCATGTTCTCATCCCCACGGCTGCATCTGCGGCAACCTCTCGACGAATCATCCCACGGCTTGTTGGCATTCAGCCGTAGGAGATTAAGGCGGGCGGAGCGGATACACCTCCAGTCGGCGCCCCCTCAGGGGGCTCACATCTTGTGAGTACGGGCTTGGCAACCCCGAGGTACCCTAGCTGGGCCTAGCATTTTTCGTTCTTTCCTTTTTGCGACGGCCCTAATTTTGTATAATTTTTGTTAGTTTTTTGTTGATGATACGTTTCGTAATTCCTCATTTCGTTATATGGATCTTTTACTTCCTTTTGGTTTCTTTGTGCGTTGGTATTCTTATTTGCAATATACAAGAATTAGTGTTAACCCTTCTTGAGTTTGTTTTGTATTATTTACAGTGTCACATTATTTGACCCGCATGTTTGCCGTGTGCGGCGACTCGTATCGGGGGAAAGTGGAGTCCTGGGGTTCCTGCGGCGCCCCATATCAGGACGGGGTTAAGTTCCTGGGGGCGCTGTTGCGTGCCCTTTGGTCCATGCTTCTCCGTAGACGAGCGGCCGGAGTGAGCCCGCTTCCGGTCAATCGGCTCGCCTAATGACACTGCAGTCCGGTACCACATTAATCTTTTGTGGTGCCGGACTTCACTGGAATTTGGACTTTAAGGGTTAGTGCTGCAGTTAGGAGTGCCCTGGGTGAACTGGCGGATTACGCTCCGAAGCTGTAGTACTATACCACGGTGGTACCTTAAGGTGTGTGCCGAGGCTGGGTTTCTTTTTGTTTTGTACTTTTTGTTTATTTTTCCAGAGCCGGTAACTGCCTTCCCGTGTGGGGCTCCATGGGGGGTGTGGGGCCACCGTGATGAACTCCCTTTCCTTTATGGATTCTAAAACGTGTGCCCTGGTGACGGCCTTAAACCCACCAACCCCAACCATTTCTATTACAAATACAGTGTTTGAAAAGTCTACGCCATTGTTCATTGTTTTGCACACCGAAAACGATCAATTCCGAAACATGTCTCCTTTTCTTATAAATAAATATATACAGAATTATGCTGGTACTGTAAAAGACATAAAAAAACAAAAATCCGGTGACTTGCTGGTGGAAGCAGCAAATGAAAAACAGGCCACAAGTTTACTTGCAATCAAAAAGTTTGGTGAAGTTGAAGTTCAGGCCTCAGGGCATAAGACCCTTAACTACACCAAAGGTGTCATTTCTAACCCTGATCTGAGAATGGTTTCTGACGAAGAATTTAAATGTGAGCTAAGATCTCAAAAGGTATGTGATGCCACGCGAATAAACATCAAACGCGATGGCAATATCTTGCCAACCAACCATGTTATACTCACTTTTGACACCCCAATATTGCCCAAACAAATTACAGCTGGATATATCAGATGCGAAGTAAGACCTTTCGTACCAAATCCGCTGCGCTGCTTCCGTTGCCAGAAGTTTGGTCACTCGAAGTTCGCATGCCGCTCTCGAGTGCCAATCTGTGCCCGTTGTGGAGAACCTGATCATGAAAGTAACAATTGTACAAATGCTGAATGTTGCGCAAATTGCCATGATGACCACCCAGCATATTCAAGACGTTGCCCTAAATTTATATTCGAAAAGGAAGTTCAAACAGTCAAAACCAATCAAAATATTTCATTTCCCGAAGCAAGGAAAATAGTTGAAAACCGATCCCCACGATCAGGCATTTCCTACGCAGCTGCAGTTAAAACCTTCAAATCAGTCAACACACAAACTGAAAATATCGAAACTGCAATTACACAAACAGAAACCCATGTAATCACACCTAGCCAAACCCAGCAAACCAAAAATGCAACAAACCAGACTAAAATCCCAGCTATTCTTCCGCTTATTGCAAGTACCTCTTTAAACAAATCAACTGGTAGTAAATCTACATCCAGCAAGTCGACTGCACAAACGGCAAAAAGATCAAATAAAAATAAATCTGAACCACCAATCCTAAATGCTCCAAAACCACAAATCATGTCAAAAGTGAGAAAACCGGGCCCCCTATCAAGAACAGGGCGAGCCGAAGACATATTTGTCAAAAAGCAAAAAATAATGGAAGACAAAGGTAAAGCAAATAAAAAGTTCGATGTCAGTAGTGAAGATAGCAGTGAGGAATTCTCAGACAACGGAGCCATGGAGGTTGAGAAGGGATTGGAGATTCCCCCAAACCTCTCTCCGAGATCGAAATTCTTCAAGGGCCCCCTAAGACCTTAAGCGCACATAATGGCCATAAATATTGTAAGTTGGAATTGTCACGGGTATCGTAGCCATACGGAGGACGTAAAAAACATAGTCAACAAATATCAGCCTGTCTGTATAGGACTCCAAGAGACATATTTAGCTCCATCAGTAAAAACAAATATTAAGAGATATACATTTACAAGAAAAGATAATGTGCAAAATACACGAGCAGTTGGCGGAGTTGCGTTGATGCACTCCCAGGCTTTTCCATCCAAGCCTATATCTCTAAGTACACCCCTACAAGCAACAGCAATACAGATTCATATTAAATTTTTAATTACAGTATGCTCAATTTACCTCCCTCCAAGTGTTACCATTCAGCAAAAAGATTTAAACGAACTCGTGGTCCAACTTCCAGCACCCTTTATAATCGTCGGTGACTGGAACGGCCACAATGTGCTCTGGGGCAGCCCAGATAACAACTCACGAGGGCAGCAAATTGAAAAGCTCATTACAGATCATGACTTGTGTCTTTTTAATGGTACTAGCAGTACATATTTTCACATTCCGACTCGAAGTTTTCATACATTAGACCTGGCAATATGTTCACCTTCAATTTTTACCAGATGGAACTTTAGAGTTGACAATAATCTGCACAACAGTGATCACTTCCCTATCATATTGACATACTCTGCTAATGACGCTTCTTTTCCCACTCGACCAATTAATTTTATATACGACAAAGCCAATTGGCCACTATTTGAAACACTATCTCAACTCAATCAGAACATGGTTGACCTACCAGACATTAACTTGGCTGTTGAGGCTGTCGTATCTTCTATCATCAGAGCTGCTGACATAGCAATCCCAAAAACATCTGGGAAGGTTCCAAAACTATGTAAGCCTTGGTGGAATGAAAAATGCTCCGAAGCCTTCAAAGCCCAAAAGAAAGCATGGAACAAGTTTAGAAGATACCCTACACAAGTAAACTTAATCTCTTTTAAACGTGCTAAAGCTGTTGCTCGCCGAATAAGGCGACAAAGTCAAAAAGAATCATGGATGCAGTATGTCAGTGGTATTAACAGCAACGTCTCCGCCAAAACAGTTTGGAATAAGGTTCGGAGAATCACTGGCAGCTACAAAGCTGAACAAAATGTATCTTTTTTAAATCATACCCTCAGGGGGCTCGCATCTTGCGAGTACGGGCTTGGCAACCCCGAGGTACCCTAGCTGGGCCTTAGCTTTTTTCGTTCTTTCCTTTTTTAGCGAAGGCCCTACCAAGTGCACGATTTTTAGTTTTTATATTTTGTTCTATCGTTCAGTTTTTCATCTGTTTATGATTGTTGGGTTTTCCTTACTTATATTTCAGTATTGTTTCGTGGGTTCAATTTAGTTGTTTCACTTTTTGTATTAATTCTGACAGTTTATATTGGTTTCTGTCAGATTATCTGACCTGCACGTTTGCCGTGTGCGGTAACTCGTATCGTAGGAAAGTGGAGTCCTGGGGATCCTGCGACGTCTCGTTTAGGACGGGGTTTTGTTTCCTAGAGACGTCGTTGCGTTCCCTTTGGTCCATGCTTCGACGTAAACGAGAGGCCAGGAGTGAGCCCGCTTTTGGTCAACCGGCTCGCCTAATATCACTGTGGTTCAGTACGCCATGTGAATTTCTCCCCTGACGTGCTGGACACCACTGTTATTTGGCATTTAAGGGCTAGTACTGCAGCTAGGAGTGCCCTTGTGGATCCACACTTCGAAACTGTAGCACTATACCCCGGTTTTACCCCCGTGGCAGTGTGGCACTGCCTCCCCTTGTAGGGCTCGGTGGTGGGCGGGGCTGAACCGGGATGAACACCTAAACTCATATGGATCCTAAAACCCATGCCCTGCCGGAGGCTTTGTATCCGGCGACCCCATCAAGTGTTACTATTACTACAACTTCTATTGACAATTTATCTCAAACTATACAAAATGCAAAATTTCTTATGATTACCTCCCCTGACCATATTCTCGGTACCATGTCTCCATTCTTTATTCAGAAAGGTTTACAAGGCATCTGTGGAAATCCTAAATCAGTCAAAAAACTTAAATCTGGCGACTATTTAATCGAAACTACATCAGCAAATCAAACCAAAAACTTACTCTCAGCTACTAAGATGGGAAACTTAACCATCTCTGTATCACCTCACAATAGTCTAAATTCCTCTAGAGGTGTCATCTCAGAATCTGATCTCCTGACTGTTCCTGAAAAGGAAATTGAAGCCGAGCTTTCATCGCAAGGCGTGACTAACGTTCACAGGATCACGATGAAAAGAGATGACGCCATTATTCAAACCAAGCATTTAATTCTTACCTTTAATACCCCTGATCTACCAACAAATATTAAAGCTGGGTATCTTAATTGCCCAGTCCGACCCTATATACCGAATCCTTTGCGCTGCTTTAAGTGCCAAAGGTTCGGTCATTCTATTAACACATGTAGAGGAGTAGAGACTTGTTCTAGATGCTCCAATACTGGCCATTCCTTCCAGAATTGCACCCTTCCACTTAAATGCACAAACTGCGAGGGTGAGCATTCTGCCAACTCTCGCATCTGCCCAAAGTGGAAGGAAGAAAAAGAAATTCAGGTTGTGAGAACAACCCAGAAACTTTCTTACATGGAAGCCAAAAAGCAAGTCTCAATCTCTTTGCCCAAACCTAACTTATCATATGCAGCCGCCACTAAAAAATCCACATCCTCAATCGCAATTCAATGCGAAATATCAATAGATCAGCCAACTACAAGCAATAGTCGTCAAACTATTTCTAAAACTCCACCCACTCCTGTTTTATCCAAAGGTACAACTACAACTAACAAAAATATTGTTGTTGAAGTTGTATCTCCTTTAACAGCTCTCAATAAATCCCTTAAAAATAAAAAAGCACAATCCGAAAACAACAACACTAAAAAACCAAAGAAACCCAGAACCCCCATATCACACAATATCCCTTCAGACTCCTCTGATGCTGCAGATATGGAGGTAGAGCCTGGTATGGAGACGCCAGGTAATCTCGCTCCGAAACCAAAACCAATAAAGCAGCCCTCAAACCCCATAACCTTCCCATAATGGCCTGTGTCTTTTTGTGGAATTGCCGCGGTTTTCACCAGAACTCGGTAGACGTTAAAAATATTATTGATGAATACCATCCAATCTGCTTTTGTCTACAAGAAACTCTGTTAAAACCAACTCAGAGCTCTCTTGTTAAGGGTTATAGTCCCCTTAGAAAGGATTACGTTAGCGGAGATAGAGCCAGTGGTGGAGTTGCTATTTTTATATCTAATAGCGCTCCCTTCACCCCACTGAGTCTCACAACAAATCTGCAAGCTATCGCAGTTAGAGTCACTGTAAAATCTCTCATTACAGTGTGCTCAATTTATCTACCGCCTAATGATATTATCCATCAAGCAGATTTAGACAGGTTATGCGACCAGCTTCCAGTTCCTTATATCTTATGTGGCGATTTTAATGGGCACAATCCTCTTTGGGGAAGCCCAGACACAAATCGTCGTGGAAGTCAAATTGAGAAATTGATACACGATCAAAATCTATGTGTACTCAATAATGGGCAACCAACATACTTCCACGCCCCATCGAGGACTTTCCATTCCATTGATCTTGTCTTGTGTTCACCCTCTCTGTTTTCTCTCCTGACGTTTCAAGTAGGAAATGATCCATTTCACAGTGATCATTTCCCCTTGTTTGTTACATTTCCAGGGAGTGCTACAACCCATGTATCTCGCCTGCCTAGATTTAAATATGAGGCGGCGAATTGGGATTTGTTTGTATCAATTGCTGAGTTGTCAGACGAGATGGTGAACCAAGATGACATTGATCAATGTGTAGAATCTGTCACTAATGTTATAATGGATGCTGCTCGCATTTCTATTCCTGTCTCATCAAAATTACCCAAACTACCGAAACCGTGGTGGAATCAAGCCTGCAAAATTGCCCACAAAAAGCGAAAAAAGGCCTGGGATACATTTCGGAGGTATCCCACATCCGAAAATTTAACTAAGTTAAAATATGCAAAAGCCAATGCGCGCCGTATACGTCGTCAAAGCCAAAGAGAATCATGGCAAAAGTATGTCTCTAGTATAACATCTGCCATTTCCTCAAAACAATTATGGAACAAAGTTCGGAAAGCCATGGGATTATACTCCACACATTCTATCTCGTTGGTGGAAGAAAATGGCCAGTTGATTTCTGACACGGTAGAGATCGCAAATTCTATTGCGAGATCTTTTTCTGCCGTGTCAAGTTCTAACACATATCCTGGCAATTTTCAGCGCATAAAACAACGCGCAGAATCCCATGCTATTAATTTTTCTCCTGATAGAGATACCGAACTTGCTTATAATTGCCGTTTTACGGAAAGAGAGTTGACGCGATGCCTTCAGAAGACCAGGATGACAGCACCGGGTCCTGATGGCATCGCTTACAGTATGCTAAAACATCTGTCTAGTCACTCTCTGAGGAATTTATTGCGCCTTTATAATCGCATATGGCAAGAACATGCTTTTCCTTTGTCTTGGCGACGTGCCATAGTTATTCCTTTTCCGAAACCCGGAAAAGATCCCAAAGATCCAAATAACTATCGGCCAATTGCACTGACCAGCTGCCTGTGCAAGCTTTTGGAAAAGATGGTGAATTCTCGCCTTGTCCACATGTTAGAGAAGACTAAGGCTTTAACACCGTTTCAAAGCGGATTTAGGGTCGGCCGCTCTACGGTAGACAATATCCTGTACCTCGAAACTCAAATACGCCATGCCTTTCTGCGCCGAAACCATCTCGTTGCTATTTTCTTCGATATGGAGAAGGCGTATGATCGGACATGGCGATATGGTATACTCCGAGATCTGTATTCCCTTGGGTTTCGAGGTAATCTACCAATATTTATTAAGAACTTTTTGGCATTGCGAGAATTCAGCGTACGCATTGGCTCTGCATTTTCGGATACTTTCATCCAAGAAGAGGGCGTTCCTCAGGGTAGCGTGCTCAGCGTTACTCTATTCGCTATCAAGATCAATGATATCCTGAAACAGCTACCTCCTTCTGTCCAAGGCAATTTATATGTGGATGACTTGAGCATTTTTTGCCAAGGAAAGGACATGCGATTTGTAGAGAGACAACTGCAAACAACTGTTACACGGTTGACAAAGTGGAGCGCAGAAAATGGTTTCAACTTCTCTGTCCAAAAAACATCCCCCCTCAGGGGGTTTACTTTCTTTAAGTAAACACGGGCTTCACAACCCCGAGGTACCCTAGTGATCTATCCTACTTTCTGTTTCTTCTCCTCTTTCTCGTGCTTTTTCCTTTTTTCTTCCTCCCTCATTGTGACTGCCTCTCGTAGGTGAGGGCTCCCCATCAGAAGCTGTTGCCAACCTGTTGCTTATAGCTTCTGTTGGCGATTAAGTCACCCACGTGTTTGCCGTACGTGGATACTCGTAACCTTGGAAATGAGGAGCCTGGTAATTGAGAGGATAGCGTCTTGGGTGAAATTTTGTACGTTTTACCTCAACACATTACTTCGGCCTTTGCTTCAGGCAAACGGGAGGTACATTGTGGTTCCCAGTGTATCAATCGGCTCCTGGTTAGGGTCAGTAGACCTGGCTGGGTGGAATCAAGCAAACGTTATGTCTTCTGGGATCCTCCCCCTGGATGGCTGAACATTCAGGATCGGAGGCGTCTTCAGGCACATAGTGCGCGCGTATAGATCCTAGTAAACCTGGTAGTGCATTGCCGAGCGCACCTTTGTTTTTCTTTCTTTATTCATTAATTTTGTTTTGGTTGCATGCCGGCGTGTACTATCCCTTGATTTATAAGGACTCCATGGTGGGTGGGACTCTAGGGTCTGAATCTCCCTTTCCTTTCATATGGAAAACAAACACCCCTCTCCTTCAGTGGAGCAAACACAGTTAAATATTTGTTCAACTACTGCTAGATTTTTTGTTATGAAACGAAACGAAGGATCTTTTCAGACCGTCTCTCCTTTTCTCATTGAGAAAGGCATTTCCGGTTATGTTGGAGAAGCTAAATCTATTAGCAAAATGCGTTCTGGTGATCTCCTAATTGAAGTATCCAATGATAAACAAGCTGCTTTACTATCCAAGTTAACAA
Organism: Troglohyphantes excavatus; assembly: GCA_963932185.1. Classification (NCBI taxonomy): domain Eukaryota; kingdom Metazoa; phylum Arthropoda; class Arachnida; order Araneae; family Linyphiidae; genus Troglohyphantes; species Troglohyphantes excavatus. The sequence goes on along the minus strand of OZ010678.1, from coordinate 1,067,858 downwards.
CCCTTGCACATCTAAAGGTATCCGTGTCGCCTCATATTTCTTTAAATACTTCCCGAGGTGTTATCTCTGCCCCTGACTTATTGCATGTTCCCGAAGAGGAAATCCTAGAAAATCTTAAGGATCAAAACGTCTGCGCCGTTAAGAGAATATCTATCAAGCGAAACGGTGAAACTTTGGAAACCAAACACATAATCTTGACGTTTCAGTTACCATCACTTCCGCAATATGTCAAAGCTGCTTATTTGCGATGTCCAGTTCGACCATATATACCTAATCCCTTGCGATGTTTCTCTTGTCAACAATATGGCCATTCTAAGGCAACATGCCGAGGAACACCAACTTGTGCTCGCTGTGCACAGCCTGGGCACGAAAGCGAAAACTGCAGGGAAAAAGAAAAATGCGTCAACTGCCAGGGTGACCACCCTTCTTATTTCCGAACCTGCCCGCAATGGGCTGTTGAAAAAGAGATAACAACTGTAAAATTTAAAGAAAACATATCTTATCCAGAGGCTAGACGCAAAGTTACATCTCGCACACCTGTAGCAGGAAAGAGTTACGCTTCCGCTACTCAAAAGGTCATGAAAAGTAGCAGCACCCAAACAGACACCACTACCATACCTTTAACAAGATCACCTTCAACTTCTGTAGCAAGATCATCAACACCATTAGTCAAATCATCTTCAACTAGTATATTCAAGCAAACAGATCCTAAACCTTCTACTTCTAGAACAAAAACAACTGCGAAATCTAAAGCTTTTCAAGCTTTAAAATTAAAAAGTGCGAGAGAAAGTTTTTCTCGCCAAAAATCGGTAACATCTTTCAGGTTTCCTCATTTGGAAAAAGAAGCAGATGTGGTGCTCCTGCACCCATCTGACGATGAGGAAACGTTAATGAACGAGGGTGATTCAGATGGTCATTTGAACGCACCCACCATAATTTAAAATTTTTTATCTCTTGGAATTGCCGTGGTCTTCGACCCAAAACTGACGATTTAAAATCTCTTATTTCCACCTACAGTCCAGTATGTATTGCACTTCAAGAAACCTTCCTCAGATCTATTCAATCTGCTAAGATTCGTGGGTTTAGTTGTACTCGTAAGGACCTTGATTCTGGTACTACAGTGTCTGGAGGAGTTTGCATTTTTACTTCTCATAATTATCCCAGCACTGTAATTCAACTAAATACCACTTTACAGGCTGTTGCAGTTAAACTGCATTTTCAATCTCTTCTTACAGTCTGTTGTCTTTACCTACCACCCAATTGTAACATCTCTCAGCAGCAATTAAACGACCTTGTAGATCAGCTCCCAGCCCCCTTTTTAATACTCGGTGACTTTAATGGCCACAGCACACTGTGGGGAAGTGATAGTACAAATCGAAGAGGGCAACAGGTCGAACAGCTGATTGCCGATTACTCTCTTTGTTTACTCAACAACAACGAGAAAACTTACTTCCACGAACCCACAAGAACGTTCCACTCTCTCGATTTAGCTATTTGTTCTCCAATACTTTTGCCATTTTTGAATTTTGCAGTTGCCAATGATCTTTATAACAGCGATCATTTCCCCATCTTTGTCTCGCAGAATAGTCGTAGCAGAGGGATTATCCGACCACCTGCCTACGTGTATCCCCGAGCTGATTGGGCTGCTTTTTCTCAATTGGCATTAATTTCTGAGACAATGGTTAACAACGATGATATTAATATAGCGGTGGAAAACGTCACCGAGGCAATTATTAAGGCTGCTGATGCAACAATTCCTAAAACTTCGATGCGGCTGCGCAAAATCTGCAAGCCGTGGTGGAACACTGAATGTCAGTCGGCATACAAGAGTCAAAAGAGGTTATGGAACATATTTCGGAGATACCCAACTACAATAAACCTTGTCGCTTTTAAAAAGGCCAAAGCGTTCGCTCGAAGGGTTAGGCGCCAGAGCCAAAGAGAATCATGGATCAATTACGTATCTTCAATCACTTCGTCAACAACGAGCAAGCAATTATGGAGAAAGGTAAAGGCAGCTAATGGCCTCTACCAGGACTACACGATTTCGATATTAGAAACAACAACTGCTGTACACTCTTCTCCAGAAGATATTGCTCATGCAATAGGAAAAGCTTTTTCGAATGTGTCCAGCTCGAATTCGTATAGCCCTGCTTTCTTAACAACCAAGAGACAAGCTGAAAAAGTGTATATTAATTTCAAAACCAAAACCAATCTCGCTTATAATTGCAGTCTCTCAATGATGGAGCTGAAAAAGGCACTTTCTAACTCCAATAACACTAGTCCTGGACCTGATGGACTAACGTATCATATGCTACGCCATCTTACTACAGATTCACTTACGAATATTCTTCTTTTGTTTAATAGAATCTGGGAAGAACAAAAGTTTCCGTCTCTATGGCAAACAAGCATCGTGATTCCAATTCTAAAGGCCGGGAAAGATCCTAAAGATCCTTTGAGTTATCGACCAATCGCTTTAACTAGTTGCCTATGTAAAACCCTAGAGCGAATGATCAATGCACGCCTTACCTATGTGCTTGAAAAGAACAAATGCATTCCTTCTTGCCAAAGTGGATTCCGTAAAGGAAGGTCCACATTTGATAACATCGTGCAACTGGAAACTCAAATTCGTAATGCATTTGTAAGGCGGAATCATCTGGTCTCCATATTTTTTGATATTGAAAAAGCGTACGATCGCACGTGGCGCTATGGTATTCTCCGAACTTTGTTCGATTTTGGTTTTAAAGGAAATTTACCTTTTTTTATACAAAACTTTTTATCTTTTCGTTCGTTTCAAGTTCGTGTAGGTGACATTTTGTCACAATCTTTTATTCAAGCTGAGGGAGTTCCTCAGGGTAGCGTATTAAGTGTCGCTCTTTTTACCATTCATTTTAGTAATATCATTCACTCACTACAACCATACATTCATTCTTCATTGTATGTTGACGACTTGCAGATCTCATTCCAGGGATCCGATATGCGATTTATAGAAAGGCAGCTTCAGTCTGCAGTCAATAACTTAATCAAATGGTGCGACGAGAACGGTCACACATTATCACCGACCAAAACTTGTTGCATTCATTTTTGTAAAAAGCGAAACCCACATCCAGAACCCGAAATTTCCATCCGTGGTTCGCAAATTCCCGTTGTAAACGAGATGAAATTCCTAGGAGTCATCTTTGACAACAAGCTCTCCTTCCGCTCCCATGTACTGCACCTGAGAAAAAAATGTGAAAAATCTTTGAACATCCTGAAAGTGCTATCCAATACTGCGTGGGGATCGGATCGAACCTCTTTACTTCGGGTTTATCAATCTATTATTTTATCACGAATTGATTATGGATGTGTCGCTTATGGATCAGCTATTGACTCGGTCTTACGCAGATTAGACACAGTCCATCACTCTGCCTTAAGAATTTGCACAGGTGCATTCAGGACATCGCCTGTTAACAGTCTGTATGTAGTTAGTAACCAACTCTCACTTGATTTTAGAAGAAAAATGTTGTCCGTCTATTTTTATCTTAAAATTTTATCAATTTCATACCATCCTTTGAAAAATATGATTATTTCACCCTGTCTAAATCGGCTTTACAACGCACGTCTATCTCACGTTCGTCCCTTCTGTGAACGGACGAAAGTTCTACTAAATGATTTGAACCTTGGTGATTCCGAGATCCAGCAGAAGGAAATATTGCGCTTTCCACCATGGGATATACCATCTTACACGCATATGAATCCCTTCGATGGTTACGCTAAACCAGACACTCCAGCAGTTGTTTACCAACAATTATTTGAGCTCCACCGTTCTCAGTTCGAAACATTCCTGCCAATTTTTACGGACGGATCTAAAGGTGCAGGTTATGTTGGTTCTGGAGTGATTATACAAAACGTAACATATAGTTACAGCCTTCACTCCTCTTGTTCTGTATACACTGCTGAAGCGATGGCAATTTATTCTGCTCTTCAAACGATAGCGTGTAGTTCTCGACGTAAGTTTTGTATTTATACTGACAGTATGAGTGTTTTAAAACAGCTAGAGCATTTTGATCCTAACTGCCATCCCACTGTGTCGGATATTTGTAATACTCTAAAAATTTTAACAAATACAGGATTTGAGATCTTGTTCTGCTGGATCCCGAGTCATGTGGGCATTCAAGGAAATGAACTTGCCGATATTGCTGCGAAAACTGCATCCGTTCCCTTGCAGCAAGCAGTTCCTTTCACAGACATAAAAAAATTCGTTAAAAATATAGTTAATTGTCTGTTTCAAGAGTTTTGGGATTTACAAACTTCCAATAAGTTGTATTCCGTTAAGCCCATAATCCGTGAATGGCCTATTGCTCCACTACGCAAGACCGATGTCAAGTTGACTCGCCTTCGTATTGGGCACACTCGCTTCACTCATCGCCATTTATTCCTTAACGAAATCCCTCCTTCATGTCAATCATGCTCATGTGTTTTTACTGTTCATCATATCTTAATTGTCTGTCCTGTTTTTAACCAACAACGCATGAAATATTTTAATAGTACCATTTTAAACTTGAATGATTTAATTGGGGAAGTTCCCCACTTGAATCTGTTCTCCTTTCTAAATGAGATTGGCTTTATCAATCACATTTAAATTTTTTCTTTTTAACTTTGTCTGTTTTTTTAAGTGTTTATAAAATGTTGCAGGTCAACAATTGTAAAAATGTAAATATTGTATATAGTGTTCGACATAACAATTTATTTGTATATATCCAATTATCTTTTAACCTTTTACCAAAATTGTCAATTTTTTACAATTGATCTAAATATATTTTTATCTTTTACAACGTTTTTACTTTTTAAAACTGATACTTTAGAGGCCTCACAATAAAGAACTATATTGTCGTGTGTTTGGCGCAGTATGGCCAAAACTGGCCCTTGCGCCACTAAAATCCAACCAACCAACCAACCAACCAACCAAAAAACATCCTGTGTACATTTCTGCCGTCTACGAAACCTGCATCCTGACCCAGACATTTTTCTGGGTGGGAATAGGATTGCAGTAGTAGACGAAGCGAGATTTCTAGGTGTTATTTTTGACAAGAAGCTTACATTTCTGCCACACATTAAGGACTTGCGGCTGTCGTGCATGAAAAAGCTCAATTTGTTAAAAGTACTTTCTAATACATTTTGGGGAGCAGAGCGATTCACTGTGCTGAATATCTATCGAGCTGTAATTCGCTCCAGATTGGACTATGGCTGCGCCGTTTATGGTTCAGCTCGTCCATCTGTGCTGCGTAAGCTCGATACGATACATCATTCAGCACTAAGAATCTGCTCTGGAGCTTTTCGCACATCACCCGTCGAAAGCCTCTATGTTGTGTGCAATGAATTACCATTGGCCTCCACTCGCAGCTTGTTATCTCTGCGACTTTATTATCGCATTTTGTCGCATCCAGATCATCCTTTACAAAATTTACTCTTGGACAGATCTAAGGATGTACTTTTCAGGAATCGCCCGTCCTGCATACCATCCTTTGGACTGCGAATCAGAGATACTCTGAGTGGCACTCCTCTTCATTCAATAGAAGTTGCTGAGCGCCCACTATTTGAGAACATACCCTGGCATACTTCTAACGTCTCAATTCTACAATTATTCACTGGACTTGAAAAATCTGACACTAGTCCAGCTGTATATAACCAAGTTTTTAATCATCATCTTCATAATTTTAATTTACATACAGCTGTATATACTGACGGATCAAAATCTTTAAATCACGTTGGTTGCTCATTTGTATGCGGATCCGAGATTTTTAGTTACTCATTACCACATTTCATTTCCGTTTTTACTTCTGAATTTTTAGCGCTGTATAAAGCCCTCAAATACATTTCTCATCAGGGTGTTGGTAACTTTATTGTTTATACTGATTCGAAGAGTATTTTAGAATCTTTATCGTCAAATTTGTTATCTCACCCACTAGCAAATGATGTTCTAATTGTCCACAATAGACTTATCCGGCGGGGTTATGGTATCATATTTTGTTGGATTCCTGGGCATGTTGGTATAATTGGTAATGAACTGGCCGATCATGCTGCCAAAAATGCCACATCCCAGTTAGAAATCCGAATACCATATGATGATCTTCGAAGTGTTTTGCTGGACTTTGTGCGGAAGGACTGGAGCGATGGCTGGAGGTTACAGACGGCTAATAAATTAGCCTCTGTATTTCCCAGCATCCCGTTCCTACCGTCCTTGCCATCTCGACGATGTGACGTGTTATTGACTCGTGTCCGCATAGGTCATACGCGAGCAACACATCGACATCTATTATTAAATGAAACCGCCCCGCTGTGTAATCATTGCCAACAACCTCTTACCATTCATCATATTTTAACTTCTTGTCCCCGTCTTAGAATTTTATATAATCGTTTTTTTAATACTTCATCTCCCACATTATCCTATTTATTGAATCATCCACCTCATTCATCACTATTTATCTTTTTAAATTACACAGGATTTTTGCCTTTAATTTGAAATTTATTTAGTTTATGTGTATATTTTAGAATTTTAATGTTGGTTTAAAAAATCAAGTGTTTGGCGCAGCTTGGCCATATTTGGCCCTTGTGCCAGTAAACTCCAATCAACCAACCAACCAACTTTTTTAAATCATACTGGACAAGTCATTTCTGACCCAAAAGACATTGCTGATACTCTCGCAGAAGCTTTCGCTAATGTTTCATCTGAGACTTCATATCCACATGATTTCATTATTTATAAGCATAGGGAGGAACAAAAGACTTTAGATTTCAGGCAATCTACACCAGAAATCTACAATATTGATTTTAAACTTCATGAACTTAAAAATGCATTGAACAAATCCCATCCCACTGCATCCGGGCCAGATCGTATTCATTATCATATGTTAAACTATTTGGATGACACTTCACTCTGCATCATCTTGAGCTTATTTAACCGAATTTGGCATGATCAGGTTTTTCCAACTGCGTGGACAAAAGCGATAATAATTCCCATTCCTAAGCCGGGAAAGGACCCTCAAAATCCTGATAATTACCGTCCAATCGCCTTAACCAGCTGTTTATGCAAACTGATGGAGAGAATTGTGAATGCGAGGCTAGTACATGTTCTAGAAAAAATGAAATGGCTTTCTCCCTTTCAAAGTGGGTTTAGACGGGGAAGAAGCACACTTGACAATATCTTAAAATTAGAATCGGCTATACGTGAAGCATTTGTTTCTAAAAAACACCTGGTTTCTATATTTTTTGATATGGCCAAGGCATATGACCGTACCTGGAGGTACGGAATAATGAGAGATATTTATCAAATTTTACTACGGGGCAACCTACCTATATTTTTAGAAAACTTTCTGAAAACAAGAATTTTTCAAGTTCGTATTAATAATGTTGTATCTGAATATTTTACTCAAGACGAAGGCGTTCCTCAAGGTAGTGTTTTAAGTGTTATTTTATTCATAATAAAAATTAACGGCATTATCCATCAGCTTCCTCCATATGTTCATGGGTCTCTCTTCGTGGATGATTTTCAAATTCATTGCGCAGCAGAGGACATGGAATTCATTAAGAGACAATTGAATACTGCCATCACTAACGTTACTAATTGGACAAAACTGAATGGGTTTGTGTTTTCTGAAGAAAAGACGGTTGGTGTCCATTTTTGTAGAAGACGAGGGTTGCATCCCGATCCAGACATATTATTAAATACACATCCAATACCAATGGTTTCGGAGACGAAATTTTTAGGTTTAATTTTTGATTCTAAACTTAACTTTAAATCTCATATCAATCATACGAAAAGGAAATGTGCTTCATCATTGAATATCTTGAAAGTATTAACACATTGCTCATGGGGAGCGGATCGTGCATCCATGATGAAAATCTACAACTCATTAATACGATCAAAACTGGATTATGGATGTGTGATTTACGGGTCCACATCAAAATCTTACCTGAAACCTCTCGATACCATACACCATCAGGGGATTCGCATTTCCACTGGAGTATTTAGAACTTCACCTATTGAAAGCCTGTACAGCATTACTCACGAACCCTCTTTAGAATCCAGAAGACATAGATTGGCTCTTAATTACTTTTTTAAAATTAAAAGTAACGAACACCACCCACTACTTAACAAAGTTATTAACCCCATTTATAGCAACTTGTTTTCATTCCGGCCATCCTATATTCCGACTTTTGGATTTAGAATCGGCCAAATTTTAGAGTTTTATGATGTTGATGACTTTCCTGTTTTATTCACAGGCGACGAACCTCCACCTTGGAGTGACACTAACCTATCATTTATTAATGAATTCACCCAGTATCATAAGCCGTCAACACCTCGTATTGTTTTTAGTCAACTATTTTTTCAACACAGACATATTTATCAAGACTACCATCCAGTTTTTACTGATGGTTCCAAGTTTAATAATCATGTAGGATCAGCAGCTGTTTTTTGTAATTTAACTGTCTCGAGCAGCTTACGCAAATTTTGTTCAGTTTTCACATCAGAGATATATGCTATTTTCATGGCGATAACAAAAATACATGAGTATTCATACAAAAAGTTCATAATATATACAGACTCTAGGAGCTGTGTCGAAGCTCTTCAGAATATTTCATATCAAAGTCATCCATTAGTTTTACAAATTGTGGACAATTGCGACAAGCTGAAAGAAAAATTTTATGATGTAATGTTCTGTTGGATTCCAGGTCATGTGGGTATAGAAGGAAATGATCGAGCTGACAATAAAGCCAAAAACACACGAATTATTTGGGATAATTTTGTTGTAGATAGTGATGCCAAACTAGCTACGAAAACAGCACAAAATAAATTATGGGATAACAACTGGAAGAATCAAACCAACAATAAATTATTCTCTGTAAAACCCAGTATTAAACCTTTTGAAACCACATCTTACAGCAGGCATATGGACATCATTTTAACCAGACTACGCATTGGTCATACTCGGCTGACTCATAGACATGTGTTATTGGCTGAACCACCACCCATTTGTGCGCTATGTAATTGTCTCTTTTCTGTTAAGCATTTTTTGTGTGTATGTCCTAATTTTAACAACAAAAGACTAAGCCATTTTGGTACTAATAATCCTTTATTGACAGACTTGCTGAGTGATGTTCCTCACCCGAACTTGTTTTTATTTCTCCGAGACGTCGGTTTAATAAACCATATTTAATCCGTATGGTTTCGTAACTAAACCATTTTTTGGCGCAGCTTAGCCATGACTGGCTCTTGCGCCATTAAACACCAACCAACCAACCAACCTCCAGTCGGCGAACTTCGTGAAGGTGCCAGACCGGAGGAAGTGGTTGCTTGCCCTGTGCCGAGAGGTCAGTTCAATTGCCTTGCCCTGGCTCGGGTGGTCAATCAGCTCCTTGGACCAGTTCTTGCGGAGCCGGAGCTTGAGTCGCTGGCAAACACTGTTTCTTTTCGCAGCCGTGAGGATGTCGTCGTCCACAATGAGTTCTATTTCCATAATTTATCTGCACCTCCACCTGATCCCAAGGCGCATGGAGGCAGCACGCGCATGAGACCAAATGGATTCGACGTTCGCTTGAATTCTGGGGCCTCGTTTTCCCCGGAAAGAAATTTCTCGACCAACTCGGGGGTGGCATCAAGTCCGGTTCTGGTCGCCGCATGGAGGAGGAGGTCCCCCCAGGCCATGTCCTGAATCTTTTCGTCCCCAGAAGCTTGAAGGCGGAGTCGATGAGGACAACGTCGGACTCCTCGGCGAGGTTTGGAACTCCGAAGAGCCCGTCGCGCCGTACAGGTATTGGTTTGCAGCTTCTGCTGCCAGGTAGAGGGTTTCCTTCAGGAGTGGCCTCACAAGCTCGTCAATGATTTTAAAGTCCCCCTTGCGGAACTTTTCTGTGCGCATGGCGAAACCAAGGGCCGGGAAAAAGGAGGTTTTCACCGCGTCCATTCTTTGCCATTCTCTTTCCCCAGCTCCATGCTCTCACCCGGAGTAGTGCATGCACCTGCACCTGCAGGTTCACCTGCAGGTTGAGCTGAACGGACAGGGCAGGTGGTCCAGCTTTTTCTGCAGGTCTTCAGGTGAATACTCAACAAGTGAAATGTCGTCCGCGAAGGCGAGAACACGGTGGTCAGGCTCCGCGCCTTGGAGCTTGCGGACGATTGGGTCGAGGACCATGTTGAACAGGATTCCACTTATTGGGCATCCCTGGCGGACACCAGCGCAGATGGGAATGCGGTCGGTGATGCCGTCTCCAGCGATGAACTCCGTGACGGTGTTTGAGTAGAGTCCCATGACAGCTGAGGTGAATTTCTCCTCGGCCCCGGCGAGCCGGAGGGCTTTAGCAATGGCGGAGTGCGAGATCGATCCAAACTCATTCGTCAGGTCGATTTGTCGCGGCCCTCCAGGACGGGTCTTGCCTCGCTCTTTCTTGCGCCTTTGTAAGTATTTCTTTGGCGCGGTGGTTGCCTCTCTGTTTTTTCTGTGGCAATGTGGTACCCGGCGTGCGGTCAATCCTGGTGTGAGACAATTTATGGTTAAAGATGTCCTTTTTAGTGTTGGAAGAGAAAGGGCATCTCCCGCACTGGAATCTTCGCGGGCCACCGCTGTCCTCCTCCATTAGCGCCGGTTAGAGAGACACGGATGTGCCGAAACCCTAGCCGGTGTGCGCTGGGAACAAAGTTTACACCACTTGTGTGTTAATGTGATGAAGATTTTGTGGCTTTGTCCCAGGTGTCGGATCAGGGATTGCCGACAGGCCATCCAGGTCGAGCAGTGAAATGGTTGAACACTGCATCCCTCCTCCGGGCAGGGTAAACTTTGTCTGGCCGGGAATGAAAGATGAAGGATGGTTCGCTCTCATCGGATCCATCGGGACTCAATGAGAATGGAAGACGACGCGTCAGCACTCGGCCGAATGGTGTCCTTCCCTTTGTGGATGGTGTCCTTTCCCCGTGGATTTCTGGTCGTTTTTCTTGTTCATGATAGGGCGCCTGGCTGCAAAATCATCATTCGTTGGTCTGGCGAAATCTGCGAGGCAGCGCTCCTGCTCTAGAATCTGGGCGGTCGCCTGGGCAAAAGACAGGTGCCCCTCTGTAATGCCCAATGGAATGTTTTCCGGTGGGGTTCCATGATCGATCACCTCGAGGTTGTATTCAGCCCTCGATCTCGATACAATGTGTTGAATGGCAGGGTGGTCGATGGGCTGAGAGATCCTCTGTGGCGCCGCATCAAAGGGGTTGGGCGATCCGGACACCTCATCTTGTTCCGCCTCGATTTTCTCCAGACGTTCTTTCCACCTCACATTCCTGCCTGTTGTCTTTTTTGCTGAAGGCGCTCTCTTGTGTTTCGATTCTTTTGGTTTTGGAGTGCTTGCTCCAACCCCTGGAGCCGGGGCCTGAGGGGCGGTGGGGGCCGAAGGGGAAGAGGGATCTTTTGGCGGTGGGGGCCGAAGGAGGAGAACTTCTCGAAACAACCGGGGCCCCAAGGGGGGGGGGGCAAGTCCGGACAGAATCTTGACAGGCGCGCGCTTTTCCCCTTCTCGCGGTCTGCGGCCTCTGAGTGGGCAAAGCAGCCGGACAACTATTCGCAGGAAAAGACAAAGAACTCACCCATTCAGTGCTCCTCGGCCCCTGCGGAGCGGGCCCATCCTGGGAGCCCTCCCGACTAGCGGGGACTCGACCAGGGAATCCCGTTAGTGACCCAATCTGGGAGGAGCTCCCGGCAGCTACCACATATCCGTCTGGTGCGGAGTATGGCCTGGTGTGCCAGCGCCGTCCGGCACTGAAGCAGCACTTGGCACTGGGCCTTTGGCCTGGGATTAAGCTAATATATCGTGCTCTAATCGCGAAAACTCAAGCTGATAAGAACAGAAACTTTTTTATTGATGGCAAAATATTTACATGAATTTTAACTTTTATTCATGAAAATTTAAAAAATATTAAATCATATAATTCTCTACAGAAATTAAAACAAGCATACTTCCAACTTGCTCTTGAGTTCTGTGAATTTGCCACTCCACAAGTCTTTGGTTTTCAAATCTAGCAATTGCATTTGGAGCGATCCAGCATCAATTCCGAATGGCTCAATGACCAATGTTGATCTCATTTGTATTTGTGTTGAGAGGATTTACTATGAACGCGCTTTTGTTTGTTTTGAATTGCTCAATCTCTCAGCGAATCCATTCTTCACGTTTTTTAAAGCTATGCTGAAGTTATTCGTGTCAATAGTTGCATCGCGATATTGCTTCAGATTTTTAAAATGAAGTAATTTACCGCTCTCCATTTGTTCAACAAAAAGAAGTAATTTTTTACTACTTCTTCAAGCAAGGCGTAGATTAGGTTGCCCTTTCCTTGCAGTTTTAGATTTAGTTTCTTTGTGGCGATTTGTAATTAACGATTATGAAAATAGAAGCGAGAAAATAGAAGAGAAATTTGGTACTTAAAAATATATTTTCTTATTTTTTAAGGGTTTTGATAATAAATTATTAATTTTTTCGCCCCTCAGGGGGCTCACATCTTGCGAGTAAGGGATTGGCAACTCCGAGGTACCCTATCTGGGCCTGAGCTTTTTTCGTTCTTTCCTTTTTATGCGAAGGCCCTACCTTGTGTACGATTTTTCTTTCAATTTTACTTGGTTCCTGCTTTATTTTGTTCAGTTTCTGTTGGGTGGTTTCCTTTTTTATTTTTGATCAAGTATTGTTTGTGGTTTGATAGTTGTTTTTCATTATACTCGCCCTAATTTCAGTTTGTTTCCTATCTAGAAAATCTACATTTTTATATTTGACTTGTGTTAAATCCGAATTACATTGTCTTTTTTCATTTTAATTACCTCTATTATTTTTGTCGGATTTTCTGACCTGCACGTTTGGCCGTGTGCGGTGACTCGTACCGTGGGAAAGTGGAGTCCTGGGGATCCTGCGACGTCTTGTTTCAGGACAGGGTTTAAGTTTCCTGAAGACGTCGTTGCGTTCCCTTTGGTCCATGCTTCAACGTAAACGAGAGGCTAGGAGGAAGCCCGCTTCTGGTCAACCGGCTCACCTAATATCACTGTGGTTCAATATGCCAGTGAATTTATCTCCTGACGTGTTGGACCCCACTGTTATTTGGTATTTAAGGGTTAGTTCTGCAGCTAGGAGTGCCCTTGCGGATCCACACGCCGAAACTGTAGCGCTATATCCTGGTTCGACCTTCGAGGCAGTCTACCGCTGCTTCCCCTAGTTGGAGGGCGGGGGCGAACCGGGATGAACTCCCCCCCCCTTTTTATGGATAATTTAAATTGCCCAGGTGGAGGCGTTGTATCCACCAACCCGACCACTGTAACTGGAGGCCTAAATCCTCAAACAAAGCGAGCTTTCGATGATCAAAGTGAAACTAATGCAAAAAGATTTATATACGATAAACCCTCTTTCTTGATAGTACATTCCGATTCTGAACAACTAAAAAAATCTTCTCCATTTCTTATTCAAAAAGCACTAAAAGGCATATGTGGCGATGATCCAAAGCAAATAAAGAAACTCAAATCTGGCGACCCCTCAGGGGGCTCGCATCTTGCGAGTACGGGCTTGGCAACCCCGAGGTACCCTAGCTGGGCCTTAGCTTTTTCGTTCTTTCCTTTCTTTTTTTTTTTGCGAAGGCCCTACCATATGTACAGATTTTTTTTCTCATTAAATGTATGGTTTGATTGTTTTATATTTCATTATAACATTTTCTTTATTTAAAATTTTTTCTGAAATTTTAGTTGTTCCTTGTTTGAAATGTTGGTATTTTCCAACCCACACGTTTGCCGTGTGTGGCGTCCCGTAAGGGGGAGAATGGTGATCTGGGGTACCTTATGCGTGCCCTTTGGCCCAGGATTCACTGTAGACGGGTGGTGAGGATCTATCTCGATCTTCATCAATCGGCTCGTACCTTCCGCTACAGGGTAAATTGCTTTTTTTAGCGGTATACTCTCTGGCCGAAGCTATACCGAGAGAGTGGTGCAGTTAGGGGTGCCCTGGGTGAACTGGCGGATCACATCCCGAAGCTGTACCACTATATCATGGTGTTACCTTGAGGTGTGTGCCGAGGCTGGGTTTCTTTTGTTTTTGTGCATTTTTTATAATTTGTCCAGAGCCGGTAACTGCCTTCCCATGTTGGACTCCGTGGTGGGTGTGGATGCACCATGATGAACAATTTCCCTTTTTTATGGATCCCAACTCGAGCCCTGGCGGAGGCTCTATAAACCCGCCAAACTCGACAAATGACATGACCACACTAAATGCGCAAAATGCTCTATTGAATAATGCTGAAAACCGTTTCTTTATCGTTCATCGCAATCAAGATAGTTTCCAAAATGTTTCTCCTTTCCTCATTCAAAAGTCTTTACAATCCTTAGTAGGAACTGTCAAATCAGTTAAAAAATTGAGATCGGGTGATCTTCTAGTAGAAGTATCCAACACTCAACAGGCAATCAACATCATGCTCATAACGCAGTTTGGTTCACTCCCCGTAACTGTGTCAGCCCACAAACATTTGAACGTTTCTCGAGGAGTTATCTCCGAACCAGACTTGCAACATATTGATGATACGGAAATTCTAGAAAACCTAACAGACCAAAATGTCATCTTTGTTTCTCGTATAAAAACTCGCAGAGATGGCAACCTTTTCCCAACCATACACTTAATTTTAACTTTTGCTACCCCAACATTACCAACCCATATCACTGCCGGATATCTTAAATGCCCTGTAAGGCCATATGTTCCCAATCCAATGCGTTGTTTTGAATGCCAGCGTTATGGCCACACAAAACAAACCTGTCGCGGAACCCCTACATGTGCAAGGTGCGGTATTGCAGGACATAACAGCGAGCAGTGTTCCGCAAATCACAACTGCGTGAACTGCCAAGGCGACCATCCTGCCTACTCTCGCTCGTGTCCTAAATGGAAAACTGAAAAAGAAATCCAAACAGTCCGTACAAACAACAAAATTTCATATCCAGAAGAAAAAAAAATAGTAGATGCCCGTACACCTCGTGTTGGAGTCTCGTACTCTTCAACTGTGAGCACAACAAAAAAAATGGTAAGCGTCTCAACGCAAACAGACACTAACTTAAAAAGACCTCATACGCAATATTTCTCATTACAACAACCCGATAAAAGTTTACCCTCTACAAGTTCCCAAACTACTATCAACTCTGAAAAAATAGATGACTTTACACTTGCAAAATCAAAAAGAAAACAACGTTCAAGTCCCTCCAGGCTAACAACCCCACCTGCAATAAAGCATAAAACCCCCCTCAGTAAACATGACTTTTTGAAAAATCGCCCGATTTCGCAAACAACCAAAGAACATAAAATAAATAAAAACTCTGATATTCTTCATCTATCACCCGAGGACGAAATGCTGACTGACGATGAATATGAAGAAGCACCTCCACAAATTCAAACTGCTCCCACCTAGTTTTTTTCCCCCTCTTTAAATAATAATAATAAAAAAAAAAAAAAAGAATGGCCCAATTCGTTTCCACACAAAACTCTAATATAGCTTGCCTTGTATCGTGGAACTGCCGCGGATTCCATATTAATTCGGTGGATATTAAGCACATTATTAACGAAAAACAACCTGTCTGTATTTGTCTCCAAGAGACTCTTTTAAAACCCTTCCAAAGCCCACTCATTAAGGGATACAGCCCTAATCGCAAGGACTGTACCACCGGCGGTAGAGCTAGTGGAGGTGTCGCTATTTTTACCACTAATAGTAGACCTTCTACACAGCTTTCACTTACTACCAACCTACAAGCTGTCGCCGTCCGAGTAAATATAAATGTTCTAACTACAGTCTGTTGCGTTTATTTACCCCCAAATGATAGCATACAGCAGGCAGATTTAAACAAATTGTGTGACCAATTACCAGCGCCTTTCATTATAGTTGGAGATTTTAATGGCCATAATCCTCTCTGGGGTAGCTCAGATATTAATAACCGTGGAAGACAAATAGAAAAATTACTCGAAGACCATAATATCTGTCTCTTGAATAATGGGCAAAATACATTCTTCCACACCCCTACGAGGACATTCCATGCAATCGATCTTGCCTTGTGTTCGCCGTCTCTTTTGCATTTATGGACATTTAACGTTGGAAATGATCTCTTTCAGAGTGACCACTTTCCTATACATCTGGAAATTGCAGTCCCCTCTCCTGCTCCTTTTCGTACGCCTCGATTCATTTACGAGGCTGCAGACTGGGACTTATTCTCATCCATTGTCCATATTTCTGATGAGATGGTGAGCCGGGACAACATAGATGAAGCCTTAGAATCTATAAATCACGCTATTTTGGAAGCTGCTCGGTCGTCAATACCATTGTCATCAAATAATATTCCAAAACTACCGAAACCATGGTGGAATAATGAATGTAAAATGGCAAAGAAAAAGCAAAAGAAAGCGTGGGGAACTTTTCGAAGATATCCGTGTGAGGTCAATCTTATAAAATTCAAATGTGCTCGAGCCGAAGCTCGAAGAATCCGCCGGCGAAGCCAGAGGGATTCTTGGAGAACATACCTGGAGACTATAACATCCTCAACATCGTCCAAAAAGGTGTGGAATAAAATCAATAAAATTAAGGGTCGATATCCAAATAGCTCTCTTTCAATACTGGAGACTACTCAAGGACTAATTTCTGATCCTAAACATATCGCCGATACTCTTGCCGTTGCTTTTGCTAAAGTTTCAAGTAATACTAACTATGAAGAGCCTTTTGCCTCTTATAAGCTTAGATCTGAAAATATCCATCTAAATTTTTCTTCTGATAATACGGAAAGCTACAATGCTAATTTTTCTATGGCCGAATTGAAAAAAGCCCTTTCAAAAACTTCAAATTCTGTCTGTGGCCCCGATAAAATCCATTACAGTATGCTCAAACATCTGCATCCACTCCATCTCAAGCTTATTTTGAAACTTTTTAACCGTATCTGGAATGAAAATAAATTTCCAATTATTTGGCAACGAGCAATAGTCTTGCCGATAGTTAAACCAGGAAAAGACCCTAAGAGTCCCTCTAGTTACCGACCGATTGCTTTAACTAGCTGTTTTTGTAAGTTATTCGAAAAAATGGTCAATGCTCGTCTTCTTTACTATCTAGAAGACAACAATTATCTCTCTCGGTTTCAGAGTGGGTTCCGTCGCGGACGCAGCACAGCTGACAATCTTCTGCTTCTTGAAACCTCAATTCGAGAGGCATTCGTCAAGCGCAACCACATGGTAGCTGTGTTCTTTGACATGGAGAAAGCGTATGATCGCACTTGGAGATACGGTATCATGAGAGACTTGTTTAACATGGAACTTCGAGGAAACTTACCGATGTTCATTCAGAATTTCCTCCAGCGGAGAGTTTTTCAAGTACGAATCAATTCAACTCTTTCGGAGGAAGTTATTCAGGAGCAGGGAGTCCCCCAAGGAAGTGTGTTAAGTTGTGCACTATTTATTATTAAAGTTAACGGCATTTTGACCTGCCTTCCACCCGCAGTGTCTTCTTCCTTATTTGTGGACGATTTTCAAATGTCGTGCTCCTCTATAAACATGTCTCTCATCGAACGACAACTCCAAATTGCCATCAGAAGGATTACAGACTGGTCCAACAAAAACGGATTTACTTTCTCGTCCCAAAAGACCGTTGCTATGCACTTTTGCAGGAAACGTGGTATTCACCCAGATCCTCAAATTTATCTTCATGGTCATGAAATTCCTATTGTTTCCGAAACTAAATTTCTAGGAATCACTCTAGACTCTAAGCTAACTTTCCTGCCTCACATAAAAAATCTAAAGATTAAATGCAACAAAGTTCTAAACCTTCTGAAAGTGCTCTCCAATACCGCTTGGGGTGCAGACACTTTCTCCATGTTAAGGGTCTACAGATGCCTTATTCGTTCAAAACTTGACTATGGTTCAGTGATATACGGTTCAGCCAGCAAATCGGCGTTAAAGCTCCTGGATCCGATACACCATCACGGTCTCCGGATCTCATTGGGAGCTTTCCGTACATCACCAGTTGAAAGTCTCTACGTGATGTGCACGGAGCCCCCTCTCGGACTGAGAAGGGACCAACTTTGTATACAAATGTTTTTTAATATTAAATGTAATACCTTGCATCCCGTTTTTAATCATATTTTTAACCCATCACACCAAAGACTTTTTAACGCAAGACCATCATGTATTCCATCTTTTGCATTACGCATAAAGAACCTATTCTCATTTTATGGCATTGATGCGGTTTTAGTGCGTCCTCTCACTTTCATCCCGCCTTGGTTTTCTCACGATATCATTGTTTTAAACTTATTTAATAATTTTAAAAAATCTGATACTCCAAACATTGTTTTTACAAGTTTTTTTTATTGTCACAGATCAAATTATTCGAATTTTAATGCCATCTACACAGACGGATCGAAAAGCCCAGGCCACGTTGGTTCAGCGGCTGTTTTTGATGACACCATCTTATCAAATGAGCTGCATCCTTCATGCTCTGTGTTTACCGCTGAAGCCAAGGCCATTCTCCTGGCTTTAAATTTTATATCGCAACAAGATAGTAAACTCTGGATAGTTTACACAGATTCCAATAGTTGCATTGAAGCCTTACAAAATCCGTTATCTCAAAGTCATTCCCTCATCATTCATATTTTAAAAATTCATGCAAAACTTTTAAAAAGAAATTTTAGAGTATTTTTTTGTTGGATCCCAAGTCATGTTGGGATCAGTGGGAACGACAGAGCTGATCTTATCGCTCGTTCAGTTCGTGGTCATAAGAGTAATTTTCTTTTCCTTTGTGATGTAAAAAAAATGTCTAGAAACGTTTTATCTCTACATTGGCAGTCTATGTGGGATTTGAATCAACATACCGACAATAAACTATTTTGTATAAAGCCAAGCATTAAACCTTTTAAAACCACCTCTTACAATAGACGTACGGATGTTATTTTAAACAGATTGCGCATAGGCCATACACGGCTGACACATAGACATCTCTTACTCGCTGAACCACCACCTATTTGTTCTCTTTGTAATTGTCTTTTTTCTGTAAAACATTTTATGTGTGATTGTCCAAATTTTAACAATAAAAGATTCAACCATTTTGGTGCTAATAATATTTTAATTAAAGACCTGCTAAGCGATGAACCCCATCCTAATTTGTTTTTATTCCTCCGAGATATTGGTTTAATTAACCATATTTAATTTATATATATTTGTGGTACAAAACCCAGACAACCAACCCCAAAGTTATACGATTTTAGTTTTTATCGTCCTGTCTTGTCCATTTTTGTACTTATCCTGATCTTTTAGCTTTTTATAAAAAAAAAAAAAATGTCAACTTTCACAGTTGTAATAACTTTATATTTTTATCCTTTACAACGTTTTTACTTTTTAAAATTACCATGAAACACAAATTATAACCCTGAAGTCATGTGTTTGGCGCAGCTTAGCCATTTCTGGCTCTTGCGCCATAAAACGCCAACCAACCAACCAACCAAATCTGGCGACCTATTCATTGAGATTAAAGACTTTAACCAATCGCGTGCTCTTGTTAATACAGTATCTTTAGCTGGTATACCAGTCGAAATCACCCCTCATAAGTCACTCAATTCATCCCAAGTAGTAATTTCAGAACCTGATTTACTTGATGTGGATGAATCTGAGTTAGAGAGAACTTTCTGCAGAAGGTGTGGTGAAAGCAAAGAGAATTACGATGAAGAGAGACGGCAATATACTCAAAACCAAACATATTATTTTGACTTTAAATGTTCCAAAACTTCCAACAAGAATTATTGCAGGCTACTTAATTTGCCCTGTCCGTCCATACATTTCAAATCCGTTACGCTGTTTCAAGTGCCAAAGATATGGGCACTCGACAAACACATGCAGGGGTCATAAAACGTGTGCAAACAGTGGTAGCACGGATCAATCCTGTGAAGCAGGTTGTCGTAACGACCCCGTATGTGTTAATTGCTCAGAACACCACCCTGCATACTCCAGATCATGCAAAATTTGGCAACAAGAAAAAAAAATTCAAGAACTTAAAATTAACAACAACACTACCTATCCTGAAGCAAAAAAAATGTATAATCAATCTGTACCTGTAGCTAAAACATATGCAACTGTCGTCAAACAGTCTACAACTGACGTAGGTGTCCAAACCCAAATTACTATCCCAGCCACCTCTATTCTGTCTTCCGCCAACTCGCAACAGTACTTTTTACCCCAAAACAAACAAAAAACCAGTCTTTCTCAAACATACCCAATCCCTGGAACGTCAGGAAAGGAAATCTTTGCTAAATCGAAAAACAAGCCACAATTTGAGGCTAGTAAAAAAAATCTCGAGACCTTCAAAAAAACACCCAAACCAGTGGTCCATCTAAAGGAAAAATTTAAGACAAAACAAAAAGAAAAAAATAAACTTCAACAGTCCGGTAATTCTTCAGGAAATGAATCTGGTTTAACCGATTACATTTTGGACTTTTCTGACATGGACATTGAGTCACGTCCCCCTGATCCCACCCCCCTCAGGGGGCTCGCTTCTTGCGAGTACGGGCTTGGCAAACCCGAGGTACCCTAGCTGGGCCTTAGCTTTTTTCGTTCTTTCCTTTTTGCGACGGCCCTAATTATGTATAATTTTCGTTAGGTTTTTTTTCGTTGATACGTTTCGTAATTCCTCATTTCGTTAAATGGATTTTTTACTTTCCATTTGGTTTCTTTTTGCGTTGGTTCATTTTTTAATATTCTTATTTTCTATAGGCAGGATTTCGTGTTAACCCTTCTTAAGTTTGTTTTGTATTATTTACAGTGTCACATTATTTGACCCGCATGTTTGCCGTGTGCGTCGACTCGTATCGGGGGAAAGTGGAGTCCTGGGGTTCCTGCGGCGCCCCATATCAGGACGGGGTCAAGTTCCTGGGGGCGCTGTTGCGTGCCCTTTGGTCCATGCTTCTCCGTAGACGAGCGGCCGGAGTGAGCCCGCTTCCGGTCAATCGGCTCGCCTAATGACACTGCAGTCCGATACCACATTAATCTTTTGTGGTGCCGGACTTCACTGGAATTTGGACTTTAAGGGTTAGTGCTGCAGTTAGGAGTGCCCTGGGTGAACTGGCGGATTACGCTCCGAAGCTGTAGCATTATACCACGGTGGTACCTTAAGGTGTGTGCCGAGGCTGGGTTTCTTTTTGTTTTGTGCTTTTTGTTTATTTTTCCATAGCCGGTAACTGCCTTCCCGTGTGGGGCTCCATGGGGGGTGTGGGGCCACCGTGATGAACTCCCTTTCCTTTATGGATTCTAACACGTGTGCCCTGGTGACGGCCTTAAACCCACCAACCCCAACCATTTCTCTTACAAATACCGTATTCGAAAAGTCAACTCCATTGTTTATAGTTTTGCACACAGAGAACGATCAATTTCGAAACATGTCTCCTTTTCTCATAAATAAATACATTCAGAATTATGCTGGTACTGTCAAAGGCATCAAAAAACAAAAATCCGGTGACTTGCTGGTGGAAGCAGCCATTGAAAAACAGGCAAAAAGTTTACTTTCTATTACAAGATTCGGTGAAGTCGAAGTTCAGGCCTCCGGGCATAAGACCCTTAACTACACCAAAGGCGTCATTTCGAGCCCTGATCTCAGAATGGTATCAAACGAAGAGTTTATAAGCGAGCTAAGATGTCAAAAAGTATGTGATGCTGCACGAATAAACATCAAACGTGATGGCAATATTTTACCAACCAATCACGTTATTCTTACTTTTGACACCCCAATATTGCCTAAACAAATTATAGCTGGCTATATCAAATGCGATGTTAGACCTTTCGTGCCAAATCCGCTGCGCTGCTTTCGCTGCCAGAAGTTTGGTCACTCCAAGTTTGCATGCCGTTCTAGAGTGCCAATCTGTGCCCGTTGTGGGGAACCTGAACATGAAAGTGAAAATTGTAAAAATGCCGAATGTTGCGCAAATTGCCACGATGACCACCCAGCATATTCAAGACGTTGCCCTAAGTTTATATTCGAAAAGGAAGTTCAAACAGTTAAAACAAATCAGAACATTTCATTCCCTGAAGCACGAAAACTAGTTGAAAACCGCTCTCCACAATCAGGCATTTCTTATGCAGCTGCAGTTAAAACTTTCAAATCCGTCAACACACAAACCGAATATATCGAACCTGCAAAGACGCAAACAGAAACCCGTGTAATCATTCCTACCCAAACTCAGCAGACCAAAAATGCAATAAATCAGACTAAAATACCAGCTATTCTTCCATTTACTGCAAGTGCCTCCTCTAACAAATCAACTGACAGCAAACCTTCAACCAGCAAGTCGACTGCGCAAACTGCAAAAAGATCTAATAAAAATAAATCTGAACCACCAATCCTAAATGCTCCAAAACCACAAAACATGTCAAAAGTGAGAAAACCGGGCCCCCTATCTAGAAAAGGGCGAGCCGAAGACGTATTTGTTAAAAAGCAAAAAATTATGGAAGATAAAGGAAAATCAAAGAAGTTCGAGATTAGCAGTGAAGAAAGTAGTGAGGAATTCTCCGATAACGGAGTCATGGAGGTAGAGAAGGGATTGGAGACCCCCCCGAATCTCTCCCCGAGATCGAAATTTTTTAAGGGCCCCCTAAGACCTTGAGCCTAAATAATGGCCATAAATATTTTAAGTTGGAATTGTCACGGGTATCGTAGCCATACGGAGGATGTAAAAAACCTAGTGAACAAATATCAGCCGGTCTGTATAGGACTCCAAGAAACATACTTAGCCCCATCAGTGAATACAAATATTAAAAGATATACATTTAAAAGAAAAGACAATATGCAAAATATGCGTGCAGTTGGTGGAGTTGCGTTGATGCACTCCCAGGCTTTTCCATCCAAGCCTATATCTCTAAAAACACCCCTACAAGCAATAGCAATACAGATTCATATCAAGTTTCTAATTACAGTATGCTCAATCTATCTTCCTCCAGGTGATACCATTCAACAAAAAGATCTAAACGAACTCGTGGTCCAACTTCCAGTACCTTTTATAATCTTGGGTGACTGGAACGGCCACAATGTGCTCTGGGGCAGCCCAGATAATAACGCACGAGGGCTTCAGATTGAAAAGTTAATTTCAGATCACGACATGTGTATCCTTAATGATACAAGCAGCACATATTTTCATATTCCAACTCGAAGTTTTCATACATTAGACCTGGCAATATGTTCACCTTCAATTTTTACAAGATGGAACTTTGCTGTTGATAATAATTTGCATAACAGTGATCATTTCCCCATCGTGTTGACTTACTCTGCTAATGACGCTTCTTTACCCACTCGACCAATTAATTTTATATATGACAAAGCCGATTGGCCACGATTTGAAATATTATCTAAACTTAATCAGGGCATGGTTGACCTGCCAGATATTAACTTGGCTGTTGAGGCCATCACCTCCTCCATTGTCAAAGCTGCTGACGAAGCAATCCCAAAGACATCTGGGAAGATTCCAAAATTATGCAAGCCTTGGTGGAACCTCAAATGCTCTGACGCCTTCAAAGCCCAAAAGAAAGCGTGGAATAAGTTCAGACGGTACCATACTCAGGCAAACTTGATATCTTTTAAATGTGCAAAATCTGTGGCTCGCCGAATAAGACGACAAAGTCAAAGAGACTCATGGATGAAGTATGTCAGTGGCATTAACAGCAATGTCTCCGCCAAAACAATTTGGAATAAGGTTCGGAGAATCACTGGCAGCTACAAAGCGGTACAGCATGTTTCATTTTTAAATCATACTGGACAAGTCATTTCTGACCCAAAAGACATTGCTGATACTCTCGCAGAAGCTTTCGCTAATGTTTCATCTGAGACGTCATATCCGCAGGATTTCATTGTTTATAAACATAGGGAGGAACTAAAGACGTTAGATTTTGGGCAATCTACACCAGAAATCTACAATACTGATTTTAAATTTCATGAACTCAAAAATGCATTGAACAAAACCCATCCCACTGCATCCGGCCCAGATCGCATCCACTATCATATGTTAAACCATCTTGATGAAGCTTCACTCTTTATCATTTTGAGCTTATTTAACAGAATATGGCAGGATCAGGTTTTTCCAACTTCTTGGACGAAAGCGATTATAATCCCCATTCCCAAGCCAGGAAAGGATCCTCAAAATCCTGATAACTACCGTCCAATCGCCTTAACCAGCTGTTTATGTAAACTCATGGAAAGAATGGTGAATGCGAGACTGGTATATATCCTAGAAAAAATGAAATTTCTATCACCTTTTCAAAGTGGGTTTAGACGGGGAAGAAGCACTCTTGACAACCTCTTAAAATTAGAATCTGCTATACGTGAGGCATATGTTTCTAAAAAACACCTAATTTCTATATTTTTTGATATGGCCAAGGCATATGATCGAACCTGGAGGTATGGCATCATGAGAGATATTTATCAAATTGGACTAAGGGGCAACCTACCTATTTTTTTAGAAAATTTTCTCAGGACAAGAATTTTTCAAGTTCGCATTAATAATGTTTTATCTGAATATTTTACTCAAGACGAAGGCGTTCCCCAAGGCAGCGTATTAAGCGTTATTTTATTTATTATAAAAATTAACGGCATCATTCATCAGCTTCCTCCATATGTCCATGGATCTCTCTTCGTAGATGATTTTCAGATTCATTGCGCAGCAGAGGACATGGAATTCATTAAACGACAACTAAACACTGCCATCTCTAACATTACTAATTGGACAAAACTGAATGGGTTTGTGTTTTCTGAAGAAAAGACCGTTGGTGTGCATTTTTGTAGAAGACGAGGGATGCACCCTGATCCAGATATTCTACTAAATGCACACCCAATACCAATGGTTTCGGAGACAAAATTTTTAGGTTTAATTTTCGATTCTAAACTTAATTTTAAATCGCATATCAATCATATAAAAAGGAAATGTTCTTCATCTTTGAATATTTTAAAAGTATTAACACATTGTTCATGGGGTGCGGATCGTACATCCATGATGAAAATATACAACTCATTGATTCGATCAAAACTGGACTATGGATGTGCCATTTACGGGTCCACATCAAAATCTTATCTGAAACCGCTCGATACCATTCATCATCAAGGCATTCGCATATCTACTGGAGCATTTAGAACTTCCCCTATTGAAAGCTTGTACAGTATCACTCATGAACCCTCGTTGGAATCCAGAAGACATAGATTAGCTCTGAATTATTATTTTAAGACTAAAAGCAACGAGCACCACCCACTTCTTAATAAGATTATTAACCCCATTTATAGCAACCTGTTTATATTCCGGCCATCTTGTATCCCGACTTTTGGATTTAGAATAGGACAAATTTTAGAATTTTATGATGTTGATGATTTTCCTGTTTTATTCACAGGGGACGAACCTCCACCTTGGAGTGATAATAACCTATCATTCATTAATGAATTCACCCACTATCATAAGCCATCAACACCTCATATTGTTTTTAGTCGACTATTTTTACAGCACAGACATGTATATCAAGACTACCACCCTGTTTTTACTGATGGGTCTAAGTTTAATGATCATGTAGGGTCAGCAGCTGTTTTTTGTAACCTAACAGTCTCAAGTAGCTTACACAAATTTTGTTCAGTTTTTACTTCAGAAATATATGCTATTTTCATGGCCATAACAAAAATACACAGCTATTCATACAAAAAGTTCATAATATATACAGATTCTAGGAGCTGTATTGAAGCCCTTCAAAATATTTCATATCAAAGTCATCCATTGGTTTTACAAATTGTAGACAATTGCGACAAGCTCAAAGAAAAATTTTATGATGTAATGTTTTGTTGGATGGTTGGTTGGTTGGTTGTATGGGGTTTAATGGCGCAAGGGCCAAAAGTGGCCAAGCTGCGCCAAACTCTAGATGTTGCAAACCAACATTAAAAATCTAAAAAATTTACACATGAACAAAATAAATTTCAAATCAAAGGTAAAAATCCCGAGTAGTTTAAAAAGATAAATAGTGATGAATGTGGTGGGTGATTCAATAAATACAACAAATGGGGAGATGAAGTATTAAAAAAGCGATTATATAAAATTCTAAGACGAGGACAAGAAGTTAAAATATGAATTATGGAGAGAGGTTGTTGGCAATGATGACACAGCGGGGCAGTTTCGTTGAGCAATAAGTGTCTATGTGTTGCTCTTGAATGACCTATGCGGAGACGGGTCAATAAAACATCACACCGTCGAGATGACAAGGATGGTAGGAACGGGATGCTGGGAAATACGGTGGCTAATTTATTAGCCACCTGTAACCTCCAGCCATCGCTCCAGTCCTTCCGCACAAGGTCCTGCAAAACATTTCGTAGGTCGTCATACGGGATTCGGATATTAAGCTGGGATGTGGCATTTTTGGCAGCTTGATCTGCCACTTCATTGCCAGTTATGCCAACATGCCCAGGAATCCAGCACAATATGACGCCATAGCCCCGTCGGATAAGTTTATTATGGATAGTTAACACCTCAAAAGCTAATGGATGATTTAAAGAATCTGATGATAGAGATTCTATTACGCTTTTTGAATCGGTGTAAACTATGAAATTGCCAACAGTCTGGTGAGATATATATTTTAATGCTTTGTACAAGGCTAAAAATTCAGACGTAAAAACAGAGATGAAATGTGGTAACGAATAGCTAAAAGTGTCAGATCCACATACAAATGCACAGCCGACGTGATTACCGGATTTCGAGCCATCCGTGTATACGGCTGTATGAGAATTAAAATGATGACGGTGATCTTTAAAAATTTGAACATATACAATTGGACAAGTGGTTAATTTGTCATGTCCAGGAAACAAATGCAAAAAGGAATAGTTAGAAGAAATCCAAGGAATATTATCAAAAAGAGGACGTTCCGCAACTTCAATTGAATGAAGGGCAGTGCCACTCAGGGTTTCTCTCATTCGCATCCCAAAAGATGGAATATAAGATGGTCGATTCCTGAAAAGGACATCTCGCGAGCTGTCCAGAAGGCAATTCTGCAAAGGATGGTCAGGATGTGACAAAATGCGATAATAAAGTCGCAGAGACAACATACTGCGTGTGGAGGCCAATGGCAATTCATTGCACACAACATAAAGGCTTTCAACGGGTGATGTGCGAAAAGCTCCAGAGCAGATTCTTAGTGCTGAATGATGTATCGTATCGAGCTTACGCAGAACAGATGGACGAGCTGAACCATAAACGGCGCAGCCATAGTCCAATCTGGAACGAATTACAGCTCGATAGACATTCAGCATAGTGAACCGCTCTGCTCCCCAAAAAGTATTAGAAAGAACTTTTAACAAATTGAGCTTTTTCATTCATGACACCCGCAAATGCTTAATGTGAGGCAAAAATGTAAGCTTCTTGTCAAAAATGACTCCTAGAACCCTTACTTCGTCTACTACTGCAATCCTATTACCACCCAGAAAAATGTCTGGGTCAGGATGCAGATTTCGTAGACGGCAAAAGTGAACGCAGGATGTTTTTTGGACAGAGAAGTTGAAACCATTTTCTGCACTCCACTTGGTCAACCTTGAAACGGTTGACTGCAGTTGTCGTTCGACAAATCGCATATCCTTTCCCTGGCAAAAAATGCTCAGGTCATCGACATATAAATTGCCCTGGACAGAAGGTTGGTTGGTTGGTTAATTGGGGTTTATTGGCACAAGGGCCAAATATGGCCAAGCTGCGCCAAACACTAGATTTTTAAACCAACATTAAAATTCTAAAATATACATATAAACAAACTAAATTTCAAAGCAAAGGTAAAAATCTGGTGTAGTTTAAAAAGATAAATAGCGATGGATGATGTGGATGATTCAATAAATAAGATAATGTGGGAGATGATGTATTAAAAAAACGATTATATAAAATTCTAAGACGAGGACAAGAAGTTAAAATATGAATTATGGAGAGAGGTTGTTGGCAATGGTTACAAAGCGGGGCGGTGTCATTGAGCAATAGGTGTCTATGTGTTGCTCTCGAATGACCTATGCGGAGACGGGTTAATAACACATCACACCGTCGAGATGACAAGGAAGGTAGGAACGGGATGCTGGGAAATACAGAGGCCAATTTATTAGCCGTCTGTAACCTCCAGCCATCGCTCCAGTCCTTCCGTACAAGGTCCCGCAAAACATTACGCAGGTCGTCATATGGGATTCTGATATTAAGCTGGGATGTGGCATTTTTGGCAGCATGGTCTGCCAACTCATTGCCAGTTATGCCAACATGCCCAGGAATCCAACACAATATGACGCCATAGCCCCGTCGAATAAGTTTGTTATAAATAGTAAACACCTCAAAAGCTAAAGGATGATTTAAGGAATCTGATGACAGAGATTCCAATATGCTTTTTGAATCGGTGTAAACTATGAAATTGCCAACCGTCTGGTGAGAAATATATTTTAATGCTTTATACAAAGCTAAAAATTCAGATGAAAAAACAGATATTAAAAGTGGTAATGAGTAGCTAATATTTTCAGAGCCGCATTATTTTAATTCCTTGTTTCAAGAATTTTGGGATTTGCAAACTTCCAATAAGTTGCATTCGGTAAAGCCCTTAATTCGAGAATGGCCCATTGCCCCAGTACGCAAGACCGATGTCAAGTTGACTCGCCTTCGTATTGGGCATACTCGCTTTACTCATCGCCATTTATTTCTTAATGAAATCCCTCCTTCATGTCAATCATGCTTATCTGTTTTTACTGTTCATCATATCTTAATTGTCTGTCCTGTTTTTAACCAACAACGCATGAAATTTTTTAAAAGCACCATCTTAAATCTGAAAGATTTAATTGGAGAAGTTCCCCATTTAAATCTGTTTTCCTTTCTAAATGAGGTTGGCTTTATCAATCACATTTAAATTTTTTCTTTTAAACTTCGTCTGTTTTTAAGTGTTTATACAATGTTGCTGGTCAACAATTGTTAAAATGTAAATAGTGTATATAGTGTCTAACAAAACATATTTTTTGTATTTATTCAAATATTTTTAACCTTTTACCAAAATTGTCAACATTTACAGTTGATCTAAATATATTTTTATCCTTTACAACGTTTTTAATTTTTGAAACTGATACTTTAGAGGCCTCACTATAAAGAACTATATTGTCGTGTGTTTGGCGCAGCATGGCCAAAACTGGCCCTTGCGCCACTAAACTCTAACAAACCAACCAACCAACCAACCGTATTGGGCACACACGTTTTACTCATCGTCATTTGTTCTTAAATGAAATTCCCCCGTCATGTCAATCATGCTCATCTGTTTTTACAGTTTATCATATTTTAATTGTCTGTCCTGTTTTTAACCAACAGCGCATGAAATATTTTAAAAGTACCATTTTAAACTTGAATGATTTGATTGGAGAAGTTCCCCATTTAAATCTGTTCTCCTTTCTAAATGAGATTGGGTTTATCAATCACATTTAAATTTTTTCTTTTAAACCATGCTATTTTTTAAGTGTTTATACAATGTTGCAGATCAACAATTGTAAATATTGTATATAGTGTTCGGAAAAACAATTTTTTGTATTTATCCAAATATTTTTTAACCTTTTACCAAAATTGTCAATTTTTACAGTTGATCTAAATATATTTTTATCTTTTACAACGTTTTTACTTTTTAAAACTGAGGCCTCACAATAAAGAAATATATTGTCGTGTGTTTGGCGCAGCATGGCCAAAACTGGCCCTTGCGCCACTAAAAGCTAACAAACCAACCAACCAACCACTCAAGAATTAAATTGATTTGCAATGTTACTCAGTTCATGAACATTGATAAAACAAATGAAATAAGTAATTTGGTTTATTAAATAGGTACTGAATTCTAAAAATAGACATTGACCTTTCACCGTTATACACTACGCGAAATGTGCAAGAAAGTAAAATATGCTCGAACTTTGAAAAACGTCCGAAAATTATTTCGCTAAGTGCCATTCGCTTCTTCTTCGATACCGGTCTGCCTGCGATGACTCATCCTAAGCGCGATCAGGCCTTGAGTCAGTTACGGTGGTGTTGGCGGGGGATGGGCTCCTTGCATACGCGTCAGGCGATTCCGGGCTGAGTTGGGGGATAGTTGTCCTGGTAGATAGGTGGATAGGGCTTTCGGGATGTTGTTGAAAAGATTGTCCATGTGGGGGGGTGGGCCTCCTCTCGTTGGCGACTGGATCTTTGTTTTCTACCTGGCTAGACATCGTCCTGGTAGTGTGGTGGATAGGGCTGTTGTTTTCGGAATTGAGCAGCTCGGTGGGACAGCAGGTTTCGATTTTTGTTGCACTTTTTTCCGGTGTGGAAAGTTCATGATAGTTCGGGCTGAGACTCAGGACGAATGTGTCAACAAAAGCCGGCCGAACGGGATTTTTTGAAGTTATATTTGTGGCACACCTTGGTGTGGGAGATGCGCTTCTCTCAAACGGGTCCGGGGATCCTGTTCCGTCCGGGGTAGGTGTCGTCGTGGAAGTACGGTGGGTAGGGCTTTGCTGCCCGCTCGCTGCCACGTCCTTCTGTTGGTTTGTTGCATCATGGAAGGCGTCACTGGGTGTTGGACGTCTCGGGGCAGGGGATGGGCTTCTATTGTTGGGTTCAGGTGTTTCGTTCGTTCCCGGGGTGGGTGTCGCCATGCTAGCTCGGTGGGTAAGGCAATGTTGCTTTTCGTCAGGTTCTGTGTGGTGGGGGCTATCATCCTTCGGTGTGGAGGCTGGTCTCGCAGGGGGGTGGAGGTTTTCGGGGGTTCCGTGTTCCTCTGGTCTGTCAGCTTGGGATGAGTGGTTGCACGCGGGAGAAGTGGGCCTGTGCACATTAATGTTGACGGTGATTGGTATATTGGGGGAAATGTCTGCATCTCCATCTGTTTCCCTTTCCTGGGAGTCGGTAGGCGTTTCCCCGTTGCTCAGGAGATGGCTCGGGTTGCTGGTTGCTCTCTCTGCTCGGTCGGCTGGGGTGGAGGGTGTTGGGAGGTGTTCATTTTCTGTCTCCGGGCCGGGGGGGCAGGCTCCCCGGGCGTGGGCATGTGGTGCTCTTCTTCCTCCTGGATGCTGGTTTGGGAGGGTGCTCGGTCGCTCCTGGTCCGGTCAGGGGGGATGCTCTCCGCCAGCAGAGACACATCATTCCTCACGTTGGGTGTGGAGCGTTCCGGTTCCTCTTGTTCCGTGTCGTCGGCCTGGTGGGGTGGGCTCCTGGCTGGAAGTGCTGGTCCAGGTGGTCTGCGTTCGTTCACTGCGAGGGTGTCGGCGAGCCTGTCGTCAGTGGTGAATCTAGGTTGTGGTGGGGGGCTCCCCCGCACGTGGGTATGGAAGATGTCGCAACTATGCGCGATGACGTCGCTGCAGATCCTCTTCTTCATCTGCCGCGCATAGCCGCGGTTGACAAACTTCCGGATGAGTTTGTCATTGTTCCTATCCCACGCACCGAGGGACCCCACGATGATTGCATCGGTCAGCACCACCTGGAAGCGGGTTTTCAGACTCCTCTCCACCTCCGCGTATTTCCGTATCTTCTCGTCTCGGGTTCGCTGAAAGGCTGGGAGTCGTTTTTCATATGGCACCGCCACATCGATGATGATGGCGGTGTTCCCTCTGGCCAATACCAGGTCAGGCCGCAGTCGGGAGTTGTCGACAGCCTGATTCCTGGCATGGACTCGCCAGCCTTTTTTCCGTCCCTTGACGAGTCTGTCCACGACTGCGTCATTACGCTTCGTGCGGAGGTGGTGGAGTCTCTTGCAGTTGGACATGACGTGTTGAAGGTTTTCAAAGTGGTAGGTGCAATTCCGACACTTCAGGTCCTGGGGGTGGACACCTGGTCCCCGACGCTGGGCGTTCAGACCCGACAGGTTGAGCCTTGCGCGGTAGATGAACCGCCAGTCAGCGAAGCGCGTGAAGTCCCCGTTTTTGATGAAGTGGTTACCTTCACGGGAACTCGCCACGCACTCCATGGCAACGCCCTGACTGGGGTAGCGCAGAAGGTTCTCGGCTCGAGCCCTGCGGGTCTGCTCCTTGAGAGTCTTCTGAACTCTGTGCCTGTCCGCGGGGGTGAGCAGGACGTCCCCGCGCGACACTTGAATGAGACCCAGCTCGGGGCATCTCCACCGGACGTCGGCGCGTTTGCTGGCGTTTCGAGCGATGGACCACTTGGTGGAGATTGGGTTTCCAGTTCGTTCG
This sequence comes from Troglohyphantes excavatus, assembly GCA_963932185.1. Lineage (NCBI taxonomy): Eukaryota > Metazoa > Arthropoda > Arachnida > Araneae > Linyphiidae > Troglohyphantes > Troglohyphantes excavatus. The sequence goes on along the minus strand of OZ010678.1, from coordinate 1,035,667 downwards.
AAGGGGCCGTCGTCATCGCCTGACAGGTACTTCTCGATGATGCTGGACGTCACCGGCACGGGGTTGATTCTCGCGGCGATGAAGTCCTGTAGGTCCTGCCAGGCAATGTTTCGCAGGTGAGGATCGGCGGACGTCAGGAGTTTCAGGGCGGAGTCGATGTCGACAATGTCCGCCTCGTCCTGGAGGCACGGTACACCAAGCATACCTCTGTCGGTGGGTCCGTAGAGGTAGTCATTTGACGCGTTGGACGCTGTGCCAGTTAGGTTCAACGTGCGCTTGATATGCGCGCGCATATGTTCATCTACCTGGCGCAGTTGCTGCTTGGTGTATTGGTGCGCTCGCATGGCAAAGGAAAGCGATGGGTAGAAAAACGCTTTCAAAGCGTCGATTCTTTGCCATGGGGCGAGGCTGGAGTTCCCGATTTTTTCGCCCATCTGGATGATCCTCGCAACGTCCGGCGAGCTTTCCATGAGTTGGAATCCGATGGGGGTCCCCAGGAAAGAGGCCGGGATGTGGTTGCGGACGACTTCGAGTGCCTCACCGTTGATGTGGAATTCGGTGGGTCTGGTTCCCACGGGGATCTTGCCGGACATGTGGATCGTTGAGCATTTTGATGCGTTGACTTTGAGGCTGAGCGCCTCAGTCATTTCGAAAAGACGATCCAACATGCCTTGAAGTTCATCTGGTGAGGAAGCCATTAGTAGAATGTCGTCCGCAAATGACAGGACGCGGTACTCGTCCTCAGCTTCCTGGGGCCCCTGTAGCTCGTTGATGATGGGGTTTATTGCCAGGTTAAACAATCCTCCGCTGATCGGGCAGCCCTGGCGCACTCCGCTGAACACCTGGACGGGCTCAGTGTTCCCGTCGCCGGCGATGAATTCAGTGAATGTTCTGTCATACAGGGAAGCAGCAATGTCGACGAAGTGCTCCCCTGCTCCTGCCGCGCGGAGTGCAGCCAGTATGGCCTCGTGCGGGACCGAACCGAATGCATTCGCCAGATCGATTTGGGCGATGAAGAGCTCGCCATGGCTTGTCCTCGTCGTTTGGATGGCCCTTTGGACGAGGTATTGGTGCTCAAAGACCCCATCGAATGGCATGAAGCCCTTCTGAGACTTTGAAAGGGCCTCAGTGGACTTGAGCCAGTTGGTGAGTCTGGAGGCAAGGCACCCTGCGTAGAGGGTGCAGCAGAGGGAGATGGGCCTCCAGTTGCTCACGTCCTCCAGGGAGTTCTTCTTGTGGATAAGAATTGTCCTGGAATGTTTCCACTCGGATGGGATCCGGCGAGCTCTTAGGCAAATGTTGAGGATCTTGGTAAGTGTACCACACTCGGGGTCGACGGTTTTGAGGTGGTGGTATGATATTCGGTCCGGTCCCGGGGCGGAGTTCTCGAATTTATGTAACCTGCTTTTGACCTCTGACGGGGTGAAGGGAGAGGTGTTCATCTCGGGTGGTGCAGGATTTTTGGTGGCATAGACTTCTGCGTTGAAAGGCCTGGGCGCGAAGACTTTTCGGAAATGGCGGACAATCACCTTGCCATCTAGGTGGCACTGACCCGATTCGCCCTCCGTGATGAGGCGGATGGCACGTCTTCTGTTTTTTTTATATAGCCGCTGTATTGTCCTGTGACAGGAGTCGTCGATGGGCCTTGGCGTATACACTTCGCCATCATTCACGGGGGCGGGGAGTTTCACCTCGGTGGAGATCTTTCTGGTGATTTCCGCCAGCACGTTTTCGAATTCGTCCCAGGCCTCTTCCGAAAAGTTTTGGGCAGCGGCCAACATGTTTCCCAGGTGTTGTCGGAATTCTTCGAGTGGGCCGTCCTCCTCGTCATCCATTTCGAGATCGGGGGTGTCAGGGTCAATGACTTGGCGCGTGTCATATCCCAGGTCGTCCAATTGAGCCTCGTGCTCATGGTCCTCCATCTCGAGTTCCCGCTCTACTTCTTCACGTTCAACTCCCGAGTCGGGTGATGGTTCGGGGGTTGGGTTTCTTCGCAGTTCTTCGAATTCGGCGGGGTCAATGAACTGCGACTGTGAGTCGTAGTGCGCTCCACGCTTGGGTGGTTTGATTTTTGACAGTTTGTGTGCCCGAACGATTTCGCCAGCGATCTCGTCCAGGTCACCGACATCGGCCGAGATGGTTGGGCCTAACACACTGCGTTTGGAGTTGCCGGCCTCCCCTTCTTTACCCGTCAAGGTCGGCGGCGCCACAGAACGTAGGTCACGTGTGTATTCACGCTTTGGTGGTCTTTCCACCGGTTTTGATGTCATTTTTGGGCCGCTGTTTGTTCCGTCCCGTTGCTGAGGGCAAGCGGGCCCTTTGAGCTGGCTCTCCTACCATAGGTTCTAATGTTTGGTTTCACTGGAACAGGCGTGAATACTTTCCTTCTGGCCCCCTCAGGGGGCTCGCATCTTGCGAGTACGGGCTTGGCAACCCCGAGGTACCCTAGCTGGGCCTTAGCTTTTTTCGTTCTTTCCTTTTTAGTTAAGGCCCTACCATGTGCACGATTTTTAGTTGTTGTATTTTGTTATAACATTCATTTATTCCTTTGTTTATGATTGTTGGGTTTTCCTTATTTAAATTTCAGTATTGTTTCGTGGGTTCAATTTAGTTGTTTCACTTTTTGTATTAATTCTGACAGTTTATATTGGTTTCTGTCAGATTATCTGACCTGCACGTTTGCCGTGTGCGGTAACTCGTATCGTAGGAAAGTGGAGTCCTGGGGATCCTGCGACGTCTCGTTTTAGGACGGGGTTTTGTTTCCTAGAGACGTCGTTGCGTTCCCTTTGGTCCATGCTTCGACGTAAACGAGAGGCCAGGAGTGAGCCCGCTTTTGGTCAACCGGCTCGCCTAATATCACTGTGGTTCAGTACGCCATGTGAATTTCTCCCCTGGCGTGCTGGACACCACTGTTATTTGGCATTTAAGGGCTAGTACTGCAGCTAGGAGTGCCCTCGTGGATCCACACTTCGAAACTGTAGCACTATACCCCGGTTTTACCCCCGTGGCAGTGTGGCACTGCCTCCCCTTGTAGGGCTCGGTGGTGGGCGGGGCTGAACCGGGATGAACACCTAAACTCATATGGATCCTAAACCCCATGCCCTGCCGGAGGCTTTGTATCCGGCGACCCCATCCAGTGTTACAAATCAACCGACAAATGATAATCAATCTTTAAGTATACAAATTCCAAAATTTTTAATTATAACTTCACCAGAAAAAGTTTTAGGTACTATGTCTCCATTTTTCATACAAAAAGGCCTTCAGGGAATCTGCGGAAACCCTAAAGCTGTAAAAAAACTCAGATCTGGCGATTACCTAATTGAAACTACTTCAACTGCTCAATCTAAAAACTTACTTTCCGCTAATAAAATGGGCAATATAACTATCACCGTAACTCCCCACAATAGTTTAAACTCGTGCAGAGGTGTCATCTCGGAATCGGACCTCTTAGCCGTTCCTGAGAGCGAGATCCAATCCGAACTCGCATCTCAAGGAGTGACTAATGTCCATAGAATAACAATGAAAAGAGATGGCACTATCATCCTAACCAAACATTTAATACTTACATTTAATAGTCCTGATCTACCTGCAAATATTAAAGCTGGGTATCTCAACTGCCCAGTCCGACCCTACATTCCGAATCCTTTGCGCTGTTTTAAGTGCCAAAGGTTCGGTCATTCCGTAAGTACATGTAGAGGAGTCGAGACTTGCTCGAGATGCTCCAATGTTGGCCATTCCTACGAGACCTGTACCCTTCCACTAAAATGCACAAATTGCGAGGGTGAGCATTCTGCCAACTCTCGCATCTGCCCAAAGTGGAAGGAGGAAAAAGAAATTCAGGTTGTGAGAACAACCCAGAAGCTCTCGTACTTGGATGCTAAAAAGCAAGTCTCCATATCTCTACCGAAACCTAACCTTTCATATGCAGCCGCAACCAAAAAATCCACCTCCTCTATCGCAATTCAATGCGAAATAGCAATAGATCAGCCATCTACAAGCAATAGTTGTCAAACAAATACTAAAACCCCACCCAAACCTCTTTTTTCCAAAGGTACAATAACTAAAAATAACAAAAATAATGCAGTTGAAGTAATCTCACCTCTTACAGCACTTAATGAATCTCTCAAAAATAAAAAACAACAATCAGAAAATGCCAATGATAAAAAACCAAAAAAACCGAGAACCCCCATATCTCACAACATTCCATCTGACTCCTCTGATGCTGCTGATATGGACGTAGAGCCTGGTATGGAGACACCAGGTAATCTCGCTCCTAAAATAAAACCAATCAAGCAGCCTTCCAACCCCATAACCTTCCCATAATGGCCTGTGTATTTTTGTGGAATTGCCGCGGTTTTCACCAGAATTCGGTAGACGTTAAAAATATTATTGATGAATACCATCCAATCTGCTTTTGTCTACAAGAAACTCTGTTAAAACCAACTCAGAGCTCTCTTGTTAAAGGGTACACTCCCCTTAGAAAGGATTACATTAGCGGAGATAGAGCCAGTGGTGGAGTTGCTATATTTATATCTAATAGCGCTCCCTTCACCCCACTGAGTCTCACAACAAATCTGCAAGCTATCGCAGTTAGGGTCACTGTAAAATCTCTCATTACAGTGTGCTCAATTTATCTACCGCCTAATGATATTATCCATCAAGCAGATTTAGACAGGTTATGCGATCAGCTTCCAATTCCTTATATCTTATGTGGCGATTTTAATGGGCACAATCCTCTTTGGGGAAGCCCAGACATAAATCGTCGTGGAAGTCAAATTGAGAAATTGATACACGATCAAAATCTATGTGTACTCAATAATGGGCAACCAACATACTTCCACGCCCCATCGAGGACCTTCCATGCCATTGATCTTGTCTTGTGTTCACCCTCTCTGTTTTCTTCCCTGACGTTTCAGGTGGGAAATGATCCATTTCATAGTGATCATTTCCCCTTGTTTATTACATTTCCGGGGAATGTGACAACCCCTGTATCTCGCCTGCCTCGATTTAAATATGAGGTGGCGAATTGGGATTTGTTTGCATCAATGGCATATTTGTCAGACGAGATGGTGAACCAGGATGACATTGATCAATGTGTAGAATCTGTCACTAATGTTATAATGGATGCTGCTCGTATATCTATTCCTGTCTCATCAAAGTTACCAAAACTACCGAAACCGTGGTGGAATCAAGCCTGCAAAATTGCCCACAAAAAGAGAAAAAAGGCCTGGGATACATTTCGAAGGTATCCCACATCCGAAAATCTGACCAAGTTCAAATTTGCAAAAGCCAATGCGCGACGAATACGTCGTCAAAGCCAAAGAGAATCGTGGCAAAAGTATGTTTCTGGTATAACATCTGCCATTTCCTCAAAACAATTATGGACCAAAGTTCGGAAAGCCATGGGATTATATTCCACACATTCCATCTCTGTTGTGGAAGAAAATGGCCAGCTGGTTACTGACACGGTAGAGATCGCAAATTGTATTGCGAGAGCATTTTCTGCCGTGTCCAGTTCTACCACATATCCTGGCAATTTTCAGCGTATCAAACACCGCGCAGAATCCCATGGTATTAATTTTACTCCTGAGAGAGGCTCCGAACTTGCTTATAATTGCTATTTCACAGAAAGAGAGTTGACACGATGCCTTCAGAAGACTCGGATGACAGCCCCGGGTCCTGATGGCATCACTTACATATTGCTCAAACATCTGTCTAGTCACTCTCTGAGGAATCTATTGCGCCTTTACAATCGCATATGGGTTGAACATGCTTTTCCTTTGGCTTGGCGACGTGCCATAGTTATTCCTTTCCCTAAACCGGGAAAAGATTCTAAAGATCCAAATAACTATCGGCCTATTGCACTGACCAGCTGCCTGTGCAAGCTTTTTGAAAAGATGGTGAATTCTCGCCTTGTTCACATGTTAGAGACTACCGATGCTCTAACACCCTTCCAAAGTGGTTTTAGGGTCGGCCGCTCTACGGTAGACAATATCTTGTACCTCGAAACTCAAATACGCCATGCCTTTCTGAGCCGAAACCATCTCGTGGCTATCTTCTTCGATATGGAGAAGGCGTACGATCGGACATGGCGATATGGTATACTCCGAGATCTGTATTCCCTTGGATTTCGAGGACATCTACCGATATTTATTAAGAACTTTTTGGCATTGCGGGAATTCAGCGTTCGCATTGGCTCTGCATTTTCGGATACTTTTATTCAAGAAGAGGGCGTTCCTCAGGGTAGCGTACTCAGCGTGACTCTTTTCGCCTTAAAAATAAACGATATCATGAAACAGCTACCTCCTTCTGTCCAAGGCAATTTATATGTGGATGACTTGAGCATTTTTTGCCAAGGAAAGGACATGCGATTTGTAGAGAGACAACTGCAAACGACTGTTTCACGTTTGACCAAGTGGAGTGCGGGAAATGGTTTCAACTTCTCTGTCCAAAAAACATCCTGTGTACATTTTTGCCGTCTACGAAACTTGCATCCTGACCCAGACATTTTTCTGGGTGGGAATAGGATTGCAGTAGTAGACGAAGCAAGATTTCTAGGTGTTATTTTTGACAAGAAGCTTACATTTCTGCCACACATTAAGGACTTGCGGGTGTCGTGCATGAAAAAGCTCAATTTGTCAAAAGTACTTTCTAATACATTTTGGGGAGCAGAGCGATTCACTATGCTGAATGTCTATCGAGCTGTAATTCGCTCCAGATTGGACTATGGCTGTGCCGTTTATGGTTCAGCTCGTCCTTCTGTGCTGCGTAAGCTCGATACGATCCATCATTCGGCACTAAGAATCTGCTCTGGAGCTTTTCGCACATCACCCGTTGAAAGCCTTTATGTTGTATGCAATGAATTACCATTGGCCTCCACACGCAGTTTGTTATCTCTGCGACTTTATTTTCGCATTTTGTCGCATCCAGATCATCCTTTACAAAATTTACTCTTGGACAGATCTAAGGATGTACTTTTCAGGAATCGCCCGTCCTGCATACCATCCTTTGGACTGCGAATAAGAGATACTCTGAGTGCCACTCCTCTCCATTCAATAGAAGTTGCGGAACGTCCTCTGTTTGATAATATACCCTGGATAACTTCGAATATTTCAATTTTAAACTTGTTCCCTGGATATGAGAAATGTAACACTAATCCAGTTATTTTTAATCAACTTTTTAATGATCATCGTAATAATTTTAATTCTCATACAGCCATATATACAGATGGATCAAAGTCCATTGATCATGTAGGCTGTGCATTTGTATGTGGCTCCGAAAATTTTAGTTACACATTATCACTTTTAATATCTGTTTTTACATCCGAATTTTTAGCCTTGTATAAAGCATTAAAATACATTTCTCACCAGACTGTTGGCAATTTCATAGTTTACACAGATTCCAAAAGCATATTAGAATCTCTGTCATCTGATTCTCTAAGCCATCCTTTAGCTTTTGAGGTGTTTACTATTTATAATAAACTTATTCGACCGGGCTATGTCGTCATATTGTGCTGGATTCCTGGGCATGTTGGCATAACTGGCAATGAGTCGGCAGACCATGCTGCCAAAAATGCCACATCCCAGCTTAATATCAGAATCCCATATGACGACCTACGTAATTATTTACGGGACCTAGTGCGTAAGGACTGGAGCGATGGCTGGAGGTTACAGACGGCTAATAAATTAGCCTCTGTATTTCCCAGCATCCCGTTCCTACCGTCCTTGTCATCTCGACGGTGTGATGTTTTATTGACCCGTCTCCGCATAGGTCATTCGAGAGCAACACATAGACACCTATTGCTCAATGACACCGCCCCGCTGTGTAACCATTGCCAACAACCTCTCTCCATAATTCATATTTTAACTTCTTGTCCTCGTCTTAGAAATTTATAACATCGTCTTTTTAATACTTCATCTCCCACATTGCCCTATTTATTAAATCATCCACCTCATTCATCACTATTTATATTTTTAAACTACACAGGATTTTTACCTCTTCTTTAAACTTAAGTTTTGTTTATGTGTGTTTTTAGAATTTTATTGTTGATATGAAATCTAGTGTTTGGCGCAGCTTGGCCATATCTGGCACTTGTGCCAATAAACCCCAAACAACCAACCAACCAACCTTTCCTTCTGGCGTTCAGGTGGGTGCGGAAGTGTGTTTTGAGGCTGTTGAGGGCCGTGGACGTGAAGCGACATTCTTGACATCGGAATTCTCTATTGCCGTCCGTGATCATGGGCTCGTGTTCACGGAAGCATGAGTAGTCTGAAACTCTGACCGGGAGAATTGCCGGGCAGAGTTTGCACCATTTTTTGGTGTGTGTGATCCGGATCAAATGGTGTTTGTTCAGGTGTCTCCTGAGGATACCCTCCAGAACTGTTGCAATCGGGCTGCAAAAGTTTTTTCCGCATCCCTCTTCGGTGCATGTCCAGCTGTCGACCGTGGGGAAGGAGATGTAGAGTGTGGTTCCCATCCTCGTTGGTACCATTGGCACTATGTCGGTGTCTTCTTCCGGGCAGCGTGCCTTGGTCAGCGGGGCTGGGGGTCTGTTTTTGTTGTGGTTGATCCTGGTGCTCGGGGTGTTACTCGGCCTCCTAGTAGTACTCGTGCTTACGAAGTCGTCGGTCTGACTTGTGGATATGTGTTCCATCCTCACCTCCCTGAGGGCTCTGGCTTGGGAGATGATTTGAGTGGTGGCCTCTGCAAAGGTGCGGGTCGTGGAGTCGAAGTGGACGTCCTCGTTCCCGGCTCGGGCAGCCGTGGCGGGTACACTGGCTTGTGGCATGGCACGGCATGTGGCCTTTTCCCGGGGGTTTGTTTCGGGCTCACTCCTGGGTTGTCTGCAGTTGCACTTTTGGATGAGGGTGGATCTTGGCTAGGAGGTGGGGAGTAGAAATGTCTATTTTTGGGAGTCAGTTTTCCCTCTGGAGAAGATCCATCTTTCACCGGTGATTCGAGAGAGAGTCTTTCACTTGGTGAGAGAGAAATTTGGAGGTGGTCCTCTTCCTGTCTGGATCTCGTGTATTTGGCCGTCATGTTGGAGCCTCCGCTCTTCTTTCTATCGGGGCTCGTGAGGTCGATCGGGGAGTGCTGCTCTGGGGCATTGGCATACAAAGTTCCGTGGACGTCGGACATGTAAATGTTGTCTTTCAGGCAGTGGTGCGCCTCCACTGCCGCGTCAACGTTCCTGTCACATATCCTGCACCTGAGGATGACGTTCTCAATTTGTTTTGAGTGTGCCTTCTCGATGTGAAGGATTATTTCGGAGAGGAGGTCCGGCCAGAAACTGTTGTGGTGTTTTTTGGGGCATCCAAACATTGCGCACTTGGTGGCTCTCGGGGCGGGAAACGAGAATGTGACCGACCAACCCTCCTGGGTGCTTGACAGGGCGACTGGGCTTGACGGTGAGAGTTGGGAACTGTCGTTTGGTGGAAGGGATGGGGTCCATCCTGGAGATGTTGGCGAGGTGCTGACAGTAATCATGCGATCCACCTGTGGCGTTTTCATGGCTTCCTCCCTGGGTGGGGCATGTTTGTCGTTGCTGGTTGTGCTGGCGGACCTCACCGGGGCTTCGCGTAGGTTGTGTTGCTTTCCTTTCCCGCCTTCTTCCTTGAAAAGGGTGGTTGTCTTTGGTCTGTTCTTGGGTTTGGTCCTGCTAGATTTTTCCGGGGCGTTGTTTGCTAGTGGAGCAAATCTGTTGGGGGTTTCAAAGTCCGGTGGCGGCGGTGGGAGCTTGTTGTTGTTGGCTTTCCCTCCTCTTGGATCACCCCCCGTTCCGCTGGTTCCCGGTTTGGGGGACATTGGCGATCTGTTTTCGTAGCATCCATGGCTGGCCACTTTTCCAGAGATCCTCTCATTGCAAATTCTGCACCAATTCGTGGAGAGTAGGATGGATAATCCGTGTGAGAAGATGAGGTGGGCCTTGAGTGCGTTCGTCATGTCAGACCATCTGCTCGATGAGTGTTGGAACTTGCATCCATACTCTGGGCATGCCATGCTGCGTTTGGTGGGGAAGGACACGTGGAGTGTGCCTCCACGTCTTGTGTTGAATGGTGGGGGTGATAAAAGTTCGTCGTCACAGTTCCTTTTTGGGGGGGTGGAAATCAGACTCTTGGGCACAAATGGTGTGGTTTGAGGCAGAATGAGGTTCGATTTGGCTTCTCCTTCTTCGGAGTCGTCAGAGAGTATGATCCTGTGGACTTTGCTTGTGTGCCTGTCACGTTTTACCACCGAGTCGAATGTCTTTTCACAGTAGATGCACGTTGTCCTTGGGTCACGCGGGCGTTTCTCGGTTGTCCGGATTGCATTTGTAGCTTGAGTCTGTTTTTTCCGGGAGAGCCTTCCAGAGATGCCATGTCGCTTGTCGTTCGTCACTCTCGGACTGGTGCTGGTCGATCTCTTGGCAAGTGGGTCGCGTGAACTTTTCCTGGCACGTGCCTCTGCTTGGTTGTCCTCGGGAGATGCTTTGGTCGATGTCTTGTTTTCGGCCTCTTTTCCTTTCAGGTCTTCAGCTGGGAGGGGCTCAGCTGCAGGGGTGGATGTGCCCTTTTTCCTGAACGGGTTACGGAGCGGTGAGATCCCATCTTTACATGGCAGGGCTGGGAATTCGTCTTTTCCCTTTGCGGCCTCTGAATGTGACGGTTCAGGTTCCTCGACTGTGGGTCTCTTGCTCGTGTTTGGTTCTTCAACGGCGTCGTCTGCGGTGTCATGCTGGTCACGAGGGGCGTCTGGAACCGGCGATCCTGCTGGTATTCTGCCTCTGCTCCGGTCGAGTTGCGGGGATCCATCGATATCCCAGATTGACCTGGGTGTGGGTGGCGTGCAGTGCTCGTTTGGTTCATCGGAGGCATTGGACTTGAAGGAGGGAAGCGGTGATGCAGATGCAATGCATTTTGGCACAATCTCATTCGTCTTGCTGCATTGTGGCCCGTCCTTGCTGGTTTGCTTGCTCTCCCCGCTCCCTTCTATCTTCTGGGAAGGTGTATTTTGAATCCACGAATTTTTTTTTTTTTTTTTTTTTTATTTTATTTCCTGTCCACTCCCAAGGGATATACAGGTGGCCAATTATGACTCCATCGTCACGGTAGAGTGACAAATTTCACTCCATAGAATGGTATTACAATGGTTGTTTACACACTCCAAGTGGGAAATGAGCAACACGCTCTTGGAGGTTTCACATAAAGTATCAATCAACTGTTACATATATCTCAGTATTGTGAGTAAAACTCTCAGAGGGAAAACAAAATAAAACTAAAAATAAATAATAAATAAATAATTGATTAAAAAGAAAAATACACACACAAACAAAGTCCATTGGTGAGTGACATTTTTCATATTTGAAAGAGTTCGAGAAATCATAATCCGTTGTCCTATATGTATTTGTTCAATTTGTGAAAGGTTGAAAAGTTTAAAATGTCACCCTGGACAGATCGTGCACAAGAGCCCTGGAAGGTAAAGTTCTGGAAAAATCATATGTAACAGTTCAGTTTAAATGTTCATCTTTTCCAACAGGGATTGCACTATGATTTGAAAGAAGTGTACATTGTTCTTATTCAGTAAGATAGTTTTCATGTCGAGAGCTGCAAAATTTAGTGGTAGAAGATTGAATCTGTGATGTTCATATTCCCCACAGTGATAAGTATAGTGTCGAGTGTCTCCTTGTTCTTGGTCAAAAGGGCAAATGGGATTTCCGTCAAAAAGTCTAGCTTGATGCGTGGGAAATACTCCATGCCCCGTGAGGAATTGATTTAGGAAGAAGTTGGTTTCGCATCGTTTGAGGCTCACAATGGGGATGAGATCAAATGTATGTCTTCCCTTCGTTGATAAATTCCACTCTTTTTGCCATTCTTGAATACTTTCCTTCTTTAATAAGTTTGAAATCTGTTGGCTTGAATATTTGACTACGCATTCAATTTGAGTTGATATAGTTGCTTCCTTAGCAAGAAAATCTGCTTCTTCGTTGCCCATGTTCCCCACATGTGCTTTAATCCAGTGGAATGATACTTTTACTCCTTTGTTGATTAGTTTTGTAGTTGTTGACTTAATTTCAGATGTCCAATGATGAGTATCTCCTATTCGAGATAAGCTTTTAAGTGCTGCCTGGCTGTCAGAAAAAATTCTACAGGAATCGAATTTTTGCAGATGAATGTGAACCCAAATAATAGCCAGTCGAAGGGCATACAATTCTGCTAGAAATACTGTTGCATTGTTAGATAGTCGGACAGTTTTGAAATATTCTAAATTTCCTTCTCTGAAAACTACGTAAGCACATCCAACTTTTGCAGTGTTGTCTTCCATTTCGATTTTTGATCCGTCTGTATATATTTCCCAACCGTGATTTGTTGGTGGGCTTTGATCAAAGGGAATAGACAATAGTGAAAGCGGGTTAACAATAGCTTTGAAATAATATATTTCTTCGTAAGGAATGTTGATGCTGTAGAAATTTACGTTTAATCCTAAATGTTTTGCTTGAAACTTGACTTGTGCTGCTTTAGCTTGAATATGAATGGGTAAAATGCCTGCTAACGTATTTAGTGCATCAGATGATGTAGTCTTATAGCACTTTGTTATGAACAACAGTAGAGATCTTTGTATTTGTTGAAGTTTCACAATTTGCTTTTTCACCCCTCTGAACCAAATTTCGGAACCGTAAAGAATCATCTTTTCTACCGCTCGAATATAAATTTCTTTTATTACACTTCCCTTGATGCCCCAAGTTGGTCTCGCGATACGTGTCACTTTCTGCATCCATTTGATAGTTTTATCTCTGAGGGTTGATATATGTGGGATGAATGACAGATTAGCATCAATAATGATACCTAGGTATTTTATGTTCTTGGTGTTCTTGAATGAGCTTTGCAAAATTTTTATCTTCAAGCACCATTTTGGGTCCTTTTTATGAGGGATAAACATAAGTTGCGTTTTATTGATACTTAGGTTGAGTGACATTTTTTCACACCACTCATAAATGAAATTTGTTGCATACTCAATTTTAGAAGTGATTTCTGTTTTCGAAGTAGCCGCTAAGATGAACAAGAAATCGTCAGCGAAGGCTAGAAGATGTCCTTTGTAGCGACTATCACTGTTTTCGTAAGATGTGAGGAGCGAATTTGCAATACAGAGCCAGTAAATTGGCCCGGAGTTTGAACCTTGTGGCACACCACAATTATAGGTTTTTGAATAAGTAGACGTTTTTGAAATGTAAGACACTGTTCTGCTTTGAAAGTAATCTTTGATTAGTTTTTGAAGCTGGTAAGATAATCCAAAAGAGCTGAGGAATGTGAGAATGTCTCGCCATCTAATAGAGTTAAACGCGTTTTTTATGTCAAAAGAGAGCAAAGCTGTGTGATGGTCGTTTTCTTTGTTGACCCTTATGATTTGAATGAGTTTTGACAACGCATTTAAAACCCCCTTACCTCTTCTGAATCCAAATTGGTTTTCATGAAATTCGTTGCTCGTCTCTAAGATGTAAGTAATTCTGCTAGTTATCATTTTATCTAGAATTTTACTGAAGATTGGCAGGAGGCAGATAGGACGGTATGCTTCACATGTTTGCGGATTTTTGTTTGGTTTCTGGATTAGAATGACTTTTGCGTCCTTCCAATTGAATCCACGAAATGCTTTGTTTTGGTGGAGGTTGAGATTTTCCCTTGTTTTGGTCACAATGCGAGGGCTTGGTGGGTGGGGTGACGGGTGGTACATCGCGGGTGCCTTTGTTCGGTGCGTGGGCCTTGCTCCATCCCGGGAAGAAACCTTCAAGTTGTTTGGATGCCTTTGCCCATGCTTGTTGGCTGGGGAGGCAGTGACCAGTTGTCGCCTCCCACTCAGTCAGATGATGGGCGAGAAGTCGGAGGGCCTCAGGGGTGATTGGTGGCGGCTTCCTTTGATTCACGGGTCGTTCGTCCACTTGTTCGTCAACTTTCTTTGGGCTTGGGAGGGTCTGATGAGTTGATCCGTGTCGGGTCTGAGATGGCGGTCGCCTTTTGTTTCAGGTCACTTTGCACAGAGTTCTTGGTCACTTTGCCTCTTGTCCGGGTCGCCACTGGTGGAGAGATGAAAGCCGGTTCACTAGGTTTCGGTTCCTTTTTGTCCAGAGGGGCCGGTTCAAGAGCGACCCACAGGCATTTATTGATAAATGAAACCACCCCGCCGTGTCAGTATTGCCAACAACCTCTCACCATCCGTCATATTTTAACTTCTTGTCCTCGTCTTCGATTTTTATATAATCGCTTTTTTAATTCATCATCTCCCACTTTGTCGTATTTATTAAATCACCCACATCATTCATCACTATTTATCTTTTTAAATTACACAGGATTTTTACCACTTCTTTGAATTTAATTTTTGTTTGTGTGTATTTTTAGAATTTTAATGTTGGTCTAAACTACCTAGTGTTTGGCGCAGCTTGGCCATACTTGGCCCTTGCGCCATTAAACCCCATACAACCAACCAACCAACCAGAGGGGCCGGGCTGTCGCATCTTGTGAGACGGACCGTTGGTGACATGACAGGTGGGCGTCCTCCGGGTGTGGCGGTGACTCCATTAGCAGGGGGCGGGCACCTCTGTGGTTGTCTCGCGTCACTTTCGACGGGTGGGCGTCTCTGCAGTCGGGTCGTGGCTCTCCGGGTTTCGGGGTTGCTTTGGCCTTGTGTTGCCGGTCGGTTCAGTTCTGCGTGGGTGTCGGCACGTGTTGTTGAACCACTGGTCGGGTGGCTGGATGAGATGCGTTCAGTCAGGTTTCCTCCCGTTCTTCCGTCGGTCGGTTTGTCCATTGTGGCAGTGGGCGGGTTTCGTTTGTCAGGGAGTTGTATTCTGGGATGATTCTCTACTGCAATCAGGAATGAGGCGGGCGCCAGCCCGGCAGGGACCTGTTAGGGATATAGTCACACCAGCATGTTTCCCACCACATTTTGTCATCCAGCACAGCATATGAGAACAGAATGGGACAGTGTACAAGTAAAACAATATAGGACGGACAGCAGTGAAGTTGTACAACAAAGAGAAGCTACCCAGCAATTTGCGGGTTTTACGGTGGACCTGGGCATCGATTGAGCCAGGCCCGGGGGGTTACCCACTATTTGTGGGGTTTACGAAGAGCAGGACGCCATTCAAATCTGAAATGAGAGTGTCGTAGAACAATGTTCTATTCGTTTGCTATTATCGAGAGATGACCACGTGGGTCTTTGATTGATGGTTTTCGGTGAGATATAGAGTTACAGTTATCCCTATTTTTATTTAGTAATTACTTGGTTTAATTTTTAAAGTTTAGTTCCGATAGAAAATTCGGCGTGGCTTCGGGGTGAATTGTGGTTTCAAATGGCCGGTTGGGACAATGGATAACAGCACATATGGGGAAAATACTGTCGCACCGCTGCTGTTGTAGAGTGCAACGAACAAGACGGAGACCGGAAGGGAGATCATTCCACTACAATGCTGTTAAATTACATTTCATGACTGCATCATTGCGAGACATCTAGGATCCTTAAGCGATTAGGCTCAGTAGAATTAGATTCTCCAATGAGGAGCCGCAAATGCAATCGATTGAGTCCCAACAGAGCAATCAAAAGTGTCGTACAACACCCCACCTTATTCAGCCATGACCATCTTTAGTTATAATCCTTTTATTTAAGATTAAGTTTATGTAGATGTTAAGAAAACTTATTTTCTCTTCAATTTTGTTTGTTAAAGTTGTTGAGACAGATTAATTTGATATATACTATTGGAAGGACAGATGTTCATGATTCTGGCAAGTATTTGTGCCATTGGTGCCGGTATGCCGTCGAGATGACAAGGACGGTAGGAGCGGGATGCTGGGAAATACAGAGGCTAATTTATTAGCCGTCTGTAACTTCCAGCCATCGCTCCAGTCCTTCCGTACAAGGTCCCGCAAAACATTACGCAGGTCGTCATATGGGATTCTGATATTGAGCTGGGATGTGGCATTTTTGGCAGCATGATCTGCCAACTCATTGCCAGTTATGCCAACATGCCCAGGAATCCAGCACAATATGACGCCGTAATCCCGTCGTAGAAGTTTGTCATAAATAGTTTGCACCTCAAAAGCTAACGGATGTTTATAAGAATCCGATGACAGTGATTCTAATGTGCTTTTGGAATCGGTGTAATCTATGAAATTGCCAACAGTCTGGTGAGAAATGTGTTTTAATGCTTTATACAAGGCTAAAAATTCAGATGTAAAAACAGATATTAAAAGTGGTAATGAGAAACTAAAATTTTCGGAGCCACATACAAATGCGCAGCCAACATGATCAATGGACTTGGATCCATCTGTATATATGGCTGTATTAGAATTAAAATTATTACGATGATCATTAAAAAGTTGATTAAAAATAACTGGATCAGTGCTACATTTCTCATATCCAGGGAACAAGTTTAAAATTGAAATAGTCGAAGTCCTCCAAGGTACATTATAAAACAGAGGACGTTCCGCCACTTCTATTGATTGGAGAGGAGTGCCACTCAGAGTATCTCTTATTCGCAGTCCAAAGGATGGTATGCAGGACGGGCGATTCCTGAAAAGTACATCCTTAGATCTGTCCAAGAGTAAATTTTGTAAAGGATGATCTGGATGCGACAAAATGCGAAAATAAAGTCGCAGAGATAACAAACTGCGTGTGGAGGCCAATGGTAATTCATTGCATACAACATAAAGGCTTTCGACGGGTGATGTGCGAAAAGCTCCAGAGCAGATTCTTAGTGCCGAATGATGAATCGTATCGAGCTTACGCAGCACAGATGGACGGGCTGAACCATAAACAGCACAGCCATAGTCCAATCTGGACCGAATTACAGCTCGATACATTCAGCATAGTGAACCGCTCTGCTCCCCAAAAAGTATTGGATAGAACTTTCAACAAATTGAGCTTTTCCATGCATGACACCCGCAAGTCCTTAATGTGCGGCAGAAATGTAAGCTTCTTGTCAAAAATAACACCTAGAAATCTCGCTTCGTCTACTACTGCAATCCTATTCCCACCCAGAAAAATGTCTGGGTCAGGATGCAGGTTTCGTAGACGGCAGAAATGTACACAGGATGTTTTTTGAATAGAGAAGTTGAAACCATTTCCTGCGCTCCACTTTGTCAACCGTGTAACAGTTGTTTGCAGTTGTCTCTCTACGAATCGCATGTCCTTTCCTTGGCAAAAAATGCTGAAGTCATCCACATATAAATTGCCTTGGACAGAAGGTGGTAGCTGTTTCAGGATATCGTTTATTTTTACAGCGAAAAGAGTCACGCTGAGTACGCTACCCTGAGGAACGCCCTCTTCTTGGATAAAAGTATCCGAAAATGCAGAGCCAATGCGAACGCTGAATTCTCGCAATGCCAAAAAGTTCTTAATAAATATCGGTAGATGTCCTCGAAACCCAAGGGAATACAGATCTTTAAGAATACCATATCGCCATGTCCGATCGTACGCCTTCTCCATATCGAAGAATATAGCTACGAGATGGTTTCGGCGCAGAAAGGCATGCCGTATTTGAGTTTCGAGGTACAAGATATTATCTACCGTAGAGCGGCCGACCCTAAAACCACTTTGAAAGGGCGTTAGAGCTTTGGTCGTCTCTAACTTATGTACAAGGCGAGAATTAACCATTTTTTCCAAAAGCTTGCACAGGCAGCTGGTAAAAGCAATTGGCCGATAGTTATTTGGATCTTTAGGATCTTTTCCAGGTTTAGGAAAAGGAATAACTATGGCCCGTCGCCAAGACAAAGGAAAAGTATGCTCTTGCCATATGCGATTATAAAGGCGCAATAAATTCCTCAGAGAGTGACTAGACAGATGTAAGTGGTAGCGTACATGTAAGTTTAGCATACTGTAAGTGATGCCATCAGGACCCGGTGCTGTCATCCGAGTCTTCTGAAGGCATCGCGTCAACTCCCTTTCAGTAAAACGGCAATTATATACAAGTTCGGCATCTCTATCAGAAGAAAAATTAATACCATGGGATTCTGCGCGGTGTTTGATACGCTGCAATTGAATTTGCTCTCGCAATTGAATTTGCGATTTCTACCGTGTCAGTTACCAACTGGCCATTTTCTTCCACAACCGAGATGGAATGTGTGGAATACAATCCCATGGCTTTCCGAACTATGTTCCATAATTGCTTTGAGGAAATGGCAGATGTTATACTACAGACATACTTTTGCCATGATTCTCTTTGGCTCTGACGACGTATTCGTCGCGCATTGGCTTTTGCAAATTTAAACCGAGTCAAATTTTCGGTTGTGAGATACCTCCGAAATTTATCCCAGGCCTTTTTTCTCTTTTTGTGGGCTATCTTGCAGGCTTGACCCCTCAGGGGGCTCACATCTTGTGAGTACGGGCTTGGCAACCCCGAGGTACCCTAGCTGGGCCTTAGCTTTTTTCTTTCTTTCCTTTTTAGCGAGGGCCCTACCAAGTGCACGATTTTTGGTTGTTATATTTTGTTCTAGCGTTCATTTTTTCCCTTTGTTTATGATTGTTGGATTTTCCTTGTTTATATTTAAGTATTATTTCGTGGTTCAGTTATGTTGTTTCACTTATTGTATTGGTTCCGAAATTGCATTTGTTTTTTTGTCAGATATCTGACCTGCACGTTTGCCGTGTGCGGTAACTCGTATCGTAGGAAAGTGGAGTCCTGGGGATCCTGCGACGTCTCGTTTTAGGACGGGGTTTTGTTTCCTAGAGACGTCGTTGCGTTCCCTTTGGTCCATGCTTCGACGTAAACGAGAGGCCAGAGTGAGCCCGCTTTTGGTCAACCGGCTCGCCTAATATCACTGTGGTTCAGTACGCCAGGTGAATTTCTCCCCTGGCGTGCTGGACACCACTGTTATTTGGCATTTAAGGGCTAGTACTGCAGCTAGGAGTGCCCTCGTGGATCCACACTTCGAAACTGTAGCACTATACCCCGGTTTTACCCCCGTGGCAGTGTGGCACTGCCTCCCCTTGTAGGGCTCGGTGGTGGGCGGGGCTGAACCGGGATGAACACCTGAACCCCATATGGATCCCCCAACCCATGCCCTGCCGGAGGCTTTGTATCCGGCGACCCCAAACAGTGAAGCAAATCCAAACATTACTGATCCAGCTACTTTATACCCGAAATTTCTCGTAATTAGTTCTCAATCCGGTCAACTATCGAAAATCTCTCCTTTCGTAATTCAAAAGGGCCTTCTCGGTATTGGAGGCAATCCGAAAAGCGTCAAAAAACTACGCTCAGGTGACCTGCTCATAGAAACATCCAATCCACTTCAATCCAAATCGTTCCTTGCAGGCAAAACAATTAACAATATTCCAATAACTGTAACACCGCACAATAGCCTGAACTCTAGCCGAGGAGTAATCTCCGAAAACGATCTCATTAGCTTACCTGAAACCGAAATCCTGGAAGAGCTAAAAGACCAAAATGTTACCCAGGTCCGGAGAATTACTCTAAAGCGAGGGGAAGAAATAATAAATACACGACATCTTATCCTAACTTTCAATAGCCCGACATTACCTAAATATATTACTGCAGGCTACCTCAACTGCCCCATTAGACCGTATGTCCCAAATCCTCTGCGGTGCTTTAACTGTCAGAAGTTTGGGCACTCAACCACAACTTGCCGTTCATCTGAAACGTGCTCGAGATGTTCCGCTGTTGGCCATTCCTTCTCCACTTGTGAACTTCCGTTTAAGTGCATAAATTGCAATGGCGACCACTCTGCCAACTTTAGAGGTTGCCCTAAATGGAAGGAGGAGAAGGAAATTCAAACAATCCGAGCCACTCAACAACTTTCGTACCCGGAGGCTCGAAAACTTGTTTCAAACAGAACACCAACTCCTAACCTCTCGTACGCATCTGCAACAAAAAAAACTACATCCTCTATCGCTATTCAATGCGATATAGCAATAGATCTGCCATCTACGAACAATAGTCAACACACCAAAACTAAGCCTCCATCTGCTCCCCTTTTTTCAAAAGGAACAATAACCAAAAGTACAAAAAATAATGCAGTTGAAGTAATTTCCCCCCTCACATCCCTTAGTAAATCTCTAAAAACTAAAAAAGAACTAGTTGAGAAAAATGCGAACAAAAAACCTAAACTCAAACAAAGAACTTCCATATCCCATAACATACCATCCGACTCTTCGGATGCTGCTGATATGGAAGTTGAGCCTGGAATGGAGGCTCCAAATAACCTCCTTCCTAAACCAAAATCTCCGAAACAGCCTTCAACACCCATAACTTTCCCATAATGGCCTGCGTTTTTTCGTGGAATTGCCGCGGATTTCACCACAACTCGGTTGACATAAAACATCTTGTCGATGAACACCACCCAATCTGCTTTTGTTTACAAGAGACTCTGCTCAAACCATCCCAGAGCTCCCTTGTTAAAAGTTATACTCCCTTGAGAAAGGATTACATTAGCGGTGATAGAGCCAGTGGTGGAGTTGCTATTTTTATATCTAATAGCGCTCCTTTCACCCCACTGAATCTCAACACAAAACTGCAAGCTATCGCAGTTAGAGTCACTGTAAAGACTCTTGTTACAGTGTGCTCTATTTATCTACCGCCTAATGAAATTATTCAACAAGCAGATCTAGACAGGTTATGCGATCAGCTTCCAGTTCCTTATATCTTATGTGGCGATTTTAATGGGCACAGTCCTCTTTGGGGAAGCCCAGATACAAATCGTCGTGGAAGTCAAATGGAGAAATTAATACACGATCAAAATCTATGTGTACTCAATAATGGGCAACCAACATACTTCCACGCCCCATCGAGGACTTTCCATTCCATTGATCTTGTCTTGTGTTCACCCTCTCTGTTTTCTTCCCTGACGTTTCAGGTGGGAAATGATCCATATCATAGTGATCATTTCCCCTTGTTTATTACATTTCCGGGGAATGCAACAAACCCTGTATCTCGCCTGCCTCGGTTTAAATACGAGGCGGCGAATTGGGATTTGTTTGCTTCTATTGCTGATTTGTCAGACGAGATGGTGAATCAAGATGACATTGATCAATGTGTAGAATCCGTCACTAATGTTATAATGGATGCTGCTCGCATTTCTATTCCTGTCTCATCAAAATTACCCAAACTACCGAAACCGTGGTGGAATCAAGCCTGCAAAATGGCCCACAAGAAAAGGAAAAAGGCCTGGGATCTGTTTCGTAGATATCCCACATCCGAAAATTTGACCAAGTTCAAATTTGCAAAAGCCAATGCGCGACGAATACGTCGTCAAAGCCAAAGAGAATCATGGCAACAGTATGTCTCTGGCATAACATCTGCCATTTCCTCAAAACAATTATGGAGCAAAGTTCGAAAAGCAATGGGATTATATTCCACACATTCCATCTCACTCGTGGAAGAAAATGGCCAGTTGGTTACTGACACGGTAGAGATCGCAAATTCTATTGCGAGAGCATTTTCTGCCGTGTCCAGTTCTACCACATATCCTGGCAATTTTCAGCGCATAAAACAACGCGCAGAATCCCATGCTATTAACTTTTCTCCTGACAGAGATACCGAACTTGCCTATAATTGCATATTTACGGAAAGAGAGTTGACACGATGTCTTCAGAAGACCCGGATGACAGCCCCGGGTCCTGATGGCATCACCTACACTATGCTAAAACATCTATCTAGTCACTCTCTGAGGAATTTATTGCGACTATACAATCGCATTTGGGTTGAACATGCTTTTCCTTTCGCTTGGCGACGGGCCATAGTTGTTCCTTTTCCGAAACCCGGAAAAGATTCTAAAGATCCCAATAACTATAGGCCAATTGCACTTACCAGCTGCCTGTGCAAACTTATAGAAAAAATTGTTAATTCTCGCCTTGTTCACATGTTAGAGACGACCAACGCTCTAACACCCTTCCAAAGCGGTTTTAGGGTCGGCCGCTCTACGGTAGATAACATCCTGAACCTCGAAACCCAAATACGCCATGCCTTTCTGCGCCGAAACCATCTCGTGGCTATTTTCTTCGATATGGAGAAGGCGTACGATCGGACATGGCGATATGGTATACTTAAAGATCTGTACTCTCTTGGATTTCGAGGACATCTACCGATGTTTATTAAGAACTTTTTGACATTGCGAGAATTCAGCGTCCGCATTGGTACTGCGTTTTCGGATTCCTTTATCCAAGAAGAGGGCGTTCCTCAGGGTAGCGTACTCAGCGTTACTCTATTCGCTATCAAGATCAACGATATCCTGAATCAGTTGCCTCCTTCTGTCCAGGGCAATTTATATGTGGATGACCTGAGCATTTTTTGCCAGGGAAAAGACATGCGATTTGTCGAGCGACAACTGCAAACGACAGTTTCACGTTTGACCAAGTGGAGTGCGGAAAATGGTTTCAACTTCTCTGTTCAAAAGACCTCTTGTGTACACTTTTGCCGTCTGCGAAATCTGCATCCTGACCCAGATATTTTTCTGGGTGGTAATAGGATTGCAGTCGTAGACGAGGCAAGGTTTCTAGGAGTTATTTTCGACAAGAAGCTGACATTTTTGCCTCACATTAAGGACTTACGGGTGTCTTGCATGAAAAAGCTCAATCTATTAAAAGTACTATCTAATACATTTTGGGGAGCAGAGCGATTCACTATGCTGAATATCTATCGAGCTGTAATTCGCTCCAGATTGGACTATAGCTGCGCTGTTTATGGTTCAGCTCGTCCATCTGTTCTGCGTAAGCTCGATACGATACATCATTCAGCACTAAGAATCTGCTCTGGAGCTTTTCGCACATCACCCGTCGAAAGCCTTTACGTTGTGTGCAATGAATTGCCATTAGCCTCCACTCGCCGTTTGTTGTCTTTACGACTTTATTATCGTATTTTGTCACATCCAGATCATCCTTTACAAAATTTACTCTTGGACAGATCTAAGGATGTACTTTTCAGGAATCGCCCGTCCTGCATTCCATCGTTTGGACTTCGCATGAGAAATACCCTGAGTGGCACTCCTCTTCATTCAATAGAAGTTGCTGAGCGCCCACTTTTTGATAAGATACCCTGGCAAACTTCCAACGTTTCACTTTTACAATTGTTCGCTGGACTTGAAAAATCTAACACTAGTTCAGTTGTATATAATCAAATTTTTAATCATCATCGTCATAATTTTAATTCTCATACAGCTATATATACTGACGGATCAAAGTCCCTAAATCACGCTGGTTGTGCATTTGTATGCGGATCCGATATTTTTAGTTATTCATTACCACATCTCATTTCCGTTTTTACCTCTGAATTTTTAGCCCTGTATAAAGCTCTTAAACATATTTCTCATCAAGATGTTGGCAATTTTGTAATTTATACTGATTCTGCAAGTATTTTAAAATCTCTTTCATCGGATACACTTAATCACCCTCTAGCACATGATGTTTTAAATGTATATAGCAAACTTATCCGACGGGGCTATGGCGTCATATTATGCTGGATTCCTGGGCATGTTGGCATTACTGGCAATGAAGTGGCAGATCAAGCTGCCAAAAATGCCACATCCCAGCTTAATATCAGAATCCCATATGACGACCTACGCAATGTTCTGCGGGACCTAGTGCGGAACGAATGGAGTGAAGGTTGGAAGCTACAAACCAACAATAAACTAGCTTCTATTTTTCCAACTACCTCACTCCTACCGTCCTTATCATCTAGACGGTTGGATGTTTTACTGACCCGTCTCCGCATAGGACATTCAAGAGCGACCCACAGGCATTTATTGATAAATGAAATCACCCCGCCGTGTCAGTATTGCCAACAACCTCTCACCATCCGTCATATTTTAACTTCTTGTCCTCGTCTTCGATTTTTATATAATCGCTTTTTTAATTCATCATCTCCCACTTTGTCGTATTTATTAAATCACCCACATCATTCATCACTATTTATCTTTTTAAATTACACAGGGTTTTTACCACTTCTTTGAATTTAATTTTTGTTTGTGTGTATTTTTAGAATTTTAATGTTGGTCTAAACTACCTAGTGTTTGGCGCAGCTTGGCCATATTTGGCCCTTGCGCCATAAAACCCCATACAACCAACCAACCAACTTGCAGGCTTGATTCCACCACGGTTTCGGTAGTTTTGGTAACTTTGATGAGACAGGAATAGATATACGAGCAGCATCCATTATTACATTAATGGCAGATTCTACACATTGATCAATGTCCTCTTGATTCACCATCTCGTCTGACAAATCAGCAATAGATGCAAACAGATCCCAATTCGCGGCCTCGTATTTAAATCGAGGCAGGCGAGATACAGGGGTTGTCGCCTTCCCCGGAAATGTAATAAACAAGGGGAAATGATCACTATGATATGGATCATTTCCCACCTGAAACGTCAGGGAAGAAAACAGATACGGTGAACACAAGACAAGATCAATGGAATGGAAGGTCCTCGATGGGGCGTGGAAGTACGTTGGTTGCCCATTATTGAGTACACAAAGATTTTGATCGTGTATCAATTTCTCAATTTGACTTCCACGACGATTTGTATCTGGGCGTGCGCAATTGGTTCGTTGAGAAGAGGACCAAAGAAGGGTCGAGGGGAGCTGGAGTCAGAATTATGTTCTGCTCTAGGCAGCAATCCCGAAGAAGTGGGCGGGGCGTGATGACAGATGTCGTCAAAAGAACGCCGGCCTGAAAGCACGGAAGGAAACTTGCCTTCAACAGAGTGTCTTAAGGACATCTCGCGAGAAAAAACACTTGCGGGCTGCATGGCGGCCGGGCAACTACTCGCAGGAAAATTTAAGACACTTACCCAATCGGTGCTCCTCGTCGCTGCACCCTCCAGGGAGACCTCCGGGCCTCGACCGTACAGAGGGATCGTTGCGGGACCCTCCTGGGAGCATCCCTGGTAAGCGGGGGCTCGACCAAACAGAGGGATCCCGGCAGGAACCACATATCCACCGTGTGTGCGAGCAACACTGGTGGCGCCAATGTCCTCCGACACTGAAGCGTCAAGTGCGCTCGTCACACCAGTGGCGCCAGAGCCGTCCGGCCCTGAAGCCGATACGCATGCCAACCAACAAGGGAAAAGACTAAAATCAAGAGTTTTGCAATTTGTGGAATTTTTAGAAATCGGAATTTTTTTTTTTTTTTTTTTTTTTTTTTTTTTTTTTTTTTTTTGTTTTGTTCACGGAACGATAGTGTCATTTGTGATTGCCTGAAAATCTAGAATTTGGTAAGGGAACTTTTTAAAATCGTTTCTTTCTTCTTAATACTCATGCCAATTTCTAAAACTTAGTCATTATTAACAATTGTACGAGTTGTTTATCATCTTTAAACTTCTGAGACGTTACTAAAATATGGATGCTAATCAACGGGAGTAAGTACAGTATGTATATCCACACACTACAAATTCGATTATTACAAATTCGAATTTATTTGATTTCGCTTATAAATATTGTATCTATTTTGTAACTTATTTCCTCCTTCCCGTGCGTGGAACGGGTATTTCAGCTAGTTACGTATAAAATATTCATAATTAAGAATATGTGTCTTTCACAATACAACTCAGATTACAACAAAAGGAGAACGAAGACACTTTAACAATGGGATCCGTGCAACAAGAGAAAACTGTGTTCAAACGACCTTTTTTAAATATAGCATTGTTGTACTTTCTCAATGAAAGCTGCGATCTAATTTATTTCCAAGTCGCAAATAATAACTACAATTGGTGGTCCCTAATTATAACAACGAGAATCTTTTTATACACTGTGTCTCTAGAATACAACAAATACGTGATTTACCGGGGAAATCCGCGAAAACTGTCAAAATATACTTCATTCACTGAAATAATAACGCACTTTCGGCAATCGAATAAACCTATATGGTAAAAAAAAAAAAAAATGATAAACACAATAACGAAAACTTCCAAAAAAATTATATTTTGAACCAATGAGTTCTGGCATAAAATATATTTTTTTTTTATCTTAAATATAAAGAGTATTTCTGAAATTATTTGGACATGTGCCAATAACGAAGTGAGTATTCTAATAATAAAATATACTAGGAGGCTCCGCCCCCTGCTCCGCTGACGCTCCGCCAACCCCCCGGAGGATTGCTACGCAATCCTCATAGGTTTGCTTCGCAAACGACTTCTCGCTTCGCTCGTTAAAAGGTAATACACAATAACAATGTGTCCTAGTAACAATACATTTTTAATTATATTACTAAAAACTTTAGAAGTTGAAATTGTAAATTTAAATTAATATTCATCTTGGCATCACCACATTTTTACGCCATGTAAGTCAATATAAAATCAATTAAACTAATTTCTTTTTAATTACAAATGAAAACAATGGTACCACTGGCAAGCCTACCATTATTTATTTATTTCCCACGATTATTTGTTTCAGTTAAATTTCTAACATTATTGGTAGTTTGTTTTGGCCATAAATGACGTTAAGCTTACCATAAATCTTGCCTACCAGAGGTGTGTAATTTACTGAGTTTTTACGTCATAAAAATGAAGCTCATAGAAATCTAGTTTTCAAAATTACCAACAGATGTTATTTTTCCTTCATTGAAAGTTGGGAAAAGCGTTTTTCAAAACTTCTATTTTTTAATTTATAAGGCTTATATTCTTCCTAACTTAAGCTGACATCATCAAAATAATTATTTACCAATGAATTGAAGGGGTTAATCGTCAAAATGGCTTGCATAATGGCAAAATAAAAATGCGGGTGCAACAGAATTTCGTAAACAAACAAACAAACTGTTGCCACTCAGCATACAGAAAAACAGCGTTTTAGATGTTATTATTATAAAAATACTATAACAATCTGAAATATTTTGCATCTCAATTGGAAATGTTCCAATAACTACGTTTCCTAAAAATCCGTGTAGTAAGCGCAGTGGGGGGAAAAAAAAAAAATAGAAGAAAAGGAGCTTCTTTGTGACATTTTTTGTACGAGGCGATTTTTATCCGACTCCACAATGAATAAATGTTTTAGGAGAAATGCAAAGAGTGTGTGTGTATATAGAAAAGTCGTTTATAATTCTAACGTGAAGTTATTTATTTTTGAAAATGTACATTGAAATTTTGGCTATTTAATGTTTAAAATTAGCGATTAATGTTTCATTTAAAATGAGTCCCCCGTGTTGTGGGCGATTGACCCGTGACGTTACAATGAAAAACCTCGCAACTTCGAACAACAACTATGAATAAAAATTCTCTTAAAGAGTGTTAAAATACAGAAAAAATTTTATTCAACTGTGCGAGAAAATATTATTAAAAATACATACAAAAAATCGATGCTTCTTTCTGTATTAAAGAAAGAGAAATTACACAACCTTTGCTCGCTTGCGACGGGCGCAAAGCGGCAGGTCCGCGAGGCACTCCCCCAAAGCGTCGCACGCAACGCGGGCGACACGCACTCGTCTCGAGTGCCCGCGACGAGCCGCTTCGCGCCCCGTCGCAAGCGAGCAATGAAATACCTGCCTAAATAATTTAAATAATCAAAAAAAAAAAAAAAAAAAAAAAATTGGGCATGGATGGAGGTGGTGACCCACAGAGAAAATTCGGAGGGGGAATCCGCGGGCGGGAGGGAGGGAGGAAGGACATGCGTGAAATGCTGAGAGGGATGATGGGGGAAAAGAAAGGAAAATGGGTCTGTCTTAGGTCCCAATGCGACCAGTCGAAACAACACCCACGAAAACACAGTTGCGACTGGATGCATTTTATATGGACAGACAACCTTCGAATGCCAACGTTTTCCAAGGATCGATCCCTATTAAAAATGACTGGAGGACGAGGGAGGACAGAACACTAGGTTGCTCTCACTCACTGGTTTGGTGTTACTAATTTACAAGCACATTTACCACATTAGGATTGGCAATAAATAAATAACAAAAAAATATTTTCAAAAAAAAAAAAAAAAAAACTTTTTTTTTTTTTTTTTTTAAATGCACTTATCAAGCTTAACATAAGAATACTACACTACGAATCACAAGTATTCTCCACATCTGGTGTATTCCACACCACATCTGGTATCTTCCACATTTGGTAGTATGTGGAACAGATACCAACAAAAGGACTACGTGTATTCTATTTTTTTTTATATTAGTTGGGCCCTAAATCCGCTTAATAGTGCAATAAGCGGCGGACCCTGACTAGGCTCGCTTAAAAGCGAAGCCACAAGTCTAGGTTCAAAAATTAGTTTAATATTTAGAGTCGTCATATAGACAACGTATCAAATATTAAGCTGATAAGAACAGACTTAATTTTATTGATTATTACCTTATGGGTGGTTA
The DNA here is from genome assembly GCA_963932185.1 of Troglohyphantes excavatus. Lineage (NCBI taxonomy): Eukaryota > Metazoa > Arthropoda > Arachnida > Araneae > Linyphiidae > Troglohyphantes > Troglohyphantes excavatus. Next base: position 1,007,411 of record OZ010678.1, on the reverse strand, counting down.
CAGCTTATGGGATAACATGACGTGAGAGTTTCTTGCACAGAAACATAATCTAAACCCGCGCAGGGGAAGGATGTTAAGAGAAAAAATAAAAAACCTAGATCTTTTAACATAGAAATGACATCATCTCTTAAGGAGCAGAATGGGAAAATTTTCTTGTGATTGTTTATGAAAAGTTTTTCAGGAAACACCAAGTCATTTTCGAGGTTTGGTTGTGGATTGTGCCGGAATTGAAAGTCTGATTCACGAGCAGCATTTCTTTCATTGTGGTTTGTCATTTGATTGCAGACACAGTGCAGGAGAGTTCAGCATTGTGTTGCGGAGATTTGTCACTCAAGTGTTTTGGGTATCAGAGGAGATACGCGATTCTTTGACGAAGGAGATCAAGTTTTTGTGTGGTGTGACAGGTGGTGCGCCACCAGATGTGGAGGGTTGGTTGTTGTTGTGATGATAGAACACGCCCTCTGTGAGGTCGGGGACGCTCGATCCAGGTGGGCTTGGGTTTGGAAAGTTGTTTTGTGGGGTGCTTCCTCTCGTGTGCAGGTGGAAAAGGTCGGTGGAAAATTTTAGAGCGTCCGCGCACATAAGTTTTTTCATTTTGCGTGCGTAGTGTTTGTTCGTGAATTTGTTCAGCACTCTGTCATTCTCCGAGTCCCAGGAACCCAGTGCACCTACGATAATTGCACCGAACTCAACTTTTTTGAATCGACGCTGCAATCCCTCCACAACCGGGGCGTATTTGTTACTTTTTTCTGCCCGGGTTCGTTGGAATGCTTGTAGACGATTTTCATATGGGACAGCAACGTCCAAGATGATTGCATGGCTGCCACGGGTGAGGACGATGTCTGGTCGCAGGTTGGACCCGTTGACAGCCTGGTTTTCACCGAGGACCTGCCATCCCGCTCTACGGCCCTTGATCAGGCGGGAGACGATGGCGTTGTGTCGTCTTGTCCGAATATGGAGGAATTGCTTGCAATTGGACAAGACGTGAAGTAGGCTTTCATTTTGGGCACCACATCTCCGGCAAGATTTTTCATGTTCTTCGCCATTTCCACCTCTTTGTTGACCCCGAAGGCCGCAGAGATTCAGTCGCGCTTTGTGGACGAATCGCCAGTCCGCGAACCGGATGAATTCTCCAGTGCGAATGAAGTGATTTCCTGTCCGGTTCGCGGCGCAGCATTCAATGGCGACACCCTGGCTGGGATATTCCACCAATTCCCGGGATCTCTGTTCACGCATGAGGGTTTTTATTTTCTTTTGAATAAGTCTGCGATCGGCTCCCGAGAGGTCCGTTTCTTGAATTGAGGCCCGAATGTCCCCAATTTCTGGGCAGCGCCATTTCAGTCCGAGATGTCTGGAGGCCTCTCTTGCGGCCGACCAGACGGAGCCTCCGGGACAGGTGGTCTTCCCGAAGTTCCCTTCCATTGATCCGGAAAGGAAGGATTCTATGTGTGTGGGGGTGACTTCGGGAGTGTCCTCAAGTGTCTGAATGCGACGACGGGTGGCCTCAAGAAGGTCGCTCCATGCCAATCCTCTAATTTTCTCGTCTGATGACGTTAGGAGTTTGAAAGCAGAGTCGATATTGACTACGTCTTTTTCTGCTTCAAGATTAGGGATTCCCAGACAGCCTTTGTTTGATGCTCCATATAGATAGTGGTTGGAGGCTGTTGCTGCATTGCCCGTCAAGTTGAGTGTTTGTTTGAGAAACTTCCTCAACTCATTGTCGACCCTCCTCAGCTGGGTCTTGGAGAAGGAGTTCGCCCGCATGGCAAAGTTGAAGGAGGGGAAGAAGAATGCCTTCAAGGCGTCAATTCTTTGCCATGGGGCAAGGCATGATTCGCCAATTTTCTTGCCCAAACCGAGGAGGGCGTCGATGTCGCCTGTGTTCTGGGACAATTGGAAGCCAATCTGTGTTCCCAAGAAGGTGGCAGGAACGTGGTTGAGGATCGTGGTGATGTTGTGTTCTCCGATTTTGAATTGTGTAGGAATGATCCCGCGAGGGGTCTTTCCGGTTAAATGGATAGTGCAGCATTTTGCTGGGTTGATTGCCAATCCGAGTCTTGTTGTGAGATCGGGGAGCTCGTCTAGCATCTCTTGAAGTTCATGTCTCGAGTGTGCAATTAAGAACAGGTCATCTGCGAATGCTAGAACTCTATGATGGGTAACTCCATCGGCGGTGCTATTCTGCAGGTGCTGGAGGACCGGATCAAGAACAAGATTGAATAAGAGTCCGGAAGCGGGGCATCCTTGTCGGACTCCTGCATTGATCGGAATTGGATCGGTTAAACCGTCCCCTGCCACAAACTGGGTGGAAGTGCCATCGTATAGGGACTGGATAACATCAACGAAGTGCGGCCCTGCTCCTGCCCTTCGGAGGGCGACATCAATCGCTTGGTGGGGGACGGATCCGAAGGCGTTCGCAAGGTCAACTTGAGCCATGAAGAGATCTTTCTGATTGGCAGTTGCTTTCTTCATTTCTTGTTGGACGACGAATTGGTGCTCAAATGAGCCGTCGAACGGCATGAATCCTTTTTGTGAACAGCTGAGCACCCCGTGCACCGTGAGCCAGCTCGTGAGTCGCGCAGCGAGGCACCCAGCGTATAATTTGTAGAGGGTGTTACTCAGTGAGATGGGTCGCCAGTTCGACAGCTCACCTTCGTCGCCCTTCTTGAGGATGAGGATGGAGCGAGAACTCTTCCATGACTCCGGAATCCTTCGGGCTTTCAAGCAAATGTTGATGATTCTGGTGATGACCACACACTCCGGATCAGTTGACTTGAGGTGGGCGTAGGACACCCGGTCGGGTCCGGGGGCCGAGTTCTCAAATCTGTGGAGTCTTGATCGGACTTCATCAGGCGTGAAGGGTGTGGTCGGGATCTGCGGGCGGTCTGCAGAATGGTCAGGAAACATCTCATCATCGAAGGGACGCCTTGAGAAGACTTTTTCAAAGTGACCTGTGATGAGATCACTTTCAAGGTGGCATCTTCCCGTTTCTCCCTCGGTGATGAGTCGAATTGCCCTCCTTCTGTTTTTATTGTAGAGTCTTTGTATAAGTCTGTGGTTACGTGTATCCATTGGTTGTGGAGTGAATACTCGGGAGTCATCTCTCGGAGGGGGGAGGTGAACCGTTTTTCCAATCTTGTCCGTAATTTTCCCCAAGATCTCTTCAAAGTCCTTCCATCCGTGTTCGTTTAAGCTTTGAGTGCCAGCAAGAAATTCAGAGAGTGGTTGACGGAATTCCTCGAGTGGGGCGTCTTCAGTAAAGTCAATTTCGATTGGTTGGCTGGGTTGTTGTTGAGCACTTGGTTCTTCTGCTGGGTCTGCGGCAAACCCTTCATCGTCAGCCTCGCATTGAGATTGGTGAATGGAGGGTGAGGGTGGTTGTAACGAAGGTGTCAGTTGTTCATTGTCATGGAGAATGTTTGGACTCTGGGATGGGCTGGGACGGAAGACACGAATTTGGTCTGCATCAAGTTCGCTTTCTTCGGTGATTGGGGGACGGCCTTTCCTTTTCTTCGGTTTAGGGAAGTCCCTCGCAAAAGTGACAATTCGTTTGGCAATTTGATCGAGATTCGAGTTGGAAATCGCCGCGCTGATAAGGTTGGAACTCTCCCGGGATGGGGAGGGAGTTGAGTTGGCGGTTCGATTTTCAGTTGGGGAGTCTTCAGGTTCTTGGTGTGTTTTCTTTCCCCTTCGTCTTTTCCGTGGCCTCTTCTTCCCTGGTTGCTGGTCAGAGTCGGTCAGACTGCCTTCATCTTTCCGAGATGGAAGAAGGGGTGAAGAGTGGTGATTTCTGTCCGCAGTAGAGGAAGGGAGCTGAACGTTTCCTGTTGAAATCTCATTTTGTTTCGCAAGCACCGCAGTCGGGGATGTCTGGTTGTCCAAAGATCCAGTGGGTGGTGTTTGAAGTTGGAAACATCTCCTTGTGTCGAAGACCCTCAGGGGGCTCGCATCTTGCGAGTACGGGCTTGGCAACCCCGAGGTACCCTAGCTGGGCCTTAGCTTTTTTCGTTCTTTCCTTTTTTAGCGAAGGCCCTACCAAGTGCACGATTTTTAGTTTTTATATTTTGTTCTATCGTTCAGTTTTTCATCTGTTTATGATTGTTGGGTTTTCCTTACTTATATTTCAGTATTGTTTCGTGGGTTCAATTTAGTTGTTTCACTTTTTGTATTAATTCTGACAGTTTATATTGGTTTCTGTCAGATTATCTGACCTGCACGTTTGCCGTGTGCGGTAACTCGTATCGTAGGAAAGTGGAGTCCTGGGGATCCTGCGACGTCTCGTTTAGGACGGGGTTTTGTTTCCTAGAGACGTCGTTGCGTTCCCTTTGGTCCATGCTTCGACGTAAACGAGAGGCCAGGAGTGAGCCCGCTTTTGGTCAACCGGCTCGCCTAATATCACTGTGGTTCAGTACGCCATGTGAATTTCTCCCCTGACGTGCTGGACACCACTGTTATTTGGCATTTAAGGGCTAGTACTGCAGCTAGGAGTGCCCTTGTGGATCCACACTTCGAAACTGTAGCACTATACCCCGGTTTTACCCCCGTGGCAGTGTGGCACTGCCTCCCCTTGTAGGGCTCGGTGGTGGGCGGGGCTGAACCGGGATGAACACCTAAACTCATATGGATCCTAAAACCCATGCCCTGCCGGAGGCTTTGTATCCGGCGACCCCATCAAGTGTTACTATTACTACAACTTCTATTGACAATTTATCTCAAACTATACAAAATGCAAAATTTCTTATGATTACCTCCCCTGACCATATTCTCGGTACCATGTCTCCATTCTTTATTCAGAAAGGTTTACAAGGCATCTGTGGAAATCCTAAATCAGTCAAAAAACTTAAATCTGGCGACTATTTAATCGAAACTACATCAGCAAATCAAACCAAAAACTTACTCTCAGCTACTAAGATGGGAAACTTAACCATCTCTGTATCACCTCACAATAGTCTAAATTCCTCTAGAGGTGTCATCTCAGAATCTGATCTCCTGACTGTTCCTGAAAAGGAAATTGAAGCCGAGCTTTCATCGCAAGGCGTGACTAACGTTCACAGGATCACGATGAAAAGAGATGACGCCATTATTCAAACCAAGCATTTAATTCTTACCTTTAATACCCCTGATCTACCAACAAATATTAAAGCTGGGTATCTTAATTGCCCAGTCCGACCCTATATACCGAATCCTTTGCGCTGCTTTAAGTGCCAAAGGTTCGGTCATTCTATTAACACATGTAGAGGAGTAGAGACTTGTTCTAGATGCTCCAATACTGGCCATTCCTTCCAGAATTGCACCCTTCCACTTAAATGCACAAACTGCGAGGGTGAGCATTCTGCCAACTCTCGCATCTGCCCAAAGTGGAAGGAAGAAAAAGAAATTCAGGTTGTGAGAACAACCCAGAAACTTTCTTACATGGAAGCCAAAAAGCAAGTCTCAATCTCTTTGCCCAAACCTAACTTATCATATGCAGCCGCCACTAAAAAATCCACATCCTCAATCGCAATTCAATGCGAAATATCAATAGATCAGCCAACTACAAGCAATAGTCGTCAAACTATTTCTAAAACTCCACCCACTCCTGTTTTATCCAAAGGTACAACTACAACTAACAAAAATATTGTTGTTGAAGTTGTATCTCCTTTAACAGCTCTCAATAAATCCCTTAAAAATAAAAAAGCACAATCCGAAAACAACAACACTAAAAAACCAAAGAAACCCAGAACCCCCATATCACACAATATCCCTTCAGACTCCTCTGATGCTGCAGATATGGAGGTAGAGCCTGGTATGGAGACGCCAGGTAATCTCGCTCCGAAACCAAAACCAATAAAGCAGCCCTCAAACCCCATAACCTTCCCATAATGGCCTGTGTCTTTTTGTGGAATTGCCGCGGTTTTCACCAGAACTCGGTAGACGTTAAAAATATTATTGATGAATACCATCCAATCTGCTTTTGTCTACAAGAAACTCTGTTAAAACCAACTCAGAGCTCTCTTGTTAAGGGTTATAGTCCCCTTAGAAAGGATTACGTTAGCGGAGGTAGAGCCAGTGGTGGAGTTGCTATTTTTATATCTAATAGCGCTCCCTTCACCCCACTGAGTCTCACAACAAATCTGCAAGCTATCGCAGTTAGAGTCACTGTAAAATCTCTCATTACAGTGTGCTCAATTTATCTACCGCCTAATGATATTATCCATCAAGCAGATTTAGACAGGTTATGCGACCAGCTTCCAGTTCCTTATATCTTATGTGGCGATTTTAATGGGCACAATCCTCTTTGGGGAAGCCCAGACACAAATCGTCGTGGAAGTCAAATTGAGAAATTGATACACGATCAAAATCTATGTGTACTCAATAATGGGCAACCAACATACTTCCACGCCCCATCGAGGACTTTCCATTCCATTGATCTTGTCTTGTGTTCACCCTCTCTGTTTTCTCTCCTGACGTTTCAAGTAGGAAATGATCCATTTCACAGTGATCATTTCCCCTTGTTTGTTACATTTCCAGGGAGTGCTACAACCCATGTATCTCGCCTGCCTAGATTTAAATATGAGGCGGCGAATTGGGATTTGTTTGTATCAATTGCTGAGTTGTCAGACGAGATGGTGAACCAAGATGACATTGATCAATGTGTAGAATCTGTCACTAATGTTATAATGGATGCTGCTCGCATTTCTATTCCTGTCTCATCAAAATTACCCAAACTACCGAAACCGTGGTGGAATCAAGCCTGCAAAATTGCCCACAAAAAGCGAAAAAAGGCCTGGGATACATTTCGGAGGTATCCCACATCCGAAAATTTAACTAAGTTAAAATATGCAAAAGCCAATGCGCGCCGTATACGTCGTCAAAGCCAAAGAGAATCATGGCAAAAGTATGTCTCTAGTATAACATCTGCCATTTCCTCAAAACAATTATGGAACAAAGTTCGGAAAGCCATGGGATTATACTCCACACATTCTATCTCGTTGGTGGAAGAAAATGGCCAGTTGATTTCTGACACGGTAGAGATCGCAAATTCTATTGCGAGATCTTTTTCTGCCGTGTCAAGTTCTAACACATATCCTGGCAATTTTCAGCGCATAAAACAACGCGCAGAATCCCATGCTATTAATTTTTCTCCTGATAGAGATACCGAACTTGCTTATAATTGCCGTTTTACGGAAAGAGAGTTGACGCGATGCCTTCAGAAGACCAGGATGACAGCACCGGGTCCTGATGGCATCGCTTACAGTATGCTAAAACATCTGTCTAGTCACTCTCTGAGGAATTTATTGCGCCTTTATAATCGCATATGGCAAGAACATGCTTTTCCTTTGTCTTGGCGACGTGCCATAGTTATTCCTTTTCCGAAACCCGGAAAAGATCCCAAAGATCCAAATAACTATCGGCCAATTGCACTGACCAGCTGCCTGTGCAAGCTTTTGGAAAAGATGGTGAATTCTCGCCTTGTCCACATGTTAGAGAAGACTAAGGCTTTAACACCGTTTCAAAGCGGATTTAGGGTCGGCCGCTCTACGGTAGACAATATCCTGTACCTCGAAACTCAAATACGCCATGCCTTTCTGCGCCGAAACCATCTCGTTGCTATTTTCTTCGATATGGAGAAGGCGTATGATCGGACATGGCGATATGGTATACTCCGAGATCTGTATTCCCTTGGGTTTCGAGGTAATCTACCAATATTTATTAAGAACTTTTTGGCATTGCGAGAATTCAGCGTACGCATTGGCTCTGCATTTTCGGATACTTTCATCCAAGAAGAGGGCGTTCCTCAGGGTAGCGTGCTCAGCGTTACTCTATTCGCTATCAAGATCAATGATATCCTGAAACAGCTACCTCCTTCTGTCCAAGGCAATTTATATGTGGATGACTTGAGCATTTTTTGCCAAGGAAAGGACATGCGATTTGTAGAGAGACAACTGCAAACAACTGTTACACGGTTGACAAAGTGGAGCGCAGAAAATGGTTTCAACTTCTCTGTCCAAAAAACATCCTGTGTACATTTCTGCCGTCTACGAAACCTGCATCCTGACCCAGACATTTTTCTGGGTGGGAATAGGATTGCAGTAGTAGACGAAGCGAGATTTCTAGGTGTTATTTTTGACAAGAAGCTTACATTTCTGCCACACATTAAGGACTTGCGGCTGTCGTGCATGAAAAAGCTCAATTTGTTAAAAGTACTTTCTAATACATTTTGGGGAGCAGAGCGATTCACTGTGCTGAATATCTATCGAGCTGTAATTCGCTCCAGATTGGACTATGGCTGCGCCGTTTATGGTTCAGCTCGTCCATCTGTGCTGCGTAAGCTCGATACGATACATCATTCAGCACTAAGAATCTGCTCTGGAGCTTTTCGCACATCACCCGTCGAAAGCCTCTATGTTGTGTGCAATGAATTACCATTGGCCTCCACTCGCAGCTTGTTATCTCTGCGACTTTATTATCGCATTTTGTCGCATCCAGATCATCCTTTACAAAATTTACTCTTGGACAGATCTAAGGATGTACTTTTCAGGAATCGCCCGTCCTGCATACCATCCTTTGGACTGCGAATCAGAGATACTCTGAGTGGCACTCCTCTTCATTCAATAGAAGTTGCTGAGCGCCCACTATTTGAGAACATACCCTGGCATACTTCTAACGTCTCAATTCTACAATTATTCACTGGACTTGAAAAATCTGACACTAGTCCAGCTGTATATAACCAAGTTTTTAATCATCATCTTCATAATTTTAATTTACATACAGCTGTATATACTGACGGATCAAAATCTTTAAATCACGTTGGTTGCTCATTTGTATGCGGATCCGAGATTTTTAGTTACTCATTACCACATTTCATTTCCGTTTTTACTTCTGAATTTTTAGCGCTGTATAAAGCCCTCAAATACATTTCTCATCAGGGTGTTGGTAACTTTATTGTTTATACTGATTCGAAGAGTATTTTAGAATCTTTATCGTCAAATTTGTTATCTCACCCACTAGCAAATGATGTTCTAATTGTCCACAATAGACTTATCCGGCGGGGTTATGGTATCATATTTTGTTGGATTCCTGGGCATGTTGGTATAATTGGTAATGAACTGGCCGATCATGCTGCCAAAAATGCCACATCCCAGTTAGAAATCCGAATACCATATGATGATCTTCGAAGTGTTTTGCTGGACTTTGTGCGGAAGGACTGGAGCGATGGCTGGAGGTTACAGACGGCTAATAAATTAGCCTCTGTATTTCCCAGCATCCCGTTCCTACCGTCCTTGCCATCTCGACGATGTGACGTATTATTGACTCGTGTCCGCATAGGTCATACGCGAGCAACACATCGACATCTATTATTAAATGAAACCGCCCCGCTGTGTAATCATTGCCAACAACCTCTTACCATTCATCATATTTTAACTTCTTGTCCCCGTCTTAGAATTTTATATAATCGTTTTTTTAATACTTCATCTCCCACATTATCCTATTTATTGAATCATCCACCTCATTCATCACTATTTATCTTTTTAAATTACACAGGATTTTTGCCTTTAATTTGAAATTTATTTAGTTTATGTGTATATTTTAGAATTTTAATGTTGGTTTAAAAAAATCAAGTGTTTGGCGCAGCTTGGCCATATTTGGCCCTTGTGCCAGTAAACTCCAATCAACCAACCAACCTTGTGTCGAAGAGGTGGGTGTCATCGAGCACAGCGACATTGGAAGAAGCTGGATTTGTCATGACTTGGCTTGAAGAAAAGGACGAGGTTCCAACGACGAAGGAGGGTGGAGAAAGTTTTGGGTTCAGGACCCATTTCTGGAAGCGAGGTCTGGGTGGGAGACTTTTGCCTGTGTCTTGTCTGTCCGGATGAGAGTCGGAGGAGCCGCCGAGATCGAAACCTGGGTCCACAATTGAGAGCTCTTGATCAGATGTTCTGGACAGGAACATGACGCGTCGGGGTGGCTCAAGAAGGTGAGGATTCTCAAGAGTGGCGGTGGTTGATGAGGGGCCGGGTCGTGGCGTCTCAGGATGGTCTGGCGGAGGGAGATTGTTGTGAGGTGGCCAGCCGCCGCGAACATGGCGAGTCGTGTCCAGGTTGTATGTGAGGGGGACGGAGGGCACACCCCGCGAATTGTCCACAATTCCAGGCCGCCGTTTGATTGGTGGTGGTGGTGTTGGTGGGGAAGTCGAGGACAGGTCTCTTGTGAATCTCCTTTTCCCAGCACCTCGCTCAGAGGGATCTCGTTGGGGGGGATCTCTCGCAGGTGGGTCTTTGCCTGTTTGTTCCTCCATTTCCTCTAATGGAGAGAATCTGTTGGAGGTAGGTGCAGTCCGCCCGGAAGAATGTGAAAGAGGACCAATGGAGGTTTGACCTGTTTGAGGTGTCTTTCTCCACTTCCTGGCTGTAGATGCGCTCTCAAAGGGAGCGGGAGGCACTTTTCTCGCACGGGCTCCGTGGGCTGTTTGGTGGTTCTGCATGCCCGTGCGAGAGTCGGTGGAGAACTCGCATCCTTTGCATTGGAATCGTTTCTTGTCTGTGGGCATGATGACGGGTTCGTGTCTCCAGAAACATTCGTGTTTCGAAATTCTTTGTGGGAGGACTCCCGGGCAAATCCGACACCATTTCTTAGTGGCAAGGATTTTGATGTTGTGTTCCCTCAGTAGGTGTTTTTTGAGGGAGCCAATGACGATGGTCCAGGCTGTGCTGTGGAAAGGCGCTGAGTTGCAGCACTCCTCCGTGCAGAAGACCGGGAGCTGCAGCGGAAATGGGACATGCAAGGTTTTACCGCGTCTGACGATTCCGACGGGAGTGTCATCCAGGTCCTCCTCAGGGTGATGGGCAGTGGTCAGTGCGGGTGGGGTCCTTTGACTGGGTGTCGGTTTGCTTCGACTCCGTCTGATTGAAGGTTTTCCCCGGAAGTCATGTGATTCCGTTTCGTCCTGTGGATGGGTGATGGGTTGGGCAGGGTGGGATCTTGAGGTTGGTTTGTTGTGCTTGGTGACAGGTCCAACGACAGCAGAGGTGGTGCTGGTTGTTGTGGTTGCCGGTGGTCGTGCATCTCCAGGAAGGTTGTTGCATGTGGTTTTCACCGGGGAATCCACGGGCGTCTTCAACAGGATTGTGGATGTTGAAATCGGTCTCCCCCAGAAGTCAACAGAAACCAGCTGGACTGATGACCTTTCCCTGGGGGGGGAGGGGGCTGATGCAGAAGCTGCCAGGGCGGGTGACGGTTTGGATGTGGAGGGGTTTTCTTTTGCAGTGATCTCAGCAAAGGTGGAAAATGAGACTGGTTTTCCCGGACCTAATGAGATGGCTCCTGGGAAGGGCGGGATTCCAGGCGGGCCCTTCGCCGTATCGCTCGGGAAGATGCTCTGCAGTTCGCGAAGCTCGGCGAGTGTGTCGAGTGAATTCCCGTATGTTGCTCTGGACGTAACATCTGGAGTAGATGAGTGCTCTTGAGTCGGGGATTCCCTGCCGACGTTGGGTACATTGCCATCCCGCATGTCCCGCCGGAGGTGAGAACCTCTCCAGAATCTTGAGGACTCCTCCTCCTCATCGTGGGGGGGCACTCCGCATTGGTTCATGGGTTGTGGTTTTTCAACCTCGTGTATTTCAACAATGTGTTTGGCGCGAGCTTTTGTGCAGGAGAATGGTCTCTCGCAGAAGTAACACAGGAATTTGATGGGGCGCGTATTCAATGGGGGACCCATCGCATCCGTGGCCTGTCTCTGTGTTGGTTGGGGTTTATTCCTATTCCGATGACCTCTCCTACCCCTTTTTCTTGTCTTCACCGTGGCATTTGATCCCACGTTCATGTGTTCACCCTCTGGGAACTGCAACCTCGGAAGCGGCTTCTCTGGGGTGGAAGCCGTTCGTTGAGAAACATCTTTCTTGATGACGGCAACTGGTGTGAGTGGGGGTCCGAGGATTTCCATTTGTTCGTCCTCCGACAGAATGCAGTGAAGGAACTCTTCCTCGTGTTGAGGTGATGGTTGGGTGGACCCATTGCTTGGAGGGGCAGGGGGGAACAGCAACATCTCCAACGTCTGTTGTGGAGGGTTGGTCTCAAGCGCGGTTGGTGGCTGTAGAAGGGTGGGATCGCCTGCAGGTTGTTGCCGTTGGACCGGCGACGTCTGGGTTGGGGGATCTCCCGGTAAGACAGCGCTCAGTGGACCTAGTGCTACTAGATGTTCGGTGCATGGTGGAGTCCCTGGGGACCGACCGTTCGGCGATGAAGATGGGGAACCGCAGACAATTCCTCGAAAGACTGGACGGAAAATGTTGCTGGGAGGCGGGAGAGATGTTTCAGGTGAGGAGGAAGAATTCCCAGTCGATCGTGGGTGCTTTCTGCGGCGGTGGACTCGAACAGAGTGAGCAACTCTCAGGGACTTTGTCCGGAAACTCTTCTCACAAAGGAGGCACTTGAATCTTTTGTTATGCGAGGATTTCCTTCCTTTTCTCTTGCCCTCGCAGTTCCCGGTCATCCCCGGTGTAGGCCCATCACGTTGTCCATGGCGGCCGTAGTTGGCTTCGACGTGGCGCATTGATGAGGTCCAGGGGAATTTTGGTGAGTGTTCCTGTGCCAGTGAAGGCGTTGTGACCGGTATCCGGCACGAAAGAGGACAATTTCTCAAGATGACCGGTGAGGCATTTGGGGTCGCATTGACTTGTAATAGGGCGTTGCAGCTCTTCCCCTGTTTATCCAAATCGGTCAGTGCGTCGTTTTGTGCGAATGTTCGTGGCTGCGACATAACAACAGGCATCACGGGAATGTTGTTCATCTTGCTCCGTGTCCGTCGGGCAACGGGCGTAGTGAGTTTACCAACCGGTGTAGACACTGAAGTATCACGGACGGAAGTTGAGTCGCCAAAACACAGATAATCGCGATCATACAAGGGAGAACTGGTGAAAACATCAACACAAGGAGAATCACTCGGAAGGTTCGGTGTCCCAGTAGGGAGCTGTTCTGTCGGAACGTGAGCGCGCGAGAAACTAATGTTAGTGGGGCGCTCACGTCCGGACCACTGGGGAAGCACAGAAACACTCGAAAAAGATGTCACACTCGTGGAATCACAGGAAGTCGCGATCAATTTGGGGAGTGTCAAATCGCACTCAGGACCATCAATTTTGGTCTCTCCCGGAGCGGAAAGACCGGGAGAGAGGATGGTTTCGACAGAGTTGTCAGTGGGGGGGTGTCCCACGGAACTGACAATGTTCAAACCCCTCCTGGGGGAACAATCTCTCGAAAGGGCGAGAGGCGCGCACTCCGCTGACGAAAGAGGATCAGGTGGGAGTGAGTGATTGTCGACCGCGACTGTTGGGTTAGGCCCAGTGAAGGACTCAGAGTTCAAACTCCTGGCGGAGGAACAAGTGCCCGATTGTGAGTCGGGGAGTTTTCCTGTCCGCGATGTCTCCTGTGAGGGAGACGGTACACAGTAAGAACAATCATCGTCCTGGGAGAGGGGAGTGAGTTCAGGTTTGACTCGGTTCGCCTCGCCCCCGGACGGAAAGAACCTGGGACTTGTGACTTTTGTCTGTGGAGTGGAATAACCAAAGTGGAGAACGTTTGCTTGTGATTCTGATTGGCTGCTCCGCCCCGTCGCCGAGCGAGTCGGCGGAGCATCCCAACTAGCGTGATCAACACTCTTAATGCAATTTACATTATTAACAAAAGACGCAACAAAGACACACTCGTCACTATTTACACTATGATCAGACTCACAACAGCTGCCACTGTCTTCACACTCATTCAGAGGGAGAGTGTGGGTTTTCCAAACGGGGACCCCCAGTGTCCTCGAGTCATCTTGGGACCCGGGAGCTCCGACGTCAGAAGGATGCGGCTGGCCTGAAAACACAACACCAGAGGCGCTGCCTGATTCAGCCCTGTATGCCTCGACTTTATTTCCCGAAGGAGTGTCTGAGCAGGACATGCTCTGATTATTTGCATGATGTGAAGGCATATTGGAGGCCCTTTGAGAGGGGCAAAGCTTGTGTCTCGATGGCAGGGCAGCGGAGATGTTTGGGGTCGTGGGACCCGAGTTGTGTTTCACAAGAAAATGTGACTTCAGCACAACCTTTCCCTCGATCATGTGGTATGTGAATCTCCGTGTTGCATTCGCTGATGGGAAATCCTCATCTTCGGAGATCAACTCATCGTCACTGTTTGGTTTGGCTGAGCAATCAGGTCCGAACTCGCGGACCGTACCTCTAGTTGGTAGAAATGGAACCTCCCTGCCATCGCTGAAGTCTCCTACGGGGTTATGCCCAGACAAAGAAGGACAACAAGACACGGCGCCATCAGGTGTATTTTTTTCACCTTCCGGCGACAGGCGAGTCACACTCGGAGCGAAGCGCGAGGGATCCAAATTGGATTGAGAGGAGACCGAGAGGTCCTCCTGATCTTGGTGGTGAGCCACTGAGGGCAAACGACGACGGACATCCTCTGGACAGGGAACTGCTTGAAGAGCGGGAGCGGCATGGACGGGGGCGCTAATTGGGGAATTGTCGTCCGAGTGTGACTCAACCGAAACACAAGCATTGGTTTTGCTGCTAATTGCAGCGACAAGAACTTTGTTCAGTCTCTCCTCAAAGGAGTCGTTCGGGTTAGGCCCGGATCGTTGGAGCTTCTCCGGGACAGGGCCAACGGAGGGAATCGATGGGGCGAAACGTGAATCCATGAAAAGAGACTTAGGTGTGACAACCTCACTTCCACTAACACTACGTGTTTTGCAATTTCGTGGAGAGTTTGGCAATGAAAGACACTTTTCTGCATGAGGCAGGTCAAAGCTTGGTTGCCGGGGGTTGGCGGCAGAGCATGGCTCAGTTTCCAGGCCGAACCCCGAGGCGTATGGCTTCGTGCAAACGATGGCAGAACTCAAAGTAGGAATTTGGTGCGAGAGTGCAGCAAACAACTGCTGAGGGTGTGCGGCAGAGCGAGGCTCAGTTCCCACAACAAACCCTTCAGCAGCGCGCAAGTCGTCACTATCAACTGGTTCCCTAACAACCTGATCGAGCATTCCTGACTGAATAGTCTCTGTATCACTCAAAACTGGGGCGTTGTCGCCCACGAAAGAGGGGCGGCACAACAGAGGCCAAGCCCGTGGAAGGTTGCTTCCACTACTAGACGGCTGGCTCCAAGATTGGCCCACAGTGTTAGAGGGCAGGCTAGTCAAGGGTAAATTAAGTGGACTTACCCATTTGGTGCTCCTACCCTCTGGGGAGGCCTCCAGGCTTCGACCGCACAGAGGGATCGTTGCGGGACCCTCTTGGGAGCAGCCCTGGTAAGCGGGCGCTCGACCGATGAGAGGGCTCCCGACAGGAACCACATATCCACCGTGTGTGCGAGCATTAGTGGCGCCAATGTCCTCCGACACTGAAGCGTCAAGTGCGCTCGTCACACCAGTGGCGCCAGAGCCGTCCGGCCCTGAAGCGCCACTCGGTGGACTTGAACCGGCACCATCGTGTGCCGAAAATAGGCCATCCAAGCAGCTGCTCCGAGGAGCTTCGCCTGGTACACCTCGTGCAAGGGGAGGAGAGCCAACCCCCGAGGGGGAAGTCTCGACCAGCTCACCCTTTGAAGCCATACTACCTGCTCTAGCGACTCCACTAGCTGAAAGGAACTCCACCAGGAAACCAGCAATGAGTGGCGTTACCAATCCACGGCAGCAGAGATCGTCAGTCCGCACTCGGAACCTAAAAATAAGACTAAAACAACAATTACGTGCCAAGTCAAAAATTAGATCTCGAAAAGGCGGATCCCGGTCGAGCCCGCATAAAGCTTGCTTTGACCAGCGAATCGCCCCTGGGCCAAGGCCTGGGATCTAGGCTAAAATATCGTGTTCATTCAACATTAAGCTGATAAGAACAGAAATTTTTTTTATTATTGCTAAGAAGTTATGTACATTGACCGCCTTATAGTAGATGGCGATTGAAAAAAAAAAGAACATGATGTAAAGGATATAAACACTTTGAATGGAACGGAAGTTGAAAAAAAGACCCACATTTAAAGCCTCATAAGAAGGTGGCAGTGGTTAAAAATAAATTAATTACATATATTTACAAGAAAAAACACAGATAAAATGGACACTTTACAAAACTCTGTAAAAACGACAGAGAAAAATAAAAATATTTACACCCACAACGTATGTACAACGTTCCGCCCTTTTTAGGGGCAGCGCAGACTTCAAGGAAAAGAGAGTTCGTTTGGGAAAGTTCATCCAATGATAGTTTATTGGGGCAAACGATTTTCTCTGAAGTTCCTGGAGGTGAAGACTCTGGTAGGGAAGTTCTGCTTCGGATTGTTTTGAGGATTAGTGTTTTTGGTTGGGACATCACCCTCAGTTCTCCGCGAGTTGGTTGATTTTGGTTGGGAGAATGGAGGCGAGTCCGGAGATTCCGAATTCTCTGACACGTCAGCGGCTGGTCCCAAAAGGATGCCCCTCCTGGTGTTCCTAAAATCCTCGATGGTCAAGGTGGTAGCGCCCGAGGAGTTGTCGTAATTTTCATTTGATGCCACTGGACTCGACATGGCCCGAGCGGTCGGGGACGTCAAGCCACTTGTAGCGGGGGCGTTTTTGGGCACCTGGAGTTCAGGTGAGGAGGAGACTGTCACTCTTTTCCGTTTTCCCCTCTGCCCACGTCGCTTTTTATTTTTGGGTGTGGGCACATGGGCTTGGGAAGTGTCAGGACCAGCGACAGCACCAAGAAGAGAAACTGTTCGTTGGTTTCTGATATCGTCTTCGTGGGAGGCAATACCAGGACTAAAATTGGACTCCTCCTCCTGGTCATGAGACTCAGAAAGTGCCATGAAGGCTGGAGAAGAGGGGGAGCCGGCAGTGGGATTGTTTCTAATGACCCGCAATTCCTCGTCAATAATCTGGAGGTCTTGCTGATCACAATTAGGTTCCCCCTGTGAAAAGTCCGGGTGGTTGTCTTCGGTATGTCTTTGGTTGAAGCGGGCTGCATTTCCACGAAGACGGATTTCCGGGGGGACGTACCCGAAGACGTGTTTCTGGAAAATGGTACGCGAGTGGGTGATGGAGTCTGAGACGCAGAGTTTTGACATCTTCTTGAGATAACGCTTGTTTATGAATCTCTTCAACACTGCGTCGTTCTTGGGATCCCAGGCCCCAAGAGCACCCACCACGATTGCCTCAATTTTAACATCTTGAAATCTTTGGCGAAGGACGTTGGCCACTTCCCGATACTTTTCTTCCTTTTCTGCTCTTGCACGGGCGAAGGCCTGCGCCCGGTTCTCATATGGCACTGTGACATCTAAAATGATGGCCGAATGTCCCTTTGTAATCACCAGATCCGGGCGAAGATTAGCTGCGGTGACCTGTTGGTCTTGACCCAGGATTCTCCAACCACGGCTGAGTCCTTTCGTGATACGCGCCACGATGGCGTTGTGGCGTTTTGTGCGCATGGCCATGGTTGGGAGGCAGCTACTAAGGACATGCTGGAGGGTTTCGTCCCCTCGCTGGCATCTTCTGCATCCTCTCGACACATCGTCCCACGGCCTATTAGCATTAAGCCGCAGGAGGTTGAGGCGGGCCGAGTGGATGAATCTCCAGTCGGCAAATTTCGTAAACGTGCCCGACCGGAGAAAATGGCCACTCGCCTTGTGTCGAGAGGTAAGTTCGATCGCCTTCCCCTGACTAGGCAACTTGATGAGCTCTTCAGACCAAATTTTACGTAATTTCGATTTGAGTTCCTGACAGATTCCGGTGCGTTTTGCTGCAGTCAGGATTTTTTCATCAGCAATGAGCTCAATCTCAAACAGCTCTCTGCATCTCCACCCGATCCCAAGGCGCGTGGAAGCGGCGCGCGCGTGGGACCAGGTGGACGACATCGGATTTGTGGTCAGCCTGAATTCAGGGAGTTCATTTTCGCCAGAGAGGAACAATTCGACCAGTTCGGGGGTGGCCTCCATTTTTGTTCGTGTGGTGGCATGGAGGAGTAGATCCGCCCAGGCCATGTCCCGGATCCGCTCGTCCCTTGAGGTGAGGAGCTTGAAGGCGCTGTCGATTAACATGATGTCGGACTCCTCGGCCAGATTGGGAATGCCAAAGAGTCCGTCCTCAGTTGCCCCGTATAGGTATTGGTTGGCAGCGTCTTCCTCAAGGTAGAGCGTTTCCTTGATGAGAGGCCTGATCAGATCGTCAATCAGCCTGTAATCCCCCTTCTGGGTCCTCATTGAGAAGACGAGGGCCGGGAAGAAGAAGGTCTTTAGTGCATCGATGCGTTGCCAAGGCGCAAGTTTTGAAGTGGCAATTCTTCTCCCCAGCGCCATGATCTCGCCGAGGTCCGAGAGGGGGCAGGAAAGCTGGAACCCGATCGGCGATCCAAGGAAGGACGACTCTTCTCCGTCCTTCAGGTTGTGGATTTCTTCGCCCGCGACACGAAAGATTGTGGGTCGTGTTCCCGACGGGACTTCCCCAGAGTAGTGGAGGGAAACACACTTTGTTGGGTTAATCTTGAGGTTCAGCTGGGCTGACAGGCCGGCCAGAAGATCGAGTTTGGTTTGGAGGTCCTCCGGGGACGCCGCAATCAGTGAAATGTCATCGGCGAAAGCAAGAACTCTGTGCTCCGGATTAGCCCCCTGAAGCTTTCTGATGATGGGGTCGATCACAACGTTGAACAAAATTCCACTGATCGGGCATCCCTGGCGGACGCCGGCGTTAATGGGCAGGTGCTCGGTTAAACCATCTCCCGTTATGAACTCCGTAGAGGAGAACTCGTAAAGGCTTCTAATAGCCGCGATGAAGAACTCGCCTGCCCCGGCGTGTTGAAGGGCTCTCGTGATGGCTCTGTGGGAGATTGACCCGAATGCATTGGAAAGGTCAATTTGTGCAACACAAAGGGTCGATTTCTGAAGTCTTGCATTTATAAGTGCTTGTTCCATCACGAAGCGGTGTTCAAACACGCCGTCAAAAGGCATGAAACCTTTCTGGGCGGGAGAAAGGATGTCGTTAGCCACAAGCCAACTGGAGAACCTCGTTGCCAAGCAGCCCGTATAAAGCTTGTATAAGGAGCAACATAGTGAAATTGGTCTCCAGTTGGCAATGTTCTCAATCTCGCCTTTTTTATGAATCAAAATGGAGCGTGAGTGTTTCCACGCCACCGGGATCCGACCCGAAGAGAGGCAAATGTTCAGGATCCGGGAAAGGATGTGGGCCTCCGGGTCCACTCTCTTCAAGTGTTCGTATGTGATCCGGTCCGGTCCCGGGGCGGAGTTCTCAAAGCGGGCAAGGCGGGATTTCACTTCTTTTGGTGTGAAGGGGGAGGTATCCATTTCGGGATGTCCGGAGGGGAACGTCCCCTCAAGCGCCGCCTCATCAAACTCCCTCATCTGGAAAATATTTGTGAAATGTTCCACCACTTCATTCGAGTTAAGTTGACATTTTCTCGCCTCCCCCTCCACGATGAGCCGGATGGCTCGGCGTCTGTTACGATTATACAGTCGTTGGATAATTTTACAGTTCCCCGCATCAACGGGTCTTGGTGTGAAGGAGCTGTTGACTGCAGACACAGGTGGAAGGTGGGCAGCCTCTGAGATTTTGGTGGTGATTTGATTCATGACCAACTCAAATTCCTCCCAAGTTCCAACGACGTCAATGTTGTTTTGAATTTCGATCAGAGTGTCCCTGAATTGGACAAGCGGGAGATTCTCATTAATCTCTGGCGGTTGGTCTTGCAAGAGATCGAATGCTTCTGCCAGGTTGCCAGCTTCATCGTCCTGGTCAATTCTGTTTGGTGTTTGTTCCACAGATGGAGAGGGATCGCAAGATGCGTTGGCTCCACTGTCCTCTTCAGACTGAGATTGTTCATGCTGGGGCGGCGGAGACGAACCCTCTGCGTTCCTCGGTTGACCTTGCATTCCATTCGCTCCCGACGAAGAGTTGTCCGAACTTGACCGAGTCGCCACATCATTCACCCCGTCAGGAGGTTGGGAGGCGGGCGCGGCAGTTGGCGGGTCGTGTTTTCCACGCCATACAGGATCTTTACGGGCACGCTCTTGGGCCTTTGTTAGAATTTCCTTTGCCCTCGCGTTTCCAAACTTTCTTTTCTGCGGCAGGGTAACGTTTGGTGTCCTGTCCACTCTGGTATGCGACATCTTGTGGTTATCGATACCTTTTCTGGTGTTTGAGGAAAAGGGGCAGCGTTCGCATTTGAATTTTCTTTCGGATTCCCCATCACTCTCCATGATGTCAATTTCTGCCAGGCAGGGGTGTGATGTGACACGCGCCGGCGTACGCATCGAGCACAGTTTACACCACTTTCTGGTTTCGCAGATGTTGATTTTGTGAAACTGTGCGAGGTGGCGGATGAGTGACTGCCGGCACGCCATCCACGTTGTGCAGTGGAACGGGGGAACCCGACACCCCTCCTCTGTGCATGGGAAGCTTGATTTTGCTGGGAACGACAGATGTAAGATGTTTCCCGTTCGCAATGGTCCCATGGGGACACCAATTGGATTTGATGGGTCGCTAAATCCGTTTGGGGCCAGGATCCTTTCACCCACTCCCATTTGTCCAAGCTTCAGACCTCTCTTTTTCTTCTTCGAGGATTTTTTGGTTGAAAAGTCATCCGCCGAAGGTCTGACGAATTCCGCCAAGCGGCGTTCCTGTTCCATGATTTGCTCCGTCGCGGTGGAAAAGGAGATGTGGCCCGCAGTGGTGCCAAGCGGGATGGAATCCACCTGGACCATATCAGGGCTGACGTCGATGCGCTCGAGTTCGTCAGTCCTACAGACGAGGTGGTCGATCTTCGGGTCATCAAGTGGGTTGGTTTTCCCGGAGTTTTCCATCCGCGTCGTCGCCCCGGCAGCGAGATCAATTGGGTCAGGTGAGCTCTGTTTGTCTGCATTCTGTTTCTTTTCAATTGCCGCAAGGCGGTCTTTCCACCCAACCTTTCGGGGGTTTACCATCTGTGCCTTCACTTTTGACCCCTTTCCTTGGTCGAGCACTGAGTTGCCCGACGAATCATCACATTTTGACTTTTTCTTCATGATTCCCTTCCCACCAATCTCCTCAAGGGTCCGCTGCCGACTCCTCCCAACTCGGCCGCTCTTCGTCATGGTGGGCCTGTCCTCTGGGGGGGGAGGACGTCAATTTCGATTCCGGAGGCGTTGAAATCGGGTTTCTCCTGCTTGGACTATGCTTGTCATACGATGATCTTTTATTAGTGAGTCCGCACAATTCATCCTGTCCGCCCAAGGATTGGCAAGGAAAAGGAGCCAGCGGCGGTGGGCCTCCAATTGATTTTGTGGAGGTCAAGTTCAGGAGGGAGATTTCATTCACATGGAGCGCTCTCACAAGATTGTCTGTCCCCCTGTCTGGGCAAGGTTTCGGGAGCTCGAAGCCGGACAGAATTTCCTCTCTTTCAGCATCAGAAAGGATAAGACTAAAGTCACTTTCCTGGCAAGCAATGTCAGCACCGGATTCCAAACCATCACCCCGACCTCCCGTGGTTGACTGAGAGAGCGGGATGAGTGGCGTTGACCCCTGGGGTTCATGGATCAAAAGTTCATCCGGGTCACAGTGATGGACCAAGTGATCTCCGGGAGCACTTGTTTCTCTTGCGTCCTTGGCAACATTGTCCACAAGCTCACCCGTGTCACTGTGAAAAACAACGGGAGACCTGGAAAGATCCGTCTCTCCCACCTCCCTGATCACGGAGTTCACATGGCTCCTGAAGGACGGCCTGAAGGAGGGGCTTGCCTTTTTTGCCGTTACATTGTCCTGCATTTCCCCAACCTCTCCACTTGTCAACCGGGGGGAAGAGACGGGATCAAGTTCATGGATGGACCTAATGTGTCTACCTCTTGCCTTGGAAGACTTGAATTTCCGCTCACAGAACTCACACACGAATCCAGTGGGATTGCCGCCAATTTTCCGGACAGCACCTTCGTCTCTGGTCCCGGGCTTGGTGTCAGGGATCTTCGTCTGGTTCAGGCGGGAACCGCGTGGGCCCCTTGGTTTTCTTCCCCTGGGCTTGGGTTTCCCGGAATTCTTCGACACTGACTGGATCACTGCATCGGGACGATTCTCAACATCGACCAGTTCTCCCGTCACAGCCGGAACCTCCATCCCCGGACTGAAGTCATCAATTGTCCCATTCCAGCGAATGATGTCAACTCTCCACTCACCAACAGAAACCGGGGAGGTCTTAGAGTCTCGAACTCCCCTCAGGAGTTGGTTGACCTCATCCCGCTGGGGCTTCAGAGGCGCCGACTGGGATTCGGGTAATGGGCCCTCCGGGGTGTTTGGGAGGCACTGCGTTGTGTCTTCCTGGATGATGACAATTGGTGTGAGAGGGATTCTGTTCTGTTCCAGTTGTCTCCGGGTCCGTCTTGCAATCGGTGTCGTCTTCCTGGGGGTGGAGAATGAGCGTTCCCTGATGACGGACTCCTCTGCCACCGCCGAAGCTGGTCTCTCCAAGTCAAATCTTGGGGGCAGAGAGAGCTCCGTTTGGATGGTTTCATCCTCAACCAAAGTCCGGCGAGAACCGGGGCTGTCTTGAAACTGCGAGGAGGCACCTGAAGCACTGAGCGTCGATTGGCGCTGCACAAGGTTTTCTTTCGAAGCACCAGAGTTTGCCCACCGATTCTTGTCAACACAATCACTGACACACACTTGAACACAGTCTTTAGCACCAAAATGAGAAACACCAGATCGTGGGCCTTGTTTCACAACACCAGACACACCAGACCGATCGCGACTGCCCCGGAGGGTTGCCACAACCCTTTTGCCAATATTCATGGCAGGGGGTCCCCCCGGTGGACCGGTCTCCATGTCAATCACACAGTCCGAATCGGTGCACTCTCCCCGGTCACTTACACCGACTGGTCTGTCAACCCCAACCCGCTCATCGGCTTCACTGGCAGAACTGCATTGACACAAAATGAGATCACAAGAATAAACACAGGATTCGTCGAGCACACACATATAAGGGAACAAACAAGTTGGACAAACCTCCCGGGGGGTTGCCACAACCCTATCGCCAATATTCATGGCAGGGGGTCCCCCCGGTGAGGCACCACTGTGAGACTCATGAAAGTTGCTGAATGGCGAATTTGAAAAAAGGGAGCCATCCGCTTTTACCCCAGCAGTGTGGGAAATCCCCCTTTGGCTGGATTGCTCCGGGGAGCTGAAGCCAATGACCGCCTCAATAAGACTGAGGCGTCTCTTCCTTCCACCATCAAACGACACATTAGGGTTAGGCCCTCTGGATTCCTTACACCTTTGAAAAGATCTCAGATCGAAACCCGGTGGCGGCCTGCCCTTAGTAGAAAGGGAGTAGGGATTAGGTCCCTCGACATCAGGACCACCAAAAACCCCAAGAGGGGGAACACCTAACTGTTCGTTAGAAGAAACGAGCTTGGGGTTAGGCCCCTTAGGAACATTGTAAACTGGACTTTGTGTAAGACACGATGGCAGGTTGGGGTCAACGGCGCCAGTCAAAAGACCAGAACAAGCCGGGATCCCGCTTGGTCTCATAAAAACCTCCTGAGCAGCACTATTTGTGTTAAAAGATGGGTTATGCCCAACTGAGAAAAGACTGTCACCAGTCGGATGACTCAAAAAACCACTGCCATCGGTTGTATTCCCTGCGGGGTTAGGCCCAGAAGAAGAAGGAGACGAGAATGTCTTGTCTTCAGGCAGATTCTTTTTGCCCTCGGACAATTGGAGAGCCATGCCAGGTGTGCCTCGCGAATGATCCAGTTTGGATCGTGGGGGGAGAACGGCAATCCTGTCTGTTGAAACTTGGGCCGAAAAGGGCCGAATCCGTCGTTCTTCACCAGAGGACACAGGAGGCTGGCTGCGCGGCGAGTCGTCGGGGACGCTAAACTCGAAACACGCACCCGGGCATGGCTCAACCGACAGGCACACATGATTCTCAGATAAAAACACATTTTGAGAGGCATTCGGGTTAGGCCCTGATCCATGGAGCGACTCCGGGACTGAGCCAACGGAGGAAGGAGGTGGGCGAACAAAAACTTCTGATGAACCGTCACAGTGGTAAGGAACCTGATCTCCACTAACGCTAGGCGTTTTACTGTTGCGTGGAGAATTTGGTGCAGAAAGACACTCAATCGTGACAGATTGGTCGAAATTTGCCTGCTGGGGGTAGGCGGCAGAGCGAGGCTCAGTTCCCAGGCCAATCCCCGCAGCGGCAGACTTGACAAAAACAAATGCAGGGCACTCAGGCTGCATAAAAGGCGAGTACGTTTCGTGTGGCTGCTGAAGGTGTGCGGCAGAGCGAGGCTCAGTTCCCTCAACAAACCCTTCAGCAGCGGGCCAGACGCGAGAAACGGCGTCTAAAACAACTGGCCTTTCAACTCCTGACTGACTAAACACACCTGACTTTACACTCTGAGAAAAGCAACCTCCGCTTAAAACCTGGGCGTTGTTGCCCGCAAAAGAGGCCCGTGGAAGGTTACTTCCAACGCTAGAAGGCTGGCTCCATGGTTGGCCCACAGTGTTAGAGGGCAGGCTAGTCGCAGGAAAAACAGAAGTGGTACTCACGTGGATAGTGCTCCTCGGCTCCGGCGGTGCGGGTCCATCCTGGGAGTTGTCCCGACAAAGGGGAGAAACCACTCGACCAGGGAATCCCGTTGGTGACCCAATCTGGGGGGGCTCCCGGCAGCGACATCATCAGGAACCACATATCCACCGAGTGCGCGAGCATTACTGGTGGCGCCAATGTCCTCCGACACTGAAGCGCCAAGTGCGCTCGTCGCACCAGTGGCGCCAGAGCCGTCCGGCCCTGAAGCGCCACTCGGTGGACTTGAACAGGCACCATCGTGTGCCGAAAGTGGGCCGTCCAGGCAGCCGCTCCGAGGAGCATCGCCTGGTACACCAAGGGAAGGAGAGCCAACACCCGAAGGCGGAGTCTCGACCGGCTTCCCTTTCGACGTCATACGACCTGTTCCTGTGACTCCACTAGCAGAAATGGACTCCACCAGGAAACCAGCAATGAGGGGCGTTTCCCATCCACGGCAGCAAAGAAATCGTCCGCCGGCACCAAAAACCTAGAAAAGAAAGCAGAATATTACGTGCGAGTCTAAGTTATTGGTTTTGGATCCACTCGCAC
The DNA here is from genome assembly GCA_963932185.1 of Troglohyphantes excavatus. Classification (NCBI taxonomy): domain Eukaryota; kingdom Metazoa; phylum Arthropoda; class Arachnida; order Araneae; family Linyphiidae; genus Troglohyphantes; species Troglohyphantes excavatus. Next base: position 982,326 of record OZ010678.1, on the reverse strand, counting down.
CGAAGTGCTGGAATCACAATTGGCGGACCCTGACAGCGCACGTCTAGTGAGCGAACGTCAGCGAATCGCCAATCGACCTTTTTAGTTTCTGTTAGAGTGCCTTATTGCTTTAGAAAAGCTGATAAGAACAGAAATTTTTTATTTTCGTCAAAATTAAAACTTACATTGGTCGCCTTATAAAAAGGTGGCGAAATCAGAAAGTAACAATAAAAAATGTAAAAAAGAGTCCACCTTTAATGCCTTATAGGATAGTGGCGTGGAGAAAAAACTTAAAAAAAAACAATAGAATATAATAAAAATTTGATCAAATGAATTCCTCGCTCAACATGAGCGGCACTGTGAGAATAGAATTACAATTCCCCACCCTTAAGGGGCAGCACAATCTATGATGTTTAGTCCTGGTGGGAAAGTTTATCTTAAGTTCAAGAATGACAGCTTACACCACATCACGATTGTAGAACACCCTTTGTGGGTGAAGCCCCTTTCTCCTCCTTGATGATGATGAAAGTTTGTTGTCAATGGCAGCAGAAGGCGAGATGTCATCAAGGGGGGGGGAGGCAGAGTTGGAAAGTTCGCCATGATGGATGGAGACATAAGAGGCTGATTTTTCCAGGGTGCACTCAGAAACATTCACACGGGGCTCGAGAGAAAGATTGTTTTGTGAGCCCGAAGGAATGGAGACGACCAGATTGTCCACAACAACAGATTCGGTGGACAGGTGAGTGTTCAAGTGTTGAGAGTTGAACACCGTGGTGGAGGTCGATGGGGAAAGTTCCGGTGGCTTTGAATGTTTTTTGCCTCGACCTCTCTTCCCTCTTTTCCGAGTGCGGGGGGCGTGGCGAAGTTCCGCTCCCGAGCTCGGGGAGGAGTCAACGATAACGTCGTCGGGAGACAGAGGGTCCATGTCTTCCCGGATGGTGTGGATGGCGTCGTTCGCGACATCTCGGAACTGCTGTGTTGGTTGGGCCGGTGCCGACAAGGAGAAATCAGGGTGGTTATCTTCCGGATGACGTTGGAAGATATTGGCGGCATTGCTTCTGAGGCGGTTTTCCGGCGGGATGTATCCGAAAACGTGACGCTGGAAAATCATCCGTGAATTCGTAATTGCGTCGCTAACACAGAGCTTGGAGAGCTTCCGGAGGTAACGCTTGTTAATGCACCTCCGGAGAATGGTGTCGTTCTTGGGGTCCCAAGCCCCGAGCGCTCCGACAACTATCGCCTCCACGGATACGTCAGTGAACCTGTGCCTCAGGTCCGTTGCCACCTCAGCGTACTTCCTCTCCTTCTCGGCCCTAGCACGAGAAAATGCTTGCTCACGAATCTCGTAAGGAACAACGACGTCCAAGATGATCGCGGATTGACCACGACATATCACAAGGTCGGGTCGGAGGTTGGCAGTTGAGATTCTCTGGTCCCTGCTGAAGATTCTCCAGCCACGACTGAGTCCTTTTGCAAGACGGGCGACGATGTCATTGTGTCGCTTTGTCCTCATTGCCATGGCCGGAAGGCAGGAGCTGAGAACATGCTGCAGCGTCTCGTCGCCCCTGGAGCATCTCCGGCAACCTCTCGACGAGTCATCCCACGGCTTGTTGGCGTTCAGCCGTAGGAGATTGAGGCGAGCGGAGTGGATGAATCTCCAGTCGGCGAATTTGGTGAAAGTGCCCGACCGGAGAAAGTGGTTGCTCGCCTTGTGCCGAGAGGTGAGCTCAATTGCCTTTCCTTGGCTCGGCAGACGCTGCAGCTCTTGGGACCATTGTTTGCGAAGGCGGCTCTTGAGGAGATGGCAAATATTGTTCCTCTTCGCCGCGGTAAGAACACTGTCATCATCGATGATCTCGATCTCCAGGAGTTCTCTGCATCTCCACTGGACCCCAAGACGCGTGGAGGCAGCACGCGCATGGGACCAGGTCGAGGCCATCGGGTTGGTGGTCGTCCTAAACTCCTGGAGCTCGTTGTTCCCGGACAGGAACATTTCAATCAATTCCGGCGAGGCCTCCATCTTCGTGCGGGTTGTGGCGTGTAGAAGTAAGTCCGCCCACGCCAAATCGCGGATCTTCTCGTCTCTAGACGTAAGCAGCTTGAACGCATTGTCAATGAGGACGATGTCAGACTCCTCGGCGAGGCAAGGGATGCCGAAGAGTCCGTCCTCGGTTGCGCCGTAGAGATACTGGTTTGCTGCTTCCGGTTCGAGGTAGAGCGTCTCTTTGATGAGGGGGCGAATCAACTCGTCGATGAGGCGGTAGTCCCCCTTGTGGAATTTGGCCACTCGCATGGCGAATCCGAGAGCCGGGAAGAAGAAAGTTTTCAGCGCGTCAATCCGCTGCCATGGTGCGAGCTTTGACGAAGCAATCCTCTTGCCCAGCTCCATGATTTCCGCGAGGTCGCCAAGGGGGGTAGAAAGCTGGAATCCGATGGGGGAACCAAGGAAGGCTGATTCCTCTCCATCAGACAGGTGGTGAAGGTCGACTCCAGCAATCTTGAAGGATGTTGGTCTCGTGCCAGATGGAGTCTCGCCGACATAGTGCATGGTGACGCACTTCTTTGGGTTGATCTGCAGGTTCAGCTGGACCGTGAGGGCGGCAAGAAGGTCCAGCTTCTCCTGCAGCGCTTCTGGGGAGTACTCGACCAGCGAGATGTCGTCCGCAAATGCCAAGACACGATGATCGGTTTCGGCACCCTGCATCTTGCGGACGATGGGATCGATCACTATGTTGAAGAGGATCCCGCTGATCGGGCACCCCTGTCGAACACCGGCGTTGATAGGAAGGGTCTCCGTCACTCCGTCCCCGGTGACGAACTCAGTGGTGGTTTCGGTGTACAGACCCCTGACCGCTGCAATGAAGGTCTCGCCAGCACCGGCGTGGTGGAGCGCACGGAGGATGGCCCGGTGGGAAATAGACCCAAAAGCGTTCGTGAGATCTATTTGGGCGAGGCAGAAGGGTGATTTCTGCATCCTTGCCGTGTTGATGACCTGCTCCATCACGAACCGGTGCTCAAACACTCCGTCGAAGGGAAGGAATCCCTTTTGAGCAGGCGAGAGGACGTCGTTGGAGACGATCCAGTTGGTGAGTCTGGAGGCCAGGCACCCCGTGTACAGCTTGTACATGGAGCAACACAGGGAGATGGGCCTCCAGTTGGCGATATCTCCGTCCTCTCCCTTCTTGAATATCAGGATAGATCGGGAGTGTTTCCAGGCTGAAGGAATTCTTCCGGAGGAGAGACAGATGTTCATGATTCTGGCAAGGATTTGCGCTTCAGGATCGACTCTCCTCAGGTGTTCGTACGTCAGTCGGTCCGGGCCGGGGGCGGAGTTTTCAAACTTTGCTAGGCGGCGCTTCACCTCGAGGAGGGAGAACGGGGGAGGTGTCCATCTCGGGATGGCCTGTTGGAAAGGTCCCGGCGAGCACTTCTTCCTCAAAGTCTCTTTCTTCAAACACGCTCGTGAAGTGTTCCTCCACTTCCTCGGAGTTCAGGTTACAGCGCCGGGACTCGCCCTCCACGATCAGACGAATTGCTCGACGCCGGTTTCTGTTGTACAGCCTCTGGATGATTTTGCAGTTGCCGGCGTCGATGGGCTGAGGAGTGAAGGAGCCGCCTGTTTGAGAGATCGGAGGGAGGTGGGCGGCCTCTGAAATGGTGTTCGTGATTTCAACCATTATTTTCTCGAAGGTATCCCAGGTGTTTCTTTCGTTTATTCTGTTCTGCACTTCGCCAAGAGCATCCCTGAATGGGCGAAGTGGAAGAAATCCCTCCACCTCAGGGTCTTGTGATGGGCCAGGAAGCTGGGACAGCTCCACCTCCATGTCCACCTGTCCTGCCTCGTCCAGCTGGGCAATGTCGATGGAGTCCTGGGAGTCGGGAGGAGGCTCGGGGTCGACTTGTTGGGAGTTCTCCGGGGTCTCCTCGAGGACAACACGTCTTCTGTTGGTTGGGCTTGAATTGGCCGAGGAATTCCGGAAGACGACCTGCCTCCTGTTGGTTGGCGAACGCTCCGCGTTTCCTGGTGATGAGCAAGCCGCAGCTCCCCTGTTGATCTGAAGCCCCGTATCATCCACCGACTCGTCGATTCCTTGGAGGTCATCCTCTAGCTCGAGGAACCGGAACCTGTTCGGGGAGACGACGGGATCCATCTCCGGGAGATTGTTGTTCCTTCTCCACTCCGGGTTTTGGCGGGCCCTCTCCTGGGCACGGGTCAGCAGTTCCCTTGCCCTAGAGTTGCCGAATCTTTTCTTCTGCGGCAGCTGAACGTTGGCTGTGCGGTCGATCCTGGTATGAGAGGCACGGTGGTTGATTATGCCCCTCCGCGAGTCCGATGAGAACTGGCACTTTCCACACTTGAACCGTCGTGACATGTTGGTGTCGGCTTCCATCAGTTCACCGTTGGCCAGGCACGGGTGTGAGGAGACCCTGGATGCCGTTTTCATGGAACACAGTTTACACCACTTCCTGGTCTCCATGATGTTGATCTTGTGGGCCTGAGCCAGATGTCGGATGAGTGACCTCCGACAGGCCATCCAAGAGCTGCAGTGGAAGGGGACCACCCTGCATCCCTCCTCGGTGCATGGATAGCTGTTCCTGGCCGGAAAGGAAATGTGAAGGATTCGGCCAATTCTCACCGGGTCCATTGGGGTGAACGGAGGATCCTGCTGGTTGTCGGAGCTCTCCACTGGCCTCTGTTGGTCAACGGGCCTGGAGCCTGTGGTGGGTTTCTTTCCGGGTTGTTTCCGATTCTCGGGCGTTCCGGTTTTCCCCCCAAGAGGGGAAACGAAGTCGGATAGTCGACGCTCCTGTTCCAAAATCTCCTCCGTTGCCTGGGCGAATGTCATGTGTCCCTCCGAATTGCCCAGCGGGATGTTTTTCCGCATGGGCCCATGGTCAATCGCTTCAATTTTGTCTTCAGTCTCGGATCTTGACACCAGGTGCTGAATAGCAGGATGATCGATGGGCTGGAGTGTCCTTTTTGGCGCAGCGTCAAAGGGGTTGGGTGAGCTTTGCACAGCATCCTGTTTAGCTTCGATTTTCCGGAGTCGCTCCCTCCATTTTGCACTCCTGCTCGAGGCGACTGGGTTCGATGTCTTTTTGGACAATGGAGACGTCGCCCTGAGTTCTTGGGCTTTTAGCTTTGGGGTGTCTGAACGAGCCCCAGGGACCGGCTGGTCGTTGATTTTCGGTGATGAGGGCTGAACTCGCTCCTTCCTTGGTAAACTACCCTCGACGGTCACTACGCCTTTGTTTGTCATGTATGCGTATGAGACAAAAGTTCTTGGCCCGTGAGCCCCGCTTAGAGTTCCTTTGGAAAAGGGCGCGACCCCAGGTGGTCCGAAGTCTTTTGAGTCCGGAAACAGTTTCTGGAGTTCCTGAACAACTCCGGGTGTTGGCCCCTTGTTTGTTGGCACCCGAGAGAGTCCCTGCGCCTCCATTTCCACCTGCGATCCGAGGATCTCAATTCTCTCAGTCTCAGATATGTCGCGCATCAGGTGATGTTCGCCTTCCTGGGGGGCCATTGTCTCATTTTTCACCCTGCGCTTGCATCCATAATGTTCACTTGGTGGGATCAACTTTTTGGTGGTGGGATCCCGAGCCAGTTCTGACTCAGATCCCGCGGCGACGCCCAATAGTTCCGTTGGGCTGTCTCGTTTGATGAGACCCCTGAATTCCAGTGGAGTCTGAGTTTCCGCAGGATTTTTGTTAAAGCCCGGGTGGTCGCCGTCGTTCACAGGAGAGCCCGCTGGATCACTTCTTCCGTCGCTCTCCTGTTGGCCCACCCCGTTGACCTCGTGAACTTTTTTGATATGTCGCCGCCGGAATTGGAGTGTGGCAAATGGTTTTTCACAATACCAGCACAGGAATCTTCCACGACCACTTCCAGCGTTTTCATTTTCTTTGGCGTGGGCGTCTCCCAGAGCTGTCTCCATTGGTAGTCGATGCCTTCCTCCACGGCGTCCGCGGTTTCGCTTTTTCCTGATCTTTTCCTCTACCTTATCCTGGGCCGCCGGAAGCATTTCCACTGATTTGGGTGTTCGTGTTGCCTCCTGAAGGCCTCCGGACGAAGCCGCTTCCACTCTCTCCGACCGAGGTGGCGATGCAAGGATCTCCTCCATCTCCCGGGCGGACAGAGGGCTGCAGAGAAGATCTGTGATCAGGATGGATTCTTCCTGTGGAGACGCTCTGACATCCCCTCGCCGGTCGGAGACCGGATGGGCCCTCTCGGAACTCCTCTCCACGGTAGGTGTTTCCTTCTCCTCCGGTTCCCTCACTTCCTGGTTTTCCTCGGGAGGTCCTTCGTTTCCATGGTCTCTCGAGTAGTGGGCCAAGAGGTTATCCATGCTCCGGAAGTGGACAGGGCCATCGCAGAAGGGACACAGGAAACTTGTATCTTCCGTTGTCGTTGCGCCCTGAGGTGTCGTCATCGCTTCACTGGAATCAGGAACAGGCCTCTTTTTCATTCTCTTCCTTTTCCCCTTGGTTCCAACGGGTGTGGAATCTCTGTCGGTGAAGGTGGAGTCCAGGAAGTTCCTTCCATCCAGTTGAACTGGGGAGACTGAGGAGGAGTTTAATGCCCTTAGAAGGGGATTTGCCGTTTCCTCAGGGCTTCCCTTGCTCCTAATCTGTGAGGCCGGGAGAGGTCCAGTTGGAGTTGGGTTCAAAGACTCCTCCGTCCTGTTCGAAATGATGACAAGTGGAGTCAGTGGGAGAGTTGCTCCAGCACGTCGTAATCCTCTTCTGGTTCTTTTGGCGATTGGGGTTGTTTTCTTTCGAACCCTAGATGAGCCTGGGCCAATCTCCTGCTTCTTTGAAGACACAAAGCCGATCCCCTCTGCCACCGCCTCAGCTGGTAACTCCAAGTCAAATATTCTTGGGGGCAGAGAGGGATCCACTTCCCTGAGGCGTTTGGAGACACAAATCACAGAGGCGGGTGCATCAATGGCACCGGGCATCGCCTGTCGCATCACTGAATTTGGTTTGTCAACACACTCAGAAGCATCGTCGTAGTCTTGGATGTGCACCTTCGAAGACACCCGCTCACTCACACATTCTTGAACACGTTCACACTTGGGGTCTTGCACAGTCTTGGACACAGAGGCACTATTTTGTACACACTTAGAAGCACAGAGACAAAGATCAAAGTTGAACACACAATCTGGATCTTGACTGAGAGCACTCATCACTATCCCCCCACAAGTTGGACAAACCTCGTTCCGGGGGGTTGCCTCAACCCTTTTGCCAATAGTCATGGCAGGGGGTCCCCCCGGGGAGGCACCATCGCGAAACCCACTAACAATGCAAGCAGGCACTCGGCCTGTGGAACCTGTCGCGAGTGTACCGGCTGGGAGTCTTTCCCTATTTTGTGAGGAAAGCTCTGGGGATCCAAACTGAATGATCGCCTCCAACAGACTCCGCTCAACACGGACATCACATTCGGTACTCAAAAGACTGGGGTTATGCCCCTTATGGTGAGAAACCTCAGAAGACACAATAGGGACAAGCCTTTTAGTGTTGGATTCTTTGCTCGGGTTATGCCCGGGCGAGCAGGACTGCTTCCCTAAATAAGAGTCCTGACTAGTGTTTGCATGATTAAGATCAAACCCTGGTGGCGGCCCCCTCAGGGGGCTCACATCTTGTGAGTACGGGCTTGGCAACCCCGAGGTACCCTAGCTGGGCCTTAGCTTTTTTCGTTCTTTCCTTTTTAGCGAAGGCCCTACCAAGTGCACGATTTTTAGTTTTTATATTTTGTTCTAGCGTTCATTTTCTCCTCTGTTTATGATTGTTGGGTTTCCTTATTTACATTTAAGTATTGTTTCTTGGATTCAAATTAGTTGTTTCACTTATTATATTAATTCCCATTAAATTTGGTTTTTGTCAGATTATCTGACCTGCACGTTTGCCGTGTGCGGTGACTCGTATCGTAGGAAAGTGGAGTCCTGGGGATCCTGCGACGTCTCGTTTTAGGACGGGGTTTTGTTTCCTAGAGACGTCGTTGCGTTCCCTTTGGTCCATGCTTCAACGTAAACGAGAGGCCAGGAGTGAGCCCGCTTCTGGTCAACCGGCTCGCCTAATATCACTGTGGTTCAGTACGCCAGTGACTCTCCTGGCGTGCTGGACCCCACTGTTATTTGGAATTTAAGGGTTAGTTCTGCAGCTAGGAGTGCCCTTGTGGATCCACACTTTGCGCTGCTTTAAGTGCCAAAGGTTCGGCCATTCTGTTAGCACGTGTAGAGGCGTAGAGACTTGTTCGAGATGCTCTGCCATTGGCCATTCCTACGAGAACTGCACCCTCCCGCTGAAATGCTTAAACTGTGAGGGTGCGCATTCTGCAAATTCTCGTGTTTGCCCTAAATGGAAAGAGGAGAAAGAAATTCAAGTTGTGAGAACAACACAGAAACTTTCGTACCTCGATGCCAAAAAGCAAGTCTCAATCACTCTACCCAAACCCAACATATCTTATGCTGCCGCAACAAAAAAATCAACTGCCTCCATCGCAATTCAATGCGATATTGCAATAGATCTGCCATCCACAAGCAATAGCCAACAAACTAAAACTAAGACTTCACCCACTCCTCTTTTTTCTAAAGGAACAACCACAAACACAAAAAATAATAATGCAGTCGAAGTTATCTCTCCTCTAACAGCTGTAAACAAATCTCTTAAAAATAAAAAAGAACTAAATGATAATGCCAATAACAAAAAGCCAAAAAAAGTAAGAACCCCGATACCTCACAATATCCCCTCAGACTCCTCCGAAGGTAATGATATGGATGTGGAACCTGGCATGGAGACGCCAGGTAATCTCGCTCCTAAAATTAAACCTACGAAGCAGCCTACAAACCCTATAACCTTCCCATAATGGCCTGTATCTCTTCGTGGAATTGCCGCGGTTTTCACCAAAACTCGGTAGACATTAAACATCTAATTGACGAATACCATCCAATCTGCTTTTGTCTACAAGAGACTCTGCTAAAACCAACACAAAGCTCTCTTGTTAAAGGGTATACTCCTCTTAGAAAGGATTATATTAGCGGAGATAGAGCCAGTGGTGGAGTTGCTATATTTATATCTAATAGCTCTCCCTTCACCCCACTGAATCTCAACACAAATCTGCAAGCTATCGCAGTTAGAGTCACTGTAAAATCTCTCATTACAGTGTGCTCTATTTATCTACCGCCTAATGATATTATCCATCAAGCAGATCTAGACAGGTTATGCGACCAGCTACCAGCTCCCTATGTTTTATGTGGCGATTTTAATGGGCACCATCCTCTTTGGGGAAGCCCAGACTTAAATCGTCGTGGAAGTCAGATTGGGAAATTGATACACGATCAAAATCTATGTGTACTCAATAATGGGCAACCAACATACTTCCACGCCCCATCGAGGACTTTCCATTCCATTGATCTTGTCCTATGTTCACCATCTCTGTTTTCTCCCCTGATGTTTCAAGTGGGAAATGATCCATATCATAGCGATCATTTCCCCTTGTTTGTTACATTTCCAGGGAATGCTACAACCCCTGTGTCCCGCCATCCTCGATTTAAATTCGAGGCGGCGAATTGGGATTTGTTTGCTTCTGCTGCATATTTGTCAGACGACATGGTGAACCAGGACGACATTAATCAATGTGTAGAATCTGTCACTATAGCCATAATGGATGCTGCTCGCATATCTATTCCTGTCTCGTCAAAACTACCTAAACAACCGAAACCGTGGTGGAATCAAGCGTGCAAGATTGCCCACAAAAAGAGAAAAAAGGCCTGGGATACGTTTCGTAGGTATCCCACTTCCGAAAATTTGACTAAGTTCAAATTCGCAAAAGCCAATGCGCGACGAATACGTCGTCAAAGCCAAAGAGAATCATGGGAAAAGTATGTTTCTGGCATAACATTTGCCATTTCCTCAAAACAATTATGGATCAAAGTTCGGAAAGCCATGGGACTATATTCCACACATTCCATCTCGTTCGTGGAAGAAAATGGCCAGTTGGTTACTGACACGGCAGAGATCGCAAATTCTATTGCGAGAGCATTTTCTGCCGTGTCCAGTTCTACCACATATCCTGGCAATTTTCAGCGCATCAAACACCGCGCAGAGTCCAATGCAGTTAATTTTTCTTCTGATAGAGATGCCGAACTTGACTATAATTGTAGTTTTACTGAAAGGGAGTTGACGCGATGCCTTCAGAAGACTCAGATGACAGCCCCGGGTCCTGATGGCATCACTTACCTATTGCTCAAACATCTGTCTAGTCACTCTCTGAGGAATTTATTGCGCCTTTACAACCGCATATGGGAAGAACATGCTTTTCCTTTGACTTGGCGACGTGCCATAGTTATTCCTTTTCCTAAACCTGGAAAAGATCCTAAGGATCCGAATAACTATCGGCCAATTGCACTTACCAGCTGCCTGTGCAAGCTTTTAGAAAAAATGGTGAATTCTCGCCTTGTCTACATGTTAGAGACTACCAACGCTCTAACACCCTTCCAAAGCGGATTTAGGGTCGGCCGCTCTACGGTAGACAATATCCTGTATCTCGAAACCCAAATACGCCATGCCTTTCTGCGCCGAAACCATCTCGTAGCTATTTTCTTCGATATGGAGAAGGCGTACGATCGGACATGGCGATATGGTATACTCCGAGATCTGTATTCCCTTGGGTTTCGAGGACATCTACCGGTATTTATTAAGAATTTTTTGGCATTGCGAGAATTCAGCGTCCGCATTGGTTCTGTATTTTTCGGATACTTTTATCCAAGAAGAGGGCGTTCCTCAGGGTAGCGTACTCAGCGTTACTCTATTCGCTATTAGCGGCTAATAAATTGGCCTCTGTATTTCCCAGCATCCCGCTCCTACCGTCCTTGTCATCTCGACGGTGTGATGTAATATTGACCCGTCTGCGCATAGGTCATTCCCGTGTGACTCACAAACATCTATTGCTAAACGAACCCACCCCACAGTGTCATTACTGCCAACAGCATCTAACTATTCATCATATTTTGACTTCTTGTCCACGGCTTAGAATTTTATATAATCGTTTTTTTAATACTTCATCTCCCATATTGTCCTATTTATTGGGTCATCCACCTCATTCATCACTATTTATATTTTTAAACTGCACAGGATTTTTATCTCTTCTTTGAATTTAACTTTTGTTTATGTTTACATTTTTAAATTTTTAATGTTGGTTTGAATTACCGAGTGTTTGGCGCGGCTTGGCCATATTTGGCCCTTGCGCCATTAAAACCCATACAACCAACCAACCAACCTATTCGCTATTAAGATCAACGATATCCTGAATCAGTTACCTCCTTCTGTCCAGGGCAATTTATATGTTGATGACCTGAGCATTTTTTGCCAGGGAAAGGATATGCGATTTGTCGAGCGACAACTTCAATCAACCGTTTCAAGGTTGACCAAGTGGAGTGCAGAAAATGGTTTCAACTTCTCTGTCCAAAAAACATCCTGCGTTCACTTTTGCCGTCTACGAAATCTGCATCCTGACCCATACATTTTTCTGGGTGGTAATAGGATTGCAGTAGTAGACGAAGCAAGGTTTCTAGGAGTCATTTTTGACAAGAAGCTGACATTTTTGCCTCACATTAAGCATTTGCGGGTTTCATGCATGAAAAAGCTCAATTTGTTAAAAGTTCTATCTAATACATTTTGGGGAGCAGAGCGATTCACTATGCTGAATATACATCGAGCTGTAATTCGCTCCAGATTGGACTATAGCTGCGCTGTTTATGGTTCAGCTCGTCCATCTGTGCTGCGTAAGCTCGATACGATACATCATTCAGCACTAAGAATCTGCTCTGGAGCTTTTCGCACATCACCCGTCGAAAGCCTCTATGTTGTGTGCAATGAATTACCATTAGCCTCCACACGCAGTTTGTTGTCTCTGCGACTTTATTATCGCATTTTGTCACATCCTGACCATCCTTTGCAGAATTGCCTTCTGGACAGATCTCGAGATGTCCTTTTCAGGAATCGACCATCTTGTATTCCATCTTTTGGGATGCGAATGAGAGAAACCCTGAGTGGCACTTCCCTTGACTCAATAGAAGTTGCGGAACGTCCTCTCTTTGATAGTATACCCTGGAGGAATTCCAATCTTTTAATATTAAACTTGTTTCCTGGATTAGAGAAATCTTGTACTAATCCAGTTATTTTTAATCAGATTTTTTATGATCATCGTAATAATTTTAAATCTCACAAAGCCATATATACAGATGGGTCAAAATCCATTAATCACGTTGGCTGCGCATTTGTATGCGGCTCTGAAAATATTAGCTACTCATTACCACTTTTAATATCTGTTTTTACATCGGAATTTTTAGCCTTGTACAAAGCCCTCAAATACATATCTCATCAAGGCGTTGGCAACTTCATAGTTTACACCGATTCTAAAAGCACATTAGAATCACTGTCATCGGATTCTTATAAACATCCGTTAGCTTTTGAGGTGCAAACTATTTATGACAAACTTCTCCGACGGGGTTACGGCGTCATACTATGTTGGATTCCTGGGCATGTTGGCATAACTGGCAATGAAGTGGCAGATCAAGCTGCCAAAAATGCCACATCCCAGCTTAATATCAGAATCCCATATGACGACCTGCGTAATGTTTTGCGGGACCTTGTACGGAAGGACTGGAGCGAAGGCTGGAAGTTTCAGACGGCTAATAAATTAGCCTCTGTATTTCCCAGCATCCCGCTCCTACCGTCCTTGTCATCTCGACGGTGTGATGTTTTATTGACCCGTCTCCGTATAGGTCATTCGCGAGCAACGCATAGATATTTGTTGCTCAACGAAACTGCCCCGCCGTGTCATCATTGCCAACAACCTCTCACCATTCATCATATTTTAACTTCTTGTCCTCGTCTTAAGCTTTTATATAATCGATTTTTTAATACATCATCTCCCACATTGCCCTATTTATTGAGTCATCCACATCATCCATCACTATTTATCTTTTTAAATTGCACAGGATTTTTACCTTTGTTTTGAAATTTAGTTTGTCTATGTGTATATTTTAGAATTTTAATGTTGGTTTAAAAATCTAGTGTTTGGCGCAGCTTGGCCATATTTGGCCCTTGTGCCAGTAAACCCCAACCAACCAACCAACCTATGGACTGCAGCTTCAATCCCTTGGAGAACCGGTGAGGTCGAGATGTCCACGAGGCCACGGAGGAGCGGGTTTGTTTCTACACGTCGATTCGCCACACTCATGCATTAAGACTCCGGAAGAGGCCCCTCCGGGGTGCAGGGTGGCTGCTTGACGGTTTCCTTCCTAATGATGATCATCGGGGAGAGCGGGAACACCTCATTTTCTTCCATTCGCAGGATCTCTTCCCTCTCTTCCTCTGAAAGTTGGCAAGACAGGATCTCGTCCTCATGTTGCGGTGATGGGAGGCAGGTGGCATCGGAAACAGCAGGTGGAGACGGGGTGGAAGACTCGTTCCGGAAGTTCTGGTGGGAGGGCTCCGGAACTGGGAAAATCGCACTGAGGCTTGTTTTCATTTGTTCGGGAATTGGTTTAGGAGAGGTGTCCTGGCGCACAGAGTTCCAATGGGAGGCACAGTGGTCAGATTCGTGGGCCAGGGACTCTACCATTGGTCCCAACACAGGAGATGGAGAACTCAGAAGAAGGCCTCTAAAAACAGGTTTCACTATCTTGAAATGTGCTCAAATCCCGGTGGTGGCCTGCCCTTAGAAGAAAGGGAGGAGGGATTAGGTCCCTCAGCAACAGGACCGCCCACAACGTCAGGAGGAGAGACTCCCGACTGGTCCAAAACAGACCTCAACTTGGGGTTAGGCCCCTTACTTTTAACACCAGAGTCAAAAACAGTTTCTTCCTGTTTGGTGAAGAAATCCGATGGCAGGACACTGTCCACGGTGGCGGTCGAGGGACCAGCCACAAGATCCGGGACCACGTTCCTAACAACAACTAGTTTCCTATCTCGCATAACATAAGAGAATTTATGCGTTTGAACTTTTGGTGTGAATTTACAGTTGTCTGTATCATCCTCATTTTTCTGAGGTGTTTGATGTGGAGGGATTTTCCCGCTCCGGTCGAGACGAGCTCTCACTGAGGAGCCCGGACTACTCCTGCCATCGGTAAAAATCCCTGCGGGGTTAGGCCCGGGAAAAGAGGAGGAGACACAAGTCTTATCTTTGGGCAGATTCTTTTTGCCCTCGGATAATAGGAGAGCCATGCCAGGTGTGCCACGCGAAGGATCCAGTTTGGATCGAGAGGAGAGAACGGCGATCTTGTCTTCCTGGACTTGGGCCGAATCCTGCGTTCTTCACTAGATGACACTGAAGTCTGGCTGCATGGCGAGTCTTCGGGGGCGCTAAATTCAAAACACGCACCCGGGCATGGCTCAACCGACAAACATACATGTGGGGATGACATAAATCGAGAAATCAAAGCTGCTGGGTTAGGCCCAAACACACTCGGCTTCTCCGGGGCGGTGCCCAAGGAGGACTGCATAGGATCACTGCAACTGGGGAGGTTATGCCCTGCCCCGCAAGAAGCTCCAACCTCAGACACAATATCACAAGCATCACTTGTTCCGGCGACAGAACTCGGGTTAAGCCCTGGAGGAACAGCAAAACCACTAACACCAAGTGTTTTACGAATTTGTGGCCTTGTTGCGAAAACACTCTCAGACTCTTTAACATACTTAACTTCAAACGCCGGAGCATCCGACTTGTTAACATCTGTCCAAACGACAGTATTTGGGTTAGGCCCACTGGGAACCCCACAACCACTAACACCTTTTGTTTTACGAAAATGTGGTTGTGAGATACTAAACCTCTCTGCAAGTGACACGATGGAATTTGAAACATCAACATCTGTCCGAGCGACAGTGGTCGGGTTATGCCCTTGACTCGGAGCATTGCCACAAACACTACGTGTTTTACATTCTTGTGGCTCAACTGCGCAAAAAGCGTCAACACTCTCAACAGAAGGCCGGCTAAAAAGCGGCGAGGCCAGGTGGGGAAGATTACTTCCTCCAAAAGAAACCGACTGTGTGTGGTGGGCCCCCAGTGTTAGAGGGCAGGCTAGTCGCAGGAAACAAAAGCGTACTTACGTGGAAAGTGCTCCTCGGCTCCGGCGGTGCGGGACCCTCTTGGGAGCAGCCCTGGTAAGCGGACTCTCGACCACACCGAGGGCTCCCGGCAGGAACCACATATCCACCGTGTGTGCGAGTGCAACCAGTGGCGCCAATGTCCTCCGACACTGAAGCGTCACGTGTTACAACACCGAGGACGTCGCCAGTGCCGTCCGGCGCTGAAGCGACACTCGGTGGACTTGAACAGGCACCATCGTGTGCCGAAAGTGGGCCGTCCAGGCAGCCGCTCCGAGGAGCATCGCCTGGTACACCAAGGGGAGGAGAGCCAACCCCCGAAGGGGACCCCTCAGGGGGCTCGCATCTTGCGAGTACGGGCTTGGCAACCCCGAGGTACCCTAGCTGGGCCTAGCATTTTTCGTTCTTTCCTTTTTGCGACGGCCCTAATTATGTATAATTTTTGTTAGGTTTTGTTGATGATAGGTTTCGCAATTCCTCATTTCGCTTTATGGATTTTTTATTTTCCTTATGGATTTTTTGTGTTGGTAAATCTTTTGAAATTCTCATTTGTAATAGACAGAACTTTGTATTAACCCGTTCTTAAGTTTCTTTTGTATTATTTACAGTGTCACGTTTATTGACCCGCATGTTTGCCGTGTGCGGCGACTCGTATCGGGGGAAAGTGGAGTCCTGGGGTTCCTGCAGCGCCCCATATCAGGACGGGGTTAAGTTCCTGGGGGCGCTGTTGCGTGCCCTTTGGTCCATGCTTCTCCGTAGACGAGCGGCCGGAGTGAGCCCGCTTCCGGTCAATCGGCTCGCCTAATGACACTGCAGTCCGGTACCACAATATTCTTTTGTGGTGCCGGACTTCACTGGAATTTGGCATTTAAGGGTTAGTGCTGCAGTTAGGAGTGCCCTGGGTGAACTGGCGGATCACGCTCCGAAGCTGTAGTACTATACCACGGTGGTACCTTAAGGTGTGTGCCGAGGCTGGATTTATTTTTGTTTTAGTGCTTTTTGTTTATTTTTCCAGAGCCGGTAACTGCCTTCCCGTGTGGGGCTCCATGGTGGGTGTGGGGCCACCGTGATGAACACCTTTTCCTCTTATGGATTCTAACACGTGTGCCCTGGTGACGGCCTTAAACCCACCAACCCCTAACCCTGAAAATAACACTAATGAAACTTTACCCTTATTTATAGTACTGAAAAATGAAGAAAACCTGTTTACAAAAATGTCACCGTTTTTAATTGAGAAATATATCAGGAATGTGGCCGGTACAGTTAAGAACATTAGAAAACAAAGAAATGGTGATTTGCTAGTTGAGACAGCCAACGAAAAACAATCAAAAAATCTGTTATCTGTTAAAAACTTCGGCGATGTACAAGTTCAGGCATTTGGTCACAGGACCCTTAATTACACCAAAGGCGTCATTTCCAGTCCTGAACTTGTCATGGTATCCGACGAAGAATTCAAAGAAGAACTTAAAAACCAAAAAGTATGTGACGCAAAACGAATAACAATAAACAGAAATGGAACACAAATGCCCACTAACCATGTAATCTTAACGTTTAACACCCCTAATATGCCAACAGAAATTATAGCCGGTTATCTTAGATGCAGTGTAAGACCTTTCATACCAAATCCTCTGCGCTGTTTTCGCTGCCAGAGATTTGGTCATTCCAAAATCGCATGTAAGGCAAAAGCTGCAGTTTGTGCTCGATGTTCAGAAGTCTGCCATAATGAAACTAACCATGATAGCACTAACTGTACCAACCCGGAATGCTGTGCCAACTGTAAGGGAGATCATCCCTCTTATTCAAGACGTTGCCCCAAATTTACCTTTGAAAAAGAAGTCCAAACAGTAAAAATGAACCAAAATGTATCTTTTCCAGAAGCTAGAAAAATAGTAGAAAGCCGTTCCCCACGCCCAAATACTTCCTATGCAGAGGCTGTAAAAGCCGTAAAATCCTATTCAACAACTACCACCCAAACTGATAGCGTCGAAGTCATGACGCAAACTGGCACACAAGGCACAATGAAGGTTATTATTCCTACGAAATTCAAAACTGCAAACAGTCAACCAATTCAAAGTAAAATTCCAGCCATGTTTTAAGCCAATCCGAATGTAAGCGTTAAAGTTGCCAATACTGCATCCACCAAATTAGCAAACTTAAGAGAAACATTTAAAAAAACTAACCAACCTTCCACTAGTACAGCCAAAGCACCTGCAGCATCTAAATCTAGAAAACCGGGACCGAAATCGAGAACGTCTCGTTCCGATGACGTCTCATCGAAAAAACAAAAAATAGTAATAGAAAAAGAAAAAGTAATCAGTAAAAAAGTGCATGTAAGCAGCGAGGAAAGTAGCGAAGAGGTATCTGATGATGGAGAGATGGAGGTCGAGAAAGGTATGGAGACTCCTCCAAACCTTGTACAACCGTCCAAATTTTTTACAAAACCTCCTAACTGCCCCAAAATAAAATGGCCATAAATCTCGTATCGTGGAACTGCCATGGGTATAGAAGCCACATCGATGACATAAAAAATATAGTAAACAATTATCAGCCTGTCTGTTTAGGATTACAAGAAACAATCCTAACGCCAACAATAGACACTAGAATTAAACAGTATAATTTTACCAGGAAGGACAACGTTCAAAACACACGTGCTGTAGGTGGAGTTGCATTAATGCACTCTTGTTCTTTTCCTTTTAGACATATAACTTTAAATACAACACTACAAGCAGTTGCCGTTCAAATACAAATTAAAACCATATTGACAATATGCTCTGTTTACCTACCTCCAAGTACTACTGTTAGACAGATAGATCTCGATGGGCTTGTTAACCAACTCCCGGCTCCATTCATTCTTTTTGGAGATATGAATGGCCATAATGTGATTTGGGGCAGTCGAGACAATAATGCTAGGGGATTGCAAATCGAGAAACTTATTTCCGATCATAATTTATGTCTTTTAAATGACAGAAGTTTTACTTTTTTTCATCAGCCGACAAGATCTTTTCAATCATTAGATCTTGTTTTATGTTCCCCCGCCTTAGCTACAGCATGGAACTTTCATGTCGACAAAGATCTGCACAATAGCGATCATTTTCCTGTAATTTTAACATATTCCGCTAATGATGTTGCATCCTTAACACGACCTATTAACTTTATATTTGACAAAGCCGATTGGCCACTTTTCGAATCTTGTTCCAAATTGACCTTAGACATGGCAGAGATGGCAGATATTAATGTTGCTGTCGACACAATATCCAACGCCATCATTACAGCAGCTGAAAGATCTATACCTAGAACATCAGGAAAACTCCCAAAATTGTGGAAGCCGTGGTGGAACGAAAGCTGCTCTGCTGCTAACAAAGCCCAGAAAAAAGCATGGAGTAAATTTCGTAAATATCCGACTCAAGCAAACCTAATAGCTTTTAAAAAATCGAAATCTGTGGCTCGACGTATTAGAAGACAGTCTCAAAGACAGTCGTGGATAAAATTTGTTAGCAGTATTGAGGGTCATGTGTCTTCTAAGACTGTTTGGAACAGGGTTCGTAAAGCTACCGGCAACTATATTCATAGATCATTTTCATTCCTTAATTATAATGGACAAATCATCTCTGATGCGAAAGGCATAGCAGACACACTTGGCACGGCCTTCGCCGAAGTTTCATCTGAATCTTCATACCCTCGCGATTTTATTTCATATAAACAAAAGGAAGAGCGAAAGACCTTAGATTTCAGGGCTTTTACACCTGAAATCTATAACAGTGATTTTAAAATTCATGAACTAAAATTTGCACTAAAAAAATCTCATCCTACCTCACCGGGGCCCGACGGAGTTCATAATCGTATGTTAACCCATCTGGATGACGATTCACTAAACACTCTTTTAGCTTTGTTTAATAGAATTTGGCATGACAATGTTTTTCCATCTGCTTGGACGAAGGCTGTGATTGTCCCTATTCCGAAACCGGGAAAGGACCCTCAGCAACCAACCAACTATCGTCCCATTGCCCTTACAAGCTGCTTGTGTAAACTAATGGAACGAATGGTCAATAGAAGGTTACTCCATATTTTAGAAGGGAAAAAATGGTTTTCCTCGTTTCAAAGCGGTTTTAGACGTGGGAGGTGTACTCTCGACAATTTATTAAAACTAGAATCTGCAATTCGAGAAGCATTTGTTTCTAAGAAACATTTAATATCTATATTTTTTGACATGGAGAAAGCGTACGACCGAACTTGGAGATATGGCATTATGCGTGACATTCACCAGATCGGTCTGCGCGGTAATCTCCCTATATTTTTAGAAAACTTTTTAAAGACAAGAACTTTTCAAGTTCGAATAGACAACGTTTTATCAGACTATTTCACACAAGACGAAGGCGTACCGCAAGGTAGCGTCCTGAGTGTTATTTTATTTATCATTAAAATCAATGGCATCATTCACCAACTCCCTCCATATGTTCACGGTTCATTGTTTGTTGACGATTTTCAGATTCATTGTGCTGGAGAGGACATGGGATTCATTAAAAGACAATTAAATACTGCCATCACTAACATAACTAACTGGACAAAACTCAATGGGTTTGTTATTTCTGCCGAAAAGACTGTAGGTGTCCATTTTTGCAGGAGACGTGGATTGCATCCCGATCCTGATATTTTTCTAAATAGACAACTCATTCCAATGATGACAGATTTTAAATTTTTAGGTGTAATTTTTGATGCAAAGCTCAATTTTAAATCTCACATCAATAACTTAAAAAGAAAATGTAATTTATCTCTGAATATTCTTAAGGTCTTATCGCATGCGTCATGGGGTGCAGATCAAGTGTCAATGCTTAAAATTTATAAAGCATTGATACGATCTAAGCTCGATTACGGCTGTGAGATTTATGGCTCCACTGCAAAGTCTTATCTGAAACCACTTGATGCGATTTACCATCAAGGTATTCGTATTTGTACTGGAGCATTCCGAACTTCACCAATAGAAAGTTTATATGTAATAACTAACGAGCCGTCTCTAGAAAACAGGCGGCAGAGACTGTCTCTTAACTATTTTTTTAAAATCAAAAGCATTGAAAATCATCCTATGCTCCATAAAGTCATGTATCCCATTTATAGCGCCTTATTTGCATTTCGACCATCTTTCATACCGACATTTGGTTTTAGAATAAGACCAATTTTGTCATTTTACAACATTGACGACTTTCCAGTTCTTAGCAGAGGGGACGAACCTCCACCGTGGAGTGACACTAACCTATCATTTATTAATGAATTTACTAAACTTCATAAGCCCTCAACGGCTCATATTGTTTTTAATCAGATGTTTTATTTACACAGACAACAGTACGGAGAATACCACGCAATTTTTACTGATGGATCAAAGTCTAATGACCACGTCGGATCAGCTGCTGTTTTTAACAGGCTAACAATTTCTATTCGAATGCATTCATTTTGTTCCGTTTTTACATCAGAAGTATATGCAATATATGTAGCGTTAACGAAATTGAGACGTTTTCCGCACAAAAAATTTATTGTATATACGGATTCAAGGAGCAGCATTGAGGCATTGCAAAAGGTCTCGTGCAGAAGTCATCCTTTGGTTTTGAAAATAGTTGAGACGTATGCTAGCCTTAAAGAACAATCTTATGACATCATGCTTTGTTGGATACCAAGCCATGTTGGTATTCCAGGTAATGACAAAGCGGATAATGCAGCAAAAAATGCTCGTAATAATACATTTAACTTTGTACCTCTCGAAGATTCAAAACTGGCAATTAAACAAGCACAAGATTCAATACGGCAGATTCATTGGAGTAACCAAACAAATAATAAATTACATTCTATAAAGCCAGCACTAAAACCTACCAAACAAACGACTTGTAATAGAAAAAATGATGTCATTCTGACAAGGCTTCGAATAGGCCACACCCGTCTGACGCACAAGCACCTTTTGGTTTCTGAACCGACACCGACATGTCTCCGGTGTAACTGTGTTTTGTCCGTTAAACATTTTATGTGTATTTGTCCTAACTTAAATAATGAGAGAATAAAATATTTCGGCACTGCAAATCCCATCTTAAAAGACTTATTAAGTAATGATCCGCACCCAAACTTGTTCGAATTTCTGTACGACACTGGGTTGTTAAATTGTATTTAAAATTTAGAAGATTCGTAACAATGTAAATGTTTGGCGCAGCTTAGCCAGTTTGGCTCTTGTGCCACTAAACAACAACCAACCAACCGAATCAGAGATGACGTGGCTCGTTGCGGAACGGATGTCGCAAATTGTTTTTGTGATGAATTTCGTCGCAGCGGACTCAAAGTTAACAGAGGTCGTCACAAAGTCAGCAGGGTTGCCGGCCACCGAATTTGGGTCTTGTTGGTTGGTGGAGATGTCCTGTGATCGGATCTCTTGTGGGATGTGGCCAAAGACGTGGCGCTGGAAAATCATCCGTGAGTGCATGATGGTGTCGCTCACACAGAGCTTGGAGAGTTTCCGGAGGTAGCGTTTGTTTATGCACCTCCGGAGGATGACATCATTTTTCGGGTCCCAAGCTCCGAGGGCGCCCACCACGATGGCGTCCACGCTCACGTCCTTGAACCGGTGGCGGAGATCCATGGCGATCTCCTGGTACTTCTGTTCTTTCTCCGCCCTGGCCCGGACAAAGGCTTGCTCTCTATTTTCGTACGGAACAATGACGTCTAATATCATTGCTGAATTGCCCTTGTTGATGACCAGGTCAGGTCGGAGATTAGAGGTGGAAACCCTTTGGTCCTGTCCAAAAATCCTCCAGCCACGGCTGAGGCCCTTGGCGATTCGTGTAACTATTGCGTTGTGACGCGTCGTGCGCATGGCCATGGCTGGGAGGCAGCTACTGAGCACATGTTGTAGGGTTTCGTCGCCGCGGGTGCATCTCCTACAACCTCTCGACGAATCATCCCACGGCTTGTTAGCATTAAGCCGCAGGAGATTAAGGCGGGCCGAATGGATGAATCTCCAGTCCGCAAATTTTGTGAATGTGCCGGACCGGAGGAAGTGGCCACTCGCCTTATGCCGAGAGGTCAGCTCAATGGTCTTCCCTTGGCTGGGCATTCGAATGAGTTCTTTGGACCATTCTTTTCTCAGTTTTTGTTTGAGTTTTTGGCATACACTTGTCCTTTTTGCTGCCGTGATGGTTTCTTCTTCTGATATGAGCTCTATTTCCATCAGCTCCCTACATCTCCACCTGATCCCAAGACGCGTGGAGGCAGCACGCGCATGAGACCACGTGGAGGCGAGCGGGTTGGTCGTCGCTCTGAATTCCCTGAGCTCATTATTTCCGGACAGGAACTGTTCCACCAACTCTGGAGTTACATCCAACCCGGTACGGGTGGTGGCATGAAGCAGAAGATCAGCCCATGCTAAATCCCGGATCCTCTCATCTCTTGACGTCAACAGCTTGAAAGCACTGTCGACGAGGACGACATCAGACTCTTCGGCCAGATTTGGGACGCCAAAGAGTCCATCC
Source organism: Troglohyphantes excavatus (assembly GCA_963932185.1). Classification (NCBI taxonomy): domain Eukaryota; kingdom Metazoa; phylum Arthropoda; class Arachnida; order Araneae; family Linyphiidae; genus Troglohyphantes; species Troglohyphantes excavatus. The sequence goes on along the minus strand of OZ010678.1, from coordinate 959,737 downwards.
TCGGTTGCTCCATAAATGTAGTGATTCGCTGCATCAGGCTCGAGGTAGAGAGTCTCCTTGATCAGAGGTCTGATCAACTCATCAATCAGGCGGAAATCCCCCTTGGTGAACCTGGCGACACGCATGGCGAAAACGAGGGCCGGGTAGAAGAAGGTCTTCGATGCGTTGCCAGGGGGCAAGCCTGGACGACGCAATTCTTTTACCCAGCTCCATGATGTCGGCGAGATCCTCGAGGGGGGTGGACAGCTGGAAACCGATGGGGGAACCAAGAAAAGCAGATTCTTCTCCATCTGACAGGTGGTGAATGTCTGCTCCAGCTATTCGGAACGTGGTCGGCCTTGTACCGGATGGTGTCTCTCCAGAGAAGTGCATGGTCATACATTTGGCGGGGTTGACTTGGAGGTTCAACTGGACCGTTAGGGCCGCAAGGAGGTCCAGTTTTTCTTGAAGTTCCTCCCCCTCAGGGGGTTTACTTTCTTTAAGTAAACACGGGCTTCACAACCCCGAGGTACCCTAGTGATCTATTTTTCTTATTTTTCTCCTTTATGGGGGCTCTCTTCGAGAGCATGGGTGTGGCGAGCCCGACTTACCCTAGCCGGGCCTAAGCATTCTTCTTTTCCTTTTGCGACGGCCTTAACATGAGCACTGCGTATAATTTGTTTTCGTTGCGTTCGGTAGTCTTCTCACCTTTAGGTTGTTATAAATCGTATTTTTTCGTTTTCTCACATTTAGGTTCTATGATTTAAATTGTTAGTATTTTCTAACCTGCACGTTTGCCGTGTGCTGCGACCCGTGCGGGCGGAAAAGGGGATCCTGGAGTTCCTCAGCGTGCTCTTTGGCCCTCGCTTCGTCCAAAACGGGAGGCAGAGACTGGCCCACCTCTGCCAATCGGCTGGTGGTACCAGGGCACAATTGTGTTGCTGACTGCCAGGGCAAGGACTGTGATTTGTCATGGAACGCTGTCACCGTATTAACCTCTAGTAAGCGCCGTGCCTGGGTTTTATTTTTCTCTTATGTTTTTTTTTCTGTTTCCTCAGTTGACCGGTGGCTGCTACCTGCGATGGACTCCGTGGTGGGTGGGGAATACGGTGACATTTTTCTCCTTTATATGGATTTAAACTTGTGCCCCAGTGAAGGCCTAAATTCACAACCATCCACGTCGCGTATAAAACCACCGAAAAAGAATATGAAACATTCATTTACTTCCCAAACGAGTAAACCTGAAATGGCGCCTTGTGAAGTAACTTCACCCAGGTACTTGATAATGACATCATCTAAGCATATTATTGGCAAAATGTCACCTTTCCTTGTTCATAAAGGAATTCTTGCAATAGGTGGCGAGCCAAAAATGATTAAAAAACTTAGATCTGGAGACTTTTTAATAGAGACCAACAATGATGCACAATCCAAAGCATTTCTGTCTGCACAAACCCTAGGCACTGTTACAGTTTCTGTTACCCCTCATAAAACTTTGAACACTAGTAGGGGAGTTATTTCTGAATCTGATTTACAACTTGTAGAAGAGTCGGAAATTCTTGATGGGCTTTCGGACCAAGGTGTAACACAGGTCAAAAGAATAACTATAAAGAAAAACAAAGAAATAGTTCATACTAAACACATAGTACTCACCTTCAATAAACCTAGTATTCCTACACACATCTTAGCTGGATATCTTAGATGTCCAGTCCGACTCTATATTCCCAGACCTCTGAGATGCTTCAAGTGCCAGAGGTTTGGGCATACTACAGCAACTTGTCAAGGAAACGAGACTTGCTCTTTCTGTTCTTCCACCGAACCTTGCCATGATTTCTTAAATTGCAAATCCACACCAAAATGCTCTAATTGTACAGGCTCACATCCATCTTTCTCAAGATCTTGTCCTCAATGGACACTTGAGAAAAACATCCAGGAACTTAAAACTGCACAAAATATTTCTTACTTTGAAGCCAAAAAACTTGCTTCCAACTCCTTGCCAAAGTCAAATTTGTCATATGCAGCAGCACTGAAACCAGGTACAAGGTCTATTGCAACTCAAACAACATTTAATGAATCTTCTAAAACTAACCCTAAACAAGTATCCACGTTTTCCCAAACAATAAATGAAAAAGAAGTGTTGAAATCATTTAAACCAATACCTAAAACTAATCCACCCACTTTAAAGACAAATGTAAAAAAATTCGCAAGTTTCACAAAAAAAATGTCAACGCCAAAACCCGATTTCCAACCGAAAACTGTTAGAATTAATGCTTGTATTGTCCCCAAAACAATCCACTCTCCTAAACCGAAGTTGAATCCTACCTCAAAATCAAAAACCCGAATTAATATCCGTAGAGATGCCGAAGACCCACCTAATGTAGATGTGATCGTACAATGTGAAAAAGCTCCAGTAAATTGCACAGAAATATTCGGACCCTTGCCAAAAATGGAAACAGATTCTGCCATACGCCATCGAAAGTCTTGGCAAGACATGGGTGTCGAATTTATTGCAAAAATGAAAAATCAGTGTCAACAAATCGTAACTAAAGAAGACGATGACGTTTTACTTTACGATACCAACGACTCTTTGGAGATGGATGTTGAGAAACCATCCTCTCCAAATGAAAGTATCGAATCTTAAAAATGTCTATGTATTTTCACTTTAAAAAAAAAAAAAACTTTTTAAAATTGTATAATATCGTGTTACCTATTTTAACAAATGTATTTTAATGCTAATTTACTTGAAAGAACATGAGATTTTTAATCTCATACCTATCAGTTTTAAAATCATGAAAACATTAACATCTTTCATTGTCAGTGTATATTTTAACCATCCATTGTTATCCATTTTTAACTTTCACTTTGTATTTTATACTTGTCGTTTAATTTTTTAAGATGTTGGTTTTTTTTAAAAAATATATTGGTTTAAATTATCTAGTGTTTGGCGCAGTTTGGCCATATTTGGCTCTTGTGCCATTAAACCTCATACAACCAACCAACCAACCAACTTGAAGTTCCTCAGGCGAGTACCCGATCAACGAGATGTCGTCCGCAAATGCCAACACGCGGTGGTCCTCTTCCACACCTTGCAATTTGCGGACGATTGGGTCGATAACGATATTGAACAGGATCCCGCTGATCGGGCAACCCTGTCGAACACCCGCATTGATCTGTAGAGAGTCAGAAACCCCGTCCCCGGTGATGAATTCGGTGGATGTTTCTGTGTAGAGGCCTTCCACGGCCTTGATGAAGGTTTCTCCCGCACCGGCACGGTGGAGCGCTGCCAGGATCGCTCTGTGGGATATCGACCCGAACGCGTTTGTCAAATCGATCTGGGCGATGCACAGTGGTGATTTCTGCATCCTGGCTGTCGAGATTGCCTGCTCCATGATGAATCTATGTTCAAAGACTCCATCAAATGGCATGAAGCCTTTTTGTGCCGGGGAGAGAATGTTGTTGGAGACCAACCAGCTCGAGAGTCTGGAGGCCAGGCACCCTGTGTACAACTTGTAGAGGGAGCAACACAGAGAGATGGGCCTCCAGTTTTCAATGTCTCCCGCATCTCCTTTCTTGAAAATAAGGATGGACCGTGAATGCCTCCATGCTTTTGGAATTTTACCCGAGGAGAGGCAGATGTTGAGAATTCTTGCAAGAATTAGTGCATCGGGGTCTACTCTCCTCAGGTGTTCGTACGTGATTCGGTCCGGTCCGGGGGCGGAGTTTTCGAACTTTGACAGCCTTTGTTTCACCTCGCTTGGGGAGAAGGGTGAAGTATCCATTGTTGGATGTCCCGTCGGGAAGGCTCCGTCCAGCACCTCCTCCTCAAAGTCGCGTTCTTGGAAGATGTTTGAGAAGTGTTCCTCAACGATGTCCGTGTTGAGGTTGCGTCTTCTTGATTCTCCCTCGACGATGAGTCGGACTGCTCGCCTCCGGTTCCTGTTGTAGAGCTTTTGAATCACCTTGCAGTTACCGGCATCCACTGGCTGGGGCACAAAAGTAGAGCTTGTTTGAGAAAGGGGTGGTAGGTGTGCAGCAGTAGAAATGGAAGCGGTGATTTCCTTCAGAATGTTTTCGAAATCCTCCCACGAACCCGGTTCTTGAATGGTCCTTTGAATTTCGTGAAGCGCCTCTCTGAAGGGGCGAAGTGGGAAGAAGCCCTCCACTTCAGGGCTGGGGGTTGGTTAATGAACTGGAGAGGGGTCCAACATCTCTTCCGCCTGGCCTGCCTCGTCCAGTTGGTCGAAGATGCCGGAACCTTGTGAGTCCTGGAAGGACTGGGATTCCTCTTCTGTTGGATTTGTCAAGACAGCCGTCCTGTTGTTTGGCTGTGGGTCATCGAGTTCGATCGTGTCGCAGTCAACATGGGAGTCGGCGATGATGACTGTTCTGTTGTTTTGATGGGTGTTATCAAGACCGCTCAGATTACTGCCATCAGGGGGGCTGGCGAAGATGACTGTTCTTTTGTTTTCAGGCGGGCTTGTAACGACGACACTCCTTTTGGTCTGTGCTCTTGGGGGGTTTTGGGCAGCTCTCTCGTTGTTCGTGTTTTCCGGAGGAGGCCCGACGTTGTTCGAGACAGCTAACTCTTCGGTGTCAATATCCACCTCATTCTCACCGTCCGCCTGCAGGGCCGCAAATCTGTTGGAGGTGAAGTTGTTTCTCATCCTCCATTCTGGATCTTTCCTGGCCCTCTCCTGGGCGCGTGTGAGGATTTCCTTCGCTCTCTTACTTCCGAACCCCTTTTCCTGCGGAAGCCGGACATTAGATGTGCGGTCCACTTTGGCATGTGCCGCACGGTGGTTCTAGATCCCTCTCTTTGAGTCGGAGGAGAATTCACATCTTGCGCACTTGAATCTTCTGTCATTGTTGGTGTCAATCTCCATGAGGTTTCCATCGGCGAGGCATGGCTGTGACGAGACTCTCGATGTAGTCCTCATGGAGCACAACTTGCACCATTTCCTGATTTCTTGAATGTCGATGTCGTGAGCCTGAATGAGATGTCTGATGAGCGAGCGTTGGCAGGCCATCCAGGAGTTGCAATGGAACGGTGTCACCCTGCATCCCTCCTCCGTGCAGGGGTAGCTATTCCGTGCGGGGAAGGAGAGGTGTAGGACTCTTCCACATCTCACTGGATCAAGTGGGACGCCAAGCGGGTTTGTTGGGTCACCATTAGGTTCCAGGTCTTCTCTTCGGGGCTCCGGTGGACTGCTGTTGTTCTCCGCCCGGACTTCATGTTCCGGGTCAGCCCGCCTGGTTTTCCTTTCTCTTTTCCTTTTGTTTTGGGTGTCTTCATTTTCACCAAATCTTCTGGCTTGGGCCTCGGGACGAAAGTCGTCTTCATCCGGCTTTTTGAAATCTTCCAAGCGTCGGGCTTGTAAAAGGATCTGTTCCGTTGCCTGGGCAAAAGTGGGCCTTCCCTCAGTGACGCCCAGGGGGATTGTGTCCGATTCCAAGATCTCGGAGTCACGAGACGGCAAAACCTCAATATCTTCCGAAATAATGGCAGATGATGGTCCAAGTCGTTTCTTGAATGGAGCGTCATTCTTTTCCTTGGTTTTCTTGGTTTGGTCAAATGGGTTCGGGGAGTACATGGGATTTCCTCTTTGTCTCTCCTCGATCGCTTCAAGTCTTTCCTTCCATCTGTTGTCCCTGCACGATCCAGTTTTCTGTGGGGTCTCCTTCATTTGGGCCGCTTTTGAACGATGGCCGGGACTGGGTTTCGTGTCACTTTGTGTTGTTGTCGGAGCTCTCTTTTTGATACCCCCGACATTCCCACTTTTGCTCCCCCTCAGGGGGCTCACATCTTGTGAGTACGGGCTTGGCAACCCCGAGGTACCCTAGCTGGGCCTTAGCTTTTTTTCGTTCTTTCCTTTTTAGCGAAGGCCCTACCAAGTGCACGATTTTTAGTTTTTATATTTTGTTCTATCGTTGAGTTTTTCCTTTGTTTATGATTGTTGGGTTTTCCTTATTTATATTCAAGTATTGTTTCATAGCTTCAATTATGTTGTTTCGCTTATCGTATTAATTCCGACAGTTTTTATTGGTTTTCTGTCAGATTATCTGACCTGCACGTTTGCCGTGTGCGGTAACTCGTATCGTAGGAAAGTGGAGTCCTGGGGATCCTGCGACGTCTCGTTTTAGGACGGGGTTTAGTTTCCTAGAGACGTCGTTGCGTTCCCTTTGGTCCATGCTTCGACGTAAACGAGAGGCCAGGAGTGAGCCCGCTTTTGGTCAACCGGCTCGCCTAATATCACTGTGGTTCAGTACGCCAGGTGAATTTCTCCCCTGGCGTGCTGGACACCACTGTTATTTGGCATTTAAGGGCTAGTACTGCAGCTAGGAGTGCCCTCGTGGATCCACACTTCGAAACTGTAGCACTATACCCCGGTTTTACCCCCGTGGCAGTGTGGCACTGCCTCCCCTTGTAGGGCTCGGTGGTGGGCGGGGCTGAACCGGGATGAACACCTGAACCCCATATGGATCCCCCAACCCATGCCCTGCCGGAGGCTTTGTATCCGGCGACCCCCAATAGTGTAACGACTACAAATACTACTACTGACCAAACGAATAGTATATACCCTAAATTCCTCGTTATTAGTTCCCCATCTGGACAATTGTCAAATACTTCTCCATTTATTATTCAAAAAGGCCTTTTGGGTATTGGCGGCAATCCCAAAACTGTAAAAAAACTTCGTTCCGGTGATCTATTAATTGAAACATGTAACCCTCTCCAATCAAAATCGTTTCTAGCAGGTAAATCCATCAACAATATTTCAATCACTGTAACACCCCACAATAGTCTTAATTCTTGCCGAGGTGTCATTTCTGAAAATGACCTCGTTAACATATCCGAAGCAGAAATCCTGGAAGAACTGAAATCCCAAAATGTAACACAAGTCAGAAGAATAACAATAAAACGAGGAGAAGCTATCATAAATACTAAACATCTGATCCTCACCTTCAATAGTCCTAAATTACCTCCTCATATCATTGCAGGCTATCTAAATTGTCCCATCCGTCCCTATATCCCGAATCCTCTGCGCTGTTTCAACTGCCAGAAGTTCGGGCATTCAACTACAACTTGCCGCTCACCGGAAACTTGTTCGAGATGTTCTGCTGTTGGCCACTCCTTTTCTTCTTGTGAGCTTCCATTTAAGTGCATTAATTGCAATGGCGACCATTCTGCCAACTTTAGAGGTTGCCCCAAATGGAAGGAAGAAAAGGAGATCCAAACCATTCGAGCCACACAACAGCTATCCTACGCAGACGCTCGAAAACTCGTTTCAAACAGACTTCCCACTCCTAATCTCTCATATGCATCTGCAGCTAAAAAGACAACCTCTATCGCTATACAATGCGAAATAACAATAGATCAACCTTCTGAAAGCAATAGTCACCAAACAAATACTAAGAAACCGTCCACTCCTCTGTTTACAAAGGGAACAATAACCACAAATCTAAATAAAAGGAACGATGTAATATCTCCTCTGACTGCTCTAAATAAATCTCTAAAAACTAAAAAAGAGCAATCTGAAAACTTAAATAAAAAAAAACAAAAAAAAACCTAGAACCCCCATATCGCACAATATACCATCCGACTCTTCGGATGCTGCTGATATGGAAGTTGAGCCTGGAATGGAGGCTCCAAATAATCTCCTTCCAAAACCAAAACCTCCGAAACAGCCTTCTAATCCAATAACATTCCCATAATGGCCTGTGCCTTTTCGTGGAATTGCCGCGGATTTCACCACAACTCGGTCGACATAAAACATCTTGTCGATGAACACCATCCAATCTGCTTTTGCCTACAAGAGACTCTGCTCAAACCATCACAGAGCTCCCTTGTTAAAGGCTATACTCCCTTGAGAAAAGATTACATTAGCGGTGATAGAGCCAGTGGTGGAGTTGCTATATTTATATCTAATAGCGCTCCTTTCACCCCACTGAATCTCAACACAAATCTGCAAGCTATCGCAGTTAGGGTCACTGTAAAGACTCTCATTACAGTGTGCTCTATATATCTACCGCCTAATGATATTATTCAACAAGCAGATTTAGACAGGTTATGCGACCAGCTTCCAGCTCCTTATATCTTATGTGGCGATTTTAATGGGCACAGTCCTCTTTGGGGAAGCCCAGACACAAATCGTCGTGGAAGTAAAATTGAAACTTTGATTAGTGACTACAATCTATGTATTCTGAATAATGGGCAATCAACTTACTTCCACGCCCCTTCGAGGACTTTCCATTCCATTGACCTTGTTCTGTGTTCACCATCTCTGTTTTCTCCTCTGACATTTCATGTGGGAAATGATCCATATCATAGCGATCATTTCCCCTTGTTTATTACATTTCCGGGGAGTGCTGCAGCCCCTATGTCTCGCCTGCCTCGATTTAAATTTGAGGCGGCGAATTGGGATCTGTTTGCGTCAATTGCTGATTTATCAGACGAGATGGTGAATCAAGATGACATTGATCAATGTATGGAATCTGTCACTAATGTTATAATGGATGCTGCTCGCATATCTATTCCAGTCTCAAAAAAACTACCAAAGCTACCGAAACCGTGGTGGAATCAAGCCTGCAAGATTGCCCACAAAAAGCGAAAAAAGGCCTGGGATTCATTTCGGAGGTATCCCACATCCGAAAATTTAACTAAGTTTAAATTTGCAAAAGCCAATGCGCGACGAATACGTCGTCAGAGCCAAAGAGAATCTTGGCAAAAGTATGTCTCTGGCATAACATCTGCCATTTCCTCAAAACAATTATGGAACAAAGTTCGGAAAGTCATGGGATTATATTCCACGCATTCCATCTCGCTCGTGGAAGAAAATGGCCAGTTGGTAACTGACACGGTAGACATCGCAAATTCTATTGCGAGATCTTTTTCTGCCGTGTCAAGTTCTAACACATATCCTGGCAATTTTCAGCGCATAAAACAACGCGCAGAATCCCATGCTATTAATTTTTCTCCTGATAGAGATACCGAACTAGCCTATAATTGTTATTTCACAGAAAGGGAGTTGACACGATGCCTTCAGAAGACCCGGATGACAGCACCGGGTCCTGATGGCATCACGTATATTATGATAAAACATCTTTCTAGTCACTCTCTTAGGAATTTATTGCGACTATTTAATCGCATATGGCAAGAGCATGCGTTTCCTTTGGCTTGGCGGCGTGCCATAGTTATTCCTTTTCCGAAACCTGGAAAAGATCCGAATAACTATAGGCCTATTGCACTGACCAGCTGTCTTTGTAAACTTTTAGAAAAGATGGTCAATTCTCGCCTTGTTCACGTCTTAGAGACGACCGATGCTCTAACACCATTTCAAAGCGGTTTTAGGGTCGGCCGCTCTACGGTAGATAACATCCTGTACCTCGAAACCCAAATACGCCATGCCTTTCTGCGCCGAAACCATCTCGTTGCTATTTTCTTCGATATGGAGAAGGCGTACGATCGGACATGGCGATATGGTATACTGAAAGATCTGTACTCATTGGGATTTCGAGGACATCTACCGATGTTTATTAAGAACTTTTTGACATTGCGAGAATTCAGCGTCCGCATTGGTACTGCGTTTTCGGATTATTTTATACAAGAAGAGGGTGTTCCTCAGGGTAGCGTACTCAGCGTTACCTTATTCGCTATTAAGATCAACGATATCCTGAATCAGTTGCCTCCTTCTGTCCAGGGCAATTTATATGTGGATGACCTGAGCATTTTTTGCCAGGGAAAGGATATGCGATTTGTCGAGCGACAACTGCAAACGACTGTTTCACGGTTGACCAAGTGGAGTTCAGAAAATGGTTTCAACTTCTCTGTTCAAAAGACTTCTTGTGTACACTTTTGCCGTCTACGGAATCTGCATCCTGACCCAGATATTTTTCTGGGTGGTAATAGGATTGCAGTCGTAGACGAGGTAAGGTTTCTAGGAGTTATTTTTGACAAGAAGCTGACATTTTTGCCTCACATTAAGGACTTGCGGGTGTCGTGCATGAAAAAGCTCAATCTATTAAAAGTACTATCTAATACATTTTGGGGAGCAGAGCGATTCACTATGCTGAATATCTATCGAGCTGTAATTCGCTCCAGATTGGACTATGGCTGTGCTGTTTATGGTTCAGCTCGTCCGTCTGTGCTGCGTAAGCTCGATACGATACATCTTTCAGCACTAAGAATCTGCTCTGGAGCTTTTCGCACATCACCCGTCGAAAGCCTTTACGTTGTGTGCAATGAATTGCCATTAGCCTCCACTCGCAGTTTGTTGTCTTTACGACTTTATTATCGTATTTTGTCACATCCAGATCATCCTTTACAAAATTTACTCCTGGACAAATCTAAGGATGTACTTTTCAGGAATCGCCCGTCCTGCATACCATCCTTTGGACTGCGTGTAAGAAATACCCTGAGTGGCACTCCTCTTCATTCAATAGAAGTTGCGGAGCGCCCACTATTTGAGAACATACCCTGGGAGACTTCCAACTTTTCAATTTTACATTTGTTCACTGGACTAGAAAAATCTCTCACTTGTCCAGTTATATATAACACAATTTTTAATCATCATCGTCACAATTTTCATTCGTATACAGCCATATATACAGATGGTTCAAAAACCAATAACCACGTCGGCTGCGCATTTATATGTGGAACCGAGGTATTTAGTTACTTATTACCCCAGTTCATTTCTGTTTTTACGTCTGAATTTTTAGCTCTTTATAAAGCTTTTAAATACATATCTCATCAAAATGTTGGCAGTTTTGTAATTTATACCGACTCAAAAAGTATTGTAGACTCTCTGTCATCGGATAATCTTCAACACCCTCTAGCTTCTGATGTTTCAATATTATATAATAAGCTTATTCGACGGGGCTATGTTGTCATAATATGCTGGATTCCTGGGCATGTTGGCATAATTGGTAATGAACTGGCAGATCATGCTGCCAAAAATGCCACATCCCAGCTCAACATCAGAATCCCTTATGATGACATTCGTAATGTTTTACGGGACCTTGTGCGGAAGGACTGGAGCGATGGCTGGAGGTTACAGGCGGCTAATAAATTGGCCTCTGTATTTCCCAGCATCCCGCTCCTACCGTCTTTGTCATCTCGACGGTGTGATGTAATATTGACCCGTCTGCGCATAGGTCATTCCCGTGTGACTCACAAACATCTTTTGCTAAACGAACCCACCCCACAGTGTCATTACTGCCAACAACATCTAACTATTCATCATATTTTAACTTCTTGTCCACGGCTTAGAATTTTATATAATCGTTTTTTTAATACTTCATCTCCCATATTGTCCTATTTATTGAGTCATCCACCTCATTCATCACTATTTATATTTTTAAACTACACAGGATTTTTATCTCTTCTTTGACTTAACTTTTACTTTTGACTGACTTAAACTTTTGTTTATGTGTACATTTTACATTTTTAATGTTGGTTTGAATTACCGAGTGTTTGGCGCGGCTTGGCCATATTTGGCCCTTGCGCCATTAAAACCCATACAACCATACAACCAACCCACTTTTGCTCGGGATCTGTTTTTTCTGGGACTCTTTTGGATGGTTGTTGGAAGGTGGCCTTGAAGCTCCATCCGCTATCGTTGTCGTGTTCCTCCCTGACTTCACATTTGTTTTTTCCAGCCTCGGGGGGACAACATGAGCAGAAACATCCTGCTTGCTCTTTTCAGCTGGGCAACTCCCCTCAATTGTCACCAATCCCTTACTTGTAATGAAGGCGTAGGAGCAATATGTTTTTGATCTCCTCTTTTCTGGTGAGAGCTCCCTTGGGAAGGGGGAAATCCCAGGTGGACCGAATTCTGTGGTCTCCGGAAAAAGCTTCTGCAGGCACACAGCGTCTTTATTTGCGGAGGGTCGCACTTGCTTTCTTCGGTTTGTCCCTTCAACCTCTTCAATGGATGTCGACAGGATCTCCCTCCTCTCATCTTCTGAGATGTCGCAGAGCAGAGTCACCTCTAGGTCTTGAGATTCAGGCAGTCCAGGCGAATTCTTGTCGATTGCACAATCCGGTCCCCTTGGGGCGGTGTCGGTGTTCTGGTTCCCAACTTCTCTCCCTTTCTCCAACTTGTTCACTCTTGATGGAGGTGATTTCTCCTCGCCAGTCCGCTGGACAAGATCACGGAAGACCGGCTTGAACGTTGGCCCAGCATGGTCCTTCCCCCGGGTAACTCGGCTCTGGTCAGAGTTCTGTGGAGATGGGGCAGAGAAGTCCTTTACTTCGTGGATCTTTTGGATATGGTATTTCCTTGCCTCCGTGGACATGAATGGCTTGTCACAAAGGTAGCACAGGAAGCGGATGGATCTCTTCTCCTCCCTTTTGGTCTTCAGAATTCCTTTACTAGATCTCACACGAATGGACATGTTTGGGGCTGGTGGAGGTCCCTTGGATGCAGCTTCACACTTCGCTTGATGTCCAGCCGAGGGGATTTCGCATTCATCATTTCTTGGTTTCTTGTGGGAAATGGCCAGGTTTTTGTCGTTGGGCTTTGAGCCAGCCCCCTTTGATGTGGATTTGTCCCCTGACGGTTTAGATGATTCGTCAGAAGGTTCCACCTCAACGACCGCTCCGGGTCTCCAATTCTTGTTTCTTCCCGCGACTGTCCGTCGTCGTGCTCCTCTCTTTCTGGTTCGCTTTACCGGTTCAGTTCCCCGCAAACTGGTCCCTTGGTTGGTTCCTGGGGTTCCAGACGAACCATTCCCGAAACCACCTTCTGTAGAATCAGAAGGCTCTGGACAGGTCACCTGCTGGGGCTTCTTCTCGGCTTTGTTCTTCATGGTGGTTCGCTTCTTCTTGATGTCCAGTTCTGCCGTGGGAGCCATTCCTCCTTCCGGGCAAGACAGCTGGACTGGTGAAAATGAGGTGGATTTGAGGGCCTGGAGGAGCGGGTTTGAGCTCGTCACTTCATCACTGGTTTGGGAGGCCGGAAGTGGGCCAGTTGGTGTAGGTCCAAACATTCCTTCTTCCCGGTTGTGGATGATAACGATTGGCGTCAGGGGGATGCAACTCTCATTCCTCTGGCGAGTTCCCCCTCTCGTTCGCCTTGCTATTGGTGTGGAGCTCCTCCTTCCGGTAGGTGGGGGTGTTTCCTTGGTGACTGATTGATGGGAAACAACAGCAACTTCCGAGGAAGAGACAAACTTCGCCTTTGTGGATGACCATGGTTCCGGATCTGAGGAGATGGGAGACCCAAGGTTGATCCCCTCTGCCACCGCCGCAGCTGGTAACTCCAAGTCAAATGTTCTTGGGGGCAGAGAAGGATCCACAACATCAAGAACAGCGGAGCACACTTCACTTTTGGCACCACGAGCCCCACCCGCACTAGGGCTCAACACAGTGGTTGCTGAGGAACTCCTGGCCCCACCCGCACTGGGACTTTGAGGACACACGTTATTGCTAACGACCGGAACCCCCCCCCCCCCCGCACAAGGGTTCCTGGGAAGATAGCTCACATTTGCATCAACACTTGAGCACTCAATAGCACGATCTTTGCAAAAAGGCAGGGTTTCTGTGGTGTGACTGTTTTTGCCTGCACATTTACTCGATGTGTGAACACTATGAGAAACACTGACATTCTGAAGAGAGTTGTGATACGGTGACAAAGATCGTGTATGGGCTGAAAGAAATCGGTTTAGTCCTACAACACTACTTTCGTTCAAACTCCCGCTGGAGGAACACTCACCCAAGCGGGCGGCAGGGTTAAGCCCAGTCCGAGAAGACGAGTCCGAGAGACCTGTGTCTCTAGGCTGAGACAAGTCAGATTGTGACAAAGACTCAAAACACAAACACACAGAACAATTGTTAAGCTGACAAGTGCAACAAGTTCGGGAAGAAGGATAAGTCTCACCTGGGGCGGGGGTCAGGCCGGGTGACCCAACAATTGTTGCCTTCATTCCAAGACTGGGAATGTCCGTTTCGCTCCTGGAAGCTGAAATCGCTCTATCTGCAAAGTTTTGTGACCTTGCGGGAGACCCAGGTGTGAACGAAGTGCCATTTTCACCCAAACATTTGCTTTGCACACTGGACTCCCTCCTATTAACTTTGTATTTGGTGTCCGAAACATTTCCTCGAGAACCAAGATTGTCTGGGTATGTCCCACTTGTGGAAACAGCACCAACACGACACCCTGCAACATCACTGTCATGCGCAGGAACAAGTCTGAGCGAGGAAATTTTCTCAATGTTCACTATGTCTGAACTTCCCTCAAACTTTCTTTCCGTTTGTGTCTCCGGTGCAAGAGTTGCACGACCACTCGGAGAACGCGATCCCAAACCGGCAAGACAGTCCACTCTCAAAAGTCTCTCCGGTGGCGAGTCGCAGGTTTTACTCAGCGCCGGGTTAATCCCAGACGAATTAGATCTCAAGATGCGCAAAGAGCGCTTAGAAATCGGTTGAGAATGTGAAACGGGAACTCTGGTGACCGCACCAACCGACGGCAGGGAAGTGTCAACGGTTGAACAACTAGAATCACTATCAAAATCACTCAAAGCATGATCTCTAGCTTTGCGTTTTGTGAAAACAGCCTGACTGGCAAGTCTATTAAGGGCTTCCTCAAATTCAAATTCACCTCCCCTGCTTACAGGCAGATCTGGGGCCGAACCATGGGTGATTGGGTTACGCCCAGTTTCACTAAAACAGTCCCTAAGAACGACACTACAGTTAAACCTGCCGTCGTATCTAGCTACGGGGTTAAGCCCAGAGAATAAATTCGGAGACACTGGTGTCTTGTCCTCTGGCAGATTTTCTTTGCCATCGGACAATTGGAGAGCCATGCCCAGAGAACAACGCGCCAAATCCGAATTGGATTGGTTGGAAAAATCAGCAGATCCTGCGAGTTGGCGGGCCGAAGGCGGCCAATTCCGTTGAACTTCCTCCGTTGGTTTCTGGCTGCATGATGAGTTGGCCGGGGCGCAAATCTCAAAACAAGCTCCCGGGCATGGCTCAACCGACAAGCAAACATGTTCATTTGAAAAAAAGTCAGGATTACAATCATTTGGGTTAAGCCCAGATCGATGGAGCATCTCCGGGACATGGCCCACGGATGGAATCGAAGGGGCTAAAAGTGCCTCTGTGGATATGGAACGAGGAGCAGCTATCAAACCTCCACTAACGCCAAGCGTTTTACAGTTTTGTGGAAAGTTTGTGGTGGAGAAGGACCTGTTCTCGTCAAATAGGTCAACAACTGGTTGCTGGGGGTTGGCGGCAGAGCTAGGCTCAGTTCCCAGGCCGAACCCCGCAGCGGCAGGCTTGACATAATCATTGTCGATGCATTCTGACCTCACGTGGTGCGAGTAAGCCTCAATTTGCTGCTGAAGGTGTGCGGCAGAGCGAGGCTCAGTTCCCTCAACAAACCCCTCAGCAGCTGGCCAGACGCGAGAAAAAGCGTCTAAAGCGATCGGCCTCTCTACAACTGACTGTCTTAACACTCCTAACCTAGCACTCTGTGGAGACTTACTTCCACGACAAGAAGAGGGGCGGCTCGAGAGAGGCAAAGCCCTTGGAAGCTTACTTCCAATACTAGGAGGCTGGCTCCATGATTGGCCCACAGTGTTAGAGGGCAGGCTAGTCGCAGGAAGATTAAGAGGACTTACCCTTTTGGTGCTCCTCGTCGCTGGACCCTCCAGGGAGACCACCGGGCCTCGACCGTACAGAGGGATCGTTGCGGGACCCTCCTGGGAGCATCCCTGGTAAGCGGGGGCTCGACCAAACAGAGGGCTCCCGGCAGGAACCACATATCCACCGTGTGTGCGAGCATTACTAGTGGCGCCAATGTCCTCCGACACTGAAGCGTCAAGTGCGCTTGTCACACCAGTGGCGCCAGAGCCGTCCGGCCCTGAAGCGCCACCCGGTGGACTTGAACCGGCACCATCGTGTGCCGAAAATAGGCCTTCCAAGCAGCTGCTCCGAGGAGCTTCGCCTGGTACACCAAGGGGAGGAGAGCCAACCCCCGAAGGGGAAGTCTCGACCAGCTCACCCTTTGAAGTCATACGACCTGTTCCTGAGACTCCACTAGCAGAGACCCCTCAGGGGGTTTACTTACTTTAAGTAAACACGGGCTTCACAACCCCGAGGTGCCCTAGTGATCTATTTTTCTTATTTTTCTCCTTTATGGGGGCTCTCTGCTGAGAGTATGGGTGTGGCGAGCCCGATTTACCCTAGCCGGGCCTAGCATTCTTCTTTTCCTTTTGCGACGGCCTTACCATGTGCACTGCGTATTATTTGTTTTTGTTGCGTTCGTTAGTCTTCTCAACGTTTAGGTTTTTATATAAATCGTATGTTTTCGTATTTTCACATTTAGGTTCTATGATTTAAATTGTTAGTATTTTCTAACCTGCACGTTTGCCGTGTGCTGCGACCCGTGCGGGCGGAAAAGGGGATCCTGGAGTTCCTCAGCGTGCTCTTTGGCCCTCGCTTCGTCCAAAACGGGAGGCGGAGACTGGCCCACCTCTGTCAATCGGCTGGTGGTACCAGGACACAATTGTGTTGCTGACTGCTAGGGCAAGGACTGTGATTTTTCATGGAACGCTGTCATCGTGTTAACCTCTAGTAAGCGCCGTGCCTGGGTTTATTATTTTTTATAGTTTATTTTTCTGTTTCCTCAGTTGTCCGGTGGCTGCTACCCTAGATGGACTCCGTGGTGGGTGGGGTACACGGTGGCACACTTTTTCTTTTTTTATGGATTTAAACTTGTGCCCCGGTGAAGGCCTAAATTCACTGCCATCTACGTCACAAGAAAAAAACCAAGAAACCCTTTTCGAAAAAGAACACGAAACGTTTACTTGCACCTGAGATAATTGAAAATAAAATGACACCCTCTGAACTAAAGTCCCCCAGATACTTAATTATTACATCATCCGAACATGTCCTTGGAAAAATGTCGCCTTTCTTGATCCATAAAGGAATTCAGGCAATAGGTGGCGAACCCAAAATGATAAAAAAGCTTAAATCTGGAGATTTTCTAATTGAGACAAACAGCGACCCACAATCCCAAGCTTTTCTTTCGGCAAAAACCCTTAGTTCTGTTTCTATTTGTGTTTCACCTCATAGAAGTCTAAACACCAGTAAGGGAGTTATTTCTGAATCGGATCTGCAATATGTAGACGAATCAGAAATACTTACTGGACTTTCTGACCAAGGTGTAATCAATGTGAAAAAAATAACAATAAAAAAAGGCAGAGACATAGTTACTACCAAACACATTATACTTACCTTCAATAGACCTACCATACCTACCCATGTATTAGCTGGATATCTCAGATGTCCAGTCCGACTCTACATTCCCAAGCCTCTGAGGTGCTTTAAGTGCCAGAGGTTTGGGCATACTACTGCTAATTGTCAAGGAGGTGAGACTTGCTCTTACTGTTCTTCCTCTGATCCCCATCACGACTTCTTAAATTGTAAATCCACACCAAAATGCTCTAATTGTACAGGTTCACATCCATCTTTCTCAAGATCTTGCCCTCAATGGACACTTGAGAAAAACATACAGGAACTCAAAACGGCACAAAATATTTCCTACTTTGAAGCCAAAAAACTTGCATCCAACTCCTTGCCAAAGTTAAACCTTTCATACGCATCAGCAGTAAAACCAGTTACAAAATCTATCTCAACCCAGACAATGTTTAATGAATACTCCAAAGTTCCACCTAAACAAGTTTCCACATCTTCCCAAACAATAAATGAAAAAGAAGTGTTGCGATCATTTAAACCTACCCCTAAAAGTAAATCACAAACCTTGAAGACAAATGGAAAAAAAAATGAGAGAATAACAAAAAGAATTTCAAAGCCGAAACCCGATTTCCTACCGATACCTGTTGAAATCAACAATTGTATTGTACCCAAAGCAATCCACTATCCTATACCCAAATCGAATCCTGCCTTAAAAGCAAAAACCCGAATTAATATCCGTAAAGAAGCCGAAAACGCACCTAATGTTGATTTGATTGTGCAATGTGAAAAAGATCCAGTAACTTGTACAGAAATATTTGAACCCTTGCCAGAAATAGAAACAGATTCTGCCATGCGCCATCAAAAGTTTTGGCAGGACATGGGGGTCGAATTTATTGCTAAAATGAAAAATCAGTGTCAACAACTCGTAACAAAAGAAGACGATGACGTTTTAATTTATGATACTAACGACTCTTTGGAGATGGATGTTGAGAAACCATCCTCTCCAAATGAAAGAAACAAATCTTAAAAGATTCTTATGTATTTTCACTTTTTATATAACTTTTAAAATGGTATATAAAAATCGTGTTACCTATTTTAATATACGTATTTTAATGCTAATTTACTTAATACCTCATGAGATTTTTAATCTCATACCCATCTATTTTAAAATCATGAAAACAATAATCACATATTTCATTATCAGTATGTATTTGAACCATTTATCATTATCCATTTTTATCTTTCACTTTGTATTTTATACTTGTCGTTTAATTTTTTAAAGAAGTTTGTTTTAAAATAATATTGGTTTAAATTACCTAGTGTTTGGCGCAGTTTGGCCGTATTTGGCTCTTGTGCCATTAAACCTCATACAACCAACCAACCAACCACTAGCAGAGAGGGACTCCACCAGGAAACCAGCAATGAGGGGCGTTTCCAATCCACGGCAGCAAAGAAATCGTCCGTCAGCACCAAGAATCTAGAAAATAAAGCAGAAGATTACGTGCAAGTCTAAATTCTTGGTTTTTGATCCACTCGCACAAAAGTGCTGGAATCTCAATTGGCGGACTCCGGGACAGCACGTCTAGTGGTCCTTCCCTGCGAATCGCCCTTTTGGATCTGTTATAGTGCCTTATCGCATGATTAAACAAGCTGATAAGAACATATTTTTTTATTTTACCTTATTTTAGGTTACAATGAACTGAAATGACAAAATTGACGTGTTTCTTGCACAGAAACGAATATTCTACTCTCACACAGGAGATGGATGAAAAGATTCGAAAAAATTTAAGAATTATTTAAATATTAAGGTTATGGAATGATGGAAGACAGATGAATAGATGAGCCTAACAGCAATCTTCAAATCGAAGTACCACGGAATGTTTGTGGGGTGTGGACACCACGGAAAGTTTATGGTGTTTTGGAGTGAGTGTTCTCGGAGGAAAGACACGTTGTCCAAATGGAGAGTTTATTTGGGAATGGAGTTTGTTAGACTTGGTGTTTTATTTTTCTTTTCCTGGTTGATTTTGATTCAGAGAGAATTGTTCAACGTTGAGAAAAAGAAGTTAGTTTATTGAGGTGCTTTGGGAGTTGGACGCGGCTCTAGATTCTTTGACCAGGGCGGCGACTTTGTTGTGAAGTGGGGCAGGGCGTGTGTAACCAGATGAGGAGGGTTGATTGTTATCATGGTAGTACACACCCCTGTTGGAGTTGATGTCAGACAAACCGGGCGGGTTTGGGTTCGGCGTGTTGGTTTGCGGGACGCTACCTCTTGTATGGAGATGGAAAATGTCCGTTGAGAACTTAAGCGCATCCGCACAGATGAGTTTTTTCATTTTTCTGGTGTAGAATTTATTTGCGAATTTGTTAAGAACTTTGTCGTTTGCCGAGTCCCATGACCCGAGGGCGCCGACTATGACGGCACCGAATTCGACGGTTTTGAATCGCCGGCGCAGACCCTCCACCACTGGGGCATATTTTGTGGACTTCTCCTCCCTCGTGCGGTGGAAGGCCTGGAGGCGGTTTTCATATGGGACGGCCACGTCCAGGATAAGCGCATGGCTGCCTCTGGTGAGGACGAGGTCGGGTCGTAGGTTCGATCCATCGACAGCCTGATTCTCACCCAGGACCTGCCATCCCGTTCTTCGAGCCTTCAGGAGACGTGCAACAATGGCATTATGTCGTCTCGTTCTTACATGTAAGAACTGTTTACAGTTTGACAAGACATGGAGGAGACTTTCGTTTTGTGCTCCGCATCTTCTGCAAGATTTGTCATATACGCCATTTTCTTTTCCCTTCTGTTGGCCACGAAGATCGCAAAGGTTCAGGCGAGCTTTATGTACAAATCTCCAGTCCGCGAACCGGATAAATTCGCCTGTGCGGATAAAGTGGTTGCCCGTCCGGTTCGCGGCGCAGCACTCGATGGCAACTCCCTGGCTGGGGTAATCGATGAGGTCTTTTGTTCGTTGTTCGCGCAGAAGGTTTTTGATTTTCTTTTGAATCAATCTTCTGTCAGCGCCAGAGAGATCAAGTTCTCCAGTTGAAGCATGGATGTCACCGAATTCTGGGCATCTCCATTTCAGTCCAAGGTGTCGTGATGCCTCTCTAGCCGCCGACCACACAGAGTTCCCTGGACAGTTGGTTTTCCCAATATTTCCTTCCATGGAGCCAGAGAGGAAGGATTCAACATGTGTGGGGGTGATTTCCGGCGCTTCCTCAATGGATTGGACACGACGTCGAGTTGTTTCAATAAGATCGTTCCATGCGAGGCTCCGAATCTTTTCATCAGATGAAGTGAGCAACTTGAAGGCAGAGTCGACGTTGACAATGTCTTTCTCCGCCTCCAAGTTGGGGATTCCCAGACATCCCTTTGCTGAAGCTCCATATAGGTAATGACCAGATGCCGTTGCCGCATTTCCTGTCAAATTGAGTGTCTGTTTGATGACTTTTTGGAGTTCATTGTCAACCCTCCGCAGTTGGGCTTTGGAAAATGAATTGGCCCGCATGGCAAAGTTGAAAGAGGGGAAGAAGAATGCTTTCAGGGCATCAATCCTTTGCCATGGGGCAAGGCAGGATTCTCCGATTTTCTTGCCCAAGCTGTGGAGGGCGTCGATGTCGCTGGTATTTTGCGAGAGTTGAAATCCGATCTGTGTTCCGAGAAATGTGGTGGGGACATGATTGAGTATTGTTGTGATGTTGGTTTCCCCGATGGAGAACTGTGTCGGGAGAATTCCCCTGGAGGTCTTTCCTGTCAGGTGCAATGTGCAGCATTTGCTTGCGTTGATTTCAAGTCCGAGCCTCGAGGTCAGGTCGGGCAACTCATCAAGCATCTCCTGAAGTTCTTGTTTGGAGTGGGCGATGAGGAACATGTCGTCCGCGAACGCCAGGACTCTGTGGCGGGTCTGTTCCCCGTTGGCTTCATCCTGCAGATGCTGAAGGATGGGGTCTAGCACCATGTTGAAAAGAAGGCCAGATGCCGGGCATCCCTGTCGCACACCAGCATCGATTTGGATCGTGTCTGTCATCCCGTCACCAGCAACGAATTGAGTTGAGGTGTTATCGTACAAGGACTGGATGACGTCTGCAAAGTGGGGGCCGGCTCCAGCTCTTCTGAGGGCGACGTCAATTGCCTGGTGTGGAACTGACCCGAATGCGTTTGCAAGATCGATCTGGGCCATGAAGAGTTCCTTTTGTCTTGTTGTTGCTGCCTTCATTTCCTGCTGGACAACGAATTGGTGTTCGAACGAGCCATCGAACGGCATAAAGACCTTTTGTGAAAAGCTGAGTACTCCGAAAACCGTGAGCCAGTTCGTAAGCCTCGCTCCGAGGCACCCGGCGTAGAGCTTGTAAAGGGTGTTACTTAGGGAAATTGGACGCCAGTTCGACAGCCCGCTCTCGTCGCCCTTCTTGAGGATGAGGATGGAGTCGCAGTGTGTTTCCGTGCAAGAGACTGGAAGCTGGAGCGGGAACGGCACGTGCATTGTGAGTCCTCTCCTGACGATACCAACGGGTGTATCCACAAGATCTTCCTCGTCGCAATCTCGTTTGTGCTTGATTCAAGAGTTCATCCAACAAAGGACATTTCTCCGGTGTGAACAATATAGCATGTGGTATAAATTGGAACATGAATAAAGTTATTACATAAAAATAAGACTACGACTACGAAATATTTTATCCCTGGGTACCTGGGTCCTGTCACGGACTATAACCCACTTATCTCAGTTAGTATCTAAATATGTGAATTCGAAATTATAGCTAAAGTAAGAACAAAAAACATTCACTCAAACAGTCAGCCACCAGTCACCCCCACCCCCATTCAAATCAGGACAACACAGGACGGACACCCTAGGCGAGACCAGAATCTCCCAAACGCATATATAAATAAAACCTAAAGATGCTTAAATTAAAAATGACTTAAATTGAAAAGAACACCGAATTAACAGGCTCAGCGGAGCAGCGGATGAAAAAGGTAAGTAGTAAGATTAAAGTAATAATCGAATTAACTAGAATAAATAAATAAAAAATCACTGATATGCAGTCAGTGGAAATAAGTTAAAGTATTTTAATTAGTAAGAAAAATAACGAATTGTAATAGAACAAGCGCAGTGAGTGAACGCAATTGCATCGTGAAATCAAGTTAATCGCAGTGAAGGCCTCAAACCCGGAAAATTACCTTCCAAGCAATGAATTGTGTAAATTTTTCCTCCATCTGATTATGAAAATTCATCACCCTTCTAAGCAAAATGCCAGGAGTCCGCACTCCAACCAAACGAAGTTCAAGTATTCCGGACGCAATTTTTTAGCAGAAAATCGAAGTGTAGTTCCACGCCTCTGACAGGCTTGTTAAATGTGATAGGTGCAGTTGAGTAGCAACGGCTTCATCTCAATCGTGCCCTTTGCCTACCACACGTCGCATCCATTCGCAGAGGTTTCCACTAACCCCATCGAAAATCAAGCGAACCGAAAGGTAAGTAATGTTTAGAAGAAAACAAAGAAAGCATATTTAATCACTTCTGATAGGACTATTTTTCAATATGGTGAACATGCAATTGAGTAGCAACGGCTTAATCTCGGTGTAGCATTTCGCCACTCTATTCGATAGTCAGTCTCACAAGTTTCCACATACCATCAAAGTATCAAATGTGCCAAAAATCTCACTTAAAAGGCAAGCCCAAGGGGAAGAAATAAGTTGAGGATGACGATGAAAGTGTATTTTATCGCTTCTGATCAGTCAGGTTTTCAATATGATGAAAATGCTGTTGAGTAGCAACGGCTTAAGTTCAATCTGCATCTCACCACTCTATTCAGCCAACGGCCACACAAGTTTCCACACACCACCAATCGTAATCAAGAATACCAATTGAATTAAATTTAAATGAAAAGTCCAAGGGCAGCAATAGGGAACAGGTAAAACTTCCAATCTCCAGACTGACCTACTTGGTGTTCCCCACTTGGTAAAAATAAGAGAAGATGTGCCAATAACTTAAACGAGAACGAACAGATAGCAAGCTATCCGCATTACCAGATCTCTTTCCGAACGAAGGGGGAGGAGCTAAGTCAGGGGGCCAGTGGAGAATAACATGGTTTCGGAGGAATTTACATTTGCATTGAATGCGTTAGTTGATACTTGTATTGCAAAAACGACACTTGTTACTTGAAGCAAGTTGTTTGAACTTTGTTCATTTAAAATCTCAAGTAAAAATAAGCAAAACTTACTGAGATATGCAGGAATTCGTTTAGGTTTAACTTAGTTGACCGAAGCACAGGAGCAAAATTGAAGTGAGATTTTGAGGATAAAAATCCTTTAATAGGTAAAAAAATAGCTATATATTCATAAAGTCGATGCATTTTGCATTAATTTAAGCTTAAAACCGAGTTACTGAGTGAATTAGAACGAAAGTTATGAAGGAATTCGTAAGACATGATTTCCAACTATGGCTCGATAGGTGCTGCCATCTATGAAATTCCGATTGAACTATTTTAAAAAGTGAGTCGCTGATTTTTCGCGTTGTTTATTGCATAAATCTAAGAATTAAATTGATTTTCCGAAAATTTTGATTTGTAAATTTGGAATATGGTATGATCTTTAATTAAAAATTAATTTGAGAATTTTAGTTGCCTCGAGAGCAGTGATATGAATTTTTAAGTGTGTTTTTGGGGTGTCGGGGCCTTCAGAACAGTGCATCTTACATAGGAATTAAAAGTATTTACAGTGTCTCTTTGGACATGAACAGGACAAAACAAAAACTAGGACTGACAAGTAGTGATTCTACCGGAACACATTATGTACAAATTTACATTTATTTACATTATTTACATGGAAAAAATATTTATTCCCAGTTGGCTTCAACCGGGAATCGAACTCAAGAGGGATGCCTGATCTGAAGGTTTAAAAGGGACGTTTCTTCCGCTGCACGGCCACGGTTTCAGATAGAAAGTTAAGAAGTTAATTGGTTTTATTGTTTCATGGTGGTCTAAGGTTATTTAAAATTGCTCTCGGGCGGTGAATGTTGCGAATTTTACTAGGATCATACGCTTGCATGTTTGCAATCTCTTCGTTTTCATGAAACTCAAGAGATTTGAAGAAGTTTACTGATAATTTAATGATAAAGTCGTAAAGGTTTGGAATGTTTAAATCTTTTTGGATGTCAGCATCTCTGACGTACCAAGGTGCTTTTGTTATTTCGTGACGAAGAATATTATTTTGGAGGATTTGGAATCGGTAAATTCGCGTTTTACACGCATTTCCCCAAACAGGGGCGGCGTAGGTGATTACGGGGCGCAGAATAGATTTATACAGCAGGGCTTTATTTGGTATTGAAAGGGGGGATTTTTTTCCAATGAGGGAATATAGTGAGCATTTACCTTTGCGAAATTTGTCAGCAATGTACTGATAATGTTTTTCCCATGTTAATTTGGAGTCCAATTGAACTCCGAGATATTTGGTGCTTTTTTCCCAGGGGAGCTCAATGCCAAACATTTTAATTTTCTCAGGACTATTTTTTGTTCTAGTAAAGAGGACGGCCGCACTTTTATCAACATTGATTTGAATTTTCCATTTGACGAGCCAGGCTTCGATCATTTTGATATGTTTTTGGAGTCTGTTGTGTATGGTTTTGATGTTGTAAGATTTTGTGAGAATGGCCGTATCATCGGCGAAAAGTGAAAGCATGTTTTTATCAAGTTGGGGGATGTCATTTATATAAATATTGAAAAGGTGGGGGCCTAAACAGGATCCTTGTGGCGTTCCGGCGCGCATTATACGTGTTGTTGAGAAATTTTTATTTACTTGTACAATGAAGTTTCTGTTAGTTAGGTATGAGTGAATAATTTTAATGATATAGTCCGGAGCATTAAGTGTGATTAATTTGTATGTTAGTGCATTTATCCAAACTCTGTCAAAAGCTTTTGCAATGTCTAAGAAAATCGCTCCTGTGTATGCTTTTTTAAATGACAGAGCTTCCGCAATGTATTCAGTTACTCTTAAAAGTTGATGTGTAGTTGAAAGGTGTTCTCTAAATCCGAATTGTTGGGGAATTATAATGTTATTTTCGTTGAGAAATTTAATGAGACGATTTTTAATGATAACTTCGGTGATTTTACTAAGAATTGGGAGAAGTGAGATGGGTCTATATGACGATGGGTTTTTAGGATCTTTTCCTGGTTTTTTTATTGGAATAATAACAGCTAATTTCCAAGATTTTGGAAAGTAGCTAAATTCAAGGATTTTGTTAATGATATGTGACAGAACATTGATATAGTTAAGAGGCAAGTTTTTAATCATTTTGTTTGTTATGCCTTCTCTACCTGGGGCTTTTTTAATTTTAATTTTCTTAATGTAATCGATGATTTCAGTGTTAGTTGCAGGTTCAATTGGATGTTGGGTGGGTTTTCCAAGGTAATCTTTGACTGTGTTGTATGTTAGTTTTTCGAATTCGTGGTTCCTAATGGGGTTTATTTGAAATTGTTTTTCATAGCAATCTGCTAAGAGTTCGGCTTTTTGATTTTCTGTGTATGCTGTTGTGTTATTTGAGATTAATGTTGGGTACTTGAATTTTTCACGTTTTAGCCCTTTTGCGGCTCGCCAAATGGAACCGTCCTCTTTTTCGAGTGAATTAATGTAGTTTGTCCAATTGTTTTGAGAAAGGTCATACAGTTGTTTTTTGACTTGTTTTTGCGTTTTACGCATTTGTTTTTTGATGTTTGGGTCTCTGTAACGTTGCCATTGTTTTTTGAGTTTATTTTTATTTTTAATGAGTTCACGAATGTAATTAGGTGTGTAAAGTTCGTTAGTTTGTTGTGTTTCAGTGGATGCATTTTTGTGTGTGTCGATAATGGTGTCAGTGAGATTTTTAACTGCGTATTCCAGATCAAGTTTGTTGGTGATAATTGGGAGTGTAGGGTTAGTGTTAATTAATGATGTTGAGAATTTTTCCCAGTTAGTTATGGTTGTTATTCTAGTTACTGGTTGTGGTTTGTGAGTTCCAAAAGTACAAATTATAGGGTTATGATCTGACGAAAGTTCCGAAATAGATTTAATATCTGCTTGATAAAAGAATTGTCGTGTTAACATGATGTCAATTGTTGATTTTGCATTTCTGCCAAATCGTGTGGGCGTTGGTGGTGCAATGATATTAAAATCTAGCTTATTTGCTAGCATGTGAATTTGATTACCAGATTTGTTTTGGTTATGGTTCCAAGACCTGTGCTTGGCATTGAGATCCCCGCAAAGGATGATGCTCTTATTAAGTCCAAATAGTAATTCAATATCTTTAATGAAATCAGGGTTAGGCCTATTTGGGATATATGTTGAAATTAAAGTGACTGGGGGGATTGAATTTATATTAAGGGTAATTACAGTTGCTTCAATGAAGTTTAATTGGGGAATGTCAATTTCAAAGTGGGGAATATTACTTTTAACGTAAATGGCTGTTCCATGTTTGGGAATATTATTAAAAGTTGTTTTATCATTTCGATATGCAATATAGTTAGGGATGTTGGCTTTTTGATTATTTTTAAGGTTAGTCTCTTGAAGTAAAATTACATCGGGGGAGTGTCTATCAACAAATTCTTTAAGCTCGTGGAGCTTACCAAAAAGCCCTGCTGCATTCCAGAAACATATTTTAAGTCCAATTAAGGGATTGAATTTTGTTGTTGGTGGATTAAAAGTTCCGTGATTTTACCGATTCCCTCCATAAGTGTAGCAGTGTTTTGTGCCAGGGTTTCTACTATTTTACATAAGTTCTTGATCATATTATTTGTTTCAGTGACAGATTCTTGGATGATGGGGTCTGCTTGGGGGGGGGGGGGGGGGGGCGTCGTTTTTGACGGCGCCTGCATAGCTCATACCAGGTTCGACGCGTCTCGCCTGGGGAATAGCTCGTCCATGGTTGTCGTAATCCTGACGATTTTGTTTCCTCTGAGGAAATTTTGGGCAGTATCTAAAGGAAGCTGGGTGGGGACCATTGCAGTTGGCACAAGTTGCCGGGGTGTCCCTAGTTTTTGTGCATTCCTTGGTTTCGTGGGGACCCGCGCACTTAACGCACTTAGGGTCTATTTTACAGTTTTCAGATGAGTGCCAGAAACCCTGGCACCTGTAACACTGGTTTGCAGAGTTAGGTCTGCGGTATTGTTCAACCTCTACATTCATGTACATGAATTTGTTTACAAGGTAAAGTTCATCAAGCTTATCTTTGTTAGTGACTGTGATTTGAAATATTGGCAGCGGCTGTCTATTTTTGAATTTTTTAAGTTGGACTACTTTATCGATTTTGAACCCCATCTCATTTAACCCGTCCATAATTTCTTCCGGTCGGGTTTCTCGGGGAAGACCCTTCATGACAACTTTAACTGGGCGTTGTGCTTTATTGTTGATTAGGTAATATCCTATCTCATTTTCCGTAAGCATATTGGTAATGCTCCTGTGTTCGTCAGTAGAGTTTGGAAAAACCTTCACGTGATCCCGTTCTAGTTTGAATTTTATTTCATCCTCGGCTTGTGCCTGGATTAATTTACAAGTATCTTGAAAGTTCGATCCTATTTTAACCATGATTGGCGCAACTTTAGGTTGGGGGGGAGGCCTGTTTTCGGTATGTTCGTCGGCTTCCTCCATATCAGAGAGGGAGTCGTATTGGTTTGAAGTAGCAAGGGAGGTACGGGCAGCAGACAGTTTTGGTCCGGGTGTCCTGCGAGGCGGGCGAGAAGAGGAGGAGTCGCCATTGGTCTGTTGAGGTGGATGAGCTGCCTTGAAGGGACGCTGGGATCTCGGGGGGCCTCTGTCAAGTTGGGCGTCGGCGTTGGGGCCAGAGGTGAATCCCGATGTGGAAGGTTGCTCTTCAACTGGCCGGTTGCTGGTTGGAGGTTTCGCCGGTGCAGCTAGAGGAGGTTTCAACGAGATTTTGGATGTGGAAACAGTTCTTCCCCAGAAGTCGACAGTCTTCAGAAGAATTGACGATCTTTCCTTGGGTGGGGAGGATGTTGCTTTGGAAGGAGCTGGGGCGGGTTCCTCTCTGGAGCCGGTGGGGCCCTTCTTTGCAGTGGCCTCAGCGAAGGTGGAAAAGGAAACTGGTTTTCCATGGCCCGCAGAAATGGCACCCGGGAAGGGCGGGAAACCGGGTGGTCCCCTTGCAGCATTGTTGGGCAGGTGGGCTTGGAGTTCCTTCAGCTCGGCGGGTTCAATTAGTGGAGAGGCGTGGGTGTCACCGGAATCCACCACTGTTGATGTTGAGGGGGCAAGATCAACTCCACCACCCATGGGTCTCCAACTTCTGCGGGGACTAGTCTCGGGGGAGAGTACTTCAAGAGGCTTTTTTCCATGCAGGTCTTCCAAGGTGTTCTTATGCGTCTGTTGGAGGGGGGAGTTTTTAGTGTTGTGTTCAATCTTGACATGGACAGATCTTGATTCTGGATCTGCAAACACCTTCAGACAGTGAAAGCACAAGAACTTGATATTTTGTGTTTTTTGAACAAGAGTCTCCCCTCCCTTTGTAACAGAGTCCTGATCAATTTGTGGATTGTTTTGTCTTCTTGCGCCTCCTCTTCTTCCTCTTCTAGTTTTCTTTGATTTTCCATCCACCTCCTCCATTGGGAATTCAATCGGAGAGTGACTGATCTTCAGGAACACCTCAGGCGCAGGCGACGAGGGTGAAGAGGTGTTCTTCTCCCTCGAGGATGGAATTGAGGAAGGGGAATGGGCGACAAGGATCTCTTCTCTCTCTTCATCCGGGAGGAGACAGCACAGGATCTCGCACGAGGTGTTCATCTCAGGTGTCGGGGCTGGGGAGTCGTGGATTTCGATGGTTGGAGGAGAAGGAGAACGCTGAATGAGGCCTCGAAATGTAGGCTTGTTCACCACCGGGGTGGGGAAGATTGAAGCTGATGACGAGGTGGAGTCCTCAGGCTTTGGAGGTTTGATTCTATTCCTTCGTCTATGGACCCTCAGAGTATGAGCAACCTGCAGGGTTTTTGTCCTAAATCCCTTCTCACAGAAGAAGCATTTGAATCTCTTCCTCTGCGAGGGTGTCTTCCGGGGACAGTTCTGAGGCTGTCCCTTTGATGGTGTTGGACTGGAAGATACACGTCCGGGGCGATTGTAGTTTGCCACATTGTGGCGGATGGATGCAGGTGTCCCTCGGGGTTGTGCTGTGAAGTCGCGGCAGGATTCAATTTTGGATTGCTTCCTCGAAGCTCCGGGGGAGTGTTGTGGGTCTTTCCGTGTCGGTGATGACGTGGCACTCGAAATCTGGCACGAAAGTGGGTTGGGCCTCAAAGTGATCGGTGAGGCACACGGAGTTGCATTGTCCAGGAGAAGGGCGTTGCTTCTTTTCCCAGTGGATTCCGCAGTGGACTGTGGTTCCTGCTGGTCGGGTGTCCGAGGTTGAGACATGATCATCGGTAACACAGGAATGTTGTGCAATCGGCTTCGAGTGCGGCGGGCGACTGGTGTAACGATCTTGTCAACAGGTGCGGACAAATCAGAGTCACCAACAGGCGAAGAAACACGATCACACAAAGAAACAGTGGTGCGGGAATCGACATCAAGATAAACACATGCATGGTTCGGCGACCCAGTAAGTAGCTGTTCTGTCGGAACGTGAGTGCGCGAGAAACTGTTGTTAGTGGGGCACTCACGTCCGGACCACTGGGGACACGCATACACACTTGAAACAGGCACACTTGATACAGACAACATTGACACGGGCGACACAACATGCGAAACACAGGATGACAGTGAAAATTTAGGGAGTGACAAAGAACACTCAGAACCATCGATTTTGGTCTCTCCCGGAGTGGAAAGCCCGGGAAAGAGGATGGTAACGTTGGAGTTGTCAGAGGGGGAGCACCCCGCGGCACTGACAATGTTCAAACCCCGAATGGGGGAACAGACTCTCGAATTGGCGAGAGGCGCGCACTCCTGTGACGAAAAAGGAACAGCTGGGAGTGTTGGAGAGGCCGACGCGACTGCTGGGTTAGGCCCAGTGAAAACGTGTGGGTTCACACTCCAAGCGGAGGAACGATTGCCCGATTGTGAATCGGGGAGAAATCCTGCCCGCGACATCTCCGGTGAAGGAGATGGTACACAGTATGACAAAAATTCCTCTGGGGGAGGGGAATGAGTTCAGGTTTGACTCGGCTCGCCTCCCCACCAGAGGGAAAGAACTCAGGACTTGCGGCTAATTTTTTGACAGTGGAACTACCAATGTGGAGAATACCAGTGTGGGAATCGACGTTATCAACATTAGACACACAAAAATCACTATCGACAACACGATCAACAACACAATCACTGTCGCCACGTGGAGAACAGTGTGCCCTACTCCTAGGGACTTTCTGGGACGTCGAGTCATCTTGGGACTCGGGAGCTCCGACGTCAGATGGATAACACAAAACCAGAGGCGCTGCCTGCTTCAGCTTTGAATGCCTCAACTCTACCTCCCGTGGGAGCGTCTGAGCCAGACATGCTCTGAGTATTTGCACGATGTGCTGGATGTGCAGGCACATTGGTGGCCCTTTGAGAGGGGCAAAGAGTGAGTTTCGATGGCAGGGCAGTGGAGATGTTTGGGGTCGTGGGACCCGAATTTGTTTTAATCAGAATGAGAGATTTAAGCACCACCTTTCCGTCAACCATGTGGTAAGTGAATCGACGTGTTGCGCCAATCGAGGGAACTTCATCATCCTCAGAAAGAAACTCGCCGTCGCTGACCGATGTGGCTGCGCAATCAGGTCCGAATTCGTGAACCGTGTTTTTTGGTGAAGCGAAGGAAATCTCCCTGCCATCGTCGGTGTTTTCTACGGGGTTATGCCCGGAAAAGGAACGACACAGAGACACAGCGCCATCGGGTGTATTTTTTTCACCCTCCGGCGACAGGCGAGTCACACTCGGAACGCAACGCGAGGGATCCAACTCGGATTGGGAGGAGACCGAGAGGTTCTCCTGACCTTTGTGATGAGCCGCTGAGGGCAAACAACGGCGGACGGCCTCTGGACCGGAAACTGCTTGAAGAGCGGGAACAGCAGAGACGGGGGCGCTAAATGGGGAATCGTCGTCCGAGTGTGACACAACCGACACAGAAACATTTGTTTTGCTGCTAACTGCAGCAACAATAATTTTATTCAATCTCTCCTCAAAGGAGTCATTTGGGTTAGGCCCGGATCCTTGGAGCTCCTCCGGGACATGGCCAACGGAGGGAGTCGATGGGGCGAAACGTGTCTCTGAGAGAAGAGATCGAGGAGTGACAAACAAGCTTCCACTTACACTATGTGTATTGCAATCTCGTGGAGAGTTTGGTGAATCGAAACGCTTTTCAGTTTTAGACTTATCAAAGCCTGGTTGCCGGGGGTTGGCGGCAGAGCGCGGCTCAGTTTCCAGGCCGAACCCCGAGGCGAATGGCTTCGTGCACACGTTGGAAGACCTTGCTGTTGGTATGTGGTGCGAAGACGCAGCAAATGGTTGCTGAGGGTGTGCGGCAGAGCTGGGCTCAGTACCCACAACAAACCCTTCAGCAGTGTGCAAGACAATGCGTGATCAACAACTGGTCCCCTAACCTCGTCGAGTTTTCCTGACTCTTTACCACTCAAAACTGGGGCGTTGTCGCCCGCAAAAGAGGGGCGGCTCAAAAGAGGCCAAGCCCGTGGAAGATTACTTCCACAACTAGGCGGCTGGCTCCAAGGTTGGCCCACAGTGTTAGAGGGCAGGCTAGTCAAGGGAAAAGAAAGGGGACTTACCCATTTGGTGCTCCTACCCTCTAGGGAGACCTCCAGGCCTCGACCGTCCAGAGGGATCGTTGCGGGACCCTCTTGGGAGCAGCCCTGGTAAGCGGGCGCTCGACCGATGAGAAGGCTCCCGGCAGGAACCACATATCCACCGTGTGTGCGAGCAGCACTGGTGGCGCCAATGTCCTCCGACACTGAAGCGCCAAGTGCGCTCGTCACACCAGTGGCGCCAGAGCCGTCCGGCCCTGAAGCGCCACTCGGTGGACTTGAACCGGCACCATCGTGTGCCGAAAATAGGCCTTCCAAGCAGCTGCTCCGAGGAGCTTCGCCTGGTACACCTCGTGCAGGAGAGCCAACCCCCGAGGGGGAAGTCTCGACCAGCTCACCCTTTGAAGTCATATCTACCTGCTCTAGTGACTCCACTACGCAGTGAGAACTCCACCAGGATACCAGCAATGAGTGGCGTTACCAATCCACGGCAGCAGAGATCGTCAGTCCGCACTCGGAATCTAAAAAGAAGACTAAAACAGAGATTATGTGCAAGTCAACAATTAGATCTCGAAAAGGCGGATTCCGGTATGCCCGCATAAAGCTTGCCTATACCACCGAATCGCCCCTGGGCCTTGGCCTGGGATCTAGGCTAAAATATCGTGCTCATTCAACATTAAGCTGATAAGAACAGAAGGTTGTTTATTAACAGCTGAATATTTACATTGCTTGGGCGCCAACATGGCAAGGACGATGAGAGAAACAATTTAAACTTAGAAACTTTAACAATTACCCTCCCTTAGGGGGAAGCACAAATATATACAAGTTTTCCTTCTTTGTCTGGAACTGTCCGTGTGAAGAGAGTTTTTCACAATGTGTTCGAAAGTTTCAAAGAATTGGGATGGGATACAGTCTAGATCAACACGTTACGGTGATTTCGGTTGAAAAACACTCTTTGCGGGTGTTGGTTTTTTCTTCTGCGAGATTTGGAGGAGGAAACGGGGAGGTTCTCCAGAACCGCTGCAGAGGAGTGTTCATCACGGAGTGAGATTGACGAAGAGGAAAGAACGCCTTGTTGTTCAGGATTTTGTGAGGCGGTGTTTTCCTGGGAGTTCTCACTGGTCACGATATTCCTCTCTTGTGTTTTTTGGTTTGTGGAGCAAGAAAGGACAGAGACCAGTAAGTTGTCAACGAGCACTTGTTGTTTATTGGCAGGAGGTGACAGTTGTTTTGATTTGTTTTTCCTTCTTTTCCCTCTATTCCTGGTTTTTTTTTTAGGTGGCAGGTTGGTTGGTTGGTTGTGTAGGGTTTAATGGCACAAGGGCCAATTATGGCCAAGCTGCGCCAAACACTAGGTGATTTTAATAAACATTTTCTTTAACCAACTTCTTTAAAAATAAATAAAAAGACAAGTATAAAATACATGGTAAAATTTTAAAATGACTAATGATGGATGTTTAAAATATACTGACAATGATGAAATGTGTTATTAGTGTTTTCACGATTTGAAAACAGATAGGTATGAGAATAAAAAACATGTGGTTTTAAGTATAGTTGCATTAAAATACCCATTTTAAAATAGGCAAAACAATTTTCATACAATTTTAAAAAGTTATATAAGAAAGTACGAATAAAGAATCTTTAAGATTTGGAACTTTCATTTGGAGAGGATGGTTTCTCAACATCCATCTCCAAAGAATCGTTGGCGTCGTACAGTAAAATGTCATCGTCTTCTTTTGTTTCGATTCGTTGACAAGCATTTTTCATATTATTAATAAATTCGACACCCATGTCCTGCCAAAACTTCCGATGGCGCATGGCAGAATCGGTTTCCATTTCTGGCAAGGGTCCTAATATTTCTGTACAATTTACCGGTGGTTTTTCACATTGTACGATCACATCTACATTAGGTGGGTCTTCGGCATATCTACGAATATTAATTCGGGCTTTTGATTTTAAGGTAGGTTTCCACTTTGGTTTAGGAGAGTGGACTGTTTTGGGCACAATACAAGCGTTAATTTTAACAGTTTTCGGTTGGAAATCGGGTTTTGGCGTTGAAAATTTTTTCGTGAAGCTTGCAATTTTTTTCACACTTGTCTTTAAATTTTGTGGATTAGTTTTAGGTGTTGGTTTAAATGATCTCAACACTTCTTTTACATCTATTGTTTGGGTAGATGTGGAAACTAGTTTAGGTGGAACTTTAGGGGATTCATTAGATATTGTCTGAATTGCGATAGATTTTGTAACTGGTTTGACTGCTGATGCGTAAGAAAGGTTTAACTTTGGCAAAGAAATGGATACAAGGTTTTTTGCTTCAAAGTAAGTTATATTTTTTGTAGTTTTAAGTTCCTGGATGTTTTTCTCAAGTGTCCATTGAGGGCAGGATCTTGAGAAAGATGTGTGCGAGCCTGAACAATTAGAACATTTTGGTGGAGATTTACAATTTAGGAAGTCATGATGAGGATCAGTGGATGAACAGTAAGAACAAGTCTCATCTCGTTGACAAGTAGCAGTTGTATGCCCAAACCTCTGGCACTTAAAGCACCTCAGAGGCTTGGGAATATAGAGTCGGACTGGACATCTGAGATATCCAGCTAGTACATGTGTAGGTATGCTAGATCTATTAAAGGTGAGTATGATGTGTTTTGTGTTAACTATGTCTTTTCCTTTTTTTATTGTTATTTTTCTTACATGGGTAACACCTTGGTCAGAGAGCCCAGTAAGTATTTCTGATTCGTCTACATATTGCAGATCCGATTCAGAAATAACTCCCTTACTGGTGTTTAGGCTTCGATGAGGTGAAACACAAATTGAAACAGAGCCAAGGGTTTTTGCCGAGAGAAATGCTTGGGATTGTGGATCGCTGTTAGTCTCAATTAAGAAATCTCCAGACTTGAGCTTCTTTATGTTTTTGGGTTCGCCACCTATTGCTTGAATTCCTTTATGGATCAAGAAAGGCGACATTTTCCCAAGAACATGTTCGGCTGATGTAATGATCAAGTATCTGGGGGACTGTAGTTCATAGGGTGTCGTTTCATTTTCAACAGTTTCAGATGCATGCAAACGTTTCATATTCCTTTTTGAAAGAAATTTGTTATTTTTTCCTTGTTTGGTACGGGACGTAGATGGTTGTGAATTTTGGCCTTCACTGGGGCACAAGTTTAAATCCATATGAAAGAGAATAAAAATGCCACCGTATTCCCCACCCACCATGGAGTCCATTGAAGGTAGCAGCCACCGGACAACTGAGGAAACAGAAAACTAAACCATAAAAGAAAATATAACCCAGGCACGGCGCTTACTAGAGGTTAATACGATGACAGCGTTCCATGAAAAATCACAGTTCTTGCCCTGGCAGTCAGCAACACAATTGTGTCCTGGTACCACCAGCCGATTGACAGAGGTGGGCCAGTCTCCGCCTCCCGTTTTGGACGAAGCGAGGGCCAAAGAGCACGCTGAGGAACTCCAGGATCCCCTTTTCCGCCCGCACAGGTCGCAGCACACGGCAAACGTGCAGGTTAGAAAATACTAACAATTTAAATCATAGAAACTAAATGTGAAAATACGAAAAAGTACAATTTATATAAAAAACCAAATATCGAGAAGACTACCAAACGCAACGAAAACAAATAATACGCAGTGCTCATGGTAAGGCCGTCGCAAAAGGAAAAGAAGAATGCTAGGCCCGGCTAGGGTAAATCGGGCTCGCCACACCCATGCTCTCAAAGGAGAGCCCCCATAAAGGAGGAAAAATAAGAAAAATAGATCACTAGGGTACCTCGGGGTTGTGAAGCCCGTGTTTACTTAAAGAAAGTAAACCCCCTGAGGGGGTTTAGGTGGCAGGAGGAGGTGATGTTTGGTCCGGGTCTTCAGGAGGAGCGGAGACATCACTCTGGAAATCATCAAGGAGGACCGTCCTGTTGTTGGCATCCCTATTCGTCTCAATGTCTGGATCAAGGACATCAAGAGAGTCGGGGGGAAGGAAGTTTGCCCCGTCTTATTGGGAGGTTGGATCTTCGAAGTCCGGAAACTGGGCTGGGTCACTGGAAGGATCATCTTGTTGTCTGACGTCTGGTGGGATGTACCCAAACACATGTCGTTGGAAGATCATGCGTGAATGGGTAATGGCATCGCTGACGCAGAGCTTCGTCATCTTTTTCAGGTAATTTCGGTTGACACACCTGCGAAGCACTGCGTCATTCAGCGGATCCCACGCACCCAGAGCTCCAACGACGATGGCCTCCACCGAGATGTCTTTGAAGCGGTGACGCAGCTCCTCCGCTACTTCCTTGTACTTATCTTCTTTTTCCTTGCGTGCTCTGGCAAAGGCCTGCGCCCGGTTTTCATATGGAATGGTGACGTCCAGGATGATGGCGGATTGTCCTTTGTGAATAACCAAGTCTGGGCGCAGGCGAGTGGTTGAGACGCGCTGGTCTTGACCGAAGATTTTCCATGATCTGTTCAGTCCTTTGGTGATTCTTTTCACGATGGCATTGTGTCGAGCAGTCCTCATGGCCATCGTCGGGAGGCAACTGCTCAACACGTGTTGCAGGGTTTCTTCCCCACGGCTGCATCTCCGGCACCCTCTCGACGTGTCATCCCACGGTTTGTTGGCATTCAACCGCAGGAGATTCAGGCGAGCCGAGTGAATGAACCTCCAGTCTGCAAACTTGGTGTATGTGCCAGACCGGAGGAAGTGGTTACTCGCCCGATGTCGAGAGGTGAGTTCGATGGCCTTCCCTTGGCTGGGGAGGCGGATCAGTTCTTGTGACCAAGCTTTCCGGAGTCGTTGTTTTAGCTTTTAACAGATGTTGTTACGTTTGGCAGCCTTGAGGACGTCATCCTCCACCACCAGTTCAATCTCCATCATTTCGCGGCATCTCCACCTGATCCCGAGACGCATGGAGGCAGCACGCGCATGGGACCAGGTAGATGCCATAGGGTTAGTGGTGTTGCGAAATTCTGGTGCTTCGTTCTCGCCCGAAAGGAAGCGTTCGACAAGTTCAGGAGTTGCTTCGAGGCCAGTTCTTGTTGTGGCATGTAACAGCAGATCGCCCCAAGCCATGTCTTGGATTACAGAGTCCTTTGAAGTGAGGAGCTTGAACGCACTGTCTATCAATACCACATCGGACTCCTCGGCAAGGTTTGGTATGCCGAAGAGCCCGTCGTCAGTTGCACCGTATAAGTACTGGTTTGCTGCCTCATATTCTAGATAAAGTGTCTCTTTAAGAAGAGGGCGAACCAGGTCATCAACGATGCGGAAGTCTCCCTTGCAGAATTTGACCGTCCTCATGGCGAAGCCAAGGGCCGGGTAGAAGAATGTTTTCATTGCGTCAATGCGCTGCCACGGGGCAAGACGTGAGGTGGCTATTCTTTTTCCCAGTTCCATGACCTCGCCTAGGTCAGAAAGAGGTGTTTGGAGTTGAAAGCCAACGGGTGAGCTAAGGAAGGAGGACTCCTCACCGTCGGACATCGGATGGATCTCTTCACCTGCAATTTTGAAGATGGTTGGCCGCATCCCCGATGGAGCTCCGCCTGCGTAGTGAAAGGAGTTGCATTTCGTCGGATTGACCTGGAGGTTCAATTGGACGGCGAGAGCTGCCAGCAGGTCAAGCTTCGTTTGAAGATCTTCCGGGGAGTACCCAATCAGTGAGATGTCATCCGCAAAGGCAAGGACGCGGTGATCCGGTTCGCCTCCCTGCAACCTACGGACGATGGGATCAATCACCAGGTTGAAGAGGATCCCACTGATCGGGCATCCCTGACGAACTCCGGCGTTGATTTGAAGGTTTTCGGAAATGCCATCCCCGGTGACGAATTCCGTTGTTGTGTTGTCGTAAAGACCTTCAATTGCAGCGATGAATTTCTCCCCTGTTCCAGCGTTCCTAAGTGCGGATGAAATTGCTGAGTGAGAGATGGTGCCAAATGCGTTGGTCAGGTCGATTTGAGCAACGCAGAGGGTGGACTTTTGCATTCTTGCCGTGGTGATGGCCTGTTCCACCACAAAGCGGTGCTCAAAGACACCATCAAAAGGCATGAAGCCTTTTTGGGCAGGGGAGATAATTTCGTTGGCCATGATCCAGCTGGAAAACCTGGAGGCCAGGCACCCTGTGTACAGCTTGTAGAGGGAGCAGCACAGGGAGATGGGCCTCCAGTTGGCGATGTCCTCAGGGTCTCCCTTTTTGTAGATAAGTATGGATCTTGATTTCTTCCAAACCTCTGGAATCTTCCCTGAAGACATGCAGATATTCAGAATTCTTGTGAGCACGTGGGCTTCCGGATCTGCATTCTTCAGGTGGGTGTACGTCAATCTGTCGGGGCCCGGGGCGGAGTTCTCAAATCTTGCGAGTCGCCTCTTCACTTCCAGAGGGGTGAATGGGGTGGTGTCCATCTCCGGATGGCCAGTTGGAAATGTTCCCTCCAACACTTCCTCCTCATAGTCTCGGCGTTGAAAGGCCTGCGAGAAGTGTTCCTCCACAACATCGGAAGTTAGATGGCACTTCCTGGATTCCCCTTCGACTATGAGGCGAATGGCACGACGCCGGTTCCGGTTGTAGAGGCGTTGAATTACCTTGCAATTCCCGGCGTCAATTGGTTGGGGGATGAAGGTGCCTTTGTCCGGAGATACAGGAGGGAGGTGGGCCGCGACAGAAATGGTAGAGGTGATTTCTGACAAAACTCGTTCGAATTCGGGCCATGTTTCTTCCTCTTGAATTCTCTGCTGAATGTCGTTGAGAGGATCTCGGAATTCACGGAGGGGGGAGTTTTCTTCGACATCAGGAGTTGGATCAGGGGTTGCTTCCATCACCACTTCCGCCTGGCCCGCCTCGTCCAGTTGGTCGTCAATGATGGTTGCTTGAGAGGCCGAAAACGAGGTGGTGTTGCTTGGAGGAGGGCTGTCAGTTGAAGGTTGTTGGGAGTCAGCTCCTGGGATGGAGTGTCCTGGTGAAGCGCCTTTTCCTTGTGTCCTCCGGGATCTGGGAGGCGAAGGGTGGATTCCACTTGGAGCTGCGTTCAGATCTTCAATTTCCTCAGTGACTTCATGTTGGAGAACCTCAAATCGATTTGGGGAGACGATTGGGTTTGCTGTGGGAAGATTATTTGCT
Source organism: Troglohyphantes excavatus (assembly GCA_963932185.1). NCBI lineage: Eukaryota > Metazoa > Arthropoda > Arachnida > Araneae > Linyphiidae > Troglohyphantes > Troglohyphantes excavatus. The sequence goes on along the minus strand of OZ010678.1, from coordinate 920,761 downwards.
GCTCTCCAGTTTAGGTCATTCCTTGCTCGTTCTTGGGCCTTGGTCAACAGCTCGCGAGCTCTTTTGTTACTTCTTTGCTGTTTTTGGGGAAGCTGCACGTATGGGGTGCGTTCAATCTTGGTGTGATGTTGCTTGTGATTGAAAATCCCCTTTTTTGTCTCGGAGGAGAAGTTGCACTTGTCACACTTGAATTTACGGCGAACCACTGAATCTTCCTCCATGACTCTTCCGTCTGCAAAACATGGGTGGGAGTTCACTCTTGTTGGGATCCGCATCGAACACAGTTTGCACCATCTGCGTGTTTCAGAGATGTTCGCCCCGTGGGCCTGGGCAAGATGTCGCACCAACGACCGACGGCATGCCATCCATGTCGCGCAGTGGAATGGGACGACTCGGCACCCAACCTCTGGGCAGGGGTAGCTCTGGCGGGCCGGAAACGACAGATGAAGGATGCCACCAATCCTGACTGGATCCATCGGGACTCCTATCGGGTCTGCCCCTCAGGGGGCTCGCATCTTGCGAGTACGGGCTTGGCAACCCCGAGGTACCCTAGCTGGGCCTTAGCTTTTTTCGTTCTTTCCTTTTTAGTTAAGGCCCTACCATGTGCACGATTTTTGGTTGTTATATTTTGTTCTAGCGTTCATTTTTTCCTTCTGTTTATGATTGTTGGATTTTCCTTGTTTATAATTAAGTATTGTTTCGTAGGTTCAGTTATGTTGTTTCACTTATTGTATTGGTTCCGAAATTGCATTTGATTTTTGTCAGATATCTGACCTGCACGTTTGCCGTGTGCGGTAACTCGTATCGTGGGAAAGTGGAGTCCTGGGGATCCTGCGACGTCTCGTTTCAGGACGGGGTTTAGTTTCCTAGAGACGTCGTTGCGTTCCCTTTGGCCCATGCTTCAACGTAAACGAGAGGCCAGAGTGAGCCCGCTTCTGGTCAACCGGCTCACCTAATATCACTGTGGTTCAATACGCCAGTGAATTTATTTCCTGACGTGTTGGACACCACTGTTATTTGGTATTTAAGGGCTAGTACTGCAGCGAGGAGTGCCCTTGTGGATCCACACTCCGAAACTGTAGCACTATACCCCGGTTTTACCCCCGTGGCAGTGTCGCACTGCCTCCCCTTGTAGGGCTCGGTGGTGGGCGGGGCTGAACCGGGATGAACACCTAAACTCATATGGATCCCCCAAATCGTGCCCTGCCGGAGGCCTTGTTTCCGGCGCCCCCCAACAGTGACACGAATACAAAAAATATCTCTGACCAATCACAGAATCTATACCCGAAATTCCTTGTAATCAGCTCAACAAACGGACAACTGTCAAAAACCTCTCCGTTCATAATTCAAAAAGGCCTTCTTGGTATTGGCGGCAACCCGAAAAGCGTAAAAAAACTTCGTTCAGGTGACCTCTTAATTGAAACTTGTAATCCTATCCAATCTAAATCTTCTCTTGCTGGTAAATTAATCAACAATATCCCAATTACTGTCTCACCTCACAATAGCCTTAACTCTAGTAGGGGAGTAATCTCCGAAAATGACCTTCTTAACATATCTGAAACAGAAATCCTTGAAGAGTTAAAAGAACAAAATGTAACACAAGTCCGCAGAATTACTTTAAAGCGAGGTTGGTTGGTTGGTTGTATGGGGTTTTATGGCGCAAGGGCCAAATATGGCCAAGCTGCGCCAAACACTAGGTAGTTTAGACCAACATTAAAATTCTAAAAATACACACAAACAAAAATTAAATTCAAAGAAGTGGTAAAAACCCTGTGTAATTTAAAAAGATAAATAGTGATGAATGATGTGGGTGATTTAATAAATACGACAAAGTGGGAGATGATGAATTAAAAAAGCGATTATATAAAAATCGAAGACGAGGACAAGAAGTTAAAATATGACGGATGGTGAGAGGTTGTTGGCAATACTGACACGGCGGGGTGATTTCATTTATCAATAAATGCCTGTGGGTCGCTCTTGAATGTCCTATGCGGAGACGGGTCAGTAAAACATCCAACCGTCTAGATGATAAGGACGGTAGGAGTGAGGTAGTTGGAAAAATAGAAGCTAGTTTATTGTTGGTTTGTAGCTTCCAACCTTCACTCCATTCGTTCCGCACTAGGTCCCGCAGAACATTGCGTAGGTCGTCATATGGGATTCTGATATTAAGCTGGGATGTGGCATTTTTGGCAGCTTGATCTGCCACTTCATTGCCAGTAATGCCAACATGCCCAGGAATCCAGCATAATATGACGCCATAGCCCCGTCGGATAAGTTTGCTATATACATTTAAAACATCATGTGCTAGAGGGTGATTAAGTGTATCCGATGAAAGAGATTTTAAAATACTTGCAGAATCAGTATAAATTACAAAATTGCCAACATCTTGATGAGAAATATGTTTAAGAGCTTTATACAGGGCTAAAAATTCAGAGGTAAAAACGGAAATGAGATGTGGTAATGAATAACTAAAAATATCGGATCCGCATACAAATGCACAACCAGCGTGATTTAGGGACTTTGATCCGTCAGTATATATAGCTGTATGAGAATTAAAATTATGACGATGATGATTAAAAATTTGATTATATACAACTGAACTAGTGTTAGATTTTTCAAGTCCAGCGAACAATTGTAAAAGTGAAACGTTGGAAGTTTGCCAGGGTATCTTATCAAAAAGTGGGCGCTCAGCAACTTCTATTGAATGAAGAGGAGTGCCACTCAGGGTATTTCTCATGCGAAGTCCAAACGATGGAATGCAGGACGGGCGATTCCTGAAAAGTACATCCTTAGATCTGTCCAAGAGTAAATTTTGTAAAGGATGATCTGGATGTGACAAAATACGATAATAAAGTCGTAAAGACAACAAACGGCGAGTGGAGGCTAATGGCAATTCATTGCACACAACGTAAAGGCTTTCGACGGGTGATGTGCGAAAAGCTCCAGAGCAGATTCTTAGTGCTGAATGATGTATCGTATCGAGCTTACGCAGAACAGATGGACGAGCTGAACCATAAACAGCGCAGCTATAGTCCAATCTGGAGCGAATTACAGCTCGATAGATATTCAGCATAGTGAATCGCTCTGCTCCCCAAAATGTATTAGATAGTACTTTTAATAGATTGAGCTTTTTCATGCAAGACACCCGTAAGTCCTTAATGTGAGGCAAAAATGTCAGCTTCTTGTCGAAAATAACTCCTAGAAACCTTGCCTCGTCTACGACTGCAATCCTATTACCACCCAGAAAAATATCTGGGTCAGGATGCAGATTTCGCAGACGGCAAAAGTGTACACAAGAGGTCTTTTGAACAGAGAAGTTGAAACCATTTTCCGCACTCCACTTGGTCAAACGTGAAACTGTCGTTTGCAGTTGTCGCTCGACAAATCGCATGTCTTTTCCCTGGCAAAAAATGCTCAGGTCATCCACATATAAATTGCCCTGGACAGAAGGAGGCAACTGATTCAGGATATCGTTGATCTTGATAGCGAATAGAGTAACGCTGAGTACGCTACCCTGAGGAACGCCCTCTTCTTGGATAAAGGAATCCGAAAACGCAGTACCAATGCGGACGCTGAATTCTCGCAATGTCAAAAAGTTCTTAATAAACATCGGTAGATGTCCTCGAAATCCAAGAGAGTACAGATCTTTAAGTATACCATATCGCCATGTCCGATCGTACGCCTTCTCCATATCGAAGAAAATAGCCACGAGATGGTTTCGGCGCAGAAAGGCATGGCGTATTTGGGTTTCGAGGTTCAGGATGTTATCTACCGTAGAGCGGCCGACCCTAAAACCGCTTTGGAAGGGTGTTAGAGCGTTGGTCGTCTCTAACATGTGAACAAGGCGAGAATTAACAATTTTTTCTATAAGTTTGCACAGGCAGCTGGTAAGTGCAATTGGCCTATAGTTATTGGGATCTTTAGAATCTTTTCCGGTTTCGGAAAAGGAACAACTATGGCCCGTCGCCAAGCCAAAGGAAAAGCATGTTCAACCCAAATGCGATTGTATAGTCGCAATAAATTCCTCAGAGAGTGACTAGATAGATGTTTTAGCATAGTGTAGGTGATGCCATCAGGACCCGGGGCTGTCATCCGGGTCTTCTGAAGACATCGTGTCAACTCTCTTTCCGTAAATATGCAATTATAGGCAAGTTCGGTATCTCTGTCAGGAGAAAAGTTAATAGCATGGGATTCTGCGCGTTGTTTTATGCGCTGAAAATTGCCAGGATATGTGGTAGAACTGGACACGGCAGAAAATGCTCTCGCAATAGAATTTGCGATCTCTACCGTGTCAGTAACCAACTGGCCATTTTCTTCCACGAGTGAGATGGAATGTGTGGAATATAATCCCATTGCTTTTCGAACTTTGCTCCATAATTGTTTTGAGGAAATGGCAGATGTTATGCCAGAGACATACTGTTGCCATGATTCTCTTTGGCTTTGACGACGTATTCGTCGCGCATTGGCTTTTGCAAATTTGAACTTGGTCAAATTTTCGGATGTGGGATATCTACGAAACAGATCCCAGGCCTTTTTCCTTTTCTTGTGGGCCATTTTGCAGGCTTGATTCCACCACGGTTTCGGTAGTTTGGGTAATTTTGATGAGACAGGAATAGAAATGCGAGCAGCATCCATTATAACATTAGTGACGGATTCTACACATTGATCAATGTCATCTTGATTCACCATCTCGTCTGACAAATCAGCAATAGAAGCAAACAAATCCCAATTCGCCGCCTCGTATTTAAACCGAGGCAGGCGAGATACAGGGTTTGTTGCATTCCCCGGAAATGTAATAAACAAGGGGAAATGATCACTATGATATGGATCATTTCCCACCTGAAACGTCAGGGAAGAAAACAGAGAGGGTGAACACAAGACAAGATCAATGGAATGGAAAGTCCTCGATGGGGCGTGGAAGTATGTTGGTTGCCCATTATTGAGTACACATAGATTTTGATCGTGTATTAATTTCTCAATTTGACTTCCACGACGATTTGTATCTGGGCTTCCCCAAAGAGGACTGTGCCCATTAAAATCGCCACATAAGATATAAGGAACTGGAAGCTGATCGCATAACCTGTCTAGATCTGCTTGTTGAATAATTTCATTAGGCGGTAGATAAATAGAGCACACTGTAACAAGAGTCTTTACAGTGACTCTAACTGCGATAGCTTGCAGTTTTGTGTTGAGATTCAGTGGGGTGAAAGGAGCGCTATTAGATATAAAAATAGCAACTCCACCACTGGCTCTATCACCGCTAATGTAATCCTTTCTCAAGGGAGTATAACTTTTAACAAGGGAGCTCTGGGATGGTTTGAGCAGAGTCTCTTGTAAACAAAAGCAGATTGGGTGGTGTTCATCGACAAGATGTTTTATGTCAACCGAGTTGTGGTGAAATCCGCGGCAATTCCACGAAAAAACGCAGGCCATTATGGGAAGGTTATAGGGTTTGTAGGCTGCTTCGTAGGTTTAATTTTAGGAGCGAGATTACCTGGCGTCTCCATGCCAGGTTCCACATCCATATCATTACCTTCGGAGGAGTCTGAGGGGATATTGTGAGGTATCGGGGTTCTTACTTTTTTTGGCTTTTTGTTATTGGCATTATCATTTAGTTCTTTTTTATTTTTAAGAGATTTGTTTACAGCTGTTAGAGGAGAGATAACTTCGACTGCATTATTATTTTTTGTGTTTGTAGTTGTTCCTTTAGAAAAAAGAGGAGTGGGTGAAGTCTTAGTTTTAGTTTGTTGGCTATTGCTTGTGGATGGCAGATCTATTGCAATATCGCATTGAATTGCGATGGAGGCAGTTGATTTTTTTGTTGCGGCAGCATAAGATATGTTGGGTTTGGGTAGAGTGATTGAGACTTGCTTTTTGGCATCGAGGTACGAAAGTTTCTGTGTTGTTCTCACAACTTGAATTTCTTTCTCCTCTTTCCATTTAGGGCAAACACGAGAATTTGCAGAATGCGCACCCTCACAGTTTAAGCATTTCAGCGGGAGGGTGCAGTTCTCGTAGGAATGGCCAATGGCAGAGCATCTCGAACAAGTCTCTACGCCTCTACACGTGCTAACAGAATGGCCGAACCTTTGGCACTTAAAGCAGCGCAAAGGATTCGGAATGTAGGGTCGGACTGGGCAGTTGAGATACCCAGCTTTAATGTTTACAGGTAAATCGGGAGTATTAAATGTAAGGACAAGGTGTTTGGTTTGGATGATAGCGTTATATCTTTTCATGGTAATTCTATGGACTTTAGTAACTCCTTGAGAGGCGAGCTCGGATTCGATCTCGCTCTCAGGAACGGCTAAGAGGTCCGATTCAGAGATAACACCTCTGGATGAATTTAAACTATTGTGGGGTGAAACTGTGATGTTTATATTACCCATTATAGTAGCAGAAAGTAAGTTTTTGGATTGTGCAGTCGAAGTTGTTTCAATTAAATAATCACCGGATTTAAGTTTTTTTACGGATTTGGGATTTCCACAGATACCTTGAAGTCCTTTTTGAATGAAAAACGGAGACATGGTGCCGAGGATTTTATCAGGGGAAGTTATTATTAGAAATTTTGCATTAGAGACAGTTGATTCGTTAATAATAGATTTCATAGCACTTGATGGGGTCGCCGGATACAAAGCCTCCGGCAGGGCATGGGTTTTAGGATCCATATGAGTTTAGGTGTTCATCCCGGTTCAGCCCCGCCCACCACCGAGCCCTACAAGGGGAGACAGTGCCACACTGCCACGGGGGTAAAACCGGGGTATAGTGCTACAGTTTCAGAGTGTGGATCCACGAGGGCACTCCTAGCTGCAGTACTAGCCCTTAAATGCCAAAAACCAATGGTGTCCAGCACGTCAGGGGAGAAATTCACCTGGCGTACTGAACCACAGTGATATTAGGCGAGCCGGTTGACCAAAAGCGGGCTCACTCCTGGCCTCTCGTTTACGTCGAAGCATGGACCAAAGGGAACGCAACGACGTCTCTAGGAAACAAAACCCCGTCCTAAAACGAGACGTCGCAGGATCCCCAGGACTCCACTTTCCTACGATACGAGTTACCGCACACGGCAAACGTGCAGGTCAGATATCTGACAAAAATTAAATGCAATTTCAGAACCAATACAATAAGTGAAACAACATAATTGAAACCACGAAACAATACTGAAATATAAATAAGGAAAACCCAACAATCATAAACAAAGGAATAAATGAATGTTATAACAAAATACAACAACAAAAAATCGTGCACATGGTAGGGCCTTAACTAAAAAGGAAAGAACGAAAAAAGCTAAGGCCCAGCTAGGGTCCCCTCAGGGGGTTTACTTTCTTTAAGTAGACACGGGCGTCACAACCCCGAGGTACCCTAGTGATCTATTTTTCTTATTTTTCCTCCTTTATGGGGGCTCTCCTTTGAGAGCATGGGTGTGGCGAGCCTAATTTACCCTAGCCGGGCCTAGCATTCTTCTTTTCCTTTTGCGATGGCCTTACCATGTGCACTGCGTATTATTTGCTTTCGTTGCGTTTGGTAGTCTTCTCGATATTTGTTTTTTTATATAAATTGTATTTTTTCACATTTAGTTTATATAATTTAAAATGTTAGTATTTTCTAACCTGCACGTTTGCCGTGTGCTGCGACCCGTGCGGGCGGAAAAGGGGATCCTGGAGTTCCGCAGCGTGCTCTTTGGCCCTCGCTTCGTCCAAAACGGGAGGCGGAGACTGGCCCACCTCTGTCAATCGGCTGGTGGTACCAGGACACAATTGTGTTGCTGACTGCCAGGGCAAGAACTGTGATTTTTCATGGAACGCTGTCATCGTATTAACCTCTAGTAAGCGCCGTGCCTGGGTTATATTTTCTTTTATGGTTTAGTTGTCTGTTTCCTCAGTTGTCCGGTGGCTGCTACCTTCAATGGACTCCATGGTGGGTGGGGAATACGGTGACATTACCCTTCTCCTTTTTATGGATTTAAACTTGTGCCCCAGTGAAGGCCTAAATTCACAACCATCTACGTCACGTACTACACAAAGAAAAAATGACAAATTCTTTTCAAAAAGGAATACGAAACGTAAACATGCATCTGATAATGTTGAAAATGGTTGGTTGATTGGAGTTTACTGGCACAAGGGCCAAATATGGCCAAGCTGCGCCAAACACTAGATTTTTTAAACCAACATTAAAATTCTAAAATATACACATAAACTAAATAAATTTCAAATTAAAGGCAAAAATCCTGTGTAATTTAAAAAGATAAATAGTGATGAATGAGGTGGATGATTCAATAAATAGGATAATGTGGGAGATGAAGTATTAAAAAAACGATTATATAAAATTCTAAGACGGGGACAAGAAGTTAAAATATGATGAATGGTAAGAGGTTGTTGGCAATGATTACACAGCGGGGCGGTTTCATTTAATAATAGATGTCGATGTGTTGCTCGCGTATGACCTATGCGGACACGAGTCAATAACACGTCACATCGTCGAGATGGCAAGGACGGTAGGAACGGGATGCTGGGAAATACAGAGGCTAATTTATTAGCCGTCTGTAACCTCCAGCCATCGCTCCAGTCCTTCCGCACAAAGTCCAGCAAAACACTTCGAAGATCATCATATGGTATTCGGATTTCTAACTGGGATGTGGCATTTTTGGCAGCATGATCGGCCAGTTCATTACCAATTATACCAACATGCCCAGGAATCCAACAAAATATGATAACATAACCCCGCCGGATAAGTCTATTGTGGACAATTAGAACATCATTTGTTAGTGGGTGAGATAACAAATTTGACGATAAAGATTCTAAAATACTCTTCGAATCAGTATAAACAATAAAGTTACCAACACCCTGATGAGAAATGTATTTGAGGGCTTTATACAGCGCTAAAAATTCAGAAGTAAAAACGGAAATGAAATGTGGTAATGAGTAACTAAAAATCTCGGATCCGCATACAAATGAGCAACCAACGTGATTTAAAGATTTTGATCCGTCAGTATATACAGCTGTATGTAAATTAAAATTATGAAGATGATGATTAAAAACTTGGTTATATACAACTGGACTAGTGTCAGATTTTTCAAGTCCAGTGAATAATTGTAGAATTGAGACGTTAGAAGTATGCCAGGGTATGTTCTCAAATAGTGGGCGCTCAGCAACTTCTATTGAATGAAGAGGAGTGCCACTCAGAGTATCTCTGATTCGCAGTCCAAAGGATGGTATGCAGGACGGGCGATTCCTGAAAAGTACATCCTTAGATCTGTCCAAGAGTAAATTTTGTAAAGGATGATCTGGATGCGACAAAATGCGATAATAAAGTCGCAGAGATAACAAGCTGCGAGTGGAGGCCAATGGTAATTCATTGCACACAACATAGAGGCTTTCGACGGGTGATGTGCGAAAAGCTCCAGAGCAGATTCTTAGTGCTGAATGATGTATCGTATCGAGCTTACGCAGCACAGATGGACGAGCTGAACCATAAACGGCGCAGCCATAGTCCAATCTGGAGCGAATTACAGCTCGATAGATATTCAGCATAGTTAATCGCTCTGCTCCCCAAAATGTATTAGAAAGTACTTTTAACAAATTGAGCTTTTTCATGCACGACAGCCGCAAGTCCTTAATGTGTGGCAGAAATGTAAGCTTCTTGTCAAAAATAACACCTAGAAATCTCGCTTCGTCTACTACTGCAATCCTATTCCCACCCAGAAAAATGTCTGGGTCAGGATGCAGGTTTCGTAGACGGCAGAAATGTACACAGGATGTTTTTTGGACAGAGAAGTTGAAACCATTTTCTGCGCTCCACTTTGTCAACCGTGTAACAGTTGTTTGCAGTTGTCTCTCTACAAATCGCATGTCCTTTCCTTGGCAAAAAATACTCAAGTCATCCACATATAAATTGCCTTGGACAGAAGGAGGTAGCTGTTTCAGGATATCATTGATCTTGATAGCGAATAGAGTAACGCTGAGTACGCTACCCTGAGGAACGCCCTCTTCTTGGATAAAAGTATCCGAAAATGCAGAGCCAATGCGTACGCTGAATTCTCGCAATGCCAAAAAGTTCTTAATAAATATTGGTAGATTACCTCGAAACCCAAGGGAATACAGATCTCGGAGTATACCATATCGCCATGTCCGATCATACGCCTTCTCCATATCGAAGAAAATAGCAACGAGATGGTTTCGGCGCAGAAAGGCATGGCGTATTTGAGTTTCGAGGTACAGGATATTGTCTACCGTAGAGCGGCCGACCCTAAATCCGCTTTGAAACGGTGTTAAAGCCTTAGTCTTCTCTAACATGTGGACAAGGCGAGAATTCACCATCTTTTCCAAAAGCTTGCACAGGCAGCTGGTCAGTGCAATTGGCCGATAGTTATTTGGATCTTTGGGATCTTTTCCGGGTTTCGGAAAAGGAATAACTATGGCACGTCGCCAAGACAAAGGAAAAGCATGTTCTTGCCATATGCGATTATAAAGGCGCAATAAATTCCTCAGAGAGTGACTAGACAGATGTTTTAGCATACTGTAAGCGATGCCATCAGGACCCGGTGCTGTCATCCTGGTCTTCTGAAGGCATCGCGTCAACTCTCTTTCCGTAAAACGGCAATTATAAGCAAGTTCGGTATCTCTATCAGGAGAAAAATTAATAGCATGGGATTCTGCGCGTTGTTTTATGCGCTGAAAATTGCCAGGATATGTGTTAGAACTTGACACGGCAGAAAAAGATCTCGCAATAGAATTTGCGATCTCTACCGTGTCAGAAATCAACTGGCCATTTTCTTCCACCAACGAGATAGAATGTGTGGAGTATAATCCCATGGCTTTCCGAACTTTGTTCCATAATTGTTTTGAGGAAATGGCAGATGTTATACTAGAGACATACTTTTGCCATGATTCTCTTTGGCTTTGACGACGTATACGGCGCGCATTGGCTTTTGCATATTTTAACTTAGTTAAATTTTCGGATGTGGGATACCTCCGAAATGTATCCCAGGCCTTTTTTCGCTTTTTGTGGGCAATTTTGCAGGCTTGATTCCACCACGGTTTCGGTAGTTTGGGTAATTTTGATGAGACAGGAATAGAAATGCGAGCAGCATCCATTATAACATTAGTGACAGATTCTACACATTGATCAATGTCATCTTGGTTCACCATCTCGTCTGACAAATCAGCAATTGATACAAACAAATCCCAATTCGCCGCCTCATATTTAAATCTAGGCAGGCGAGATACATGGGTTGTAGCACTCCCTGGAAATGTAACAAACAAGGGGAAATGATCACTGTGAAATGGATCATTTCCTACTTGAAACGTCAGGAGAGAAAACAGAGAGGGTGAACACAAGACAAGATCAATGGAATGGAAAGTCCTCGATGGGGCGTGGAAGTATGTTGGTTGCCCATTATTGAGTACACATAGATTTTGATCGTGTATCAATTTCTCAATTTGACTTCCACGACGATTTGTGTCTGGGCTTCCCCAAAGAGGATTGTGCCCATTAAAATCGCCACATAAGATATAAGGAACTGGAAGCTGGTCGCATAACCTGTCTAAATCTGCTTGATGGATAATATCATTAGGCGGTAGATAAATTGAGCACACTGTAACGAGAGATTTTACAGTGACTCTAACTGCGATAGCTTGCAGATTTGTTGTGAGACTCAGTGGGGTGAAGGGAGCGCTATTAGATATAAAAATAGCAACTCCACCACTGGCTCTATCTCCGCTAACGTAATCCTTTCTAAGGGGACTATAACCATTAACAAGAGAGCTCTGAGTTGGTTTTAACAGAGTTTCTTGTAGACAAAAGCAGATTGGATGGTATTCATCAATAATATTTTTAACGTCTACCGAGTTCTGGTGAAAACCGCGGCAATTCCACAAAAAGACACAGGCCATTATGGGAAGGTTATGGGGTTTGAGGGCTGCTTTATTGGTTTTGGTTTCGGAGCGAGATTACCTGGCGTCTCCATACCAGGCTCTACCTCCATATCAGCAGCATCAGAGGAGTCTGAAGGGATATTGTGTGATATGGGGGTTCTAACTTTTTTTGGTTTTTTAGCATTGGCGTTTTCTGTTAGTTCTTTTTTATTTTTAAGGGATTTATTGAGAGCTGTAAGAGGAGATACAACTTCAACAACATTATTTTTGTTATTTGTAGTTGTACCTTTGGAAAAAACAGGAGTGGGTGGAGTTTTAGTAGTAATTTGACGACTATTGCTAGTAGTTGGCTGATCTATTGAAATTTCGCATTGAATTGCGATTGAGGATGTGGATTTTTTAGTGGCGGCTGCATATGATAAGTTAGGTTTGGGCAAAGAGATTGAGACTTGCTTTTTGGCTTCCATGTAAGAAAGTTTCTGGGTTGTTCTCACAACCTGAATTTCTTTTTCTTCCTTCCACTTTGGGCAGATGCGAGAGTTGGCAGAATGCTCACCCTCGCAGTTTGTGCATTTAAGTGGAAGGGTGCAATTCTGGAAGGAATGGCCAGTATTGGAGCATCTAGAACAAGTCTCTACTCCTCTACATGTGTTAATAGAATGACCGAACCTTTGGCACTTAAAGCAGCGCAAAGGATTCGGTATATAGGGTCGGACTGGGCAATTAAGATACCCAGCTTTAATATTTGTTGGTAGATCAGGGGTATTAAAGGTAAGAATTAAATGCTTGGTTTGAATAATGGCGTCATCTCTTTTCATCGTGATCCTGTGAACGTTAGTCACGCCTTGCGATGAAAGCTCGGCTTCAATTTCCTTTTCAGGAACAGTCAGGAGATCAGATTCTGAGATGACACCTCTAGAGGAATTTAGACTATTGTGAGGTGATACAGAGATGGTTAAGTTTCCCATCTTAGTAGCTGAGAGTAAGTTTTTGGTTTGATTTGCTGATGTAGTTTCGATTAAATAGTCGCCAGATTTAAGTTTTTTGACTGATTTAGGATTTCCACAGATGCCTTGTAAACCTTTCTGAATAAAGAATGGAGACATGGTACCGAGAATATGGTCAGGGGAGGTAATCATAAGAAATTTTGCATTTTGTATAGTTTGAGATAAATTGTCAATAGAAGTTGTAGTAATAGTAACACTGGATGGGGTCGCCGGATACAAAGCCTCCGGCAGGGCATAGGTTTTAGGATCCATATGAGTTTAGGTGTTCATCCCGGTTCAGCCCCGCCCACCACCGAGCCCTACAAGGGGAGACAGTGCCACACTGCCACGGGGGTAAAACCGGGGTATAGTGCTACAGTTTCGAAGTGTGGATCCACAAGGGCACTCCTAGCTGCAGTACTAGCCCTTAAATGCCAAATAACAGTGGTGTCCAGCACGCCAGGGGAGAAATTCACATGGCGTACTGAACCACAGTGATATTAGGCGAGCCGGTTGACCAAAAGCGGGCTCACTCCTGGCCTCTCGTTTACGTCGAAGCATGGACCAAAGGGAACGCAACGACGTCTCTAGGAAACAAAACCCCGTCCTAAACGAGACGTCGCAGGATCCCCAGGACTCCACTTTCCTACGATACGAGTTACCGCACACGGCAAACGTGCAGGTCAGATAATCTGACAGAAACCAATATAAACTGTCAGAATTAATACAAAAAGTGAAACAACTAAATTGAACCCACGAAACAATACTGAAATATAAGTAAGGAAAACCCAACAATCATAAACAGATGAAAAACTGAACGATAGAACAAAATATAAAAACTAAAAATCGTGCACTTGGTAGGGCCTTCGCTAAAAAAGGAAAGAACGAAAAAAGCTAAGGCCCAGCTAGGGTACCTCGGGGTTGCCAAGCCCGTACTCGCAAGATGCGAGCCCCCTGAGGGGTAATGTTGAAAATGAAACTACACCCTATGAACTAAAGTCCCCCAGATACTTGATCATTACATCAGCCGAACATGTTCTTGGGAAAATGTCGCCTTTCTTGATCCATAAAGGAATTCAAGCAATAGGTGGCGAACCCAAAAATATAAAGAAGCTCAAGTCTGGTGATTTTTTAATTGAGACTAACAGCGATCCACAATCCCAAGCATTTCTCTCGGCAAAAACCCTTGGCTCTGTTTCAATTTGTGTTTCACCGCATAGAAGCCTAAACACCAGTAAGGGAGTTATTTCTGAATCGGATCTGCAATATGTAGACGAATCAGAAATACTTACTGGACTTTCTGACCAAGGTGTAATCCATGTGAAAAAAATAACAATAAAAAAAGGCAAAGACATAGTTACTACTAAACACATTGTACTCACCTTCAATAGACCTACCATACCTGAACATGTATTAGCTGGATATCTCAGATGTCCAGTCCGTCTCTATATTCCCAAGCCTCTCAGGTGCTTTAAGTGCCAGAGGTTTGGGCATACTACTGCTACTTGTCAACGAGATGAGACTTGTTCTTACTGTACATCCACTGACCCTCATCATGACTTCCTAAACTGTAAATCGCCACCAAAATGTTCCAATTGTGCAGGCCCGCACACATCTTTCTCAAGATCTTGCCCTCAATGGACACTTGAGAAAAATATCCAGGAACTGAAAACTACAAAAAATATATCTTACTTTGAAGCAAAAAACCTTGCATCCAATTCCTTACCAAAGTTAAAAATGTCATACGCATCAGCAGTGAAACCAGTTACAAAATCTATCGCAATTCAGACAATTCCTAATGAATCCCCCAAAGTTCCACCTAAACTAGTCTCCACGTCTACCCAAACAATAAATGTTAAAGAAGTGTTGAAATCATTTAAACCAACACCTAAAACTAATCCTCAAACTTTGAAGACGAATGTCAAAAATTTTGCAAGTTTCACGAAAAAAATGTCGACGCCAAAACCTGATTTCAAACCGAAAACTGTTAAAATTAATGCTTGTATTGTCCCCAAAACAGTCCACTCTCCTAAACCGAAGTTGAATCCTACCTCAAAATCAAAAACCCGAATTAATATCTGTAGAGATGCCGAAGACCCACCTAATGTAGATGTGATCATACAATGTGAAAAACCTCCAGTAGATTGCACAGAAATATTAGGACCCTTGCCAGAAATGGAAACAGATTCTGCCATGCGCCATCGGAAGTTTTGGCAGGACATGGGTATCGAATTTATTAATAATATGAAAAATGCTTGTCAAAGAATCGAAACAAAAGAAGACGATGACGTTTTACTGTACGATGCCAACGATTCTTTGGAGATGGATGTTGAGAAACCATCCTCTCCAAATGAAAGTTCCAAATCTTAACGATTCCTTATTCGTACTTTTTTATATAACTTTTTAAAATTGTATGAAAATTATGTTGCCTATTTTAACATGGGTATTTTAATTTTAATATACTTAAAACCACATGTTTTTTATTCTTATACCTATGTTTTAAAATCATGAAAACGTTAATAACAAATTCCATCATTTTCAATATATTTTAAATATCCATCATTAGTCATTTTAAAAATTTTACCCTGTATTTTATACTTGTCGTTTTATATATTTTGAAAGAAGCTGGTTAAAGAAAATATTTATTGAAATTATCTAGTGTTTGGCGCAGCTTGGCCATATTTGGCCCTTGTGCCATAAAACCCCACACAACCAACCAACCAACCCAGCTAGGGTACCTCGGGGTTGCCAAGCCCGTACTCACAAGATGTGAGCCCCCTGAGGGGCTCGCTCGTGGAAGAAAATGGCCAGTTGGTTACTGACACGGTAGATATCGCAAATTCTATTGCGAGAGCATTTTCTGCCGTGTCCAGTTCTACCACATATCCTGGCAATTTTCATCGCATAAAACAACGCGCAGAATCCCATGCTATTAATTTTTCTCCTGATAGAGATTCTGAGCTTGCCTATAATTGTTATTTCACAGAAAGGGAGTTGACACGATGTCTTCAGAAGACCCGGATGACAGCCCCGGGTCCTGATGGCATCACTTACATTATGCTAAAACATCTATCTAGTCACTCTCTGAGGAATTTATTGCTACTATACAATCGCATTTGGGTTGAACATGCTTTTCCTTTGGCTTGGCGACGTGCCATCGTTGTTCCTTTTCCAAAACCCGGAAAAGATTCTAAAGATCCCAATAACTATCGGCCAATTGCACTTACCAGCTGCCTGTGCAAGCTTTTAGAAAAGATGGTTAATTCTCGCCTTGTTCACATGTTAGAGACGACCAACGCTCTAACACCGTTCCAAAGCGGTTTTAGGGTCGGCCGCTCTACGGTAGATAACATCCTGAACCTCGAAACCCAAATACGCCATGCCTTTCTGCGCCGAAACCATCTCGTTGCTATTTTCTTCGATATGGAGAAGGCGTACGATCGGACATGGCGATATGGTATACTTAAAGATCTGTACTCTCTTGGATTTCGAGGACATCTACCGATGTTTATTAAGAACTTTTTGACATTGCGAGAATTCAGCGTCCGCATTGGTACTGCGTTTTCGGATTCTTTTATACAAGAAGAGGGTGTTCCTCAGGGTAGCGTGCTTAGCGTGACTCTATTCGCTATTAAGATCAACGATATCCTGAATCAGTTGCCTCCTTCTGTCCAGGGCAATTTATATGTGGATGACCTGAGCATTTTTTGCCAGGGAAAAGACATGCGATTTGTCGAGCGACAACTGCAAACGACAGTTTCACGTTTGACCAAGTGGAGCGCAGATAATGGTTTCAACTTCTCTGTTCAAAAGACCTCTTGTGTACACTTTTGCCGTCTGCGAAATCTGCATCCTGACCCAGACATTTTTCTGGGTGGTAATAGGATTGCAGTCGTAGACGAGGCAAGGTTTCTAGGAGTTATTTTCGACAAGAAGCTGACATTTTTGCCTCACATTAAGGACTTGCGGGTGTCGTGCATGAAAAAGCTCAATCTATTAAAAGTACTATCTAATACATTTTGGGGAGCAGAGCGATTCAGTATGCTGAATATCTATCGAGCTGTAATTCGCTCAAGATTGGACTATGGCTGTGCTGTTTATGGTTCAGCTCGTCCATCTGTGCTGCGTAAGCTCGATACGATACATCATTCAGCACTAAGAATCTGCTCTGGAGCTTTTCGCACATCACCCGTCGAAAGCCTCTATGTTGTGTGTAATGAATTGCCATTAGCCTCCACTCGTAGTCTGTTGTCTCTGCGACTTTATTATCGCATTTTGTCGCATCCAGATCATCCGTTACAAAATTTACTCTTGGACAGATCTAAGGATGTACTTTTCAGGAATCGCCCGTCCTGCATACCATCCTTTGGACTGCGAATAAGAGATACCCTGAGTGGCACTCCTCTCTGTTCTATGGAAGTTGCCGAACGCCCTCTTTTTGACAATATACCCTGGCTGACTAATAATATTTCAATCCTTCATTTGTTCGCTGAGCATAATAAATCAAATACTAGCCATATTGTTTATAATCAAATTTTTAATGAACATCGTCATAATTTTAATAGTTACACAGCCGTATATACAGATGGATCTAAATCCAGCGATCACGTCGGCTGCGCATTTGTATGCGAATCAAATACATTTAATTACTCATTACCATCTTTCATTTCCGCTTTTACTTCTGAATTTTTAGCAATTTATAAAGCCCTCAAATTTATTTCTCATCAGAGTGTTGGCAATTTTATTGTTTATACCGATTCCAAGAGTATATTGGAATCTGTCTCATCGGATACTTTTAACCACCCTCTTGCTTCTGATGTTTTAAATATTTATGACAAGCTTATCCGACGGGGCTATGGCGTCATACTTTGCTGGATTCCTGGGCATGTTGGCATAACTGGCAATGAACTGGCAGATCAAGCTGCCAAAAATGCCACATCCCAGCTCAATATCCGAATCCCTTATGACGACCTTCGCAATGTTCTGCGGGACCTTGTGCGGAACGAGTGGAGTGATGACTGGAAGTTACAAGCTAGTAATAAACTAGCCTCTGTATTTCCTACAGTCACGCTCCTACCGTCTTTGTCATCTCGACGGCTTGATGTCTTGCTAACTCGTCTCCGCATAGGTTCAAGAGCTACCCACAGGCATTTATTATTAAATGAAACCACCCCACCTTGTCATCATTGCCAACATCCTCTGACCATTTATCATATTTTAACTTCTTGTCCTCGTCTTCGAATTTTATATAATCGCTTTTTTAATACTTCATCGCCCCATTTGTCGTATTTATTGAATCATCCACATCATTCGTCACTATTTATCTTTTTAAACTACACGGGATTTTTACCTCTTCTTTGAATTTAATTTCTGTTTATATGTATTTCTTTTAGAATTTTAATTGGTTGAAATTACCTTGTGTTTGGCGCAGCTTGGCCATCTTTGGCTATTGTGCCAATAAACTCCAAATAACCAACCAACCAACCTGGCCTCTCGTTTACGTTGAAGCATGGACCAAAGGGACCGCAACGGCGTCACCAGGAAACTAAAACCCGTCCTGAAACGAGACGCCGCAGGATCCCCAGGACTCCACTTTCCCTCGATACGAGTCACCGCACACGGCAAACGTGCAGGTCAGACACTCTGACAAAAACAAGGAAGAAACAACGAACGAAAAGGTCAAAGTAAAAGAAGGGTCAATAAAATTAAATAAGCGAACTTAATTGAAATAAAGACATTTGGAAAAAAATGAAATTGAACGTATAAATAAAGAAAAATTCAACAAAAGGCAGTGCACAAGGTAGGGCCAAAGCAAAAAAAAAAAAAGGAAAGAACGAAAAATGCTAAGGCCCAGCTAGGGTACCTCGGGGTTGCTAAGCCCGTACTCACAAGTTGTGAGCCCCCTGAGGGGTGGAAAGACCTAGAAGACCACTTCAGACCTGATTCGAGAGCCCGAATCATCGGATTAACTGATGACTACTTCTCCTGTAAAATTTATCCAGAGGAAGACATTGGATTGTTTGGAGCCAGATTGAAGAAGATTTCTGCACAGCTTAAAGACGCTGGTAAACCCATACCAGCATGGTACCAATCATTTCAAGTTATCCGGTTCTTACCACCAGACTACAGTGGAATTGTGCAATCCATTTACAGATGGAAAGAAGACGAATTCGAGTTGGATAAGGTATTAAAAGAACTCGTAGCAGAAGAATCCCGACTCAAACAGAGTCATAAAGATCAAGAAGCTGTGGCTTACCAGACCGATAGAAGTCATCAGAAAAATAATCGACTGAAGACGTTCAAGACCCACAAAGAAGAAAATAATAGAGAAAACACCACCAGAGGAAGATCAAGGAAGCGTAATGACAAGAAAAGGAGATCGCCATCTACAAGCCAAGGCAGATATGAAACTAGCATGATTATTGAAGCCAACACCACAGAGAAGAGGGAAACAAGGAGTTGGATCTTCGATACGGCTGCAACGTCCCATTTTTGTTGCCAGAGGAGTCTCATGTCCAACTTCACACCGCTGAAGAATACAACCATGGCAGTGGCGATTGGCGGAGTCACCTGGCCGGTGGAAGGAAGAGGGAACGTTACACTTCAATTTAAGATAAAGGGTGAGTTAGAATTTATTCATCTTAGTAACGTATTCTACTCTCCTGAACTGAGAAAAAATTTAATTTCCGGAACTCTAATAGATAAAGCTGGTCATTCTTTTATAGGGAAAAACAACATTTTAACTGTGTATCACAAAGACGGTCGAATCTTATTTGATGCCAAAAGGCATAACGGCCTGTATTATGTGAACCCTATATATCCTAGATCTTTAAATGTTTCAAATCTAAATATTTCATCAAATGTTTCAAATCTAAATATCTCATCAAATGTTGAAAATGTTTCTTCAAATGTTACAAATTATAACAGCAATTTTTCAACTTCTACTTATCCTGTTAAAGAAAGAGGGGACGTTTTTAATAGGGTTGAGGGATTTCTAGATTCAAAAATTGTAATTGTTAGAACTGACAATAGGTTGGATTTTTATGACGAGAGTCGCAGTGGAGCAGCGCTGGGGCCCCATGGAAAGGTAATCCGTATTTTAACTGACAATGGGTTGGACTTTTATTCAAATGACTCTAGTTTAAGTGTAAAAACCGAAATTAACAATGATGAGGAATCAAGCGAACAAATTTTTACCAAATCAAGGGATCCTGTTAAGGATTTAAATGAACAAAAGCCATATGTACCCTTTTGGTCTAGGGAAACAGTTCCCAGAACAGACGGTACAAAAAATGACATTTATTATTATGTTAAAGGTTCAAAATCCAGATTACGCTCATTTAATGATGTGAAAAAATATTGTCAGGCAAATGAAATTCCTTACGATAAAAGTAAATTTGGTTTCAATGGAAGTAATACTTTTTCGGGAGATGTTAATTTAGAAGAGTCAAATTCAACTAGCGCACGGCTAGAAATTATCATTCCTACTTGTTTTAAAAGTGCAGTCGAAACCCCTAACAGTAAGATAATAGGTTACCGATGGGTCTACACGATTAAACAAAATGAACACGGTAACGTTGTTGGGTACAAGGCAAGTTTAGTCGCCAAGGGTTTTCGACAAATTAAAGGTGTAAATTGTGACGAAGTATTTAGTCTAGTTGTCAACTTTTCTGTAATTCGAATGTGTTTCTACATTTTGGTGTGCAGGCTTAATTGGTCACATTGTCAGTTGAACATTAGGTGTGCATACCTTTATGCTTCTTTAGATGAATACATTCTTATGTCACAAACACAAGGTTTTGAGGATCCTGATAAACCTAATCATGTGTGTAAACTGAACAGAGCCATTTATGGTCTCCGTCAATCAAGTAGGGCATGGGTTTTTGAAATCCATAATGTTTTAATAAACTTAAAATTTAATAAACTTGAGTGGACGAATTGTGTATATACGTATAATTATATGGTCTTATTGCTGTGTGTTGATGATATTGTGTTATTTGCTAAAAATGAGAAATTAATTAACACCATGTGTGACATGTTGGGCAAACAATTTGACCTGAGAGTTTATGGTAGAACTCGTAAGTTACTTGGTGTTGAATTTGAGCAAAATGGTCAAAGCCTATTTATTCATCAAACAACATACATGGATAGGATTTCAGAAATGTATAAATTTCCAGTAACTTCTCTACCTATTGGAGTTGGTACAATTCTGTCTAAATCACAATGTCCTGATTCAAATAAAGAAGTTTCAATGATGTCTAATCTACCCTATCGAAACATTTTGGGATGCATTTCATTTATTGCAGGTAGAACAAGACCTGATCTGTGTTTTGCTATTAATATTTTATCCCAGTTTCAATCTAATCCTAGAATAATTCACTGGAATATTCTTCTAAAGTTATTAGGATATCTGATCTATACTAAGGATTATAAGTTAAATATTTCTCGGGTAAATAATTTAGATATCAAATGTTTTAGCGATGCAGATTTTGCTGTAAATAGAGATGATAGAATTTCAATTGGGGGACTAATTTTGTTTATAGACGATTCATCAATGGCGTACCTTTAAGCAATATTGTGTAAGTCTATATACATTTAAAGCTGAATATGTGTCACTAACCAAGGCTGCAAACGAGTTAATATGGGTAATACGCATATTAAATGAATTCAAAAATTATAATGTATTGAATGTCAATTTTAAAAGTAGTTTAAATTGTGATAACCAAGCAGCAATTAGTTTCTCCAAATCAACTATTAAAAATCAGAGCACCAAACACATCGATGTAAAATTTCAATTTATAAGAAATTTAGTAAAGGACAATCTCTTTAATTTAGAATATGTCAACACAAAATTGAATCTTGCAGATTTATTTACTAAGCCCTTGCCAAAAGTTGGTTTGAAGGCACTTGTAGATCGTATTTTTGTGTAATGTAAATTTTTTGACATTATTCTAATTTGAAATTTCTTATTCTCTTTTCATGTCTGACGGGCTGTCTGCGGTCATGGAGTCGGTCATCAAAGCCTGATGTATCAAGAATACAGGAGCATTCAGTTAATTTTTCTGTGCATCCAAGTTTGAATAATCAGGACCTATTTTTAGTTCACCATGACGGCAGACAACCAAGTCAAGAATTTTTTTTTCTACTCGTTATTATAGTGAAGACTCTTTCAGATGTTTTTCTTTGAGTGGAATTTATATATATATATATTTTTAACAAAGTGTGTTGAAAAATGTTTTGCATATTGAACTGAAACACATACAAGGTAATTTTTTTTTGAAAGTTTTTATTAGGCTTGTAATGTTTTTTGGCTTATTAGTTTTTCTCACGTTGGTCTTTGCACTTTCATGAAATTTGGCGGGCCATTGTTAGGAAATGTCTTGTTTAAAATTAATACTTACAGCATTTCCAGTATTTAAATTTCCCTCTTTTGATCGTGAGATAGCCTGGTTTAAAAAACGTAAACATTACTCACCTCCGATCAGTTCGCTTCCTTTTTACCTTCAGTATTTCGAACTGATTTGGAATGTATCTTTAGTAATTATATATCAATCTTTATATTAATTACTTTTCGGTCACGTTTAAATTAACTTTCTTGGAAATACTTTATTACCAGTCAACCGCGTAATTTTTCCGGCGTTATTTGTTTTATGTATGTTTTCAGTGCAATATGCAAATTCACGTATAATTGAATTTGCTGTATCTTTCGATGTATATGCAAATCTTTTCTTTTGATAAGATGAAGGCATTCGCCTGAAATGTGTTCTTCTATTCTTTCTGATGCTGATGCGATATTGTTCTAACGCTCTTGGGAGCATGTGTGTTTTTCGTAAGAAATAAATGTTTTTCGTAGCTTTTATAAAGGACTTGAATTTGTCAATATATTCTCAATTACTTACGACTCTTAATTTTAAGTTTAAGTATTCTAAGTTCACTCTGCTAAAACGTTTTTCATAATTATCAGTAGGTTACGGATTTTTAAATTAAGACTTAACTTATTAAACCTCAACCTCACAAGATTTGCGGCAGTTGCGTCAAACAACTACATTTACGGTGCCTCTGACCGGGGATGTCTCGGCGTCCCCAATCTCGAAGCAGAAAAAGACGTGTTCAACATCGACTTGGCCTTCAAACTTCTTACGTCTTCTGATGACAAGGTCCG
This sequence comes from Troglohyphantes excavatus, assembly GCA_963932185.1. Classification (NCBI taxonomy): domain Eukaryota; kingdom Metazoa; phylum Arthropoda; class Arachnida; order Araneae; family Linyphiidae; genus Troglohyphantes; species Troglohyphantes excavatus. The sequence continues at coordinate 897,743 of OZ010678.1, read as the reverse complement.
ACTCCTCGCTTGGAGAGATGTTATCGAGGCGACCAGGAAGCGCATACAGACCCTTGAGGACTCACCCGAAGTCACCACAAGACACATCGAGGCGTACCTTTCGGGTTCCCAAGAAGGCAACCTCGCCGTCACATCCAGCCCGGGCACCACCATCTGGTCGGCAGCAAAAGAGGCCTCTCGCCACCTCGGACTCTCCTGGCGATGCCCCGAATTCGGAGTGATCAACGCCCACCTCCAAGAAGTCGAACTCACAGGCGCTGACCGAAGGGCTGTCCAGCGCAAGGTGAAAACCAACCTCCGAAACTCCAGGACAGACGAACTTGTTGCGTACCCCAGCCAAGGAGCAGCGATTGAGTGCTGTGCTGCCAACAAAACCGGAAACCATTTCATAAAAACCGGTGAGTACATCAGATTCACTGATTGGCGCTTCGTGCATCAAGCCAGACTCAATCTCTGTGGCCTTCGTGGACAAAGAAGGAACGACAACAGCGAAGTCCCTGACAAGACCTGCAGGCGCTGTGGAGCCCCCAATGAGAGCCTCCTTCATGTACTCTCCAATTGTAAGAGGTTTCTACAAGTTCGCACAAAGAGACACGACTCCATTGTCAAGCGAGTCCTGAAGGCCCGGCGCGCGGGATGGCAGGTCTTGGGCGAGAACCAATCCATTGATGGATCCCTGCTCCGCCCTGACATCGTCCTCATCAACGGGAACCATGCCCTCGTCCTCGACATTGCCGTCCCGTACGAGAATCGCCTCCAGGCCTTTGAACGTACAAGAAGGGAAAAAGAACAGAAATACGCACAAGTTGTCGCCGCCTCAAGCAACGATTCACCCATGTTGAATTCGGGGCTATCGTTGTCGGAGCTCTTGGCTCCTGGGACTCAGCCAATGACAAAGTCCTTCGTCGATTCACCAACAAAAATACACACAGAAAATGAAGAAACTAATTTGTGCCGACGCGTTGAAATTCTCGACGGACATCTTCCACCTCCACACGCGTGGCAGAGCCCCACAGCTAACTGCTTCCGACACCATCCCACAAAACTCTACACTTCGCAATGACGGTGCCCTCACCTCAAGTGTCGCCCAAGACACTAATTCCGATCGGCCTCCCACTCCAATCACGTCTTCTCGACCAAAAACACTTACACAAGTCAGAGATCTCGTGAAAAACTTTCGCCGTTCCTCGGACAAAAACACTAAATGAAGCCTGAAGACCTCGCCAAAACTTCAAACCTTCCGTCGAGACTCTAAGTGCTCTCCCCTTTTTTTTTTCATTCATCTTAACTTAATTACTTTACTTTCTTAACTTAACTTTACTCTTAAACTCCAACGAAATTTGTTTGTTTTTCATTCTCAAATCAACCAATTGTAAATATGAAACCTCTTATGTCAAGAGTCACCTGAATTCCTCTTCTGCGCAAGAGATGTAAATAGGAAAATTGTCAAATCGTCATAAGCTGTAACCTGTTATCCGTTAATAAAATCTGTAGTGCCTCAAAGAACCCCCGCTGATCTCAACGAGAAGAGGAAACACACTTCACGTGTCGTTCCCAGTACTCCGGACTATGATTTGCTCAGAAAAGAAATGCAATTTCCGTCACACGTCAAGCAGATGGTCCGATCTGGCCAGCACCATGAAGTCTCACCTCTACTTTTCCCACGAGATCAAAATCTCAAGCACCATAAACTGGTGCAGGACATGCCGGGGAATCGTCAAGGGAAAAGTGGCCAACCACAAGTGCTTCGCGAACTGCTCACCAATGCTGCCCAGTCCGACCAAGTTGTACACTAACGCACCAGCTTCCACCTCTCCCAGGGCCGGTCAAACGCTCGCACCACCGCCACCTGACTTCGAAACGCCAAACAGATTTGGACCACTGGCCCATAACCACAAAGACCAAAAGAGAAGAAGAGCGGCAAGAGCAACAGACGCAGCCACAACCCTCTTCAAAAGTGGCGGTGAAAGCAGTAAAACATGCACCGAACCACTCAGGCGGCAACAACCTCACAACGCCCGGAATACTGCGAGTCACAGGGATGGCCCTGCACAGGAAGCCAAGAATGTGAAAACAACACTCCCACCAACCACAAGCCCACTGCTCACCCAGTCCAGCCCATCTTCCGTCTCGAACACCCAAGAGGGATGGACACTCTTCTTTTCATTCCCTGCCACAAGAGCGATGAAGTGTCCCATACAGGGATGCCCTGTGCAACTCAAAAACTCCATCTGGACGGGCCTCTTCGCTGACATACAGATCCACATGGTTGGTTGGTTGTGTGGGGTTTTATGGCACAAGGGCCAAGCTGCGCCAAAGACAAGGTATTTCAAACCAACATTAAATTCTAAAATACACATAAACAAAATTAAATTTCAAAGTTGAGGTAAAAATCCTGTGTAATTTAAAAAGATAAATAGTGATGGATGACGTGGATGATTCAATAAATAGGCCAATGTGGGATATGATGTATTAAAAAAGCGATTATATACAATTCTAAGACGAGGACAAGAAGTTAAAATATGATGAATAGTGAGAGATTGTTGGCAATGATGACACGGTGGGGTGGTTTCATTTAGGAGCAAGTGCTTATGTGTTGCTCTCGAATGACCTATGCGGAGACGAGTCAGAAGAACGTCAAGCCGTCTTGATGGTAAAGACGGTAGGAGCGAGATTGTAGGAAACACAGAGGCCAGCTTGTTATTTGTTTGTAATTTCCAATCTTCTCTCCAATCGTTCCGCACAAAATCCCGCAAAACATTTCGAAGGTCATCATATGGGATTCGGATTTCTAACTGGGATGTGGCATTTTTGGCAGCATGGTCGGCCAGTTCATTACCATTTATACCAACATGCCCAGGAATCCAACAAAAATTGATGTTATAACCCCGCCGGATGAGTCTATTATGGACAATTAAAACATCAGTTGCAAGTGGATGGTTTAAAGCATCTGATGAGAGAGATTCTAAAATACTTTTTGAGTCTGTATAGATTATAAAATTGCCAACATTTTGATGTGAAATATATTTAAGAGCTTTGTACACGGCTAAAAATTCAGAAGTAAAAACAGAAATAAAATGTGGTAACGAGTAACTAAAGGTTTCTGAACCGCATACAAACGCGCAGCCAACATGATCATTGGATTTTGATCCATCTGTATATACGGCTGTGTGAGAATTAAAATAATGACGATGATGTTTAAAAATTTGGTTATATACAAACGGACAAGTGCTGAATTTATTGTACACAGAGAACAAATTTAAAATTGAGAAAATGGAAGACCTCCAGGGTATGTTAGAAAACAGAGGACGTTCTGCAACTTCTATTGAAAGAAGAGGCGAGCCACTCAGGGTATTTTGAATTCGCAGTCCAAAGGATGGTATGCAGGACGGGCGATTCCTGAAATGTATATCCTTAGATCTGTCCAAAAGTAAATTTTGTAAGGGATGATCTGGATGGGACAAAATACGATAGTAAAGTCGTAAAGACAACAAACTACGAGTGGAGGCTAATGGCAATTCATTGCACACAACGTAAAGGCTTTCGACTGGTGAAGTGCGAAAAGCTCCCGAGCAGATTCTTAGTGCTGAATGGTGAATCGTATCGAGCTTACGCAGCACAGATGGACGGGCTGAACCATAAACAGCACAGCCATAGTCCAATCTGGAGCGAATTACAGCTCGATAGATATTCAGCATAGTGAATCGCTCTGCTCCCCAAGATGTATTTGAAAGAACCTTTAGAAGATTTAGCTTTTTCATACACGACACCCGCAAGTCCTTAATGTGTGGCAAAAATGTCAACTTCTTGTCAAAAATAACACCTAGAAACCTTGCTTCGTCTACTACTGCAATCTTACTTCCACCCAGAAGAATGTCTGGGTCAGGATGCAGATTTCGTAGACGGCAAAAGTGAACACAGGATGTCTTCTGAACAGAGAAGTTAAATCCATTTTCCGCGCTCCACTTCGTCAACCGTGAAACGGTTGTTTGCAGTTGCCTCTCGATAAATCGTATGTCCTTTCCCTGGCAAAAAAAGCTCAGGTCATCCACATATAAATTGCACTGAACAGACGGAGGTAACTCGTTCAAGATATTATTGATCTTAACAGCGAAAAGAGTCACGCTGAGCACACTACCCTGAGGAACACCCTCTTCTTGGGTAAAAGTATCCGAAAAGGCAGAGCCAATGCGCACACGGATTTCTCGCAATGCCAAAAAGTTCTTAACAAATATCGGTAGATGTCCTCGAAATCCAAGAGAGTACAGATCTTTAAGTATACCATAACGCCATGTCCGATCGTACGCCTTCTCCATATCGAAGAAAATAGCCACGAGATGGTTTCGGCGCAGAAAGGCATGGCGTACTTGAGTTTCGAGGTACAGGATATTGTCTACCGTAGAGCGGCCGACCCTAAAACCGCTTTGGAACAGTGTTAGAGCGTTGGTCGTCTCCAACTTGTGAACAAGGCGAGAATTTACCATTTTTTCTAAAAGCTTGCACATGCAGCTGGTAAGTGCAATTGGCCGATAGTTATTTGGATCTTTTGCATCTTTTCCTGGTTTAGGAAAAGGAATAACTATGGCCCGTCGCCAAGCCAAAGGAAAAGCATGTTCTTGCCATATGCGATTATACAGTCGCAGTAAATTCCTCAAAGAGTGACTAGAAAGATGTTTCAACATAATATACGTGATGCCATCAGGACCTGGTGCTGTCATCCTGGTCTTCTGAAGGCATCGTGTCAACTCCCTTTCAGTAAATATGCAATTATAGGCAAGTTCGGTATCTCTGTCAGGAGAAAAATTAATAGCATGGGATTCTGCGCGTTGTTTTATACACTGAAAATTGCCAGGATATGTGTTAGAACTTGACACGGCAGAAAATGATCTCGCAATAGAATTTGCGATTTCTACCGTGTCAGAAATCAACTGGCCATTTTCTTCCACGAGCGAGATGGAATGTGTGGGGTATAATCCCATGGCTTTCCGAACTTTGTTCCATAATTGTATTGAGGAAATGGTAGATGTTATACCAGAGACATACTTTTGCCATGATTCTCTTTGGCTTTGACGACGTATACGGCGCGCATTGGCTTTAGCAAATTTGAACTTAATTAGGTTTTCGGATGTGGGATACCTCCGAAATGTATCCCAGGCCTTTTTTCTCTTTTTGTGGGCAATCTTGCACGCTTGGTTCCACCACGGTTTCGGTAACTTTGGTAATTTTGATGACACAGGAATAGAAATGCGAGCAGCATCCATTATAACAGTAGTGACAGATTCTACACATTGATCAATGCCATCCTGATTCACCATCTCGTCCGACAAATCGGCAATTGATGCAAACAGATCCCAATTCGCCGCCTCAAATTTAAAACGAGGTGGGCGAGATACATGGGCTGAAGCACTCCTCGGAAATGTAACAAACAAGGGGAAATGATCGCTGTGAAATGGATCACTTCCCACATGAAATGTCAGAGGAGAAAACAGAGATGGTGAACACAGGACAAGATCAATGGAATGGAAAGTCCTCGATGGGGCATGGAAGTAAGTTGATTGCCCATTATTAAGAATACAAAGATTGTAGTCATTAATCAACTTTTCAATTTGGCTTCCACGACGATTTGTGTCTGGGCTTCCCCAAAGAGGGTTGTGCCCATTAAAATCGCCACATACGATATAAGGAGCCGGAAGCTGGTCGCATAACCCGTCTAGATCTGCTTGATGGATAATCTCATTAGGCGGTAGATAAATTGAGCACACTGTAGCGAGAGATTTTACAGTGACTCTCACTGCGATGGCTTGCAGATTTGTTGCGAGATTCAGTGGGGTGAAAGGAGCGCTATTGGATATAAATATAGCAACTCCACCACTGGCTCTATCTCCGCTAATGTAATCCTTTCTCAAGGGAGTGTACCCCTTAACAAGAGAGCTTTGGGAAGGTTTGAGTAAAGTCTCTTGTAGGCAGAAGCAGATTGGTAGGTGTTCATCGACAAGATGTTTTATGTCAACCGAGTTGTGGTGAAAACCGCGGCAATTCCACGAAAAGACACAGGCCATTATGGGAAAGTTATTGGATTTGAAGGCTGTTTCGGAGGTTTTGTTTTTGGAAGGAGATTATTTGGAGCCTCCATTCCAGGCTCAACTTCCAAATCAGCAGCATCCGAAGAGTCGGATGGGATGTTGTGAGATATGGATGGTCTTTGTTTAAGTTTTTGTTTTTTGTTTGCGTTTTTTTCAGCTAGTTCTTTTTTGTTTTTTAACGATTTAGCAAGGGCCGTGAGGGGAGAGATAACTTCAACTGCAGTTTTTTGGGTGTTTGTAGATTTAGTGCCTTTTGAGGCCAGTGGGATATTTGAAACATTACTTTTACTTTGAGAGCTATTGCTAGTAGAGGGCTGTTCTATTGACAAATCGCATTGAATAGCGATGGAGGATGTAGTTTTTTTTGTGGCAGCTGCATAAGATAGATTAGGTGTTGGAAGCCTGTTTGAGATAAGTTTTCTGGCATCCGCGTAGGAAAGTTTTTGGGTGGCGCGGATAGTTTGAATTTCCTCTTTCCATTTAGGACAACCTCTAAAGTTGGCAGAGTGGTCGCCATTGCAATTAATGCATTTAAATGGAAGTTCGCAAGAGGAAAAGGAGTGGCCAGTTGCGGAACATCTCGAACATGCTTCAGGTGAACGGCATGTTGTTGTTGAGTGCCCGAACCTCTGACAGTTGAAGCACCTCAGAGGATTCGGGATATAGGGTCTAATCGGGCAGTTTAGATAACCTGCAGTTATGTATTTTGGTAAGTCAGGGCTATTGAATGAGAGAATTAGATGTTTTGTGTTGATTATCTCTTCCCCTCGTTTTAATGTAATTCTTCGTACCTGGGTGACATTTTGATCTTTTAGTTCATCGAGGATTTCCTGTTCAGATACATTTATTAGGTCATTTTCAGAAATGACTCCTCGGCTAGAATTAAGGCTATTGTGGGGTGTGATAGTTATTGGTATGTTATTAATTGTTTTGCCGGCAAGGAAGGATTTGGATTGGAGTGGAGTACAGGTTTCAATTAAAAGGTCACCGGAACGAAGTTTCTTGACACTTTTCGGATTGCCTCCAATACCGAGAAGGCCCTTTTGAATAACGAAAAGAGAGGCTCTTGATAATTGTCCAGATGTGGAACTAACTATGAGAAACTTAGGGTACAAAGCAAAGGATTGACCATTCATATTTGTTGTAATCGTAGCACTTGATGGGGTCGCCGGATACAAAGCCTCCGGCAGGGCATGGGTTTTAGGATCCATATGAGTTTAGGTGTTCATCCCGGTTCAGCCCCGCCCACCACCGAGCCCTACAAGGGGAGACAGTGCCACACTGCCACGGGGGTAAAACCGGGGATAATTCTACAGTTTCAGAGTGTGGATCCACGAGGGCACTCCTAGCTGCAGTACTAGCCCTTAAATGCCAAAAACCAATAGTGTCCAGCACGTCAGGGGAGAAATTCACCTGGCGTACTGAACCACAGTGATATTAGGCGAGCCGGTTGACCAAAAGCGGGCTCACTCCTGGCCTCTCGTTTACGTCGAAGCATGGACCAAAGGGAACGCAACGACGTCTCTAGGAAACTAAACCCCGTCCTAAACGAGACGTCGCAGGATCCCCAGGACTCCACTTTCCTACGATACGAGTTACCGCACACGGCAAACATGCAGGTCAGATAATCTGACAGAAAACCAATAAAAACTGTCGGAATTTATAAGATAAGCGAAACAACATAATTGAAATCACGAAACAATACTTAAATATAAATAAGGAAAACCCAACAATCATAAACAGATGAAAAACTCAACGATAGAACAAAATATAAAAACTAAAAATCGTGCACTTGGTAGGGCCTTCGCTAAAAAGGAAAGAACGAAAAAAGCTAAGGCCCAGCTAGGGTACCTCGGGGTTGCCAAGCCCGTACTCGCAAGATGCGAGCCCCCTGAGGGGACAGACCCACATGGAAAAATCCCACAAAAAATGGATCAATGCAGTGGTGCTAAAATGCAGGATATGCGGAGAATCTATCGAGCGACCGGTTGCGGCGCACAACTGCATTGCAGACGGAAACACTTACACCCCCACACCGCTGAGTGAAAAGAGTAACAAGACCCCTCCAATTTCAAAACAAATCAGGAAGGCACAAAATTTTATTGTGCACAGCGTACCACGGCTTTGGTGGTTTAGGATGATGAAAAAAAACAAAATATAGATGAACATAGTGGCTTATATAGCGAGCGGAAATGCAGGAATATTCTGATGTTGCGGACCTGGCTTCCGGTTGGTGCGGTCCTGGTGCTCGAACACTATACGTTCACTGAACGCCCCTTGGAAAGCCTCAACCAAGGGTGGAAAACTTCCTCCCTCTTCGCGTTTTCTTCAAGACGAACCGATCACTTAATCCCAAGCCAACGAAGACTAGCCGGTTGGTGCACACTGGACCATTGCGCACCTCCCGTTTACCTGAAGCCGAGGCCAAAGCAATGTGTTGGGTCGGTGTATCGTCCCTCAATTACCAGGACTCCCATTTCCAAGGACACGGGTCTCCACGCACGGCAAACACGTGGGTGATATAATCCCCAAGAGGAGTTCACAGCAACAGAGCGGCCAAAACTTCTCAAGGGGAGCCCTCACCTCCAAAAAGGCTACCACAACGAGGGAGGAAGAAAAAAGCGAAAAGCAAGTGGAAAGGGGAGAGGAAAGAGAAATAAGAACAGAACACTAGGGCACCCCGGGGTTGTGAAGCCCGTGTTTACTTAAAGAAAGTAAACCCCCTGAGGGGCCTTCGCCGATGATCTCTTTCTACTGGCCCACTCCCAACAGGAACTCCAGGACATGCTGGATGCTCTGCCAGATCTTACAACCCGCCTTGGCCTGGAAATCAACCCCACCAAGTGCTGCACCATCCACCTGTCCGGGAGGACTCCACGTGGAATCCGCCCGACTCAATTCGTGCTGGGCGGACTGAACATCGAAACCATCCTTGACCATGTTCCCGCCTCTTTTCTTGGATCTAACATCGGTTTCCAACTCCTACAGAACACCCTTGATATTGCCACTCTCCTCAGCCTGGGGAAGAAAATCGGCGAATCATGCCTTGCCCCATGGCAAAGAGAGGACGCCCTCAAGTCGTTCTTCTTTCCCTCTTTCAACTTTACCATGCGGGCGAATGCCTTCTCCAAGGCCCAGCTGAGGAGAGTTGATAACGAATTAAGAAAATTTCTCAAGCGCACCCTTAACCTTGTCGGCAACGCGGCCATGGCCTCCGGCGACTACTTGTACGGGGCCACGGAGAGGGGTTGCTTCGGGATCCCCAACCTCGAAGATGAGAAAGATGTGGTAAACGTTGACTCGGCGTTTAAGCTACTCACATCGTCAGACGACAAAATCCGTCATCTGGCATGGTCTGACCTCATCGAGACCACACGCATTCGCATACAATCAATCGACAAATGCCCCGAAGTCTCGCCCTCCCACATCGAAGCCTTCCTCTCGGGATCCACCGATGGAAACTTTCCAAAAACTACCAGCCCGGGGACGACAGTTTGGTCCACCGCTAGAGAAGCCTCTCGCCACCTCGGCTTATCCTGGCGATGTACAGAGATCGGCGTCATCACCGCCAGCCGCCAGGACCTGGATCTCTCGGGAGCAGACCGCAGACTCGTGCAGCGGAAAATAAAAACCCAAATGAGGAACAAGCGCTCCGATGACCTGGTCGGCTACCCCTGTCAAGGCGCAGTAATGGAGTGCTGCGCTGCGGACCGGACAGGGAATCACTTCTTGCGCACTGGAGAATTCATCCGGTTCGCAGACTGGAGGTTTGTCTACCAGGCCCGCCTCAACCTCTGCGGTCTACGGGGCCAACGAAGAGGCGCATCGACCTCCGCTGAAGACAGGACATGCCGCAGATGTGGCGCTGCAAATGAGAGCCTGATGCACGTCCTGTCACTTTGCAAACCACTCATGCACATGTGTACCCAGCGACACAATGCAGCTCGCCTCATTAGAGCCAGGAGAACTGGATGGAATATCCTCGGCGAGAATCAAGTTGTTGACGATTCCACCCTCCGTCCAGACGTTGTCCTAATTAAAGGCAACCATGCACTGGTTATCGATGTGGCCATTCCTTTTGAAAACCGCCTCCAAGCTTTTCACCGCACCATGGAGATCAAAACACGCAAGTACGCCCCTGTGGTGGAGAACCTCCGGCAGAAGTTTGCATCTGTGGAATTTGGAGCAATCATTGTCGGAGCGCTTGGATCATGGGATGCCAATAACGACAAAGTGTTGCGAAAGTTCACTAATAGAAACTATACAAAAAAGATGAAAAAGTTGATGTGCGCGGACGCCCTGCGTCACTCAACAAACATCTTTCACATGCACACCAGAGGCCAGGCCCCACAAGAGCCTCCGCCTTCGTCGTTTCCCACTCCTTCCGCCACAACAGACGTGTTTGACTGCGACTCCCTCCCACCTCAACCCAACTCTCGGGAGCCCACTCCATCCACCTCCACATCAAACATGCGCGCACTGATCAAAAACTCTCGCGCTTCCTCGAGCAAATCCAAAACTCTGATGAAACAACCATCTTCATCTCACAAAAAATAATTAAAAAAAACTCAACACACTGAACATTCTCTTGGTGTCTGAAGTATCTGTCCACGCCCAAGAAGATTGCTGTAAATTTTGTTTGTCATCTTTTCATCTGTCCGTCCGCAACTCTTTTAAATTTTTCATTTCATTTCATCCTTCTCCTGCGTGAGATCAGCTTACAAGTTTCTGTGCAAGAAACCAATCATCTTTTGTCATCCTAAAAAATTGTAACCTCCCATTCGGTATCACTCAATAAAGTATGTTCTTATCAGCTTGAGTTATCGCGATATAGAGCACGATATTTTAGCTTAATCCCAGGCCAAGGGGCGTTTCGCTGATCAAAGCACACTTTATGTGCGCTCGATCGGAGTCCGCCAAGCATAATTTAGAAAGTTGACTTGCACATAATTTTTTAGTCCTTTTTTAGATTCTCGGTGCTGACGGACGATCTTTGCTGCTGCCGTGGATGGTAAGGCCTCTCATTGCTGGTTCCCGGTGGAGTTCTTATCTGCGTTGAGGAGTCTCTTGACCAGGTAGTATGTCATCGAAAGAGAAGCTGGTTGAGACTCCGCTTTCGGGTGTTGGCTCTCCTTCTCATATTAAAAGACATAACATATTAAAAGAAATATATTTAATAGCACTGGAAAAAATGATTTGTTATGCCTCTGAATCATGGTACCGAAATCAAGTAAGAATCAATAACAAACTCAACCAAATCCAAAGAGTGTCATTAATCACTATCACTAAGGCATACAGGACAGTGTCAAATGAAGCACTGTCGGTACTAGCAGGCATCCCACCTCTGGACATCAAAGTGAGAGAAAACAAGAAAATCTACGACACAATCAAATTGGGCAAACAATACAATAATCATAATGGATTAATAAGAAGCGAACAGATTCAGCGGAAAACTAAAATCCACACTATACCTTGGGAAAGGAAAAGACCGACATGAAATATATGGGAAAAAGACAAAATGACGAAATATGAAAAAGAAGATCTAAACATCTATACCGACGGTTCGAAATTAAACGAACAGGTTGGAAGTGGGATAGTTTATACAAAACAAAAGAGAATAATCGACCACCAAAGATGTAGACTATCTAATATAACGAGTGTATACGTTGCAGAATTAATTGCAATAAAAATATGTTTGAACACTATAAAAAATCATTACCAAAACGAAAAGAAGATAAACATAATCTCAGACTCGATGTCAGCTATTCAAAAAATCTGCAGCTTTGACACAGATGATCGAGTTGTAAACGATATAAGGAAAGACATAATGGACATAAAGAAAGATAAGAAACAAATCCTCAACTTATTCTGGACAAAGGCGCACGTGAATGAATGGGGTAACGAGGAAGCAGACTACCACGCAAAAGAAGCCACCAAAAGAACAAAAGTGGACATTAAAACTAACTACAGCATAGAACAAGTCAAGGCAATGGCAAAGAGAGAGATATTATATCTATGGCAAGAAAGATGGGACAGAACCATAAAGGGGAGACCATTATACAGACTGATACCAAAAATTAGTGAACACACAAAAGAATACCAAACAAACTTCTATACTGTTCAGCTGCTAACAGGGCATGGAGCTTTTCCAACGTACCAATACAGATTCTTCAATAAAAATAAAAACTGCATATGTGGACAAAAAGGTACACGAAAACATATCCTCTTCAAATGCACAGAATATGAAGACGAGAGAAAGAAATATATAAAGGAAAAGAACTCAATACTAACCACCCTCAAGGAACCCGGCCAACTCCAGGGAGTTTTAAACATAATGAGCCGGCAGCTCGAGAGGGTGATGAACCCCCGGCCAGTCTGAAGCTGGGTACTTCAGCGTTTGTTGCTTTGAAGATTTTGTGGGCGGCAGGCTAACGGCCCCAGTTTAGTCGCCGTCAGCTATGATTTCATTCACGACTTGTTGAATTGTAAATATGTTAAATGATTCAAATGTTCTCTTGTCTAATGTTATGGACAGATTTTATTGTACGGTGTCAAACTAATGTAAAATATGAAAATGATTGTAAATGCAATATGCATAAACATTTAAATGCAAAGACAATGTAATATAATGAAATAAATAAATGAAAGAAAAAGAAATGAAATCTTACAGTCAGAGGTCAAAATTGAAATAGATAACAGATATTATTTAAAGTAAATTAACTCGTGCTGGGCAGCGGTTGCTGTCGCGGCGACAAAAGGGTTCCCGGTCCACATCACACTCTGTATGCCTCATAGGATTGCAGTCGTAGACGAGGCAAGGTTTCTAGGAGTTATTTTTGACAAGAAGCTGATATTTTTGCCTCACATTAAGGACTTGCGGGTGTCGTGCATGAAAAAGCTCAATCTATTAAAAGTACTATCTAATACATTTTGGGGAGCAGAGCGATTCACTATGCTGAATATCTATCGAGCTGTAATTCGCTCCAGATTGGATTATGGCTGTGCTGTTTATGGTTCAGCTCGTCCATCTGTGCTGCGTAACCTCGATACGATACATCATTCAGCACTAAGAATCTGCTCTGGAGCTTTTCGCACATCACCCGTCGAAAGCCTTTACGTTGTGTGCAATGAATTGCCATTAGCCTCCACTCGCAGTTTGTTGTCTTTACGACTTTATTATCGTATTTTGTCACATCCAGATCATCCTTTACAAAATTTACTCCTGGACAAATCTAAGGATGTACTTTTCAGGAATCGCCCGTCCTGCATACCATCCTTTGGACTGCGTGTAAGAAATACCCTGAGTAGCACTCCTCTTCATTCAATAGAAGTTGCGGAGCGCCCACTATTTGAGAACATACCCTGGGAGACTTCCAACTTTTCAATTTTACATTTGTTCACTGGACTAGAAAAATCTCTCACTTGTCCAGTTATATATAACCAAATTTTTAATCATCATCGTCACAATTTTAATTCGTATACAGCCATATATACAGATGGTTCAAAAACCAATAACCACGTCGGCTGTGCATTTATATGTGGAACCGAGGTATTTAGTTACTTATTACCCCAGTTCATTTCGGTTTTTACGTCTGAATTTTTAGCTCTTTATAAAGCTTTTAAATACATCTCATAAAAATGTTGGCAGTTTTGTAATTTATACCGACTCAAAAAGTATTGTAGACTCTCTGTCATCGGATAATCTTCAACACCCTCTAGCTTCTGATGTTTCAAAATTATATAATAAGCTTATTCGACGGGGCTATGTTGTCATATTATGCTGGATTCCTGGGCATGTTGGCATAATTGGTAATGAACTGGCAGATCATGCTGCCAAAAATGCCACATCCCAGCTCAACATCAGAATCCCTTATGATGACATTCGTAATGTTTTACGGGACCTTGTGCGGAAGGACTGGAGCGATGGCTGGAGGTTACAGGCGGCTAATAAATTGGCCTCTGTATTTCCCAGCATCCCGCTCCTACCATCCTTGTCATCTCGACGGTGTGATGTAATATTGACCCGTCTGCGCATAGGTCATTCCCGTGTGACTCATAAACATCTTTTGCTAAACGAACCCACCCCACAGTGTCATTACTGCCAACAACATCTAACTATTCATCATATTTTAACTTCTTGTCCACGGCTTGGAATTTTATATAATCGTTTTTTTAATACTTCATCTCCCATATTGTCCTATTTATTGAGTCATCCACCTCATTCATCACTATTTATATTTTTAAACTACACAGGATTTTTATCTCTTTGAATTTAACTTTGTTTATGTGTATATTTTAAATTTTTAATGTTGGTTTGAATTACAGAGTGTTTGGCGCGGCTTGGCCATATTTGGCCCTTGCGCCATTAAAACCCATACAACCAACCAACCAACTGTATGCCTCACGGCGGGCCAGATTAGAAATTTCATTAAACACTCAGTGGCCAATTTCAGCCGCCCAGGAATCTCACCCACTGGATCTGGCAAACGTGGAATCAACTCTCCAAGCGTCCATCGGAGGAAACAGACCAATAGGAAAAGGTTCAAGTGCCTCTTTTGCGATAAGGGTTTTCGCACTAAAACTCTCCAAGTTGCGCATACCCTTCGCGTCCACCGACATCGCAGAGGACATTTCAAGACCAAAGTGGATGCTTCCCCAACCTCATCGATAGACTCTTCACAAATCAAAGTCGTGAAACCTGTCTTCGGAAGCCTCCTGCGGAGATCCCCATCTCCTGTGATGGGACTCATGGACGTGACACCGCCTCCTGGAACCGATCAATGTGGCTCTCCATTGAGTGCTTTGCGACGAATCACCTCCATTGAATCGATTCCTGAACAGGTGGACGCCAGCCCCAGTGCGAACTCTCCAGTACCGGAACCCTCTCATCTGAGTTGCAGAACCGAGTCCACTTCCCTGTCATCATCTCCTGATTCTGGTTCCACCTGCCACCCTGCATCTCAACAAGAGGAGGAAATCCTGCTCTGTCAACTTTCGGAAGAGGAAAGGGATGAGATTCTTCGGATGGAGGAGAAAGGAGTGATCCCGCTATCCCCGTTGGTGATCATCAGGAAGGAAACCGTCCAATAGCCGCCCTGCACCCCGGAGGGACCTCTGCCGGAGTCTCAATGCGGGATTGGTGGAAGTAAAGGTGAAGAGACAAACCCACTTCTCCGTGGCCTTGTGGACATCACAGCTTCGCCGGTTTTACAAGGAATTGAGGCTGCCGTCCAGAGGATGAAGTCCACCCAGAGGAAGGTTTGGTTTGGTTTGGTTGGTTGATTTTTAATGGCACAAGGGCCAGTTTTGGCCATACTGCGCCAAACACAAGACTCAAGCTCTAAATTCTAATGTTACCATTATTAAAAGTTGCGACTTATTAGTTCTTTGTTGCGATGTTTCCAATTTGACCATTTTAAAAAGTAAAAACGTTGTAAAGGATAAAAATATATTTTAAATGCAACTGTAAAGGTTGATATATTTTAAAAAGCTAAAAAGATCTGGATGAATATGATTTCCTAAAAGCGATGAAAGGTTAAAATCTGATGAAAAGAACATTTTCCGAAAAAATGTCAAGGTAGTACAATCCATAAGAATGTGCTTCACGGATAACATAGATGTACAATAGGGACAAACAGGACACTGTTCATTGCATACAAGGTAAACATGGGTTAAACGTGTATGCCCTAAACACAACCTAGTGACAACGACTTCTTGTCTGCGACTGCACAAAGGATAATTTTTAAAGCCATCAACCAAAGGTTGAAATGAATGCAGCTTATTTGACACTTCAAGATTCCATTGTGCCTGCCATGTCGATAGAATGCCGCGCCAAGTGGCAGATTTAATGTCTGTTAAAGCGAGGCTATTAACAGCTGGAGTTGCAGCTGTTTTGGCGGCGATGTCGGCAGCTTCGTTCCCAGTAATCCCTACGTGACCCGGAATCCATGAGAAAGCGATTCGAAACCCTCCGTCTAATAAAGATGTACACAGTGAAAAACATTTCTTAACCAGAGGGTGTGCCTTGTGAGAGAAATGTAGAAAGGCATCGAGGCAGCTTTTTGAATCACTGTAGATAATAAAATTTTTGTCTGTCTGTTGAGAAATGTGCTCGAGAGCAAGACAGATGGCATGAATCTCCGCTGAGAACACGCTTGTTTCCGGGTGGAGTTTCTCTTCAATAATAAAGTTATCAAACACAGCTGCTGAACCTACGTGTTGCAAGCTTCTTGAACCATCAGTATAAACTGCAATACAACGATCATAAGCTTGACGATGTTCGAAAAATGTTTGTTGGAAAATGACGTCAGATGTTTGCGATTTGGAAAGAAATGGGAATGGGTTTATGATACAAAAAGGTGAACTATCCCAAGGTGGGTGATCATCATTAAAAGTTAAAATAGAGTAGTCTTCCATTTGGAGTTCTAAAAGTGATTTACTCATTCTTAGCCCAAACGTTGGGATTGAAAATGGACGATTCGAAAATAACATGGAGAATGAAGGAAAAATGATTTTTTTTAAAAGCAGGATGAAATGGTGATGATTTGATCTTAAAATAATAATTTAATGAAAGCTTATGGCGTCTCATCTCAAGAGCAGGTTCGTGAGATAAAACATATAAACTCTGTACTGGGGATGTTCTGAATGCCCCTGTGGACAACCGTAAGCCTTGATGGTGAATGGGGTCTAAAATTTTAAGTACAGATTTCCTGGCTGACCCATATATGGCGCAACCGTAATCCAGTTTTGAGCGGACAAGGGCCTTATAGATTCTGAGCATCGATTTTGTGTCGGCACCCCACGAAGTATTTGCAAGGACTTTTAATATATTCATGGATTTTTTACACTTTTGTTTTAATATCTGAACATGTGATAGAAAATTCAGTTTTCTATCTAGGGTAATACCAAGAAATTTAACCTCGGGAACAACAGTGATTGGGTTGTTGTCTAGGTATAGCTCAGGATCCAGATGGAGACCACGCTTACGGCAAAAGTGGACACAAAGGGTTTTTTGTGGCGAAAAAGTAAACCCATTATCGTTTGCCCATGATGTTATCTTATTAATCGTCAGCTGGAGTTTTCGCTCGATTAAATTCATATTTGACGAAGAGATGGAGATTTGAAAATCATCGACGAATAAATTGCCGAGCACAGAAGGAGGTAGATGCTGTAAGAGTCCATCAATGGCAATGATAAACAGCAAGACACTTAAGACACTGCCTTGAGGTACTCCTTCCAGGGCTGCCACTGAGTTGTACCTTTGAAAATAGTAGCTTTAGTATCCTAAGACATCAAAAATAGTAGCCTAAATAGTCTCCTCAGAGATCAAAAATAGTAGCCTAAATAGTCTCCTCAATTATGCATATATTTAGCAAAGATGACTAAAAGCAGTAAATTGCGACAAACGTTAAACAAATTGCAACAAAGGCATTTTATTAAATGCAAGTAATATTACAAATTGATATTTTTATTATTGTCACTGTTTCTAAATATGTATTTTATACTCATTTTCTGAAATAGACTGCATAAATTAAAAATGTACATATTCACTAGATATGAACAAATTCCATTTTTAAACCAAACAATAGTACTGTTTTGTAAAAGTGCATTTTTGCAGCAATATTTGCTTTTTAAAAAAATTAACGTATATAAAAATACCCGAAGAACATATGCCTACTTTTAAAGAAACAGATTATGACTGAAGGCAATGATTATAAAAATACCGCATTCACAAAAATTTTCAGCATATTGCCGGATTTTTTTTTTGCCGAGTTTGGTATTAATAAATATCAGTTTATAACAAATAACTTGCTAAACCAAACAATAGTTTAATAAAAAGCGGAAAATAAAGGCAATTTTCACAAATTTTGAATAGGAAAAAATACACCTTCAAAATTGAAACAAATCACTTTTATAATTGCAGTATTTTAACCAAATTTAGGAGTAATTATAAGTTGTTTATATCCCGAAACTTGCTAATTGCATTCATATTAAAAATAGGAGTAAAATTCTCAACCAAAAAAAATACACCCAAAACTTTTGTCTACGTAATCACAAATCTAAAAATACAAATCTTTCCTTAAACTCTGAATAATTTATTAAGTTATAAAGATATCCACTTAATTCCATCAAAGTTTACACAAGTAGTTCTGGGAACAATTGAGGGTTTCATCAAATACTTCTAATTATGATACTTTTTGTTGAACCAATGCATGATTCGATTTCTATGCTAACTTTAATACATAGGCCCGACAACAACAAAACACATATATGTTGAGCTTAATGACTTCAAGCAACTCATGCCAAATTTGAAGAAAATCAAACAACACATTTGGTCATAAATGAGAAACAAGCAAATTTACAAACAGACGAAATGCTGAGGGGTCAAGTTAAAACAGGGACCCAACATTCTCAAAAGCAAAGAAATTTCAACTCTAAAATGCCTATTATTTTGCCAAGCTAGTATAGGATATTAGATTCTGATAATCAGATATAAAGTTCTTTGAAGGTTTAACTAATTTTACCAGCTAACTTATGCAAAATCCTTAGAAATTTCAAAATTTTCATTTTTGAAAATCAAAGAAATTATTAAAATGTTGATTTTTGACCTAATTAAGAATTGATTTGCTGTGAATAAGGTTATTAGCTGACTAAATAAACTTAAAAGGCATATGCTTTAAATGAGACTTTTTAAAGGCAGTTGAAAATATTTAACGAAAATGAGTTCTTAATTAAGAAATATTGAATTTATATATATATTTTTTCAATATTTACTTAACTAAAATATGTGGATTTTTTTTTCCAGTGAAATGTGGTTTATACACTAATCAAATCAGTGTTGCAATTTTGCATATGTTGTGCATGAAATCAATTAAGAAGGATGTTACTGTCTATGGGAAATGATATTACTTTGTTTTTTCCCCACAAACTTTACATTTATTAAAGCAGTGGCGGCTCGTCCACTACAGCAAGTACAGCCGGGCTGCACCTAAATTTATTAGTGTATTTTAAAACTAAAATCAGATATTTTACTAATTTTCTTAAATGAAGATTAGAATTGAAAATGAAATTTTTACGGTAGTAAACAAAATCTCTGATAAATAAAAGCAAGCCTGTTACCGTAATTCACAATTCAGGAGGGAAAAAAACTCCATTCAATCACAACTGCAGCCCAAAAGTGAAATTCGAAATCGGCTGCATCGTTGCCATGGCAACCTCTACGTAGTACGGAGATTCGCCCCATGCTAATGCATTGGATTTGTGAGAAGGTACAGCCGAAATGAGTTTTCTTGTTTTAGTTGCACTTCAGTTTCGATGTGCTGATTGCCTGTTGCGTGAAACGGGGAGATGGGTGGGTGAAACGTGAACTTACGAGAATCTCTCCAAACGGAAATGGTTTTCGTGATAAATTTACTGTGTGCTGTTGTTTCAGGACCATAATGGTCCTGCTGTTGTTTCGTTATTTAAGTTAATATTAAAATTGACCGAGTCGCATGTTTAAAAGAAAGTAGGATTGCTTTAATTTTCAAAAAATAAGTAAGTGGTTCTATTTTTGTCGCATGTTATCATTTCGTAAAAATTGAAAGGAAACTTTAATTTGAGTAGTAAATAATAAAGAAATTTTCGTTTATGTACGGTTTGTGGAAAATAGAGGGGGGGTCACATGATTTCGGCTGCACTAACATTTTCGACCACGGGCCGCCACTGTATTGAAGAATGATAATTTAATGGAAAACCAATGCTACTACTTATTATAATTATGTTGCGTTCAAACAAAAGAAAAATAATGCATAAAATATATAAACATTAAAAAAATAAAAATTAATGCTAAAACGAATTGCAAGTCACAAAAAAAAAAAGAAGCTTTTTCCAAAACACTGACCTAACCTTGCCAGTTATTTTAAGCATGCTAATATAAATCATAAAAAAATTACACACTAAAAAGTTAGTTTAATAAGAAATTTAAAAATTTCCAAAAAGGTAAATAAAAACCATGTGTTTTTAAGTGGAATGGTTGTGAGAAAGGAAAATTTCAAATAAAAATAATTAATATAATAAAAATATATAAACGTTTAAACAAAATATAATTCAATTTGAATTTGAAAACCAACCAAACGAAAAGAAGCGAGTTTCTTTATAAAAAAAAAAATTATTACTGAAAATGACAAGTCCTAAATTTCAAATTCGTGAATTAAATTATATTTTCGAAAAATATAATGCAATTTTGTTAAGTAGTGCAAAACAAATCATGATAAAACAGGAAGTAATGAAATATATGAATTTATATATCTGATGCAAAAGGATTGAAAGCCTTGAAACAGAGATCTCAGCAGATCGCGTTTAGCGAATTTCCGCAATTTTAAGGCTTCCATGCATTTAAAAAAAATATCAAAATAGCGCCAATTGAAAGTTGCATTCGATACATGCGCCGAAATTATAATTATAATCATTTCAACTTCAGAGAGATATCTTCCCCGTTTGACGAAGATCGCAAATATTTCTAGATGTGAAAGATGCTAAATTTTTGTGAAATTATCTGAATTTTTTTAGATTGAACATCGATTTTTCGAAAAAACAATAAACGAACTGAAGCAGGCAGCGTATACTGAATATCTACAATTCCAGAGTTTTAATGAGCGAAAAAATTCTTAAAACAACGCCATTATGCGCCGAAATATATTGAACCATCAAATTTCGACATAAATGTGGTTTTGTAGCAATTTGGCGCAGGATACCAATTTTGGCTCAGGATTTCCATCTTTGATATTTTTTACAGCAATTTTTATTACAACGATTTTGCCAATAACGATATTTTTGTTTAAAATTGCGATACACCGGCACCAAGAAACGTAATCGGTGCGATACAGCTCGAAAATCCACTCCTCCCCAACTATTTTATGCAATTATTTTAACTAACATGTCAAGGCTACACATTTAACTGAACATTTTAACTAAAATTTTTCGGAATATATGCGAGTATATTTGGTAATTTTTTAGAAAATTAAAAAAAACTGATACATTTATTAAATTGATAGTAATAAAAAAAAAAGAGGAAAACGTCGAAACCTCGGAAGATTTTTATTCCTGTGGTATATCTAATGTTCTTTGCTTCGCGCAGTGAATTCTCGAAGTAACACACGCAACCTAAACGCAAATTGCTCTCTAAAAGGTAAAGAAAGCGATGTCTATTGGTGATAAACAATGCTTGGCAAGTATTACTTACTTGTAAACACATTCTGCAGCGTTTAATGGTGTTGATTCTGCGACTGTTTGTCCTTTAGAATCGCCAAATAGCAGTACATTGGCGCCGTATGCAACAGCCAATCAGATTACGTGATACTACAAAATGAGTTAAACGGTGCGTGATTCTGTGAAATATTAGTTGAAAATCAGTGTTGTTAAAAAAAGTTATCAAAAAATAGTCGCCAAAAGTTAAAAAAAGTAGAGGGTTTTGATGAAAATAGTCGCTTTTGGCACTATTTTAACAAAAATAGTCGCCGAATCTTAAAAAAAGTCGCTTTAGTCGCCTGTGGCAGCCCTGTCCTTCCTCTTGGAGAAACTCCTCGGAAAAAGTTGAGCGAACACGTACCCGGAAAGAACGTTCTTTTAAGAAGTTGGCAATGAAACAGGGAAGATTCCCACGCAGACCAAAGGAATGTAAAGTCTTCAGTATGCCGAATTTCCAGGTATGGTCATATGCTTTTTCAATATCGAAGAAGATGCTCACAAGGTGATGACCACGAACAAATGCCTCATGAATTGAAGTTTCAAGCATCAAGATGTTATCCAAAGTGCTCCTTGAGCGGCGAAAACCACTTTGAAGTGGATGTAACAGCTGATTAGATTCAAGGAAAAAGAGGAGACGGGCATTAACCATCCGCTCCATCCATTTGCAGAGACAACTAGTGAGTGCGATGGGACGGTAACTAGATGCGCTCTGAGAATCTTTACCGGGCTTTAAAATAGGAATGACAATGGCTTGTCTCCAGATCTCTGGAAAGAAGTTTTCTTTCCATATACGATTAAAAAGATGTAAAATACTATACAAAGATGTTGTGGTGAGATGAACCAGCATATTATGATGAACTTCATCAGGACCTGCTGATGAAGGATGAGAATGGTTTAATGCAATTAAAAGCTCTTGAAATGGTTGGTTGGTTGTGTGGGGTTTTATGGCACAAGGGCCAAATATGGCTAAGCTGCGCCAAACACTAGATAATTTCAATAAATATTTTCTTTAACCAACTTCTTTCAAAATAAATAAAACGACAAATATAAAATACAGGGTAAAATTTTTAAAATGACTAATGATGGATGTTTAAAATATACTGACAATGATGGAATTTGTTATTATCGTTTTCACGATTTTAAAACAGATAGGTATGAGAATAAAAAACATGTGGTTTTAAGTATATTATAATTAAAATAGCCATGTTAAAATAGGCAACAAATTTTCATACAATTTTAAAAAGTTATATAAAAAAGTACGAATAAAGAATCTTTAAGATTTGGAACTTTCATTTGGAGAGGGTGGTTTTTTCAACATCCATGTCCAAAGAATCGTTGGCATCGTACAGTAAAACGTCATCGTCTTCTTTTGTTTGGAGTCGTTGACAAGCATTTTTCATATTATTAATAAATTCTACACCCATGTCCTGCCAAAACTTCCGATGGCGCATGGCAGAATCGGTTTCCATTTCTGGCAAGGGTCCTAATATTTCTGTGCAATTTACTGGAGGTTTTTCACATTGTATGATCACATCTACATTAGGTGGATCTTCAGCGTCTCTACGGATATTAATTCGGGTTTTTGATTTTGAGGTAGGATGCATTTTGGGTTTAGGAGTGTGGACTGTTTTGGGCACAATACAAGCGTTAATTTTAACAGTTTTCGGTTGGAAATCAGGTTTCGGCTTTGAAGATTTTTTTGTAAAGTTCGCTATTTTTTTGACATCTGTCTTTAAAGTTTGGGGAACAGTTTTAGGGGTTGCTTTAAATGACCGCAACACTTCTTTTTCATTTATTGTTTGTGAAAAGGTGGATACTTGTTTAGGGTAAGTTTTAGAGGATTCATTAAATGCTGTTTGAGTTGCAATAGACCTTGTGCCAGGTTTAACTGCTGCTGCATATGACAAATTTGACTTTGGCAAGGAGTTGGCAGCAAGTTTTTTGGCTTCAAAGTAAGAAATATTTTGTGCAGTTTTTAATTCTTGGATGTTTTTCTCAAGTGTCCATTGAGGACAAGATCTTGAGAAAGATGGATGTGAACCTGCACAATTAGAGCATTTTGGTGTGGATTTACAGTCTAAGAAGTTATGATGAGGATCGGTGGAAGAACAGAAAGAGCAAGTCTCGTTTCCTTGACAAGTTGCTGTAGTATGCCCAAACCTCTGGCACTTGAAGCATCTCAGAGGTCTGGGAATATAGAGTCGGACTGGACATCTAAGATATCCAGCTAATATGTGTGTAGGAATACTGGGTCTATTAAAGGTGAGTATAATGTGTTTAGTATTAACAATTTCTTTGTTTTTCTTTATAGTTATTCTTTTGACCTGTGTTACACCTTGGTCGGAAAGCCCATCAAGAATTTCTGACTCTCCTACAAGTTGTAAATCAGATTCAGAAATAACTCCCCTACTAGTGTTCAAAGTTTTATGAGGGGTACGGGAAACTGTAACAGAGCCTAGGGTTTGTGCCGACAGAAATGCTTTAGATTGTGTGTCATTGTTAGTCTCGATTAAAAAATCTCCAGATCTAAGTTTTTTAATCATTTTTTGCTCACCACCAATTCCAAGAATTCCCTTATGGACAAGGAAAGGTGACATTTTGCCAAGAACATGCTCAGGTGATGTCATAATTAAATACCTGGGTGACGTTACATCATCACAAGGCGTCATTTCATGTTTAGTTGTTTGAGAAAATGAACGTTTCATATTCTTTTTTGGTAACGATTTTCTCGAATTTTCTAGTTTCGTACGAGACGTTGACGGTTGTGAATTTAGGCCTTCACTGGGGCACGAGTTTAAATCCATATGAATTAGAAGGGTAATGTCACCGTATTCCCCACCCACCATGGAGTCCATTGAAGGTAGCAGCCACCGGACAACTGAGGAAACAGAAAACTAAACCATAAAAGAAAATATAACCCAGGCACGGCGCTTACTAGAGGTTAATACGATGACAGCGTTCCATGAAAAATCACAGTTCTTGCCCTGGCAGTCAGCAACACAATTGTGTCCTGGTACCACCAGCCGATTGACAGAGGTGGGCCAGTCTCCGCCTCCCGTTTTGGACGAAGCGAGGGCCAAAGAGCACACTGAGGAACTCCAGGATCCCCTTTTCCGCCCGCACGGGTCGCAGCACACGGCAAACGTGCAGGTTAGAAAATACTAACATTTTAAATTATATAAACTAAATGTGAAAATACGAAAAAATACAATTTATATAAAAAACCAAATATCGAGAAGACTACCAAACGCAACGAAAACAAATAATACGCAGTGCTCATGGTAAGGCTGTCGCAAAAGGAAAAGAAGAATGCTAGGCCCGGCTAGGGTAAATCGGGCTCGCCACACCCATGCTCTCACAGGAGAGCCCCCATAAAGGCGGAAAAATAAGAAAAATAGATCACTAGGGCACCTCGGGGTTGTGAAGCCCGTGTTTACTTATAGAAAGTAAACCCCCTGAGGGGGCTCTTGAAATGTAAAATCCTTGTTGTAAGCATGCAATAAATTAGTATAAAAATTCAATTTTTTTCTTTCCTCTTTACGTTTGATTTTTAAAAAGCGAGAGGAATAGTTATCCGCCTTGGAAACAGAAGAAAATGTTGAACCAAGGCAGTCTGCGACATCTTTAATATCAGATAAAACTTGTCCGTTTGAATTTAAAATTGGAATAAAGCATGAATTGTAGTTTCCGGAGATTTTTTTTATTTTTTCCCAGACTTTTTTGCTGGGTGTGGAACTGTTTATACTAGAGACATAATTTTTCCACGAGTCTCTTTGGCTTTTCCGGCGAATTTTGCGAGCTTCAGCTCGTGCTCGTTTAAAAGCGATAAGATTTTGGGTGTTTGGATAACGCCGAAATATACCCCACGCCTTTTTTGACGTTTCTTAGTATCTGCACATTTAGAATTCCACCAAGGCTTGGGAAACTTGATATTGTTTGATGTACTTTTTGGAATGCTGCTATTTGCAGCCGTGATGATTGTCTTAGTTACAGTTTCCACCGCTTCATTTATATAAACTATTTCAGCCATAGAGAGGGAGATTTCAGCCTCAAATGAAAATCTATGCCAGTCGGCCCGATCGAATCTAAATCTGGGTTTTTGAGTAGGTGGTACATAAGCATTTCCGCAGTGAGTAACTGCGAAGGGGAAATGATCACTATTATAAAGATCATTTCCAACTCTGAATTCCCAAGTTGGTAAAAGAGATGGCGAGCAGAGAGCAAGATCAATGGCATGGAATGTTTGAGAAGGAGCATGAAAGTATGTATTTGAACCGTTGTTAAGTACGCATAAATCGTTACTTTCGATGCTATTTTCAATGCGAGCGCCCCTAGAATTGGTATCAGGGCTGCCCCAAATTGGATTATGCGCATTGAAATCTCCAAGAATGAAGAACGGTTGCGGCAACTGATCAATCAAATGCTGCAAGTCAATATCCCTGTAGTTGTGATTGGGTGGCAAATATATACAGCATATGGTGACAAATTCATTAAGTTGAATTTTTACAGCGACTGCTTGAAGACACGTGTTGAGCTGAAGGGTGTTGGATGCGAAATTATTAGACACAAGCATGGCGACGCCTCCACAACTCCGTGCACCATCCAAGTAGTCTTTGCGAATCACGTGGTATCCTTTCAACCTTGCTGTATCTGTGGGCTTAAGAGAAGTTTCCTGCAGGCAAAACACTGCAGGTTTTTGAGCCTCTATAATATCTTTCACATCTGGGATATTTTGTTTGTAGCTTTTACAATTCCAAGAAAGCAAACGGAGGGCCATTAAGTTTTATCCGATTTTAAATTTGCAGTTCCTGAACGAACATCGTGATCCGTAGCTCTCATTTCAACATCCAAGTCATCCTCGGAAAGTCCTGAAGTAAGCAGATCAATTTCAATGTCGTCGACAGGATGTTTAGTTTTTATTGGGTAGGACTTTCTAGGGTCTCTACTTTTAGTGGGAATTCCCACTTTCTCTCGACGTTTGGCATTTAGGGAAGAGCGCCCTACAGGACTTCTAGAGGAAGAGCGAGATGTAGACGCCGTTGCATTTTTTGTGGCAGGTCTTTTATTGGATGTTGCTGACCTTTTAGGAAGAGCAAAATTAGGTAGTGGAAAGTTGCTACCGAAAGAAGAGTCAGTTTGGGTCGAGATACTCTTTACAGATTTTTTTGTTGCTGCTGCTTCTGCGTACGAAAGACCTACTTTAGGAGTTCGAGATTCTACAAGATGACGAGCATCTTTGTAAGAGAGGTTTTGAGTTACTTTGGCAGTTTGAATTTCTTTTTCAAGTACCCATTTAGGACAAGATCTTGAATATGAGGGGTGATTGCCTTTACAATTTACGCAAGAAGATGGTAGGTTACAGTTGTCACTGCTGTGTCCTTCTGCAGAGCAGTTGGCACAGATCTCGGATTTACTACGGCAAGAAGATTTCGAATGACCGAAAACCTGGCAGTTGAAGCACCTGAGAGGATTCGGTACATATGCACGTACGGGACAACTTAGATAAGCAGCTTTAATGCGAGATGGTATTATCGGAGTATCGAATGTTAAGACAAGATGTTTGGTAGGAAGGATGTTCCCATCCCGACGGATCGTTATTCGATGTACTCCGATCACATTCTGTTCGCGTAGATTGTCTAATATTTCTTCTTCGGAACTGTGCAGCAAATCACCTTCCGAAATAACTCCTTTTGAAGAATTTAAGGATCTGTGTGCCGAAATAGAAACTGCAAAGTGGCCAAGAGTTCGAGCTTTACTTAAGATGTCTGCTTGTTTAGAAGATGAAACTTCAATAAGGAGGTCTACAGAACGAAGTTTTTTGATAGATGGTATATCGCCTATAAAAGATTGTATAGCTTTATTTATAAGAAAAGGTGAAACATTTTGGAACGAGTTTGAATTTGTTGGGTCATCAAGTTTTACAATAAAGAAACGAGTATTTTGAGTAACAGGTACATTTTGTTGCTCCCTCATTGAGGGAGAGTTTGTGTGTTTTTCCATAATGAAAAAATAAATGATTCGGACTCTGCAGCACCACCCACCATGGAGTCCAACAAGGGAATGCAGTGACTGCATCAGCGTTAACAGAGTCTATACGTTCACTGAACGCCCCTTGGAAAGCCTCAACCAAGGGTGGAAAACTTCCTCCCTCTTCGAGTTTTCTTCAAGACGAACCGATCACTTAATCCCAAGCCAACGAAGACTAGCCGGTTGGTGCACACGGGACCATTGCGCACCTCCCGTTTACCTGAAGCCGAGGCCAAAGCAATGTGTTGGGTCGGTGAATCGTCCCTCAATTACCAGGACTCCCATTTCCAAGGACACGGGTCTCCACGCACGGCAAACACGTGGGTGATATAATCCCCAAGAGGAGTTCACAGCAACAGAGCGGCCAAAACTTCTCAAGGGGAGCCTTCACCTCCAAAAGAAGGCTACCACAACGAGGGAGGAAGAAAAAAAGCGAAAAGCAAGTGGAAAGGGGAGATTTGGTTTGGTTAGCTTTTAATGGCACAAGGGCCAGTTTTGGCCATGCTGCGCCAAACACACGACATATGAATTCTAAGTTAGTTAGCTTCTTGCGTGGTAATTTTAAAAAGTAAAAACGTTGTAAAGGATAAAAATATATTTAGTACAACTGTAAAAAGTTGACATTTTTGTGATAAAAAGTTAAAAAGTACAGAACGAATTCAAGTAGAAGAAAACATGAGGATAAAAACTTAAATTAAATTATATAACTTTGTGTTGCAAAGAAATATAAATAGGTTTCCGTTTGGCGGATCTCCCAGAATTAGTTTCATTGAATTTAAGTTGGGGCCGAAAAGTTGCCTTCGAAAAACATTAAAATATTTACATTCAATTAAAAAATGTTTTACAGAAAGAAGGACACGACAATATGGACATTTTGGTGCAGGATCAGCGAATAGAAGATGTCTGTGGGTGAGCCTTATGTGTCCTATACGAAGTCTGTTTAAAAGGACTTCTCTCTTCCTTGTTTGAGTAACGGATTGAAAGCCATTTACCAATGGTTGAATAGAAAAAAGCTTATTATTGACTTGTTCATTCCAATGGCTCTGCCATGAATGCGTAATTGACAAGTCAATGTATTTTTTCAGATCACAGTAAGGAATATTCCAATCAGACATCTTGGTTGCTGTTTTGGCTGCGGTGTCGGCCTCTTCATTACCAGGGATTCCTACGTGACCAGGTACCCAACAAAAACCAATACAATAACCTCGACTAGCGAGGTCAACACACATATTGTTAATATTGGAAATTATTGGATGGCTTTTAATGTTGGCATTTAAAAGAGACTGAAGACAACTGTTAGAGTCAGTGTAAATAATCCAGCTTTTAAAATTATGTTTAGAAATTGCATTTAATGCTAGATAAATAGCGTAAGCTTCTGTTGTAAAGACAGAACACAAATCATTTAATTTTTCGGCTATTATTTCGTGATGGAAGACAGCCGCCGATCCTGCGTGGGAGTCGAACCGTGAACCATCTGTATAAACAGGCAAAAAATTAGAGAAACGAGATCGATGAGCATAAAATAGTTGTATAAAAGTAAAATCGCTGGTGTCAGATTTTGTAAAAGTTTTAAAAGGATAAATAAGTGAAATCGTAAAATCATTCCAAGGAGGAGGTGTTTCGGTAAAAGCTGGAAGAGTATTAAAATCATGAATTTGATGAGAGTCAAGAATGGCCAGCATCCTAAGACCAAATGAAGGAATGAAAGATGGCTTTGATGAAAACAAAACTTGAAATGGGGGATTTAAAACTTGGTTAAAACATGGATGAGATGAATTCGATTTAATTTTGAAATAAAATGAAAGAGAAAGTTTATCTCGTCGAAAATTTAAGCATGGTTCACCAGAGATCACATATAAACTTTCCACTGGAGATGTTCTAAAAGCTCCGGTTGATGCTCTGAGGCCTTGATGATGAATCGAGTCAAGACTACGCAGTGTGGATTTTGCGGCTGACCCGTAAATAGCACAGCCATAATCAAGTTTAGAACGGATCAGAGATTTGTAAATTTTCATCATGGAAGTTGTTCCAGTCCCCCATGATGTATTAGATAAAACTTTCATAATGTTAAGAGCTTTGTGGCATTTTAATTTTAGTTTTGAGATATTTGTGAACGAAAAGTCAGTTTGTCAAAAATTATTCCTAAAAACTTTATTTCAGAAACTACTGGAATGGGGGACTTGTTTAAAGTGATCTCTGGATCGAGGTGCATTCCACGAATTTTGCAGAAGTGGACGCAAACAGTTTTTTGGGTGGAAAACACAAATCCGTTTTGGTTAGCCCAAAATGAAATATTTTTTATTGCTATTTGGAGCTGCCGTTCAACAGTCGACATGTTGGAAGACGCGCATGCAATCTGAAAATCATCAATATAAAGAGTGCCTTGCACAGATGTTGGCAATTGCTTCAGAATGTCATTGATCTTGATGATGAAAAGAATAACACTCAAAATGCTGCCTTGAGGCACACCCTCCTCCTGTAAGTGCACATCTGAAAAAGTATTGCTTATTCGTACCTGGAAAACTCGGGATGTTAAGAAATTTTTTATAAATATCGGTAGGTTTCCTCTTAAACCTAGATCATGCAGGTCTTTTAGGATACCATACCTCCAGGTTCGGTCATAGGCCTTTTCCATATCGAAAAAAATAGAAACCATATGTTGGTTCCTTACAAAGGCCTCTCGAATTGAAGTTTCCAAGATCAGAAGATTATCAAGTGTACTTCTGCCACATCGAAAACCACTTTGAAAAGAACTGGTTTGCTTCCAAATAATAGACCAATCGAGCATTGACCATGCGCTCCATAAGTTTGCAGAGACAGCTGGTCAGCGCTATTGGTCTGTAACTATTTGGATCTTGCTTGTCCTTATTCGGCTTGAGAATAGGTATTACAATAGCCTTTCTCCAAGATGAAGGGAAAACTTCTTCCAACCAGATTCTATTAAATAGTAACAAAATATTTATCAAGGAGGTATCGTTGAGATGTTTCAACATATCGTGATGGATACGATCATGTCCAGGTGACGTTGGGTGTGATTTCGACATTGCACGTGTGAGCTCTTTAAAAGCAAATGGTTTATTGTAATCCGCCATTGATAGAGAATGAAAGTTTAAAACCTTACGCTCTGCTTGCTTTTTAAAAGTTATAAAATTAGATGGGTAAAAACGCTCACTAGAAGTGGCTGAAAATGTTTCTCCCAGTGTATTTGCGATATTTTTAGTATTGGAAATTACTTGTCCGTTTAGTTTTAAAATAGAAATTTCTTGAGGAGCATTATAATACCCCATGATTTTCTTAACTCTTTTCCATAAAATTTTGGAAGACACTTGATTATTTAAACCACTCAAGTAGTTTTGCCAAGAATTTCTTTTACTTTGGCGTCGGATTCTGCGAGCATCTGCTTTGGCTCGCTTAAAAGCAATCAAATTGTCAAGAGTAGGGTATCGTCGGAAAATTCCCCATGCTTTTCTTTGCTTTTTATATGCAATAGAGCAATCCTCGTTCCACCATGGTTTACAATTTTTTGGAACAGTTTGTGAAGACTGCGGTATGGAAGAATCAGCAGCTGTTAATATGACATTGGTGACATTGTCAACAGCTTGATCGATGTCGTGATCATCCACCATCTCTTGAGTAATATTCGCTTCGGAGGCATACAATGGCCAATTCGCTTTATCGAAAATGTATCGCACTGGGCGACTTGGAGGGTTGAAATGTTGATTGGTGTATGATAAAATAACAGGAAAATGGTCACTGTTGTTAAGGTTGTTGTCTACACCAAATTCCCATAATGCCAAGAGAGATGGTGAGCATAAAGCAAGATCCAAACAATGGAAAGTACGGGTTGGCTGGTGAAAGTAGGTGTTATTACCATCATTGAGTAGGCAGAGGTTGTAGTCGTCGATAAGTTGTTCAATTTGACGACCTCTGGAATTACTGTCATTACTGCCCCACAAAATATTGTGGCCATTAAAATCGCCAAAAATTATAAAAGGAATCGGAAGCTGGTCTATTAATTCGTTAAGTTTTCTCTGATTAATGTTCTCCTTTGGAGGAAGATAGATAGTACAGAATGTTATCAAAATGTGCAAGTCTATCTGGACTGCAACTGCTTGTAGTTCCGTTCTTAGAGGAACAGTTGTGGATGGATAATCCAGACAGGTTAGAAGTGCTACTCCACCAGTCGCACGATTGTTCTGCACGTTATCTTTTCGTATAATATTGTACCTTCTTATTTTCGTATAGGTTGTAGGTGTTAAGAAGGTTTCCTGTAAACCAAAGCAGACTGGGTTGTGTTTATTAATCAGAGATTTAATATCATCAACATGATTCCTGTACCCGTGACAATTCCATGTGAGGACTCTACCCATTGCAGTTTTGTTTTGGGGATTGAATTTTATTTTATTGGGGATCTGGACTTATGCCTAGTATGTGGACGAAGATTGGGAGGAGATTCAAGTCCCTGCTCTACATCCATATCACCACCAGAATCAGAAAGAGCAGCGATGAACTCTTCTGATGATGAGTTGGAACGTGCAAGAGTTTTAATGCCTTTACTTGCTGTTTGTTTTGTAGTTTGTTTCTTCTTTAATTTTTCATGTGGATTATCGTTAGGAGTTTTTTTGTCTACAAATAGCTTAACTGTTGGAGTTGTATTTGGTTTTGAAGCGTTAGAAATTTCGTTTGTTTGAGATGCGGAAGTTTGAAATGGGAGAATTGGAGAAAAGTACTTCTGCACTTGATCGGGAAACATTTGTGTGGGTGGAATATTTACATCAGTTTGTGTAGCAACAGATTTTACGGTTGTTTGTTTTACAGTAGATGCATAAGACTTGGATATTGAATTTGAGTGGAGGATTCGGGCTTCTGGATAAGAGATATTTTTGGATGTTTTAAGTTCCTGAATTTGCTTTTCTTCGACCCACTTTGGACATGATCTGGAGAAGGCTGGGTGTTTACCAGAGCAATTGATGCAGTTTGATTCTAGGTTGCAACCCTCAGTGGGGTGCTCAAGACTACCGCATATGCCACAGGTTTCTACGCCTCTACATGTCGCTTTGGAATGGCCAAACCTTTGGCACTTAAAGCACCTTAAAGGATTCGGCACATAAGGTCGTACAGAACAGCTCAGATATCCAGCTTTAATATTGTTTGGTAAGATTGGAGAATTAAAGGTTAAGATTATGTGTTTTGTTTTAAGTTCATTGCCATCTCGTCTTATTATTATTCGCTTTATATCGGTAACTCCCTGTGATGACAATCCTTCAAGGAGTTCAGAGTCGCTCACCTGAATAAGATCGGGTTCTGAAATGACTCCCTTGGATGAATTCAGTGTTTTATGAGGGGATACGGTAATGGATATATTGCCAATTATTGTTGAATTTAGAAGTGAAACAGATTGGCTGTTGTTTTTGGTTTCAATGAGAAAATCTCCTGATCGCAATTTTTTAATGGATTTTGGTTCGTCACCGCAAATTCCTTTTATTCCTTTTTGTATAAAGAAGGGAGACATCTTGCCCATGGATGGGAAGTGCTAAAGACCAGTTTGGAGCAATTTTTGGAGCAGCAAAATTTAAGTTTTGGAGCAGAAACATGACAAATTGTAGCAGCAAAACTGAATATTTGTAGCAGGAACGCAATAAATTGTAGCGTTTTGGAGCAGCAAAATTTAAGTTTTGGAGCAGAAACGCAACAAATTGTAGCAGAAAACTGTAGATTTGTAGCAAGAATACAATAAA
Source organism: Troglohyphantes excavatus (assembly GCA_963932185.1). Taxonomy (NCBI): domain Eukaryota; kingdom Metazoa; phylum Arthropoda; class Arachnida; order Araneae; family Linyphiidae; genus Troglohyphantes; species Troglohyphantes excavatus. The sequence continues at coordinate 864,667 of OZ010678.1, read as the reverse complement.
ACGTAGCAGTGAATTTTAGCATATTAAACAATAATTGTAGCAATTAAAATTTGTAACATGCGTTTTTAAATCAGATGACTACCCAAGGTGTAAAAACCCTGAAGGTCTCGTTGCTTATTTATGCCATTTTTTTTAAAATCAAAACCAGTAGAGGCTATAAATGAGACATTTTAAAGACAGTTTGAAAATATTCAGCAAAAATTAGTTTTTAATTAAGAATTATTGAATTTTCAATTTTTTTTACAATATATACTTAATTTTCATATGTTGATTTTTCCCCCCACTGAAATGTGGTTTATAAAAACCAAAACAGTGTTGCAATCTTGCATATATTGTGCATGAAATCTATTAAGAACGTTGTTACTGTCTAAAGGAAATAAAATTGCTTAATTTTTTCGCACAAACTTTAGAATTAAAGAGTAATAATTTGATGGAAAACCTATGTTACTACTTATTTTAAGCATGTTAAGCGTATGGGTGAGGGGTTTAAACACAAAAATATTTATTAAATAGTATATAAACATTTAAATCAAATATTAATGCCAAAACGAATTGCAAATCCAACAACAACAACAAAAACTTTTTTCAAATTGTCCATTGTTATTACATAAAATACAACAAACTTCAATTTCGTAAATAAATAATATTTTTAACTAAGGAGTAAAAACCCTAAAACTGTATTTTGCTGTTTACATCTTTTTTATACTGTTAAGCTTTATGAGACCCTTTAAAGGCAGTTAAAAATATTTAACCAAAAGAGTTTTTAGTTAAGAATTAACCAATTTATACAATATTTTACAATATATACTTAACTTTCAATTTTGAATTTTTTAGTAAAATGTGGTTTATACAATAAACCAAAACACTAACAAACTACAACATTGCATACTTTGTGCATGAAAAAGACAATTTAGAATGTCACCACTGTCTAAGGGATATAAAATTCCTTAAATTTTCCACACAAACTAGATTTATTAAATAGTAATAAATTTATAGAAAACATACCTTGCTATATTTTAAGCATAGTAATCCAAATCATTAAAAAATACACTTAAGTTATTATCTTAAAAATTAGTTTCATAAGAAATTTGAAAACTTTCAAAAAGCTAAATAAAAGCCAGTTTTTTTTTTTTTTTTTTTTAACTTGGAGGGTTGTTAGAAAGAAAAGTTTCCAATAAAAATAATTAATTTAATAAAATATATGAACATTTAAACAAAAAAGGATGATTAAATTGGAATATTAATACCATCCAAACAAGATTTTTTTTTATATCCATTTTTATTACTGAAAATTACAAGTCCTAAATTTCAATTTCGTGAATTAAATTATATTTTCGAAAAATGTAATGTAATTTTGTTAAGTAGTGCACAAAAAATCACGATAAAACAGGAAGCAGTGAAATATAATAAACTTGTATATCGGATGCAAAAGGATTGAAAGTCTTCCAACGGAGATCGCAGCAGATCGCGTTTAGTGAATTTCTACAAGTTCAAGGTTTCCATGAATGAAAATATATAACAAAAGAGTGCCAAATGAAAGTTGCATTCGGCAGATGCGACGTAATTATAGTTATAATCATTCATCTCAACTTCAGAGTGATATCATTCCCGTTTGACGAAGATCGCAAATATTTCTACATATTCAAGATGCTAAATTTTTGTGACATTATCTGGTTTTTTTATTAGATTGAGCATCGATTCTTCATAAAACAACAAACGAACTGAAATTTTCCAATGATCAAGTGTCTTTTAATCAAATACCCTTGACTAAAAATTCGGACAAATATCAAAAAGTTATTACCTTAAATTTTACAAATATTTATAATTTAAAAAATATGCTTAAATTGAAATGTTGAAGAAATTTTTAATCAAATTAAAATCTTGAATTCTAGATTTCTAAATTTTTAAAGCCCCGTTCGTTTAGGGTTCAAAAAATTAAAAAAAAAAAAAAACGGAAAAGTACCACCCCTGGGTAGTGCAAAACAAATCACGATGAAATAAAAAATAATGAAAAATAAGTACTTATTTATCAGATGCAAAAGGATTGTAAGCATTTCAACGAAGATAGCAGCCGACCGCGTTTAGTGAATATCTTAGTTTTCAAAAGCGAAAAAAATTCTTTAAACAGTGAGTGCCATTATGCAACGAAAGACATCAACAGAAACCATCAACTTTTGAGTGAATTATCTCCGTTTGACGAAGATCGCAAATATTCCTACATGTTAAAAAATACTCTCTTCTTTTAAAATTCTCAGTTTTTCAAGATTGAGCATCGATTGTGCACAAAAAAACGGAACAGATGTAGTATAGGACATTTGGCGCGTTTTTGTTTTTGCGACGAAAAATTGCCGTTAAACAGCGCTATGACGTCATAGGGTTGCCAGATTGAAAGTCGCCAAAAGAATCGGAACGTACCAACAATGTCAGATGGGGTTGCCATACTATAAATTTATCGCCCCTATAAAACACGCCAAAAAAAAAACTCCCGCGCCAAATGTCCTATACTACATCTGTACCAAAAAAACAAACGATCCGATATTCCAATGATGAAATGTGTTATGACAATGAAATGCCCTTGTCTAAAAAGTTGAACATCAGGAATCAAGTCCTTTTTAATTATGCGAAATTAATCCATTTAAGCATTTCTCTGCTTGACGTATAGCATGCTTATACTCCATTCGTACCTTATATTTCTACAAATACTATTTAAACTTGAGAAAATGTGCTTAAATTTTCTCCCATTTCCTCTTCCTGAGGTTGCCTTAACTTCGTTTATGGCCAGACAAACGGGCACCAAGACTTGGCGCATTTGGCGCACGTGTTTAACAAGGATTTAAAACAAAATTGGCGCAGAATCGCACATAAATGTGGTTTTGTAGCAAGTTGGCGCGGGATACCAGTTTTGGCGCTCTCTGGCGCAATTGGCGTAGAATTCCCATCCCTGCTTGCCCAATTCACCTTCATTAGACTGAATCATAATAAATTTAGGTTGTTCAATTGGTTGTTTTTTATTTGAAGAAACATCTACGAGTTCACTAGTTCTTTTATATTGTCTTTTTCCACTAGTAGTGGGTTGCATGTTGAAAAATTGTTTGTCAGCATTAATTGTCGTATTCAAAGCACCAGCCGGGTTGGTGGATACAACGCCTCCACCTAGGCAATTTAAATTATCCATAAAAAGGGATTGTGTTCATCCCGGTTCGCCCCCGCCCTCCATCGAGCCCTACAAAGGGGTAACAGTGCCACACTGCCACGAAGGTCGAACCAGAATATAGCGCTACAGTTTCGGCGTGTGGATCCGCAAGGGCACTCCTAGCTGCAGAACTAACCCTTAAATTCCAAATAACAGTGGTGTCCAGCACGCCAGGGGATTCACCTGGCGTACTGAACCACAGTGATATTAGGCGAGCCGGTTGACCAGAAGCGGGCTCACTCCTGGCCTCTCGTTTACGTTGAAGCATGGACCAAAGGGAACGCAACGGCGTCACCAGGAAACTAAAACCCGTCCTGAAACGAGACGCCGCAGGATCCCCAGGGCTCCACTTTCCCTCGATACGAGTCACCGCACACGGCAAACGTGCAGGTCAGACACTCTGACAAAAACAAGGAAGAAACAACGAACGAAAAGGTCAAAGTAAAAGAAGGGTCAATAAAATTAAATAAGCGAACTTAATTGAAATAAAGACATTTGGAAAAAAATGAAATTGAACGTATAAATAAAGAAAAATTCAACAAAAGGCAGTGCACAAGGTAGGGCCAAAGCAAAAAAAAAAAAAGGAAAGAACGAAAAATGCTAAGGCCCAGCTAGGGTACCTCGGGGTTGCTAAGCCCGTACTCACAAGTTGTGAGCCCCCTGAGGGGGTGGAAAGGGGAGAAGAAAGAGAAATAAGAACAGAACACTAGGGCACCTCGGGGTTGTGAAGCCCGTGTTTACTTAAAGAAAGTAAACCCCGTGAGGGGCCCAGAGGAAGGAGATCAAATTCCCGAGCCCTTCGAAGAAAATCCCTGTTGAGGACACGACGGAAAAAGGGGAAAGAAGCCGGAAAAAGAGAAATCGAGGAGCCCGCAGGAAGAAAAAGGATCAAGCCGTTGTAATTTCTCGGATGGAGAGGGAGAATATCCAGAGGAAGGAAGTTCAAGAGGGGGAAATCAAACAAATCAAGTTCATGTGCTTCTATTGTGAGAAGCCCTTCCCCAACATGGAATCCAGGAGAACACACATTCGATGTGTGCACAAGACGAAGGAGCCCCCCCTAACACACGAGGATGTTGTGTCTCTTCAGAAACTCCTTCCGGTGAACACTGCATTGGGACCACCTGAGATCAGCCCCTTCTCTGCTGGTGTTTTCTCGGGGATCCAGGGACAGAGATTGTTTGTCTCATTCGCCAGTGTTGCAGGAAGAAGCGTTGGACCAGAGGGAAGTCCTGAGAAGAAGAAAACTCAGCCTCCACCCACAAAGACAGTTGATAACCCCATTCCCCCGAAACTGCCAACTATAATTGTAGTTTCTCCAACCAAGGCTGCAGATAATCCAGGGAGACCCTACAAAGTTCCTCCAGGTCAGGCTATAAGGAAAGGAGGCTCATTGGATCCGACGAACCAAAAGAAGGTCACGTGGAGGTCCCGATTGGCGGACATTGAGAGAAAACATGAGGGAAACGTCTCAAGTTCGCCGAACCCTTTCGACCAAAAACCTGTCGGTGGAGCTAGGGGGGTGGATGCCAGGAGATCTCCAGCGGGCCCAAACATCAGGTTCGATGCTGGAACCATCGAAGTCTTGGAGCCATCTGAATCAACAACTGGAAAGATCGCCCAAATCTCGCTCGGAGTTACAGAGGGAAGACCCACCTTTGCAGAAGCTACCGAGCAGATCTTGGAGCAGGCTCGCCGCCTTGAGGATTTCAAGCGCCCAGTAAAAGGGAATCCAAGACCAAGTCTCCCGAAACAACAGCCACAGAGAAACAATGAGACACATCCAGGACACACCACAAGAGGAAAGACAAACTCTGATCAACAAAAGTCCAAGTTCCCACCGAATCAAAGTGTGGACATTTCCAGAGCTTCCCCTGACCTGACGGAAGAACAAGTCGATGACCAGACGAACCCACTGGGAGTTCCACTCGACCCGGTGCGTTGCGGAAACGTCTTCCACATCTCCTTCCCAGCAAGACAGAGCTTCCCTTGCACCGAAGAGGGCTGCAGGGTGGTGCCATTCCACTGTTCCTCGTGGATGGCGACCCGTCATTCCCTGATCCGTCACCTTGCCCAAGCCCATAGAATCGACATCCTTGAAACAAGGAAATGGTGTAAGCTCTGCTCCATGAGGACCCCTGCACGTGTGTCTTCCCACCCATGCCTGTCCGGTGGTAACCTTATGGAGAGGGATGTGGGAACCCAACGAAGGTTCAAATGTGGAAGTTGCAGCTTCTCGTCCAACACCAAGAAGGGGCTCAACAACCACAAGCTTTACCACAAAAGAATCGAGAATACCCCCAACGTCTCTCTACCACAAAAGACCCAGAGAGGGAACAAACGTGCAAGGGAGTTGCTGACGAAGACACAGGAGAGGGCAAGACAGGATCGAACGTGGAGGTCAGCAAACAACCTTCCTATCATTGACGCCATTGTCTCTCCAAATCGATTTAGCCCTCTACAAGATGCCGCATCCGGTGACCAGGAGGAATCACCACTCCCAAATGCCTCCTTGGACGAAGTTTCTTCCAGGCAACCTTCTCATTCTCGAACGAAGAATCCCAAGCGACGCTCACCTCCCGTTGCCGGGCACTCTTCCCAGATTGAGAGCCCGCCTGCAAGTGACCACAGTAATGCGGAAGACTCGCAAGCCTCCATCATCGATACCCAACTGGACGAGGCAAGCCAGGCGGATGTCGTGATGGATCTGACCCCGGACCTATCCCCCGATGACGATGTTGGTCTCCCCATTCAGGATTTCAGAGAGCCTCTCAACGACCTCCAGTCTAGAATCAACACGGCTGGAGCCTGGGATGACTTTGAACAGGTCCTGACTGAGATCACTGAAGCCATCTCTGCGGCGGCCCATCTCCCACCCGTGACTCCGGAACGCGGCTGCTTCATTCCACAGGCGGTCAACGCTGGAAACTGCAAGGTCATCCAGCGTCTCTACAACCGAAATCGAAGAAGAGCCATCCGCCTCATTGTCGAAGGCGAGTCTCGTCGATGCCACCTCACATCGGATGTCATCGAGGAGCACTTTAACCAAGCCTTCCAAAGCCGTGACTTTGAGGAGGAAGTTCTGGAGGGCGCTTTTCCATCTGGCCACCCGGAGATGGATACCAGCCCTTTCACCCCATTGGAGGTCAAGAAGAGACTCGCCCGTTTCGAGAACTCGGCCCCGGGACCGGATCGACTTACGTACGCTCATCTCAAGAACAGCGACCCAGAGGCTCACATCCTAACAAGAATACTGAACATCTGTATGTCATCTGGAAAAATCCCTGAGTCCTGGAAGATGTGGAGGTCAATACTAATATTCAAAAAGGGAGACGCAGAAGAAATTGCCAACTGGAGACCAATCTCCCTGTGTTGCTCGATGTATAAATTGTACACTGGATGCCTCGCAACCAGGTTCCCCAGTTGGCTTGTCGCCAACTATGTTCTCTCCTCGGCCCAAAAGGGCTTTATGCCCTACAACAGTGTTTGAACACCGCTTCGTCATGGAGCAAGCCATCACAACGGCCCGCATGCAGAAATCCACCCTCTGCATTGCACAAATCGACCTGACGAATGCGTTCGGCTCAATCTCGCACTCCGCCATTTCCAAAGCCCTTCGACTTGCTGGGGCCGGGGAGAAATTCACCTCTGCCGTCATGGGTCTATAAACCGTAACGGAGTTCATCGCTGAGATGGCATCACAGAGCGCATCCCAATCTGCGCTGGTGTTCGCCAGGGGTGTCCGATAAGTGGAATCCTTTTCAACGTCGTCCTGGACCCAATCGTCCGCAAGCTTCAAGGTGCTGAGCCTGATCACGGTGTGCTCGCCTTTGCGGACGACATTTCACTTATTGAGTATACTCCTGAAGACCTGCAGAAAAAGCTGGACCTTCTTGCTGCCCTGTCCGTTCAGCTCAACCTGCAGGTGAACCCAGCAAAGCGCATCTCTATGCACTACTCCGGCGAGACTCCGTCAGGGACGAGGCCAACCCCTTTCTTCATTGCTGGAGCGCTCATCAACGCGCTCGCCGACGGTGAGGAGTCATCGTTCCTGGGGTCCCCCATCGGCTTCCAGCTCCAAACCTCCTTGGCGGATCTGGGTGAGATCATGGAGCTGGGAAAGAGGATCGCCACATCCAAGCTCGCTCCATGGCAAAGGATGGATGCGATGAAGACCTTCTTTTTCCCGGCCCTTGGTTTCGCCATGCGTACAGAAAAGTTCCGCAAGGGGGATTTCAAGATAATTGACGAGCTGGTAAGGCCACTCCTGAAAGAAACCCTGTACCTGGAAGCAGAAGCGGCAAACCAATACCTGTATGGCGCGATGGACGACGGGCTGTTCGGAGTGCCAAACCTCGCCGAGGAGTCAAGTTTCTGGGGACGAAAAGATTCAGGACATGGCCTGGGGGGACCTCCTGCTCCACGCGACGACCAGAACAGGACTTGATCCCACCCCCGAGCTGGTCGAGAAGTTTCTTTCTGGGGAAAACGAAGCCCCGGAATTCAAGCGTACGACGAACCCACTTGGTCTCATGCGCGTGCTGCCTCCATGCGCCTTGGGATCAGATGGAGGTGCAGAGAAATGATAGAAATTGAGCTTATTGTGGACGACGACACCCTCACGGCTGCGAAAAGAAACAGTATATGCCAACGACTCAAGCTCCGGCTCCGCAAAATCTGGTCTAAGGAGCTGATCGAACACCCGAGCCAGGGCAAGGCAATTGAACTGACCTCTGGGCACCGGGCAAGCAACCACTTCCTCCGGTCTGGCACCTTCACGAAGTTCGCAGACTGGAGTTTCATTCACTCCGCCCGGCTTAATCTCCTGCGGCTGAATGCCAACAAGCCGTGGGATGATTCGTCGAGAGGTTGCAGCAGATGCAGCCGTGGGGACGAGACGCTTCAACACGTGCTGAGCAGTTGCCTCCCAACGATGGCAATGAGAACTGCTCGGCACAACGCTATCGTCAAACGTATCACAAGTGGGCTCAACCGCAGTTGGACCATCTTCGGGCAGGATCAGCGCGTCTCCATCGCTAACCTGCGCCCTGACCTGGTCATCTACAAGGGACGATCAGCAATAATCCTTGATGTGATTGTCCCTTACGAGAACAGGGCGCATGCCTTCACGAGAGCCCGTCGGGAGAAGGAGGAGAAGTACCGGGAGGTAGCCGAGGAATTGAAACATAGATTCCCTGATGTCGCTGTTGAGGCCATCGTAGTTGGAGCTCTGGGTGCGTGGGACCCGCTTAATGACGCGGTGCTTCGTCGGTGTGTCAACAAAAGATACCTGAAGAAGTTGACGAAGCTCTGCGTCAGTGATGCAATCTGCCACTCACGCATGATGTTCCAGCGACATGTTTTCGGCTACATACCACCTGAGAAGCGACAGCGTGACGACGCTTCATCCCGGGCCGCCCTGCTCATCTCCTTGATGGCCCTCCTCAAGATTCATCCCGAGACGTCCAATCATCATCAAATACCATGGATCCAGTTGCGGGATTGATCCACGGTATTCGTGACAGAGACACACCAGGTAACATGCAACAATCAGATGAACATGCTCTGCCTCCTGATAAAGAAGGAGAGGTCGGAGAGGGAGAGTCAAAAATCCGAACTCCCCCACAGACTTCCTAATGGACTCCCAATCAACATTCATTGATAATCTTCTGGTCTCAGTTAAAAATGACTCACAAACTGAACAATGCATTGAGCATGAATTGGAGACCCACGTGAACTCTCAGGACTTGTCCGCCTCACAAAAATACACAACACAAGGCGAACTTTTCCCTTCATCCCCACCAACGATTTATTCCTTAACTTCCTCTGCAGTGCTTGAAGATCAAAAACTCCAATCCACATCTTTCTGCAGAAGGAAATTTCTAGTGGGGCCAAATAGACTTTTCTGATTTTGAACTAAAATTGAACTAAAGAAAGTTTGTTTTCCCCTGTTGTGATGGTTGTTGTCATCTGTTTTTCATCAATTTGTGTTTTTGGCTGGAATTAATTGTAAATAAGTGTTTATAACTGTATATTATTGTAAATTAGTGTAAATATCTATAATTAATTTTTTTCCACCGCCACCTTCCTATAAGGCATTAAATGTGGTTTTTTTTTTCATCTTCCTTTCCATTCAAAGTGTTATTATACTTTCTTTATGTTCTTTTTTTTTAAATTCGCCACCTCATATAAAGCGATCTATGTATATATATTTTTCAGCTTAATAAAAAAGTTTTCTGTTCTTATCAGCGTGAGCTATTAGCATAATCATGCGATAAGGCACTATAACAGACGCTAAAAAGGTCGTCTAGCGATTCGCTGACAAGCCTCACTATATGTGTGCAGTCAGAGTATGCCGGTTGTGATTCCCCGCATTTATGCGGTTGGGATCCCGAGTTCGCCAAGTTTAGACTTGCACATAATTTTTTTTATTGCTTTTTTAGATTCTTGGTGCCGACGGACGAATTGAAGTGCTGCCGTGGATGGTAACGCCGCTCATTGCTGGTTCCCGGTGGAGTTTCTATCTGCGTTGAGGAGTCTCTTGACCAGGTAGTATGTCATCGAATGAGAAGCTGGTTGAGACTCCGCCTTCGGGTGTTGGCTCTCCTTCTCGTGCACCGGGTTTACCAGGCGATGCTCCATGGAGCGGCTCCCTGGAAGACTCTCTTTCGGCACACGATGGTGCTGGTTCAAGTCCACCGGGTGGCGCTTCAGGGCCGGACGGCTCTGGCGCCCCAGGTGTGACGAGCGCACTTGTAGGTGTCGCTTCAGTGCCGGACGGTGCTGGCGCCCTAGGTGTTGCGCCACGTGACGTTTCAGTGTCGGAGGACATTGGCGCCACTGGTAGTGCTCGTGCACACGGTGGATATGTGGTTCCTGCCCCCCCCCCCCCGATTGGGTTTCCAACGGGATTCCCTGGTCGAGTAGTTTTTCCCCCTTGTCGGACCCGCACCGCCGGAGCCGAGAAGCACTAGTCACGTGAGTAAATTTTCTTTTTTTCCTGCGACTAGCCTGCCCTCCACCACACTCAGAGTTTCTTTTGGCGGGAGTAAGCTTCCCCACCTGGAATGGTCGCCTTTGAGCCGGCCATCTGCTGAGAGTCTTTGCGCCCTTAGCGCATCGCAGCCACCACTTCGTAAAACACCTTGTGTTGGTGGTCTTGCTTCGTCTCAAGGGCATAACCCGTTCACTGTCGCTCGGACAGGTTTTGAAGTTACCGATGTTCCTTTTGCCAGAGTGTCACGAGCAAAGAGTTTGTGTGATTTGAGTGAGATTCAACCACGAAATAGTAAAACAAGTTTTGTTAGTGGCTCTGAATTGTCCCCAGGGTATAACCCTGATACTGTCACTGGGACAGACGCAGTGTGTTCTGAAGAGGCAAATGTTTTGCGTGTTGTGTGGTGAAACATCAGTGTCTGGTGTTGTTGGCGCCTCTGTGCTTTTCGCAAACGCTTCCAGTGGGGCAGGGCATAACCCCCCCCCCCAGTCGCAGTCCTTGGGCAACGCCCCGGAGCAGCTGAGTGTGTTTGGGCCTAACCCAGCAGTGTTTTTATCACAAATTTTGTCATCCCCTCATTCATGTATGTCAGTTGAGCCATGCCCGGTGCTTGTTTTGAGTTTTGCGCACCCATTGAGTGTTCATCAAGCCAGGAGACTGATGAAGATTGCCGGATTTGGCCCGCTGTGGCCCGTCGCCAGGTCACCGGGTCGATCCACGATTCCACTTTGGATTTGTCGCGTTCATCTCCGGGCATGGCTCTCCAACTGTCCGACGGTGAAAAAAATCCACCTGAAGTCAGGACAAATGTCTCTTCTTCATTTCCTGGGCCTAACCCCGCAGGAGTTCTTTCCGATGGCAGGTGTAGCCCGAGTTCCTCAGTGAGAACTCGTCTTATCGGGAATGGGCAAAACCCATCTCCCATTTCGTCTCAGTCAACTGAGACTTCGGCCGATAAGAGTGGTTCTGTGTCGAGTGTGAGGAAACCAAAATTCTCTTATGTCATGCGTGACGGCAAGCTTGTTGTGGAAAGGATTGCTGTCCCGGATTTGGTGCCTGGTCTTTCGACCACCACCGGAGACATAGCCCTGCCATCGGATTCAGTTTCAGGACAGATCGAACGTGTTTGTGAATCCAGATCTTCAGGTCTTAATGTTAAAGGTAAGGATGGGACAATTTCATGTTCCCAGGGTTCTGCTACTTCGGGATCTTTTGTTAAGGGGCCTAACCCCATGTTGGTACCGTTTTTGGACCAGTCAGGAGTTTTTTCTCCTGTCGTTGTGGGCGGTCCTGTTGCTGAGGGACATAATCCCTCCTCCCTTTCCTCTAAGGGCAGGCCTCCACCAGGTTTTGGTAGGATGCATGCACAAGCCAGTCAGGATTCAGTTGAGCAGGTGCAGTCCCGTTCTCCCGGGCATTACCCGTGTAAGGGATCCGTTGTTAAGGGGCATAACCCTATTGTGTCATCTGCCATCCACGTGGTTTTGACCACGGACGATAAGGCCTTTATTGCCGGTCTTCCCTAAGTCACCTACCCCAGTCGGGCAGCTGAAAATCTCTCGGCTGAGCATAACTCTGCCTCCAGACGATTGAGCAGACACGGTCTCATTGATGCAATCATCGAGCTCAGCTCCCCGGAGCGTTCTATCAAGTGTGGGACCGAGTTACCACCCATGGGCCTCATTATTGTATAAAATCAACTACAAGATCCCTCTTCATGCCAAAACAGCTCTATATAACCAATTACAAGACCACCCACCAAACCACCTATAAACCATTATTAATACCAACTACAAGACCCCACATCCAGGGAATGGAACCATCCTTACAAAAATACAGTCAACAAAATGTGTGATACAGCCTAAATACGCGCACTAGAGTGCAGAAGCGTTTGTGACTAACTCTATTACCGGGGAGATACTGTTTTCTTCCCGGATGGGATGTAATTAACCATGTTTTATATGACAAATAAATGTTGTTTGGGTCCGGGCGCGTGCTGCATTGGGGCGTAGTCCGGTGCCTTCCTCGCCCGGAGGGGCTGGGGGCTCGTCTGGCTTCCAGGTTGCTGGGGGGACCGTTTTCTCCCGACCCGTGCCACCACAAACACTCATGGGTAATTACTTGAGCTCTCCCCCTTCGGGAGGAGAGCAAAGTGGGCACGGGTCTGGGTTCGTAAGTGTGGGAAAACTCAATGTCGAAACATTCTCGGCAAATCCCCTTGATCAAACTCAAACGAACACGTTAGCTCGAGGGTTTCGCGATTGTGCCTTACCGGGGGGACCCCCTGCCATGACTGTTGGCGAAATGGTTGTGGCAAATCCCCGGGACAAGGTTTGTCCAACTTGTAATGGCTGTTTTGTTGATGAGTGTTCTAGTGAATTTGACTTTGATCAATGTGAGTGTGGTGCCTCAGAAAGTGCCTTGGAAAATGTGAAAAGTGGCGTTTTTTGGCGCGCTTCTGGTCAAATTGTGTCCGGGGTTTTCCCCGAGTCTATCCATGATAATGTTCAAAGTGATTCAGTGTCCAAGTCTGTGTGTGTTCGAAACAGTGATGGTGCATTCAACCATGAACCAAAGTGTGTCTGCAAGACAAGACGTGTTGAACCAGGCGATGTCTGACGCTGCAATTGCGTCTGACTCAGGACGTGTGTGTTCCAGCCGTCGTCCCGAATTCGGAAAGAAAGTGCAATCAAAAGCGGATCTTTCTCTGCCCCCAAGAACTACTGACTTGGAGATACCAGCTTTTGCGGTGGCAGAGGAGATCAACCCGGAGATCGGTTCCGGGTCAACACCGAAACAAACGATACCCATCGCCCGACGTACCAGGGGATACCTCAACAGGACGCAGCCACTCCCTGTGGAGAATCAGCCTCTGCCTCTCACTCCGGTCGTCGTGATTGCCAAGACTTCGGGCCACTCCGACAGCGACACCCCAGAGGGACCATCCCCGGAGTCACAGTCGGTGGATCCTGTTGGAGACAAGCACGGCAACCCTCTCCTGAGGAACCTGGCCACCTCTGACATTTCTCCAGTGACGGTGCAGTGGAGTGACGAATTTGGATCTCCGGGCGTCGAACGAAAGGCTGACGCTGCAGACGAGTCACCCCGGCGCGGCAGATCAGTGGAACAGAAAGCCCGCAGTTCCTCCCGGACAGAACATGGATGCACTGCAGATAAAGTTGCGTCGGGCGACGTCAGAATTAGGAAGACCCGAGATGTCGACGCTCCTGTACAGAGGGATCCATCTGGTGGACAAACCGGCAAACGAAGAAACCGGGGAAAGCGAGGCTCAAGATCCATGAGAAGAAAAGATCTGGAGGAGAATGGAATCAGGAGAATTGGTGGACGGAAGAATGATTTCCTCAGCGCCTTTTGTGAGAAGCCCTTCAGGTATGAGTCCAGCCGGCGAAGACACACCACTTGTGTGCATGGACGCGCCGAACCCCCCTCCCCTGCTTCAGGAGGCGAGATCCCGGATTCATCGTCGCCCCCGACAGTGGATCTAACGAGCCCTGATGGCTCTGACGCTAAGCCCGGTGCTGCTGTCAAACTCCATTTCCGCGGCATTATTCAAAGCTCCCAAATCGTATCGGACGGAGATCCAGCTCCGGACTCGGGCGTTCATCGGGAGAGGAGCTTGAACAGGAACATTTCTCCTCCGAGGGAGACCGAAAACAAAGGAAAAGATGTGGACAGTGACTTCGAACTCCTGGTCAGTCCCTTGTCATCCCAGGAGAGAGAGGAGATTCTGGCCTCCCCGTCAGATACCAGGAGGAGGGAGGGTTCTCACCCCCCAGATGCCAACCGTCAGGTGAAGACCACGAAAGACGACACAACAAAGACTGCGTGCAGTGACAAGGAAGACCTCAGGCAGCTCCTCCCTAAGAACACTGAATTGGGTCCGCCGGGGGTTCCTCCTTTCTCAAGTGGAACCGCAACAAGCAACGGAGGACCTATCTCTTTTCGATCATACGCCTTTATTACCTTTATTTAAATGTAAGCTTTTCGTAGCGTGTTGTTAACACCATAGAAATCATTGCTTCTGTGTACCCTTCATGTGAACATAATTCTATATTAATTTTTATTTAGATGAAAATTTTTTCGTAGCGTGTTGTTAACACCATAGTAATCTTTGCTTTTGTGAGCCCTTCATGTGAACATAATTCTATAGTATAGCCCACCGTCCCGAACCCACGCCAAAATTTTTCTCTCCATCAAAAAGAGTTAAAACTAAAGGCCAATTACAGACCACATTGTTCCTGGGCTAGGCTGTGGAATTGTAATGGTAAATTGAAATAGATTTCTAATACTCTTAAGGAACCTGTTTCCCAATTTAAAATGGCCATTTGCTTTGATACAAGCAAATTTAATTCTGATTGTTACCAAATGTATAGTATACTCCATGTGCTATATTATTGACATCATATTAATCGTTACTTAAACTTCAACTATCAGAATTGAAGTTGGGAACAAAATACAAAACAATTTGGAGTTTGACATGATCATCAAAGCATAATGGAAAATTAAGGGACGAGAAGGGGGGTACAAATCTTTGTTTAAGAACGGAATACTCGTAACCATGACAGTTAACACACGGAAAACCTTTCAGGAACATTGAACGCCCTACATTCCTTCCTAAATCCTACAAATCGTAGGTAGCCTACCGCAAGTCCACCTCAAAATGACTGCTGGACTTGCATATAATAACCCGCAAATTGCTGGGAGTTCCTGAATAACCTGCATTATCATGTTTCGCTGTATCCCTCTGGCTGATCTATGCTGGCTTTACCCAGGGTGAGAACCTCCCTCAAGGGGGCGACCTCGCCTCCCTCCCCTGTTGTCACTTATAAGCCTTGTTTTCACATATGTCTAGCCGTTTCAGCCGCGGCGCATGCATGCCATTTCTGTCTTCCTCTCAGACCAGGAAAACCGGGCCGGCGCGGCGCCCGCCTCTATCCACCTGTAGTGACCTCTGCCAGGAAAACTCCCCACAACCGTACCACCCACACAACAAACCCCACCTGCAACCTATGATGGAATCCAGCGAGGACATCCCACCCCGCAAACCCACAGGGATCTCCTCCAGTGCCCCTGCCAGCACCAGCTATGACAACGGTTGCCACCCAGAGGTAACAACCAAAAGTGCATCCCAGGGACGCCAATCCCCACCAAAGACTGCAGCGCCAAGACCGACAAAAAGACCCATGCCCACCAGAGCCTCCAGACCGCCCTTCTACCCTGAGAACGTTACCAGACAACGAACCCAACAGGGAAAACAACAGGACGCCCTCAAGCCCAGTTTGATACTCAAGAGGTGTGACAGCATCTCTCCCGCGGCTATGCCCATTGTATCACCGGCTTTCATCTCTCCACCAGTAGCAGCGAGGACTCGTGGCAAAGCCCAGAGGCAAGTGCCAACAGTGAAATCTGCTACACTGGGACCCTACAAAAAAGAAACATCTACTTCAGAACACTATGTCGACACCCAGCCAAAACAATATGTGGTGACTCACAACATTGACTCTGAACTCTCTTGCAATGAGGAAACGGGAGGGACGCCAAAATCCCCCCCGCCACTCATTACTCCTGGAGCACTAAAACTCCTCGAGACCCACCTAAAAGAGTGGACAATCACCACTCAACACTGTCCAAGTAACCAAAAAGCTTGGGCGGTAGCGACCAAAAAACTGGACACTCTCTACCCCAACTGGAGAAAAAACAATACTGACGCACTACACACAGAAAGTAATCCACAGCAAAGACCCACTCCCACCAACAAGGAAGCACCCCTTAAAAACAAGGAATCTGTTCACCTCCGCAGCACCAAAAGTGTACCTGCAGCCGTCCAAATGGAAAAAACGAACAGTGTGCAACCAATGCTCCAAATGAGTAATGGAAAATATGTTAATACTGTACAGTCCGTGACCCAAGTGTACAATGTGCATCAAATCGACAGTGTGCAACCAGTGATCCAGGTCAACACCATGAAACATACTAACAATGTGCAACCAATCTACACACAGACCGCCTTCAGTGTGCAACTAATGCCTTCAGAGCGCAATGTGTGTAATGCAGAAAACGTTCAAGCTGTGGTTAAAGTGTACAACGACACAAGTGTTGATAAAGCGAGATCTCCTCCCCGGGTGGGCATCGAAAAAAGCGTTCTCAATACGAAGCCTTTTCCCCAAGAGGGCAACGTGAAATATGTTGAAGATATACTCTCAGTGATTCAAGGGTGTAGGGAAAAAAGCGCTAATAAAAAGCAAGATGTGATCCAAATGCCCAACGAGGAAAGTGTAGACAAAATAAAAGCAGTAAACCAAGTGAGCAACGAGATAAGTGTAGGGGAAACACAAGCTGTAACCCCACAAGCGGGGAAAACCGACGTTTTACAAACCAATTCTCCTATACCACCAAAATGTTCTACACCGAAAGTTCACAACATGCCCCCCGAGACACAAGAAAACAATCCACCTCGAACACACAAAAGTGCCCTACGTACAAACAAGTGTGCAACAACTGAAACCACCAAAAACTTTCAACTCTCTGTTCATCCACAGACACCTTCAACAAAAAATTTAGTGAAAATGGACAACATCAAAACAACACCCCCTAGCACAGCCATATTGCTCCTCGAAGAAGAAGAGGCTAAAAGGACCTGCTTCCAAAACCTGACAAATGACAATTCCACTGTGAAATCGCCACTCAACCCATTTGCCAAACTCAGGCGATCGGCGAGCAGAATATCTGCATTCCTCGCGGGCGAGTCCCCAAAAATCAAGGGGGTCCCCCCGTGAGTGAATCAAAAACAACCTCACCTGTCACCCAAAAACAGACTGAGGACTTGCAGAGCGACAACCCGAAAACACCTGCCAATGAACTCTTTCCAAACCTGCCGACAAGAGGTCAAACTTCACCTCTCGAAAACCCTTACAGGGACAACAAAAAGTTCCCAAATGTGCAACAGCCACCCACCAAACCCTCCTCTCCCAACAAAACGAGAGATGGTCTTGAGGGAGACAACACGACAAAGACACCTCCACCGAGTCCAGCCGCTGCCCTCAACCTGACGCAGGAAATTGCCAAAATACTAGCAGAACCATCACCTATCACACCACCATCACCAGGAATCTCTAACAGCCACAGTGAAATCACAAATGTCACGAAAGGCACAAAACCAAACAGGCTTTCCAGGAAAGGTGCAAGATTAAACAAAGATGGAATTAAAATGAGAGACCCCACCACCAAACCCAAGAATGAATGCATGTACTGTGACCGCAACTTTAAGACGCCCAAAGCCTTAGACAAACATATCGTCCACCTCCACCGCATCAAGCTCGAAAACGAAATCACACCTCCCTCAACATCACCTAAAAACACTATCAAAACAAAACCACCGACTACTCTCATCCCGGACTGCAGGCCGACCAGGATTGAGAAAAAGGAAGACGATCTCAAAGATCCACCACCGTTTACCACGAGAAGAGGGAACACACTTCACGTGTCATTCCCTATGAGGGAAAAAATCAGATGCACAGAAAAAACCTGCCTATTCGAACATGGATCCAAAAGATGGTCGGAGCTTGTGACAGCCCTCAGAGAACACAGTCACATTACGCACCAAAACAAAATTGACAAAATTACAAAGTGGTGCCGCCTCTGTAGGATGAAGATCACAGGAAGAGTGGCCATTCACAGCTGCTACATCAACAGATCACCAATGTCACCCACGACTGCCAGAGACAGTGACCTCCCCGGGATGAAACAAAATCCATCGAATGATGCGACCCAAACATTGCTCTCGGCCTTTTTCACCACAAAACAACCCGACTTTGAGACGCCGAACCGATTTGCTGCGCTCACGGAACCAATCGTGGTAAAACTACCCAACAAACCCACATCTAGAATTAGCAGATCTAAGAAACTTTTCAACAATAACATTACACCATCACCGTCCTCCGCACACAACGCGTTCCAGGTGATTGACATCACAACCCCTTGTGACGAAATATGACAGCAGTGTTCCAAGACTGTTAAGGTGACACCCCCGAATAAGGGAAAACCAGTCTCCAGCCCGACCAACAAGTCACCGTTCAAAATTATGCAACCGGCCCACGCATCTCCCAAGTTGAGGTGCTCTTTCAATTGTTCCAACACACCTGCATCTCAGGAGATCAGCACCCAGGATGGCTGGACACTGATAATCACAGTCCCGGCGCCCAGAATTACACCCTGCTTCTTGCAGGGATGCAATAAGAAACACTTCAACCCGATCTGGTATGACCTAATCAATGACATCCTAACACACCTCGAAGAGGACCACCACCAAAAGGTGAAAGAGGTGATTATCAAATGCATGATTTGCAACAATGATGTGCCACCACCCGCGGAAGCACACAGATGCCTTGTATCAGGTATATTCCTCCCTTGGGAAAAGGAGAACGACCTTCCACCTAAGCCGCTAGACGGCCCGATTGATCTGTCTAGTCCTGATAAAATCAGAGCGAGTAAAGCGAAACCCACGCCCGGAGCAACTACCCCGGGCATGACAGGTTCCCCACCGGTACTGGAGCTGTCTGTTACACCAGGCGAACGCCTCTTAATGGAGTCCCCACCGGATGAGTCTCCACCCGCTCAAGCTAACCTATGCCAAGACACAATGGATACACCACCCGAGCGCAACTCGGCACACAAATCCAAAGATCGGAAAAAAGTGTCTTTTAAACCGCCCACACCTCCCCAAGACAATGCACAAAAGGGAAAAACAATCACACTACCCCGGAGTGATTACCAGTTGCAGACTTGCGACACATCCAACGTGGTGGAAAAAAACTGCACAAATGCTGTGGAAGCTCCGATTTGCAATGAACAATGCCAAATGCCTGTCTCGTTTGTGTCCGAAACTCGCACATTTGCTCAGGCCACTGCCGAGGTTCTTCAGCAAAACAAAATCTTGAGTGTTATCGTTCCACCCAAAACCAGTCATATTGCACACAAAAAAATTGTTCCCATCACAAGTAATGACAATATATGCAAAGACAATGAGGACTTCCTCGATAGGAACGCATATGATCCATCGAGACGTAAAACACCAAGACGTGACACAAACGCAAGCCGGGCACCTGCCCCTCTCACGAGAGCACGTTGCCCCGAAGAAGATATTTTGGCTGTGCCGATGGTTCCAACCAGGATTGGCAAGACACTGCATGCATCATTCCCGACCCCGGACATTTGGTATTGTACGGAGCCGGGGTGTGAGGCAGAAACCATTAGCCCACAGTGGACCCACCTGCTGAGCCAGACGAAGCGCCACCTGAGCACACACCATAACATCCGTATCACTTTTGTTAAAAAATGGTGTAAACTATGCTCTGCAGTTATGCCTATGCGCATCTCGGATCACTCTTGCTTCCGCGACCACGAACCTGTCATTCCGGACGATAGGCGTCCTCTAAAATGCCCGGAAGGCAGGTACACAACGAACTCGAAAATTGGTCTGAAAATGCATAGACAAGCCCATAGGAATGACGAGCGAAGGGTGTTCACCCCACTGCCACCCAAACCGAATATCCGCTCATACTCCCGACGTGGAGGGAAAAGACTGGGGAAGGGCAGAGGAAGAGGGCCTCTCATTATCAACGAAAACCCAGAGGATCCGCCCACTGACTCTGAAACACCCAGAAATGAACCCCCGCCGTGGAGAAAACCCTCAAAAAGACTTTATACTGAGGATTTTCGCTCCGTGTCACCGCCTCCACCTCCGGGATTCAGGGAAAAAAGTGAGAAACCAGTCAACACACACACCCTGTCCATGGCTACTGACAACATAGAGGTCGTCGCCGAACTTATTGCTCAGGCCGGCGCTCAATTTAATAAACACACGATCAAGCGTGGACGAGGGTACGATTCTACATCACAATTCATTGACCCGGAGGAATATGAGGTAATAAGACAGCAAAACACGCCCAACCCCACCCCGAGTCAGGAGGATGACAATCAGCTGGCTGATTACTCTGATCACCCTGACACACCGTCCCAACTGGAGCTTCCAGACTTTGATGACGGTGACCTGGGTCATGCTCGAGAAGTGTTGCTCCCTCCCGAGATGATCGACGATCCCGTGGACGACGAAGACGAAGACGAGAACGGACCGTTGGAGGAATATCGTATGCACCTCGGCCGGATCCTTGCGGAGGCATCCACAATAGATGAGGCGACCTGGGAGGAATTCGAGGAGGTGTTGGCCGCGATCACCAATCGAATCTCGACTGTGGTAAAACTCCTCCCACCCGTCACTGACGGTGAAACATACACTCCAAAGCCGATTGACGCCTCCTGCCACAGAACAATACAACGGTTGTACAAGAAGAATCGCAGGAGGGCAATCAGGCTGATCACGGAGGGGGAGTCCGGCCAATGCCACCTCGAAGGTAGAGTCATCGAGAACCACTTCAAGGAAGTGTTTGCTCCCAGGCCGTTCAATCCTAATGTCTATGTGGTGAAGGATCCGCCCCCGCATTCTCTTATTTGGACTTAGAATTTATTTTGATAAAAGGATGATGAATAAAGATCCAAAGAATGATCGGAGAACCACAAATTAAGGAGGTATTGATTATCGTAAGACCCCAGCGCAGTCGGCCTTGAATAGAGAAACTAAATCTGTTAGATATTGAGTAAGCCATAGCTCGGGTACAGGACAAACACTTAGACATAACTTATAAATACAACATACCCCACTCTCTACATCATTTGTTAAATACAGTAAATCACAATAACAATTACAACAAGTCATCCGTTAAACCAAGGGTTATTATATTATCGTGGCAAAAAGATTACCCTAGAGTAAATCGTCAACCTCTGACTGGCTCTCGTCCCCGGAAAAGGACATCCCAATGTTCCTCTCTATAACTACAGGTTTTTTCGCATCTGCACAAATCTCCCTCGACTTATCCATTGCCCCGGCAATCCTTGCAATTGAATTTCTGTTCCCCAGTACCTGTTTAAACCATTGCTCCCTCAGGTCCACTGAGGGGCAAGTTAAATGAAATGGAGCTGTGAGACTACACCCGAAAAGATAGTGGTCGGGGTCACCTATTCCCCTTTTACATGGGCAGAGCTGGGAGTCGGCGACCTTAAACCTATGTAGATGCCTCAAGAAAGGACCATGGCCTGTCAGAAAATAGATTAATTTAGTGTTTGTAATTTGGTGGTTTTTGTTGGGGATTTTAATAAAGTCAAAAGTCCTTCTACCCTTTAGGGAGGAGGACCATTTGTCGGTCCAAGTTTTAATAAGATTTTCTTTAAGGAGTCTATTAACCGAAGCTATTGAATAAGGTATATGAATTATGGGGCCGATGACTGCACCAGCCTTTGCGAAGCCATCGGCAAGTTCATTCCCCATTAGCCCCGCATGGGCCTTAACCCAATGGAGGCCAATGAGGTTTTGATTTTTCACAATATTTTGTTTAATTTTAAATAGCAAATTGGATTTATTATATGAAGATTGAAGAGCTTCTATTGAAGATTTACTGTCTGTGTAAATATTGGCCCTGGTATTGTTCCTAGAAGCGTAATTGATGGCCAGGTCGATCGCAACCAGCTCTGCCTGAAAAACTGTGTTATACTTGTGTAGTTTATATGCCATGATATGCAATATTTTGTTAGTTTTAGAGTCGACAATACACACCGACAGCCCCACATCGTCATCCATCTTGGAGCCATCGGTGTATATGTCGACCTCCGGGTTAAAGTCGCTTATGTTTGGGGGGATGTGTATTTTATATTCAGGTTCGATTGAATGAATGGGTGATCTGAAGTCAACAAGGCCCCGAGGGGGCAGGATTTTATTGATGGTCAAGTCTTTCCCATAGTTTGCGAAATGAAACTTTTCGAGTTCATACCTAAGCGTAAGGTCTATTGGGGGAATACCCACTGATCTCTAACTGTAACTTCTGGATAGGGCAAGACATTTTGTTGACTTGAAGCCGATATGGAGGCCGCCATGATGGGGCACACTTTTCTTGATACCGCAATATTTCGTATATTTTTCATGTTAAAATACGCCGACATATATTATTTTTGGGTAAGTTTTTTTTATTTTCTTTTTAAACCCATTTTAAATGTAATCTGCTATTAAAATAGGAAGTCATTTGCAAGTCAAAGTAGAAGTAGTTAAAAAGCAAAAGCAAAAACTATCTGTTTGGCAATATAAAAATTAATTCTATAAGAAGAAAATATAATATTTATATATATGTAATACTTCTACAATGCTTTGGTAATAAAAAACACCACTAAATCATTTTTAAAAAAATGTTGGGGCACAGTATGGCAGCTTTCAATTGGTTTCAACGCGCC
The DNA here is from genome assembly GCA_963932185.1 of Troglohyphantes excavatus. Taxonomy (NCBI): domain Eukaryota; kingdom Metazoa; phylum Arthropoda; class Arachnida; order Araneae; family Linyphiidae; genus Troglohyphantes; species Troglohyphantes excavatus. The sequence continues at coordinate 842,123 of OZ010678.1, read as the reverse complement.
CGTAGAGGAAACAAAGTTTGAGCCTTCCAGCAGTTACAGTTAGAGTTCAGTGGGAATACCCAGCAGGATTAGCAAAGAATCGGTTGGTGTATGTTTGTAGGCTCCACTGATTTTAAGTAAGAATTGTCTTTGTAGTGATAAAAGTTTATTAATTTGCTGGTTTTTTAAATTTTTGGCCCATACAGCTGCTCCGTAGGATATAACCTTTTCTATTGTGGTGATGTACCAGGTTTTTAAAATTGACCTGCTGGTCCCCCAATTGTTGCCTATAACGCTATTTAAGCTATTGTTATAAATTAGGCATTTGTTACTTAGTTTAAGAATGTGTGGTGACCAAGAAAGGATATCGTCCACGACCACCCCCAAAAGAGTGAGGTTTCTGACAATAGCTATTTTTGTTCCGTTTAGTTTAAATGTTGGTTCCCTTGTCAGAGGGCCATTTGGGTCGTCGTGGACTCTTTTCATTTTTATACCCCTCTTGATGATAAAAAGTGCTTTTGTTTTGCCAGGTGCCACCCTAAGGTCCATTGACTCCAGAGTCTCACCCACCATTTGAAGAAGTGAATTGGTGTTTTTTTCGACTTCCCTGCGGGTTCTCCCGTGGGCCATCACCGCAAGGTCGTCGGCAAAGGCTTGCAAATAAAAATGTTCGCTGTTCAGTTCTAGGATTTTATTAAAGTAGAGGAGCCACAGCAGGGGTGCTAGAACTGACCCCTGAGGGGCTCCTTTGTGTATAGTTTTAGAAACCCTATGTCCACATTCCTCACAAAAAATTTTACGTTTAAAAAGATAACTTGAGATTATTGATCTGAGATAAATTGGGATTTCAAATTTGTCCAATGTATAAAAAAGCATTTTCCAATTTAGGTTGTCAAAAGCGGCACAAATATCTATTGTGATGAAAGAGGTAAAGTTGTTTAAGGTTCTGGATTTATTAATTTCATCCACCATCTCAACGAGCGCCATCTCACAGCTATGGAGTTCCCGGAAACCATATTGTTGTTTATGCAGGATGTTGTTTGTAATTACCCAGTGGGTCAGTCTATTTACTATCAATCTTTCAAGGATCTTTCCCAAGGTAGGCAAGAGACAAATTGGACGGTACGATGACAGCGCCGAGGCATCCCTCCCAGATTTCAACAGGAAAAACACTCTACCCGTTTTTAATGAGTTAGGAAAATAGCCAAATTTTATACATAAGTTTAAAGCGTTCAACATGAGTTTACTATGGTTTTTAAATATACCTTTCCAGATGTTATAATCTATTAGATCTGGGCCCGGTGCCTTTCCAGTCTTTAAGTTCTTTAGAACTACTGATATTTCTTTAAATCTTAGAGGATCCGGGGGGTGTAAAATGTCATATTTGGGAAGTTGAGTATCAGCATTAAAAAGACCGAAATTATGTGTCATCAAGCTATCTAGTTTATATTCAAATGAGGCATTCGGATTTAAGGGGTCCTGAATAAGTAAGTCGTGATTTCTTTGTAGTTTGTTGAAGGCGACTTTAAAGACTGTTCCAAATTTTTCCTGGGATATTGTACAGAAATCCTGCCATGCTTTATATTTGCTTTTATTTATTATTTGTTTATATACTGCCCTATTTTTATTATATTTCAAGGCCGCTCGTTGTATTTCTTCAGGTGGGGCAATACTATTCTTGAGTGATTTTAGTTTCTTATATAGTGCGGTAATATAGTTCCTCTTGATTTTTAGTTCCATCGTCCACCAGTTAAATTTTTTGGGTTTTTTTGGTTTCTTTTTGATTTTTTTAAAGGCACATGCCTGGGTGATTTCGATTAATTCGGTCAAGTGCCTCTCCAGTTCTTTAGTATTAGCGACTACCTCGACACTGTCATATAGTAAACTGCATTTTTTATTGAATTCTCTCTGAAATCCAAGCAGGGAGTATTTAGTTTTATAAAAGAAATCCGTAGGGATTGCCAATGATTCCCTTAATTCAAATCTGATATATTTATGGTCACTGCCCGTTTCTATTGGTAGGATATTCCAATTATGAATTACAGACACCAGGTTTGAGGTGGCTATAGTCAAGTCCGGATTTCCATTTCCCGAGTGGGATGTAAAGGAAGGACCCTTTTCCGGGACGTTAATTATGTTCAAATTGTTTGTATTGACAAAATTAATCAACTGTCTACCCCGAGTGTCCTCAATGTCGTAGCCCCATAAAGGGGATCGACAATTGAGGTCACCAGTGATCAAGTATCTGTGATTAAAGAAATTTAGTCCATTTAGCTCGTTAATCTGTAGTTCAATATTTGCATGAGGCCGGAAATAAATCGAGCCTATGATTATGACCTTATTATTAAACCTGAGATCAATAAATATAGATGAATTGAGTTTTGTTCGGAAGTTTATAGTTAGTTCATCGTTATTTACAATAAGTCCCGCTCCTCCATTATCTGTAATAAACAATTTTAGGTTATGTGGCAATCTGGTTGTATTGCTGATAGATTTAGGAGGATCTTGAAAGGAAATTATATCTATGTTTTCAGACAGGGCAGTGACCATAAGTAAATTAAAAGCGGCCATAGAGTGATTGAGGTTAATTTGAATGATACTAATTGCAAACATTGGCACACCTGTTCCGGGGCAAGGAGTAATGTGCACAGGAGGGCCGGTAAAAGCCTTCTCTTAAGACCACAAAAAGCAAAGGAGCAATAGGACAAAATTGCAAGCCCCCAAAACAACAGCATACAACACAAGAACACATTCAAAACAATCAAAATAATTATGGGATACTGCTCCCATGGAAAAAAAAAAAGAAGAAGAGATTAAATATTATATAGTACATTTAAGAACAAGGACAGTAAATACCCCGTCAGGCCGCACTCCCCTCGGGACTCGTACTCCGTCTCTCTTCTTAGTATCTCCACTTGTCTATTATAGTTGGGGCATTGTCTTTTATCTCTGCATGTGTGGTCAGTTGGGTAATTTTGTTTGAAATTACTGTTAGAGAAAACACAATTTAAACAATTTGGAGCACATTCACTTTCTTCTTGTGGGGGACCTCCACATCTTAAACAAACGATCGGGTTCCTGCAGAGTCGTTTTGAATGGCCATATCTCCCGCAACCGGAGCATTGTCTGGTACCCAGAAATTCGTTGTGGTTGATTGAGGCAAGACCCACCAGGATTTCAAGGCCCTTTGATAACTGTTGGAAAAGATGAGGGTCGACTGCTGCCACAAAGTGACGAGTATCGTTCCTTGATGGGATGCTAAATATAATTTTAAAATTTTCCTCTGTAATTTTTGGGTTTCTCTTGTTGATTTCTCTCCTAAGGTCTTCTACCTCTTGGTCCATGGGCAGATTAAGAAGAATGATTTGAGGCCTTCTTTTTCTCTGTTGCCTTATAAGAATGTCTTTAAACTCTGACATAGGCTCCATCATTTCTTTGAGTTGGTTTGCTTGGGTTGGTTCTTCGATGGACACCAGGGCTCCACCATCCCTTAGGTCTATAATTTTCTTTATACGTATATCACTGTTTATGATAGTTTTGTTAGAGATCATTAAATTCCTTAGGAATCCCTTTTCTTTGTTTACATGTGGTTTAATTGTAAGATTTATGGGTGCTGGTTTTCTATTTTTTCTTTCCTCGGTTGGACTTTCATTATTAGTTGTGAGCATATCTTTCAAAAATTTAACCTCTTTTTCATATGTATCTTTTAAAAATGTTATTTCTCTTTTGTGTTCCGACTTCAAATTTCCGATGGTTCCTTCAAATATTTCGATTTGATATGTCTGTTTTTCTTCGAAATCCTGTTGGAAGGTTTTATATTTTTCTTTATGTAGTTTCTCCTTTTCTTTGTTAAAGCGATCCGATTCCTTTTTAATTTCTGAAATTGCCATGTTAAAGGCTCTTTCTACTGTGTGATTTTCTCTATATTAACTTGTAAGGTAAGTTTGAATAATTGTTCTCTCTCTGCCTCTTGCTTTTTCGTAGTTGTTTCTATTTGATTGAGAATTTCTTTAAAGTCTTTGTTCATTACATTCATATCTTTAAATGATTGGGTCAGGGATGTCACGGATTCATTCAGCTGTGTGTTCTGCTCTTCTAGTTGAAAAAGTTTACCCTCCATTCTTGCCCTAGAACTTTGATCCATCATTATCATATTCGAAATTGTCTGGAGGTTATTTTTTATAGTGTTTGAGATGGCACGGGTGACTTTATTTTTCTTGTTATCCATAACTTCCGCTATTTCCTTGAAGATCTTGTTTATCTCTGTAATTAGGCCTTTATTTCCTGTATTATTCGGGTAGTTGGGATTTGGTGTGGCAAATACAATTTGACTAATCTCTATCGGAGGGGTGAGATCCATATCCTGGTTACAGGGGGATGATTCCCTTTCTTCGTTTTTGTCTATTTCATCTTTGGATTCTTTTGTATTTACTGAGTGATTGTTTTCTGGTTCCGTTGTATAATTGTCTGATATTTCTGTATTAATAGGCGATTGATTCACAATCTCTTTTACGTTTATTAGTAGATTAAGTTTATTGATTAAGGCTTCTCGAGGGTGAGGGCTGGTCATAAGTTCTGTATGGAATTCGTCCATAATACTAGTTTTTGTGGTACTTAGTGCTTCTAGAATCACAATATCCTGAGGACTGGTCCTGTTGCCGATTTTCTGTGGTATATTCATTACTGTCTGATCCTTACCTAGAAGGACGTTGGGCATCTGTTTTTCTATTTTATTTTTCTCTGGTCTTTGGGAGCTGTCTATTTTCGTATTCCCTTTGGGGGGGGGGTATTCCACTATGTACCCAGGAGGAGATTGTTCACCCTGTTCAATGCTCCCTCTTGACAGATCCAAAGGCTTTACTGTAGGATCAGGGTCGAAGTAAGACTCAGACGAGGGACCGGGAGCTCCGTGATCAGAAATTGACTGAGAGGTTACCAAGCTAATTTTAGCTGTACCTGTTTTCCAGAAAGGGTTTCTTAGTCTGATCCCTGCCCCCGACGGAGTCTCATCCCCAGAACTGAAGTCTAGGTATGTCACCTCGGAGTCGGTCATTGTCTTCTTAGTCCTCTTGCCGTGTGGTCTAGTTGTTGTGGGGGTGACTATTCTATCCGGAACATAGCTTTTGTCATCTTTCTTGTTATGGTGTTTTCCCTTTTGTCTGCGCTTATTATAATTGTCAATGTTATATGAGGGGTCTGTAGTACTCTGTTCCGATACATCTCCTCCCTCCGAGTCTTCTGGTTTTTTTCTCGGATCACTCAATGTATCTTTAATCGGTAAATTCTTTTCCTCGGCAGGCCCAGTTTTGACAAAGTATTGATCCATTATCTACTACTCCAACTGGTCTGTAAGTCACAGCAAGTTGACAATAATCCGAGTATCACCCTGGGCGAAGCTCCCAAAGTTTCCGATAATTACGAAACCAATAAGGCCGGATAAGGGAAGTTATTTTGTACTCACGATCTTGATCAACGGTCCTCCGAGAAGCGAACGCTCTATTTCCTCCTTTGAGAGCGGTGTGCGCAGATTGCCTTATTTAGGACTACACCGCGTTTTTCTCCTTTGGATCTTCAGTTTTCTCCTAATGCGCTGTTCGGATGAGATTTTTGATGGCGCGCGTTTTCTCTGTTGGTTCTTCCTTGGCACGTGATGGGCGACAGCCAATGGTAGGCCTTCCCTCTGCTTCCGCGGATTGAAGGGAGGACTCAGTATCAATGTTAGATTCTAATTGTGCTCGTAATTAGTTAGATAATGAATTAAGTTATTTGTATCTTACATCATCCTGTAGGGGAGTCCACGGGCATTCAGATGATACCACTTTTGTTCATTTAAGATGATTTATCACCAAGTTATAGGATGTTTTATGGGAGCTCTTACAAGCGCGTCAGCCACTCGCTGCTTGGGAGTGCAGCCCTAAGCGGGTGGTAAACTCCACCTAAGGCTAAATACTGCCGTGAGACCGATAGCAAACAAGTACCGTGAAGGAAAGTTGCAAAGAACTTTGAAGAGAGAGTTCAAGAGTACGTGAAACTGCTCAGAGGTAAACGGGTGGGCCCTCGAAATCCTGTGGCGGGAGTATTCAGTCGGAGCGCTCGCGTCGCCCACCGGAATATGCACAACTGAAGGTTCCCGAGACGGGGCCGTTCCGGTGCTGTGCGCTTCGTGGCGATCCGACGCATTTATTTCCCGCCCAAAGGACGCCGCAACCGGTTGGCGGGACGGCCTTAAGGGCGAGAGCCGGCAGGTGGCCGGCGGCGGAGCGCCTCGTGTGCCTCGTCGCCGGTTGTTAGCCATCTCGTCACACGGCACGTCTCCCGACCGTGGCAACAGAGAGGCCCCGTTGGGCTTCGACGTCTCCTCCCCTAAGTGGTTAGCGGGTGAAGAAACGCGGCAGGAGCTCGATGCTGGTGCGGGCGCACGGACTGACTCCGTGGCCCAGCGCCGCCTTGTCTTCGTTGGCTGCGCAAGCCCCGCAGGGAGTGCATGACGGTTCGCGGCGAGTAGATCGGTCACCCACCCGACCCGTCTTAAAACACGAACCAAGGAGTCTAACATGTGTGCGAGTCAATGGGTCTCGAATAAGCCCAGAGGCGCCCCCCCCCCTTCTCCGCCAGGTGGCCAACCGGGATGTAGTGTATTTTGAGTGCTCCGCTTCAAACAGCCTAAAAGTAATTAAATTTAATGAATTTCTTAAATTAAAGTTGACTAACGCAAAGACCTTACCTATGTCTACATAAAACTGTTGAAATATTCCTGAAACTCCGATTACTTTGTCTGCAATCCGATGTAAAAGATATTTGTACAGCGAAGAAAATTCCCCCATTGTATCTTCTCTTCTCGGCGTCGGGAAGCCGGCCTCCCATTGGCAGCGGCCGATCAGGTGACCTGGAGCGATTGCGGACGGAGGAGAGTTCTCTCTTCGGCTATTGCGCCTTTAAGCGAGCTTTGCTTTGCTTTTGAAGAGGATTATTGTGCGGATCTTATCATCGTGAAACTTGTACGCTGTTGCTTGAATTGTTTGTGGAGTCTTCTTTTGGTGTGTGCAAATGGAGGGGAAAAATACCCAACCATCCCAGGATCCGAAATCTAAGCAACCGGACAAGACAAAAATAAAAAATAAGAAACACCATAATAAAAAAGATGATAAGGATTATCCCCGTGAAAAAATTGCTGACCTTCCACCCTCTACGAGAACAACAAGAACCATATCTAAATTAAAGACAGATGGATCAGATACAAATCGGCCAATCGCCCAACCTTCGGGACCCATGGCCATAGAGTAATGATATAAATAGAGGAATAAAAATGCTGATTTCCTTGTGTCCAACATTGAAACCACGTGATAGGTGGAAATGCCAATTCATTCATGTGCTTTATATATTACTTGGCAGGCCTTGGCGACTTTAAGAACTAAACGAGATCGAAGTATTGTAATATGGTTGTGTTTAATTTTGTATTTAAATATCGTTTTTTTTTAATGAGTGGTGCAATTTAAGGGAGTTTAACAGATATATTAAGGATATTTTTCTTATTTTGTAGTTTTGAAATAATTGCCTTACGTTTTTATGTAAACAATTTACCATAAGCGAAGTTCTTTCAATAGTTATTTTGTAAACTTCAATAAGAAAATATGAACAATAAAACCTGAGAAATATAAAGAGTTTCGCTTCTTCGAGTATTGAACACAAATAAAATATTTTCGTTTCGTTAATGAAGAGGAAATATTTAGCGCATATTGTTTGAAAATAAGTAAATACGTACATATATGTTAAAAAGTTGAATACAGGCAGAACTCCTTATCATCAAAAAAGAAGAAAGTGCGCCAAATTTGAAACTCCTGCAGATGTCTGACCGCCAAATGTGGCTGCGCTATAACCACGTGATTAGGTTTTTCTTTTCAATGTTGACACCGCGGCCTTACGAGAGTCTGGCATTGAAGGCGCTCTCTATTTAATATTACAACTCTCTGCCCATGGCAAAGGACATCGGGATTCTAGAGGAGGAGATCATTGTAATCCCCCAGGTCTCTGAGGATCTGGGCCGAGTAATCACAACAAGTGAACATCTAGATTCACAACAACATTTGAATGCACAAATAACAACTCCTCGGGTGTTAAAGAATCAGGAAGAAGTCACTAAAGAACAAATATCTATTCCTGGAGAATTGGAAAATAAAGGTAAAACAGTTACTAAAACTTTACCTAAATATAAGTTGGGACACAAAAATATAAAAGATTTTATAAAATCTACCCCGGAAAACATCCATCCTCTATTAACAAATTTAACACCGGAGGTACGTGCGCACCTCCTGGAGTGGGACGAATTCTATACTCTACCTTTGGACAGTATCCCTGCAGCTGATTTGGGTCGTCTGCAGAGTTATATATTAGGTTCAAATGATCCCAAAAGGGTAATTAAACAATATTTTAAGGCAAATAGTGTACATAGAACATCGGAGTCCTCTGCTAACGTATCAATAGATCGTGAGGCGCCTAACCCGAAGAGATTCCTCTCTTTTTCTGAAGATCTTGATCTTTCTAAGGAAGAAATTACTGGTAAAAGGGATTATACACGAAGAAAAAATGTCTACTCACCAGAATCATCGGAGGAAGATGCTTCGGAGCACACTTCAACGAATACAAATGACTTGGAACTCATTTTTGAGGAGGAAAGTGAAAGTGTTCCACAAACACAAGATGTAGACCCTACTAGAGAACTTGCTGGTTTTATTGACAATATAAATAATACAATTAATCGAAAATCAAGTAAGATTAATAGAACAGAAATTTTTGAGATCTCCAAATACCTTCAACAGATTTCGCAACTATTTAATAGGGAAAATGGAAAATTACAATCTTCTTTGGGGAATTTGAGGGGTATTGAAAAAATTGGTCAAAAATCCTATGAGGATTACCAAAATAAAATAGAAAAATTAATGAATGAATTTGGTGGATATGTTAAGAGTAATAAAGAAGTCTATGAACAGACTCAACAACATATACTAACTTTATCTAAAATTAATGTAGAACAAAAGAAGTCTTATGAAAAATCCATACAGAAATCTATTAATAATAGTATAGAATCTACTTTACGTATAGAAAAGAAATTTACTGAAACTTTGGCTCTACTAAAATTAGATATGGAGACCCAAATTTCTGCTGTTCAGGATAAAGTAAAAGAAGATATTAAGACTTTGAAATCCCAGCATAGGGAAAGATTGAAAGACCAACAAGCGCTGTTTGATAAGTTATTAGCCGACCAGAAAATACAATATGAAAATGAAAGAGCGGCAGCCCAGGAAATTCACGAAAGGGAAAAACAACAAATATCAGAAATTACCATTTTAGGGGTAGAAAAAGGTGTAGTAGAAGGTGAAAGGATCAAAGATGAGAGACCAGTACAGATAGTTATTCGGCCTGACTCCTCTAAGGAAATAGGATTTATGTCAGCCATCTTAAAGAAAGATAATAATATTAAAGAAAGTAATATTAATGTAAGAAAAATTAAGAACTTAAAAGATGGAGCTGCGATGCTGGAATTTAATAATGATCAAAGCGCAGTAATCTTTGAGGAATTGGTGAAATCTACTCCATCATTGAGTGAATATGGGATGAAGAGGTTGAAAAAAAGAAATCCCCAGATATTACTTAAAAACTTGAACAAAGATATAACCATGGATCAACTTAAGAAAGAAATTTACCTTAAGAACCAATATTTAAATGAGGAGAACTTTAAGATCATATTCTTTATTCCTACGAGAAATGATAAAAAACACTGGATCGTCACGATTTCTCCGAACTTGTATAGACGGCTTTCTTCCGGTCTGAAACTCTTTTATGAATTGGGAGAAATAGAACATACAGAATTTATTTCTGTAAAACAATGTACAAAGTGTGGTAGATTTGGTCATACTACAAAATGGTGTACTAATGACAAGATGTGCTTGAAATGTGGAGAGGCTCCACATCAAGAAAATGATTGTATAGAAAACTGTTTGAATTGTGCATATTCTAACTTTTTTTTAGACGTCAATGGAGCCAGTCCCACTCATGCAGGGACAGGTCCCAATGCAGGAATTATGACAGACAAGTCAACATGGTACATGAGATGATAAACTATACTTAAAATTATGTAAACGGAACTCAACATACTATGGCTGATGTTTGAAGCTGGTAAAATTATAGTTTCTTTTTATTTGTCTTTTGTTAGTAAAAATTATTTTGTGCAGAAATATTTTGCACTACCAACCGCTAACTCTTCGTATTGGTCTAAAATTATCAATAATCATAAGGAAGATGTTATTTTAATGCATTAATACTTAATATATTGGAAATATAGTGGTAATGAAGAAGTTTATAGTGAGTATTGTATGGATTTAGTATAGCCTTCTTGTGTGTGGTCATATATCTATTATATATTGTTATTAATTTGTCACTTAGCAGGATGTCCTTAATTGAAGTTAAGAAGACTATAATTAGTGTTGTAATTTGTGGCTATATATTTATCTGGAACTCTTGTGTTTAAACTATATGTTTAAATGTCGGTTCAATAGGTGAAATAAGTCTATATGGTATTTATTTAATATAAATTCTCTCTTCATGGCCGACTACGATGGACTCATAGTTTATAAATGCTTCTTAATTTGCGGTTCTCCGAATGTACATTGGTCTATTTAAATCATTTAATGGTCTTAAGCCTGAATCAAAAGACTTTCGAACAAATAAATTTAAGTACAAAAAGAGAACCTCAAATAGAGATTTTTCGAATGGATTAATCTAAGTCCAAAAGGAGAACCACATAAGGTGATTGCTCGAATGGATTATTCTACGTCGAAAAGGAGAACCGCAAAAGGAGATTTTGATAAAAAAAGGGAAGAGCTGGGGAGAATTAGTCTTTTCTCCCGTCGCTCTCCCACAATCAATATCTTATGACAGGCGGCTGTCGCCTTTCGAGTGTCCTCCCTATTTTTCATCCGGGCTTGGAACCGGCAATGGCTAGGTTACACTCATACATCGGTAGTATTTTTAGTACACATTATACATCATTATTGTTTTAGTACACATTATACATCATTAATGGGGATACATGTTAATATAATAATTTCAATAAAAAAACTTAACTAAATATAATAAAAATAAAAGGGAAATCTTAACTAAACATAATATAACACAATTAAGGGGGATACATGTTAGTATAATACAATTAAAATAAATCTTAATGAAAAATAATTAAAATCTTAACTAAACAATTATAATATAATAATAAGGAATAATAAAAGGGGGTTATAGGGGGTAATCTTATAAAATAAAATCTATAATTAACTTATACCTAACTTAAATTTAACTTAAACATAACTTGAACATAACTTAAACCTTAATACCTTCGGACCTTTCGTGCTGGTCAAGTTGGTGAACCCCCTCAGGGGGCTCACATCTTGTGAGTACGGGCTTGGCAACCCCGAGGTACCCTAGCTGGGCCTTAGCTTTTTCTGTTCTTTCCTTTTTTTTTTTTTTGCGAAGGCCCTACCTTGTGAACAGCTTTTGTTTTTCAGTCATTTATTATCCACTCATTTATTTATGTTGGTATTTTGTCACATTATCCTGTTTTACTTTACTTTGTTAGCTTTTCTTGAATTGTTATTTTTATTTTTCCAAAGAATTTGTCTTATTTTCCTATTAGTTACAATTTTGTTGAGTCTCCTTAAGTTATATTGATTTCTTAAGTTTTGTTACATTTTAATTTTGTCGGATTTTCTGACCTGCACGTTTGCCGTGTGCGGTGACTCGTATCGAGGGAAAGTGGAGTCCTGGGGATCCTGCGGCGTCTCGTTTCAGGACGGGGTTTAGTTTCCTGGAGACGCCGTTGCGTTCCCTTTGGTCCATGCTTCAACGTAAACGAGAGGCCAGGAGTGAGCCCGCTTCTGGTCAACCGGCTCGCCTAATATCACTGTGGTTCAATACGCCAGTGACTCCCCTGGCGTGCTGGACCCCACTGCTATTTGGAATTTAAGGGTTAGTTCTGCAGCTAGGAGTGCCCTTGCGGATCCACACGCCGAAACTGTAGCGCTATATCCTGGTTCGACCTTCGTGGCAGTGTGGCACTGCTACCCCTAGTAGGGCTCGGTGGAGGGCGAGGGCGAACCGGGATGAACACCTGAACCTTTTATGGAAATTTTAAGTACGTCCCCGGGGGGAGGCGTTGTATCCCCCCAACCCCAAACTACGTTTTTCGATCTTTTGCAATCTAATCAAAAACAAAAAACTGTAGACACCACAATTCTAGATAGAGAGTACCCAAAATTCCTAATTATAAGTTCGACATCTGGGCAGCTAGCCCGTACATCACCCTTTGCAATACAGAAAGGCCTCCTTGGCATTGGAGGAAATCCTAAAAGTGTTAAAAAGTTAAGATCTGGTGACCTGCTTATTGAGACTGAATCGCACATCCAATCCAAATCTTTTCTCAATGGAAAAAATATCGGAAACATCCCGATTACTGTAACAGCGCACAGAATTTTAAACTCGAGCCGAGGAGTAATATCCGAAAGCGACCTTACTCATGTGCCTGATGCTGAAATTTTAGAGGGTCTATCAGAACAACGCGTAACAGAAGTTAAAAGAATCACAATTAAGCGAGGTGACGACATAATCAATACGCAGCATATCATTTTAACTTTCGATACTCCCTATTTACCAAACCATGTCATTGCTGGCTATCTCAATTGCCCCGTTCGCCCGTATGTCCCTAATCCTTTGCGATGTTTTCATTGTCAAAAGTTTGGGCATACAAAAGCGACGTGTAGATCTCAAAATGAATTTTGTTCCAGATGTTCGGCTATGGGCCATTCTTTTTCCTCATGTGAATTAACGCCTAAGTGCGTTAATTGTGAGGGGGACCACTCTTCCAATTTCCGGGGATGCCCCCGATGGAAAGAGGAAAAAGAAATTCAACATTTACGAGCAACCAAAAAGATTTCCTACCAAGAAGCCAAAAATCAAGTATCAATATCCCTACCTAAACCAAACTTGTCATACGCTGCAGCAACTAAAAAAGCTACCTCTTCTGTAGCGATTCAATGCAACTTGGATATGGAACAGTCTCCCAAAAAAAAGTCAACCATTAACGTAACTCTAAAACCCTCTACTCTCTCTCCCTCAACAAGCACACAGACCGAGAACCCTTTTTCAAAAACGGTTTCTAAAAACACTTTAAATGTATTGTCCTCAAATCCTTTAAAAACTAAAAAAGATCTTAAACAATCGCAAAACAAAAAGGCGAAAGTTAAAAGTCCCAGCGACTCTTTGTCCCAGAGAGTTGCAAATCCCTCCGATTCTTCGGACTCTCTAGACATGGAGATAGAACCTGGAATGGAGACTCCTCATCATTTGCTGCCTAAAGAAAAAATAGTGCAGCAGCACCCCCCCATTAAATACCCGTGATGGCCAATATAATATCATGGAACTGCCGTGGCTTCTTTCAAAATTGTCAAAATATCAAAGATATAATAAATGCGCAAAAACCTAGCGTCATTTGTCTACAAGAAACTCTTTTAAAAACAAGTGATATTGCAAAAATTCCATCTTTTTGTACAGCTAGGACCGATTTTCTTGGTGGTAGAAGAGCCAGTGGAGGAGTGGCAATTTTATATTCCAGTAAAATTCCCTCCACCACTGTCAATTTAAACACAAATGTACAGGCTGTTGCCATTCGAGTTAAATTACATAATCTTGTAACTGTGTGCTCTGTATATTTACCACCTAATGTAATCATAAATCTTAGAGATCTGGAGGATCTGGTTCGCCAGTTGCCTGCTCCATATTTCCTTCTTGGAGACTTCAATGGGCACAATATCCTTTGGGGAAGCCCTGATACTAATTATAGAGGCTCTACAATGGAGCAGCTTTTGAACAGCTGTAATCTTAATATTATGAATGATGGAACTCCCACGCTATTCCACTTTCCTAGCAGGTCATTTCACACCGTCGACCTTGCTATCTGCACACCCTCTCTGTCCTTGGATTGGTCTTTTAGCGTAGGGAGGGATCTATATGATAGTGACCATTATCCCTTGTTATTAACTAATACAAGGAACAATTTCAACAATATAAATCGTCCTGCAAATTTTAAAATGCATCTAGCTGACTGGAATGTTTTCAGCGCTCATGCTAATTTGACAGACGAACTTATTTATGGTGTTGATATTGATACAGCTGTTCGAAATGTTACCTCAACTATGTTAGAAGCTGCTAATGTAGCCATTCCTAAAAGTACATACAGATTCCCTAAGATTCCAAAACCTTGGTGGAACGAGGAATGCTCCAGATCTCTAAAAAATCGTAAGCGCGCATGGGGTATTTTCCGCCGCTATCCAACACACGCTAATTTAATAGCATTTAAAAAAGCAAGGGCAGAAGCCCGTAGGATTCGGCGCGATAGCCAAAAAACATCTTGGCAGAAGTACCTTGATGACATCAATAGCCACGTGACCTCCAAAACACTTTGGAGAAAAGTTAAAAAAATATCTGGTCATTATGTGAACTGTACTCCCACATCTATTTTAAATTGTAATGGTCAAATTTTGTCAGACCTACAAGATATTGCTAACAAGCTGGGAACAACTTTTTCTGAGGTGTCTAGCTCCAGCAATTATCATCGTGATTTTATCGTTTTTAAACAACGTGAAGAACAAAGACATTTAGACTTTCGAACTTTTACACCGGAAGTCTACAATTGCGATTTTACATCTCATGAACTTTTATTTGCCTTAAAAAAATGCCACAAAACAGCACCTGGTCCAGATCATATTCATAATGACATGATACGAAATTTAAATTCGTCATCACTTTTATGCATTTTAAAACTTTTCAACAGAATCTGGAACGAAGAATGTTTTCCGACTTCGTGGCAAAAGGCAATAGTGATTCCTATTGCGAAACCAGGCAAAAATCCCCAAGACGTAAATAACTATCGTCCCATAGCTTTAACAAGTTGTCTTTGTAAACTGATGGAGAGGATTGTGAACGCTCGCTTTCTCTACTGCCTGGAATCAAAGAAGATTTTTTCGCAGTTTCAAAGTGGATTTCGAAATAGAAGGAGCACGATTGACAATTTATTGATTCTAGAAACTGCAATCCGTCAAGCCTTTCTTAAAAAACAACACCTTGTGTCAATTTTTTTCGACATGGAAAAAGCATATGACCGCACCTGGAGATTTGGAATCCTTAAAGATTTACATAATTTAAACTTTAAAGGACATTTGCCCGTTTTTATAAAAAACTTCCTGCAGACTCGTAGATTCCAGGTTCGCATCAATTCCACACTTTCCCGGGAATTTGTACAAGAAGAAGGGGTACCCCAGGGAAGTGTGCTGAGTGTAGCGCTATTCATTTTGAAAATAAACGACATCATAAAACAACTCTCGCCAACAGTATCTGGTACTCTGTTTGTCGATGACTTTCAAATTTTCTGTGCATCGGCAAGCATGAATGCCATAGAAAGACAACTTCAGCTTGCTGTAAGAAAAATCTCGGATTGGAACAAGAAGAATGGTTTCGTTATATCTGCACAAAAATCAGTCTGTATGCATTTCTGTAAAATACGAGGTATCCACCCAGAACCGGAAATATATCTGAACGACACGCTTATTTCAGTCGTGGCTGAAACAAAATTCTTGGGTATCATGTTAGATTCTAAGCTTACGTTTCAACCACATATCCGACAATTAAGACAGAGGTGCAATAAGGCTCTAAATATCTTGAAAGTCCTTTCAAACACATCTTGGGGCGCAGATAGAGCATCAATGCTAAAAATATATCGTTCTTTGATCCGCTCCAAACTTGACTACGGTGTTGCTGTATATGGATCAGCGAGAATGTCCACTTTAAAATACCTTGACACTATACATCACCAAGGTTTGAGATTGGCTTCTGGGGCTTTTAGGACATCTCCAGTCCAGAGCCTTTATGTTTTGTGCCAGGAGCCATCTTTACAACACCGTCGAAACAAACTGGCACTTTTTTATTACTTTAAAATCAAAAGTAATCCTTATCACCCTCTGCATGCAGAAATTTTAAACCCTTTATATCAAGTTTTATTCAGTGCTAAAATATCATTCATTCCTTCATTTGGAATAAGAATGAAGCATATTTTAACTGTCTTAAATATTAATGATTTTAACATGGTACATTTTACCGATCTTCACCCTCCGTGGACGGAATCTCCAATTTCAATTGTCGAATTCATTCATTGTAAAAAATCATCAACATCAGACACTGTTTTTGTTCAATATTTTAATGAACATAGGTTTTTCTATTCATCTTATCAACCTATCTATACAGATGGATCGAAATCGGTAGATCATGTAGGGTCAGCAGCGGTGTTTCCTGACCTCACTCTGGCTGTAAAAATGGATCCACACTGTTCTGTCTTTTCCTCGGAAATACATGCCATTTACTTAGCTTTGCAGCACATTTCCAGACAAATTAATAAATCTTGGATTCTTTATTCAGACTCCAAGAGCGTGCTTGATGCCCTTAAAAACGTCTCTGTTCATTCCCACCCTTTGATATTAAAAGCAGTGAATTTGATTTTTAACTTGAAGCATAATGGATTCCGATTAAAGTTATGTTGGATTCCAGGACATGTTGGCATCAGTGGAAACGAAAAAGCTGATTTAGCCGCGAAAACAACTATTCAGTGCGGAAACTCTACATTGTGTTACCCTGATGCGAAACTAGTCTGTAAAAATTCTATTGAAAAGGTGTGGCAGATGGAGTGGGATAATGAGATTATGAACAAAATGCACGCAATTTGTCCATCTGTTAAAGGCATAGAACAACCAAAATTTAGCAGGAGAGAGGAAGTAGTGCTGGCACGGCTCCTGATTGGCCACAGTAGACTCACACACGTACATCTTCTGCTGGCAGATGATGCACCAATGTGTGATATGTGCGATGTATTTTTAACCGTCAAACATATTTTACAAGAATGTCCAGGTTTTACATTGAGCAGGCTCTTCTATTTTGGATTTTTACATCCAACTATTCATCAAATTTTAACTAATGCATATCATCATAACTTATTTTCATTCATTAAACACATTGGATTTTATTCATTGATTTAATTATTTTACATGTGATTTTAATTTGTTATTTTAACAA
This sequence comes from Troglohyphantes excavatus, assembly GCA_963932185.1. Taxonomy (NCBI): domain Eukaryota; kingdom Metazoa; phylum Arthropoda; class Arachnida; order Araneae; family Linyphiidae; genus Troglohyphantes; species Troglohyphantes excavatus. Next base: position 824,984 of record OZ010678.1, on the reverse strand, counting down.
GCAACCACAAATTTATATAATATGATTTAACTTTTTATCGTCCTGTTTCGTCCATATTTCTGTTTGTCCTGATCATTTTAGTAGATTAATGTCAACTTTCATAGTTGTACTAAATTTATATTTTTATACTTTACAACGTTTTTACTTTTTAAAATATCCAAATAACACAAATGAGAACTAGTGTTTGGCTCACCTAGTGTTTGGCGCAGTATGGCCATAGATGCTTTTGCGCCATTAAACCCAACCAACCAACCAACCAACCAAGTTGGTGAACCTTTTTCTCTATTTGGGCAGATTGCCCAAACGACTTTTGGAATCACGTACGATCTTTATCCCGAAAAAGTCAGTCGCGTGTGAGCCCGGTGACTTTAGACCTATTTCAATGACGTCTGTCCTAACTCGACTTGTACATAGAATACTGGCGAAGCGCCTGTCGCGTTGTCTCAACTTGTCCGAGGACCAGCGGGCGTTTAAAGAGACCGATGGCGTATCGGAAAATATTTTCTTACTCGATGTCGTACTGCAGAACGCTAAACTTAGGCTGGCCGAGTCCCACATAGCGTCCATTGATCTGGTCAAGGCCTTTGACTCGGTCAGCCATAGCGCACACTACGCCGGGGTTCGCGCTATTGGCCTTCCGATCGAGTTCACGAATTACCTTACTCATCTTTATGAGGGAAGTTCAACGGTGTTTCAGTTTGCTGGATCCACGGGGATTTCGTTCCACCCCACGTGTGGTGTAAGACAGGGGGATCCCCTATCGCCCCTTCTGTTCAACACTGTTCTGGAGTTCCTTATACGAAAGCTGAAGTCCTTTATAGGGGTTGATGTCGACGGTGTATTACTGTCAACGTCTGCCTTCGCCGACGACATCCTCCTCTACGCTAACTCTAAGTTTGGACTTCAGACACAAATTTATAAGTCCATAAAATTCCTTAGTGGTTGTAATCTCAACATTAATAAGGCCAAATCTTTTACCATTTCCTTATTGGTAGACGGTAAAAATAAGCGTTTGAAAATTGCTGACTGTGGTTTTGTTGTTGAAGGAGTTAAATTGAGGGCGCTGCGTCCCGGGGACGAGTTCAAATACCTCGGAGTATTTTTTCGGCCTGACGGCCTCATGTTCTTTTCGCCTGTTGAAAACCTGAGCGACTGGTTGGAGCGCCTGGCGAAAGCGCCCCTTAAGCCGCAGCAGAGGCTCTTTTTACTTAGGAACTATGTTCTGCCCAAATTACTGCATCTCTCTGTATTATCGAGAGTCCAGTCTGGTGTCCTGGAGAAAGCCGACCGACTAATACGCGGATTCCTACGGCAGCACCTCAACCTCCCACATGATGCATTAAATGCATTTTTTCACGCTAATATTAGTGATGGGGGGTTGGGTATCCCGTCGTTACGGGTTTCTATCCCGGCATTACGCATCCGCCGGCTCGAGTCATTTAAAAGGCACCTTTCCGCATTGGCGCTTAATTGCCTTGTTAACGATATTTTACACGTACACATTCGTAGATCGAATGACATTCTATTATCTAGTGTGCCCGAGCATTATTGGCGCGAAAAGATGCGTGCCGGGGTAGACGGAGTAGGCCTTAGGGAGTCGGGCAGAACTCCAGGGCAGCATCGCTGGGTTCTCGGTGCTAATCTCTTCCTTACTGGGAGAGACTTTATTAACTGCATTAAACTTAGATATAATTCTCTCCCCTGTAGGTCCAGGTGTGCCCGTGGGCGAGAAGTCGACCGCCTCTGCCGCGCGGGCTGTGGTCGCGATGAGACGCTGGCTCATATCCTCCAAGTTTGCCCCAGGACCCACGGTCAACGGATTAAACGTCATGATGCGGTGGTTAGTTACACCGTCCGTGGACTGGAGCAAAGGGGTTTCGTCGTTGTTAAGGAGCCCCACTTTAAAACTACCCTTGGATTAAGGAAGCCAGATGTCGTCGCGGTCCGGGACCGTGCTGCGTATGTTATTGACGCCCAGGTGGTGACGGACGGGGAGCCTCTACATCGGTCCCATCGGCGCAAAGTGGAGAAGTACGCGGAACTGACGCCCCTTGTTTCTTCGATGTTTGATGTCGATGCCGTCTCCTACCACTCCCTCACCCTTAACTGGAGAGGGGTGTGGTCTAGTGACTCCGCCGAAGATCTTCTAGCTGCGGGCCTCATCCGCAAAAGTGATGTCCCCGTCCTGTCCACCCGGGTCATCATTGGCGGGTTGTCTTCCTTCAACTTCTTCTCGCGGTCGACGAGGCGCGCCTGGGCAGGGCGATTTGCACGTCGTGGCCGCTCCTAAGGAAGCCCGTCGAGTTGTCTACATTGTGACCGCTCCTTTGGAAGTCCACCATTTCTCGTTTGTTGGTTTTTACCATCGTCGTCCCGCCGCTGTTGGCGGTTTATGTATCAGCGTGAGATAATGACTAATAAATAGTTTAATAGCCAAATGCCTCGTCATCTAATTAGTGACGCGCATGAATGGATTAACGAGATTCCCAACTGTCCCTATCTGCACTCCACCCGCAACCTCAGGGGCGAAGGCGTAGCTCTCGTTGTTAACACTAGGCAACAACTGGACGTACTCCAGACGGTCATGGGCGACTGCCCCGCACTTGTTGAGAAGGTCCGGTTCAATAAACCGTACAGACGGCGCCCCCAGATTATCATTCGTGACCTGGACGTCGCTGGGACCGATGAACAACATGCTGCGCGAATGGAAGACATCCATTCTGCCCTGGGTGTAGGCAGTGGTCGCTTGGTGTACCGCCGCAGCAAGCCGGCAGGAACAGCCAAAGAGCACTACGTCATCGACGTTGACCCTGAGGTCTGGACTGAAATTGCGGTGGTTAAGTCCATGCGATTAGGCTGGCAGACTCATGTTGTGAGGGAGTGTGTGGACCCGTACAGATGCACCAAGTGTTACGGTTACGGTCACTCACGATTCGAATGCGAGGTAAGGAGACAATGTTGCTCCCACTGCCTGGGCAAACACTGGCAATACAACTGTGTGGAAGCGACTTCCACATGCAGAAACTGCGTCGAAAGCAATGAGGGTTACGGATGTAACTTCAAAACCAATCATTGCGCGACGGATCCTAACTGTCCGACTAGACAGTGGGCGTGTGGAAAAGTTAGGGATATGACGGACTATAGTGAGACGCCATAAAGAGATCCACTGTCTCCAGGCCAACTTGGGGCGAAGTAATGCCGCAACTGATGAAATGAAGTCAGATGTGCATTCCCCTCGGCCTTCCGTTTTCCTCCTTCAGGAACCTGTCCTCCGCGATGGTAACTTGCAGGGACTCCCGAAGAAGTGGACAGTCGTTCACAAACCGGGGGGACTTTCGGCCATCGCGGTTTCAGATAGGAACCTCGACGTGGTAGAGCAATACGCATCAAACCTAATGGTGGCAGCTCGCATCTCCGATGTGAAGAGACATGTGACCTTTGTCTCATTCTACTTCCCGCCGAAGGAAGACATTGTGAAGGGGATTGATGAACTAGAGGCTCTCTTGGATCAACTTAAGAGTGATTCGATCATTCTCTGTGGTGACGCAAATGCCCATCACGAGCTTTGGGGGCCGGTGAGTAATCACCGGAGCCCGAGGCGAGGGATGGAATTTGTGGGTTTTCTCCTCAGACGAGGATTGCTACTATGGAATGACCCTCTATCTCCCCCGACCTTTGTCGGACCAAACGGGCGTAGCTGGGTGGATGTTACTTTTAGTACAACCACCCTCCATCAGAATGCCACCAGCTGGAGAGTGGTCGATGCCACCTTGAGCGATCACAACTACCTGTGCTTCGGTATAGGTAGCGCTCATGTCCCTCCAGAACGAGCTCCCAGGTACTGTCTCAATGCCCACCGCTTGTGGTGCATGTCCAATCGAATAGACAGACACCGAACGGACTTGGTTGAATCGATAGAGTCGGTCTCCACCGGCGAAGAAATCGATGAGGTCGTTACCAAACTGACGGACGTGATCCGCTCGGCCTGTGACAAACACCTCGTGACCAAAGGACGTGGGAGGCGAAAGGTACCCTGGTTTGACCAGGAGTTGAACGAAATGCGGAAAAAGACCATTGCTCTGCGTCGCAGGTTCCAGCATACTGACGATCCCATCGACAGGGATAAGGCTAAGGTCACCTTCAAGAAAGAGAGGGCCAATTACAAGCGATCTATCCTCCGTAAAAAGAGAGAGAGTTGGGCCCAACTCTGCGCTGAATCGGCCAAGTCTAGTCCCTGGAAACTTCCTTACAAGCTGGCCACTGGAAAAGTTAAACAGCGAGAAGCGCTGGGTGCCATCAGGCGCGCGGACGGTACCTATACTTCGGAAGAAGTTGACACTGTCCACGAGATCGTTCGTGTCCTATTCCACCAGGACCGAAGCTTCACCGACACTCGGAAGCAGAAGGCAATGCGTCGCGCTGCAGCCATGTATGCCAGCCCAGACCTCGATGACGAATTCACCGAACTTGAGATCCGTACGGTGATCAAGAGTCTGGGCAAACGCAAAGCCCCCGGTCTCGACGGTATTAGTAGGGAGATAGTGGAGGCGATTAATACCAGATCGCCCGGAATCCTAAGGTCTCTCTACAACAAGTGCCTGCAATTCGGACATTTTCCAATGCCTTGGAAACAGGCCAAACTTGTCTTAATACCTAAGGTCAACAAGACGAAGTCGGATCCCAAATCCTACCGTCCTATCTGTCTCCTCCCATCCATTGGGAAGGTGCTGGACAAACTCACCACGCAGAGACTCTTTTACCACTTAAAGAGCACGGATAATCTCCATTCGGGGCAGTTTGGCTTTCGACCAGGCCAGTCCTGTGAGACTGCCTCATTCGCTCTGAGGGAGAGGGTCCTGTCCGAACATCGGCGTGGAAAGTGCGTCTGCATCATATCCCTGGATGTGGCTGGAGCGTTTGACACAGTATGGTGGCCAGCAGTCCTTGCCCTGCTTGCCAAATACGAATGCCCGGGCAACCTCTACAACCTGGTGAAGAGTTACCTTAGTGAACGCAGTATGACATATCTCTCCCCGGTTTCGGAGATTGATTTCATGGTCGAGCGAGGATGTCCTCAGGGATCCTGTAGTGGCCCGCTACTATGGAACCTCATTGCCGACCAAGCGCTCAAAGCAGTTGACCCCGAAGACGGCTATGTGCAAGCATATGCCGATGACCTCGTCCTAGTGGTCTCCGGGGTAGACACAGTTGACCTCTATGAAAGGGGTAGCAGAGCGCTTGACACACTGGGACAATGGGCCGGCCATTACAAGCTGGCCTTCAATCCAAAGAAGTCAAAAGTCATGCCAATCACTATACGTAACAGACTCTCAACGGTTAGAACTCCCAGATTCCGCCTTTGTGCGAAACAAATCACCATCGTAGACACGCTTGTCTACCTTGGGGTGCTTTGGGACTCACACCTGTCCTTCACGCCCCACTTGGCTCTTACCAAAACCAATGTAGTAGCTATGACTGCAAGTATCGTCGCGACGGCGAGAAAGCTCTACAAAAATGACCCCTCGCTTCTCAAACAAATCTATACCGGGGCTATCGAGAGGATAGCCTTGTACGGTATGGGCGCATGGGGACACCGCCTAAGGCTTAAGGGATTCAGACAACGTCTGGACTCTATTCAAAGACTTCCCTTGTTGGCGATAGTGCGAGGCTATCGAACAACGCCTACGGCCGGTCTCCGGATTCTTGCAGGGGTCGCCCCCCTTAGCCTGCGAGCGCAAAGTGACTTTGCGAGGTTCCAGGCTACTGCGTTGCGGTCTGACTGTTTTACAGTGAATAATGTATTGCTGACTGCAAAGGACTTTGCACAGCCAGTGGACATCCACTTGACACATCCTGCCCGGAGAATCGCCATCCCATACAATAGGGACGCACCGACTGGATTTGGGGTGGAAATTTTCACCGATGGCTCGGCGTTGGACGGCTCGGTGGGGGGAGCTTTCGTGATCATGTTGGGAGGCACCGTCATCATGACTGATGGCGGAAGGATGGCAGAAGGCAATTCTGTCTTCCAAGCTGAACTCATGGCTATCGTCAAGGCACTTGAGTGGGCGGAAAGATATGTTACCGGACGCATAGACGTGTATAGTGACTGCATGTCTGCGCTCGAATCACTGTCGGACCCCCTCTCATCTCACCACCTTGTCAGTCGGACAAAGGCCATTATCCAGAAAATGCGGGACGTTCATCTCCACTGGGTTAAGGCGCACATTGGTATACAAGGAAACGAGTATGCTGATGAAGCGGCCAAGGAAGCCACTAAACAGGACCTTTTAATCTGGGAAACCCCGTATTCCCGTGCAACCTTAAAAAGATCCCTAGCGACCCACATGATGTCTAAATGGCAGGCAGACTGGAGAGACGAAATCCAGGGTAGAACGGTGTACCGTTTCTTCCCCAGGGTTAGCCTCAAACGTCACATTTACGGGATGCTAGCGACTCTAGCATCCGGTCATGGTAAATTTCCCCATTACTTCCACCGTTTTGGATACGCGATATCCAAGCTTTGCTCCTGCGAACAAAAGGTGGAAGGTGACTCTTCACATTATCTCCTTGACTGCGCGTACACGGCTAGTGTACGGCAGAGGCTGACCTTTGACCGGGGGAAACTGGAAACTCTCTTCTGCGGCGCCAACGCGGCCTCGCTCTTCGAGATCGGTTGTGTGGCAGCAAAGAAGTGTCCGGCGATCCCGGGCAGAGGATAGCGCTTGACTCTCCTTGGACAGGCACCCTTTCGGGTGAAGTTCAAATCGCCAAACAAATTCCTAATCAGACTAGTGGGCGAGGGAGCGGATAAGGACTTATCTGCTCCTCAAGCAAATGAAACTAAAAGCTCTCACTCATGCCCGTTGTGGTGTCGGGCATGAGGCTACGTGGGGCCGCCCTTGGAAGTGGGATTTATCTCACAACTGAGGGCATCTAGATAATCTCCTTTCCCGGAGCTGCATTTGCACAAGAAAGTTCGCTTGGTGGTGGCTTTCGCTGGATGACATGTATCCACCGAGTCCTTCCCATTTAGGTCCTTCGGGGCTGAAACTTGCATATGGCCTCACCGGCTGGGAGCAGGGGGAAGGCAACTCAGTCCTAGTGTCCCTATCTGCTTTAAGAGTGATTCGATCATTCTCTGTGGTGACGCAAATGCCCATCACGAGCTTTGGGGGCCGGTGAGTAATCACCGGAGCCCGAGGCGAGGGATGGAATTTGTGGGTTTTCTCCTCAGACGAGGATTGCTACTATGGAATGACCCTCTATCTCCCCCAACCTTTGTCGGACCAAACGGGCGTAGCTGGGTGGATGTTACTTTTAGTACAACCACCCTCCATCAGAATGCCACCAGCTGGAGAGTGGTCGATGCCACCTTGAGCGACCACAACTATCTGTGCTTCGGTATAGGTAGCGCTCATGTCCCTCCAGAACGAGCTCCCAGGTACTGTCTCAATGCCCACCGCTTGTGGTGCATGTCCAATCGAATAGACAGACACCGAACGGACTTGGTTGAATCGATAGAGTCGGTCTCCACCGGCGAAGAAATCGATGAGGTCGTTACCAAACTGACGGACGTGATCCGCTCGGCCTGTGACAAACACCTCGTGACCAAAGGACGTGGGAGGCGAAAGGTACCCTGGTTCGACCAGGAGTTGAACGAAATGCGGAAAAAGACCATTGCTCTGCGTCGCAGGTTCCAGCATACTGACGATCCCATCGACAGGGATAAGGCTAAGGTCACCTTCAAGAAAGAGAGGGCCAATTACAAGCGATCTATCCTCCGTAAAAAGAGAGAGAGTTGGGCCCAACTCTGCGCTGAATCGGCCAAGTCTAGTCCCTGGAAACTTCCTTACAAGCTGGCCACTGGAAAAGTTAAACAGCGAGAACCGCTGGGTGCCATCAGGCGCGCGGACGGTACCTATACTTCGGAAGAAGTTGACACTGTCCACGAGATTGTTCGTGTCCTATTCCACCAGGACCGAAGCTTCACTGACACTCGGAAGCAGAAGGCAATGCGTCGCGCTGCAGCCATGTATGCCAGCCCAGACCTCGATGACGATTTCACCGAACTTGAGATCCGTACGGTGATCAAGAGTCTGGGCAAACGCAAAGCCCCCGGTCTCGACGGTATTAGTAGGGAGATAGTGGAGGCGATAAATACCAGATCGCCCGGAATCCTAAGGTCTCTCTACAACAAGTGCCTGCACTTCGGACATTTTCCAAAGCTTTGGAAGCAGGCCAAACTTGTTTTAATACCTAAGGTCAACAAGACGAAGTCGGATCCCAAATCCTACCGTCCTATCTGTCTCCTCCCATCCATTGGGAAGGTACTGGACAAACTCACCACGCAGAGACTCTTTTACCACTTAAAGAGCACGGATAATCTCCATTCGGGGCAGTTTGGCTTTCGACCAGGCCAGTCCTGTGAGACTGCCTCATTCGCTCTGAGGGAGAGGGTCCTGTCCGAACATCGGCGTGGAAAGTGCGTCTGTATCATATCCCTGGATGTGGCTGGAGCGTTTGATACAGTATGGTGGCCAGCAGTCCTTGCCCTGCTTGCCAAATACGATTGCCCGGGCAACCTCTACAACCTGGTGAAGAGTTACCTTAGTAAACGCAGTATGACATATCTCTCCCCGGTTTCGGAGATTGATTTCATGGTCGAGCGGGGATGTCCTCAGGGATCCTGTAGCGGCCCGCTACTATGGAACCTCATTGCCGACCAAGCGCTCAAAGCAGTTGACCCGAAGACGGCTATGTGCAAGCATATGCCGATGACCTCGTCCTAGTGGTCTCCGGGGTAGACACAGTTGACCTCTTTGAAAGGGGTAGCAGAGCGCTTGACACACTGGGACAATGGGCCGGCCATTACAAGCTGGCCTTCAATCCAAAGAAGTCAAAAGTCATGCCAATCACTATACGTAACAGACTCTCAACGGTTAGAACTCCCAGATTCCGCCTTTGTGCGAAACAAATCACCATCGTAGACACGCTTGTCTACCTTGGGGTGCTTTGGGACTCACACCTGTCCTTCACACCCCATTTGACTCTTACCAAAACCAATGTAGTAGCTATGACTGCAAGTATCGTCGCGACGGCGAGAAAGCTCTACAAAAATGACCCCTCGCTACTCAAACAAATCTATAACGGGGCTATCGAGAGGATAGCCTTGTACGGTATGGGCGCATGGGGACACCGCCTAAGGCTTAAGGGATTCAGACAACGTCTGGACTCTATTCAAAGACTTCCCTTGTTGGCGATAGTGCGAGGCTATCGAACAACGCCTACGGCCGGTCTCCGGATTCTTGCAGGGGTCGCCCCCCTTAGCCTGCGAGCGCAAAGTGACTTTGCGAGGTTCCAGGCTACTGCGTTGCGGTCTGACTGTTTTACAGTGAATAATGTATTGCTAACTGCAAAGGACTTTGCACAGCCAGTGGACATCCACTTGACACATCCTGCCCGGAGATTCGCCATCCCATACAATAGGGACGCACCGACTGGATTTGGGGTGGAAATTTTCACCGATGGCTCGGCGTTGGACGGCTCGGTGGGGGGAGCTTTCGTGGTCATGTTGGGAGGCACCGTCATCATGACTGATGGCGGAAGGATGGCAGAAGGCAACTCTTGTCTTCCAAGCTGAACTCATGGCTATCGTCAAGGCACTTGAGTGGGCGGAAAGATATGTTACCGGACGCATAGACGTGTATAGTGACTGCATGTCTGCGCTCGAATCACTGTCGGACCCCCTCTCATCTCACCACCTTGTCAGTCGAACAAAGGCCATTATCCAGAAAATGCGGGACGTTCATCTACACTGGGTTAAGGCGCACATTGGTATACAAGGAAACGAGTATGCTGATGAAGCGGCCAAGGAAGCCACTAAACAGGACCTTTTAATCTGGGAAACCCCGTATTCCCGTGCAACCTTAAAAAGATCCCTAGCGACCCACATGATGTCTAAATGGCAGGCAGACTGGAGAGACGAAATCCAGGGTAGAACGGTGTACCGTTTCTTCCCCAGGGTTAGCCTCAAACGTCACATTTACGGGATGCTAGCGACACTAGCATCCGGTCATGGTAAATTTCCCCATTACTTCCACCGTTTTGGATACGCGATATCCAAGCTTTGCTCCTGCGAACAAAAGGTGGAAGGTGACTCTTCACACTATCTCCTTGACTGCGTTTACACGGCTAGTGTACGGCAGAAGCTGACCTTTGACCGGGAGAAACTGGAAACTCTCTTCTGCGGCGCCAACGCGGCCTCACTCTTCGAGATCGGTTGTGTGGCAGCAAAGAAGTGTCCGGCGATCCCGGGCAGAGGATAGCGCTTGACTCTCTTTGGACAGGCACTCACTCGGGTGAAGTTCAAATCGCCAAACATTTTCCTAATCAGACTAGTGGGCGAGGGAGCGGATAAGGACTTATCCGCTCCTCAAGCAAATGAAACTAAAAGCTCTCACTCATGCCCGTTGTGGTGTCGGGCATGAGGCTACGTGGGGCCGCCCTTGGAAGTGGGATTTATCTCACAACTGAGGGCATCTAGATAATCTCCTTTTCCGGAGCTGCATTTGCACAAGAAAGTTCGCTTGGTGGTGGCTTTCGCTGGATGACATGTATCCACCGAGTCCTTCCCATTTAGGTCCTTCGGGGCTGAAACTTGCATATGGCCTCACCGGCTGGGAGCAGGGGGAAGGCAACTCAGTCCTAGTGTCCCTATCTGCTGTCTAGCGGAACCTCAGCCACTGGATCGGGCATTGCTGCCTTTGAACCTATGGTAGGTCTGAAAGACGAGTCTTCGGACTTGTCTGAGGGACTGGTGTTCCGTCGGAGCCGGCTCCTCGCGCCGCTAGATGGAAACGGGCGAAGTACTCTAGTGAAGGTACAATGCCCGGCCAAGTGCTCCGACACCAACCCAGTCTGGTTTATCCGTTCTCGCACAGTGAATCTGCCCCGGCTTATGCTGGGGCATTTTTACCAACTCGATAATTAAGAAAGACCAGTACAGGGTTGAAGATGGTATTTTACCATAGAAGCGTTGAACCCTTGCCTAGTACAATGAAGTTTAGTAATTGGAAAAGCTGCTGGGATGCAACGAGTCGGTGTAAGTCATGTGCCCAATGGCTTGAAACTAGTTGTAAAACTAGTGAAGTATGGGCAACTTCAGTTAACGCGGTCAATGTTAACGTGTTCGAAGTGAACAAGTAGCCATTATTTTCACCTCTGGCCTCGCAGTACTGTCGGCGGGGGCCAAGTGATATGGCCAAAAAGTCCTTCCCGGGTAACCGGGTGTAACTGGCGCTACGAAACATGCACTATAACGGAAGTCTAATGGAGGAGTGCATAAGTAGTCCAGCCGACTAAATCTAATCTGTTATACTCACCACACGAGGGGAATATCCACCCCGTAAGCTTGGAGTAACACACCAAGAAAGGATATCCCTGCAGAGTCTGTCGGCGCTTTTTAGTGTCGTCTGGTAGTGGTTGCAATGTTTTGCAAACCCAGCTCTGTGGGGGGAAGGCTGCTGCGGACTGGCGGCGGGTGCACGACGGAAGATGTTGTCCGCTTTTACGCTAGAAAGCGGGGGCATTGAACAGAGTGTAACTGTAGCTGAGCCCAGCGGTGACGGTAAATCACTAACCTTACTGTTGACGGGGGCAGCCTCCGACGAAGGGCCGTGGGTACTCTACGTAATGGGCCGTTCGTGGCCTACGGAAGGTTGTAACCAAATTATGATAAATGTCCCTAGAACTAAAAAACCTGGCTACGGCCGCGCACGTTTGCGAAATATCTAGCATAAGGGACACCCAGGTGGATGCGTGTAGCGACGCACCACTGGGATGTACCCCCAATGATATTGAGGATTCCTCCGGGAGTGCCACCCGCCCGGAATCTCGAGATACTAGTGTCCCTGAGGACACGCCAACTCGAGAGGCTAGGGTGGCGCAGCAGGAGCTGATTGCGGAGTACGGGGCCAGGTGTTTCGTGTTTGATGCTGCAAAGCGACAACGCGAGGCGCTGGGTCCTGGAAATTGCAGTCGGGGCCTCAGAAGTCGCGCTAGGGCCGTGGGTGGCAAGCAGCCACAGGTTTGGGACCACAGGAAGAAACTCCTGCGGATCCTGGGCAAAAGTTCTGAGGCTAGGCGAAAGCGAGAAGCCGCGAAAGACCTCCGGGAGAAGAGGGCGGCTGAGGAGAAGTGTAAGGCAGCAGGCTGGAAGATCCAACTCGAGGATGGCCTGCTTGTCGGAAGTAAGAAGAGCGGTAGAGACGCTCAGATTGTGGAGAAGAAGGGCAACGATACTGCTGCGTATAGGATATCGGCTGGGGAGACCAGCAGAACGTTCGAGATTGCCAGCGACGGATCCTACCGTCAGCTGAAAGCGATTAGGGACAGGTGGCATAGGGTACCGGGTGACGAAGCCGCCCCTAAGCAACCACCTATGAAAGGCACGGACGGAAAAGTCGTCAGCCTAGATACCGATGGCACTAGCGGTCAAACGATGCCGGTGATGAAGAAGAAGGGGTCTGCGAAGACTGTTAAGCGTCGGCATAACAGGCAGAAAAAGAACGGTAGAGACGTTCAGAAAGATCATAGTACCCAGACGGTACCAAAGCAGGTTGTTGAAAAAGACGACGGAACTGCTAAAGGCGGTCCTTTGAAGATCGACCTTGAGGAGGATAGACTTGAGGCGGAGATCGTTAACGTCAAACTTCTCCGCAAAGCCATCGACGACGTGCTGAATCGTCTGGCCGCCCAAAAGCAAGGAGACGGTGGCCCAAACCGTGCCTCCAACAGCGGGATCTCAAAAACCCTCCCATCATTCTCGATGCTGCTGGGACCCGGGGGAACCCCGCCAGGGAAGAATAACTTCTCCCCGTTGGCCAGTAGTACCCCAGGCTCTTTACGAAGAGACAGTATGCCCAAGAAGGGAGAGGTAGATGAGATCCCACCTACCCCGGACAAAGAGCTTAGGCTCGGAGTCTCCCAAAGGTCAAGCCTCGGCCCAACCAGCGGGATAAGGGGTAGCGTCGAACACGAAGCGCCCAACACCACTCATGTTGGGCAGGAAATTCATGCCAACCAAGCACCAGAACCTGAAATGGTGATGAAGCTTTTGAATATCCTCCATGGCAGTGGAATCTCCCCGGAGACCCGATGCCAGGTTGTTGACACATTCATGAGTCTTTGTCAGGAAAATATTAGGCTAAGAAAGGCGCTCGCAGCAAATGCTCGAGAATTGCCGTGTGCCAAAGAGATAGCGAGTAGCGTTCAGACAGCCGAACCGGGCCCCTCGGGGACTGTGCCGGTCAGAAGAACCATGGCCCAAGTGGTAGCAGCGGCAGCACTCAACCCGGGTGACCTCGGGATGAGCGCGCAGCCCCTAGGTGCTCAGGCAAAGGCTAAACCAGGTAACTCTGGGAAACAGCAACAGCCGCTGACAGCATCAAAAGTGAGTACCAAAACATCCTTGGGAAATGCTGCTAACACTAAGCTTCAACCCGCTATGCTCTGCTACCCTCTCCCAGACAGTGGAATCGTCAACTCAACAGCGCTAAGGGACTTTCTCTATCAGCTGTTGAAAGACGATAGTAGGGTGCATGTGCACTCCACCCGCAACCTCAGTGGTGACGCAAATGCCCATCACGAGCTTTGGGGGCCGGTGAGTAATCACCGGAGCCCGAGGCGAGGGATGGAATTTGTGGGTTTTCTCCTCAGACGAGGATTGCTACTATGGAATGACCCTCTATCTCCCCCGACCTTTGTCGGACCAAACGGGCGTAGCTGGGTGGATGTTACTTTTAGTACAACCACCCTCCATCAGAATGCCACCAGCTGGAGAGTGGTCGATGCCACCTTGAGCGACCACAACTATCTGTGCTTCGGTATAGGTAGCGCTCATGTCCCTCCAGAACGAGCTCCCAGGTACTGTCTCAATGCCCACCGCTTGTGGTGCATGTCCAATCGAATAGACAGACACCGAACGGACTTGGTTGAATCGATAGAGTCGGTCTCCACCGGCGAAGAAATCGATGAGGTCGTTACCAAACTGACGGACGTGATCCGCTCGGCCTGTGACAAACACCTCGTGACCAAAGGACGTGGGAGGCGAAAGGTACCCTGGTTCGACCAGGAGTTGAACGAAATGCGGAAAAAGACCATTGCTCTGCGTCGCAGGTTCCAGCATACTGACGATCCCATCGACAGGGATAAGGCTAAGGTCACCTTCAAGAAAGAGAGGGCCAATTACAAGCGATCTATCCTCCGTAAAAAGAGAGAGAGTTGGGCCCAACTCTGCGCTGAATCGGCCAAGTCTAGTCCCTGGAAACTTCCTTACAAGCTGGCCACTGGAAAAGTTAAACAGCGAGAAGCGCTGGGTGCCATCAGGCGCGCGGACGGTACCTATACTTCGGAAGAAGTTGACACTGTCCACGAGATTGTTCGTGTTCTATTCCACCAGGACCGAAGCTTCACTGACACTCGGAAGCAGAAGGCAATGCGTCGCGCTGCACCATGTATGCCAGCCCAGACCTCGATGACGAATTCACCGAACTTGAGATCCGTATGGTGATCAAGAGTCTGGGCAAACGCAAAGCCCCCGGTCTCGACGGTATTAGTAGGGAGATAGTGGAGGCGATTAATACCAGATCGCCCGGAATCCTAAGGTCTCTCTACAACAAGTGCCTGCACTTCGGACATTTTCCAAAGCCTTGGAAACAGGCCAAACTTGTTTTAATACCTAAGGTCAACAAGACGAAGTCGGATCCCAAATCCTACCGTCCTATCTGTCTCCTCCCATCCATTGGGAAGGTACTGGACAAACTCACCACGCAGAGACTCTTTTACCACTTAAAGAGCACGGATAATCTCCATTCGGGGCAGTTTGGCTTTCGACCAGGCCAGTCCTGTGAGACTGCCTCATTCGCTCTGAGGGAGAGGGTCCTGTCCGAACATCGGCGTGGAAAGTGCGTCTGTATCATATCCCTGGATGTGGCTGGAGCGTTTGATACAGTATGGTGGCCAGCAGTCCTTGCCCTGCTTGCCAAATACGATTGCCCGGGCAACCTCTACAACCTGGTGAAGAGTTACCTTAGTAAACGCAGTATGACATATCTCTCCCCGGTTTCGGAGATTGATTTCATGGTTGAGCGAGGATGTCCTCAGGGATCCTGTAGTGGCCCGCTACTATGGAACCTCATTGCCGACCAAGCGCTCAAAGCAGTTGACCCCGAAGACGGCTATGTGCAAGCATATGCCGATGACCTCGTCCTAGTGGTCTCCGGGGTAGACACAGTTGACCTCTATGAAAGGGGTAGCAGAGCGCTTGACACACTGGGACAATGGGCCGGCCATTACAAGCTGGCCTTCAATCCAAAGAAGTCAAAAGTCATGCCAATCACTATACGTAACAGACTCTCAACGGTTAGAACTCCCAGATTCCGCCTTTGTGCGAAACAAATCACCATCGTAGACACGCTTGTCTACCTTGGGGTGCTTTGGGACTCACACCTGTCCTTCACACCCCACTTGACTCTTACCAAAACCAATGTAGTAGCTATGACTGCAAGTATCGTCGCGACGGCGAGAAAGCTCTACAAAAATGACCCCTCGCTACTCAAACAAATCTATACCGGGGCTATCGAGAGGATAGCCTTGTACGGTATGGGCGCATGGGGACACCGCCTAAGGCTTAAGGGATTCAGACAACGTCTGGACTCTATTCAAAGACTTCCCTTGTTGGCGATAGTGCGAGGCTATCGAACAACGCCTACGGCCGGTCTCCGGATTCTTGCAGGGGTCGCCCCCCTTAGCCTGCGAGCGCAAAGTGACTTTGCGAGGTTCCAGGCTACTGCGTTGCGGTCTGACTGTTTTACAGTGAATAATGTATTGCTAACTGCAAAGGACTTTGCACAGCCAGTGGACATCCACTTGACACATCCTGCCCGGAGATTCGCCATCCCATACAATAGGGACGCACCGACTGGATTTGGGGTGGAAATTTTCACCGATGGCTCGGCGTTGGACGGCTCGGTGGGGGGAGCTTTCGTGGTCATGTTGGGAGGCACCGTCATCATGACTGATGGCGGAAGGATGGCAGAAGGCAACTCTTGTCTTCCAAGCTGAACTCATGGCTATCGTCAAGGCACTTGAGTGGGCGGAAAGATATGTTACCGGACGCATAGACGTGTATAGTGACTGCATGTCTGCGCTCGAATCACTGTCGGACCCCCTCTCATCTCACCACCTTGTCAGTCGAACAAAGGCCATTATCCAGAAAATGCGGGACGTTCATCTACACTGGGTTAAGGCGCACATTGGTATACAAGGAAACGAGTATGCTGATGAAGCGGCCAAGGAAGCCACTAAACAGGACCTTTTAATCTGGGAAACCCCGTATTCCCGTGCAACCTTAAAAAGATCCCTAGCGACCCACATGATGTCTAAATGGCAGGCAGACTGGAGAGACGAAATCCAGGGTAGAACGGTGTACCGTTTCTTCCCCAGGGTTAGCCTCAAACGTCACATTTACGGGATGCTAGCGACACTAGCATCCGGTCATGGTAAATTTCCCCATTACTTCCACCGTTTTGGATACGCGATATCCAAGCTTTGCTCCTGCGAACAAAAGGTGGAAGGTGACTCTTCACACTATCTCCTTGACTGCGTTTACACGGCTAGTGTACGGCAGAAGCTGACCTTTGACCGGGAGAAACTGGAAACTCTCTTCTGCGGCGCCAACGCGGCCTCACTCTTCGAGATCGGTTGTGTGGCAGCAAAGAAGTGTCCGGCGATCCCGGGCAGAGGATAGCGCTTGACTCTCTTTGGACAGGCACTCACTCGGGTGAAGTTCAAATCGCCAAACATTTTCCTAATCAGACTAGTGGGCGAGGGAGCGGATAAGGACTTATCCGCTCCTCAAGCAAATGAAACTAAAAGCTCTCACTCATGCCCGTTGTGGTGTCGGGCATGAGGCTACGTGGGGCCGCCCTTGGAAGTGGGATTTATCTCACAACTGAGGGCATCTAGATAATCTCCTTTTCCGGAGCTGCATTTGCACAAGAAAGTTCGCTTGGTGGTGGCTTTCGCTGGATGACATGTATCCACCGAGTCCTTCCCATTTAGGTCCTTCGGGGCTGAAACTTGCATATGGCCTCACCGGCTGGGAGCAGGGGGAAGGCAACTCAGTCCTAGTGTCCATATCTGCTATTTAGCGAAACCACAGCCAAGGAAACAGGCTTGGTTGGTTGGTTTGTTAGATTTTAGTGGCGCAAGGGCCAGTTTTGGCAATGCTGCGCCAAACACACGACAATATAGTTCTTTATTGTGAGGCCTCTAAAGTATCAGTTTTAAAAAGTAAAAACGTTGTAAAAGATAAAAATATATTTAGATCAATTGTAAAAATTGACAATTTTGGTAAAAGGTTAAAAGTAATTGGATATATACAAATAAATTGTTATGTCGAACACTATATACAATATTTACATTTTTACAATTGTTGACCTGCAACATTGTATAAACACTTAAAAAACAGACAAAGTTAAAAAGAAAAATTTTTTTAATGTGATTGATAAAGCCAATCTCATTTAGAAAGGAGAACAGATTCAAGTGGGGAACTTCCCCAATTAAATCATTCAAGTTTAAAATGGTACTATTAAAATATTTCATGCGTTGTTGGTTAAAAACAGGACAGACAATTAAGATATGATGAACAGTAAAAACAGATGAGCATGATTGACATGAAGGAGGGATTTCGTTAAGGAACAAATGGCGATGAGTGAAGCGAGTGTGCCCAATACGAAGGCGAGTCAACTTGACATCGGTCTTGCGTAGTGGAGCAATAGGCCATTCACGGATTATGGGCTTAACGGAATGCAACTTATTGGAAGTTTGTAAATCCCAAAACTCTTGAAACAGACAATTAACAATATTTTTAACGAATTTTTTTATGTCTGTGAAAGGAATTGCTTGCTGCAAGGGAACGGATGCAGTTTTCGCAGCAATATCGGCAAGTTCATTTCCTTGAATGCCCACATGACTCGGGATCCAGCAGAACAAGATCTCAAATCCTGTATTTGTTAAAATTTTTAGAGTATTACAAATGTCCGACACAGTGGGATGGCAGTTAGGATCAAAATGCTCTAGCTGTTTTAAAACACTCATACTGTCAGTATAAATACAAAACTTACGTCGAGAACTACACGCTATCGTTTGAAGAGCAGAATAAATTGCCATCGCTTCAGCAGTGTATACAGAACAAGAGGAGTGAAGGCTGTAACTATATGTTGCGTTTTGTATAATCACTCCAGAACCAACATAACCTGCACCTTTAGATCCGTCCGTAAAAATTGGCAGGAATGTTTCGAACTGAGAACGGTGGAGCTCAAATAATTGTTGGTAAACAACTGCTGGAGTGTCCGGTTTAGCGTAACCATCGAAGGGATTCATATGCGTGTAAGATGGTATATCCCATGGTGGAAAGCGCAATATTTCCTTCTGCTGGATCTCGGTATCACCAAGGTTCAAATCATTTAGTAGATCTTTCGTCCGTTCACAGAAGGGACGAACGTGAGATAGACGTGCGTTGTAAAGCCGATTTAGACAGGGTAAAATAATCATATTTTTCAAAGGATGGGATGAAATTGATAAAATTTTAAGATAAAAATAGACGGACAACATTTTTCTTCTAAAATCAAGTGAAAGTTGGTTACTAACTACATACAGACTGTTAACAGGCGATGTCCTGAATGCACCTGTGCAAATTCTTAAAGCAGAGTGATGGACCGTGTCTAATCTGCGTAAGACCGAGTCAATAGCTGATCCATAAGCGACACATCCATAATCAATTCGTGATAAAATAATAGATTGATAAACCCGAAGTAAAGAGGTTCGATCCGATCCCCACGCAGTATTGGATAGCACTTTCAGGTTGTTCAAAGATTTTTCGCATTTTTTCCTCAGGTGCAGTACATGGGAGCGGAAGGAGAGCTTGTTGTCAAAGATGACTCCTAGGAATTTCATCTGGTTTACAACGGGAATTTGCGAACCACGGATGGAAATTTCGGGTTCTGGATGTGGGTTTCGCTTTTTACAAAAATGAATGCAACAAGTTTTGGTCGGTGATAATGTGTGACCGTTCTCGTCGCACCATTTGATTAAGTAATTGACTGCAGACTGAAGCTGCCTTTCTATAAATCGCATATCGGATCCCTGGAATGAGATCTGCAAGTCGTCAACATACAATGAAGAATGAATGTATGGTTGTAGTGAGTGAATGATATTACTAAAATGAATGGTAAAAAGAGCGACACTTAATACGCTACCCTGAGGAACTCCCTCAGCTTGAATAAAAGATTGTGACAAAATGTCGCCTACACGAACTTGAAACGACCGAAAAGATAAAAAGTTTTGTATAAAAAAAGGTAAATTTCCTTTAAAACCAAAATCGAACAAAGTTCGGAGAATACCCTAGCGCCACGTGCGATCGTACGCTTTTTCAATATCAAAAAATATTGAGACCAGATGATTCCGCCTTACAAATGCATTACGAATTTGAGTTTCCAGTTGCACGATGTTATCAAATGTGGACCTTCCTTTACGGAATCCACTTTGGCAAGAAGGAATGCATTTGTTCTTTTCAAGCACATAGGTAATGCGTGCATTGATCATCCGCTCTAGGGTTTTACATAGGCAACTAGTTAAAGCGATTGGTCGATAACTCAAAGGATCTTTAGGATCTTTCCCGGCCTTTAGAATTGGAATCACGATGCTTGTTTGCCATAGAGACGGAAACTTTTGTTCTTCCCAGATTCTATTAAACAAAAGAAGAATATTCGTAAGTGAATCTGTAGTAAGATGGCGTAGCATATGATACGTTATTCCATCAGGTCCAGGACTAGTGTTATTGGAGTTAGAAAGTGTCTTTTTCAGCTCCATCATTGAGAGACTGCAATTATAAGCGAGATTGGTTTGGGTTTTGAAATTAATATACACTTTTTCAGCTTGTCTCTTGGTTGTTAAGAAAGCAGGGCTATACGAATTCGAGCTGGACACATTCGAAAAAGCTTCTCCTATTGCATGAGCAATGTCTTCTGGAGAAGAGTGTACAGCAGTTGTTGTTTCTAATATCGAAATCGTGTAGTCCTGGTAGAGGCCATTAGCTGCTTTAACCTTTCTCCATAATTGCTTGCTCGTTGTTGACGAAGTGATTGAAGATACGTAATTGATCCATGATTCTCTTTGGCTCTGGCGTCTAACCCTTCGAGCGAACGCTTTGGCCTTTTTAAAAGCGACAAGGTTTATTGTAGTTGGGTATCTCCGAAATATGTTCCATAACCTCTTTTGACTCTTGTATGCCGACTGACATTCAGTGTTCCACCACGGCTTGCAGATTTTGCGCAGCCGCATCAAAGTTTTAGGAATTGTTGCATCAGCAGCTTTAATAATTGCCTCGGTGACGTTTTCCACCGATATATTAATATCATCGTCTTTAACCATTGTCTCAGAAATTAATGCCAATTGAGAAAAAGCAGCCCAATCAGCTCGGGGATACACGTAGGCAGGTGGTCGGATAATCCCTCTGCTACGACTATTTTGCGAGACAAAGATGGGGAAATGATCGCTGTTATAAAGATCATTGGCAACTGCAAAATTCAAAAATGGCAAAGGTATTGGAGAACAAATAGCTAAATCGAGAGAGTGGAACGTTCTTGTGGGTTCGTGGAAGTAAGTTTTCTCGTTGTTTTTGAGTAAACAAAGAGAGTAATCGGCAATCAGCTGTTCGACCTGTTGCCCTCTTCGATTTGTACTATCACTTCCCCACAGAGTGCTGTGGCCATTAAAGTCACCGAGTATTAAAAAGGGGGCTGGGAGCTGATCTACAAGGTCGTTCAATTGCTGCTGAGAGATGTTACAATTGGGTGGTAGATAAAGACAGCAGACTGTAAGAAGAGAGTGAAAATGCAGTTTAACTGCAACAGCCTGTAAAGTGGTATTTAGTTGAATTACAGTGCTAGGATAATTATGAGAAGTAAAAATGCAAACTCCTCCAGACACTGTAGTACCAGAATCTAAGTCCTTACGAGTACAACTAAACCCACGAATCTTAGCAGGTTGAGTAGATCGCAGGAAGGTTTCTTGAAGTGCAATACATACTGGACTGTAGGTGGAAATAAGAGATTTTAAATCGTCAGTTTTGGGTCGAAGACCACGGCAATTCCAAGAGATAAAAAATTTTAAATTATGGGGGGTGCGTTCAAATGACCATCTGAATCACCCTCGTTCATTAACGTTTCCTCATCGTCAGATGGGTGCAGAAGCACCACATCTGCTTCTTTTTCCAAATGAGGAAACCTGAAAGATGTTACCGATTTTTGGCGAGAAAAACTTTCTCTCGCACTTTTTAATTTTAAAGCTTGAAAAGCTTTAGATTTCGCAGTTGTTTTTGTTCTAGAAGTAGAAGGTTTAGGATCTGTTTGCTTGAATATACTAGTTGAAGATGATTTGACTAATGGTGTTGATGATCTTGCTACAGAAGTTGAAGGTGATCTAGTTAAAGGTATGGTAGTTGTGTCTGTTTGGGTACTGCTACTTTTCATGACCTTTTGAGTAGCGGAAGCGTAACTCTTTCCTGCTACAGGTGTACGAGATGTAACTTTGCGTCTAGCCTCTGGATAAGATATGTTTTCTTTAAATTTTACAGTTGTTATCTCTTTTTCAACAGCCCATTGCGGGCAGGTTCGGAAATAAGAAGGGTGGTCACCCTGGCAGTTGACGCATTTTTCTTTTTCCCTGCAGTTTTCGCTTTCGTGCCCAGGCTGTGCACAGCGAGCACAAGTTGGTGTTCCTCGGCACATTGCCTTAGAATGGCCATATTGTTGACAAGAGAAACATCGCAAGGGATTAGGTATATATGGTCGAACTGGACATCGCAAATAAGCAGCTTTGACATATTGCGGAAGTGATGGTAACTGAAACGTCAAGATTATGTGTTTGGTTTCCAAAATTTCACCGTTTCGCTTGATAGATATTCTCTTAACGGCGCAGACGTTTTGATCCTTAAGATTTTCTAGGATTTCCTCTTCGGGAACATGCAATAAGTCAGGGGCAGAGATAACACCTCGGGAAGTATTTAAAGAAATATGAGGCGACACGGATACCTTTAGATGTGCAAGGGTTGTTAACTTGGATAGTAAAGCAGCTTGTTTATCATTGGATACTTCAATTAGGAGATCACCAGAACGCATTTTGCTAATAGATTTAGCTTCTCCAACATAACCGGAAATGCCTTTCTCAATGAGAAAAGGAGAGACGGTCTGAAAAGATCCTTCGTTTCGTTTCATGACAAAAAATCTAGCAGTAGTTGAACAAATATTTAACTGTGTTTGCTCCACTGAAGGAGAGGGGTGTTTGTTTTCCATATGAAAGGAAAGGGAGATTCAGACCCTAGAGTCCCAACCACCATGGAGTCCTTATTAATCAAGGGATAGTACACGCCGGCATGCAACCAAAACAAAATTAATGAATAAAGAAAGAAAAACAAAGGTGCGCTCGGCAATGCACTACCAGGTTTACTAAGATCTATACGCGCGCACTATGTGCCTGAAGACGCCTCCGATCCTGAATGTTCAGCCATCCAGGGGGAGGATCCCAGAAGACCTAACGTTTGCTTGATTCCACACAGCCAGGTCTACTGACCCTAACCAGGAGCCGATTGATACACTGGGAACCACAATGTACCTCCCGTTTGCCTGAAGCAAAGGCCGAGTTAGTTAGTTTGTTAGCTTTTAGTGGCGCAAGGGCCAGTTTTGGCCATGCTGCGCCAAACACACGACAATATATTTCTTTATTATGAGGCCTCAGTTTTAAAAAGTAAAAACGTTGTAAAAGATAAAAATATATTTAGATCAACTGTAAAAATTGACAATTTTGGTAAAAGGTTAAAAAATATTTGGATAAATACAAAAAATTGTTTTTCCGAACACTATATACAATATTTACAATTGTTGACCTGCAACATTGTATAAACACTTAAAAAGAGGACAAAGTTTAAAAGAAAAAATTTAAATGTGATTGATAAAGCCAATCTCATTTAGAAAGGAGAACAGATTTAAATGGGGAACTTCTCCAATCAAATCATTCAAGTTTAAAATGGTACTTTTAAAATATCTCATGCGTTGTTGGTTAAAAACAGGACAGACAATTAAAATATGATAAACAGTAAAAACAGATGAGCATGATTGACATGACGGTGGAATTTCATTTAGGAACAAATGACGATGAGTAAAACGTGTGTGCCCAATACGAAGGCGAGTCAACTTGACATCGGTCTTGCGTACTGGGGCAATGGGCCATTCTCGAATTAAGGGCTTTACCGAATGCAACTTATTGGAAGTTTGCAAATCCCAAAATTCTTGAAACAAAGAATTAAAATAATTTTTTGCGAACTTTTTAATGTCTGTGAAAGGGATTGCTTGCTGCAAGGGAACGGTTGCATTTTTTGCAGCAATATCGGCAAGTTCATTTCCTTGAATGCCCACGTGACTCGGGATCCAGCACAGCAAAATATCAAAACCAGTGTCTTTTAAAATATTCAAAGTATTGCAGATATTCGACACAATGGGATGGCAATAAGGGTCAAAGTTATCCAGCTGTTTTAGGACACTCATGCTGTCAGTGTAAATGCAGAACTTTCGTTGAGTACTGCAAGATATTGTTTGAAGGGCATAATAGATTGCCACCGCTTCAGCAGTGTAAACAGAACAGGAAGAGTGAAGATTGTAACTATATGTTGCGTTCTGAATAACTACTCCACAGCCAACGTATCCAACTCCTTTAGAACCGTCCGTAAAAATTGGTAAGTACGGTTCATACCGAGTACGATGAAGCTCGAATAACTGTTGGTAAACAACTTCAGCAGTATCAGTTTTAGGGTAGTCTGCGAAGGGATTAATAAAAGTGCAAATTGGAATATCCCACGGTGGGAAACGCAACATTTCGCTCTGCTGGATCTCGATATCACCAAGGTTCAAATCATTAAGTAGAACTTTTGTCCGTTCACAGAAGGGACGAGTGTGAGATGGACGAGCGTTATAAAGTCGATTTAAACCTGGGGAATTAGTCATGCTTTTCAAAGGATGTAATGGTAATGATAAAATTTTTATATAAAAATATACAGACAACATTCTTCTTCTAAAATCAAGTGGAAGTTGGTTACTCACTACGTAGAGACTGTTAACAGGCGATGTCCTGAATGCGCCTGTACAAATTCTTAAGGCAGAGTGATGGACAGTGTCTAATCTGCGTAAGACTGAATCAATAGCTGATGCATAAGCCACACATCCGTAATCAATTCGCGACAGAATAATGGATTGATAGACCCGAAGTAACGAGGTTCGGTCCGATCCCCATGCAGTATTAGAAAGCACTTTCAGTATGTTCAACGATTTTTCGCATTTTTTTCTTATGTGCTGTACATGAGGACGAAAGGAGAGCTTGTTATCGAAAATGACACCAAGGAATTTCATCTCGCTTACAACAGGAATTTGTGAACCACGGATGGAAATTTCGGGTTCTGGATGTAGGTTTCGCTTCTTACAAAAATGAATGCAACAAGTTTTGGTCTGAGATAATGTGTGACCGTTCTCGTCACACCATTTGATCAAGTTATTGACTGCAGATTGAAGTTGCCTTTCAATAAAGCGCATATCGGATCCCTGGAATGAGATCTGCAAGTCATCAACATATAATGAAGATTGAATGTATGGCTGTAGTGAGTGAATGATATTACTAAAATGAAGGGTAAAAAGAACGACACTTAAAACGCTACCCTGAGGAACTCCCTCAGCTTGAATAAAAGAATGTGACAAAATGTCACCTACACGAACTTGAAAGGAACGAAAAGATAAAAAGTTTTGTATAAAAAGTGGTAAATTTCCTTTAAAACCAAAATTGAACAACGTTCGGAGAATACCATAGCGCCACGTGCGATCGTACGCTTTTTCAACGTCAAAAAATATTGAAACCAGATGATTCCGCCTTACAAATGCGTTACGAATTTGTGTTTCCAACTGCACGATGTTATCAAGTGTGGATCTTCCTTTACGGAATCCACTTTGGCATGAAGGAATGCATTTGTGCTTTTCAAGCAGATAGATAAGGCGTCCATTGATCATTCGCTCTAGGGTTTTACACAGGCAGCTGGTTAAGGCTATTGGTCGATAGCTTAGAGGATCTTTGGAATCTTTCCCGGGCTTTAGAATTGGAATCACGATGCTTGTTTGCCAAAGAGACGGAAACTTTTGTTCCTCCCAGATTCTATTAAACAAAATAAGAATATTTGAAAGGGAATCTGTAGTAAGATGGCGTAGCATGTGATAAGTAATTCCATCAGGTCCAGGACTAGTGTTATTGGAGTTACAAAGCGCCTTTTTCAGCTCCATCATCGTGAGACTGCAATTATAATCGAGATTGGTTTTAGTTTTAAAATTAAGATACACTTTTTCAGCTTGTCTCTTGGTTGTTAAGAAAGCAGGGCTATAAGAATTCGAGCTGGACACATTAGAAAAAGCTTCTCCTATTGCATTGGCAATATCTTCCGGAGAAGAGTGTACAGCAGTTGTTGTTTCTAAAATCGAAATCGAGTAGTCCTGGTAGAGACCATTAGCTGCCTTAACCTTTCTCCATAATTGCTTGCTCGTTATTGATGAAGTGATTGAAGAGACGTAATTTATCCAAGATTCTCTTTGGCTCTGGCGTCTAACCCTTCGAGCGAACGCTTTGGCCTGTTTAAAAGCGACGAGGTTTGCTGTAGTTGGGTATCTCCGAAAAATGTTCCACAATTTCTTTTGTCTCTTGTATGCCGACTGACATTCAGTGTTCCACCACGGCTTGCAGATTTTGCGCAGCCGCATCGAACTTTTTGGAATTGTTGCATCAGCAGCCTTGATAATTGCTCCGGTGACGTTTTCCACCGCTATATTAATATCATCGTTGTTAACCATTGTCTCAGAAATTAATGCCAATTGAGAAAAAGCAGCCCAATCAGCTCGGTGATACACGTAAGCAGGTGGTCGAATAACCCCTATGCTACGACTATTTTGCGAGACCAAGATGGGGAAATGATCGCTGTTATAAAGATCACTGGCAACTGCAAAATTCAAAAAAGGCAAAAGTGTTGGAGAACAAATGGCTAAATCGAGAGAGTGGAACGTTCTTGTGGGTTCGTGAAAGTAAGTTTTCTCGTTGTTGTTGAGTAAACAAAGAGAGTAATCGGCAATCAGCTGTTCGACCTGTTGCCCTCTTCGATTTGTACTATCACTTCCCCACAGAGTGCTGTGGCCATTAAAGTCACCGAGTATTAAAAAGGGGGCTGGGAGCTGATCTACAAGGTCGTTCAATTGCTGCTGAGAGATGTTAGAATTGGGTGGTAAGTAAAGACAGCAGACTGTAAGAAGAGAGTGACAATGCAGTTTAACTGCAACAGCCTGTAAAGTGGTGTTTAGTGGAATTACAGTGCTGGGATATATATGAGAAGTAAAAATGCAAACTCCTCCAGACACTGTAGTACCAGAATCAAAGTCTTTACGAGTACAACTAAACCCACGAATCTTAGCAGATTGAGTGGACCGCAGGAAAGTTTCTTGAAGTGCAACACATGCTGGACTGTAGGTGGAAATGAGAGATTTTAAATCGTCAGTTTTAGGTCGAAGACCACGACAATTCCAAGAGATAAAAAATTTTAAATTATGGGGGGTGCGTTCAAATGACCATCTGAATCACCCTCGTTCATTAAAGTTTCCTCGTCGTCAGAAGGGTGCAGAAGCACCACATCTGCTTCTTTTTCCAAGTGAGGAAACCTGAAAGATGTAATAGATTTTTGTCGAGAGATACTTTCTCTCGCAGTTTTTAGTTTCAAAGCTTGAAGAGCTTTAGATTTTGCTGTTATTTTCGTTTTAGAGGTAGAAGGTTTAGGATCCATTTGCTTAATGGTATTTGTTGAAGATGATTTAGCTGAAGTTGTTGAAGATCTGGCGAAAGGTGTTGAAGATGATCTTGTCAAAGGTATGGTAGTTGTGTCTGTTTGTGTGCTGCTGGTTTTCATAACCTTTTGTGTAGCAGAAGCATAACTCTTTCCTGCTACAGGTGTGCGAGATGTTACTTTGCGTCTGGCCTCTGGATATGAAATATTTTCTTTAAATTTTACAGTTGTTATCTCTTTTTCAACAGCCCATTGCGGGCAGGTTCGGAAGTAAGAAGGGTGGTCACCCTGGCAGTTGACGCATTTTTCTTTTTCCCTGCAGTTTTCGCTTTCATGCCCAGGCTGTGCACAGCGAGCACAAGTTGGTGTTCCTCGGCATGTTGCCTTAGAATGGCCATATTGTTGACAAGAGAAACATCGCAAGGGATTAGGAATATATGGTCGAACTGGACATCGCAAATAAGCAGCTTTGACATATTGCGGAAGTGATGGTAACTGAAACGTCAAGATTATGTGTTTGGTTTCCAAAATTTCACCGTTTCGCTTGATAGATATTCTCTTAACGGCGCAGACGTTTTGATCCTTTAGATTTTCTAGGATTTCCTCTTCGGGAACATGCAATAAGTCAGGGGCAGAGATAACACCTCGGGAAGTATTTAAAGAAATATGAGGCGACACGGTTACCTTTAGATGTGCAAGGGTTGTTAACTTGGATAGTAAAGCAGCTTGTTTATCATTGGATACTTCAATTAGGAGATCACCAGAACGCATTTTGCTAATAGATTTAGCTTCTCCAACATAACCGGAAATGCCTTTCTCAATGAGAAAAGGAGAGACGGTTTGAAAAGATCCTTCATTTCGTTTCATAACAAAAAAACGAGCAGTACTTGGACAAATATTGAACTTTGGTTGCTCCACTGAAGGAGTTGGGTTTTTGTTTTCCATAAAAGAAAAATGGAGATTCAGACCCTAGATTCCCACCCACCATGGAGTCCTTAAAAGACAAGGGATAGTACACACCGGCAAGCAGCCAAAATAAACATAATGAAAAAAAGCAACAAAAAATGGGCGCGCTCGGTAATGCACTACCAGGTTTTCCAGGATCTATACGCGCGCACTATGGGCCTGAAGACGCCTCCGGTCCTGAATGTTCAGTCATCCAGGGGGAAGGTCCCAGGAGACATAACGTTTGCTTGATTCCACCCAGCCAGGCCTAAAGGCCCTAACCAGGAGCCGATTGATACACTGGGAACCACAATGTACCTCCCGTTTGCCTGAAGCAAAGGCCGAAGTAATGTGTTGAGGTAAAACGTACAAAATTTCACCCTAGACGCTATCCTCTCAATTACCAGGCTCCTAATTTCCAAGGTTACGAGTATCCACGTACGGCAAACACGTGGGTGACTTAATCGCCAACAGAAGCTATAAGCAACAGGTTGGCAACAGCTTCTGATGGGGAGCCCTCACCTACGAGAGGCAGTCGCAACGAGGGAGGAAGAAAAAAGGAAAAAGCACGAGAAAGAGGAGAAGAAACAGAAAGTAGGATAGATCACTAGGGTACCTCGGGGTTGTGAAGCCCGTGTTTACTTAAAGAAAGTAAACCCCCTGAGGGGGAAGCAAAGGCCGAAGTAATGTGTTGAGGTAAAACGTACAAAATTTCACCCGAGACGCTATCCTCTCAATTACCAGGCTCCTCATTTCCAAGGTTACGAGTATCCACGTACGGCAAACACGTGGGTGACTTAATCGCCAACAGAAGCTATAAGCAACAGGTTGGCAACAGCTTCTGATGGGGAGCCCTCACCTACGAGAGGCAGTCACAATGAGGGAGGAAGAAAAAAGGAAAAAGAACGAGAAAGAGGAGAAGAAACAGAAAGTAGGATAGATCACTAGGGTACCTCGGGGTTGTGAAGCCCGTGTTTACTTAAAGAAAGTAAACCCCCTGAGGGGGGAAACGGGCTTGGAAAAATCAGCGGGGAAAGAAGACCCTGTTGAACTTGACACTAGTCTGATTATGTGAAGAGACATGAAAGGTGTAGTATAAGTGGGAGGTGGCAACACCGACAGTGAAATACCACTACTTTCATCGTGTCTTTACTGACTCGGTGAAGCGGAAAGCGGTCCGAAGGGACCACGATTCTAGCACCAAGCGCGGAGCCTCTGTCGTTCCGCGCGATCCGCTCCGAGGACATTTTCAGGTTGGGTGTTCGGCTGAGGCGGTACATCTGTCAAAAGGTAACGCAGGTGTCCTAAGGCGAGCTCAGCGAGGACAGAAACCTCGCGTAGAGTAAAAGGGCAAAAGCTGACTTGATCTTGATTTTCAGTAAGAATACGGACCGCGATGGACATTTAAATGAGGAAGGAATTTTTAAGGAAACCGATGGACATTCAACCTTGTCATTTTTGGCATTTTCGTTGTTGTTTGCACTGGCACAACCCGAGTCCAGAGTGCCATCTTTAACAGAGAAAGGAGCACGCCTGCCACCGGCAAAGGTCCCTACGGGGTTATTCCCAGCAATGAATTGAGACACACACAGATTGCCTTCGGGTGTATTCTTTTCACCCTCTGGCGACAGAAGAGCCAAGTGCGGAGCAAAGAATGTGGAATCCACTTTGGATTGGGGACTCGTTTTGGTGCATTCCAACTCCTGCAGGCGCGCCTCAACGGGCGAACAACGATCGGCATCTGGAACAGCATGCTCGTTCGTGACGGGTGTTGCGGAGAGTGGGGCGCTAGATGGAAAATCAGCATCCGCACAAGGCTCATCCGAAGGACACATTATGACATTTGAGAATGAAGACATATTACGATCATATCCCGGCCGCCTGCCGATCTCCTGGACAAAGTCAACAGTGGAGAGCTTCGAAACACGACTTGGTTCAATCAAGGCGCAGGTGCGAGCGTGGCCACTGGGCGACGCGGTGTGCGCAAATGGTTCGTTGAGAAGAGGACCAAAGAAGAGTCGAGGGGAGTTGGAGTCAGAATTATGTTCTGCTCTAGGCAGCAATCCCGAAGAAGTGGGCGGGGCGTGATGACAGATGTCGTCAAAAGAACGCCGGCCCGAAAGCACTGAAGGAAATTTGCCTTCAACAGAGTGTCTTAAGGACATCTCGCGAGAAAAAACACTTGCGGGCTGCATGGCGGCCGGGCAACTACTTGCAGGAAAATTTAAGACACTTACCCATTTGGTGCTCCTACCCTCTAGGGAGACCTCCAGGCCTCGACCGTCCAGAGGGATCGTTGCGGGACCCTCCTGGGAGCATCCCTGGTAAGCGGGGGCTCGACCTAACAGAGGGCTCCCGGCAGGAACCACATATAAACCGTGTGTGCGAGCAGCACTAGTGGCGCCAATGTCCTCCGACACTGAAGCGTCAAGTGCGCTCGTCACACCAGTGGCGCCAGAGCCGTCCGGCCCTGAAGCGTCACTCGGTGGACTTGAACCGGCACCATCGTGTGCCGAAAATAGGCCTTCCAAGCAGCTGCTCCGAGGAGCTTCGCCTGGTACACCTCGTGCAAGGGGAGGAGAGCCAACCCCCGAGGGGGAAGTCTCGACCAGCTCGCCCTTTGAAGCCATACCTACCTGCTCTAGTGACTCCACTACGCAGTGAGAACTCCACCAGGAAACCAGCAATGAGTGGCGTTACCAATCCACGGCAGCAGAGATCGTCAGTTCCGCACCGGGAATCTAAAAAAGAAGACTAAAACAAAATTATGTGCAAGTCAACAATTAGATCTCGAAACGGCGGATCACGGTCGAGCCCGCATAAAGCTTGCTTTGACCAGCGAATCGCCCCTGGGCCTTGGCCTGGGATCTAGGCTAAAATATCGTGCTCATTCAACATTAAGCTGATAAGAACAGATTTTTTATTACCGTATGGTAGGGTTGTTAAATACGTTAAAGGGGATTTTACATTAATTTGCTAAATATTTTAAGGGGGATTTAGTGAATTCTAATTTTAGTGAGGGGAGTTCCAAATATGGATTGGGGGGGGAACGGTAATTGCCAAATCTGCTACATATTTATTATGACGATTAATTTTTACAAATGTACAAGTTATTTACAAATAGAGAATTAATGTGGGTTTTACATTGTGTCAAGAGTTGTTCGCCAACAACAGGTTGGGGTGGGTGGATCAACAAAATTTTCCTGAGGGTTTTTAATTGTTGTCGAGCGGACAGTTCCTGGCAGATGGCGAAAGGTCCAGAGGGGTGTTGCCTGTTGGGAAGGTGGGCTCAGTGGTTCACGTTGTGATGATGGGCTTGTTTGGAGTGGGGATGCAGAGAGGTAGATATATGGTGAGGACATTTCTTCTATTCCCACTGTGGAGTTGTTTGGGGAACTGGAAGCGGAAGAGAGTGGTGATGAGCTCGAGGGGGATGAAGGGGAGTTCACCTTGGCTTGTGGAGATCCAGTGGGAGTCGGGTAGTAGTGAATAGGAGATGACATGGTGGCTCTGGGTGGGCTCACGTCGGCGGCGGGGGTGGAACTTCGAATAGGAGAATCGTATTCGATTCCGGGAGAGTCAGACTGAATAGGACTGCAATGGACGCAGTCGATGACCAGAATGGATGAGTCGTCGGCATAGTCTTGTGACTGCAGGACGTCTTCGATGGTTACGACTTGGGGGGGTGGGGAGTCCACGGTTTCAAGGATGAGGTCGTCAGTATGGGTGGGCGGAGGTTTTTCACCGCACTCCAGTGGTCCAGACTGGGTGGGGGTGGTCACTCCATTAGCTGGCGAAGGGGAGAGGTCGTCTGCAGATCGCCTTTGGGTGGACTGCGCGTCGGGGTGAGGGTGGGCCCTGTTGACCTGGGCCGGGGTGTTCTGGTTCGAGTCCGCTTTCTCCTCGGTAGTCAGGTTGGGCGGAAGATTTATGGAAGGGGGGTCGGTGTCGGCTGGTGCGGGGGGGGTTTCTACTTGCTTCATCTCCGCCGGTGGATCTTGATCGCCAGGGGGGATCTCCGGATCATGATGCGGCTCTGGATGTCGGGAGGGGAGGAGCTGGACAGCCGGGGCGAGGTCAGCAGGGGATGGGTCCGGGGGGATGGCTGGGCGAGGTGGCGTGTCACTCTCCACGTTTGCCGCAACTGGGGTGTCGGGTTGCTCCGTGCGGAGGGATTCCGGAGGCCTCCGTGTGTGTTCAGGTATGGCATTTTGAAGACGGTCTTCGGTGGTAAAGCGTGGTTGGACCGGGGCGATCCCTCGGATGTGCATGTGAAAAATGTCGCAGCTATGCGCGATAACATCACTACAGATGCGCTTCTTCATCTGTCGCGCATAGCCGCGGTTGACAAATTTTTTCAGGACTTTGTCGTTATTGCGGTCCTATGCTCCGAGGGATCTCTCCACCACGATGGCTTCGGTGGTGACCTCCTGAAACCTGTTTTTGAGGCTGTTGGCCACCTCCGCATACTTCGTGATCTTCTCGTCGCGGGTTCGCTGGAAGGCCTGGAGTCTGTTCTCGTAGGGCACGGCGACGTCAATGATGATTGCCGCGTTGCCCCTTGAGAGCACCAGGTCGGGCCTCAGACGGGAGTTATCGACCGTCTGATTCCTGGCGTAGACTCTCCAGCCTTGTTTTCGTCCCTTGACGAGTCTGTCAACGACCGCATCGTGTCGTTTCGTGCGGAGGTGGTGCAGGCGTTTGCAGTTGGATAGCACGTGCTGCAAGTTCTCGTGTTTAGCCGGGCAGTGGCGGCATTTCAGGTGTTGTGGTTGGACGCTGGGGCCCCGACGTTGGGCGTTTAGGCCCGTCAGGTTGAGCCTAGCTCGGTGGATGAATCGCCAGTCAGCGAAGCGCGTGTAGTCCCCGTTACGGATGAAGTGATTGCCTTCACGGGAACTGGCCACGCACTCCATGGCGACGCCCTGACTGGGATATCCCAGGAGCTTTTCGGCCCTTGCTGCACGGGTCTGGGTCTTTAGAGCCTTCTGCACGCGGTGTCTGTCCGCCGGGGACAGAGTGACATCGCCGCGTGAGAGGAAGACCATGCCTGATTCGGGGCATCTCCAGTTGACGCCCGCCCGTCTACTTGCAACACGTGCGGTCGACCACCTAGTTTGGACAGGGTTATGGGTGTTGTCGAATGGCGACTCATTGCAGCCTGACAGGAACCTCTCGATCAAGGTGGGGGTGACGGGAGTCGGGTGGATCCGGGATCGAATGAAGTCTTGGAGGTCCTGCCAGGCAATATCTCGGAGGTGTGGGTCAGCCGAGGTGAGGAGTTTGAAGGCGGAGTCGACATCGACGATGTCAGCCTCGTCCGTGAGGCACGGTATCCCAAGCATGCCTCTATCAGTGGGACCGTAGACATAGTCGTTAGAGGCATTTGCAGCTACGCCCGTGAGGTTCAGCGTCTGCTTCACATGAGCCCTCATGTGGTCGTCAATTTGGCGCAGTTGCCGCTTGGAATATTGGTGCGCTCTCATGGCGAATGACAAGGAAGGGAAGAAGAACGCCTTCAGTGCGTCAATCCTCTGCCATGGGGCGAGGCTGGAGTTACCGATCTTCTCCCCGAGGTCGATGATCCTGGCGACGTCCGGGGAGTTCTCCAGGAGTTGAAACCCTATGGGGTTGCCGAGGAAGGAGGCCGGGATGTGATTGCGGATGACCTCAATTGGTGTTCCGTTGATGTGGAACTGCGTTTCTCTCAGGCCAGTTGGTCGCTTCCCTGACAGGTGGAGAGAAGAGCATTTTTTGGCGTTGATCTTGAGACTCAACGCCTCTGTCAGGGTGAACAGCCTGTCCAGCATGGCCTGCAGTTCCGATTCGCTGGAGGTCATCAGCAGAATGTCATCCGCGAAAGCGAGCACCCGGTACTCGTCGCCCTCCTCGGGTGTGCCCTGGAGGTCCTGGATGATCGGATTTATCGCCAGATTGAATAGTCCGCCGCTAATGGGGCATCCCTGTCTAACTCCGCTGTGGACAGGGATCCGATCAGTGGTGCCATCGCCGGCGATGAATTCGGTCGACGTGCAGTCATATAACGAGGCTGCGACGTCGACGAAGTGTTGGCCGGCTCCGGCGGCGGTGAGGGCGGATATGATGGCTTGGTGGGGGACAGATCCGAAGGCGTTGGCCAAGTCGATTTGTGCGATGAAGAGCTCGCTGTGTGACACCTTTGTCCGCTGGATCGCGCGGTCAACTATGAAGTGATGTTCGAAGACCCCATCGAATGGCATGAAGTCCTTCTGAGACTTGGAAAGGGCTTCAGTCGACGTGAGCCAGTTCGTTAACCTGGAGGCCAGACATCCCGCGTACAGTTTGTACATGGTACAGCAGAGTGATATGGGCCTCCAGTTGCCCACGTCCTCCAGGGAACCCTTTTTGTGAATAAGGATTGTCCTGGAGTGTTTCCACTCGGATGGGATCTTGCGAGCTCTTAAGCAGATGTTGAGGATCTTGGTGAGAGTCGCACAATCGGGGTCAACGGCCTTCAGATGCTGGTACGTGATCCTGTCGGGGCCGGGCGCCGAGTTTTCGAATTTGTGGAGGCGGCTTTTTACCTCCGCCGGCGTGAATGGAGACGTGTTCATCTCCGGCGGAGGGGAGGCCTTCGGCGCGTAGACTTCCGCGTTGAACTGGCGCGGAGCGAAGACCTCCTGAAAGTGCCTCAGGATGACGGATCCGTCGAGGTGGCACTGGCCCGACTCCCCCTCCGTGATCAGTCGCACGGCACGTCTGCGATTACGCTTGTAGAGGCGTTGTATCGTGCGGTGACATGACAATTCGATGGGTTTGGGTGTGAACGTGACTCCTTCTTCCATGGGAGGCGGGAGCTTGACCTCGGCGGAGATGCGGGCTGTGATCTCGGACAGTGTTGATTCGAAATCGTTCCACACGGAGGTGCTGATACGGGAGGCTCCAGCCAGCAGTTCTCCCAATTGCAGGCGGAATTCCTCAAGGGGACCGGCCGCATACTCTCCGAGGTCATCGTCGTCGGGGGCTTGGGCGGATTCTCCGTCGTCGTGAAGACCCATGTCTCCCACGTCCAGATCAATTTCCGGTTAGTCAGGCGGCAGCAGCTCCTGTGCGTCGTCGTCCCCTTCGTCCGCAGGAAGATCCTGGCTCGGGGTGGGGTTGGGGGTATTCTGGAGCCGGAGCGCTTCAACCCCGTCAGGGTCCAGGAGTTGTGACGGAGAGTTGTAGTGTGCGCCACGTTTGGGGGGGCGGCCTCGAAAGTTCTTGCCGACCCGGACGATTTTGTCAGCAATCGCGTCCAGGTCAGTAACTCCCTCCGAGATCGTGTACACGGGCTCTTCGCTCTCCTCTTGTGGTGGGAGGTTTCTTTTCCTTGGGAGTGGAGAAATGGACCGGAGGTCCGCTGTGTAAGTCCGTTTCGGTGGTCTCTCGATGGGCGGGGTGGTGTAGGCACGCTGTTGTTGGATGGGATCGTCCGGATTTCGGATGACAAGCGGGCCTTTCGAGGCTCTCTTCCTGCCATACTGTCGGATTTGTGGTTTGACAGGGACTGGCGTGAACACTCGCCTAGCATTGAATGCGTGGTGTTGCCCGTGAAGTTGAATCCCGGCCTTTGTGTTGTGGGAAAAACGGCAGTCGGGGCACTTGAATGCTCGTGATTCGTCCAAGATGATTGGTTCGTGGTCCAGATAGCATTCGTGTTTGGCTATCTGGACGGGGAGCACGGACGAATACAGTCTGCACCATTTCTTTACATGGGAGATTTTGATGTCATGGTTGTGGAAGAGGTGCTTCTTTATGCTGTGGAGGAGGACAGTCCATACTGGAGAAAGAAACTCCAGTTTGCAATGGGGTTCTGTGCATTCCCACATGTCGGGGGTTGGGAAGACAATGTGGATCGTGTTTCCTAGTCGCTTGGTTTTGATGGGGGCGACGTCGAGGTCATCTTCTGGGCAGCTGGCAGTAGTGGGTCTCTTGCTCCTCTTCCTTCTCCCCGCGTTCGAGTCACGCTGGTGGTCGTTGTTGGCGGACGCAGCATGGGTGTCCCCAAGTACAACTGTGCGCCTGTTGGTTCGATTTGATTCGTCCCGAAAGTCATAGTCTTCCCCATCGCTTGGATTGCAGACAGCAGAGGGTGAGCGGGTTTTGATCGCGCTTGACTTCGGGACTTTGGCCAGGACGGAGTTGTCTTGAATACTCACAGTTCGAGGGTGGTTTTGAGAGTCTGTGGTGCGGCGCGTGATGGCGATTGATTGAATGACTTCCTCCTGTTCCATGATTTCTGCTGTGGCTTGAGCGAAAGTTTTAGTGGTGGAGAAGAACGAGGTGATTTTACCACTGGTGGGGGAGCTCTGTGTCGGGTGGATCTGGAGGACGGGTGTGATGAAAGTTGGATCTGGGTCGTTTACTCTGTGTTCCGGGCTTGTCTGGGGAGAGCGGAATGTGACCGTCCGCTTGTTTTTCTGAGGGGGAGGGTCCGGTTCCGATTGCATGGATTCCGGGGTAGTCCGCGTCGTCCAGGTCGGTTGGGAGAGGGTCCCGGGTGAAGTTTCGATGTCGAGGCGTTCATTTGGAGAGATGGAGATATGAAGAATTTCCTCGTTGGGGCTACAGGTCGGCACCGTCCTGTTCTGGGAACCATGTGGGGAGTCCGGCGGGGAAGCGGTGGATCCGGTGGGTTTCATTCTGATAGGACTGGACAGGTCAAGGGGGACGTCACTCTGGGACCTGGTGGGTGATTCGTGAGTCTCCTCTCTCGGCAGGTAGACACCGTCTCTGCGGAGGCATTAATGGTCATCCACTGGCGCATGTATCCGTTTGGAGCAAAGCCGACAATGGAGTGAGGTTGCGTCGCCCGTGGAATCTGGAGTGGTGCAGTTGGAGCTCGAGCAGGAGGTCATTCCAGAGTGAGTTGGAGAATTGTTTTGTGCATTCCCGCACGGAGCACGCAAGGGTTCTCGGAGCAGGGAAAGAAAAAAACAGAGTCCAGCCTTCTTGGGTGCTTGAGATGGATGTGGGGCTCGTTACAGAGAGGTGGTCCTGGCTGAGCGGGGAGGTCCTCTTGGGCATTAGAGAGGCCGGGGGCTCGGGCGGTGAACTGGTGTTCTTGGCTGGTGTTGCCCTGGGGCTTGTTCCCGCGGGCGTCTCCTCGTGCTTTGGTTGGGTGTCTTTCTCACTGGGAGCCGTCGGTGGTGACCTGGTTGGGGCTGACTTCTCCCGGGTGACCCCCAGGTCGAAGAGTGAGGTTTTCCTTGACAGAACCTTGGAGGCGCCACGGCTGAGCCTGTTAGGCTTCCCGGCCAGCGGGGCAAATCTGTTTGGTGTCTCGAATGAAGGATTCGGGTCCTGGGGAGGAGGTTGAACCTTGATTCGTGTCGGTTTTGCCGATTCCCGGGCCATTGGCGACCTTGTGAGAAAGCACTCATGAGTGGCAATTCGCGAGTGAATCTGCGCCCCGCACAGTCTGCACCAGTTGACAGTGCGGGTGATCGGAAGGGCGTGAGTGGATGACAGGTGGTCACGAAGCACGCGCATGAGTTCGGACCAGCTGTTGGAGGTGAATGAGGCCATGCATCCTCTCTCCGTGCACCCCGTTGTGGATTTGACAGGAAAGGAAGTGTGTAGTGTGGCACCTCGCCTTGTAGTGAAGTTGAGAGGGGTCTGCAGGTCTTCCTCCAGTGGTCGCGGTTTGTCGGGGGAGCTTTTGGTGGGAGAGTGCCTTTTCTTCTCAGCAGTGGCTCCTTCCTGGTTTGTCGCGTGTTCGTCCGGGGGTGCCAGGATAATCCAGTGCAGTTTTTCGATGTGCTTGTCGCGCTCGAGTTTGGTCCGGAACAGACGGTTGCAGTACATGCATTCCACTGTTCTGTATGGGGTACCTGTTGTGGCACGGACGCTGCGGATTCCATCAGCGTTGGTGGTGGGCTGTTTTCTGGAGAGCCTTCCGAGTTTTTTGCCCTTCGAGTAGTTCGCGATTGAGCTCTTACCATCCTCCAGCAAGTAGGGCTTGTCGGTGGTTTTTGGTGTGGCTGATGCCGCTTTCTTTTGGGGCTTCGCTCCTGTTGGCCGTGTGCCTTGTGTCCTGGGTGCCTGTTGCTTCTTTTCGTCAGGGAGAGCGTCTGGCTGAGGAGCGGGATCGGTCTTGGTCGGCGAGGCGGTTACGGTGGTGGGTTTTGCGAATGGGTTGATGAGCGGTGAAGATTCCACCTTGCTTGGCAGGGGTGGGAATTCAGTCTCCAGATTCGGGATGGGGTTGTCAGTGATCTGTGGAGAAGGTCTGTCCTTCAGAGGGCTCTGGTTGCAGGTTGGAGAGGCCGGGGTCTGGGCAATGAGATGGTCGACTCCTGTGCTTCCTGCGTGAGGGGTGGTAGGGGAGGTGGTTTGGTTTGGTTAGCTTTTAATGGCACAAGGGCCAGTTTTGGCCATGCTGCGCCAAACACACGACATATGGATTTTTAGTTAGGAAGCTTCTTGCGTGGTAATTTTAAAAAGTAAGAACGTTGCAAAGGATAAAAATATATTTAGTACAACTGTAAAAAGTTGACATTTTGGTGATAAAAAGTTAAAAAGTACAGAACGAATACAAGTATAAGAAAACATGAGGATAAAAACTTAAATTAAATTATATAACTTTGTGTTGCAAAGAAATATAAAAAGGTTTCCGTTTGGCGGATCTCCCAGAATTAGTTTCATTGAATTTAAGTCGGGGCCGAAAAGTTGCCTTCGAAAAACATTAAAATATTTACATTCAATTAAAAAATGTTTTACAGAAAGAGGACACGACAATATGGGCACTTTGGTGCAGGATCAGAGAATAAAAGATGTCTGTGGGTGAGCCTTGTGTGTCCTATACGAAGTCTGTTTAAAAGGACTTCTCTCTTCCTTGTTTGAGTAACAGATTGAAACCCATTTACCAATGGTTGAATAGAAAAAAGCTTATTATTGACTTGTTCATTCCAATGGCTCTGCCATGAATGTGTAATTGACAAGTCAATGTGTTTTTTCAGATCACAGTAAGGAATATTCCAATCGGACATCTTGGTTGCTGTCTTGGCTGCGGTGTCGGCCTTCTCATTACCAAGGATTCCTACGTGACCAGGTACCCAACAAAAACCAATACAATAACCTCGACTAGCGAGGTCAACACACATCTTGTTAATATTTGAAATAATTGGATGGCTTTTAATGTTGACATTTAAAAGAGACTGAAGACAACTGTTAGAGTCAGTGTATATAATCCAGCTTTTAAAATTATGTTTAGAAATTGCATTTAATGCTAGATAAATAGCGTAAGCTTCAGTTGTAAAAACAGAACACAACTGGTTTAATTTTTCGGCTATTATTTCGTGATGGAAGACAGCCGCCGATCCTGCGTGGGAGTCGAACCGTGAACCATCTGTATAAACAGGCAAAAAATTAGAGAAACGAGATCGATGAGCATAAAATAGTTGTATAAAAGTAAAATCGCTGGTTTCAGATTTTGTATAAGTTTTAAAAGGATAAATTAGTGAAATAGTAAAATCATTCCAAGGAGGTGGAATTTCAGTAAAAGCGGGAAGAATATTATAGTCTTCTATTTGATGAGAGTCAAGAATGGCCAGCATCCTAAGACCAAATGAAGGAATGAAAGATGGCTTTGATGAAAACAAAACTTGAAATGGGGGATTTAAAACTTGGTTAAAACATGGATGAGATGAATTCGATTTAATTTTGAAATAAAATGAAAGAGAAAGTTTATCTCGTCGAAAATTTAAGCATGGTTCACCAGAGATCACATATAAACTTTCCACTGGAGATGTTCTAAAAGCTCCGGTTGATGCTCTGAGGCCTTGATGATGAATCGAGTCAAGACTACGCAGTGTGGATTTTGCGGCTGACCCGTAAATAGCACAGCCATAATCAAGTTTAGAACGGATCAGAGATTTGTAAATTTTCATCATGGAAGTTGTTCCAGTCCCCCATGATGTATTAGATAAAACTTTCATAATGTTAAGAGCTTCGTGGCATTTTAATTTTAGTTTTGATATATGTGAACGAAAAGTCAGTTTATTGTCAAAAATTATTCCTAAAAACTTTATTTCAGAAACTACTGGAATGGGGGACTTGTTTAAAGTGATCTCTGGATCGAGGTGCATTCCACGAATTTTGCAGAAGTGGACACACACAGTTTTTTGGGTGGAAAACACAAATCCGTTTTGGTTAGCCCAAAGTGAGATATTTTTTATTGCTATTTGGAGCTGCCGTTCAACAGTCGACAT
Source organism: Troglohyphantes excavatus (assembly GCA_963932185.1). Classification (NCBI taxonomy): domain Eukaryota; kingdom Metazoa; phylum Arthropoda; class Arachnida; order Araneae; family Linyphiidae; genus Troglohyphantes; species Troglohyphantes excavatus. Next base: position 784,829 of record OZ010678.1, on the reverse strand, counting down.
GTTGGAAGACGCGCATGCAATCTGGAAATCATCAACATAAAGAGTGCCTCGCACAGATGTTGGCAATTGCTTCAGAATGTCATTGATCTTGATGATGAAAAGAATAACACTCAAAATGCTGCCTTGAGGCACACCCTCCTCCTGTAAGTACACATCTGAAAAAGTATTGTTTATTCGTACCTGGAAAACTCGGGATGTTAAGAAATTTTTTATAAATATCGGTAGGTTTCCTCTTAAGCCTAGATCATGCAGGTCTTTTAGGATACCATACCTCCAGGCTCGGTCATAGGCCTTTTCCATGTCAAAAAACACAGAAACCATATGTTGGTTTCTGACAAAGGCCTCTCGAATTGAAGTTTCTAAGATCAGAAGATTATCAAGTGTACTTCTACCACATCGAAAACCACTTTGAAACTGAGAAAAGAACTGATTTGCTTCCAAATAATAGACCAATCGAGCATTGACCATGCGCTCCATAAGTTTGCAGAGACAGCTAGTGAGCGCTATTGGTCTGTAACTATTTGGATCTTGCTTATCCTTATTCGGCTTGGGGATAGGTATTACAATAGCCTTTCTCCAAGATGAAGGGAAAAACTCCTCCAACCAGATTCTATTAAATAGGAATAAAATATTTATCAAAGAGGTATCGCTGAGGTGTTTCAACATATAGTGATGGATACGGTCGTGTCCAGGTGACGTTGGGTGGGATTTTCCCATTCAATATTTGAACTCTTTATAGGTAAAACGTTTGTTGTAATCCGACATTGATAAAGAATGAAAGTTTAAAATCTTACGCTCTGCTTGCTTTTTAAAAGTTATAAAATTAGATGGGTAAAAACGCTCACTAGAAGTGGCTGAAAATGTTTCTCCCAGTATATTTGCGATATTTTTAGTATCGGAAATTACTTGTCCGTTTAGTTTTAAAATAGAAATTTCTTGAGGAGCATTATAATACCCCATGATTTTCTTAACTCTTTTCCAACAACCCAACAACTTTGCAAAATAATAGCAAAGTGGTAATTGACCCAGTTTATAACTATCCAATAATAGACTCTAATATTACGATGACCGAGGAGACAAACGAATTTATTTCGGCTGCCCTCGAGCTTCAGACAGTTATGACTTCTAAACTAATTGAATTTATTCCGAATGCGTCACACAACGGGGAGATCAGGATAGGAATGGCTACGTTTTTGAAAATAATTATAGATCAACAGAATACCATAGCGTATTATAGGGGAAAATTATCGCAACAACAATCACAACCACAATACACTTATGCACAGGCAGCACGAACAAATTTAAAACCCACTGATAAGATACAAGGGGAAAATGATAAAGTTAGGTCACTAACTATCATTCCGAATCACAATAGTGATTCTAAACAAACCAAAACCATAGTTCAAAACTCAATTGACTTAAATAAAGCGAACATAAAAGTTAAACAGGTCAAGAACAGAAAAAATGGGGGCATTTTAGTGGAAACAGAATCCGAGGAGGATAGACTGAAACTAATAAACGAAATACAAAATAATACAGAGTTAAATACTAATTATGAGGTGAAACGCATAGAAAAATGGAATCCGACCCTTATTATGTATGGTGTTGACAAAGAAATCGATAAGGAAGATATAAAACACAAATTAGAGGAACAGAATGAGGAGTTCTCCGAGGGGGACCTAAACATAAGGAATAAAATGAACGGTAGGGGTGAAAATAGCGTAAATTGGATTATTGAGGTTAAACCAGAGGGATACAGGGACATAATGAGGAGAGGCAAGGTTAAGCTAGACTGGTGCACATATAATGTCAAAGAATTTATTAAACCAAAAATCTGTTATAACTGTGGTAAATACGGGCACATAGCTAGATGGTGCAGGGGCGATAGTCGATGCGGAGTGTGTGCTGATGAGGTGCACACCGATACAAACAAAGGCGAACAATGCAATAGAAATCCATTCTGTAATAATTGCCATTTAAACAACTATTATAATAAGTCAAAGTACAAAACAAACCATACAAATTTTGATAAAAATTGCCCGATGTATACTATAGAACTGAATAAACTAAGAAAGAAAATTAATTATGCCTAATACAAAATATAACAAATTAAAAATAGCACATCTTAATCTGGGAAACACTAGAGCTGCCAATATACAGCTGGGCGCAGATATAGCATCCGAAACCTATGACATTGTGTCCGTAAATGAGCCATACTTACACAGTGAAAAAATCGCTTATATTCCTATCAGTTCGATCATTATCATAGATAAAGACAGAGCTAAAGCAGGATTCATTATTAACAATAAATCTTTAACACCAATAATTCTATACATCAGTAAGAACATTGTATTAATCCAAATTAAGTGGTACAGTCAGGCGATCAATCTATGCTCTCTTTATTGTCCGCCCTCTGAGGGGATCACTGGGTATTTGCAGACTCTGGATAGCCTACTGATCACACACAAATGCAGCGTGTGGGTGATTATGTCGGACTTTAACGCCAAATCGAAAAGCTGGGGGAGAAGTCCTCAGGATGAAAGAGGTATCGAACTGTTAGAACTGATAAACAGACATAGTTTGACTATACTCAATGACCCCTATTCACTACCGACCTATTGCTCCACCAAAGGGCGGAGCTGGATAGACGTGGTACTAACCATGGGAACAGAAAACATGAACCCTAAGTGTCTGGTACACGATACCATAACCGCTAGCGATCATAATATAATTGACATTACACTTGAGGAGGAACACACAATTGAAGAAAACACTAAAGTTAAAATAAGAGACAATAAAATAAACTGGGCAAAATTTAATAAGAAAGTCAACCATTTAATAGATAAATATAAAATCACGGAAGACTTAGATAGTTATATAGACAATATGTCTGAGAAAATATATAACGCAGCATGGGGTAGTAAGAGAAACTCGAACAATCCTAATAAGAGAAATGCGAATTGGTGGAGCGATAAACTAAGAGTTCAACGAAGCAAAACTAGATCTCTCCGGAGAAGATTCCAAAAAGAAACAGATAAGACACTTAAGCTAAAATACAGGAAAGAATACAAAATTAATGAGTCAATATATAAAAAACAACTGATTCTGGCGAAAAGGGAATACTTTAAAAAATACATAAATTCAATACTTAAAAACGAAGCGTTCGGTATTCAATATAAAGTTGTCAGAGACAAAAAATCTAGACCGAGGGCAATACAGCCAATCAAAAGAACTAATGGCACATTCACGAGCTCTATTAATGAAACACTTGAGGAAATAATAGGGTACCACTTCCCGGTGGGCAATAACAAGACTACAGACTTAGAAATAACACAAACATTTAACAAGTTCGAAATAAATGAAATAGATTACATCATTAAACATATGCCTAACAATAAGGCAGCAGGTCCCGATGAAATCACGATGGGTATAGTCAGGGAGTTATTCCATCAACACAAAACATGGTTTATGGAAATACTAAATAAGTGTCTGGAAACAGGTCGATTTCCAAACCCATGGAAAGTCGCAAGACTGGTGTTAATACCCAAAGAGGGGAAAGATCCCGAACACCCATCGGCATTTAGACCTATCTGCCTTTTGTCCATATGGGGAAAGGTCCTAGACAAGGCCCTAACGGCACGCCTGACCCAATACCTCGAAGAAAACCAAAAACTAAGCCAACACCAATACGGTTTTAGAAAATTCAGATCAACGATCGGTGCACTAAAAAGTATAATAGAAAAAGTAGAACAAAATAAATCGGATAAAAAACCAACTTGTCTTGTATCACTTGACATCGTAAATGCTTTTAACAGTGTAGATTGGAGCATTCTTCAAAGTACCATTAAAGAAGCCGGTATCCCGGAATACTTAGTGAAAATTATTTGTGATTTTCTGCATAATAGACACATCACTATAAATGATATTATAAAAAACTATGGAATAGGGGTGCCGCAGGGTTCAAGTCTGGGGCCGATCCTTTGGAATATATTTATGAACAGTGTCTTTGAATTGTCCCTGGGAGAAGGTGTCGAGCTTCAGGCATTCGCGGATGACATGCTGCTAGTTATGACAAATACTGCGGCATACAGGTTTGAGCTACAAGCCAAGATAGCTTTAAACCAAATTAGCGGTTGGGCAACGAAGAAAAAACTATCCTTCAACCATCTGAAGAGTAAATATTTAGTGGTTACCTTCGGAAAACCGGTGAGTAGGCTACCTCCTATTAGAATGGGGAATGAGACCATCGGACATACAAAATTACTTAGATATTTGGGAATTACTTTTGACGACAAGTTGCAGTGGATTAACCACTTGAATATAGTCAAGGATAAAGTCTGTAAAGTACAGCAAAAACTTATAAGAATATCGAGGGCAACTTGGGGCTTAAAAACAGAGGTAATGCGAGAGATATATGCAAAAGCAATCGAAAAAATGATTATGTATGGGTACGAGGCGTGGTATCGGGATCAAGTCAGAATCAACCAGAAACTGATTCAAATCCAAAGACTGGCCTTGATCCCGATAGCAAAGGCCTATCGAACGGTATCGGATGATGCCTTATCGGTGCTTACAGGGACAGTACCCTTGGACATCAAAATTAAAGAGTCCAAAAGAGTATATGATCTATTTGAAGGAAAAATGGATTATAAATACAATGGGGAGACAATTCTTAACAACGAAGTTCAAAGAGAAACTAAAATCATACTAAAACCATGGGATAGAGCAAAAATACAATGGGAAAAATGGAATAGTGATAGAAATAATAAAAAATCGCTGAACATCTACACTGACGGCTCTAAGATGAATGGTAGAGTCGGAAGTGGGGTAGTCATCACTAAAAATGGTAGGATTATCGACAAAACACAACTCAGACTAACAGATCATTCCACAGTTTATATGGCAGAAATGGCTGCCATTGAGGAAGCACTAAGACTGGTTGCCCTCTATTACAAAGATGAAAAAGCGGTAAATATAATATCCGATTCAATGTCGTCTTTGCACATGATTAGTAGTTATGCAACGACCAATGAAACCGTAAATCACATCAGAAACTCAATTACCAAATTATCTAAGACACAAAAGATTAAGCTATATTGGATAAGAGCACATATTGGGTAATGGGGAAACGAGGAGGCCGATCAGACGGCAAAACTCGCAACCCAGAAGGGTAAAATTGATATCACGACCAAATGGTCAAAAATACAGATAAAAAACTTGTCTAGAAAGGAAGAAATCAATAAGTGGCAGTCGAGATGGAGCAATTCCATAAAGGGTAGACCACTCTTTAGGATTTATCCAAAAGTGGGTAGAGACAGATTCGTCAACTTCGAAAACTTTTTCACAACGCAGGCCTTGACAGGACACGGGGTCTTCCCAGTGTACCAAAATAGGTTCTTCGGTAAGGATCCGAAGTGTGAATGTGGGGAACTGGGTACAAGAAGGCACGTCCTAATGAAGTGCAATAACCACAAGGATATTAGAGATCAATATTTTAAGTCTTCCGATAATATGAATACAATCCTTAACAGGGCTGACTCACTACGAGGTGTAGCATTGATTCTGAGTCGGCTTTTGAAGGGGATGGTGACCCCCCAGCCAGTGTGTAACTAGGTCTTACACCTTTTTCCTTATTTTACATTAAAAGATGAGACCAATAGCCCTAGTTTGGATTCTCTTTGCATCCTGATTTATATCTAAGCAATTGGCTAGATAAAATGTATATATGTTACTGTATTGAATGTTGAATTGTGTCTTTTAATACTTTTTATTGTCTTGTTACAGAAAACCAAATGCTGCTTGTTTCCAATATGTATATATTGTTGGGTTGGCCACCGCCGTTGCGGTGACGTTTGTGAATTGGAAACTTGCCAAAGAACTTATTGTAATAATTGAAAAGATTGTAACCAGGAATGATTAAATCAATGATGTATCTTTAAAATAATAAAATTAAGATTCGTTGTGCAGAACAGATCTTCCAGTCGATATAACCAAAAATTAAATGATTAACTTAGAGTAAATACAATAGATGAAACTGAGCAGGGTTGCTGTCGCGACGGCATATAGTTATCCCCGGCCAAACATCAAGCTGCATACCCTAAGTCAATGGGGGGGACAGCCGCAGCTTCGCTGCAGAGAAATGGGTTAACTCTTTTCCATAAAATTTTGGAAGACACTTGATTACTTAAACCACTCAAGTAGTTTTGCCAAGAATTTCTTTTGCTTTGGCGTCGGATTCTGCGAGCATCTGCTTTGGCTCGCTTAAAAGCAATCAAATTTTCAAGAGTAGGGTATCGTCGGAAAATTCCCCATGCTTTTCTTTGCTTTTTATATGCAATAGAGCAGTCCTCGTTCCACCAGGGTTTACAATTTTTTGGAACAGTTTGTGAAGATTGCGGTATTGATGAATCAGCAGCTGTTAAGATGACATTGGTGACATTGTCAACAGCTTGATCGATGTCATGATCATTCACCATCTCATGAGTAATGTTCGCCTCAGAGGCAAACAATGGCCAGTTCGCTTTATCGAATATGTATCGCACTGGGCGACTTGGAGGGTTGAAGTGTTGATTGGTATATGTAAGAATAACAGGAAAATGGTCACTGTTGTTAAGGTGTTTGTCTACACCAAATTCCCATAATGCCAAGAGAGATGGTGAGCATAAAGCAAGATCCAAACAATGGAAAGTACGGGTTGGTTGATGAAAATAGGTGTTACTACCATCATTGAGTAGGCAGAGGTTGTAGTCGTCGATAAGTTGTTCTATTTGACGACCTCTTGAATTATTGTCACTACTGCCCCACAAAATATTGTGGCCATTAAAATCACCAAAAATTATAAAAGGAATCGGAAGCTGATCTATTAATTCGTTAAGTTTTCTCTGATTAATGTTCTCCTTTGGAGGAAGATAAATAGTACAGAATGTTATCAAAATGTGTAGGTCTATCTGGACTGCAACTGCTTGAAGATCTGTTCTTAGAGGAACAGTTGCGGATGGATAATCCAGACAGGTAAGAAGTGCTACTCCACCAGTAGCACGATTGTTCTGCACGTTATCTTTTCGTATGATATTGTACCTTCTTATTTTTGTATAGATAGTAGGTGTTAAGAAGGTTTCCTGTAAACCAAGACAGATTGGGTTATATTTATTAATCAGTGATTTAACATCATCAACGTGATTCCTATACCCGTGACAATTCCATGTGAGGACTTTACCTATTGCTATTTTGTTTTTAGGATTGAATTTTATTTTATTGGGGATCTGGACTTACGCCTACTATGCGGATGTAGATTGGGTGGAGTTTCAAGACCTTGTTCTACATCCATATCTCCAGAATCAGAAAGAGCGGCTATGAACTCGTCTTCTGATGAGTTGGAGGTTCGAAATGATCTAACGCTTTTACTTGCTGCTTGTTTCTCAGTTTGCTTCTTTTTAAGTTTTTCTTTTAGATTAGCGCTAGGTGTTTTCTTATCAACAAAAAGTTTAGGTTTTGGAGGTTGAAATGGAGTTTTTGAACAACCCGGAATGGCCGGGGTTTGGATGGTAACAGATCTATTTGGAGTCGAGACCGAAATGGGCTGGGTTTGAATGGTGATAGATTTATTTGGAGTTGAGAAGTAGTTAGACAATTGCTCATTAGAGATAACTCCAGGTGGAATAGATACCTGGGTTTGTGTGCTAATAGAGCTGGAAAGTGTCTTTTTAACGGCTGTTGCATAAGAGTTATTTGTAGAAGATTCGAAAAGTTTGCGGGCTTCTGGATAGGATACATTGCTTGAAACTTTTAACTCTTGGATTTTTTTCTCCTGTTGCCATTTTGGGCACGCTCTTGAAAAAGCTGGATGGTTTCCAGAGCAGTTAGCGCATATGGGGTCGGCTTTGCAATTATCACCTGGGTGATCGGGACTACCGCACACTGCGCATTTTTCAGTGCCTCTACAGGTATTTTTAGAATGCCCGAAACCTAGGCATTTAAAACAGCGCAGGGGGTTTGGGATGTACGGGCGTACAGGGCAAGATAAGTAGCCAGCAATAATCCTATCAGGAAGCTTAGGTGTGTCGAATGTAAGAATGACATGCTTGGTTTTTAATGTTTTCAGTTCTTTTCAAAGTTATTCTGTGTGCTTCAACAACTCCTTGGGAGGCGAGTTCTTGAACCAACTCAGCATCAGAGATTTCCAGAAGATCTTGTTCAGAAATAACACCTTTTGAAGTATTAAGACTTCTATGTGGCTCAACTGTTATATTGATGTTACCCATTGTTTTGGCTAACAAGAGCATATACGATTGACGTTGGTCTTTGGTTTCAACTAAAAAGTCTCCTGATTTCAGCTTCTTTATAGATTTCGGTTCACCACCGCAAATCCCCAAGAAGCCCTTTCGGATAAAGAAAGGTGACATTTTTGCTAGCTCACCATTTTCAGACTGTATAATAAGAAATGTAGGTTGTTTTTGTGGTGTCATTTGTTTTTTAGATAGGGGGATTCGTCGTTTTCAATTGTTCGCTTGTTAGATGTCGTTGTTGGTGACATCGGGTTGGTGGATACAACGCCTCCACCTAGGCAATTTAAATTATCCATAAAAAGGGAATGTGTTCATCCCGGTTCGCCCCCGCCCTCCATCGAGCCCTACTAGGGGTAGCAGTGCCACACTGCCACGAAGGTCGAACCAGGATATAGCGCTACAGTTTCGGCGTGTGGATCCGCAAGGGCACTCCTAGCTGCAGAACTAACCCTTAAATTCCAAATAACAGTGGTGTCCAGCACGCCAGGGGATTCACTGGCGTACTGAACCACAGTGATATTAGGCGAGCCGGTTGACCAGAAGCGGGCTCACTCCTGGCCTCTCGTTTACGTTGAAGCATGGACCAAAGGGAACGCAACAGCGTCACCAGGAAACTAAAACCCGTCCTGAAACGAGACGCCGCAGGATCCCCAGGACTCCACTTTCCCTCGATACGAGTCACCGCACACGGCAAACGTGCAGGTCAGAAAATCTGACAAGAAACAAAATTTAATCGAAAAAAGAACAATAAGTGAAAAAAAATAATAACTGAACCCACAAAAAAACTAGAAATAAATTAGGAAAAAACAACAATCATAAACAGAGGTAAGAGTGAAAGATGGAACTAAGTATAACAACTAAAAATCGTGCACACGGTAGGGCCTTCGCAAAAAAGGAAAGAACGAAAAAAGCTAAGGCCCAGCTAGGGTACCTCGGGGTTGCTAAGCCCGTACTCACAAGTTGTGAGCCCCCTGAGGGGGGTAGGGGAGGTGGTGATGGTTGCGCGCCTCTCCTTGCAAAAAGGGTTGATCCCCGGAGTTTGGGATGAGCGGGCTTTTCCCGGTGGAGTTCCGCTCTTGTTGTCGAGGAGGCTTCGATCGATGGCACGCAGGAGTGGAGATTCGTCCGCTTCTTCGAGCGTTCCAGACTTGATGCGGGGTGGAGAGGTGAGGGAGACTTCAGACGGGGAGGTGTCTTTGGGAGCCGTGACAGTTGGGGAGTGCGCATCTTTGATGTGTCCTCCTGGTAACGCACTTTGTACAGGTGGGCTCTGTGGCCGGTGAGGGGTACTGGCCTCTTTCATGGTAGAGGTCTGGGACGACGTGGGCTTGGCAGGGATGGGTTCTCTCCAGTTGGGGAAGAGGGCATCCAAGTGCTTGGTTGCCCTGGCCCAGTTTTCCTGACTGCTCCTGCAGTGGCCCGTGGTGCGCTCCCATTCTCTCAGGTGGTCACTCAGGAGGCGGAGAGCATCCGGGGTGATGGGCAGGGACTCCTGTGAGGTGGTGTTGGCTGGGCGCTTTTCCTGCTCTGGGTCATGTGTGGCAACTGAGGCGAAAGCTTGCTTCGGGTCGTTCTTGGTAATTTTGGGTGTCATTGTATTGGGTTCCTCTTGGGTCTGCGTCTTGGCTTTTCCACGCGTGCGGGCGGCGACCGGGGGCGAGATGAACTTGGGTGGTTCTTGTGCTGCGGTGCCGTCAATACTTCGGGGAAGAGTGGGGGGAGGCGCACTTGCTTCCAGCCCGGGCGGGGGTGCAGCCGACGGACCTGCTCCTCGCTGGGCTTGGCGTCTTCTAGTGCCCGTGAGAGGTGGAGTGGGCCTGCTCGCTGGGCGTGGGGCGCACTGTCTCCTGGAGTCTGGGGATCCCTGTGACATGGTGTTTCTTGCCATTGGGGCGTTTGTGCTGTTGATTGACGTCCTGGACTGTGGGGCACTCGACGAAGGTCTGCTAAGCTCGGTGGTGTTGGCGAGTCTTCGGATGTACATGTCCACGGTGTCTTCAGAGAGGTTCTCCATATGGGGTCAAGAAGTGGAAAGTTCAGAATTGTGGTTCAGGTGGTGTGTGAGAAGGCGGGTGGTGGTGGGTCGATCAGAGAGAGATAGCAAACGCCGGCCCTCGGGACCTGTTGGGGAAAGAGACACTATGGCATGCATGCAATGCGGTTCGGAATATTGGAGAAAAAGGGCGTTCAGGGAGAAGCGATTCCTCTGCCCAAGCGGCGAGAAAATTTTCCGTCGGGGTGAGTCGCTCCAGTGGGTTGGTTGGTTGTTTGGGGTTTACTGGCACAAGGGCCAAATATGGCCAAGCTGCGCCAAACACTAGATTTTTAAACCAACATTAAAATTCTAAAATATACACATAAACTAAATAAATTTCAAATTAAAGGCAAAAATCCTGTCGCTCCAGTGGGAGAATGGAGGTTGTGGTGGGCGTGGAACCGAGGTTCCTGGGTTCGATTCCCAAGAACAGTCAAGTGACAAACAATATGTAGAGAGATGCGGTGGGCGCGCTAACAAAAAGGGGAGTTTCCCAGCAATTTGCGGGTTCTTACGATGGTCCCAACCGTCAATTTGAGGTGGGACCGGTGGCAAGGACCCATCCATCATGGGGTTTATGGAGAGCAGCAAAGGTACCAAGAAAGCTGAAAAGGCGGTCGAGTTGTTATCAAAGTTTATCTTAAAGAGCTTTGGGCAAGTGTGAAATGGACACAGTTGCAAGAGGAAGTTCTGAGGCACTTTAATTTTGCGAAAATGTTTAATCTACCGTGGAAAAGTTACAGGGAGACTTGAACGATTTTGAGAAGTTTGAGTTTTCAGATAAACTTTATTATTGATTTTTAAACCTGGGATTTGAGCTTGGTTGTATTCATTTCCATGAGATTTGATTTTAATTCTCCCATAATTGAGATATAAAATGTAAAAGTTTTCATTTCAATTTCAACGCTTTACTTCTTAATTTGGATTTTAATGTATTTGGAGTGTTAGGAAAGTAGTTGTGTTTACAAGCATTTTAGTTTAAAATTATTTAGAGATTATTCAAATAGTTTTGATTTAAATTTTAATTTTGATGTTCTATTTTGTATTAAAATTTTCCGTTTTACGAAGTTTGAGTGTGAATACAGATTTTGTTATAGCTTTATTAAACCCTGTTGTTAAACGTTGGTAAGATTCATTTCTCTGTTATTCAGTTTTATTTACTTTATAATCAAGACCGTTCAAATTTTAGTTTCACCTTTATCGTTTTGCTTTAAAACCCAAGTTATAGTAGAAGTTAAGAGCTACGCAAAAGCAATGGAGTACAGGGTCGTCACATGTGGAGGTTCGGGAAGTTGTGAACGCCTTATGTTTATTTAAACGATAAGGCTTTCACGAATACAACATGTGGTCAGCAAGTGTCTTGAAAATTTTAACGATTTTGAGAAATTTTAAGTTTACAGATAAGTTTTATTATGAATTTTAAACCAGGAGTGAAAACTTGGTTGTGTTCATACCCATGAAATTTGGTTTTAATTAACTCATGATTGGGATATATATTGATTTGAAAGACGTGGATGCGTATGAAAGGTTTAACTTTGGCAAGGAGTTGGATGCAAGTTTTTTGGCTTCAAAGTAAGAAATATTTTGTGCAGTTTTGAGTTCCTGGATGTTTTTCTCAAGTGTCCATTGAGGGCAAGATCTTGAGAAAGATGGATGTGAACCTGTACAATTAGAGCATTTTGGTGTGGATTTACAATTTAAGAAGTCGTGATGAGGATCGGTGGACGAACAGTAGGAGCAAGTCTCACCTCCTTGACAATTAGCAGTAGTATGCCCAAACCTCTGGCACTTAAAGCACCTCAGAGGCTTGGGAATGTAGAGTCGGACTGGACATCTGAGATATCCAGCTAATACATGGGTAGGTATGGTAGGTCTATTGAAGGTAAGTATAATGTGTTTGGTAGTAACTATGTCTCTGCCTTTTTTTATTGTTATTTTTTTCACATTGATTACACCTTGGTCAGAAAGTCCAGTAAGTATTTCTGATTCGTCTACATATTGCAGATCCGATTCAGAAATAACTCCCTTACTGGTGTTTAGACTTCTATGAGGTGAAACACAAATAGAAACAGAACTAAGGGTTTTTGCCGAAAAAAAAGCTTGGGATTGTGGGTCGCTGTTTGTCTCAATTAGAAAATCTCCAGATTTAAGCTTTTTTATCATTTTGGGTTCGCCACCTATTGCCTGAATTCCTTTATGGATCAAGAAAGGCGACATTTTTCCAAGGACATGTTCAGATGATGTAATAATTAAGTATCTGGGGGACTTTAGTTCAGAGGGTGTCATTTTATTTTCAATTATCTCAGGTGCAAGTAAACGTTTCGTGTTCCTTTTCGAAAAGGGTTTCTTGGTTTTTTCTTGTGACGTAGATGGCAGTGAATTTAGGCCTTCACCGGGGCACAAGTTTAAATCCATAAAAAAAGAAAAGTATGCCACCGTGTACCCCACCCACCACGGAGTCCATCTAGGGTAGCAGCCACCGGACAACTGAGGAAACAGAAAAATAAACTATAAAAAATAATAAAACCCAGGCACGGCGCTTACTAGAGGTTAACACGATGACAGCGTTCCATGAAAAATCACAGTCCTTGCCCTAGCAGTCAGCAACACAATTGTGTCCTGGTACCACCAGCCGATTGACAGAGGTGGGCCAGTCTCCGCCTCCCGTTTTGGACGAAGCGAGGGCCAAAGAGCACGCTGAGGAACTCCAGGATCCCCTTTTCCGCCCGCACGGGTCGCAGCACACGGCAAACGTGCAGGTTAGAAAATACTAACAATTTAAATCATAGAACCTAAATGTGAAAATACGAAAACATACGATTTATATAAAAAACCTAAACGTTGAGAAGACTAACGAACGCAACAAAAACAAATTATACGCAGTGCACATGGTAAGGCCGTCGCAAAAGGAAAAGAAGAATGCTAGGCCCGGCTAGGGTAAATCGGGCTCGCCACACCCATACTCTCAACAGAGAGCCCCCATAAAGGAGAAAAATAGATCACTAGGGCACCTCGGGGTTGTGAAGCCCGTGTTTACTTAAAGTAAGTAAACCCCCTGAGGGGCACAATCTCGTAAAACAAAATGTGTTAGTAGTTGTGATCTGTCTTCGGGGCCTAACCCAAAAGCTGTCATTGGGTTGGTTGGTTGGTTGTATGGGTTTTAATGGCGCAAGGGCCAAATATGGCCAAGCCGCGCCAAACACTCGGTAATTCAAACCAACATTAAAAATTTAAAAATGTAAACATAAACAAAAGTCAAATTCAAAGAAGAGATAAAAATCCTGTGCAGTTTAAAAATATAAATAGTGATGAATGAGGTGGATGACCCAATAAATAGGACAATATGGGAGATGAAGTATTAAAAAAAAGATTATATAAAATTCTAAGCCGTGGACAAGAAGTCAAAATATGATGAATAGTTAGATGTTGTTGGCAGTAATGACACTGTGGGGTGGGTTCGTTTAGCAATAGATGTTTGTGAGTCACACGGGAATGACCTATGCGCAGACGGGTCAATATTACATCACACCGTCGAGATGACAAGGAAGGTAGGAACGGGATGCTGGGAAATACAGAGGCCAATTTATTAGCCGCCTGTAACCTCCAGCCATCGCTCCAGTCCTTCCGCACAAGGTCCCGTAAAACATTACGAATGTCATCATAAGGAATTCTGATGTTGAGCTGGGATGTGGCATTTCTGGCAGCATGATCTGCCAGTTCATTACCAATTATGCCAACATGCCCAGGAATCCAGCATATTATGACAACATAGCCCCGTCGAATAAGCTTATTATATAATATTGAAACATCAGAAGCTAGAGGGTGTTGAAGATTATCCGATGACAGAGAGTCTACAATACTTTTTGAGTCGGTATAAATTACAAAACTGCCAACATTTTGATGAGATATGTATTTAAAAGCTTTATAAAGAGCTAAAAATTCAGACGTAAAAACAGAAATGAACTGGGGTAATAAGTAACTAAATACCTCGGTTCCACATATAAATGCGCAGCCGACGTGGTTATTGGTTTTTGAACCATCTGTATATATGGCTGTCAACGAATGAAAATTGTGACGATGATGATTAAAAATTGTGTTATATATAACTGGACAAGTGAGAGATTTTTCTAGTCCAGTGAACAAATGTAAAATTGAAAAGTTGGAAGTCTCCCAGGGTATGTTCTCAAATAGTGGGCGCTCCGCAACTTCTATTGAATGAAGAGGAGTGCCACTCAGGGTATTTCTTACACGCAGTCCAAAGGATGGTATGCAGGACGGGCGATTCCTGAAAAGTACATCCTTAGATTTGTCCAGGAGTAAATTTTGTAAAGGATGATCTGGATGTGACAAAATACGATAATAAAGTCGTAAAGACAACAAACTGCGAGTGGAGGCTAATGGCAATTCATTGCACACAACGTAAAGGCTTTCGACGGGTGATGTGCGAAAAGCTCCAGAGCAGATTCTTAGTGCTGAATGGTGAATCGTATCGAGCTTACGCAGAACAGATGGACGAGCTGAACCATACACAGCGCAGCCATAGTCCAATCTGGAGCGAATTACAGCTCGATAGATATTCAGCATAGTGAAACGCTCTGCTCCCCAAGATGTATTTGAAAGAACCTTTAGAAGATTTAGCTTTTTCATACATGACACCCGCAAGTCCTTAATGTGAGGCAAGAATGTCAACTTCTTGTCAAAAATAACTCCTAGAAACCTTGCTTCGTCTACTACTGCTATCCTATTACCACCCAGAAAAATATCTGGGTCAGGATGCAGATTTCGTAGACGGCAAAAGTGTACACAAGAGGTCTTTTGAACTGAGAAGCTAAAACCATTTTCCGCACTCCACTTCGTCAAACGTGAAACTGTCGTTTGCAGTTGTCGCTCGACAAATCGCATGTCTTTTCCCTGGCAAAAAATGCTCAGGTCATCCACATATAAATTTCCCTGGACAGAAGGAGGCAACTGATTCAGGATATCGTTGATCTTAATAGCGAATAGAGTAACACTGAGTACACTACCCTGAGGAACGCCCTCTTCTTGGATAAAAGTATCCGAAAATGCAGAGCCAATGCGAACGCTGAATTCTCGCAACGCCAAAAAGTTCTTAATAAACATCGGTAGATGTCCTCGAAATCCAAGAGAGTACAGATCTTTAAGAATACCATATCGCCATGTCCGATCGTACGCCTTCTCCATATCGAAGAAAATAGCAACGAGATGGTTTCGGCGCAGAAAGGCATGGCGTATTTGGGTTTCGAGGTACAGGATGTTATCTACCGTAGAGCGGCCGACCCTAAAACCGCTTTGAAATGGTGTTAGAGCATCGGTCGTCTCTAAGACGTGAACAAGGCGAGAATTGACCATCTTTTCTAAAAGTTTACAAAGACAGCTGGTCAGTGCAATAGGCCTATAGTTATTCGGATCTTTAGGATCTTTTCCAGGTTTCGGAAAAGGAATAACTATGGCACGCCGCCAAGCCAAAGGAAAAGCATGCTCTTGCCATATGCGATTAAATAGTCGCAATAAATTCCTAAGAGAGTGACTAGAAAGATGTTTTATCATAATATACGTGATGCCATCAGGACCCGGTGCTGTCATCCGGGTCTTCTGAAGGCATCGTGTCAACTCCCTTTCTGTGAAATAACAATTATAGGCTAGTTCGGTATCTCTATCAGGAGAAAAATTAATAGCATGGGATTCTGCGCGTTGTTTTATGCGCTGAAAATTGCCAGGATATGTGTTAGAACTTGACACGGCAGAAAAAGATCTCGCAATAGAATTTGCGATGTCTACCGTGTCAGTTACCAACTGGCCATTTTCTTCCACGAGCGAGATGGAATGCGTGGAATATAATCCCATGGCTTTCCGAACTTTGTTCCATAATTGTTTTGAGGAAATGGCAGATGTTATGCGAGAGACATACTTTTGCCAAGATTCTCTTTGGCTCTGACGACGTATTCGTCGCGCATTGGCTTTTGCAAATTTAAACTTAGTTAAATTTTCGGATGTGGGATACCTCCGAAATGAATCCCAGGCCTTTTTTCGCTTTTTGTGGGCAATCTTGCAGGCTTGATTCCACCACGGTTTCGGTAGCTTTGGTAGTTTTATTGAGACTGGAATAGATATGCGAGCAGCATCCATTATAACATTAGTGACAGATTCTATACATTGATCAATGTCATCTTGATTCACCATCTCGTCTGATAAATCAGCAATTGACGCAAACAGATCCCAATTCGCCGCCTCAAATTTAAATCGAGGCAGGCGAGACATAGGGGCTGCAGCACTCCCCGGAAGTGTAATAAACAAGGGGAAATGATCGCTATGATATGGATCATTTCCCACATGAAATGTCAGAGGAGAAAACAGAGATGGTGAACACAGGACAAGGTCAATGGAATGGAAAGTCCTCGATGGGGCGTGGAAATAAGTTGATTGCCCATTATTCAGAATACATAGATTGTAGTCACTAATCAAAGTTTCAATTTTACTTCCACGACGATTTGTGTCTGGGCTTCCCCAAAGAGGACTGTGCCCATTAAAATCGCCACATAAGATATAGGGAGCTGGTAGCTGATCGCATAACCCGTCTAAATCTGCTTGTTGAATAATATCATTAGGCGGTAGATATATAGAGCACACTGTAATGAGAGTCTTTACAGTGACCCTAACTGCGATAGCTTGCAGATTTGTGTTGAGATTCAGTGGGGTGAAAGGAGCGCTATTAGATATAAATATAGCAACTCCACCACTGGCTCTATCACCGCTAATGTAATCTTTTCTCAAGGGAGTATAGCCTTTAACAAGGGAGCTCTGTGATGGTTTGAGCAGAGTCTCTTGTAAACAAAAGCAGATTGGATGGTGTTCATCGACAAGATGTTTTATGTCGACCGAGTTGTGGTGAAATCCGCGGCAATTCCACGAAAAGGCCCAGGCCATTATGGGAAAGTTATTGGATTAGAAGGCTGTTTCGGAGGTTTTGGTTTTGGTTTTGGAAGGAGATTATTTGGAGCCTCCATTCCAGGCTCAACTTCCATATCAGCAGCATCCGAAGAGTCGGATGGTATATTGTGCGATATGGGGGTTCTAGGTTTTTTTTGTTTTTTGTTATTTAAGTTTTCAGATTGCTCTTTTTTAGTTTTTAGAGATTTATTTAGAGCAGTCAGAGGAGATATTACTTCGTTCCTTTTATTTAGATTTTTGGTTATTGTTCCCTTTGTAAACAGAGGAGTGGACGGTTTCTTAGTATTTGTTTGGTGACTATTGCTTGCAGAAGGTTGATCTATTGTTATTTCGCATTGTATAGCGATAGAGGTTGTAGTCTTTTTAGCTGCAGATGCATATGAGAGATTAGGAGTGGGAAGTCTGTTTGAAACGAGTTTTCGAGCGTCTGCGTAAGATAGCTGTTGTGTGGCTCGAATGGTTTGGATCTCCTTTTCTTCCTTCCATTTGGGGCAACCTCTAAAGTTGGCAGAATGGTCGCCATTGCAATTAATGCACTTAAATGGAAGCTCACAAGAAGAAAAGGAGTGGCCAACAGCAGAACATCTCGAACAAGTTTCCGATGAGCGGCAAGTTGTAGTTGAATGCCCGAACTTCTGGCAGTTGAAACAGCGCAGAGGATTCGGGATATAGGGACGGATGGGACAATTTAGATAGCCTGCAATGATATGAGGAGGTAATTTAGGACTATTGAAGGTGAGGATCAGATGTTTAGTATTTATGATAGCTTCTCCTCGTTTTATTGTTATTCTTCTGACTTGTGTTACATTTTGGGATTTCAGTTCTTCCAGGATTTCTGCTTCGGATATGTTAACGAGGTCATTTTCAGAAATGACACCTCGGCAAGAATTAAGACTATTGTGGGGTGTTACAGTGATTGAAATATTGTTGATGGATTTACCTGCTAGAAACGATTTTGATTGGAGAGGGTTACATGTTTCAATTAATAGATCACCGGAACGAAGTTTTTTTACAGTTTTGGGATTGCCGCCAATACCCAAAAGGCCTTTTTGAATAATAAATGGAGAAGTATTTGACAATTGTCCAGATGGGGAACTAATAACGAGGAATTTAGGGTATATACTATTCGTTTGGTCAGTAGTAGTATTTGTAGTCGTTACACTATTGGGGGTCGCCGGATACAAAGCCTCCGGCAGGGCATGGGTTGGGGGATCCATATAGGGTTCAGGTGTTCATCCCGGTTCAGCCCCGCCCACCACCGAGCCCTACAAGGGGAGGCAGCGCCACACTGCCACGGGGGTAAAACCGGGGTATAGTGCTACAGTTTCGAAGTGTGGATCCACGAGGGCACTCCTAGCTGCAGTACTAGCCCTTAAATGCCAAATAACAGTGGTGTCCAGCACGCCAGGGGAGAAAATCACCAGGCGTACTGAACCACAGTGATATTAGGCGAGCCGGTTGACCAAAAGCGGGCTCACTCCTGGCCTCTCGTTTACGTCGAAGCATGGACCAAAGGGAACGCAACGACGTCTCTAGGAAACTAAACCCCGTCCTAAAACAAGACGTCGCAGGATCCCCAGGACTCCACTTTCCTACGATACGAGTCACCGCACACGGCAAACGTGCAGGTCAGATATCTGACAAAAATTAAATGCAATTTCGGAACCAATACAATAACTGAAACAACTAAATTGAACCCACGAAACAATACTGAAATATAAATAAGGAAAACCCAACAATCATAAAAAGAAGGAAAAAATGAACGCTAGAACAAAATACAACAACCAAAAATCGTGCACTTGGTAGGGCCTTCGCTAAAAAGGAAAGAACGAAAAAAGCTAAGGCCCAGCTAGGGTACCTCGGGGTTGCCAAGCCCGTGCTCGCAAGATGCGAGCCCCCTGAGGGGGCTGTCATTGGGACAGATGCTGTTGATTCAAGTGTTTCAAGTGATGATCTTTCGTGTGACTCAGCTTCTGAGAGTATGTACGCAATGAAACCACGATTTTGTAAAACACATAGTGTTCGTGGTTCTGCAAATCCTCCAGGGCTTAACCCGAGTTCGGTCAACGAGACAAGTTGTGTTGATGTATCTGTGCCTTTTGTTGGAGTTTCTCGGGGGGACGGGCATTACCCCCCCAGTGGCAATGCTTCTACGCAGTCCTCCTTGGGCGACGCCCCGGAGCAGCCGAGTGTGTTCGGGCCTAACCCGACACTGTTGTTCTCTCAATTTGTGTCATCCCCCCATGTTTGTGTCGGTTAAGCCATGGCCGGGTGCGTGTTTCGAGTTTAGCGCCCCCGACGACTCTCCACGCAGCCAGCCTTCAGTGTGCTCAAGTGAAGAATGACGGATTCGGCCCTTTTCGGCCCAGATCCATGCAGACAAGATCGCCGTTCTCCCCCCTCGATCCAAATTGGATTTTTCGCGAGGCACACCTGGCATGGCTCTCCAATTGTCCGAGGGTAAAAAGAATCTACCCGATGACAAGACTTCTTTGACTCTTTTTTCTTCTGGGCCTAACCCCGCAGGGAGTTCTCCCGATGGCAGTTGTTGTTTGAGTTATGTTACAATAATTGAATATGTGTGTAAACAGGGGGGTTGAAATATGGGGGTGGAGTTGTGGTTTAACTTAGCCAGTGGGCTAGAAGGGGAACGTGAATTTGAATGCACCATTTAGAGAAATAGGCCGGATGTGATAGTGCTGCACAATAAGCGAGTGCCCCCCACAAAGACCTAAATATGCTTAACATTGCTTATATGATTTTGAATAATGTAGATAATACACCTATTAGGGCAAGGTTTAAGATGAGATATTTTATGATTAAAGATGACTTATCAATAACTCTATTAAACATGAATTCAATCGAGTTTTCTCATCAAGAGTGTATATCTTAAATATACGAAATAGTTTTATACGAATCATGAATGAGCTGAATTAAATAATAAAAGAAGAACGATACCAATATTTGAAGATAGAATTCAACTGTCTCTTTATTTTTCATTCTTGGTTATATGACGTTCCTTCAGTCTGGTGTCTTGCGTATGTAGTCAAGGGTCTCAAAGATGTTTGGGAGGCTTATCGAGTGGGATTTTGTAGAATGATGATGACGATTGATGCTCGTAATTCCTATTATGAAGACTACTATCGTTCTGTACGGGGACTCTTTGTAGTTGGAAGGCATGAAGGGTCTGGGAGTCAGGAGAATGATCCGGGATTGTCATCACTTGTATGGTCACCATCCACCGGATGGTGATTGCTATGAAGGGCATCAGGTATGACAGGGCGTCATCATGATAGGGCGTCACTATGACAGTGCATCAGAATGACAGGATGTCACTATGACAGGACATCAGGTCTTTCAGCTGGATTCTCTCTGGAGTTTGGAGATTTACCAATGACAGGGTAAATCCGGAGTTGATTTATATGCGCATTATCATTCTTACGTGAAGCAAAGTCTCTTACTTCTGAGTGTGGAAATTAGATCAGATGCAGAAGGTTCATATTGGACGGTGATATGATCAGCATGGAGTCTTTGTTGAACTAACCCTACTTCGGGTTTTTGGGGGTTATCTCGTGGAAATGAAAAGTTCTCATCTTGATATTATATCTCAGTCCCTGGTCACTTCTGGCCGATGAAGATGCAATTAATTAAGTTATGATGACATACTTCAATTCTGCGATGAAAATAGATCGTCAAGGCACACGAGATCTGGGTATGGTTTCGCCATTTTTATCCTAGCGAAGAGAGCAACCAAAATGCCCTCTTTACTTCACCGCGTCGAGTCAAAAAGTGGTGGGACGCTATCTTAGACGTTGCCACTCTCGGAAAGTTGGTTGGTTGGTTGCAACGAGATGGTTGGTTGGTTGAATGAGGTTTAATGGCGCAAGGGCCAAATATGGCCATGCCGCGCCAAGCACTCGGTAATTTAGACCAACATTAAAATTCTAAAAATACACACAAACAAAAATTAAATTCAAAGAAGTGGTAAAAATCCTGTGTAATTTAAAAAGATAAATAGTGATGAATGATGTGGGTGATTTAATAAATACGACAAAGTGGGAGATGAATTAAAAAAGCGATTATATAAAAATCGAAGGCGAGGACAAGAAGTTAAAATATGTTGGATGGTAAGAGGTTGTTGGCAATACTGACACGGCGGGGTGGTTTCATTTATTAACAAATGTCTGTGGGTAGCTCGTGAGTGTCCTATGTGGAGACGAGTTAGTAAAACATCGAGCCGTCTGGATGACAAGGACGGAAGAAGTGAGGTCGTTGGTAATATAGAAGCTAATTTGTTGTTAGTTTGTAGCTTCCAGCCTTCACTCCACTCGTTCCGCACAAGGTCCCGCAAAACATTACGTAGGTCGTCATAAGGGATTCGAATATTAAGCTGGGATGTGGCATTTTTGGCAGCTTGATCTGCCAACTCATTACCAATTATGCCAACATGCCCAGGAATCCAGCACAGTATGACGCCATATCCCCGTCGGATAAGCTTGTTATAAGTATTAAATACATCAGAAGCAAGAGGATGATTAAAAGTATCTGATGACACAGATTCTAAAATGATCTTGGAGTCAGTATAAATAATAAAATTACCAACAGACTGACGGTTAATATATTTGAGGGCTTTATACAGGGCTAAAAATTCGGATGTAAAAACTGAAATGAAATGTGGTAATGAGAAACTAAAAATCTTGGATCCACATACAAATACACAGCCCACATGAGTACTGGATTTCGATCCATCGGTGTATATGGCTGTGTGGTTGGTTGGTTGGTTGTTTGGGGTTTATTGGCACAAGGGCCAAAATATGGCCAAGCTGCGCCAAACACTAGATTTTATACCAACAATAAAATTCTAAAAACACACATAAACAAAACTTAAATTTAAAGAAGAGGTAAAAATCCTGTGTAGTTTAAAAATATAAATAGTGATGAATGAGGTGGATGATTTAATAAATAGGGCAATGTGGGAGATGAAGTATTAAAAAGACGACGATATAAAAATCTAAGACGAGGACAAGAAGTTAAAATATGAATAATGGAGAGAGGTTGTTGGCAATGGTTACACAGCGGGGCAGTGTCATTGAGCAATAGATGTCTATGTGTTGCTCTCGAATGACCTATGCGGAGACGGGTCAATAAAACATCACACCGTCGAGATGACAAGGAAGGTAGGAACGGGATGCTGGGAAATACAGAGGCTAATTTATTAGCCGTCTGTAACCTCCAACCATCGCTCCAGTCCTTACGCACAAGGTCTCGCAAAACATTACGTAGGTCGTCATATGGGATTCTGATATTAAGCTGGGATGTGGCATTTTTGGCAGCTTGATCTGCCACTTCATTGCCAGTTATGCCGACATGCCCAGGAATCCAGCACAATATGACGCCATAGCCCCGTCGGATAAGTTTATTATGAATAGTCAACACCTCAAAAGCTAGAGGATGGC
This sequence comes from Troglohyphantes excavatus, assembly GCA_963932185.1. NCBI lineage: Eukaryota > Metazoa > Arthropoda > Arachnida > Araneae > Linyphiidae > Troglohyphantes > Troglohyphantes excavatus. The sequence continues at coordinate 762,084 of OZ010678.1, read as the reverse complement.
TTAGAGAATCAGATGACAGAGATTCTAATATGCTTTTGGAATCGGTGTAAACTATAAAATTGCCAACAGTCTGGTGAGAAATGTATTTTAATGCTTTATACAAGGCTAAAAATTCGGATGTAAAAACAGATATTAAAAGTGGTAATGAGAAACTAAAATTTTCGGAGCCGCATACAAATGCGCAGCCAACATGATCAATGGACTTTGATCCATCTGTATATATGGCTGTATGAGAGTTAAAAGTATTACGATGATCATTAAAAAGTTGATTAAAAATAACTGGATTAGTGCTACATTTCTCATATCCAGGGAACACGTTTAAAATTGAAATATTCAAAGTTCTCCAGGGTATATTATCAAACAGAGGACGTTCCGCAACTTCTATTGAATGGAGAGGAGTGCCACTCAGAGTATCTCTTATTCGCAGTCCAAAGGATGGTATGCAGGACGGGCGATTCCTGAAAAGTACATCCTTAGATCTGTCCAAGAGTAAATTTTGTAAAGGATGATCTGGATGCGACAAAATGCGATAATACAGTCGCAGAGATAACAAACTGCGTGTGGAGGCTAATGGTAATTCATTGCATACAACATAAAGGCTTTCGACGGGTGATGTGCGAAAAGCTCCAGAGCAGATTCTTAGTGCCGAATGATGAATCGTATCGAGCTTACGCAGCACAGATGGACGGGCTGAACCATAAACAGCACAGCCATAGTCCAATCTGGAGCGAATTACAGCTCGATAGACATTCAGCATAGTGAATCGCTCTGCTCCCCAAAAAGTATTGGATAGAACTTTCAACAAATTGAGCTTTTTCATGCATGACACCCGCAAGTCCTTAATGTGCGGCAGAAATGTAAGCTTCTTGTCAAAAATAACACCTAAAAATCTCGCTTCGTCTACTACTGTAATCCTACTCCCACCCAGAAAAAGGTCTGGGTCAGGATGCAGGTTTCGTAGACGGCAGAAATGTACACAGGATGTTTTTTGAATAGAGAAGTTGAAACCATTTTCTGCGCTCCACTTTGTCAACCGTGTAACAGTTGTTTGCAGTTGTCTCTCTACGAATCGCATGTCCTTTCCTTGGCAAAAAATGCTCAAGTCATCCACATATAAATTGCCTTGGACAGAAGGAGGTAGCTGTTTCAGGATATCGTTTATTTTCAAGGCGAAAAGAGTCACGCTGAGTACGCTACCCTGAGGAACGCCCTCTTCTTGAATAAAAGTATCCGAAAATGCAGAGCCAATGCGAACGCTGAATTCTCGCAATGCCAAAAAGTTCTTAATAAATATCGGTAGATGTCCTCGAAACCCAAGGGAATACAGATCTTTTAGAATACCATATCGCCATGTCCGATCGTACGCCTTCTCCATATCGAAGAATATAGCAACGAGATGGTTTCGGCGCAGAAAGGCATGGCGTATTTGAGTTTCGAGGTACAGGATGTTATCTACCGTAGAGCGGCCAACCCTAAAACCACTTTGAAAGGGCGTTAGAGCTTTGGTCGTCTCTAACATATGAACAAGGCGAGAATTCACCATCTTTTCTAAGAGCTTGCACAGGCAGCTGGTCAGTGCAATAGGCCGATAGTTATTTGGATCTTTAGAATCTTTTCCGGGTTTAGGTTGGTTGGTTGTATGGGGTTTATTGGCACAATAGCCAAAGATGGCCAAGCTGCGCCACACACTAGATAATTCAAACCAACATTAAAAGATTAAAATGTATACACACAAACTAAATTAAATTCAAAGAAGTGGTAAAAATCCTGCGTAATTTAAAAATATAAATAGTGATGAATGAGGTGGATGATTCAATAAATAGGATAATGTGGGAGATGAAGTATTAAAAAAACGATTATATAAAATTCTAAGACGGGGACAAGAAGTTAAAATATGATGGATGGTGAGAGGTTGTTGGCAATGATTACACAGCGGGGCGGTTTCATTCAATAATAGATGTCGATGTGTTGCTCGCGTATGACCTATGCGGACACGAGTCAATAGCACGTCACATCGTCGAGATGGCAAGGACGGTAGGAACGGGATGCTGGGAAATACAGAGGCTAATTTATTAGCCGTCTGTAACCTCCAGCCATCGCTCCAGTCCTTCCGCACAAAGTCCCGCAAAACACTTCGAAGATCATCATATGGTATTCGGATTTCTAACTGGGATGTGGCATTTTTGGCAGCATGATCGGCCAGTTCATTACCAATTATACCAACATGCCCAGGAATCCAGCAAAAAATGATGCCATAACCCCGCCGGATGAGTCTATTATGGACAATTAAAACATCAGTTGCAAGTGGATGATTTAAGGCATCTGATGAGAGAGATTCTAAAATGCTTTTTGAATCTGTATAAATTATAAAATTGCCAACGCTTTGATGTGAAATATATTTGAGAGCTTTGTAAACGGCTAAAAATTCAGAAGTAAAAACAGAAACAAAAATTGATAAAGAGTAACTAAAAGTCTCTGAACCGCATACAAAGGCACAACCGACGTGATTACTGGATTTTGACCCATCGGTGTATACAGCTGTATGTGGATTAAAATTATGTAGATGATCGTTAAAAATTTGATTATAAATTACTGGACAAGTGATTGATTTTTCATGTCCACCAAACAAGTTTAAAATTGAAAGATTGGAGGTCTTCCAAGGTACATTGTCGAAAAGGGGACGATCGGCAATTTCTATTGAAGAAAGAGGTGTTCCACTCAGGGTGTTTAGCATGCGAATCCCAAAAGATGGTATGCAAGATGGGCGATTCCTGAACAAGACATCCTTAGACCTGTCCATAAGCGAATTTTGCAATGGATGGTCTGGATGCGACAAAATGCGATAATAAAATCGCAAGGACAACAAACTGCGAGTGGAGGCCAATGGCAATTCATTGCACACAACGTAAAGGCTTTCAACGGGTGAAGTGCGAAAAGCTCCAGAGCAGATTCTTAGTGCTGAATGATGTATCGTATCGAGCTTACGCAGCACAGATGGACGAGCTGAACCATAAACAGCACAGCCATAGTCCAATCTGGAGCGAATTACAGCTCGATAGACATTCAACATAGTGAATCGCTCTGCTCCCCAAAATGTATTCGAAAGAACTTTTAACAAATTGAGCTTTTTCATGCACGACACCCGCAAGTCCTTAATGTGCGGCAAAAATGTCAGCTTCTTGTCAAAAATCACTCCTAGAAATCTTGCTTCGTCTACTACTGCAATCCTATTCCTACCCAGAAAAATGTCTGGGTCAGGATGCAGGTTTCGTAGACGGCAAAAATGTACACAGGATGTTTTTTGGACAGAGAAGTTGAAGCCATTTTCTGCGCTCCACTTTGTCAACCGTGTAACAGTTGTTTGCAGTTGTCGCTCGACAAATCGCATGTCCTTTCCCTGGCAAAAAATGCTCAGGTCATCCACATATAAATTGCCCTGGACAGAAGGAGGTAGCTGGTTCAGGATACCATTTATCTTAACAGCGAAAAGTGTAACGCTAAGTACGCTACCCTGAGGAACACCCTCTTCTTGTATAAAAGTATCCGAAAATGCGGAGCCAATGCGAACGTTGAATTCTCGCAATGTCAAAAAGTTCTTAATAAACATCGGTAGATGTCCTCGAAATCCCAATGAGTACAGATCTTTGAGTATACCATATCGCCATGTCCGATCGTACGCCTTCTCCATATCGAAGAATATAGCTACGAGATGGTTTCGGCGCAGAAAGGCATGGCGTATTTGGGTTTCGAGGTACAAGATATTGTCTACCGTAGAGCGACCGACCCTAAAACCGCTTTGGAAGGGTGTCAGAGCGTTGGTCGTCTCTAACATGTGAACAAGGCGAGAATTCACCATTTTTTCTAAGAGTTTGCACATGCAGCTGGTAAGTGCAATTGGCCGATAGTTATTTGGATCTTTAGGATCTTTTCCAGGTTTTGGAAAGGGAATAACTATGGCCCGTCGCCAAGACAAAGGAAAAGCATGTTCTTGCCATATGCGATTATAAAGGCGCAATAAATTCCTCAGAGAGTGACTAGATAGATGTTTTAGCAAAGTGTAAGTGATGCCATCAGGACCCGGTGCTGTCATCCGAGTCTTCTGAAGGCATCGTGTCAACTCTCTTTCAGTAAAACTACAATTATAGTCAAGTTCGGTATCTCTATCAGGAGAAAAATTAATAACATGGGATTCTGCGCGTTGTTTGATGCGCTGAAAATTGCCAGGATATGTGGTAGAACTGGACACGGCAGAAAATGATCTCGCAATAGAATTTGCGATTTCTACCGTGTCAGTAACCAACTGGCCATTTTCTTCCACCAACGAGATAGAATGTGTGGAATATAATCCCATAGCTTTCCGAACTTTGATCCATAATTGTTTTGAGGAAATGGCAGATGTTATGCCAGAAACATACTTTTGCCATGATTCTCTTTGGCTTTGACGACGTATTCGTCGCGCATTGGCTTTTGCAAATTTGAACTTAGTCAAATTTTCGGATGTGGGATACCTTCGAAATGTATCCCAGGCCTTTTTTCTCTTTTTGTGGGCAATTTTGCAGGCTTGATTCCACCACGGTTTCGGTAGTTTTGGTAACTTTGATGAGACAGGAATAGATATACGAGCAGCATCCATTATAACATTAGTGACAGATTCTACACATTGGTCAATATCATCCCGGTTCACCATCTCGTCTGACAAATATGCCATTGATGCAAACAAATCCCAATTCGCCACCTCATATTTAAATCGAGGCAGGCGAGATACAGGGGTTGTCGCATTCCCCGGAAATGTAATAAACAAGGGGAAATGATCACTATGAAATGGATCATTTCCCACCTGAAACGTCAGGGAGGAAAACAGAGAGGGTGAACACAAGACAAGATCAATGGCATGGAAGGTCCTCGATGGGGCGTGGAAGTATGTTGGTTGCCCATTATTGAGTACACATAGATTTTGATCGTGTATCAATTTCTCAATTTGATTTCCACGACGATTTATGTCTGGGCTTCCCCAAAGAGGATTGTGCCCATTAAAATCGCCACATAAGATATAAGGAATTGGAAGCTGATCGCATAACCTGTCTAAATCTGCTTGATGGATAATATCATTAGGCGGTAGATAAATTGAGCACACTGTAATGAGAGATTTTACAGTGACTCTAACTGCGATAGCTTGCAGATTTGTTGTGAGACGCAGTGGGGTGAAGGGTTGGTTGGTTGGTTGGTTATTTGGAGTTTATTGGCACAATAGCCAAAGATGGCCAAGCTGCGCCAAACACAAGGTAATTTCAACCAATTAAAATTCTAAAAGAAATACATATAAACAGAAATTAAATTCAAAGAAGAGGTAAAAATCCCGTGTAGTTTAAAAAGATAAATAGTGATGAATGATGTGGATGATTCAATAAATACGACAAATGGGGCGATGAAGTATTAAAAAAGCGATTATATAAAATTCGAAGACGAGGACAAGAAGTTAAAATATGATAAATGGTCAGAGGATGTTGGCAATGATGACAAGGTGGGGTGGTTTCATTTAATAATAAATGCCTGTGGGTAGCTCTTGAATGTCCTATGCGGAGACGAGTTAGCAAGACATCAAGCCGTCGAGATGACAAAGACGGTAGGAGCGTGACTGTAGGAAATACAGAGGCTAGTTTATTACTAGCTTGTAACTTCCAGTCATCACTCCACTCGTTCCGCACAAGGTCCCGCAGAACATTGCGAAGGTCGTCATAAGGGATTCGGATATTGAGCTGGGATGTGGCATTTTTGGCAGCTTGATCTGCCAGTTCATTGCCAGTTATGCCAACATGCCCAGGAATCCAGCAAAGTATAACGCCATAGCCCCGTCGGATAAGCTTGTCATAAATATGTAAAACATCAGAAGCAAGAGGGTGGTTAAAAGTATCCGATGAGACAGATTCCAATATACTCTTGGAATCGGTATAAACAATAAAATTGCCAACACTCTGATGAGAAATAAATTTGAGGGCTTTATAAATTGCTAAAAATTCAGAAGTAAAAACGGAAATGAAAGATGGTAATGAGTAATTAAATGTATTTGATTCGCATACAAATGCGCAGCCGACGTGATCGCTGGATTTAGATCCATCTGTATATACGGCTGTGTAACTATTAAAATTATGACGATGTTCATTAAAAATTTGATTATAAACAATATGGCTAGTATTTGATTTATTATGTTCAGCGAACAAATGAAGGATTGAAATATTATTAGTCAGCCAGGGTATATTGTCAAAAAGAGGGCGTTCGGCAACTTCCATAGAACAGAGAGGAGTGCCACTCAGGGTATCTCTTATTCGCAGTCCAAAGGATGGTATGCAGGACGGGCGATTCCTGAAAAGTACATCCTTAGATCTGTCCAAGAGTAAATTTTGTAACGGATGATCTGGATGCGACAAAATGCGATAATAAAGTCGCAGAGACAACAGACTACGAGTGGAGGCTAATGGCAATTCATTACACACAACATAGAGGCTTTCGACGGGTGATGTGCGAAAAGCTCCAGAGCAGATTCTTAGTGCTGAATGATGTATCGTATCGAGCTTACGCAGCACAGATGGACGAGCTGAACCATAAACAGCACAGCCATAGTCCAATCTGGAGCGAATTACAGCTCGATAGATATTCAGCATACTGAATCGCTCTGCTCCCCAAAATGTATTAGATAGTACTTTTAATAGATTGAGCTTTTTCATGCACGACACCCGCAAGTCCTTAATGTGAGGCAAAAATGTCAGCTTCTTGTCGAAAATAACTCCTAGAAACCTTACCTCGTCTACGACTGCAATCCTATTACCACCCAGAAAAATGTCTGGGTCAGGATGCAGATTTCGCAGACGGCAAAAGTGTACACAAGAGGTCTTTTGAACAGAGAAGTTGAAACCATTATCTGCGCTCCACTTGGTCAAACGTGAAACTGTCGTTTGCAGTTGTCGCTCGACAAATCGCATGTCTTTTCCCTGGCAAAAAATGCTCAGGTCATCCACATATAAATTGCCCTGGACAGAAGGAGGCAACTGATTCAGGATATCGTTGATCTTAATAGCGAATAGAGTCACGCTAAGCACGCTACCCTGAGGAACACCCTCTTCTTGTATAAAAGAATCCGAAAACGCAGTACCAATGCGGACGCTGAATTCTCGCAATGTCAAAAAGTTCTTAATAAACATCGGTAGATGTCCTCGAAATCCAAGAGAGTACAGATCTTTAAGTATACCATATCGCCATGTCCGATCGTACGCTTTCTCCATATCGAAGAAAATAGCCACGAGATGGTTTCGGCGCAGAAAGGCATGGCGTATTTGGGTTTCGAGGTACAGGATGTTATCTACCGTAGAGCGGCCGACCCTAAAGCCGCTTTGAAATGGTGTTAGAGCATCGGTCGTCTCTAAGACGTGAACAAGGCGAGAATTGACCATCTTTTCTAAAAGTTTACAAAGACAGCTGGTCAGTGCAATAGGCCTATAGTTATTCGGATCTTTAGGATCTTTTCCAGGTTTGGGAAAAGGAATAACTATGGCACGTCGCCAAGCCAAAGGAAAAGCATGTTCTTCCCATATGCGATTATAAAGTCGCAATAAATTACTCAGAGAGTGACTAGATAGATGTTTTAGCAAAGTGTAAGTAATGCCATCAGGACCCGGTGCTGTCATCCTGGTCTTCTGAAGGCATCGCGTCAACTCTCTTTCCGTAAAACGACAATTATAAGCAAGTTCGGTATCTCTATCAGGAGAAAAATTAATAGCATGGGTTGGTTGGTTGGTTGTATGAGGTTTAATGGCACAAGAGCCAAATACGGCCAAACTGCGCCAAACACTAGGTAATTTAAACCAATATTATTTTAAAACAAACTTCTTTAAAAAATTAAACGACAAGTATAAAATACAAAGTGAAAGATAAAAATGGATAATGATAAATGGTTCAAATATATACTGATAATGAAATATGTGATTATTGTTTTCATGATTTTAAAATAGATGGGTATGAGATTAAAAATCTCATGAGGTATTAAGTAAATTAGCATTAAAATACGTATATTAAAATAGGTAACACGATTTTTATATACCATTTTAAAAGTTATATAAAAAGTGAAAATACATAAGAATCTTTTAAGATTTGTTTCTTTCATTTGGAGAGGATGGTTTCTCAACATCCATCTCCAAAGAGTCGTTAGTATCATAAATTAAAACGTCATCGTCTTCTTTTGTTACGAGTTGTTGACACTGATTTTTCATTTTAGCAATAAATTCGACCCCCATGTCCTGCCAAAACTTTCGATGGCGCATGGCAGAATCTGTTTCTATTTCTGGCAAGGGTTCAAATATTTCTGTACAAGTTACTGGATCTTTTTCACATTGCACAATCAAATCAACATTAGGTGCGTTTTCGGCTTCTTTACGGATATTAATTCGGGTTTTTGCTTTTAAGGCAGGATTCGATTTGGGTATAGGATAGTGGATTGCTTTGGGTACAATACAATTGTTGATTTCAACAGGTATCGGTAGGAAATCGGGTTTCGGCTTTGAAATTCTTTTTGTTATTCTCTCATTTTTTTTTTTTTCATTTGTCTTCAAGGTTTGTGATTTACTTTTAGGGGTAGGTTTAAATGATCGCAACACTTCTTTTTCATTTATTGTTTGGGAAGATGTGGAAACTTGTTTAGGTGGAACTTTGGAGTATTCATTAAACATTGTCTGGGTTGAGATAGATTTTGTAACTGGTTTTACTGCTGATGCGTATGAAAGGTTTAACTTTGGCAAGGAGTTGGATGCAAGTTTTTTGGCTTCAAAGTAGGAAATATTTTGTGCCGTTTTGAGTTCCTGTATGTTTTTCTCAAGTGTCCATTGAGGGCAAGATCTTGAGAAAGATGGATGTGAACCTGTACAATTAGAGCATTTTGGTGTGGATTTACAATTTAAGAAGTCGTGATGGGGATCAGAGGAAGAACAGTAAGAGCAAGTCTCACCTCCTTGACAATTAGCAGTAGTATGCCCAAACCTCTGGCACTTAAAGCACCTCAGAGGTTTGGGAATGTAGAGTCGGACTGGACATCTGAGATATCCAGCTAATACATGGGTAGGTATGGTAGGTCTATTGAAGGTAAGTATAATGTGTTTGGTAGTAACTATGTCTCTGCCTTTTTTTATTGTTATTTTTTTCACATTGATTACACCTTGGTCAGAAAGTCCAGTAAGTATTTCTGATTCGTCTACATATTGCAGATCTGGTTCAGAAATAACTCCCTTACTGGTGTTTAGACTTCTATGAGGTGAAACACAAATAGAAACAGAACTAAGGGTTTTTGCCGAAAGAAAAGCTTGGGATTGTGGGTCGCTGTTTGTCTCAATTAGAAAATCTCCAGATTTAAGCTTTTTAATCATTTTGGGTTCGCCACCTATTGCCTGAATTCCTTTATGGATCAAGAAAGGCGACATTTTTCCAAGGACATGTTCGGATGATGTAATAATTAAGTATCTGGGGGACTTTAGTTCAGAGGGTGTCATTTTATTTTCAATTATCTCAGGTGCAAGTAAACGTTTCGTGTTCTTTTTCGAAAAGGGTTTCTTGGTTTTTTCTTGTGACGTAGATGGCAGTGAATTTAGGCCTTCACCGGGGCACAAGTTTAAATCCATAAAAAAAGAAAAAGTGTGCCACCGTGTACCCCACCCACCACGGAGTCCATCTAGGGTAGCAGCCACCGGACAACTGAGGAAACAGAAAAATAAACTATAAAAAATAATAAACCCAGGCACGGCGCTTACTAGAGGTTAACACGATGACAGCGTTCCATGAAAAATCACAGTCCTTGCCCTAGCAGTCAGCAACACAATTGTGTCCTGGTACCACCAGCCGATTGACAGAGGTGGGCCAGTCTCCGCCTCCCGTTTTGGACGAAGCGAGGGCCAAAGAGCACGCTGAGGAACTCCAGGATCCCCTTTTCCGCCCGCACGGGTCGCAGCACACGGCAAACGTGCAGGTTAGAAAATACTAACAATTTAAATCATAGAACCTAAATGTGAAAATACGAAAACATACGATTTATATAAAAACCTAAACGTTGAGAAGACTAACGAACGCAACAAAAACAAATAATACGCAGTGCACATGGTAAGGCCGTCGCAAAAGGAAAAGAAGAATGCTAGGCCCGGCTAGGGTAAATCGGGCTCGCCACACCCATACTCTCAGCAGAGAGCCCCCATAAAGGAGAAAAATAAGAAAAATAGATCACTAGGGCACCTCGGGGTTGTGAAGCCCGTGTTTACTTAAAGAAAGTAAACCCCCTGAGGGGTTAAATAGCATGGGATTCTGCGCGTTGTTTTATGCGCTGAAAATTGCCAGGATATGTGTTAGAACTTGACACGGCAGAAAATGATCTCGCAATAGAATTTGCGATCTCTACCGTGTCAGAAATCAACTGGCCATTTTCTTCCACGAGAGAGATGGAATGTGTGGAGTATAATCCCATGGCTTTCCGAACTCTGTTCCATAATTGCTTTGAGGAAATGGCAGATGTTATGCCAGAGACATACTGTTGCCACGATTCTCTTTGGCTTTGACGACGTATTCGTCGCGCATTGGCTTTTGCAAATTTGAACTTGGTCAAATTTTCGGATGTGGGATATCTACGAAACAGATCCCAGGCCTTTTTTCTTTTCTTGTGGGCTATTTTGCAGGCTTGATTCCACCACGGTTTCGGTAACTTTGGTAATTTTGATGATACCGGTACAGATATGCGAGCAGCATCCATTATAACTGTAGTGACAGATTCTACACATTGATCAATGTCTTCTTGATTCACCATCTCGTCTGACAAATCAGCAATAGATGCAAACAGATCCCAATTCGCGGCCTCGTATTTAAACCGAGGCAGGCGAGATACAGGGGCTGTTGCATTCCCCGGAAATGTAATAAACAAGGGGAAATGATCACTATGAAATGGATCATTTCCCACTTGAAACGTCAGGGAAGAAAACAGAGAGGGTGAACACAAGACAAGATCAATGGAATGGAAAGTCCTCGATGGGGCGTGGAAGTATGTTGGTTGCCCATTATTGAGTACACATAGATTTTGATCGTGTATTAATTTCTCAATTTGACTTCCACGACGATTTGTATCTGGGCTTCCCCAAAGAGGATTGTGCCCATTAAAATCGCCACATAAGATATAAGGAACTGGAAGCTGGTCGCATAACCTGTCTAGATCTGCTTGTTGAATAATATCATTAGGCGGTAGATAAATAGAGCACACTGTAACAAGAGTCTTTACAGTGACTCTAACTGCGATAGCTTGCAGATTTGTGTTGAGATTCAGTGGGGTGAAAGGAGCGCTATTAGATATAAAAATAGCAACTCCACCACTGGCTCTATCACCGCTAATGTAATCCTTTCTCAAGGGAGTATAACTTTTACCAAGGGAGCTCTGGGATGGTTTGAGCAGAGTCTCTTGTAAACAAAAGCAGATTGGGTGGTGTTCATCGACAAGATGTTTTATGTCGACCGAGTTGTGGTGAAATCCGCGGCAATTCCACGAAAAAACGCAGGCCATTATGGGAAAGTTATGGGTGTTGAAGGCTGTTTCGGAGATTTTGGTTTAGGAAGGAGGTTATTTGGAGCCTCCATTCCAGGCTCAACTTCCATATCAGCAGCATCCGAAGAGTCGGATGGTATGTTATGGGATATGGAAGTTCTTTGTTTGAGTTTAGGTTTTTTGTTCGCATTTTTCTCAACTATTTCTTTTTTAGTTTTTAGAGATTTACTAAGGGATGTGAGGGGGGAAATTACTTCAACTGCATTATTTTTTGTACTTTTGGTTATTGTTCCTTTTGAAAAAAGGGGAGCAGATGGATGCTTAGTTTTGGTGTGTTGACTATTGCTCGTAGATGGCAGATCTATTGCTATATCGCATTGAATAGCGATAGAGGATGTAGTTTTTTTTGTTGCAGATGCGTACGAGAGGTTAGGAGTTGGTGTTCTGTTTGAAACAAGTTTTCGAGCCTCCGGGTACGAAAGTTGTTGAGTGGCTCGGATTGTTTGAATTTCCTTCTCCTCCTTCCATTTAGGGCAACCTCTAAAGTTGGCAGAGTGGTCGCCATTGCAATTTATGCACTTAAACGGAAGTTCACAAGTGGAGAAGGAATGGCCAACAGCGGAACATCTCGAGCACGTTTCAGATGAACGGCAAGTTGTGGTTGAGTGCCCAAACTTCTGACAGTTGAAGCACCGCAGAGGATTTGGGACATACGGTCTAATGGGGCAGTTGAGGTAGCCTGCAGTAATATATTTAGGTAATGTGGGGCTATTGAAAGTTAGGATAAGATGTCGTGTGTTTATTATTTCTTCCCCTCGCTTTAGAGTAATTCTCCGGACCTGGGTAACATTTTGTTCTTTTAGCTCTTCCAGGATTTCGGTTTCAGGTAAGCTAATGAGATCGTTTTCGGAGATTACTCCTCGGCTAGAGTTCAGGCTATTGTGCGGTGTTACAGTTATTGGAATATTGTTAATTGTTTTGCCTGCAAGGAACGATTTTGATTGAAGTGGATTGGATGTTTCTATGAGCAAGTCACCTGAGCGTAGTTTTTTGACGCTTTTCGGATTGCCTCCAATACCGAGAAGGCCCTTTTGAATTACGAAAGGAGAGATTTTCGATAGTTGACCGGATTGAGAACTAATTACGAGAAATTTCGGGTATAAAGTAGCTGGATCAGTAATATTTGGATTTGCTTCACTGTTTGGGGTCGCCGGATACAAAGCCTCCGGCAGGGCATGGGTTTTGGGATCCATATGAGGTTTATGTGTTCATCCCGGTTCAGCCCCGCCCACCACCGAGCCCTACAAGGGGAGGCAGTGCCACACTGCCACGGGGGTAAAACCGGGGTATAGTGCTACAGTTTCGAAGTGTGGACCCACAAGGGCACTCCTAGCTGCAGTACTAGCCCTTAAATGCCAAATAACAGTGGTGTCCAGCACGCCAGGGGAGAAATTCACATGGCGTACTGAACCACAGTGATATTAGGCGAGCCGGTTGACCAAAAGCGGGCTCACTCCTGGCCTCTCGTTTACGTCGAAGCATGGACCAAAGGGAACGCAACGACGTCTCTAGGAAACTAAACCCCGTCCTAAAACGAGACGTCGCAGGATCCCCAGGACTCCACTTTCCTACGATACGAGTTACCGCACACGGCAAACGTGCAGGTCAGATAATCTGACAGAAAACCAATAAAAACTGTCGGAATTAATACAAAAAGCGAAACAACATAATTGAAACCACGAAACAATACTTGAATATAAACAAGGAAAACCCAACAATCATAAACAGATGAAAAACTCAACGATAGAACAAAATATAAAAACTAAAAATCGTGCACTTGGTAGGGCCTTCGCTAAAAAGGAAAGAACGAAAAAAGCTAAGGCCCAGCTAGGGTACCTCGGGGTTGCCAAGCCCGTACTCGCAAGATGCGAGCCCCCTGAGGGGGTGGGGTGAAGGGAGCGCTATTAGATATAAAAATAGCAACTCCACCACTGGCTCTATCTCCGCTAACGTAATCCTTTCTAAGGGGGGTATAACCCTTAACAAGAGAGCTCTGAGTTGGTTTTAACAGAGTTTCTTGTAGACAAAAGCAGATGGGATGGTATTCATCAATAATATTTTTAACGTCTACCGAGTTCTGGTGAAAACCGCGGCAATTCCACAAAAAGATACAGGCCATTATGGGAAGGTTATGGGGTTGGAAGGCTGCTTGATTGGTTTTATTTTCGGAGCGAGATTGCCTGGCGTCTCCATACCAGGCTCTACCTCCATATCAGCAGCATCAGAGGAGTCTGAAGGGATATTGTGTGATATGGGGGTTCTGGGTTTCTTTGGTTTTTTAGTATTGTTGTTTTCGGATTGTGCTTTTTTATTTTTAAGGGATTTATTGAGAGCTGTAAGAGGAGATACAACTTCATTAACATTATTTTTGTTATTTGTAGTTGTACCTTTGGAAAAAACAGGAGTGGGGAGAGTTTTAGCAGTAATTTGACGACTATTGCTTGTAGTTGGCTGATCTATTGAAATTTCGCATTGAATTGCGATAGAGGAGGTAGATTTTTTGGTTGCGGCTGCATAAGATAGATTAGGTTTGGGTAGAGTGATCGAGACTTGCTTTTTGGCATCCATGTAAGAAAGTTTCTGGGTTGTTCTCACAACCTGAATTTCTTTTTCTTCCTTCCACTTTGGGCAGATACGAGAGTTCGCAGAGTGCTCACCCTCGCAATTGGTGCACTTTAGTGGAAGGGCACAGTTCTGGAAAGAATGGCCAATATTGGAGCATCTGGAACAAGTCTCTACTCCTCTACATGTGTTTATTGAATGACCGAACCTTTGACACTTAAAGCAGCGCAAAGGGTTCGGAATGTAGGGTCGGACTGGGCAATTAAGATACCCAGCTTTAATGTTAGTTGGCAAATCGGGAGTATTAAAGGTCAGTACTAGATGTTTAGTTTGAATAATGGCGTCATCTCTTTTCATCGTGATCCGGTAGACGTTAGTCACACCTTGCGATGACAGCTCGGCTTCTATTTCCTTTTCAGGAACAGCCAGAAGATCAGATTCAGAGATGACACCTTTAGAAGAATTCAGGCTATTGTGAGTTGAGACGGACATGTTGATGTGTCCTATCTTAGTAGCTGAGAGTAAGTTTTTTGTTTGAGCAGCTGAGGTAGTTTCTATTAAATAGTCGCCAGATTTAAGTTTTTTAACGGATTTGGGATTGCCACAGATACCTTGTAGGCCTTTTTGAATAAAAAATGGAGACATGGTACCGAGAATATGGTCAGGGGAGGTAATGATAAGGAATTTTGCATTTTGTATAACGTTAGATAATTTTTCAGTTGAATTTGTAGTATTTGTAGAACTGGATGGGGTCGCCGGATACAAAGCCTCCGGCAGGGCATGGGTTTTAGGATCCATATGAGTTTAGGTGTTCATCCCGGTTCAGCCCCGCCCACCACCGAGCCCTACAAGGGGTAACAGTGCCACACTGCCACGGGGGTAAAACCGGGGTATAGTGCTACAGTTTTGAAGTGTGGATCCACAAGGGCACTCCTAGCTGCAGTACTAGCCCTTAAATGCCAAAAACCAGTGGTGTCCAGCACGTCAGGGGAGAAATTCACCTGGCGTACTGAACCACAGTGATATTAGGCGAGCCGGTTGACCAAAAGCGGGCTCACTCCTGGCCTCTCGTTTACGTCGAAGCATGGACCAAAGGGAACGCAACGACGTCTCTAGGAAACAAAACCCCGTCCTAAAAAGAGACGTCGCAGGATCCCCAGGACTCCACTTTCCTACGATACGAGTTACCGCACACGGCAAACGTGCAGGTCAGATATCTGACAAAAATTAAATGCAATTTCAGAACCAATACAATAAGTGAAACAACATAATTGAAACCACAAAACAATACTTAAATATAAATAAGGAAAACCCAACAATCATAAACAAAGGAAAAAATGAATGTTATAACAAAATACAACAACCAAAAATCGTGCACATGGTAGGACCTTAACTAAAAAGGAAAGAACGAAAAAAGCTAAGGCCCAGCTAGGGTACCTCGGGGTTGCCAAGCCCGTACTCGCAAGATGCGAGCCCCCTGAGGGTTGGTTATATGGGGTTTAATGGCGCAAGGGCCAAATGTGGCCAAGCTGCGCCAAACTCTAGATGTTACAAACCAACGTTAAAATTCTAAAAATTTACACATAAACAAAATAATTTCAAATCAAAGGTAAAAATCCTGAGTGGTTTAAAAAGATAAACAATGATGAATGAGGTGGGTGATTCAATAAATACGACAAATGGGGAGATGAAGTATTAAAAAAGCGATTGTATAAAAGTCTAAGACGAGGACAAGAAGTTAAAATATGAATTATGGAGAGAGGTTGTTGGCAATGATGACACAGCGGGGCGGTTTCGTTGAGCAATAGGTGCTTATGCGTTGCTCTTGAATGACCTATGCGGAGACGGGTCAATAAAACATCACACCGTCGGGATGACAAGGAAGGTAGGAACGGGATGCTGGGAAATACAGAGGCTAATTTATTAGCCGTCTGTAACCTCCAGCCATCGCTCCAGTCTTTCCGCACAAGGTCTCGCAAAACATTACGTAGGTCGTCATATGGGATTCTGATATTAAGCTGGGATGTAGCATTTTTGGCAGCTTGATCTGCCACTTCATTGCCAGTTATGCCGACATGCCCAGGAATCCAACACAATATGACGCCATAGCCCCGTCGGATAAGTTTATTATGAATAGTGAACACCTCAAAAGCTAAAGGATGGCTTAGAGAATCAGATGACAAAGATTCTAATATGCTTTTGGAATCGGTGTAAACTATGAAATTGCCAACAGTCTGGTGAGAAATGTATTTTAATGCTTTGTACAAGGCTAAAAATTCAGATGTAAAAACAGAAATGAAATGTGGCAATGAGAAACTAAATGTGTCAGATCCGCATACAAAAGCACAGCCGGCATGACTACTGGATTTTGAGCCATCCGTGTATACGGCTGTATGGGTATTAAAATTATGACGGTGATCTTTAAAAATTTGAATATATACAATTGGACTAGTGGTTAATTTGTCATGTCCAGGAAACAAATGCAAAAAGGAATAGTTAGAAGAAATCCAAGGTATATTATCAAAAAGAGGACGTTCCGCAACTTCTATTAAATGAAGGGCAGTGCCACTCAGGGTTTCTCTCATTCGCATCCCAAAAGATGGAATACAAGATGGTCGATTCCTGAAAAGGACATCTCGCGAGCTGTCCAGAAGGCAATTCTGCAAAGGATGGTCAGCATGTGACAAAATGCGATAATAAAGTCGAAGAGACAACATACTGCGTGTGGAGGCCAATGGCAATTCATTGCACACAACATAAAGGCTTTCAACGGGTGATGTGCGAAAAGCTCCAGAGCAGATTCTTAGTGCTGAATGATGTATCGTATCGAGCTTACGCAGCACAGATGGACGAGCTGAACCATAAACAGCACAGCCATAGTCCAATCTGGAGCGAATTACAGCTCGATAGATATTCAGCATAGTGAATCGCTCTGCTCCCCAAAATGTATTAGATAGAACTTTCAACAAATTGAGCTTTTTCATGCATGACACCCGCAAATGCTTAATGTGAGGCAAAAATGTAAGCTTCTTGTCAAAAATGACTCCTAGAAACCTTGCTTCGTCTACTACTGCAATCCTATTACCACCCAGAAATATGTCTGGGTCAGGATGCAGATTTCGTAGACGGCAAAAGTGAACGCAGGATGTTTTTTGGACAGAGAAGTTGAAACCATTTTCTGCACTCCACTTGGTCAACCTTGAAACGGTTGACTGCAGTTGTCGTTCGACAAATCGCATATCCTTTCCCTGGCAAAAAATGCTCAGGTCATCGACATATAGATTGCCCTGGACAGAGGGAGGCAACTGATTCAGGATATCGTTGATCTTGATAGCGAATAGAGTAACGCTGAGTACGCTACCCTGAGGAACGCCCTCTTCTTGGATAAAAGTATCCGAAAATGCTGAGCCAATGCGGACGCTGAATTCTCGCAATGCCAAAAAGTTCTTAATAAATATCGGTAGATGTCCTCGAAACCCAAGGGAATACAGATCTCGGAGTATACCATATCGCCATGTCCGATCGTACGCCTTCTCCATATCGAAGAAAATAGCTACGAGATGGTTTCGGCGCAGAAAGGCATGGCGTATTTGAGTTTCGAGGTACAAGATATTGTCTACCGTAGAGCGGCCGACCCTAAATCCGCTTTGAAATGGCGTTAGAGCCTTGGTCTTCTCTAACATGTAAACAAGGCGAGAATTCACCATCTTTTCTAAAAGCTTGCACATGCAGCTGGTAAGTGCAATTGGCCGATAGTTATTCGGATCCTTAGGATCTTTTCCGGGTTTAGGAAAAGGAATAACTATGGCACGTCGCCAAGCCAAAGGAAAAGCATGTTCAACCCAAATGCGATTGTAAAGTCGCAATAGATTCCTCAGAGAGTGACTAGAAAGATGTTTCAACATAGTATATGTGATGCCATCAGGACCCGGTGCTGTCATCCGGGTTTTCTGAAGACATCGTGTCAACTCCCTTTCTGTGAAATAACAATTGTAGTCAAGTTCGGTGTCTCTTTCAGGAGTAAAATTAATACCATGGGATTCCGCGCGATATTTGATACGCTGAAAATTGCCAGGATATGTGGTAGAACTGGACACGGCAGAAAATGCTCTCGCAATAGAATTTGCGATTTCTACCGTGTCAGTTACCAACTGGCCATTTTCTTCCACGAACGAGATGGAATGTGTGGAATATAGTCCCATGGCTTTCCGAACTTTGATCCATAATTGTTTAGAGGAAATGGCAGATGTTATGCCAGAAACATACTTTTCCCATGATTCTCTTTGGCTTTGACGACGTATTCGTCGCGCATTGGCTGTTGCGAATTTGAACTTAGTCAAATTTTCGGAAGTAGGATACCTACGAAACGTATCCCAGGCCTTCTTTCTCTTTTTGTGGGCAATCTTGCACGCTTGATTCCACCACGGTTTGGGTTGTTTAGGTAGCTTTGACGAGACAGGAATAGATATGCGAGCAGCATCCATTATGGCTATAGTGACAGATTCTACACATTGATTAATGTCGTCCTGGTTCACCATGTCGTCTGACAAATATGCAGCAGAAGCAAACAAATCCCAATTCGCCGCCTCGAATTTAAATCGAGGAAGGCGGGACACAGGGGTTGCAGCATTCCCTGGAAATGTAACAAACAAGGGGAAATGATCGCTATGGTACGGATCATTTCCCACTTGAAACATCAGGGGAGAAAACAGAGATGGTGAACAAAGAACAAGATCAATGGAATGGAAGGTCCTCGATGGGGCGTGGAAGTATGTTGGTTGCCCATTATTGAGTACACAAAGATTTTGATCGTGTATCAATTTCTCAATTTGACTTCCACGACGATTTATGTCTGGGCTTCCCCAAAGAGGATTGTGCCCATTAAAATCGCCACATAAGACATAGGGAGCTGGTAGCTGATCGCATAACCTGTCTAGATCCGCTTGTCGAATTATATTATTAGGCGGTAGATAAATAGAGCACACTGTAATGAGAGTTTTTACAGTGACTCTAACTGCGATAGCTTGCAGGTTTGTTGAGAGATCCAGTGGGGTGAAAGGAGAGCTATTAGATATAAATATAGCAACTCCACCACTGGCTCTATCTCCGCTAATATAATCTTTTCTAAGGGGAGTGTACCCTTTAACAAGAGAGCTTTGAGTTGGTTTAAGCAAAGTCTCTTGTAGACAAAAGCAGATTGGATGGTATTTGTCAATTAGATGTTTAATGTCTACCGAGTTGTGGTGAAAACCGCGGCAATTCCACGAAGAGATACAGGCCATTATGGGAAGGTTATAGGGTTTGTAGGCTGCTTCGTAGGTTTTTTAGGATGGAGATTTCCTGGCGTCTCCATGCCAGGTTCAACATCCATCTCAGTACCTTCGGAGGAGTCTGAGGGGATATTGTGAGGTATGGGTTTTCTTACTTTTTTTGGTTTTTTGCTATTGCTATTATCATTTAGTTCTTTTTTATTTTTAAGAGATTTGTTTAGAGCTGTCAGAGGAGAGATAATTTCGACTGCATTATTATTTTTTCTATTTGTAGTTGTTCCTTTAGAAAAAAGAGGAGTGGGTGAAGTCTTAGTTTTAGTTTGCTGGCTATTGCTTGTGGAAGGCAGATCTATTGCAATATCGCATTGAATTGCGATGGAGGCAGTTGATTTTTTTGTTGCGGCTGCATAGGATATGTTGGGTTTGGGTAGAGAGATCGAGACTTGCTTTTTGGCATCGAGGTACGAAAGTTTCTGTGTTGTTCTCACAACTTGAATTTCTTTCTCCTCTTTCCATTTAGGGCAAAGACGAGAATTAGCAGAATGCACACCCTCACAGTTTAAGCATTTAAGCGGGAGGGTGCAGTTCTCGTACGAATGGCCAATGGCAGAGCATCTAGAGCAAGTCTCTACGCCTCTACATGTGCTTACAGAATGGCCGAACCTTTGGCACTTAAAGCAGCGCAAAGGATTCGGAATGTAGGGTCGAACTGGGCAGTTGAGGTACCCAGCTTTGATGTTTACAGGTAAATCAGGAGTGTTGAATGTAAGTACCAGGTGTTTTGTTTGGATGATAGCGTTATCTCTCTTCATGGTGATTCTATGGACTTTAGTCACTCCTTGAGATGCGAGCTCGGATTCGATCTCGCTCTCAGGAACGGCTAAGAGGTCCGATTCAGAGATGACACCTCTATATGAGTTTAAACTATTGTGGGGTGATACTGTGATGTTTATATTACCCATTATAGTAGCAGAAAGTAAGTTTTTGGATTGTGCAGTCGAAGTAGTTTCAATTAAATAATCGCCTGATTTAAGTTTTTTTACTGATTTTGGATTTCCACAGATTCCTTGTAAGCCTTTTTGTATGAAAAACGGAGACATGGCACCGAGGATTTTATCTGGTGAAGTAATCATTAGAAATTTAGCATTTACGTTTGAAGATTGTTTGTCGTTTGTCGGTTGATTTACAGAATTGATAGAATGAACAGAATTGGTAGAACTTGATGGGGTCGCCGGATACAAAGCCTCCGGCAGGGCATGGGTTGGGGGATCCATATGGGGTTCAGGTGTTCATCCCGGTTCAGCCCCGCCCACCACCGAGCCCTACAAGGGGAGACAGTGCCACACTGCCACGGGGGTAAAACCGGGGTATAGTGCTACAGTTTCAGAGTGTGGATCCACGAGGGCACTCCTAGCTGCAGTACTAGCCCTTAAATGCCAAAAACCAATGGTGTCCAGCACGTCAGGGGAGAATTCACCTGGCGTACTGAACCACAGTGATATTAGGCGAGCCGGTTGACCAAAAGCGGGCTCACTCCTGGCCTCTCGTTTACGTCGAAGCATGGACCAAAGGGAACGCAACGACGTCTCTAGGAAACTAAACCCCGTCCTAAACGAGACGTCGCAGGATCCCCAGGACTCCACTTTCCTACGATACGAGTTACCGCACACGGCAAACGTGCAGGTCAGACAATCTGACAGAAAACCAATAAAAACTGTCGGAATTAATACAAAAAGTGAAACAACAAAATTGAACCTACGAAATAATACTTGAATACAATTAAGGAAAACCCAACAATCATAAACAGAGGAGAAAATGAACGATAGAACAAAATATAAAAACTAAAAATCGTGCACTTGGTAGGGCCTTCGCTAAAAAGGAGAGAACGAAAAAAGCTAAGGCCCAGCTAGGGTACCTCGGGGTTGCCAAGCCCGTACTCACAAGATGTGAGCCCCCTGAGGGAATATGGCTGTGTGATTATTAAAATTATGTCGATGATAATTAAAAATTCGATTATATACAATATGATTAGTAGTAGATTTATTACTGTCAGTGAATAAAGGAAATATTGAAATGTTGGAAGTCTGCCAGGGTATATTTTCATAAAGGGGACGTTCGGCAACTTCTATTGTATGTAGAGGAGTGCCACTCAGGGTGTTTCTAATGCGAAGCCCAAAAGCTGGTATGCAAGATGGACGATTCCTGAAAAGTACATCCTTAGATCTGTCCAAGAGTAAATTTTGTAATGGATGATCTGGATGGGTTGGTTGGTTGGTTGGTTGTTTGGGGTTTATTGGCACAAGGGCCAAAATATGGCCAAGCTGCGCCAAACACTAGATTTTATACCAACAATAAAATTCTAAAAACACACATAAACAAAACTTAAATTTAAAGAAGAGGTAAAAATCCTGTGTAGTTTAAAAATATAAATAGTGATGAATGAGGTGGATGATTTAATAAATAGGGCAATGTGGGAGATGAAGTATTAAAAAGACGACGATATAAAAATCTAAGACGAGGACAAGAAGTTAAAATATGAATAATGGAGAGAGGTTGTTGGCAATGGTTACACAGCGGGGCAGTGTCATTGAGCAATAGATGTCTATGTGTTGCTCTCGAATGACCTATGCGGAGACGGGTCAATAAAACATCACACCGTCGAGATGACAAGGAAGGTAGGAACGGGATGCTGGGAAATACAGAGGCTAATTTATTAGCCGTCTGTAACCTCCAACCATCGCTCCAGTCCTTACGCACAAGGTCTCGCAAAACATTACGTAGGTCGTCATATGGGATTCTGATATTAAGCTGGGATGTGGCATTTTTGGCAGCTTGATCTGCCACTTCATTGCCAGTTATGCCGACATGCCCAGGAATCCAGCACAATATGACGCCATAGCCCCGTCGGATAAGTTTATTATGAATAGTCAACACCTCAAAAGCTAGAGGATGGCTTAGAGAATCAGATGACAGAGATTCTAATATGCTTTTGGAATCGGTGTAAACTATAAAATTGCCAACAGTCTGGTGAGAAATGTATTTTAATGCTTTATACAAGGCTAAAAATTCGGATGTAAAAACAGATATTAAAAGTGGTAATGAGTAACTAAAATTTTCGGAGCCGCATACAAATGCGCAGCCAACATGATCAATGGACTTTGATCCATCTGTATATATGGCTGTATGAGAGTTAAAAGTATTACGATGATCATTAAAAAGTTGATTAAAAATAACTGGATTAGTGCTACATTTCTCATATCCAGGGAACACGTTTAAAATTGAAATATTCAAAGTTCTCCAGGGTATATTATCAAACAGAGGACGTTCCGCAACTTCTATTGAATGGAGAGGAGTGCCACTCAGAGTATCTCTTATTCGCAGTCCAAAGGATGGTATGCAGGACGGGCGATTCCTGAAAAGTACATCCTTAGATCTGTCCAAGAGTAAATTTTGTAAAGGATGATCTGGATGCGACAAAATGCGATAATACAGTCGCAGAGATAACAAACTGCGTGTGGAGGCTAATGGTAATTCATTGCATACAACATAAAGGCTTTCGACGGGTGATGTGCGAAAAGCTCCAGAGCAGATTCTTAGTGCCGAATGATGAATCGTATCGAGCTTACGCAGCACAGATGGACGGGCTGAACCATAAACAGCACAGCCATAGTCCAATCTGGAGCGAATTACAGCTCGATAGACATTCAGCATAGTGAATCGCTCTGCTCCCCAAAAAGTATTAGAAAGTACCTTTAGCAGATTTAGCTTTTTCATACACGACACCCGCAAGTCTTTAATGTGTGGCAAAAATGTCAACTTCTTGTCAAAAATAATTCCTAGAAACCTTGCTTCATCTACTAATGCAATTCTATTGCCACCCAGGAAAATATCTGGGTCGGGATGCAGATTTCGTAGACGGCAAAAGTGAACGCAGGATGTTTTTTGAACAGAGAAGTTGAAACCATTTTCTTCACTCCACTTGGTCAACCGTGAAACAGTTGTTTGCAGTTGTCGCTCGACAAATCGCATATCCTTTCCCTGGCAAAAAATGCTCAGGTCATCAACATATAAATTGCCTTGGACAGAAGGAGGCAACTGATTCAGGATATCGTTGATCTTAACAGCAAAAAGAGTTACACTAAGCACGCTACCCTGAGGAACACCCTCTTCTTGAATAAAAATATCCGAAACAGCAGAGCCAATGCGCACGCTGAATTCTCGCAATGCCAAAAAGTTCTTAATAAACATCGGTAGATGTCCTCTAAATCCCAATGAGTACAGATCTTTCAGTATACCATATCGCCATGTCCGATCGTACGCCTTCTCCATATCGAAGAAAATAGCAACGAGATGGTTTCGGCGCAGAAAGGCATGGCGTATTTGGGTTTCGAGGAACAGGATGTTATCTACCGTAGAGCGGCCGACCCTAAAACCGCTTTGAAATGGTGTTAGAGAATCGGTCGTCTCTAAGACGTGAACAAGGCGAGAATTGACCATCTTTTCTAAAAGTTTACAAAGACAGCTGGTCAGTGCAATAGGCCTATAGTTATTCGGATTTTTAGGATCTTTTCCAGGTTTAGGAAAAGGAAGAACTATGGCACGCCGCCAAGCCAAAGGAAAAGCATGCTCTTGCCAAATGCGATTAAATAGTCGCAATAAATTCCTCAGAGAGTGACTAGAAAGATGTTTCAACATAATATACGTGATGCCATCAGGACCCGGTGCTGTCATCCGGGTCTTCTGAAGGCATCGTGTCAACTCCCTTTCAGTAAAGCTACAATTATACGCAAGTTCGGTATCTCTTTCAGGAGTAAAATTAATACCATGAAATTCCGCGCGGTGTTTGATACGCTGAAAACTGCCAGGATATGTGGTAGAACTGGACACGGCAGAAAATACTCTCGCAATAGAATTTGCGATTTCTACCGTGTCAGTTACCAACTGGCCATTTTCTTCCACGAGCGAGATGGAATGTGTGGAATATAATCCCATGGCTTTCCGAACTTTGTTCCATAATTGTTTTGAGGAAATGGTAGATGTTATACCAGAGACATACTTTTGCCACGATTCTCTTTGGCTTTGACGACGTATACGACGGGCATTGGCTTTTGCATATTTGAACTTAGTCAAATTTTCGGATGTGGGATACCTCCGAAATGCATCCCAGGCCTTTTTTCGCTTTTTGTGGGCAATCTTGCAGCTTTGATTCCACCACGGTTTCGGTTGTTTTGGTAATTTTGATGAGACAGGAATAGAAATGCGAGCAGCATCCATTATAACATTAGTGACAGATTCTACACATTGTTCAATGTCGTCTAGATTCACCATCTCGTCTGACAAATCAGCAATTGATGCAAACAAATCCCATTTCGCCGACTCGAATTTAAATCGAGGTAGGCGAGATGCATGGATTGTAGCATTGCCTGAAAATGTAATAAACAGGGGGAAATGATCGCTATGAAATGGATCATTTCCCACATTAAATGTCAGAGGAGAAAACAGAGATGGTGAACACAGGACAAGATCAATGGAATGGTTGGTTGGTTGGTTGTTAAGTTTTAGTGGCGCAAGGGCCAGTTTTGGCCATGCTGCGCCAAACACACGACAATATAGTTATTTATTGTGAGGCCTCTAAAGTGTCAGTTTCAAAAATTAAAAACGTTGTAAAGGATAAAAATATATTTAGATCAATTGTAAAAATTGACAATTTTGGTAAAAGGTTAAAAAACAATTGGATATATACAAATAAATTGTTTTGTTGAACACTATATACAATATTTACATTTTTACAATTGTTGACCTGCAACATTGTATAAACACTTAAAAAACAGACAACGTTTAAAAAAAAAAAATTTAAATGCGATTGATAAAGCCAATCTCATTTAGAAAGGAGAACAGATTCATGTGGGGAACTTCCCCAATTAAATCATTCAAGTTTAAAATGGTACTATTAAAATATTTCATGCGTTGTTGGTTAAAAACAGGACAGACAATTAAGATATGATGAACAGTAAAAACACATGAGCATGATTGACATGAAGGAGGGATTTCGTTAAGGAATAAATGGCGATGAGTGAAGCGAGTGTGCCCAATACGAAGGCGAGTCAACTTGACATCGGTCTTGCGTAGTGGAGCAATAGGCCATTCACGGATTATGGGCTTAACGGAATACAACTTATTGGAAGTTTGTAAATCCCAAAACTCTTGAAACAGACAATTAACTATATTTTTAACGAATTTTTTTATGTCTGTGAAAGGAACTGCTTGCTGCAAGGGAACGGATGCAGTTTTCGCAGCAATATCGGCAAGTTCATTTCCTTGAATGCCCACATGACTCGGGATCCAGCAAAACAAGATCTCAAATCCTGTATTTGTTAAAATTTTTAGAGTATTACAAATATCCGACACAGTGGGATGGCAGTTAGGATCAAACTGCTCTAGCTGTTTTAAAACACTCATGCTGTCAGTATATATACAGAACTTACGTCGAGAACTACACGCTATCGTTTGAAGAGCAGAATAAATTGCCATCGCTTCAGCAGTGTATACAGAACAAGAGGAGTGAAGGCTGTAACTATATGTTGCGTTTTGTATAATCACTCCAGAACCAACATAACCTGCACCTTTAGATCCGTCCGTAAAAATTGGCAAAAATGTTTCGAACTGAGAACGGTGGAGCTCAAATAATTGTTGGTAAACAACTGCTGGAGTGTCTGGTTTAGCGTGACCATCGAAGGGATTCATATACGTGTAAGATGGTATATCCCATGGTGGAAAGCGCAATATTTCCTTCTGCTGGATCTCGGTATCACCAAGGTTCAAATCATTTAGTAGAACTTTCGTCCGTTCACAGAAGGGACGAACGTGAGATAGACGTGCGTTGTAAAGCCTATTTAGACAGGGTGAAATAATCATGTTTTTCAAAGGATGGGATGAAATTGATAAAATTTTAAGATAAAAATAGACGGACAACATTTTTCTTCTAAAATCAAGTGGAAGTTGGTTACTAACTACATACAGACTGTTAACAGGCGATGTCCTGAATGCACCTGTGCAAATTCTTAAGGCAGAGTGATGGACTGTGTCTAATCTGCGTAAGACCGAGTCAATAGCTGATCCATAAGCGACACATCCATAATCAATTCGTGATAAAATAATAGATTGATAAACCCGAAGTAAAGAGGTTCGATCCGGTCCCCACGCAGTATTGGATAGCACTTTCAGGATGTTCAAAGATTTTTCGCATTTTTTTCTCAGGTGCAGTACATGGGAGCGGAAAGAGAGCTTGTTGTCAAAGATGACTCCTAGGAATTTCACCTCGTTTACAACGGGAATTTGCGAACCACGGATGGAAATTTCGGGTTCTAGATGTGGGTTTCGCTTTTTACAAAAATGAATGCAACAAGTTTTGGTCGGTGATAATGTGTGACCGTTCTCGTCGCACCATTTGACTAAGTTATTGACTGCAAACTGAAGCTGCCTTTCTATAAAACGCATATCGGATCCCTGGAATGAGATCTGCAAGTCGTCAACATATAATGAAGAATGAATGTATGGTTGTAGTGAGTGAATGATATTACTAAAATGAATGGTAAAAAGAGCGACACTTAAAACGCTACCTTGAGGAACTCCCTCAGCTTGAATAAAAGATTGTGACAAAATGTCACCTACACGAACTTGAAAGGAACGAAAAGATAAAAAGTTTTGTATAAAAAGGGGTAAATTTCCTTTAAAACCAAAATCGAACAAAGTTCGGAGAATACCATAGCGCCACGTGCGATCGTACGCTTTTTCAACGTCAAAAAAGATTGAAACCAGATGATTCCGCCTTACAAATGCGTTACGAATTTGCGTTTCCAACTGCACGATGTTATCAAGTGTGGATCTTCCTTTACGGAAGCCACTTTGGCATGAAGGAATGCATTTGTTCTTTTCAAGCAGATAAAAAAGGCGTGCATTGATCATTCGCTCTAGGGTTTTACACAGGCAGCTAGTTAAGGCGATTGGTCGATAGCTCAAAGGATCTTTGGAATCTTTTCCTGGCTTTAGAATTGGTTGGTTGGTTGTATGAGGTTTAATGGCACAAGAGCCAAATATGGCCAAACTGCGCCAAACACTAGATAATTTAAACCAATATATTTAAAAAAAAAAAAAAAAAAAAAAAAAAAAAAAAAAAAAAAAAAAAAAAAAAGGCTTTAGAATTGGAATCACGATGCTTGTTTGCCAAAGAGACGGAAACTTTTGTTCCTCCCAGATTCTATTAAACAAAAAAAGAATATTTGTAAGTGAATCTGTAGTAAGATGGCGTAGCATGTGATAAGTTATTCCATCAGGTCCAGGACTAGTGTTATTGGAGTTAGAAAGCGCCTTTTTCAGCTCCATCATCGTGAGACTGCAATTATAATCGAGATTGGTTTTAGTTTTAAAATTTAGATACACTTTTTCAGCTTGTCTCTTGGTTGTTAAGAAAGCAGGGCTATAAGAATTCGAGCTGGACACATTAGAAAAAGCTTCTCCTATTGCATTGGCAATATCTTCCGGAGAAGAGTGTACAGCAGTTGTTGTTTCTAAAATCGAAATCGAGTAGTCCTGGTAGAGACCATTAGCTGCCTTAACCTTTCTCCATAATTGCTTGCTCGTTGTTGACGAAGTGATTGAAGAGACGTAACTTATCCAAGATTCTCTTTGGCTTTGGCGTCTAACCCTTCGAGCGAACGCTTTGGCCTGCTTGAAAGCGACGAGGTTTACTGTAGTTGGGTATCTCCGAAAAATGTTCCACAATTTCTTTTGTCTCTTGTATGCCGACTGACATTCAGCGTTCCACCACGGCTTGCAGGTTTTACGCTGCCGCATCGAACTTTTAGGAATCGTTGCATCAGCAGCCTTAATAATTGTCTCGGTGACGTTTTCCACAGATAAATTAATATCATCGTCTTTAACCATTGCCTCGGTAACTAGTGCCAATTGAGAAAAAGCAGCCCAATCAGCTCGGTGATACACGTAAGCAGGTGGCCGAATAACCCCTATGCTACGACTATTTTGCGAGACCAAGATGGGGAAATGATCGCTGTTATAAAGATCACTGGCAACTGCAAAATTCAAAAAAGGCAAAAGTGTTGGAGAACAAATGGCTAAATCGAGAGAGTGGAACGTTCTTGTGGGTTCGTGAAAGTAAGTTTTCTCGCCGTTGTTGAGCAAACAAAGAGAGTAATCGGCAATCAGCTGTTCGACCTGTTGCCCTCTCCGATTAGTACTATCACTTCCCCACAGAGTGCTGTGGCCATTAAAGTCACCCAGTATTAAAAAGGGGGCTGGTAGTTGATCTACAAGGCCGTTCAATTGCTGCTGAGAGATGTTAGAATTGGGTGGTAGGTAAAGACAGCAGACTGTAAGAAGAGATTGAAAATGCAGTTTAACTGCAACAGCCTGTAAAGTTGTATTTAGTGGGATTACAGTGCTGGGATAATTATTAGAAGTAAAAATGCAAACTCCTCCAGACACTGTAGTACCAGACTCAAAGTCTTTACGAGTACAACTAAACCCACGAATCTTAGCAGATTGAGTAGATCGCAAGAAAGTTTCTTGAAGTGCAACACATGCTGGACTGTAGGTGGAAATGAGAGTATTTAAATCGTCAGTTTTGGGTCGAAGACCACGGCAATTCCAAGAGATAAAGAATGTTACGCAAGAGAGGGTGCGTTCAAATGGACATCTGAATCACCCTCGTTCATAAACGTTTCCACATCGTCAGATGGGTGCAGGAGCACCACATCTGTTTCTTTTTCCAAATGAGGAAACCTAAAAGAAGTAACTGATTTATTGCGAGAGATACTTTCTCTCGCAGTTTTTAGTTTTAAAGCTTGAAGAGCTTTAGATTTTGCTGTTTTTGTTTTGGAAAAGGAAGGTTTAGGATCTATATGCTTGGGGGTACTTGTTGAAGAAGATCTGGATAAAAGTGTTGGGGATGATCTAGCTACAGGTGATCTTGTTAAAGGTATGCTAGTTGTGTCTGTGTGCTGCTGCTTTTCATAACCTTTTGAGTAGCAGAAGCGTAACTCATCCCTGCTACAGGTGTGCGTGCTATAACTTTGCGTCTGGCCTCCGGGTACGAAATATTCTCTTTAAATTTTACGGTTGTTATCTCTTTCTCTTGGGTCCAAATTGGACAAGTCCGGAAGTAAGAAGGGTGGTCACCCTGGCAGTTCACACACTTTTCCTTTTCCCTACAGTTTTCGCTTTCATGCCCTGGCTGTGCACAGCGAGCACAAGTCTGTGTTCCTCGGCATGTAGCCTTAGAATGCCCATATTGTTGGCAAGAGAAACATCGTAAGGGATTAGGGATATATGGTCGGACCGAACAGCGCAGATAGGCAGCTTTCACGTATTGAGGGAGTGATGGTAACTGAAAGGTCAAGATGATGTGTTTGGTTTCTAAAATTTCACCGTTACGCTTGATGGATATTCTCTTAACGGCGCAGACATTTTGATCTTTCAGATTTTCCAGGATTTCATCTTCCGGAACATGCAACAAGTCAGGTGCAGAGATAACACCTCGGGAAGTATTTAAAGTATGATGCGGAGACACAGACACATTAAGATGGGCAAGGGAAGTTAATTTTGAAAGTAAAGCAGCTTGTTTATCATTGGCTACTTCTATTAAAAGATCGCCAGAACGCATTTTACTGATAGATTTCGCTTCTCCAACCAAACCGGAGATGCCTTTCTCGATGAGAAAAGGAGAGACGGTTTGGAAAGATCCTTCGCATCGTTTCATCACAAAAAATCGAGCAGTACTAGAACAAATGTTTAACTTTGGTTGCTCCACTGAAGGAGAGGGGTTTTGATTTTCCATAAAAAGGAAAGGGAGATTCAGACCCTAGATTCCCACCCACCATGGAGTCCTTATTAATGAAGGGATAGTACACGCCGGCATGCAACCAAAACAAAATTAATGAATAAAGAAAGAAAAACAAAGGTGCGCTCGGCAATGCACTACCAGGTTTACTAGGATCTATACGCGCGCACTATGTGCCTGAAGACGCCTCCGATCCTGAATGTTCAGCCATCCAGGGGGAGGATCCCAGAAGACATAACGTTTGCTTGATTCCACCCAGCCAGGTCTACTGACCCTAACCAGGAGCCGATTGATACACCGGGAACCACAATGTACCTCCCGTTTGCCTGAAGCAAAGGCCGAAGTAATGTGTTGGGGTAAAACGTACTAAAATTCACCCAAGACGTTTTCCTCTCAATTACCAGGCTCCTCATTTCCAAGATTACGGGTGTCCACGTACGGCAAACACGTGGGCAACTAAATCGCCAAGAGAAGCTATATGCAACAGAGCGGCAACAGCTTCTGATGGGGAGCCCTCACCTACGAGAGGTAGTCACAATGAGGGAGGAATAACAAAAGGAAAAAGCACGAGAAAGAGGAGGAGAAACAGAAAGTAGGATAGATCACTAGGGTACCTCGGGTTTGTGAAGCCCGTGTTTACTTAAAGAAAGTAAACCCCCTGAGGGGTCAATGGAATGGAAGGTCCTCGATGGGGAGTGGAAGTAAGTTGATTGCCCATTATTAACAATACAAAGATTGTTGTCATTAATCAACTTTTCAATTTGGCTTCCACGACGATTTGTGTCTGGGCTTCCCCAAAGAGGATTGTGCCCATTAAAATCGCCACATAAGATATAAGGAGCAGGAAGCTGATCGCATAACCTGTCTAGATCTGCTTGTAGAATAATATCATTAGGCGGTAGATAAATAGAGCACACTGTAACGATAGATTTTACAGTGACTCTCACTGCGATGGCTTGCAGATTTGTTGAGAGATTCAGTGGGGTGAAAGGAGCGCTATTGGATATAAATACAGCAACTCCTCCACTGGCTCTATCTCCGCTAATGTAATCCTTTCTCAAGGAAGTGTAGCCTTTAACAAGAGCTTGCAACGAGAAACTGCGCGTTGCCACTGCGCTAAATTTCACCCATCGTTTCTTCGGAGCGCACACTGGGGAAAGAACACATCACGGCGCGGCTTGGGCTCGGTGACGTTGGTAGGCAAACAGAGTGAGTTGGAGATGCGAAGACGTGGCACTGATCAGATGAGTTCACACCGTGTTGTAATGAGAATCATTACAACAAGTTATACGACTGGAGACAGTCTTTTCACAGTTGGGCATAACCCATCTTTACTCACAAATCAAGCTGCTAGTGAGGTCTTTCTGAGAACGAGCGGGATCCCGGCTTGTTGTTCTGGTCCTTTGACTGACGCCGGTGACCCCAACCTGCCATCGTGTCTAACACCAAGTCCAGTTTACAATATTCCTAAGGGGCCTAACCCCAAGTTCGTTTCTCATAACGACCAGTTAGGTGTTCCCTCTCTTGAGGTCTTAGGTGGTCCTGATGCTGAGGGACCTAATCCCTCCTCCCTTTCTACCAAGGGCAGGACACCACCAGGTTTTGATCTAAGGATTAGTCAAACTTGTAGAGAACCGATAGGGCCCAGCCCTTTTGAGTCATTTGTTGATGGAGGGAGGAAGCGCCTAAGTCTTATCGAGGCGGTCATTGGCTTTGGTTCCCCGGAACGCTCCAGCCAAAAGCGGGTAACTCCCTGTGCTGGGAAAATTGCAGCTGGCTCCCTGTTGCCAGGCTCGCCACGCATTCTTGTTGATGAGTCTATTGATGGTGCCTCACCGGGGGGACCCCCTGCCATGAATATTGGCGATAGGGTTGAGGCAACCCCCCGGGAGTTTGTCCAACTTGTTTGTACCCATTCTTGTGTGAGTTTGATGAGTCCAGTGTAAATATTTATGATCTCATTGTGTGTCAATGCAGTGTTGCCAATGACGCCGAAAGGCGAGTGGGAGTTGACAAACCAGTGTGTGAAAGTGACTAAAGTGAGTGCACCGATTCGGACAGTGTTAATGACATGGAGACAAGGCCACCGGGGGACCCCCTGCAATGAATATTGGCAAAAGGGTTGTGGCAACCCTCCGGAGCAATCACGATCGGTCTCGAGTGAATTGTGTTGTGAAACAGACCACGCGACCAAGTGTTACTCAACTATGTGCTCGGGATTGTGTTCAAGAGTGTGATTGTGTTGACAAGTGTTTGTGTGCAACATCAGATGTTTCAAGGGAAAGCCAGGTGAAGCGCCAATCGACGCTTAGTGCTTCAAACGCCTCCTCGCCTAGTCAAAATGGCTTCGGATGTCACCGGACTTTCGTTCGGGAAAATCTCATCCAAACGGAACTCTCTCTGCCCCCAAGATATGACTTGGAGAGACCAGCTGCGGCGGTGGCAGAGGAGTCCGTCAAGAAGGAAAGAACATTCTCCACGCCCAAGCAGACGACACCGATTGCAAGACGGACCCGGAGGCAACTTGAACAGAATAGAATCCCTCTCACACCAATCGTCATCATACAGGAAGACACGAAGCAGGCCCTCCCAAACACCCCGGAGGGTCCTTTGCCTGAATCCCAGACGGCGCCTCTGAAGACCCCGAGGGATGAGGTCAACCAGCTCTTGAGGGGAGTTCGTGACTCAAAGACCTCCCCTATTTCCATCGTTGGTGAGTGGAGAGTTGACATCATTCGCTGGAAAGGGACAATTGATGACTGCAATCCAGAGAAAGTGGATCCAGATGTGACAGGGGAACTAGTTGATGCGGAGAATCGCCCTGACGCGAAAATCCATTCCGTGCTGGAGAATTCCGGGAAACCCATGCCCAAGAGGAGAAAACCAAGTGGCCCAAGCCGTTCCCGCCTTGACCAAACGGGGATCCCTGGCCCCCGGCCCGAGACCAAAGATGAAGGTGGAGTCCGGAAAATTGGCGGCAATCACAAGGGATTCGTATGCGAGTTCTGCGAGCGGAATTTCAAGTCATCCAAGGCAAGAGGGAGACATATTAAGACAATCCATGAACTTGATCCCGCCTCTTCCCCACGGTTGACAAGTGAAGAAATTGGAGGAACGCAGGACAAAGAAGTGGTTAAAAAGGCAAGCCCTTCCTTTAAGCCATACTTCAGGTTGGTTGGTTGGTTGTATGAGGTTTAATGGCACAAGAGCCAAAAATGGCCAAGCTGCGCCAAACACTAGGTAATGTAAACAAATATTTTCTTAAACCAACATCTTTAAAAGTTAAAAAACAACTATAAAATACAAAGTGAAAGTTAAAAATGGATAACAATGGATGTTTAAAATATATACTGACAATAAAATATATTATTTTCAATGATTTTAAAATAGATAGGTATGAGATTAAAAATCTCATGTGGTTTTAGGTAAATTAGCATTAAAATACATTTGTTAAAATAGGTAACACGATTTTTATACCATTTTTAAAAAGTTAGATATAAAAGGTGAAAATACATAGAGATTTTTACTATTTGATACTTTCATTTGGAGAGGATTGTTTCTCAACATCCATCTCCAAAGAGTCGTTGGTATCATAAATTAAAACGTCATCGTCTTCTTTTGTTGCGAGTTGTTGACACTGATTTTCCATTTTAGCAAGAAATTCGACACCCATGTCCTGCCAAAACTTTCGGTGGCGCATGGCAGAATCAGTTTCTATTTCTGGCAAGGGTTCAAATATTTCTGTACAAGTTACTGGATCTTTTTCACACTGCACAATCAAATCAACATTAGGTGGGTTTTCGGATTCTTTACGGATATTGATTCGGGTTTTTGCTTTTAAGGCAGGATTCGATTTGGGTGTAGGATAGTGGATTGCTTTGGGTACAATACAATTGTTAATTTCAACAGGTATCGGTAGGAAATCGGGTTTCGGCTTTGAAATTCTTTTTGTTATTCTCTCATTTTTTTTTACATTTGTCTTCAAGGTTTGTGATTTACTTTTAGGGGTAGGTTTAAATGATCGCAACACTTCTTTTTCATTTATTGTTTGGCAAGATTTGGAAACTTGTTTAGGTGGGACTTTGGAGAATTCATTAAATGTTGTCTGGGTTGAGATAGTTCTTGTAACTGGTTTTACTGCTGATGCGTATGACAAGTTTAACTTTGGCAAGGAATTGGAAACAAGTTTTTTGGCTTCAAAATAAGAAATATTTTGTGCAGTTTTGAGTTCCTGGATGTTTTTCTCAAGTGTCCATTGAGGGCAAGATCTTGAGAAAGATGGATGTGAACCTTTACAATTAGGGCATTTTGGTGTGGATTTACAATTTAAGAAGTCATGATGAGGATCGGTAGAAGAACAGTAAGAGCAAGTCTCACCACCTTGACAAGTAGTAGTAGTATGCCCAAACCTCTGGCACTTAAAGCACCTCAGAGGCTTGGGAATGTAGAGTCGGACTGGACATCTGAGATATCCAGCTAATACATGGGTAGGTATGGTAGGTCTATTGAAGGTGAGTACAATGTGTTTGGTAGTAACTATGTCTCCGCCTTTTTTTATTGTTATTTTTTTTACATTGATTACACCTTGCTCAGAAAGTCCAGTAAGTATTTCTGATTCGTCTACATATTGCAGATCCGGTTCAGAAATAACTCCCTTACTGGTGTTGAGACTTCTATGAGGTGAAACACAAATGGAAATAGAGCTAATCCCTTTATGGACCAAGAAAGGCGACATTTTCCCAAGAATATGTTCGGGAGATGTAATGATTAAATATCTGGGGGACTTCAGTTCAGAGGGTGTCATTTTATTTTCAATTATTTCAGGTAGAAGTAAGCGTTTCGTATTTCTTGATTTCTTTGTTTTTCCTAGTGTAGTGCATGACGTAGATTGTTGTGAATTTAGGCCTTCACTGGGGCACAAGTTTAAATCCATAAGAAGAAGAAGAAAATATGCCACCGTGTTCCCCACCCACCATGGAGTCCATCTAGGGTAGCAGCCACCGGACAACTGAGGAAACCGAAAAATAAACTATAAAAAATAATAAAACCCAGGCACGGCGCTTACTAGGGGTTAACACGATGACAGCGTTCCATGAAAATCACAGTCCTTGCCCTAGCAGTCAGCAACACAAATGTGTCCTGGTACCACCAGCCGATTAACAGAGGTGGGCCAGTCTCTGCCTCCCGTTTTGGACGAAGCGAGGGCCAAAGAGCACGCTGAGGAACTCCAGGATCCCCTTTTCCGCCCGCACGGGTCGCAGCACACGGCAAACGTGCAGGTTAGAAAATGCTAACAATTTAAATCATAGAACCTAAATGTGAAAATACGAAAACATACGATTTATATAAAAACCTAAACGTTGAGAAGACTAACGAACGCAACAAAAACAAATTATACGCAGTGCACATGGTAAGGCCGTCGCAAAAGGAAAAGAAGAATGCTAGGCCCGGCTAGGGTAAATCGGGCTCGCCACACCCATACCCTCATAAGAGAGCCCCCATAAAGGAGAAAAATAAGAAAAATAGATCACTAGGGCACCTCGGGGTTGTGAAGCCCGTGTTTACTTAAAGTAAGTAAACCCCCTGAGGGGGCCATACTTCAGGAGCCTTGTGAACAATGTTTTCAGGAATGAAAGAGAAACGGAACTTTCCGAGTCTCCCTTGGAACAACACTGTGACTCTAATGAACTTGTTGACAATGATTCCAAGGACGCAAGAGAAACGGGTCCTCCCGAATCTCCCTTGGTTCACCTCAGTGACTCAAATGAACTAACGGTTTTGGAACCCCAGAGGTCCATGCCACTCATCCCGCTCTCTCAGTCAATCACGGGAATTCGGGGTGACGGTTTGGATTTCTGTGCTGGCAAAGCAAGCCAGGAAAGTGACATTAGCCTTAACCTTTCTGATGTTGAGAGAGAGGAAATCCTGTCCGGTTTCGAGCTCCCGAAACCTTGCCCAAACAAGGAAACAATCGATCAAGTGAGAGCGCTGCATGAGGATGAAATTTCCCTCCTGAACTTGACCTCTACAAAATCAATGGGAGGTCCACCGCCGCTCGCTCCTTTTCCTTGCCATCCCACAGGCGGACAAGGTGAATTGATCGGACACCGTAATAAACGATCATCATACGACAAGCATTGTCCAAGCAGGAGAAACCCGATCACCACTCCTCCTGGTTCGAAATTGACTTCTTCCCCCCCGGAAGGCGGGCCCACCATGACGAAGAAAGGCCACGTTGAGAAAAGCCGGCAGCAATCCCCCGAGGAGAGAATCGAGAAGGGAATCTTGAAGAGGAGGTCAAAATCTGATGACGCGTCAAGCAATTCAAAGCTCGACCAAGGAGGGGGGGTCAAAAGCGAAAATCCAGATGGAAAACCCCCGAAAGGTTGGGTGGAGGGACCGCCTCACGGCAATTGAGAAGAAACAGAATGCAGACAAACAGAGCTCACCTGACCCATTTGATCTTGCTGCAGGGGCGACGACGCGTTTGGAAAACTCCAGGAAAACCAACCCACTTGTTGACCCGGGGATCGGCCACCTCGTCTGTCGGTCTGATGTACTCGAGCGCATCGACGTCCGCCCTGATGAAGTCCAAGTGAATTCCATCCCGCTTGGCACCACTGAGGGTCACATCTCCTTTGCCAGCGCGACGGAACAAATCATGGAACAAGAACGCCGCCTGGCAGAATTCGACAGGCCATCGGCGGATGACTTTCCAACCAAAGAATCTACGAAGAAGAAAAAGAGAGGGAGGAAGCTTGGACAAAAAGTAGTTGGTGAAAGGATCCTGGCCCCAAACGGATTTAGTGACCCATCAAATCCAATAGGTGTCCCAATGGGACCGATGCGAACGGGAAACATCTTACATCTTTCGTTCCCAGCAAGATCAAGCTTCCCATGCACAGAAGAAGGGTGTCGGGTTCCCCCGTTCCACTGCACCACGTGGATGGCGTGTCGGCAATCACTCATTCGCCACCTCGCACAGTATCACAAAATCATCATCTGCGAAACGAGAAAGTGGTGTAAACTGTGCTCGATGCGTACGCCGGCGCGTGTCACGTCTCACCCCTGCCTGGCAGAAATTGACATCATGGAGAGTGACGGGGAATCCGACAGAAAATTCAAATGTGAACGCTGCCCCTTTTCCTCAAACACCAGAAAAGGAATAGATAACCACAAGATGTCGCATACCAGAGTGGACAGGACACCAAACGTTGCCCTGCCGCAGAAAAGGAAGTTTGGAAGCGCGAGGGCAAAAGAAATTCTTACAAAAGCCCAGGAGCGTGCCCGTAAAGATCCTATCTGGCGTGAAAAACACGACCCGCCAACTGTTGCGCCCGCCTCCCAACCTACTGAGGAGGAGAATCGTGAGGCGAATCTGACTCGTCAGGACAATTCTTCTGCAGGGGCGAATGGATTGCAAGATCACCCGAGGAGCGAGGAGGGTTCGACCCCGCCGCCCCAGCATGAACAATCACAGACTAAAGAGGACGGTGAAATCAACGCTTCTTGTGATCCCTCATCAGCAGCATCCGAAGAGTCGGATGGGATGTTGTGAGATATGGATGTTCTTTGATTAAGTTTTGGTTTTTTGTTTGCATTTTTTTCAGCTAGTTCTTTTATGTTTTTAAACGATTTAGTAAGGGCCGTGAGGGGAGAGATAATTTCAACTGCAGTTTTTTGGGTGTTTATAGATTTAGTGCCTTTTGAGGCCAGTGGGATATTTGAAACATTACTATTACTTTGAGAGATATTGCTAGTAGAGGGCTGTTCTATTGACAAATCGCATTGAATAGCGATGGAGGATGTAGTTTTTTTGTGGCAGCTGCATAAGATAGATTAGGTGTAGGAAGCCTATTTGAGATAAGTTTTCTGGCGTCCGCGTAGGAAAGTTTTTGGGTGGCGCGGATAGTTTGAATTTCCTTTTCCTCTTTCCATTTAGGACAACCTCTAAAGTTGGCAGAGTGGTCACCATTGCAATTAATGCATTTAAATGGAAGTTCGCAAGAGGAAAAGGAGTGGCCAGTTGCGGAACATCTGGAACATGCTTCAGGTGAACGGCATGTTGTTGTTGAGTGCCCGAACCTCTGACAGTTGAAGCACCTCAGAGGATTCGGGATATAGGGTCTAATCGGGCAGTTTAGATAACCTGCAGTTATGTATTTTGGCAAGTCAGGGCTATTGAATGAAAGAATTAGATGTTTTGTGTTGATTATCTCTTCCCCTCGTTTTAATGTAATTCTTCGTACCTGGGTGACATTTTGATCTTTTAGTTCATCGAGGATTTCCTGTTCAGATACATTTATTAGGTCATTTTCAGAAATGACTCCTCGGCTAGAATTAAGGCTATTGTGAGGTGTGACAGTTATTGGTATGTTATTAATTGTTTTGCCGGCAAGGAAGGATTTGGATTGGAGTGGAGTATAGGTTTCAATTAAAAGGTCACCGGAACGAAGTTTCTTGACACTTTTCGGATTGCCTCCAATACCGAGAAGGCCCTTTTGAATAACGAAAGGAGAGGCTCTTGATAATTGTCCAGATGTGGAACTAACTATGAGGAACTTAGGGTACAAAGCAAAGGATTGATCATTCATGTTTGTTGTAATCGTTGCACTTGATGGGGTCGCCGGAAACAAGTCCTCCGGCAGGGCACGATTTGGGGGATCCATATAAGTTCAGGTGTTCATCCCGGTTCAGCCCCGCCCACCACCGAGCCCTACAAGGGGAGGCAGCGCCACACTGCCACGGGGGTAAAACCGGGGTATAGTGCTACAGTTTCGGGGTGTGGATCCACGAGGGCACTCCTAGCTGCAGTACTAGCCCTTAAATGCCAAATAACAGTGGTGTCCAGCACGCCAGGGGAGAAATTCACTTGGCGTACTGAACCACAGTGATATTAGGCGAGCCGGTTGACCAAAAGCGGGCTCACTCCTGGCCTCTCGTTTACGTCGAAGAATGGACCAAAGGGAACGCAACGACGTCTCTAGGAAACAAAACCCCGTCCTAAACGAGACGTCGCAGGATCCCCAGGACTCCACTTTCCTACGATACGAGTTACCGCACACGGCAAACGTGCAGGTCAGATAATCTGACAGAAAACCAATAAAAACTGTCGGAATTAATACAAAAAGCGAAACAACATAATTGAAACCACGAAACAATACTTGAATATAAACAAGGAAAACCCAACAATCATAAACAGATGAAAAACTTAACGATAGAACAAAATATAAAAACTAAAAATCGTGCACTTGGTAGGGCCTTCGCTAAAAAGGAAAGAACGAAAAAAGCTAAGGCCCAGCTAGGGTACCTCGGGGTTGCCAAGCCCGTACTCACAAGATGCGAGCCCCCTGAGGGGATTTTGTGTCTGGCAATGCTTCAGGTGTTCCTCTGTGTCGTTCGTTGTGTGTTTTCACCAATAGTGAAAGTGTTTCGGTGTGTTCTTCAAACCGCGACCAGGGCTCGTGTTCATCAACAGCGAGCAACAGGCAACCCACTCCAGTTGCACATCGCACAAGAAGCCAAGCCCAACAGAAACATCACATCCCGGTCACCCCAGTGACAATGATCTCGACGAGAACTCCCACCCTTCAGACTAGACCACTGGGACATCCATCACCAGCTGCTCGATTCCACCACGGCAACGCTCTCCTTCAAGACCATGCGCATCGCCTGTGGTGATCAATGAAGTTTTGGGGGTTGCGAACCCATTTGTAGACCAGCGCATCCGTCAGATGTCAAGTGCCGCCGAAGCCGAGTGGTCAGCGTCATCGTCCTCAATTAAACACACAGTGGCCAATTTCAGCCGCCCAGGTATCTCACCCACTGGATCTGGCAAACGTGGAATCAACTCTCCAAGCGTCCATCGGAGGTTGGTTGGTTTGTTTGGGTTTTGTGGCACAAGAGCCAAATTGGCTATGCTGCGCCAAACGTTCTCTGAATTACGCATCTTAAAAAGTTAAATTTGGTTAATTAAACCAGTGTCATATAAAAATTCGAAAAGGTTAATATGCGGATCATTTCCAAGTAATTCATTTAAAATGGGGTTAGTAACGCCAAAATGTTTTAATCTCGCATTGTTATACTTGGGACAACTACACATAAAATGCTTTACTGAAAACCCGCAGCCACACCGTGAGCATGTTGGTGCTGGTTCCGAAACTAAAAGATATCTGTGAGTTAATCGTGAGTGTCCAATGCGTAGTCTAGTTAAAATAACATCTTTTTGTCGATTATAAAAGGTAGTCTTAAAAGGCTCTACATTTGGTTTAAAATCAAATAATTTGTTATTCATTTGACTATTCCATCTCGATTCCCAAATTTTGTTCTGCATTTGTAAAAGCGAAGATGAAACATCATGCAAAGATACAAACCTGTCAAATATTAGTCGAGCGTTTTTGGCGGCTGCATCTGCCTTGTCATTTCCGACAATTCCAACGTGGCTTGGTATCCAGCAAAAAAGTATCTCAAAAGACTGCGATTCAAGACCACGCCAGATATCTGCCGTTTGCATGACCAAAGGATGACTTTGCGAAGAAATATTCCGTAATGCGTCGATACAGCTCTTCGAATCTGTGTACAAAATATACTTTTTATAAGAGGAGTCGGCCAGCTT
Organism: Troglohyphantes excavatus; assembly: GCA_963932185.1. Taxonomy (NCBI): domain Eukaryota; kingdom Metazoa; phylum Arthropoda; class Arachnida; order Araneae; family Linyphiidae; genus Troglohyphantes; species Troglohyphantes excavatus. The sequence continues at coordinate 721,168 of OZ010678.1, read as the reverse complement.
GGTTAGGGCCAACAAAATCGCATATATTTCCGACGTAAAAACTGAACAAAACTCATGCAATTTCCTAGAAATTGTTACTTTATTTATAACTGCAGCCGATCCAACATGATCATTGTATTTTGAACCATCAGTAAAAATTGAGCGATAGTTTCTGTATTGTTGTCTATGCTGATAAAAAAGTTGGGTAAAAACAACATGAGATGTTGATGGCTTATGAAAATGGGTGAATTCGTCTATGAAAGAAATAGTTGAACTCCTCCAAGGTGGAGGTTCGTCACCTCGGTAAAGAACACGAAAGTCGTTAACAAAATAAGATTGCATAATCCGTTCAACTCTAAAACCAAATGTGGGTATGTAGGATGGTTTGAATGAAAACAAGGTTCTATAAATGGGATTGACGACTCTGTTTATCAATGGGTGGTTTTTTATACTTTTAATTTTAAAATAGTACTTAAGAGAGAGTCTCTCGCGTCTTATTTCTAATGAAGGCTCGTTTGCAATTACGTACAAACTCTCTACTGGCGAAGTCCTGAAAGCCCCAGTAGAAATTCGTAGGCCCTGGTGATGGATGGTGTCAAGGGATTTGAGGTACGACTTTGCAGTCGAGCCATAAATTGCGGAACCATAGTCAAGCTTCGAACGAACCAATGCTTTATAAATTTTTAGCATGGTTGTCCGATCCGCTCCCCACGAACAGTGCGTCAAGACTTTAAGAATGTTCAGAGATAGGTTGCATTTTCTTTTTAGCTGGTTAATGTGGGACCTGAAATTTAATTTGTTATCAAATATTAAACCTAAGAATTTAGTTTCTGCAACCATAGGAATAATACGCCCACTGATCAAAATGTCGGGGTCTGGGTGCAACCCTCGTCTACGGCAAAAATGAACACCCTGCGTTTTTTCCGCAGAAATGACAAATCCATTTCTTTTAGTCCAATCAGTTATGTTTAAAATAGCAGTATGCAGTTGCTTCTTAATAAAGCCCATGTCTTCCGATGCACAATGAATTTGAAAATCGTCAACGAACAATGAACCGTGAACATATGGAGGGAGTTGGTGAATGATGCCATTGATTTTAATAATAAACAAAATAACACTAAGAACGCTTCCCTGCGGAACGCCTTCGTCTTATCTAAAAGTTTGCGATAAAATGTTCCCAACACGAACCTGAAAACACCTCGTCCTTAAAAAATTTGCTAAAAATATTGGAAGGTTACCCCTCAAACCAATCTCGTAAATGTCTTTCAAAATACCATACCTCCACGTGCGATCGTAAGCTTTCTCCATATCAAAAAATATGGAAATCAAATGTTTTTTACTAACGAAAGCTTCGCGAATTGCTGTTTCAAGTTTTAAAAGATTATCTAAAGTAGATCGTCCATGTCTAAAACCACTCTGAAAGGGAGAAAGCCAACCCTTGTCTTCCAAAACGTAAAGCAGCCTTGAATTGACCATTCGCTCCATGAGCTTGCACAGACAACTGGTCAAAGCAATAGGGCGATAATTAGTAGGATGTTGAGGGTCCTTCCCTGGTTTAGGAATAGGAACCACAACAGCCTTTGTCCATGCAGTTGGAAAGACTTGTTCATTCCATATTCTATTAAATAAAAACAAAATGGTATGAAGTGATTCATCATCCAAATGATTTAGCATATGGTAATGAATGTTATCCAGACCAGGGGCAGTAGGATGAGACTTATGTAGTGCTTTCTGAAATTCATGGATTTTAAAATCGGTTGGTTGATTGGGGTTTACTGGCACAAGGGCCAAATATGGCCAAGCTGCGCCAAACACTAGATTTTTAAACCAACATTAAAATTCTAAAATATACATAGACAAACTAAATTTCAAAACAAAGGTAAAAATCCTGTGCAATTTAAAAAGATAAATAGTGATGGATGATGTGGATGACTCAATAAATAGGGCAATGTGGGAGATGATGTATTAAAAAATCGATTATATAAAAGCTTAAGACGAGGACAAGAAGTTAAAATATGATGAATGGTGAGAGGTTGTTGGCAATGATGACACGGCGGGGCAGTTTCGTTGAGCAACAAATATCTATGCGTTGCTCGCGAATGACCTATACGGAGACGGGTCAATAAAACATCACACCGTCGAGATGACAAGGACGGTAGGTTTGGTTTGGTTTGGTTAGCTTTTAATGGCACAAGGGCCAGTTTTGGCCATGCTGCGCCAAACACACGACATATGAATTCTAAGTTAGTTAGCTTCTTGCGTGGTAATTTTAAAAAGTAAAAACGTTGTAAAGGATAAAAATATATTTAGTACAACTGTAAAAAGTTGACATTTTTGTGATAAAAAGTTAAAAAGTACAGAACGAATACAAGTAGAAGAAAACATGAGGATAAAAACTTAAATTAAATTATATAACTTTGTGTTGCAAAGAAATATAAATAGGTTTCCGTTTGGCGGATCTCCCAGAATTAGTTTCATTGAATTTAAGTTGGGGCCGAAAAGTTGCCTTCGAAAAACATTAAAATATTTACATTCAATTAAAAAATGTTTTACAGAAAGAAGGACACGACAATATGGACATTTTGGTGCAGGATCAGCGAATAGAAGATGTCTGTGGGTGAGCCTTGTGTGTCCTATACGAAGTCTGTTTAAAAGGACTTCTCTCTTCCTTGTTTGAGTAACGGATTGAAAGCCATTTACCAATGGTTGAATAGAAAAAAGCTTATTATTGACTTGTTCATTCCAATGGCTCTGCCATGAATGCGTAATTGACAAGTCAATGTATTTTTTCAGATCACAGTAAGGAATATTCCAATCAGACATCTTGGTTGCTGTTTTGGCTGCGGTGTCGGCCTTTTCATTACCAGGGATTCCTACGTGACCAGGTACCCAACAAAAACCAATACAATAACCTCGACTAGCGAGGTCAACACACATATTGTTAATATTGGAAATTATTGGATGGCTTTTAATGTTGGCATTTAAAAGAGACTGAAGGCAACTGTTAGAGTCAGTGTAAATAATCCAGCTTTTAAAATTATGTTTAGAAATTGCATTTAATGCTAGATAAATAGCGTAAGCTTCTGTTGTAAAGACAGAACACAAATCATTTAATTTTTCGGCTATTATTTCGTGATGGAAGACAGCCGCCGATCCTGCGTGGGAGTCGAACCGTGAACCATCTGTATAAACAGGCAAAAAATTAGAGAAACGAGATCGATGAGCATAAAATAGTTGTATAAAAGTAAAATCGCTGGTGTCAGATTTTGTAAAAGTTTTAAAAGGATAAATAAGTGAAATCGTAAAATCATTCCAAGGAGGAGGTGTTTCGGTAAAAGCGGGAAGAGTATTAAAATCATGAATTTGATGAGAGTCAAGAATGGCCAGCATCCTAAGACCAAATGAAGGAATGAAAGATGGCTTTGATGAAAACAAAACTTGAAATGGGGGATTTAAAACTTGGTTAAAACATGGATGAGATGAATTCGATTTAATTTTGAAATAAAATGAAAGAGAAAGTTTATCTCGTCGAAAATTTAAGCATGGTTCACCAGAGATCACATATAAACTTTCCACTGGAGATGTTCTAAAAGCTCCGGTTGATGCTCTGAGGCCTTGATGATGAATCGAGTCAAGACTATGCAGTGTGGATTTTGCGGCTGACCCGTAAATAGCACAGCCATAATCAAGTTTAGAACGGATTAGAGATTTGTAAATTTTCATCATGGAAGTTGTTCCAGTTCCCCATGAAGTGTTAGATAAAACTTTCAAAATATTAAGAGCTTTGTGGCATTTTAGTTTTAATTTTGATACATGTGAACGAAAAGTCAGTTTATTGTCAAAAATTATTCCTAAAAACTTTATTTCAGAAACTACTGGAATGGGTGATTTGTTTAAAGTGATCTCTGGATCGAGGTGCATTCCACGAATTTTGCAGAAGTGGACGCAAACAGTTTTTTGGGTGGAAAACACAAATCCGTTTTGGTTAGCCCAAAATGAAATATTTTTTATTGCTATTTGGAGCTGCCGTTCAACAGTCGACATGTTGGAAGACGCGCATGCAATCTGGAAATCATCAACATAAAGAGTGCCTTGCACAGATGTTGGCAATTGCTTCAGAATGTCATTGATCTTGATGATGAAAAGAATAACACTCAAAATGCTGCCTTGAGGCACACCCTCCTCCTGTAAGTACACATCTGAAAAAGTATTGCTTATTCGTACCTGGAAAACTCGGGATGTTAAGAAATTTTTTATAAATATCGGTAGGTTTCCTCTTAAGCCTAGATGATACAGGTCTTTTAGGATACCATACCTCCAGGTTCGGTCATAGGCCTTTTCCATATCGAAAAAAATAGAAACCATATGTTGGTTCCTTACAAAGGCCTCTCGAATTGATGGTTGGTTGGTTGTATGGGGTTTAATGGCGCAAGGGCCAAAAGTGGCCAAGCTGCGCCAAACTCTAGATGTTGCAAACCAACATTAAAAATCTAAAAAATTTACACATGAACAAAATAAATTTCAAATCAAAGGTAAAAATCCCGAGTAGTTTAAAAAGATAAATAGTGATGAATGTGGTGGGTGATTCAATAAATACAACAAATGGGGAGATGAAGTATTAAAAAAGCGATTATATAAAATTCTAAGACGAGGACAAGAAGTTAAAATATGAATTATGGAGAGAGGTTGTTGGCAATGATGACACAGCGGGGCAGTTTCGTTGAGCAATAAGTGTCTATGTGTTGCTCTTGAATGACCTATGCGGAGACGGGTCAATAAAACATCACCCTCTCGAATTGAAGTTTCCAAGATCAGAAGATTATCAAGTGTACTTCTGCCACATCGAAAACCACTTTGAAACTTTGAAAAGAACTGGTTTGCTTCCAAATAATAGACCAATCGAGCATTGACCATGCGCTCCATAAGTTTGCAGAGACAGCTGGTCAGCGCTATTGGTCTGTAACTATTTGGATCTTGCTTGTCCTTATTCGGCTTGGGAATAGGTATTACAATAGCCTTTCTCCAAGATGAAGGGAAAACTTCTTCCAACCAGATTCTATTAAATAGTAACAAAATATTTATCAAGGAGGTATCGTTGAGATGTTTCAACATATCGTGATGGATACGATCATGTCCAGGTGACGTTGGGTGTGATTTCGACATTGCACGCGTGAGCTCTTTAAAAGCAAATGGTTTATTGTAATCCGCCATTGATAGAGAATGAAAGTTTAAAACCTTACGCTCTGCTTGCTTTTTAAAATTTATAAAATTAGATGGGTAAAAACGCTCACTAGAAGTGGCTGAAAATGTTTCTCCCAGTGTATTTGCGATATTTTTAGTATCGGAAATTACTTGTCCGTTTAGTTTTAAAATAGAAATTTCTTGAGGAGCATTATAATACCCCATGATTTTCTTAACTCTTTTCCATAAAATTTTGGAAGACACTTGATTACTTAAACCACTCAAGTAGTTTTGCCAAGAATTTCTTTTACTTTGGCGTCGGATTCTGCGAGCATCTGCTTTGGCTCGCTTAAAAGCAATCAAATTGTCAAGAGTAGGGTATCGTCGGAAAATTCCCCATGCTTTTCTTTGCTTTTTATATGCAATAGAGCAATCCTCGTTCCACCATGGTTTACAATTTTTTGGAACAGTTTGTGAAGACTGCGGTATGGAAGAATCAGCAGCTGTTAATATGACATTGGTGACATTGTCAACAGCTTGATCGATGTCGTGATCACCCACCATCTCTTGAGTAATATTCGCTTCGGAGGCATACAATGGCCAATTCGCTTTATCGAAAATGTATCGCACTGGGCGACTTGGAGGGTTGAAATATTGATTGGTGTATGATAAAATAACAGGAAAATGGTCACTGTTATTAAGGTTTTTGTCTACACCAAATTCCCACAATGCCAAGATAGATGGTGAGCATAAAGCAAGATCCAAACAATGGAAAGTACGGGTTGGTTGATGAAAGTAGGTGTCACTACAATCATTGAGTAGGCAGAGGTTGTAGTCGTCGATAAGTTGTTCAATTTGACGACCTCTGGAATTACTGTCATTACTGCCCCACAAAATATTGTGGCCATTAAAATCGCCAAAAATTATAAAAGGAATCGGAAGCTGGTCTATTAATTCGTTAAGTTTTCTCTGATTAATGTTCTCCTTTGGAGGAAGATAGATAGTACAGAATGTTATCAAAATGTGCAAGTCTATCTGGACTGCAACTGCTTGTAGTTCCGTTCTTAGAGGAACAGTTGTGGATGGATAATCCAGACAGGTTAGAAGTGCTACTCCACCAGTAGCACGATTGTTCTGCTCGTTATCTTTTCGTATAATATTGTACCTTCTTATTTTTGTATAGATTGTAAGTGTTAAAAAGGTTTCCTGTAAACCAATACAGATTGGGTTATATTTATTAATCAGTGATTTAACATCATCAACGTGATTCCTATACCCGTGACAATTCCATGTGAGGACTTTACCTATTGCTGGTTTGTTTTGAGGATTGAATTTTATTTAACTGGGGATCTGGACTTATGCCTACTATGGGGATGGAGATTGGGTGGAGCTTCAAGACCTTGTTCTACATCCATATCTCCAGAATCAGAAAGAGCGGCTATGAACTCGTCTTCTGATGAGTTGGAGGTTCGAAAAGATCTAACGCCTTTACTTGTTGCTTGTTTGTCAGTTTGCTTCTTTTTAAGTTTTTCTTTCAGATTATCGCTAGGTGTTTTCTTATTAACAAACAGTTTAGGTTTTGCAGGTTGAGATGGTGTTTTTGAACTACCCGGAATGGCCGGCGTTTGGATGGTAACAGATCTATTTGGAGTTGAGACCGAAATGGGCGGGGTTTGAATGGTGATAGATTTATTTGGAGTTAAGAAGTAGTTAGACAATTGTTCATTAGATATAATACCAGGTGGAATAGAAACCTGGGTTTGTGTGCTTATTGAGCTGGAAAGTGTCTTTTTAACGGCAGTTGCATACGAGTTATTTGAAGAAGATTCAAACAGCTTGCGGGCTTCTGGATAGGATACATTGCGTGAAACTTTTAACTCTTGGATCTTTTTCTCCTGTTGCCATTTTGGGCACGCTCTTGAGAAAGCTGGATGGTTTCCAGAGCAGTTAGCGCATATGGGGTTGGCTTTGCAATTATCACCTGGATGATCGGGACTACTGCACACTGCGCATTTTTCATTGCTTCTACAGGTATTTTTGGTTGGTTGGTTGGTTGGTTGTATAGGGTTTAATGGCGCAAGGGCCAAAATATGGCCAAGCTGCGCCAAACACAAGGTAATTCAAACCAACATTAAAATTCTAAAAAACACATAAACATAATTATATTTCAAAGAAGAGATAAAAATCCTGTGTAATTTAAAAAGATAAACAGTGATGAATGAGGTGGATGATTTAATAAATAGGACAATGTGGGAGATGATGTATTAAAAAAGCGATTATATACAAGACTAAGACGAGGACAAGAAGTTAAAATATGACGGATAGTGAGAGGTTGTTGGCAAAGATGACAAGGCGGGGTGGTTTCATTTTGCAGCAAGTGCCTATGCGTCGCTCTTGAATGTCCTATGCGGAGACGAGTCAAAAGTACATCAGGCCGTCTAGATGGTAAGGACGGTAGGGGCGAGATAGCTGGAAAAATTGAAGCAAGTTTATTACTTGTTTGCAGCCTCCAATGTTCACACCACTCGTTCCGCACAAGGTCTCGCAAGGCATTGCAAAGGTCGCCATAGGGGATTCTGATTTTTAACTGGGATGTGGCATTTTTGGCTGCTTGATCAGCCAGTTCATTTCCAATTATGCCGACATGCCCAGGAATCCAACACAATACGACACCATAACCCCTTTTGATAAGCTTTTCATAAACATATACAACATCATTTGCAAGTGGGTGTCTAAATGCACCTGATGATAAAGCTTCTAAAATACTTGTAGAATCAGTATAAATAATAAAGTTGCCAACGGTTTGATGAGTGATGTATTTTAAAGCTTTATAGAGGGCTAAAAATTCAGATGTAAAAACAGAGATGAAATGTGGTAATGCGAAACTAAAAATTTCGGATCCGCATACAAATGCGCAACCAACGTGATTAGGTGATTTTGATCCGTCAGTAAATATAGCTGTATGAGAATTAAAATTATGGCGATGATGATTAAAAATGTGTTTATATACAAATGCACAAGTGCTAGATTTATCGTACCCAGAGAACAAATGCAAAAAGGTGAATATGGAAGAAATCCAAGGTATATTAGAAAACATAGGACGTTCTGCAACTTCCATTGAAAGAAGAGGCGAGCCACTCAGGGTATTTCGAATTCGCAGTCCAAAGGATGGTATGCAGGACGGGCGATTCCTGAAAAGGACATCCTTAGATCTGTCCAGGATTAAATTTTGTAACGGATGATCTGGATGTGACAAAATGCGATAGTAAAGTCGCAAAGACAAGAGACTACGAGTGGAGGCTAATGGCAATTCATTGCACACAACGTAAAGGCTTTCGACGGGTGATGTGCGAAAAGCTCCAGAGCAGATTCTTAGTGCCGAATGATGAATCGTATCGAGCTTACGCAGCACAGATGGACGGGCTGAACCATATACAGCACAGCCATAGTCCAATCTGGAGCGAATTACAGCTCGATAGACATTCAGCATAGTGAATCGCTCTGCTCCCCAAAAAGTATTGGATAGAACTTTCAACAAATTGAGCTTTTTCATGCATGACACCCGCAAGTCCTTAATGTGAGGCAAGAATGTCAACTTCTTGTCAAAAATAACTCCTAGAAACCTTGCTTCGTCTACTACTGCAATCCTATTACCACCCAGAAAAATATCTGGGTCAGGATGCAGATTTCGTAGACGGCAAAAGTGTACACAAGAGGTCTTTTGAACTGAGAAGTTAAAACCATTTTCCACATTCCACTTCGTCAAACGTGAAACTGTCGTTTGCAGTTGTCGCTCGACAAATCGCATGTCTTTTCCCTGGCAAAAAATGCTCAGGTCATCCACATATAAATTACCCTGGACAGAAGGAGGCAACTCATTCAGGATATCGTTGATCTTAATAGCGAATAGGGTAACACTGAGTACGCTACCCTGAGGAACGCCCTCTTCTTGGATAAAAGTATCCGAAAATGCAGAGCCAATGCGAACGCTGAATTCTCGCAATGCCAAAAAGTTCTTAATAAATATCGGTAGATGTCCTCGAAACCCAAGGGAATACAGATCTTTAAGAATACCATATCGCCATGTCCGATCGTACGCCTTCTCCATATCGAAGAAAATAGCGACGAGATGGTTTCGGCGCAGAAAGGCATGGCGTATTTGGGTTTCGAGGTACAGGATGTTATCTACCGTAGAGCGGCCGACCCTAAAACCGCTTTGAAATGGTGTTAGAGCATCGGTCGTCTCTAAGACGTGAACAAGGCGAGAATTGACCATCTTTTCTAAAAGTTTACAAAGACAGCTGGTCAGTGCAATAGGCCTATAGTTATTCGGATCTTTAGGATCTTTTCCAGGTTTGGGAAAAGGAATAACTATGGCACGTTGCCAAGCCAAAGGAAAAGCATGTTCTTCCCATATGCGATTATAAAGTCGCAATAAATTACTCAGAGAGTGACTAGATAGATGTTTTAGCAAAGTGTAAGTAATGCCATCAGGACCCGGTGCTGTCATCCTGGTCTTCTGAAGGCATCGCGTCAACTCTCTTTCCGTAAAACGACAATTATAAGCAAGTTCGGTATCTCTATCAGGAGAAAAATTAATAGCATGGGATTCTGCGCGTTGTTTTATGCGCTGAAAATTGCCAGGATATGTGTTAGAACTTGACACGGCAGAAAATGATCTCGCAATAGAATTTGCGATCTCTACCGTGTCAGAAATCAACTGGCCATTTTCTTCCACGAGCGAGATGGAATGTGTGGAGTATAATCCCATGGCTTTCCGAACTCTGTTCCATAATTGCTTTGAGGAAATGGCAGATGTTATGCCAGAGACATACTTTTGCCATGATTCTCTTTGGCTTTGACGACGTATTCGGCGTGCATTGGCTTTTGCAAATTTGAGCTTGGTCAAATTTTCGGATGTGGGATACCTCCGAAACGTATCCCAGGCCTTCTTTCTCTTTTTGTGGGCAAGTTTGCAGGCTTGATTCCACCACGGTTTCGGTAACTTTGGTAATTTTGTTGAGACAGGAATACAAATGCGAGCTGCGTCCATTATAACATTAGTGACAGATTCTACACATTGATCAATGTCATCTTGATTCACCATCTCGTCTGACAAATCAGCAATTGACGCAAACAGATCCCAATTCGCCGCCTCGAATTTAAATCGAGGCAGGCGAGACACAGGGGCTGCAGCACTCCCCGGAAATGTAATAAACAAGGGGAAATGATCGCTATGATATGGATCATTTCCCACATGAAATGTCAGAGGAGAAAACAGAGATGGTGAACACAGGACAAGATCAATGGAATGGAAAGTCCTCGATGGGGCGTGGAAGTAAGTTGATTGCCCATTATTAAGAATACAAAGATTGTAGTCATCAATCAACTTTTCAATTTGGCTTCCACGACGATTTGTGTCTGGGCTTCCCCAAAGAGGATTGTGCCCATTGAAATCGCCACATAAGATATAAGGTGCCGGAAGCTGATCGCATAACCTGTCTAGATCTGCTTGATGGATGACATCATTAGGCGGTAGATATATAGAGCACACTGTAATGAGAGTATTTACAGTGACTCTCACTGCGATGGCTTGCAGATTAGTTGCGAGATTCAGTGGGGTGAAAGGAGCGCTATTGGATATAAATATAGCAACTCCACCACTGGCTCTATCACCGCTAATGTAGTCCTTTCTAATGGGATTATAACCCTTAACAAGAGAGCTCTGGGATGGTTTGAGCAGAGTCTCTTGTAAACAAAAGCAGATTGGAAAGTGTTCATCGACAAGATGTTTTATGTCTACCGAGTTGTGGTGAAATCCGCGGCAATTCCACGAAAAAACGCAGGCCATTATGGGAAAGTTATGGGTGTTGACAGTTTCGGAGGTTTCGGTTTAGGAAGGAGATTATTAGGAACCTCCATTCCAGGCTCAACTTCCATATCAGCAGCGTCAGATGAGTCTGACGGGATATTGTGAGAAATGGAAGCTCTTTGTTTAAGTTTTGGCTTTTTACTATTGGCATTTTCTGATAGATCTTTTCTATTTTTAAGGGATTTATTCAGAGCAGTCAGTGGAGATACAACTTCAACTGCTTTATTTGTAAAATTGGTACTTTTTATTCCTTTGGAGGCTATAGTCGTAGTTGTGGCGGCATTACTTTTACTTTTTGTAATATTGCTCGAGGAAGGCTGGTCTATGGATATTTCGCATTGAATAGCGATTGATGATGTTGATACTTTTGCTGCCGTTGCATATGAAAGATTAGGTTTTGGAACCCTGTTCGAGACAAGTTTTCTAGCGTCCGCGTAAGAAAGTTGTTGTGTGGCTCGGATAGTCTGAATCTCTTTTTCCTCTTTCCATTTAGGACAACCTCTAAAGTTGGCAGAGTGGTCGCCGTTGCAATTTGTGCACTTAAATGGAAGTTCACAAGAGGAAAAAGAGTGGCCAATAGCGGAGCATCTTGAACAAGTTTCAGGTGAACGGCATGTTGCAGTTGAGTGTCCGAACCTCTGGCAGTTGAAACACCGCAGAGGATTCGGGATGTAGGGTCGAATGGGACAATTAAGGTAACCAGCGGTAATATGATTTGGCAAGTTAGGGCTATTGAAGCTGAGGATCAGATGCTTTGTATTGATGATTTCTTCTCCTCGCTTTAGTGTTATTCTACGCACTTGAGTTACATTTTGTTCTTGGAGTTCATCAAGTATTTCCTTCTCTGATACATGGATTAAGTCATTTTCGGAAATTACTCCTCTACAAGAATTTAGACTATTGTGGGGTGTGACAGTTATTGGGATGTTATTTATCGTTTTACCGGCTAGAAAAGATTTTGATTGGAGGGGATTGCAGGTTTCTATTAACAGATCACCGGAACGAAGTTTTTTTACGGTTTTGGGATTACCGCCGATACCAAGAAGGCCTTTCTGAATGACAAATGGAGAAGTTTTCGACAATTGTCCAGATGGTGAACTAACTATCAGAAATTTAGGGTATAGTATATGATTTGGTTGTTCATTAGCATTTGTAGTCGGTACACAGTTGGGGGTCGCCGGATACAAAGCCTCCGGCAGGGCATGGTTTGGGGGATCCATATGAGGTTTGGGTGTTCATCCCGGTTCAGCCCCGCCCACCACCGAGCCCTACGAGGGGAGGCAGTGCCACACTGCCACGGGGGTAAAACCGGGGTATAGTGCTACAGTTTCGAAGTGTGGATCCACGAGGGCACTCCTAGCTGCAGTACTAGCCCTTAAATGCCAAATAACAGTGGTGTCCAGCACGCCAGGGGAGAAATTCACTTGGCGTACTGAACCACAGTGATATTAGGCGAGCCGGTTGACCAAAAGCGGGCTCACTCCTGGCCTCTCGTTTACGTCGAAGCATGGACCAAAGGGAACGCAACGACGTCTCTAGGAAACAAAACCCCGTCCTAAAACGAGACGTCGCAGGATCCCCAGGACTCCACTTTCCTACGATACGAGTTACCGCACACGGCAAACGTGCAGGTCAGATATCTGACAGAAATTAAATGCAATTTCAGAACCAATACAATAAGTGAAACAACATAATTGAAACCACGAAACAATACTTAAATATAAATAAGGAAAACCCAACAATCATAAACAAAGGAATAAATGAATGTTCTAACAAAATACAACAACTAAAAATCGTGCACATGGTAGGGCCTTAACTAAAAAGGAAAGAACGAAAAAAGCTAAGGCCCAGCTAGGGTACCTCGGGGTTGCCAAGCCCGTACTCGCAAGATGCGAGCCCCCTGAGGGGCAGGTATTTTTGGAATGCCCGAATCCCTGGCATTTAAAACAGCGCAGGGGGTTTGGGATGTACGGGCGTACAGGGCAAGATAAGTAGCCAGCAATAATCCTATCAGGAAGCTTAGGTGTGTCGAATGTGAGGATGATGTGTTTGGTTTTCAATATGTTTTCAGTTTTTTTCAAAGTTATTCTATGTGCTTCAACAACTCCTTGGGAGGCAAGTTCTTGAACCAACTCAGCATCAGAGATTTCCAGAAGATCTTGTTCAGAAATAACACCTTTTGAAGTATTGAGACTTCTATGTGGCTCAACTGTTATATTGATGTTACCCATTGTTTTGGCTAACAAGAGCATATACGATTGACGTTGGTCTTTGGTTTCCAATAAGAAGTCTCCTGATTTCAGCTTCTTTATAGATTTCGGTTCACCACCGCAAATCCCCGAGAAGCCCTTTTGGATAAAGAAAGGTGACATTTTTGCTAGCTCACCATTTTCAGACTGTATAATAAGAAATGTAGGTTGTTTTTGTGGTGTCATTTGTTTTTTAGATAGGGGGGATTCGTCGTTTTCAATTGTTCGTTTGTTAGATGTCGTTGTTGGTGACATCGGGTTGGTGGATACAACGCCTCCACCTAGGCAATTTAAATTATCCATAAAAAGGGAATGTGTTCATCCCGGTTCGCCCCCGCCCTCCATCGAGCCCTACTAGGGGTAGCAGTGCCACACTGCCACGAAGGTCGAACCAGGATATAGCGCTACAGTTTCGGCGTGTGGATCCGCAAGGGCACTCCTAGCTGCAGAACTAACCCTTAAATTCCAAATAACAGTGGTGTCCAGCACGCCAGGGGATTCACTGGCGTACTGAACCACAGTGATATTAGGCGAGCCGGTTGACCAGAAGCGGGCTCACTCCTGGCCTCTCGTTTACGTTGAAGCATGGACCAAAGGGAACGCAACAGCGTCACCAGGAAACTAAAACCCGTCCTGAAACGAGACGCCGCAGGATCCTCAGGACTCCACTTTCCCTCGATACGAGTCACCGCACACGGCAAACGTGCAGGTCAGAAAATCTGACAAGAAACAAAATTTAATCGAAAAAAGAACAATAAGTGAAAAAAAAAAATTTACTGAACCCACAAAAAAAAAACTAGAAATAAATTAGGAAAAAACAACAATCATAAACAGAGGTAAAAGTGAATGCTGGAACTAAGTATAACAACTAAAAATCGTGCACACGGTAGGGCCTTCGCAAAAAAAGGAAAGAACGAAAAAAGCTAAGGCCCAGCTAGGGTACCTCGGGGTTGCTAAGCCCGTACTCACAAGTTGTGAGCCCCCTGAGGGGCAAGGACGGTAGGAGCGGGATGCATAGTGAATCGCTCTGCTCCCCAAAATGTATTAGATAGAACTTTTAACAAATTGAGCCTTTTCATGCATGAAACCCGCAAATGCTTAATGTGAGGCAAAAATGTCAGCTTCTTGTCAAAAATGACTCCTAGAAACCTTGCTTCGTCTACTACTGCAATCCTATTACCACCCAGAAAAATGTCTGGGTCAGGATGCAGATTTCGTAGACGGCAAAAGTGAACGCAGGATGTTTTTTGGACAGAGAAGTTGAAACCATTTTCTGCACTCCACTTGGTCAACCTTGAAACGGTTGATTGAAGTTGTCGCTCGACAAATCGCATATCCTTTCCCTGGCAAAAAATGCTCAGGTCATCAACATATAAATTGCCCTGGACAGAAGGAGGTAACTGATTCAGGATATCGTTGATCTTAATAGCGAATAGAGTAACGCTGAGTACGCTACCCTGAGGAACGCCCTCTTCTTGGATAAAAGTATCCGAAAATACAGAACCAATGCGGACGCTGAATTCTCGCAATGCCAAAAAATTCTTAATAAATACCGGTAGATGTCCTCGAAACCCAAGGGAATACAGATCTCGGAGTATACCATATCGCCATGTCCGATCGTACGCCTTCTCCATATCGAAGAAAATAGCTACGAGATGGTTTCGGCGCAGAAAGGCATGGCGTATTTGGGTTTCGAGATACAGGATATTGTCTACCGTAGAGCGGCCGACCCTAAATCCGCTTTGGAAGGGTGTTAGTTGGTTGGTTGGTTATATGGGGTTTAATGGCGCAAGGGCCAAGTATGGCCAAGCTGCGCCAAACTCTAGGTAGTTTAGACCAACATTAAAATTCTAAAAATACACACAAATAAAAATTAAATTCAAAGAAGTGGTAAAAATCCTGTGTAATTTAAAAAGATAAATAGTGATGAATGATGTGGGTGATTTAATAAATACGACAAAGTGGGAGATGATGAATTAAAAAAGCAATTATATAAAAATCGAAGACGAGGACAAGAAGTTAAAATATGACGGATGGTGAGAGGTTGTTGGCAATACTGACACGGCGGGGTGATTTCATTTATCAATAAATGCCTGTGGGTCGCTCTTGAATGTCCTATGCGGAGGCGGGTCAGTAAAACATCCAACCGTCTAGATGATAAGGACGGTAGAAGTGAGGTAGTTGGAAATATAGAAGCTAGTTTGTTGTTGGTTTGTAGCTTCCAACCTTCACTCCATTCGTTCCGCACTAGGTCCCGCAGAACATTGCGTAGGTCGTCATATGGGATTCTGATATTAAGCTGGGATGTGGCATTTTTGGCAGCTTGATCTGCCACTTCATTGCCAGTAATGCCAACATGCCCAGGAATCCAGCATAATATGACGCCATAGCCCCGTCGGATAAGCTTATTATATAATTTTAAAACATCAGAAGCTAGAGGGTGGTTAAAATTATCCGATGCGAGAGATTCTACAACGCTTTTTGAGTCAGTATAAATTATAAAATTGCCAACGATTTGGTGAGAAATATGTTTGAGTGCTTTGTACAGAGCTAAAAATTCAGAAGTAAAAACAGAAATGAAATATGGTAATGCGTAACTAAAAATATCTGAACCGCACACAAATGCACAGCCAGCATGATTAGTAAATTTAGATCCATCTGTGTAAACAGCAGTGTAATTAATAAAATTATGACGATGATCATTAAAAAGTTGGTTATATACAATAGGATTGGTATTGTATTTATCATGGTCAACAAATAAATTAAATATCGAGATATTGGAAGTTTGCCATGGAATATTGTCAAAAAGAGGGCGTTCGGCAACTTCTATTGAAGAGAGTGGTGAGCCGCTCAGTATGTTTCTCATGCGAAAACCAAACGATGGAATGCAAGATGGACGATTCCTGAAATTGACGTCCTTTGAACTATCCAGAAGGCAATTTTGCAAAGGATGGTCAGGATGTGATAAAATGCGAAAATAAAGTCGCAAAGACAACAAACTACGTGTGGAGGCTAGTGGCAATTCATTGCACACAACATAAAGGCTTTCGACGGGTGATGTGCGAAAAGCTCCTGAGCAGATTCTTAGTGCTGAAAGATGTATCGTATCGAGCTTACGCAGCACAGATGGACGAGCTGAACCATAAACGGCGCAGCCATAGTCCAATCTGGAGCGAATTACAGCTCGATAGATATTCAGCATAGTGAATCGCTCTGCTCCCCAAAATGTATTAGATAAAACTTTTAACAAATTGAGCTTTTTCATGCATGACACCCGCAAATGCTTAATGTGAGGCAAAAATGTAAGCTTCTTGTCAAAAATGACTCCTAAAAACCTTGCTTCGTCTACTACTGCTATCCTATTACCACCCAGAAAAATATCTGGTTCGGGATGCAGATTACGTAGACGGCAAAAGTGAACACATGATGTTTTTTGCACAGAGAAGTTGAAGCCATTTTCTGAACTCCACTTAGTCAACCGTGAAACAGTTGTTTGTAGTTGTCGCTCGACAAATCGCATATCCTTTCCCTGGCAAAAAATGCTCAGGTCATCCACATATAAATTGCCCTGGACAGAAGGAGGTAACTGATTCAGGATATCGTTGATCTTTAGGGCGAAGAGAGTTACACTGAGGACGCTACCCTGAGGAACACCCTCTTCTTGGATAAAAGTATCCGAAAATACAGAACCAATGCGGACGCTGAATTCTCGCAATGCCAAAAAATTCTTAATAAATACCGGTAGATGTCCTCGAAACCCAAGGGAATACAGATCTCGGAGTATACCATATCGCCATGTCCGATCGTACGCCTTCTCCATATCGAAGAAAATAGCTACGAGATGGTTTCGGCGCAGAAAGGCATGGCGTATTTGGGTTTCGAGATACAGGATATTGTCTACCGTAGAGCGGCCGACCCTAAATCCGCTTTGGAAGGGTGTTAGAGCGTTGGTAGTCTCTAACATGTAGACAAGGCGAGAATTCACCATTTTTTCTAAAAGCTTGCACAGGCAGCTGGTAAGTGCAATTGGCCGATAGTTATTCGGATCCTTAGGATCTTTTCCAGGTTTAGGAAAAGGAATAACTATGGCACGTCGCCAAGTCAAAGGAAAAGCATGTTCTTCCCATATGCGGTTGTAAAGGCGCAATAAATTCCTCAGAGAGTGACTAGACAGATGTTTGAGCAATATGTAAGTGATGCCATCAGGACCCGGCGCTGTCATCCGAGTCTTCTGAAGGCATCGCGTCAACTCCCTTTCAGTAAAACTACAATTATAGTCAAGTTCGGCATCTCTATCAGATGGTTGGTTGTATGGGTTTTAATGGCGCAAGAGCCAAATATGGCCAAGCTGCGCCAAACACTCGGTAATTCAAACCAACATTAAAAACAAAGCAAGCTGTGCCAAAAACAAGGTAATTTCAACCAACATTAAAATTCTAAAAGATATACATATAAACAAAATATAAATTCAAAGAAGAGGTAAAAATCCTGTGTAGTTTAAAAAGATAAATAGTGATGAATGAGGTGGATGATTCAATAAATACGACAAATGGGGAGATGAAGTATTAAAAAAGCGATTATATAAAAATCTGAGACGAGGACAAGAAGTTAAAATATGAAAAATAGTGAGAGGTTGTTGGCAATGGTGACACGGTGGGGCGGTTTCATTGAGCAATAGGTGTCTATGTGTTGCTCTAGAATGACCTATGCGGAGACGGGTTAATATTACATCACACCGTCGAGATGACAAGGAAGGTAGGAGCGGGATGCTAGGAAATACAGAGGCTAATTTATTAGCCGTCTGTAACCTCCAGCCATCGCTCCAGTCCTTCCGCACAAGGTCCCGTAAAACATTACGCAGGTCGTCATATGGGATTCTGATATTAAGCTGGGATGTGGCATTTTTGGCAGCTTGATCTGCCAATTCATTGCCAGTAATGCCAACATGCCCAGGAATCCAGCACAATATGACGTCATAGCCCCGTCGTATAAGCTTGTTATATACTTTTATAACATCAGAAGTCAGTGGATGGATAAAATTGTCTGATAAAAGTGATTCTAAAACAATCTTTGAATCAGTATAGACAATGAAATTGCCAACAGATTGATGGGAAATGTATTTAAGGGATTTGTACATGGCTAAAAATTCTGACGTAAAAACGGAAATGAAAGATGGTAACGAATAATTAAAAGTATCTGATCCGCATACAAATGCGCAGCCGACGTGATCGCTGGATTTTGAGCCATCTGTATATACGGCTGTGTAATTACTAAAATTATGGCGATGATAATTAAAAATTTGATTATATACAATATGACTAGTATTAGATTTACTATGGTCAGTAAATAAATGTAATATGGAAATATTGGAAGTCTGCCAAGGAATGTTATCAAATAGTGGGCGCTCGGCAACTTCTATTGAATGAAGAGGAGTTGCACTCAGGGTATTTCTTATTCGCAGTCCAAAGGATGGTATGCAGGACGGGTGATTCCTGAAAAGTACATCCTTAGATCTGTCCAGAAGGCAATTCTGCAAAGGATGGTCAGGATGTGACAAAATGCGGTAATAAAGTCGCAGAGACAACAAACTGCGAGTGGAGGCTAATGGCAATTCATTGCACACAGCGTAAAGGCTTTCGACAGGTGATGTGCGAAAAGCTCCAGAGCAGATTCTTAGTGCTGAATGATGTATCGTATCGAGCTTACGCAGAACAGATGGACGGGCTGAACCATAAACAGCACAGCCATAGTCCAATCTGGAGCGAATTACAGCTCGATAGATATTCAGCATAGTGAAACGCTCTGCTCCCCAAGATGTATTTGAAAGAACCTTTAGGAGATTTAGCTTTTTCATACACGACACCCGCAAGTCCTTAATGTGAGGCAAAAATGTCAACTTCTTGTCGAAAATAACTCCTAGAAACCTTGCCTCGTCTACTACTGCAATCCTATTACCACCCAGAAAAATATCTGGGTCAGGATGCAGATTTCGTAGACGGCAAAAGTGTATACAAGAGGTCTTTTGAACAGAGAAGCTAAAACCATTTTCCGCACTCCACTTGGTCAAACGTGAAACTGTCGTTTGCAGTTGTCGCTCGACAAATCGCATGTCTTTTCCCTGGCAAAAAATGCTCAGGTCATCCACATATAAATTGCCCTGGACAGAAGGAGGCAACTGATTCAGGATATCGTTGATCTTAATAGCGAATAGAGTAACACTGAGTACGCTACCCTGAGGAACGCCCTCTTCTTGGATAAAAGTATCCGAAAATGCAGTACCAATGCGAACGCTGAATTCTCGCAATGCCAAAAAGTTCTTAATAAACATCGGTAGATGTCCTCGAAATCCAAGATAGTACAGATCTTTAAGTATACCATATCGCCATGTCCGATCATAAGCCTTCTCCATATCGAAGAATATACCCACGAGGTGGTTTCGGCGCAGAAAGGCATGACGTATTTGGGTTTCGAGGTACAGGATGTTATCTACCGTAGAGCGGCCGACCCTAAAACCGCTTTGGAACGGTGTTAGAGCGTTGGTCGTCTCTAACATGTGAACAAGGCGAGAATTAACCATTTTTTCTAAAAGTTTGCACAGGCAGCTGGTAAGTGCAATTGGCCTATAGTTATTCGGATCTTTAGAATCTTTTCCGGGTTTCGGAAAGGGAATAACTATGGCACGTCGCCAAGCCAAAGGAAAAGTATGTTCTTCCCAAATGCGATTGTACAGTCGCAATAAATTCCTCAGAGAGTGACTAGAAAGATGTTTAAGCATTGTGTAAGTGATGCCATCAGGACCTGGTGCTGTCATCCTGGTCTTCTGAAGGCATCGTGTCAACTCCCTTTCAGTAAATATGCAATTATAGGCAAGTTCGGTATCTCTGTCAGGAGAAAAATTAATAGCATGGGATTCTGCGCGTTGTTTTATACGCTGAAAATTGCCAGGATATGTGGTAGAACTTGACACGGCAGAAAATGCTCTCGCAATAGAATTTGCGATTTCTACCGTGTCAGTAACCAACTGACCATTTTCTTCCACGAGCGAGATAGAATGTGTGGAATATAATCCCATGGCTTTCCGAACTTTGTTCCATAATTGCTTTGAGGAAATGGCAGATGTTATGCCAGAGACATACTGTTGCCACGATTCTCTTTGGCTTTGACGACGGATACGTCGCGCATTGGCTTTTGCGAATTTGAACTTAGTCAAATTTTCGGAAGTTGGATACCTACGAAAAGTATCCCAGGCCTTTTTTCTCTTCTTGTGGGCAATCTTGCAGGCTTGATTCCACCACGGTTTCGGTAACTTTGGTAATTTTGATGAAACAGGAATAGATATGCGAGCAGCATCCATTATAACACGAGTGACAGATTCTACACATTGATCAATGTCATCTTGATTCACCATCTCGTCTGACAAAACAGCAATGGATGCAAACAAATCCCAATTCGCCACCTCAAATTTAAATCGAGGCAGGCGAGACGCATGGGTTGTAGCATTCCCTGGAAATGTAATAAACAAGGGGAAATGATCGCTGTGAAACGGATCATTTCCCACATGAAACGTCAGGGAAGAAAACAGAGAGGGTGAACACAAGACAAGATCAATGGAATGGAATGTCCTCGATGGGGCGTGGAAGTATGTAGGTTGCCTATCATTGAGTACACATAGATTTTGATCGTGTATTAATTTCTCAATTTGACTTCCACGACGATTTGTATCTGGGCTTCCCCAAAGAGGATTGTGCCCATTAAAATCGCCACATAGGATATAAGGTGCCGGAAGCTGATCGCATAACCTGTCTAAATCTGCTTGATGGATGATATCATTAGGCGGTAGATAAATAGAGCACACTGTAACGATAGATTTTACAGTGACTCTAACTGCGATAGCTTGCAGATTTGTTGTGAGACTCAGTGGGGTGAAGGGAGCGCTATTAGATATAAATATAGCAACTCCACCACTGGCTCTATCTCCGCTAATGTAATCCTTTCTAAGGGGACTGTAACCCTTAACAAGAGAGCTCTGGGTTGGTTTGAGCAGAGTCTCTTGTAAACAAAAGCAGATTGGATGGTGTTTATCGACAAGATGTTTTATGTCTACCGAGTTGTGGTGAAAACCGCGGCAATTCCACGAAGAGACACAGGCCATTATGGGAAAGTTATTGGTGTGGAGAGCTGTTTCGTAGGTTTTATTTTGGGTTTGAGGTTTCCTGGCGTCTCCATGCCAGGTTCAATATCCATGTCAGCATCGTCAGACGAGTTAGACGGGATATTGTGAGATATTGGAGTTCTGGGTTTTTTAAGTTTTTTATTATTGGCATTTTCAGATTGTTCTTTTTTTGATTTTAAAGATTTGTTTAGGGCAGTAAGAGGAGATATAACTTCATTTCCTTTTTTTAAATTTGCAGTTACTGTTCCTTTTGAAAACAGTGGAATGGATTTAATATTGGTATTGGTGGTATTGGTTTGGTTGCTATTGCTGGTTGAGGGAAGGTCTATTGAAATATCGCATTGAATAGCGATAGATGCGGTTGTTTTTTTTGCTGCCGATGCATATGACAGGTTGGGTGTTGGTTGTCTGTTCGAGACGAGTTTTCGAGCTTCCGCGTAGGATAGTTGTTGGGTGGCTCGGATAGTCTGAATCTCTTTTTCCTCTTTCCATTTGGGACAACCTCTAAAGTTGGCAGAGTGGTCGCCATTGCAATTGATGCATTTAAATGGAAGTTCGCAAGAGGAAAAAGAGTGGCCTATCGCGGAACATCTCGAACAGGCTTCAGATGAGCGGCAAGTTGTAGTAGAATGCCCGAACTTCTGGCAGTTGAAACACCGCAGAGGATTCGGGATATAAGGTCGGATGGGACAATTTAAGTAACCTGCAATAATATGAGTGGGTAATTTAGGGCTATTAAAGGTAAGGATTAGGTGTTTTGTATTCATGATATCTTCTCCTCTTTTTATTGTAATTCTTCGTACCTGGGTAACATTTTGAGATTTTAGTTCTTCGAGGATTTCCGTTTCTGAGATATTAACTAAATCAATTTCGGAAATGACTCCTCGGCAAGAGTTAAGGCTATTGTGAGGTGAGACATTGATTGGGATGTTGTTTATTGTTTTGCCAGCTAGAAATGATTTAGATTGCAGAGGGGTGTATGTTTCGATTAGCAGGTCACCTGAGCGAAGTTTTTTGACAGATTTTGGGTTACCGCCAATACCAAGAAGGCCTTTTTGTATTATAAAAGGAGATGTTTTTGATAACTGTCCAGAAGGTGAGGTAATGACAAGAAATTTTGGATACAATACATTGATTGATTGGTCTGTAGATTCTATGTTATTCGTTGCACTTGATGGGGTCGCCGGATACAAAGCCTCCGGCAGGGCATGGGGTTTGGGATCCATATGAGGTTTAGGTGTTCATCCCGGTTCAGCCCCGCCCACCACCGAGCCCTACAAGGGGAGGCAGTGCCACACTGCCACGGGGGTAAAACCGGGGTATAGTGCTACAGTTTCGAAGTGTGGACCCACAAGGGCACTCCTAGCTGCAGTACTAGCCCTTAAATGCCAAATAACAGTGGTGTCCAGCACGCCAGGGGAGAAATTCACCTGGCGTACCGAACCACAGTGATATTAGGCGAGCCGGTTGACCAAAAGCGGGCTCACTCCTGGCCTCTCGTTTACGTCGAAGCATGGACCAAAGGGAACGCAACGACGTCTCTAGGAAACTAAACCCCGTCCTAAAACGAGACGTCGCAGGATCCCCAGGACTCCACTTTCCTACGATACGAGTTACCGCACACGGCAAACGTGCAGGTCAGATATCTGACAAAATTATATGCAATTTCGGAACTAATACAATAAGTGAAACAACATAATTGAAACCACGAAACAATACTGAAATATAAATAAGGAAAACCCAACAATCATAAACAAAAGGAAAATTGAATGTAATAACAAAATACAACAACCAAAATCGTGCACATGGTAGGGCCTTAACTAAAAAGGAAAGAACGAAAAAAGCTAAGGCCCAGCTAGGGTACCTCGGGGTTGCCAAGCCCGTACTCGCAAAATGCGAGCCCCCTGAGGGGGCATCTCTATCAGAAGAAAAATTAACTGCATGGGACTCTGCGCGGTGTTTGATGCGCTGAAAATTGCCAGGATATGTGGTAGAACTGGACACGGCAGAAAATGCTCTCGCAATAGAATTTGCGATCTGTGCCGTGTCAGTAACCAACTGGCCATTTTCTTCCACGAACGAGATGGAATGTGTGGAATATAGTCCCATGGCTTTCCGAACTTTGATCCATAATTGTTTTGAGGAAATGGCAAATGTTATGCCAGAAACATACTTTTCCCATGATTCTCTTTGGCTTTGACGACGTATTCGTCGCGCATTGGCTTTTGCGAATTTGAACTTAGTCAAATTTTCGGAAGTGGGATACCTACGAAACGTATCCCAGGCCTTTTTTCTCTTTTTGTGGGCAATCTTGCACGCTTGATTCCACCAC
This sequence comes from Troglohyphantes excavatus, assembly GCA_963932185.1. Classification (NCBI taxonomy): domain Eukaryota; kingdom Metazoa; phylum Arthropoda; class Arachnida; order Araneae; family Linyphiidae; genus Troglohyphantes; species Troglohyphantes excavatus. The sequence goes on along the minus strand of OZ010678.1, from coordinate 697,382 downwards.
GGTTTCGGTTGTTTAGGTAGTTTTGACGAGACAGGAATAGATATGCGAGCAGCATCCATTATGGCTATAGTGACAGATTCTACACATTGATTAATGTCGTCCTGGTTCACCATGTCGTCTGACAAATATGCAGCAGAAGCAAACAAATCCCAATTCGCCGCCTCGAATTTAAATCGAGGATGGCGGGACACAGGGGTTGTAGCATTCCCTGGAAATGTAACAAACAAGGGGAAATGATCGCTATGATATGGATCATTTCCCACTTGAAACATCAGGGGAGAAAACAGAGATGGTGAACATAGGACAAGATCAATGGAATGGAAAGTCCTCGATGGGGCGTGGAAGTATGTTGGTTGCCCATTATTGAGTACACATAGATTTTGATCGTGTATCAATTTCTCAATCTGACTTCCACGACGATTTAAGTCTGGGCTTCCCCAAAGAGGATTGTGCCCATTAAAATCGCCACATAAAACATAGGGAGCTGGTAGCTGGTCGCATAACCTGTCTAGATCTGCTTGTCGAATTATAGTATTAGGCGGTAGATAAATAGAGCACACTGTAATGAGAGTCTTTACAGTGACTCTAACTGCGATAGCTTGCAGATTTGTGTTGAGATTCAGTGGGGTGAAGGGAGCGCTATTGGATATAAATATAGCAACTCCACCACTGGCTCTATCTCCGCTAATATAATCCTTTCTAAGAGGTTGGTTGGTTGGTTGGGTTTAATGGCGCAAAAGCATCTATGGCCATACTGCGCCAAACACTAGGTGAGCCAAACACTAGTTCTCATTTGTGTTATTTGGATATTTTAAAAAGTAAAAACGTTGTAAAGTATAAAAATATAAATTTAGTACAACTATGAAAGTTGACATTAATCTACTAAAATGATCAGGACAAACAGAAATATGGACGGAACAGGACGATAAAAAGTTAAATCATATTATATAAATCTGTGGTTGCTTGTTAAAATAACAAATTAAAATCACATGTAAAATAATTAAATCAATGAATAAAATCCAATGTGTTTAATGAATGAAAATAAGTTATGATGATATGCATTAGTTAAAATTTGTTGAATAGTTGGATGTAAAAATCCAAAATAGAAGAGCCTGCTCAATGTAAAACCTGGACATTCTTGTAAAATATGTTTCACGGTTAAAAATACATCGCACATATCACACATTGGTGCATCATCTGCCAGCAGAAGATGTACGTGTGTGAGTCTACTGTGGCCAATCAGGAGCCGTGCCAGCACTACTTCCTCTCTCCTGCTAAATTTTGGTTGTTCTATGCCTTTAACAGATGGACAAATTGCGTGCATTTTGTTCATAATCTCATTATCCCACTCCATCTGCCACACCTTTTCAATAGAATTTTTACAGACTAGTTTCGCATCAGGGTAACACAATGTAAAGTTTCCGCACTGAATAGTTGTTTTCGCGGCTAAATCAGCTTTTTCGTTTCCACTGATGCCAACATGTCCTGGAATCCAACATAACTTTAATCGGAATCCATTATGCTTCAAGTTAAAAATCAAATTCACTGCTTTTAATATCAAAGGGTGGGAATGAACAGAGACGTTTTTAAGGGCATCAAGCACGCTCTTGGAGTCTGAATAAATAATCCAAGATTTATTAATTTGTCTGGAAATGTGCTGCAAAGCTAAGTAAATGGCATGTATTTCCGAGGAAAAGACAGAACAGTGTGGATCCATTTTTACAGTCAGAGTGAGGTCAGGAAACACCGCTGCTGACCCTACATGATCTACCGATTTCGATCCATCTGTATAGATAGGTTGATAAGATGAATAGAAAAACCTATGTTCATTAAAATATTGAACAAAAACAGTGTCTGATGTTGATGATTTTTTACAATGAATGAATTCGACAAATGAAATTGGAGATTCCGTCCACGGAGGGTGAAGATCGGTAAAATGTACCATGTTAAAATCATTAATATTTAAGACAGTTAAAATATGCTTCATTCTTATTCCAAATGAAGGAATGAATGATATTTTAGCACTGAATAAAACTTGATATAAAGGGTTTAAAATTTCTGCATGCAGAGGGTGATAAGGATTACTTTTGATTTTAAAGTAATAAAAAAGTGCCAGCTTATTTCGACGGTGTTGTAAAGATGGCTCCTGGCACAGAACATAAAGGCTCTGGACTGGAGATGTCCTAAAAGCCCCAGAAGCCAATCTCAAACCTTGGTGATGTATAGTGTCAAGGTATTTTAAAGTGGACATTCTCGCTGATCCATATACAGCAACACCGTAGTCAAGTTTGGAGCGGATCAAAGAACGATATATTTTTAGCATTGATGCTCTATCTGCGCCCCAAGATGTGTTTGAAAGGACTTTCAAGATATTTAGAGCCTTATTGCACCTCTGTCTCAATTGTCGGATATGTGGTTGAAACGTAAGCTTAGAATCTAACATGATACCCAAGAATTTTGTTTCAGCCACGACTGGAATAAGCGTGTCGTTCAGATATATTTCCGGTTCTGGGTGGATACCTCGTATTTTACAGAAATGCATACAGACTGATTTTTGTGCAGATATAACGAAACCATTCTTCTTGTTCCAATCCGAGATTTTTCTTACAGCAAGCTGAAGTTGTCTTTCTATGGCATTCATGCTTGCCGATGCACAGAAAATTTGAAAGTCATCGACAAACAGAGTACCAGATACTGTTGGCGAGAGTTGTTTTATGATGTCGTTTATTTTCAAAATGAATAGCGCTACACTCAGCACACTTCCCTGGGGTACCCCTTCTTCTTGTACAAATTCCCGGGAAAGTGTGGAATTGATGCGAACCTGGAATCTACGAGTCTGCAGGAAGTTTTTTATAAAAACGGGCAAATGTCCTTTAAAGTTTAAATTATGTAAATCTTTAAGGATTCCAAATCTCCAGGTGCGGTCATATGCTTTTTCCATGTCGAAAAAAATTGACACAAGGTGTTGTTTTTTAAGAAAGGCTTGACGGATTGCAGTTTCTAGAATCAATAAATTGTCAATCGTGCTCCTTCTATTTCGAAATCCACTTTGAAACTGCGAAAAAATCTTCTTTGATTCCAGGCAGTAGAGAAAGCGAGCGTTCACAATCCTCTCCATCAGTTTACAAAGACAACTTGTTAAAGCTATGGGACGATAGTTATTTACGTCTTGGGGATTTTTGCCTGGTTTCGCAATAGGAATCACTATTGCCTTTTGCCACGAAGTCGGAAAACATTCTTCGTTCCAGATTCTGTTGAAAAGTTTTAAAATGCATAAAAGTGATGACGAATTTAAATTTCGTATCATGTCATTATGAATATGATCTGGACCAGGTGCTGTTTTGTGGCATTTTTTTAAGGTTGGTTGGTTGGTTATATAGGGTTTAATGGCGCAAGGGCCAAATATGGCCAAGCTGCGCCAAACACAAGGTAATTCAAACCAACATTAAAATTCTAAAAAACACATAAAAATAATTATATTTCAAAGAAGAGGTAAAAATCCTGTGTAATTTAAAAAGATAAACAGTGATGAATGAGGTGGATGATTTAATAAATAGGACAATGTGGGAGATGATGTATTAAAAAATCGATTATATACAAGACTAAGACGAGGACAAGAAGTTAAAATATGATGGATGGTAAGAGGTTGTTGGCAATGATGACAAGGCGGGGTGGTTTCATTTTGCAGCAAGTGCCTATGCGTCGCTCTTGAATGTCCTATGCGGAGACGAGTCAACAGTACATCAGGACGTCTAGATGGCAATGACGGTAGGGGCGAGATAGCTGGAAAAATTGAAGCAAGTTTATTACTTGTTTGCAGCCTCCAATGTTCACACCACTCGTTCCGCACAAGGTCTCGCAAGGCATTGCAAAGGTCGCCATAGGGGATTCTGATTTTTAACTGGGATGTGGCATTTTTGGCTGCTTGATCAGCCAGTTCATTTCCAATTATGCCGACATGCCCAGGAATCCAACACAATACGACACCATAACCCCTTTTGATAAGCTTTTCATAAACATATATAACATCATTTGCAAGTGGGTGTCTAAATGCATCTGATGATAAAGCTTCTAAAATACTTGTAGAATCAGTATAAATAATAAAATTGCCAACGGTTTGATGAGTGATGTATTTTAAAGCTTTATACAGGGCTAAAAATTCAGATGTAAAAACAGATATGAAATGTGGTAATGCGAAACTAAAAATTTCGGATCCGCATACAAATGCGCAACCAACGTGATTAGGTGATTTTGATCCGTCAGTAAATATTGCTGTATGAGTATTAAAATTATGGCGACGATGATTAAAAATGTGTTTATATACAAATGCACAAGTGCTAGATTTATCGTACCCAGAGAACAAATGCAAAAAGGTGAATATGGAAGAAATCCAAGGTATATTAGAAAATATAGGACGTTCTGCAACTTCCATTGAAAGAAGAGGCGAGCCACTCAGGGTATTTCGAATTCGCAGTCCAAAAGATGGTATGCAGGACGGGCGATTCCTGAAAAGGACATCCTTAGATCTGTCCAGGATTAAATTTTGTAACGGATGATCTGGATGTGACAAAATGCGATAGTAAAGTCGCAAAGACAAGAGACTACGAGTGGAGGCTAATGGCAATTCATTGCACACAACGTAAAGGCTTTCGACGGGTGAAGTACGAAAAGCTCCTGAGCAGATTCTTAGTGCTGAATGGTGAATCGTATCGAGCTTACGCAGAACAGATGGACGAGCTGAACCATACACAGCGCAGCCATAGTCCAATCTGGAGCGAATTACAGCTCGATAGATATTCAGCATAGTGAAACGCTCTGCTCCCCAAGATGTATTTGAAAGAACCTTTAGAAGATTTAGCTTTTTCATACATGACACCCGCAAGTCCTTAATGTGAGGCAAGAATGTCAACTTCTTGTCAAAAATAACTCCTAGAAACCTTGCTTCGTCTACTACTGCTATCCTATTACCACCCAGAAAAATATCTGGGTCAGGATGCAGATTTCGTAGACGGCAAAAGTGTACACAAGAGGTCTTTTGAACTGAGAAGCTAAAACCATTTTCCGCACTCCACTTCGTCAAACGTGAAACTGTCGTTTGCAGTTGTCGCTCGACAAATCGCATGTCTTTTCCCTGGCAAAAAATGCTCAGGTCATCCACATATAAATTTCCCTGGACAGAAGGAGGCAACTGATTCAGGATATCGTTGATCTTAATAGCGAATAGAGTAACACTGAGTACACTACCCTGAGGAACGCCCTCTTCTTGGATAAAAGTATCCGAAAATGCAGAGCCAATGCGAACGCTGAATTCTCGCAACGCCAAAAAGTTCTTAATAAACATCGGTAGATGTCCTCGAAATCCAAGAGAGTACAGATCTTTAAGAATACCATATCGCCATGTCCGATCGTACGCCTTCTCCATATCGAAGAAAATAGCGACGAGATGGTTTCGGCGCAGAAAGGCATGGCGTATTTGGGTTTCGAGGTACAGGATATTGTCTACCGTAGAGCGGCCGACCCTAAAACCGCTTTGAAATGGTGTTAGAGCATCGGTCGTCTCTAAGACGTGAACAAGGCGAGAATTGACCATCTTTTCTAAAAGTTTACAAAGACAGCTGGTCAGTGCAATAGGCCTATAGTTATTCGGATCTTTAGGATCTTTTCCAGGTTTGGGAAAAGGAATAACTATGGCACGTCGCCAAGCCAAAGGAAAAGCATGTTCTTCCCATATGCGATTATAAAGTCGCAATAAATTACTCAGAGAGTGACTAGATAGATGTTTTAGCAAAGTGTAAGTGATGCCATCAGGACCCGGTGCTGTCATCCTGGTCTTCTGAAGGCATCGCGTCAACTCTCTTTCCGTAAAACGGCAATTATAAGCAAGTTCGGTATCTCTATCGGGAGAAAAATTAATAGCATGGGATTCTGCGCGTTGTTTTATGCGCTGAAAATTGCCAGGATATGTGTTAGAACTTGACACGGCAGAAAATGATCTCGCAATAGAATTTGCGATCTCTACCGTGTCAGAAATCAACTGGCCATTTTCTTCCACGAGCGAGATGGAATGTGTGGAGTATAATCCCATGGCTTTCCGAACTTTGTTCCATAATTGTTTTGAGGAAATGGCAGATGTTATACCAGAAACATATTTTTGCCATGATTCTCTTTGGCTTTGACGACGTATACGGCGCGCATTGGCTTTAGCAAATTTGAACTTAATTAAGTTTTCGGATGTGGGATACCTCCGAAATGTATCCCAGGCCTTTTTTCGCTTTTTGTGGGCTATCTTGCAGGCTTGGTTCCACCACGGTTTCGGTAACTTTGGTAATTTTGAAGACACAGGAATAGAAATGCGAGCAGCATCCATTATAACATTAGTGACAGATTCTACACATTGATCAATGCCATCCCGATTCACCATCTCGTCCGACAAATCGGCAATTAATGCAAACAGATCCCAATTCGCCGCCTCAAATTTAAATCGAGGTGGGCGAGATACATGGGCTGCAGCACTCCTCGGAAATGTAACAAACAAGGGGAAATGATCGCTGTGAAATGGATCATTTCCCACATGAAATGTCAGAGGAGAAAACAGAGATGGTGAACACAGGACAAGATCAATGGAATGGAAAGTCCTCGATGGGGCGTGGAAGTAAGTTGATTGCCCATTATTAAGAATACAAAGATTGTAGTCATCAATCAACTTTTCAATTTGGCTTCCACGACGATTTGTGTCTGGGCTTCCCCAAAGAGGATTGTGCCCATTGAAATCGCCACATAAGATATAAGGTGCCGGAAGCTGATCGCATAACCTGTCTAGATCTGCTTGATGGATGACATTATTAGGCGGTAGATATATAGAGCACACTGTAATGAGAGTATTTACAGTGACTCTAACTGCGATAGCTTGCAGATTTGTGTTGATATAAATATAGCAACTCCACCACTGGCTCTATCACCGCTAATGTAGTCCTTTCTAATGGGATTATAACCCTTAACAAGAGAGCTCTGGGATGGTTTGAGCAGAGTCTCTTGTAAGCAAAAGCAGATTGGATGGTGTTCATCGACAAGATGTTTTATGTCTACCGAGTTGTGGTGAAAACCGCGGCAATTCCACGAAAAAACGCAGGCCATTATGGGAAAGTTATCGGATTTGAAGGCTGCTTCGGAGGTTTTGGTTTTGGAAGGAGATTATTGGGAGTCTCCATTCCAGGCTCGACTTCCATATCAGCAGCATCCGAAGAGTCGGATGGGATGTTATGAGATATGGATGTCCTTTGCTTCAATTTAGGTTTTTTGTTAGAGTTTTGGTCAGCTAGTTCTTTTTTAGTTTTTAAAGATTTACTAAGGACTGTGAGGGGGGAAATTACTTCAACTGCATTATTTTTTGTACTTTTGGTTATTGTTCCTTTTGAAAAAAGGGGAGCAGATGGAGGCTTAGTTTTGGTGTGTTGACTATTGCTCGTAGATGGCAGATCTATTGCTATATCGCATTGAATAGCGATAGAGGATGTAGTTTTTTTTGTTGCAGATGCGTACGAGAGGTTAGGAGTTGGTGTTCTGTTTGAAACAAGTTTTCGAGCCTCCGGGTACGAAAGTTGTTGAGTGGCTCGGATTGTTTGGATTTCCTTCTCCTCCTTCCATTTAGGGCAACCTCTAAAGTTGGCAGAGTGGTCGCCATTGCAATTTATGCACTTAAACGGAAGTTCACAAGTGGAGAAGGAGTGGCCAACAGCGGAACATCTCGAGCAAGTTTCAGATGAACGGCAAGTTGTGGTTGAGTGCCCAAACTTCTGACAGTTGAAGCACCGCAGAGGATTTGGGACATACGGTCTAATGGGGCAGTTGAGGTAACCTGCAGTAATATATTTAGGTAATGAGGGGCTGTTGAAAGTTAGGATAAGATGTCGGGTGTTGATGATTTCTTCCCCTCGCTTTAGAGTAATTCTCCGGACCTGGGTAACATTTTGGTCTTTTAGCTCTTCCAGGATTTCTGATTCAGGTAAGCTAATCAGATCGTTCTCAGAGATTACTCCTCGGCTTGAGTTCAGGCTATTGTGAGGTGTAACTGTAATTGGGATGTTATTGATAATTTTTCCGGCAAGGAACGATTTGGATTGTAATGGAGTACTTGTCTCTATCAAAAGATCACCAGAACGAAGTTTTTTAACGGATTTCGGATTGCCTCCAATACCAAGAAGGCCTTTTTGAATAATGAAAGGTGAGGTTTTAGCTAACTGTCCAGATATAGAACTAATTACTAGGAACTTAGGGTACAAGTTTAATGATTGATCAGGAGTTGAATTCGTTTCACTGCTTGGGGTCGCCGGATACAAAGCCTCCGGCAGGGCATGGTTTTTAGGATCCATATGGGTTCAGGTGTTCATCCCGGTTCAGCCCCGCCCACCACCGAGCCCTACAAGGGGAGGCAGTGCCACACTGCCACGGGGGTAAAACCGGGGTATAGTGCTACAGTTTCGAAGTGTGGATCCACGAGGGCACTCCTAGCTGCAGTACTAGCCCTTAAATGCCAAATAACAGTGGTGTCCAGCACGCCAGGGGAGAAATTCACCTGGCGTACTGAACCACAGTGATATTAGGCGAGCCGGTTGACCAAAAGCGGGCTCACTCCTGGCCTCTCGTTTACGTCGAAGCATGGACCAAAGGGAACGCAACGACGTCTCTAGGAAACTAAACCCCGTCCTAAAACGAGACGTCGCAGGATCCCCAGGACTCCACTTTCCTACGATACGAGTTACCGCACACGGCAAACGTGCAGGTCAGATAATCTGACAGAAAACCAATAAAAACTGTCGGAATTAATACGATAAGCGAAACAACATAATTGAAGCTATGAAACAATACTTGAATATAAATAAGGAAAACCCAACAATCATAAACAAAGGAAAAACTCAACGATAGAACAAAATATAAAAACTAAAAATCGTGCACTTGGTAGGGCCTTCGCTAAAAAGGAAAGAACGAAAAAAAGCTAAGGCCCAGCTAGGGTACCTCGGGGTTGCCAAGCCCGTACTCACAAGATGTGAGCCCCCTGAGGGGGCATTTTTTTAAGGCAAATAAAAGTTCATGAGATGTAAAATCGCAATTGTAGACTTCCGGTGTAAAAGTTCGAAAGTCTAAATGTCTTTGTTCTTCACGTTGTTTAAAAACGATAAAATCACGATGATAATTGCTGGAGCTAGACACCTCAGAAAAAGTTGTTCCCAGCTTGTTAGCAATATCTTGTAGGTCTGACAAAATTTGACCATTACAATTTAAAATAGATGTGGGAGTACAGTTCACATAATGACCAGATATTTTTTTAACTTTCCTCCAAAGTGTTTTGGAGGTCACGTGGCTATTGATGTCATCAAGGTACTTCTGCCAAGATGTTTTTTGGCTATCGCGCCGAATCCTACGGGCTTCTGCCCTTGCTTTTTTAAATGCTATTAAATTAGCATGTGTTGGTTGGTTGGTTGGTTGGTTTGTTAGGTTTTAGTGGCGCAAGGGCCAGTTTTGGCCATGCTGCGCCAAACACACGACAATATAGTTATTTATTGTGAGGCCTCTAAAGGATCAGTTTTAAAAAGTAAAAACGTTGTAAAAGATAAAAATATATTTAGATCAATTGTAAAAATTGACAATTTTGGTAAAAGGTTAAAAAATAATTGGATATATACAAATAAATTGTTATGTCGAACACTATATACAATATTTACATTTTTACAATTGTTGACCTGCAACATTGTATAAACACTTAAAAAACAGACAAAGTTTAAAAGAAAAAATTTAAATGTGATTGATAAAGCCAATCTCATTTAGAAAGGAGAACAGATTCAAGTGGGGAACTTCCCCAATTAAATCATTCAAGTTTAAAATGGTACTATTAAAATATTTCATGCGTTGTTGGTTAAAAACAGGACAGACAATTAAGATATGATGAACAGTAAAAACAGATGAGCATGATTGACATGAAGGAGGGATTTCGTTAAGGAATAAATGGCGATGAGTAAAGCGAGTGTGCCCAATACGAAGGCGAGTCAACTTGACATCGGTCTTGCGTAGTGGAGCAATAGGCCATTCACGGATTATGGGCTTAACGGAATGCAACTTATTGGAAGTTTGTAAATCCCAAAACTCTTGAAACAGACAATTAACAATATTTTTAACGAATTTTTTTATGTCTGTGAAAGGAACTGCTTGCTGCAAGGGAACGGATGCAGTTTTCGCAGCAATATCGGCAAGTTCATTTCCTTGAATGCCCACATGACTCGGGATCCAGCAGAACAAGATCTCAAATCCTGTATTTGTTAAAATTTTTAGAGTATTACAAATATCCGACACAGTTGGATGGCAGTTAGGATCAAAATGCTCTAGCTGTTTTAAAACACTCATGCTATCAGTATAAATACAAAATTTACGTCGAGAACTACACGCTATCGTTTGAAGAGCAGAATAAATTGCCATCGCTTCAGCAGTGTATACAGAACAAGAGGAGTGAAGGCTGTAACTATATGTTGCGTTTTGTATAATCACTCCAGAACCAACATAACCTGCACCTTTAGATCCGTCCGTAAAAATTGGCAGGAATGTTTCGAACTGAGAACGGTGGAGCTCAAATAATTGTTGGTAAACAACTGCTGGAGTGTCTGGTTTAGCGTAACCATCGAAGGGATTCATATGCGTGTAAGATGGTATATCCCATGGTGGAAAGCGCAATATTTCCTTCTGCTGGATCTCGGTATCACCAAGGTTTAAATCATTTAGTAGAACTTTCGTCCGTTCACAGAAGGGACGAACGTGAGATAGACGTGCGTTGTAAAGCCGATTTAGACAGGGTGAAATAATCACGTTTTTCAAAGGATGGGATGAAATTGATAAAATTTTAAGATAAAAATAGACGGACAACATTTTTCTTCTAAAATCAAGCGGAAGTTGGTTACTAACTACATACAGACTGTTAACAGGCGATGTCCTAAATGCACCTGTGCAAATTCTTAAGGCAGAGTGATGGACTGTGTCTAATCTGCGTAAGACCGAGTCAATAGCTGATCCATAAGCGACACATCCGTAATCAATTCGTGATAAAATAATAGAATGATAAACCCGAAGTAAAGAGGTTCGATCCGATCCCCACGCAGTATTGGATAGCACTTTCAGGATGTTCAAAGATTTTTCGCATTTTTTTCTCAGGTGCAGTACATGGGAGCGGAAGGAGAGCTTGTTGTCAAAGATGACTCCTAGGAATTTCATCTCGTTTACAACGGGAATTTGCGAACCACGGATGGAAATTGCGGGATCTGGATGTAGGTTTCGCTTCTTACAAAAATGCATGCAACAAGTTTTGGTCTGTGATAATGTGTGACCGTTCTCGTCACACCATTTGATCAAGTTATTGACTGCAGATTGAAGCTGCCTTTCAATGAATCGCATATCGGATCCCTGGAATGAGATCTGCAAGTCGTCAACGTATAATGAAGAATGAATGTATGGTTGTAACGAGTGAATGATATTACTAAAATGAAGGGTAAAAAGAACGACACTTAAAACACTACCCTGAGGAACTCCCTCAGCTTGAATAAAAGAATGTGACAAAATGTCACCTACACGAACTTGAAACGAACGAAAAGATAAAAAGTTTTGTATAAAAAGAGGTAAATTTCCTTTAAAACCAAAATCGAACAAAGTTCGGAGAATACCATAGCGCCACGTGCGATCGTACGCTTTTTCAACGTCAAAAAATATTGATACCAGATGATTCTGCCTTACAAATGCGTTACGAATTTGCGTTTCCAACTGCACGATGTTATCAAATGTGGATCTTCCTTTACGGAAGCCACTTTGGCATGAAGGAATGCATTTGTTCTTTTCAAGCAGATAAATAAGGCGTCCATTGATCATTCGCTCTAGGGTTTTACATAGGCAGCTGGTTAAGGCGATTGGTCGATAGCTCAAAGGATCTTTGGAATCTTTTCCTGGCTTTAGAATTGGAATCACGATGCTTGTTTGCCAAAGAGACGGAAACTTTTGTTCCTCCCAGATTCTATTAAACAAAAGAAGAATATTCGTAAGTGAATCTGTAGTAAGATGGCGTAGCATGTGATAAGTTATTCCATCAGGTCCAGGACTAGTGTTATTGGAGTTAGATAGCGCCTTTTTCAGCTCCATCATCGTGAGATTGCAATTATAATCGAGATTGGTTTTAGTTTTAAAATTAAGATATGTTTTTTCGGCATGTCTCTTGGTTGTCAAGAAAGCAGGGCTATACGAATTTGAGCTGGACACATTCGAAAAAGCTTCACCTATTGCATTGGCAATATCGTCTGGCGAAGAGTGTACAGCAGTTGTTGTTTCTAAAATCGAAATCGAGTAGTCCTGGTAGAGACCATTAGCTGCCTTAACCTTTCTCCATAATTGCTTGCTCGTTGTTGATGAAGTGATTGAAGAGACGTAATTGATCCAAGATTCTCTTTGGCTCTGGCGTCTAACCCTTCGAGCGAACGCTTTGGCCTGTTTAAAAGCGACGAGGTTTGCTGTAGTTGGGTATCTCCGAAAAATGTTCCACAATTTCTTTTGTCTCTTGTATGCCGACTGACATTCAGTGTTCCACCACGGCTTGCAGATTTTGCGCAGCCGCATCGAACTTTTTGGAATTGTTGCATCAGCAGCCTTAATAATTGCTCCGGTGACGTTTTCCACCGCTATATTAATATCATCGTTGTTAACCATTGTCTCAGAAATTAATGCCAATTGAGAAAAAGCAGCCCAATCAGCTCGGTGATACACGTAAGCAGGTGGTCGAATAACCCCTATGCTACGACTATTTTGCGAGACCAAGATGGGGAAATGATCGCTGTTATAAAGATCACTGGCAACTGCAAAATTCAAAAAAGGCAAAAGTGTTGGAGAACAAATGGCTAAATCGAGAGAGTGGAACGTTCTTGTGGGTTCGTGAAAGTAAGTTTTCTCGTTGTTGTTGAGTAAACAAAGAGAGTAATCGGCAATCAGCTGTTCGACCTGTTGCCCTCTTCGATTAGTACTATCACTTCCCCACAGAGTGCTGTGGCCATTAAAGTCACCCAGTATTAAAAAGGGGGCTGGTAACTGATCTACAAGGTCGTTCAATTGCTGCTGAGAGATGTTAGAATTGGGTGGTAGGTAAAGACAGCAGACTGTAAGAAGAGATTGAAAATGCAGTTTAACTGCAACAGCCTGTAAAGTTGTATTTAGTGGGATTGCAGTGCTGGGATAATTATTAGAAGTAAAAATGCAAACTCCTCCAGACACTGTAGTACCAGAATCAAAGTCTTTACGAGTACAATTAAACCCACGAATCTTAGCAGATTGAGTAGATCGCAAGAAAGTTTCTTGAAGTGCAACACATGCTGGACTGTAGGTGGAAATGAGAGTTTTTAAATCGTCAGTTTTGGGTCGAAGACCACGGCAATTCCAAGAGATAAAGAATGTTACGTAATAGAGGATGCGTTCAAATTACCATCTGACTCACCCTCGTTCATTAACGTTTCCTCATCGTCAGATGGGTGCAGGAGCACCACATCTGCTTCTTTTTCCAAATGAGGAAACCTAAAAGAAGTAACTGATTTATTGCGAGAGATACTTTCTCTCGCAGTTTTTAGTTTTAAAGCTTGAAGAGCTTTAGATTTTGCTGTTTTTGTTTTGGAAAAGGAAGGTTTAGGATCTATATGCTTGGGGGTACTTGTTGAAGAAGATCTGGATAAAGGTGTTGGGGATGATCTAGCTACAGGTGTTGAAGGTGATCTGGTTAAAGGTATGCTAGTTGTGTCTGTTTGTGTGCTGCTGCTTTTCATAACCTTTTGAGTAGCAGAAGCGTAACTCATCCCTGCTACAGGTGTGCGTGCTATAACTTTGCGTCTGGCCTCTGGGTACGAAATATTCTCTTTAAATTTTACGGTTGTTATCTCTTTCTCTTGGGTCCAAATTGGACAAGTCCGGAAGTAAGAAGGGTGGTCACCCTGGCAGTTCACACACTTTTCCTTTTCCCTACAGTTTTCGCTTTCATGCCCTGGCTGTGCACAGCGAGCACAAGTCTGTGTTCCTCGGCATGTAGCCTTAGAATGCCCATATTGTTGGCAAGAGAAACATCGTAAGGGATTAGGGATATATGGTCGGACCGAACAGCGCAGATAGGCAGCTTTCACGTATTGAGGGAGTGATGGTAACTGAAAGGTCAAGATGATGTGTTTGGTTTCTAAAATTTCACCGTTACGCTTGATGGATATTCTCTTAACGGCGCAGACATTTTGATCTTTCAGGTTTTCCAGGATTTCATCTTCCGGAACATGCAACAAATCAGGTGCAGAGATAACACCTCGGGAAGTATTTAAAGTATGATGCGGAGACACAGACACATTAAGATGGGCAAGGGTAGTTAATTTTGAAAGTAAAGCAGCTTGTTTATCATTGGCTACTTCTATTAAAAGATCGCCAGAACGCATTTTACTGATAGATTTCGCTTCTCCAACCAAACCGGAGATTCCTTTCTCGATGAGAAAAGGAGAGACGGTTTGGAAAGATCCTTCGCATCGTTTCATCACAAAATATCGAGCAGTACTAGAACAAATGTTTAACTTTGGTTGCTCCACTGAAGGAGATGGGTTTTGATTTTCCATAAAAAGGAAAGGGAGATTCAGACCCTAGATTCCCACCCACCATGGAGTCCTTATTAATGAAGGGATAGTACACGCCGGCATGCAACCAAAACAAAATTAATGAAAAAAGAAAGAAAAACAAAGGTGCGCTCGGCAATGCACTACCAGGTTTACTAGGATCTATACGCGCGCACTATGTGCCTGAAGACGCCTCCGATCCTGAATGTTCAGCCATCCAGGGGGAGGATCCCAGAAGACATAACGTTTGCTTGATTCCACCCAGCCAGGTCTACTGACCCTAACCAGGAGCCGATTGATACACTGGGAACCACAATGTACCTCCCGTTTGCCTGAAGCAAAGGCCGAAGTAATGTGTTGGGGTAAAACGTACTAAAATTCACCCAAGACGTTTTCCTCTCAATTACCAGGCTCCTCATTTCCAAGATTACGGGTGTCCACGTACGGCAAACACGTGGGCGACTAAATCGCCAAGAGAAGCTATATGCAACAGAGCGGCAACAGCTTCTGATGGGGAGCCCTCACCTACGAGAGGTAGTCACAATGAGGGAGGAAGAAAAAAGGGGAAAGCACGAGAAAGAGGAGAAGAAACAGAAAGTAGGAAGCATGTGTTGGATAGCGGCGGAAAATACCCCATGCGCGCTTACGATTTTTTAGAGATCTGGAGCATTCCTCGTTCCACCAAGGTTTTGGAATCTTAGGGAATCTGTATGTACTTTTAGGAATGGCTACATTAGCAGCTTCTAACATAGTTGAGGTAACATTTCGAACAGCTGTATCAATATCAACACCATAAATAAGTTCGTCTGTCAAATTAGCATGAGCGCTGAAAACATTCCAGTCAGCTAGATGCATTTTAAAATTTGCAGGACGATTTATATTGTTGAAATTGTTCCTTGTATTAGTTAATAACAAGGGATAATGGTCACTATCATATAGATCCCTCCCTACGCTAAAAACCAATCCAAGGACAGAGAGGGTGTGCAGATAGCAAGGTCGACGGTGTGAAATGACCTGCTAGGAAAGTGGAATAGCGTGGGAGTTCCATCATTCATAATATTAAGATTACAGCTGTTCAAAAGCTGCTCCACTGTAGAGCCTCTATAATTAGTATCAGGGCTTCCCCAAAGGATATTGTGCCCATTGAAGTCTCCAAGAAGGTTGGTTGGTTGTTTGGGGTTTATTGGCACAAGGGCCAAATATGGCCAAGCTGCGCCAAACACTAGACTTTTTTAAACCAACATTAAAATTCTAAAATATACACATAAACTAAATAAAATTTAAATTAAAGGCAAAAATCCCGTGTAGTTTAAAAAGATAAATAGTGATGGATGATGTGGATGATTCAATAAATAGGACAATGTGGGAGATGAAGTGTTAAAAAAGCGATTATATACAAGTCTAAGACGAGGACAAGAAGTTAAAATATGAATTATGGAGAGAGGTTGTTGGCAATGATGACATGGCGGGGCAGTTTCACCGAGCAATAAATATCTATGAGTTGCTCGCGAATGACCTATACGGAGACGGGTCAATAAAACATCACACCGTCGAGATGACAAGGACGGTAGGAGCGGGATGCTGGGAAATACAGAGGCTAATTTATTAGCCGTCTGTAACTTCCAGCCATCGCTCCAGTCCTTCCGTACAAGGTCCCGCAAAACATTACGCAGGTCGTCATATGGGATTCTGATATTGAGGTGGGATGTGGCATTTTTGGCAGCATGATCTGCCAACTCATTGCCAGTTATGCCAACATGCCCAGGAATCCAGCACAATATGACGCCGTAACCCCGTCGTAGAAGTTTGTCATATATAGTTTGCACCTCAAAAGCTAACGGATGTTTATAAGAATCCGATGACAGTGATTCCAATATGCTTTTGGAATCGGTGTAAACTATGAAATTGCCAACAGTCTGGTGAGAAATGTGTTTTAATGCTTTATACAAGGCTAAAAATTCAGATGTAAAAACAGATATTAAAAGTGGTAATGAGAAACTAAAATTTTCGGAGCCACATACAAATGCGCAGCCAACATGATCAATGGACTTTGATCCATCTGTATATATGGCTGTATTAGAATTAAAATTATTACGATGATCATTAAAAAGTTGATTAAAAATAACTGGATCAGTGCTACATTTCTCATATCCAGGGAACAAGTTTAAAATTGAAATAGTCGAAGTCCTCCAAGGTACATTATAAAACAGAGGACGTTCCGCCACTTCTATAGAATGGAGAGGAGTGCCACTCAAGGTATCTCTTATTCGCAGTCCAAAGGATGGTATGCAGGACGGGCGATTCCTGAAAAGTACATCCTTAGATCTGTCCAAGGGTAAA
The DNA here is from genome assembly GCA_963932185.1 of Troglohyphantes excavatus. Lineage (NCBI taxonomy): Eukaryota > Metazoa > Arthropoda > Arachnida > Araneae > Linyphiidae > Troglohyphantes > Troglohyphantes excavatus. The sequence goes on along the minus strand of OZ010678.1, from coordinate 680,394 downwards.
TTTTGTAAAGGATGATCTGGATGCGACAAAATGCGATAATAAAGTCGCAGAGATAACAAACTGCGTGTGGAGGCCAATGGTAATTCATTGCATATAACATAAAGGCTTTCGACGGGTGATGTGCGAAAAGCTCCAGAGCAGATTCTTAGTGCCGAATGATGAATCGTATCGAGCTTACGCAGAACAGATGGACGGGCTGAACCATAAACAGCACAGCCATAGTCCAATCTGGAGCGAATTACAGCTCGATAGACATTCAGCATAGTGAATCGCTCTGCTCCCCAAAATGTATTAGAAAGAACTTTCAACAAATTGAGCTTTTTCATGCATGACACCCGCAAGTCCTTAATGTGCGGCAGAAATGTAAGCTTCTTATCAAAAATAACACCTAGAAATCTCACTTCGTCTACTACTGCAATCCTATTCCCACCCAGAAAAATGTCTGGGTCAGGATGCAGGTTTCGTAGACGGCAGAAATGTACACAGGATGTTTTTTGAATAGAGAAGTTGAAACCATTTTCTGCGCTCCACTTTGTCAACCGTGTAACAGTTGTTTGCAGTTGTCTCTCTACGAATCGCATGTCCTTTCCTTGGCAAAAAATGCTCAAGTCATCCACATATAAATTGCCTTGGACAGAAGGAGGTAGCTGTTTCAGGATATCGTTTATTTTTAAGGCGAAAAGAGTCACGCTGAGGACGCTACCCTGAGGAACGCCCTCTTCCTGGATAAAAGTATCCGAAAATGCAGAGCCAATGCGAACGCTGAATTCTCGCAATGCCAAAAAGTTCTTAATAAATATCGGTAGATGTCCTCGAAACCCAAGGGAATACAGATCTTTAAGAATACCATATCGCCATGTCCGATCGTACGCCTTCTCCATATCGAAGAATATAGCAACGAGATGGTTTCGGCGCAGAAAGGCATGGCGTATTTGAGTTTCGAGGTACAAGATATTATCTACCGTAGAGCGGCCGACCCTAAAACCACTTTGAAAGGGCGTTAGAGCTTTGGTCGTCTCTAACATATGTACAAGGCGAGAATTAACCATTTTTTCCAAAAGCTTGCACAGGCAGCTGGTCAGTGCAATTGGCCGATAGTTATTTGGATCTTTGGGATCTTTTCCGGGTTTCGGAAAAGGAATAACTATGGCACGTCGCCAAGACAAAGGAAAAGCATGTTCTTGCCATATGCGATTATAAAGGCGCAATAAATTCCTCAGAGAGTGACTAGACAGATGTTTTAGCATACTGTAAGTGATGCCATCAGGACCCGGTGCTGTCATCCTGGTCTTCTGAAGGCATCGCGTCAACTCTCTTTCCGTAAAAAGGCAATTATATGCAAGTTCGGTATCTCTATCAGGAGAAAAATTAATAGCATGGGATTCTGCGCGTTGTTTTATGCGCTGAAAATTGCCAGGATATGTGTTAGAACTTGACACGGCAGAAAAAGATCTCGCAATAGAATTTGCGATCTCTACCGTGTCAGTAACCAACTGGCCATTTTCTTCCACCAACGAGATAGAATGAGTGGAATATAATCCCATGGCTTTCCGAACTTTGTTCCATAATTCCTTTGAGGAAATGGCAGATGTTATACTAGACACATACTTTTGCCATGATTCTCTTTGGCTCTGACGACGTATTCGTCGCGCATTGGCTTTTGCAAATTTAAACCGAGTCAAATTTTCGGTTGTGGGATACCTTCGAAATTTATCCCAGGCCTTTTTTCTCTTTTTGTGGGCTATCTTACAGGCTTGATTCCACCACGGTTTCGGTAGTTTCGGTAACTTTGATGAGACAGGTATAGATATACGAGCAGCTGGTTGGTTGGTTGGTTTGTTAGCTTTTAGTGGCGCAAGGGCCAGTTTTGGCCATGCTGCGCCAAACACACGACAATATATTTCTTTATTGTGAGGCCTCAGTTTTAAAAAGTAAAAACGTTGTAAAAGATAAAAATATATTTAGATCAACTGTAAAAATTGACAATTTTGGTAAAAGGTTAAAAAATATTTGGATAAATACAAAAAATTGTTTTTCCAAACACTATATACAATATTTACAATTGTTGACCTGCAACATTGTATAAACACTTAAAAACAAGCAAAGTTTAAAAGAAAAAATTTAAATGTGATTGATAAAGCCAATCTCATTTAGAAAGGAAAACAGATTTAAATGGGGAACTTCTCCAATCAAATCATTCAAGTTTAAAATGGTACTTTTAAAATATTTCATGCGCTGTTGGTTAAAAACAGGACAGACAATTAAAATATGATAAATAGTAAAAACAGATGAGCATGATTGACATGACGGGGGAATTTCATTTAGGAACAAATGACGATGAGTAAAACGTGTGTGCCCAATACGAAGGCGAGTCAACTTGACATCGGTCTTGCGTACTGGGGCAATGGGCCATTCTCGAATTAAGGGCTTTACCGAATGCAACTTATTGGAAGTTTGCAAATCCCAAAAATCTTGAAACAAGGAATTAAAATAATTTTTTGCGAATTTTTTAATGTCTGTGAAAGGGATTGCTTGCTGCAAGGGAACGGTTGCATTTTTTGCAGCAATATCGGCAAGTTCGTTTCCTTGAATGCCCACGTGACTCGGGATCCAGCACAGCAAAATATCATAACCAGTGTCTTTCAAAATATTCAAAGTATTGCAGATATTCGACACAATGGGATGGCAATAAGGGTCAAAGTTATCCAGCTGTTTTAGGACACTCATGCTGTCGGTGTAAATACAGAATTTACGTTGAGTACTGCAAGATATTGTTTGAAGGGCAGAATAGATTGCCACCGCTTCAGCAGTGTAAACAGAACAGGAAGAGTGAAGATTGTAACTATATGTTGCGTTCTGAATAACTACTCCACAGCCAACGTATCCAACTCCTTTAGAACCGTCCGTAAAAATTGGTAAATACGGTTCATACCGAGTACGATGAAGCTCGAATAACTGTTGGTAAACAACTTCAGCAGTATCAGTTTTAGGGTAGTCTGCGAAGGGATTAATAAAAGTGCAAATTGGAATATCCCACGGTGGGAAACGCAACATTTCGCTCTGCTGGATCTCGATGTCACCAAGGTTCAAATCATTAAGTAGACCTTTTGTCCGTTCAAAGAAGGGACGAGTGTGAAAAGGACGAGCGTTATAAAGTCGATTTAAACCTGGGGAATTAGTCATGCTTTTCAAAGGATGTAATGGTAATGATAAAATTTTTATATAAAAATATACGGACAACATTCTTCTTCTAAAATCAAGTGGAAGATGGTTACTCACTACGTAGAGACTGTTAACAGGCGATGTTCTGAATGCGCCTGTACAAATTCTTAAGGCAGAGTGATGGACAGTGTCTAATCTGCGTAAGACTGAATCAATAGCTGATGCATAAGCCACACATCCGTAATCAATTCGCGACAGAATAATGGATTGATAAACCCGAAGTAACGAGGTCCGGTCAGATCCCCATGCTGTATTAGAAAGCACTTTCAGTATGTTTAACGATTTTTCGCATTTTTTTCTTATGTGCTGTACATGAGGACGAAAGGAGAGCTTGTTATCGAAAATGACACCAAGGAATTTCATCTCGCTTACAACAGGAATTTGTGAACCACGGATGGAAATTTCGGGTTCTGGATGTAGGTTTCGCTTCTTACAAAAATGAATGCAACAAGTTTTGGTCTGAGATAATGTGTGACCGTTCTCGTCACACCATTTGATCAAGTTATTGACTGCAGATTGAAGTTGCCTTTCAATAAAGCGCATATCGGATCCCTGGAATGAGATCTGCAAGTCATCAACATATAATGAAGATTGAATGTATGGCTGTAGTGAGTGAATGATATTACTAAAATGAAGGGTAAAAAGAACGACACTTAAAACGCTACCCTGAGGAACTCCCTCAGCTTGAATAAAAGAATGTGACAGAATGTCACCTACACGAACTTGAAAGGAACGAAAAGATAAGAAGTTTTGTATAAAAAGAGGTAAATTTCCTTTAAAACCAAAATTGAACAAAGTTCGGAGAATACCATAGCGCCACGTGCGATCGTACGCTTTTTCAACGTCAAAAAATATTGATACCAGATGATTCCGCCTTACAAATGCGTTACGAATTTGCGTTTCCAACTGCACGATGTTATCAAGTGTGGATCTTCCTTTACGGAATCCACTTTGGCATGAAGGAATGCATTTGTGCTTTTCAAGCAGATAGATAAGGCGTCCATTGATCATTCGCTCTAGGGTTTTACACAGGCAGCTGGTTAAGGCTATTGGTCGATAGCTTAAAGGATCTTTGGAATCTTTCCCGGGCTTTAGAATTGGAATCACGATGCTTGTTTGCCAAAGAGACGGAAACTTTTGTTCCTCCCAGATTCTATTAAACAAAATAAGAATATTTGAAAGGGAATCTGTAGTAAGATGGCGTAGCATGTGATAAGTAATTCCATCAGGTCCAGGACTAGTGTTATTGGAGTTAGAGAGCGCCTTTTTCAGCTCCATCATTGTGAGACTGCAATTATAATCGAGATTGGATTTAGTTTGAAAATTAAGATACACTTTTTCAGCTTGTCTCTTGGTTGTTAAGAAAGCAGGGCTATAAGAATTCGAGCTGGACACATTAGAAAAAGCTTCTCCTATTGCATTGGCAATATCTTCCGGAGAAGAGTGTACAGCAGTTGTTGTTTCTAAAATCGAAATCGAGTAGTCCTGGTAGAGACCATTAGCTGCCTTAACCTTTCTCCATAATTGCTTGCTCGTTGTTGATGAAGTGATTGAAGAGACGTAATTGATCCAAGATTCTCTTTGGCTCTGGCGTCTAACCCTTCGAGCGAACGCCTTGGCCTGTTTAAAAGCGACGAGGTTTGCTGTAGTTGGGTATCTCCGAAAAATGTTCCACAATTTCTTTTGTCTCTTGTATGCCGACTGACATTCAGTGTTCCACCACGGCTTGCAGATTTTGCGCAGCCGCATCGAACTTTTTGGAATTGTTGCATCAGCAGCCTTAATAATTGCTCCGGTGACGTTTTCCACCGCTATATTAATATCATCGTTGTTAACCATTGTCTCAGAAATTAATGCCAATTGAGAAAAAGCAGCCCAATCAGCTCGGTGATACACGTAAGCAGGTGGTCGAATAACCCCTATGCTACGACTATTTTGCGAGACCAAGATGGGGAAATGATCGCTGTTATAAAGATCACTGGCAACTGCAAAATTCAAAAAAGGCAAAAGTTTTGGAGAACAAATGGCTAAATCGAGAGAGTGGAACGTTCTTGTGGGTTCGTGAAAGTAAGTTTTCTCGTTGTTGTTGAGTAAACAAAGAGAGTAATCGGCAATCAGCTGTTCGACCTGTTGCCCTCTTCGATTAGTACTATCACTTCCCCACAGAGTGCTGTGGCCATTAAAGTCACCCAGTATTAAAAAGGGGGCTGGGAGCTGATCTACAAGGTCGTTCAATTGTTGCTGAGAGATGTTAGAATTGGGTGGTAGGTAAAGACAGCAGACTGTTAGAAGAGAGTGAAAATGCAGTTTTACTGCAACGGCCTGTAAAGTGGTATTTAGTGGAATTACAGTGCTGGGATAATTATGAGAAGTAAAAATGCAAACTCCTCCAGACACTGTAGTACCAGAATCAAAGTCTTTACGAGTACAACTAAACCCACGAATCTTAGCAGATTGAGTAGATCGCAGAAAGGTTTCTTGAAGTGCAACACATACTGGACTGTAGGTGGAAATAAGAGATTTTAAATCGTCAGTTTTGGGTCGAAGACCACGGCAATTCCAAGAGATAAAAAATTTTAAATTATGGAGGGTGCGTTCAAATGACCATCTGAATCACCCTCGTTCATTAACGTTTCCTCATCGTCAGATGGGTGCAGAAGCACCACATCTGCTTCTTTTTCCAAATGAGGAAATCTGAAAGATGTTACTGATTTTTGGCGAGAAAAACTTTCTCTCGCACTTTTTAATTTTAAAGCTTGAAAAGCTTTAGATTTCGCAGTTGTTTTTGTTCTAGAAGTAGAAGGTTTAGGATCTGTTTGCTTGAATATACTAGTTGAAGATGATTTGACTAATGGTGTTGATGATCTTGCTACAGAAGTTGAAGGTGATCTAGTTAAAGGTATGCTGGTTGTGTCTGTTTGGGTGCTGCTGCTTTTCATAACCTTTTGAGTAGCTGCAGCGTAACTCCTCCCTGCTACAGGTGTACGAGATGTAACTTTGCGTCTAGCCTCTGGATACGATATGTTTTCTTTAAATTTAACAGTTGTTATCTCTTTTTCAACAGCCCATTGCGGGCAGGTTCGGAAGTAAGAAGGGTGGTCACCCTGGCAGTTGACGCATTTTTCTTTTTCCCTGCAGTTTTCGCTTTCGTGCCCCGGCTGTGCACAGCGAGCACAAGTTGGTGTTCCTCGGCATGTTGCCTTAGAATGGCCATATTGTTGGCAAGAGAAACATCGCAAGGGATTGGGTATATATGGACGAACTGGACATCGCAAATAAGCAGCTTTGACATATTGCGGAAGTGATGGTAACTGAAACGTCAAGATTATGTGTTTGGTTTCCAAAATTTCACCGTTTCGCTTGATAGATATTCTCTTAACGGCGCAGACGTTTTGATCCTTCAGATTTTCTAGGATTTCCTCTTCGGGAACATGCAATAAGTCAGGGGCAGAGATAACACCTCGGGAAGTATTTAAAGAAATATGAGGCGACACGGATACCTTAAGATGTGCAAGGGTTGTTAACTTGGATAGTAAAGCAGCTTGTTTATCATTGGATACTTCAATTAGGAGATCACCAGAACGCATTTTGCTAATAGATTTAGCTTCTCCAACATAACCGGAAATGCCTTTCTCAATGAGAAAAGGAGAGACAGTCTGAAAAGATCCTTCGTTTCGTTTCATAACAAAAAATCGTGCAGTAGTTGAACAAATAATTAACTGTGTTTGCTCCACTGAAGGAGAGGGGTTTTTGTTTTCCATATGAAAGGAAAGGGAGATTCAGACCCTAGAGTCCCACCCACCATGGAGTCCTTATTAATGAAGGGATAGTACACGCCGGCATGCAACCAAAACAAAATTAATGAATAAAGAAAGAAAAACAAAGGTGCGCTCGGCAATGCACTACCAGGTTTACTAGGATCTATACGCGCGCACTATGTGCCTGAAGACGCCTCCGATCCTGAATGTTCAGCCATCCAGGGGGAGGATCCCAGAAGACATAACGTTTGCTTGATTCCACCCAGCCAGGTCTACTGACCCTAACCAGGAGCCGATTGATACACCGGGAACCACAATGTACCTCCCGTTTGCCTGAAGCAAAGGCCAAAGTAATGTGTTGAGGTAAAACGTACAAAATTTTACCCTAGACGCTATCCTCTCAATTACCAGGCTCCTCATTTCCAAGTTTACGAGTATCCACGTACGGCAAACACGTGGGTGACTTAATCGCCAACAGAAGCTATAAGCGACAGGTTGGCAACAGCTTCTGATGGGGAGCCCTCACCTACGAGAGGCAGTCACAATGAGGGAGGAAGAAAAAAGGAAAAAGCACGAGAAAGAGGAGAAGAAACAGAAAGTAGGATAGATCACTAGGGTACCTCGGGGTTGTGAAGCCCGTGTTTACTTAAAGAAAGTAAACCCCCTGAGGGGGATATACGAGCAGCATCCATTATAACATTAGTGACAGATTCTACACATTGATCAATGTCATCTTGATTCACCACCTCGTCTGACAAATCAGCAATTGACGCAAACAAATCCCAATTCGCCGCCTCAAATTTAAATCGAGGCGGGCGAGATACATGGGCTGCAGCACTCCCCGGAAATGTAACAAACAAGGGGAAATGATCGCTATGAAATGGATCATTTCCCACATGAAACGTCAGGGGAGAAAACAGAGACGGTGAACACAAGACAAGATCAATGGCATGGAAGGTCCTCGATGGGGCGTGGAAGTATGTTGGTTGCCCATTATTGAGTACACATAGATTTTGATCGTGTATTAATTTCTCAATTTGACTTCCACGACGATTTGTGTCTGGGCTTCCCCAAAGAGGATTGTGCCCATTAAAATCGCCACATAAGATATAAGGAGCTGGCAGCTGGTCGCATAACCTGTCTAGATCTGCTTGATGGATGATATCATTAGGCGGAAGATAAATAGAGCACACTGTAATGATAGATTTTACAGTGACTCTAACTGCGATAGCTTGCAGGTTTGTGTTGAGACTCAGTGGGGTAAAGGGAGCGCTATTAGATATAAAAATAGCAACTCCACCACTGGCTCTATCTCCGCTAACGTAATCCTTTCTCAAGGGAGTATAACCCTTAACAAGAGAACTCTGAGTTGGTTTGAGCAGAGTTTCTTGGAGACAAAAGCAGATTGGATGGTATTCATCAATAATATTTTTAACGTCTACCGAGTTCTGGTGAAAACCGCGGCAATTCCACAAAAAGACACAGGCCATTATGGGAAGGTTATGGGGTTTGAAGGCTGCTTTATAGGTTTTGGTTTAGGAGCGAGATTACCTGGCGTCTCCATACCAGGCTCCACTTCCATTTCAGCAGCATCAGAGGAGTCAGATGGAATGTTGTGAGATATGGGGGTTCTCGGTTTTTTTGTTTTTTTATTATTGGCGTTTTCAGTTTGTTCTTTTTTATTTTTAAGAGATTTATTGAGAGCTGTTAAAGGAGATACAACTTCAACAGCTTTACTTTTGTTATTTGTAGTTATTGTGCCTTTCGAAAAAAGAGGAGTGGGTGAAATCTTATTAATTTGACGACTATTGCTTGTGGAGGGCTGTTCTATTGAAATTTCGCATTGTATTGCGATAGAGGAGGTGGATTTTTTAGTGGCAGCTGCATATGATAGATTAGGCTTGGGTAGAGAGATGGAGACTTGCTTTTTGGCATCCAAATAAGAGAGTTTTTGCGTTGTTCTCACAACCTGAATCTCTTTTTCTTCCTTCCACTTTGGGCAAATACGAGAGTTCGCAGAATGCTCACCCTCGCAGTTTGTGCATTTAAGTGGAAGGGCACAGTTCTGGAAGGAATGGCCAATATTGGAGCATCTAGAACAAGTCTCTACTCCTCTGCATGTGTTTATAGAATGTCCGAACCTTTGACACTTAAAGCAGCGCAAAGGATTCGGGATGTAGGGTCGGACTGGGCAGTTAAGATACCCAGCTTTAATGTTTGTTGGTAGATCAGGGGTGTTAAAGGTAAGAATTAAATGCTTGGTTTGAATAATGGCGTCATCTCTTTTCATCGTGATCCGGTGGACGTTAGTCACACCTTGCGATGACAGCTCGGCTTCAATTTCCTTTTCAGGAACAGCCAAGAGATCTGATTCAGAGATGACACCTCTAGAAGAATTTAAACTATTGTGAGGGGATACGGAGATGGTTATATTTCCCATCTTAGTAGCCGAGAGCAAGTTTTTGGATTGAGCTGCTGAGGTAGTTTCTATTAGATAGTCGCCAGATTTTAATTTTTTAACCGATTTAGGATTGCCACAGATACCTTGTAAGCCTTTTTGGATATAGAATGGAGACATGGTACCGAGAATATGGTCAGGGGAGGTAATAATTAGAAATTTTGCATTTTGTATTGTGTGGGATAAATTGTCAGTTTGATTTGTTGTATTAGGTGAACTGGATGGGGTCGCCGGATACAAAGCCTCCGGCAGGGCATAGGTTTTAGGATCCATATGAGTTTAGGTGTTCATCCCGGTTCAGCCCCGCCCACCACCGAGCCCTACAAGGGGAGACAGTGCCACACTGCCACGGGGGTAAAACCGGGGTATAGTGCTACAGTTTCAGAGTGTGGATCCACGAGGGCACTCCTAGCTGCAGTACTAGCCCTTAAATGCCAAAAACCAATGGTGTCCAGCACGTCAGGCGAGAAATTCACCTGACGTACTGAACCACAGTGATATTAGGCGAGCCGGTTGACCAAAAGCGGGCTCACTCCTGGCCTCTCGTTTACGTCGAAGCATGGACCAAAGGGAACGCAACGACGTCTCTAGGAAACTAAACCCCGTCCTAAACGAGACGTCGCAGGATCCCCAGGACTCCACTTTCCTACGATACGAGTTACCGCACACGGCAAACGTGCAGGTCAGATAATCTGACAGAAACCAATATAAACTGTCAGAATTAATACAAAAAGTGAAACAACTAAATTGAACCCACGAAACAATACTGAAATATAAATAAGGAAAACCCAACAATCATAAACAAAGGAATAAATGAATGTTATAACAAAATATAAAAACTAAAAATCGTGCACTTGGTAGGGCCTTAACTAAAAAGGAAAGAACGAAAAAAGCTAAGGCCCAGCTAGGGTACCTCGGGGTTGCCAAGCCCGTACTCGCAAGATGCGAGCCCCCTGAGGGGGTCTCCAAGAAGGAAATATGGAGCAGGCAACTGGCGAACCAGATCCTCCAGATCTCTAAGATTTATGATTACATTAGGTGGTAAATATACAGAGCACACAGTTACAAGATTATGTAATTTAACTCGAATGGCAACAGCCTGTACATTTGTGTTTAAATTGACAGTGGTGGAGGGAATTTTACTGGAATATAAAATTGCCACTCCTCCACTGGCTCTTCTACCACCAAGAAAATCGGTCCTAGCTGTACAAAAAGATGGAATTTTTTAATATCACTTGTTTTTAAAAGAGTTTCTTGTAGACAAATGACACTAGGTTTTTTCGCATTTATTATATCTTTGATATTTTGACAATTTTGAAAGAAGCCACGGCAGTTCCATGATATTATATTGGCCATCACGGGTATTTAATGGGGGGGTGCTGCTGCACTATTTTTTCTTTAGGCAGCAAATGATGAGGAGTCTCCATTCCAGGTTCTATCTCCATGTCTAGAGAGTCCGAAGAATCGGAGGGATTTGCAACTCTCTGGGACAAAGAGTCGCTGGGACTTTTAACTTTCGCCTTTTTGTTTTGCGATTGTTTAAGATCTTTTTTAGTTTTTAAAGGATTTGAGGACAATACATTTAAAGTGTTTTTAGAAACCGTTTTTGAAAAAGGGTTCTCGGTCTGTGTGCTTGTTGAGGGAGAGAGAGTAGAGGGTTTTAGAGTTACGTTAATGGTTGACTTTTTTTTGGGAGACTGTTCCATATCCAAGTTGCATTGAATAGCTACAGAAGATGTAACTTTTTTCGTCGCTGCTGCGTATGACAAATTTGGTTTGGGTAGGGATATTGATACCTGATTTTTGGCTTCTTGGTAGGAAATCTTTTGGTTGCTCGTAAATGTTGAATTTCTTTTTCCTCTTTCCATCGGGGGCATCCCCGGAAATTGGAAGAGTGGTCCCCCTCACAATTAACGCACTTAGGCGTTAATTCACATGAGGAAAAAGAATGGCCCATAGCCGAACATCTGGAACAAAATTCATTTTGAGATCTACACGTCGCTTTTGTATGCCCAAACTTTTGACAATGAAAACATCGCAAAGGATTAGGGACATACGGGCGAACGGGGCAATTGAGATAGCCAGCAATGACATGGTTTGGTAAATGGGGAGTATCGAAAGTTAAAATGATATGCTGCGTATTGATTATGTCGTCACCTCGCTTAATTGTAATTCTTTTAACTTCTGTTACGCGTTGTTCTGATAGACCCTCTAAAATTTCAGCATCAGGCACATGAGTAAGGTCGCTTTCGGATATTACTCCTCGGCTCGAGTTCAAAGTTCTGTGCGCTGTTACAGTAATCGGGATGTTTCCGATACTTTTTCCATTGAGAAAAGATTTGGATTGGATATGCGATTCAGTCTCAATGAGCAGGTCACCAGATCTTAACTTTTTAACACTTTTAGGATTTCCTCCAATGCCAAGGAGGCCTTTCTGAATTGCAAAGGGTGATGTACGGGCTAGCTGCCCAGATGTCGAACTTATAATTAGGAATTTTGGGTACTCTCTATCTAGAATTGTGGTGTCTACAGTTTTTTGTTTTTGATTACATTGCAAAAGATCGAAATTCGTAGTTTGGGGTTGGGGGGATACAACGCCTCCCCCCGGGGACGTACTTAAAATATCCATAAAAGGTTCAGGTGTTCATCCCGGTTCGCCCTCGCCCTCCACCGAGCCCTACTAGGGGTAGCAGTGCCACACTGCCACGAAGGTCGAACCAGGATATAGCGCTACAGTTTCGGCGTGTGGATCCACAAGGGCACTCCTAGCTGCAGAACTAACCCTTAAATTCCAAATAACAGTGGGGTCCAGCACGCCAGGAGAGTCACTGGCGTACTGAACCACAGTGATATTAGGCGAGCCGGTTGACCAGAAGCGGGCTCACTCCTGGCCTCTCGTTTACGTTGAAGCATGGACCAAAGGGAACGCAACGACGTCTCTAGGAAACAAAACCCCGTCCTAAAACGAGACGTCGCAGGATCCCCAGGACTCCACTTTCCCTCGATACGAGTCACCGCACACGGCAAACGTGCAGGTCAGAAAATCCGACAAAACTAAAATGTAACAAAACTTAAGAAATCAATATAACTTAAGGAGACTCAACAAAATTGTAACTAATAGGAAAATAAGACAAATTCTTTGGAAAAATAAAAATAACAATTCAAGAAAAGCAAACAAAGTAAAGTAAAACAGGATAATGTGACAAAATACCAACATAAATAAATGAGTGGATAATAAATGACTGAAAAACAAAAGCTGTTCACAAGGTAGGGCCTTCGCAAAAAAAAAAAAAAGGAAAGAACAGAAAAAGCTAAGGCCCAGCTAGGGTACCTCGGGGTTGCCAAGCCCGTACTCACAAGATGTGAGCCCCCTGAGGGGCCTTTCTAAGAGGAGTATACCCTTTAACAAGAGAGCTTTGTGTTGGTTTTAGCAGAGTCTCTTGTAGACAAAAGCAGATTGGATGGTATTCGTCAATTAGATGTTTAATGTCAACTGAATTGTGGTGAAAACCGCGGCAATTCCACGAAGAGACACAGGCCATTATGGGAAGGTAATTGGAGTGGTGAGCTGCTTCGTAGGTTTTATTTTTGGTTGGAGGTTTCCTGGCGTCTCCATGCCAGGTTCAACATCCATCTCAGTACCCTCGGAAGAGTCGGATGGAATGTTGTGAGGTATAGGGGTTCTGGGTTTCTTTGGTTTTTTAGTATTGCAGTTTTCGGATTGTTCTTTTTTATTTTTAAGAGATTTATTGAGGGCTGTAAGAGGAGAGATTATTTCAACTGCAGTATTTTTGTTATTTTTAGTGGATGTACCTTTGGAAAACAGAGGTTTGGGTGAGGTTTTAGTATTAGTTTGACAACTATTGCTTGTTGAAGGTTGATCTATGGATATTTCGCATTGAATTGCGATAGAGGAAGTGGATTTTTTGGTTGCTGCTGCATATGAAAGGTTAGGTTTCGGTAGAGATATGGAGACTTGCTTTTTTGCATCCAAGTACGAGAGCTTCTGGGTTGTTCTCACAACCTGAATTTCTTTTTCCTCCTTCCACTTTGGGCAGATGCGAGAGTTAGCAGAGTGCTCACCCTCGCAATTTGTGCATTTTAGTGGAAGGGTACAGTTCTCGTAGGAATGGCCAACATTGGAGCATCTCGAGCAAGTCTCGACTCCTCTACATGTATTTACGGAATGACCGAACCTTTGGCACTTAAAGCAGCGCAAAGGATTCGGAATGTAGGGTCGGACTGGGCAGTTGAGGTACCCAGCTTTAATATTTGAAGGTAAATCAGGACTATTGAATGTAAGTATTAAATGTTTAGTTTGGATGATACGGCCATCTCTCTTCATCGTTATCCTATGGACATTAGTCACTCCTTGAGATGCGAGCTCGGATTCGATCTCGCTCTCAGGAACGGCTAAGAGGTCCGATTCGGAGATGACACCTCTGCACGAGTTTAAACTATTGTGGGGAGATACGTTTATGGTTATATTGCCCATTTTATTAGCAGAAAGTAAGTTTTGAGATTGAGCAGTTGAAGTAGTTTCAATTAGGTAATCGCCAGATCTGAGTTTTTTTACAGCTTTAGGGTTTCCGCAGATTCCCTGAAGTCCTTTTTGGATAAAAAACGGAGACATGGTTCCAAGGATTTTTTCAGGGGAAGTAATAATGAGAAATTTTGCACTTAGTATAGGTAAAGATTGTTTGTCATTTGTCGGTTGATTAATAATAGAAATGGTAGCACTTGATGGGGTCGCCGGATACAAAGCCTCCGGCAGGGCATGGGTCCTAGGATCCATATGAGTCTAGGTGCTCATCCCGGCTCAGCCCCGCCCACCACCGAGCCCCACAAGGGGAGACAGCGCCACACCGCCACGGGGGCAAAACCGGGGCACAGTGCCACAGCTTCAGAGTGCGGATCCACGAGGGCACTCCCAGCCGCAGCACCAGCCCCCAAATGCCAAAAACCAATGGTGCCCAGCACGCCAGGGGAGAACTCACCTGGCGCACCGAACCACAGTGATATTAGGCGAGCCGGCCGACCAAAAGCGGGCTCACCCCCGGCCTCTCGCCCACGTCGAAGCATGGACCAAAGGGAACGCAACGACGTCTCTAGGAAACTAAACCCCGTCCCAAACGAGACGTCGCAGGATCCCCAGGACTCCACCCTCCCACGACACGAGCCACCGCACACGGCAAACGTGCAGGTCAGACAATCTGACAGAAAACCAATAAAAACTGTCGGAATGAATACAAAAAGTGAAACAACAAAATTGAACCTACGAAATAATACTTGAATACAATTAAGGAAAACCCAACAATCATAAACAGAGGAGAAAATGAACGATAGAACAAAATATAAAAACTAAAAATCGTGCACTTGGTAGGGCCTTCGCTAAAAAGGAAAGAACGAAAAAAGCTAAGGCCCAGCTAGGGTACCTCGGGGTTGCCAAGCCCGTACTCGCAAGATGCGAGCCCCCTGAGGGGGGATATATGGTCGGACCGAACAGCGCAGATAGGTAGCTTTCACGTATTGAGGGGTGATGGTAACTGAAAGGTCAAGATGATGTGTTTGGTTTCTAAAATTTCACCGTTACGCTTGATGGATATTCTCTTAACGGCGCAGACATTTTGATCTTTCAGGTTTTCCAGGATTTCATCTTCCGGAACATGCAACAAGTCAGGTGCAGAGATAACACCTCGGGAAGTATTTAAAGTATGATGCGGAGACACAGACACATTAAGATGGGCAAGGGTAGTTAATTTTGAAAGTAAAGCAGCTTGTTTATCATTGGCTACTTCTATTAAAAGATCGCCAGAACGCATTTTACTGATAGATTTCGCTTCTCCAACCAAACCGGAGATTCCTTTCTCGATGAGAAAAGGAGAGACGGTTTGGAAAGATCCTTCGCATCGTTTCATCACAAAATATCGAGCAGTACTAGAACAAATGTTTAACTTTGGTTGCTCCACTGAAGGAGATGGGTTTTGATTTTCCATAAAAAGGAAAGGGAGATTCAGACCCTAGATTCCCACCCACCATGGAGTCCTTATTAATGAAGGGATAGTACACGCCGGCATGCAACCAAAACAAAATTAATGAATAAAGAAAGAAAATAGAAGGTGCGCTCGGCAATGCACTACCAGGTTTACTAGGATCTATACGCGCGCACTATGTGCCTGAAGACGCCTCCGATCCTGAATGTTCAGCCATCCAGGGGGAGGATCCCAGAAGACATAACGTTTGCTTGATTCCACCCAGCCAGGTCTACTGACCCTAACCAGGAGCCGATTGATACACTGGGAACCACAATGTACCTCCCGTTTGCCTGAAGCAAAGGCCGAAGTAATGTGTTGGGGTAAAACGTACTAAAATTCACCCAAGACGTTTTCCTCTCAATTACCAGGCTCCTCATTTCCAAGATTACGGGTGTCCACGTACGGCAAACACGTGGGCGACTAAATCGCCAAGAGAAGCTATATGCAACAGAGCGGCAACAGCTTCTGATGGGGAGCCCTCACCTACGAGAGGTAGTCACAATGAGGGAGGAAGAAAAAAGGGGAAAGCACGAGAAAGAGGAGAAGAAACAGAAAGTAGGATAGATCACTAGGGTACCTCGGGGTTGTGAAGCCCGTGTTTACTTAAAGAAAGTAAACCCCCTGAGGGGTATGAATTATGGAGAGAGGTTGTTGGCAATGGTGACACTGCGGGGGAGTTTCGTTGAGCAACAAATATCGATGCGTTGCTCGCGTATGACCTATGCGGAGACGTGTCAATAAGACATCACATCGTCGAGATGACAAGGACGGTAGGAGCGGGATGCTGGGAAATACAGAGGCTAATTTATTAGCCGTCTGTAACTTCCAGCCATCGCTCCAGTCCTTTCGCACAAGGTCCCGCAAAACATTACGCAGGTCGTCATACGGGATTCGGATATTAAGCTGGGATGTGGCATTTTTGGCAGCATGATCTGCCAGTTCATTGCCAATTATGCCGACATGCCCAGGAATCCAGCATAGTATGACGCCATAACCCCGTCGGAGAAGTTTGTCATAAATAGTTTGCACCTCAAAAGCTAACGGATGTTTATAAGAATCCGATGACAGTGATTCTAATGTGCTTTTAGAATCGGTGTAAACAATAAAATTGCCAACACCCTGATGCGAAATGTATTTGAAGGCTTTATACAGGGCTAAAAATTCAGAAGTAAAAACGGAAATGAAAGATGGTAACGAATAGCTTAAAATCTCGGGTCCACATATCAATGCACAGCCGACGTGATTATCGGATTTCGACCCATCCGTGTATACGGCTGTATGAGATTTAAAATGATAACGGTGATCTTTAAAAATTTGAATATATACAATTGGACTAGCGTTTGATTTATCATGTCCAGAAAACAAATGCAAAACAGATAATTTAGAAGACTCCCAAGGAATATTATCAAAAAGAGGACGTTCCGCAACTTCTATTGAATGAAGGGCAGTGCCACTCAGGGTTTCTCTCATTCGCATAAAAAAAAATTGAATATAAGATGGTCGATTCCTGAAAAGGACATCTCGAGAGCTGTCCAGAAGGCAATTCTGCAAAGGATGGTCAGGAAGTGACAAAATGCGATAATACAGTCGCAGAGACAACAAACTGCGTGTGGAGGCCAATGGTAATTCATTGCACACAACATAGAGGCTTTCGACGGGTGATGTGCGAAAAGCTCCAGAGCAGATTCTTAGTGCTGAATGATGTATCGTATCGAGCTGACGCAGCAGATGGACGAGCTGAACAATAAACGGCGCAGCCATAGTCCAATCTGGAGCGAATTACAGCTCGATAGATATTCAGCATAGTGAATCGCTCTGCTCCCCAAAATGTATTAGATAGAACTTTTAACAAATTGAGCTTTTTAATGCATGACACCCGCAAATGCTTAATGTGAGGCAACAATGTAAGCTTCTTGTCAAAAATGACTCCTAGAAACCTTGCTTCGTCTACTACTGCAATCCTATTACCAGCCAGAAAAATGTCTGGGTCAGGATGCAGATTTCGTAGACGGCAAAAGTGAACGCAGGATGTTTTTTGGACAGTTGGTTGGTTGGTTGTTTGGGGTTTATTGGCACAAGGGCCAAAAATGGCCAAGCTGCGCCAAACACTAGATTTTTAAACCAACATTAAAATTCTAAAATATACACATAAACAAACTAAAATTCAAAGCAAAGGTAAAAATCTTGTGTAGTTTAAAAAGATAAATAGTGATGAATGATGTGGATGATTCAATAAATAGGACAATGAGGGAGATGAAGTGTTAAAAAAGCGATTATATACATGTCTAAGACGAGGACAAGAAGTTAAAATATGACTTATGGACAGAGGTTGTTGGCAATGATGGCACGGAGGGGCAGTTTCACCGAGCAATAAATATCTATGCGTTGCTCGCGTATGACCTATACGGAGACGTGTCAATAAGACATCACATCGTCGGGATGGCAAGGACGGTAGGAACGGGATGCTGGGAAATACAGAGGCTAATTTATTAGCCGTCTGTAACCTCCAGCCATCGCTCCAGTCCTTCCGTACAAGGTCTCGCAAAACATTGCGTAGGTCGTCATATGGGATTCTGATATTAAGCTGGGATGTGGCATTTTTGGCAGCATGATCTGCCACTTCATTGCCAGTTATGCCTACATGCCCAGGAATCCAGCACAATATGACGCCATAGCCCCGTCGGATAAGTTTGTTATAGATATTTAAAACATCAGAAGCCAGAGGATGGTTAATGGTATCTGATGAGAGAGATTCTAATATACTCCGAGAATCCGTATAAATAATGAAATTACCAACATTCTGATAAGAAATGAACTTGAGGGCTTTGTACAAAGCTAAAAATTCGGATGTAAAAATAGAAATAAAATATGGTAATGAATAGCTTAAAATCTCTGAACCGCATACAAAGGCACAACCGACATGATTGTTGGATTTTGATCCATCGGTGTATACGGCAGTGTGAGAATTAAAATTATGACGATGATAGTTAAAAATTTGATTATAAATAACTGGACTAGTCATTGCTTTATCATGTCCTCCAAACAAGTTTAAAATTGAAAGATTTGAAGTCCTCCAAGGTACCAGGTCGAAGAGGGGACGTTCGGCAACTTCAATTGAATGAAGGACAGTGCCACTCAGGGTTTCTCTCATTCGCATCCCAAAAGATGGAATACAGGATGGTCGATTCCTGAAAAGGACATCTCGAGATCTGTCCAGAAGGCAATTCTGCAAAGGATGGTCAGGATGTGACAAAATGCGATAATAAAGTCGAAGAGACAATAAACTGCGTGTGGAGGCCAATGGTAATTCATTGCACACAACATAAAGGCTTTCAACGGGTGATGTGCGAAAAGCTCCAGAGCAGATTCTTAGTGCTGAATGATGTATCGTATCGAGCTTACGCAGCACAGATGGACGAGCTGAACCATAAACAGCACAGCCATAGTCCAATCTGGAGCGAATTACAGCTCGATAGATATTCAGCATAGTGAATCGCTCTGCTCCCCAAAATGTATTAGATAGAACTTTTAACAAATTGAGCTTTTTCATGCATGACACCCGCAAATGCTTAATGTGAGGCAAAAATGTCAGCTTCTTGTCAAAAATGACTCCTAAAAACCTTGCTTCGTCTACTACTGCAATCCTATTACCACCCAGAAAAATGTCTGGGTCAGGATGCAGGTTTCGTAGACGGCAAAAGTGAACGCAGGATGTTTTTTGGACAGAGAAGTTGAAACCATTTTCTGCACTCCACTTGGTCAACCTTGAAACGGTTGATTGCAGTTGTCGTTCGACAAATCGCATGTCCTTTCCCTGGCAAAAAATGCTCAGGTCATCCACATATAAATTGCCTTGGACAGAAGGAGGTAACTGATTCAGGATATCGTTGATCTTAATAGCGAATAGAGTAACGCTGAGTACGCTACCCTGAGGAACGCCCTCTTCTTGGATAAATGTATCCGAAAATGCAGAGCCAATGCGTACGCTGAATTCTCGCAATGCCAAAAAGTTCTTAATAAACATCGGTAGATGTCCTCGAAATCCAAGAGAGTACAGATCTTTAAGTATACCATATCGCCATGTCCGATCATACGCCTTCTCCATATCGAAGAATATACCCACGAGGTGGTTTCGGCGCAGAAAGGCATGGCGTATTTGGGTTTCGAGGTACAGGCTATTATCTACCGTAGAGCGGCCGACCCTAAAACCGCTTTGAAAGGGTGTTAGAGCGTTGGTCGTCTCTAACATGTGGACAAGGCGAGAATTTACCATTTTTTCCAAAAGCTTGCACAGGCAGCTGGTCAGTGCAATAGGCCGATAGTTATTTGGATCTTTGGGATCTTTTCCGGGTTTCGGAAAAGGAATAACTATGGCACGTCGCCAAGACAAAGGAAAAGCATGTTCAACCCAAATGCGATTGTAAAGTCGCAATAGATTCCTCAGAGAGTGACTAGACAGATGTTTCAACATAGTATACGTGATGCCATCAGGACCTGGTGCTGTCATCCGGGTCTTCTGAAGACATCGTGTCAACTCCCTTCCTGTGAAATAACAATTATAGTCAAGATCGGTGTCTCTCTCAGGAGTAAAATTAATGTCATGGGATTCGGCGCGTTGTTTTATGCGCTGAAAATTGCCAGGATATGTGGTAGAACTGGACACGGCAGAAAATTTTCTCGCAATAGAATTTGCGATTTCTACCGTGTCAGTTACCAACTGGCCATTTTCTTCCACAACCGAGATGGAATTTGTGGAATACAATCCCATGGCTTTCCGAACTTTGATCCATAATTGTTTTGAGGAAATGGCAGATGTTATGCCAGAAACATACTTTTCCCATGATTCTCTTTGGCTTTGACGACGTATTCGTCGCGCATTGGCTTTTGCGAATTTGAACTTAGTCAAATTTTCGGAAGTGGGATACCTACGAAACGTATCCCAGGCCTTCTTTCTCTTTTTGTGGGCAATCTTGCACGCTTGATTCCACCACGGTTTAGGTTGTTTAGGTAGTTTTGACGAGACAGGAATAGATATGCGAGCAGCATCCATTATGGCTGTAGTGACAGATTCTACACATTGATTAATGTCGTTCTGGTTCACCATGTCGTCTGACAATTTTGCAGCAGAAGCAAACAAATCCCAATTCGCCGCCTCGAATTTAAATCGAGGAAGGCGGGACACTGGGGTTGTAGCATTCCCTGGAAATGTAACAAACAAGGGGAAATGATCGCTATGGTATGGATCATTTCCCACTTGAAACATCAGGGGAGAAAACAGAGACGGTGAACAAAGAACAAGATCAATGGAATGGAAAGTCCTCGATGGGGCGTGGAAGTATGTTGGTTGCCCATTATTGAGTACACATAGATTTTGATCGTGTATCAATTTCTCAATCTGACTTCCACGACGATTTATGTCTGGGCTTCCCCAAAGAGGATTGTGCCCATTAAAATCGCCACATAAGACATAGGGAGCTGGTAGCTGATCACATAACCTGTCTAAATCTGCTTGTCGAATTATATTATTAGGCGGTAGATAAATAGAGCACACTGTAATGAGAGTTTTTACAGTGACTCTAACTGCGATAGCTTGCAGATTTGTGTTGAGATTCAGTGGGGTGAAGGGAGCGCTATTGGATATAAATATAGCAACTCCACCACTGGCTCTATCTCCGCTAATATAATCTTTTCTAAGGGGAGTGTACCCTTTAACAAGAGAGCATTGAGTCGGTTTAAGCAAAGTCTCTTGTAGACAAAAGCAGATTGGATGGTATTCGTCAATTAGATGTTTAATATCTACCGAGTTGTGGTGAAAACCGCGGCAATTCCACGAAGAGACACAGGCCATTATGGGAAGGTAATTGGGGTGGAAGGCTGCTTCGTAGGCTTTAATTTGGGTTGGAGATTTCCTGGCGTCTCCATGCCAGGTTCCACATCCATCTCAGTACCTTCCGAGGAGTCTGAGGGGATATTGTGGGGTATGGGGGTTCTGACTTTTTTGGGCTTTTTGCTATTGGCATTATCATTTGCTTCTTTTTTATTTTTTAGAGATTTGTTTAAAGCTGACAGAGGAGAGATAACTTCGGCTGCATTATTATTTTTTTTATTTATGGAGGTTCCTTTTGAGAAAAGGGGAGCAGATGAAACCTTAGTAGTTTGCTGACTATTGTTTTTAGAAGGCTGGTCTATTGTTATATCGCATTGTATTGCGATAGAGGCAGTTGATTTTTTGGTAGCGGCTGCATAGGATATGTTGGGTTTGGGTAGAGTGATCGAGACTTGCTTTTTGGCTTCGAGGTACGAAAGTTTCTGTGTTGTTCTCACAACTTGAATTTCTTTCTCCTCTTTCCATTTAGGGCAAACACGAGAATTTGCAGAATGCACACCCTCACAGTTTAAGCATTTAAGCGGGAGGGTGCAGTTCTCGTATGAATGGCCAATGGCAGAGCATCTCGAACAAGTCTCAACGCCTCTACATGTGCTTACAGAATGGCCGAACCTTTGGCACTTAAAGCAGCGCAAAGGATTCGGAATGTAGGGTCGGACTGGGCAGTTAAGATACCCAGCTTTAATGTTTATAGGTAAATCGGGAGTATTAAATGTAAGTACAAGGTGTTTGGTTTGAATAATTGTGTCATCTCTTTTCATGGTTATTCTATGGACTTTAGTCACTCCTTGAGATGCGAGCTCGGATTCGATCTCGCTCTCAGGAACGGCTAAGAGGTCCGATTCGGAGATGACACCTCTAGAGGAATTTAAACTATTGTGGGGTGATACTGAGATTGTTATGTTTCCCATTTTGGTTGCAGAAAGTAAGTTTTTGGATTGTGCAGTCGAAGTAGTTTCAATTAAATAATCGCCTGATTTAAGTTTTTTTACTGATTTGGGATTTCCACAGAGTCCTTGTAAGCCTTTTTGTATAAAAAACGGAGACATGGTACCGAGAATTTTATCTGGTGAAGTAATCATTAAAAATTTAGCGTTTGTTATATTTGAAGTTTGACTGTCATTTGTTGGTTGATTTAGTTTCAATTGAGAATTCGTTGCACTGGTTGGGGTCGCCGGATACAAAGCCTCCGGCAGGGCATGGTTTGGGGGATCCATATAGGGTTCAGGTGTTCATCCCGGTTCAGCCCCGCCCACCACCGAGCCCTACAAGGGGAGGCAGTGCCACACTGCCACGGGGGTAAAACCGGGGTATAGTGCTACAGTTTCGGGGTGTGGATCCACGAGGGCACTCCTAGCTGCAGTACTAGCCCTTAAATGCCAAATAACAGTGGTGTCCAGCACGCCAGGGGAGAAATTCACTAACGTACTGAACCACAGTGGTATTAGGCGAGCCGGTTGACCAAAAGCGGGCTCACTCCTGGCCTCTCGTTTACGTTGAAGCATGGACCAAAGGGAACGCAACGACGTCTCTAGGAACTAAACCCCGTCCTGAAACGAGACGTCGCAGGATCCCCAGGACTCCACTTTCCTACGATACGAGTCACCGCACACGGCAAACGTGCAGGTCAGATAATCTGACAAAAACCAAATTTAATGGGAATTAATACAATAAGTGAAACAACTAATTTGAATCCAAGAAATAATACTTAAATACAATTAAGGAAAACCCAACAATCATAAACAGAGGAGAAAATGAACGATAGAACAAAATATAAAAACTAAAAATCGTGCACTTGGTAGGGCCTTCGCTAAAAAGGAAAGAACGAAAAAAGCTAAGGCCCAGCTAGGGTACCTCGGGGTTGCCAAGCCCGTACTCACAAGATGTGAGCCCCCTGAGGGGTGTTTTTTGGACAGAGTTGGTTGTATGGGTTTTAATGGCGCAAGGGCCAAATATGGCCAAGCCGCGCCAAACACTCGGTAATTCAAACCAACATTAAAAATTTAAAATGTACACATAAACAAAAGTTTAAGTCAGTCAAAAGTAAAAGTTAAGTCAAAGAAGAGATAAAAATCCTGTGTAGTTTAAAAATATAAATAGTGATGAATGAGGTGGATGACTCAATAAATAGGACAATATGGGAGATGAAGTATTAAAAAAACGATTATATAAAATTCTAAGCCGTGGACAAGAAGTTAAAATATGATGAATAGTTAGATGTTGTTGGCAGTAATGACACTGTGGGGTGGGTTCGTTTAGCAATAGATGTTTGTGAGTCACACGGGAATGACCTATGCGCAGACGGGTCAATATTACATCACACCGTCGAGATAACAAGGACGGTAGGTTGGTTGGTTGGTGTTTAATGGCGCAAGAGCCAGTCATGGCTAAGCTGCGCCAAACAATGGTTTAATTACGAAACCTTACGGATTAAATATGGTTTATTAAACCGACGTCTCAAAGAAATAAAAACAAGTTCGGGTGAGGTACATCACTCAGCAAGTCAGTCAATAAAGGATTATTAGTACCAAAATGGCTTAGTCTTTTGTTATTAAAATTAGGACATATACACAAAAAATGCTTAACAGAAAAGAGACAATTACATAGCGCACAAATTGGTGGTGGTTCAGCGAATAAAATATGTCTGTGAGTCAGCCGTGTATGTCCTATTCGTAATCTAGTTAGAATGACGTCAATATGTCTACTGTAAGATGTGGTTTCAAAAGGTTTGATACCGGGTTTTACAGAGAATAATTTATTGTTGATCTGATTCTTCCATTTGTTTTCCCACAATTTGTCTTGTGCTGTTTTCGTGGCTAGTTTGGCATCACCACCTACAACAAAATTATCCCATACAATTCTTGTGTTTTTTGCTTTATTGTCAGCTTGATCATTGCCTTTTATACCCACATGACTTGGTATCCAACAAAACATTACATCATAAAAATTTTCTTTTAGCTTGTCGCAATTGTCTACAATTTGTAAACCAATGGATGACTGATATGAAATATTTTGAAGGGCTTCAATGCAGCTCCTAGAATCTGTATATATTATGAACTTTTGTATGAATAGCTGTGTATTTTTGTTATGGCCATGAAAATAGCATATATTTCTGAAGTAAAAACTGAACAAAATTTGTGTAAGCTACTTGAGACTGTTAGGTTACAAAAAACAGCTGCTGACCCTACATGATCATTAAACTTAGACCCATCAGTAAAAACAGGGTGGTAGTCTTGATATACATGTCTGTGCTGTAAAAATAGTCGACTAAAAACAATATGAGGTGTTGATGGTTTATGATACTGGGTGAATTCATTAATGAATGATAAGTTATCATCACTCCACGGTGGAGGTTCGTCCCCTGTGAATAAAACAGGAAAATCATCAACATCATAAAATTCTAAAATTTGTCCTATTCTAAATCCAAAAGTCGGGATACAAGATGGCCGGAATATAAACAGGTTGCTATA
This sequence comes from Troglohyphantes excavatus, assembly GCA_963932185.1. Taxonomy (NCBI): domain Eukaryota; kingdom Metazoa; phylum Arthropoda; class Arachnida; order Araneae; family Linyphiidae; genus Troglohyphantes; species Troglohyphantes excavatus. The sequence goes on along the minus strand of OZ010678.1, from coordinate 655,564 downwards.
AATGGGGTTAATAATCTTATTAAGAAGTGGGTGGTGCTCGTTGCTTTTAGTCTTAAAATAATAATTCAGAGCTAATCTATGTCTTCTGGATTCCAACGAGGGTTCATGAGTGATACTGTACAAGCTTTCAATAGGGGAAGTTCTAAATGCTCCAGTAGATATGCGAATGCCTTGATGATGAATGGTATCGAGCGGTTTCAGATAAGATTTTGATGTGGACCCGTAAATCGCACATCCATAGTCGAGTTTTGATCGTATCAATGAGTTGTATATTTTCATCATGGATGTACGATCCGCACCCCATGAACAATGTGTTAATACTTTTAAAATATTCAAAGATGAAGAACATTTCCTTTTTATATGATTGATATGCGATTTAAAATTAAGTTTAGAATCGAAAATTAAACCTAAAAATTTTGTCTCCGAAACCATTGGTATTGGGTGTGCATTTAGTAGAATATCTGAATCAGGGTGCATCCCTCGTCTTCTACAAAAATGCACACCAACGGTCTTTTCTTCAGAAAACACAAACCCATTTAGTTTTGTCCAATTAGTAATGTTAGAGATGGCAGTGTTTAGTTGTCGTTTAATGAATTCCATGTCCTCTGCTGCGCAATGAATCTGAAAATCATCTACGAAGAGAGATCCATGGACATATGGAGGAAGCTGATGAATGATGCCGTTAATTTTTATAATAAATAAAATAACGCTTAATACGCTGCCTTGGGGAACGCCTTCGTCTTGAGTAAAATATTCAGATAAAACATTATTAATGCGAACTTGAAAAATTCTTGTCCTGAGAAAATTTTCTAAAAAAATAGGTAGGTTGCCCCTTAGTTCAATTTGATAAATATCTCTCATAATGCCATAACTCCAGGTTCGATCATATGCCTTGGCCATATCAAAAAATATAGAAATCAGGTGTTTTTTGGAAACATATGCCTCACGTATAGCAGATTCAATTTTTAAGAGATTGTCAAGAGTGCTTCTTCCCCGTCTAAACCCACTTTGAAAAGGTGAAAGAAATTTAATTTTTTCTAGGATATGTACCAGTCTCGCATTCACCATTCTTTCCATGAGTTTACATAAACAGCTGGTTAAGGCGATTGGACGGTAGTTATCAGGATTTTGAGGATCCTTTCCTGGCTTGGGAATGGGGATTATAATCGCTTTCGTCCAAGAAGTTGGAAAAACCTGATCCTGCCATATTCTGTTAAATAAGCTCAAAATGATAAAGAGTGAAGCTTCATCAAGATGGTTTAACATATGATAGTGGATGCGATCTGGGCCGGATGCAGTGGGATGGATTTTGTTCAATGCATTTTTGAGTTCATGAAATTTAAAATCAGTATTGTAGATTTCTGGTGTAGATTGCCCGAAATCTAACGTCTTTAGTTCCTCCCTATGTTTATAAACAATGAAATCCTGTGGATATGACGTCTCAGATGAAACATTAGCGAAAGCTTCTGCGAGAGTATCAGCAATGTCTTTTGGGTCAGAAATGACTTGTCCAGTATGATTTAAAAATGAAACATGCTGTACCGCTTTGTAGCTGCCAGTGATTCTCCGAACCTTATTCCAAATTGTTTTGGCGGAGACATTGCTGTTAATGCCACTGACATACTTCATCCATGAGTCTCTTTGACTTTGTCGTCTTATTCGGCGAGCCACAGATTTAGCACATTTAAAAGATATCAAGTTTGCCTGAGTAGGGTACCGTCTGAACTTATTCCACGCTTTCTTTTGGGCTTTGAAGGCGTCAGAGCATTTGAGGTTCCACCAAGGCTTGCATAATTTTGGAATCTTCCCAGATGTCTTTGGGATTGCTTCGTCAGCAGCTTTGACAATGGAGGAGGTGATGGCCTCAACAGCCAAGTTAATATCTGGCAGGTCAACCATGCCCTGATTAAGTTTAGATAATATTTCAAATCGTGGCCAATCGGCTTTGTCATATATAAAATTAATTGGTCGAGTGGGTTGGTTGGTTGGTTGGTTGTTTGGGGTTTATTGGCACAAGGGCCAAAAATGGCCAAGCTGCGCCAAACACTAGATTTTTAAACCAACATTAAAATTCTAAAATATACACATAAACAAACTAAAATTCAAAGCAAAGGTAAAAATCTTGTGTAGTTTAAAAAGATAAATAGTGATGAATGATGTGGATGATTCAATAAATAGGACAATGAGGGAGATGAAGTGTTAAAAAAGCGATTATATACACGTCTAAGACGAGGACAAGAAGTTAAAATATGACTTATAGACAGAGGTTGTTGGCAATGATGGCACGGAGGGGCAGTTTCACCGAGCAATAAATATCTATGCGTTGCTCGCGTATGACCTATACGGAGACGTGTCAATAAGACATCACATCGTCGAGATGGCAAGGACGGTAGGAACGGGATGCTGGGAAATACAGAGGCTAATTTATTAGCCGTCTGTAACCTCCAGCCATCGCTCCAGTCCTTCCGTACAAGGTCTCGCAAAACATTGCGTAGGTCGTCATATGGGATTCTGATATTAAGCTGGGATGTGGCATTTTTGGCAGCATGATCTGCCACTTCATTGCCAGTTATGCCTACATGCCCAGGAATCCAGCACAATATGACGCCATAGCCCCGTCGGATAAGTTTGTTATAGATATTTAAAACATCAGAAGCCAGAGGATGGTTAATGGTATCTGATGAGAGAGATTCTAATATACTCCGAGAATCCGTATAAATAATGAAATTACCAACATTCTGATAAGAAATGAACTTGAGGGCTTTGTACAAAGCTAAAAATTCGGATGTAAAAATAGAAATAAAATATGGTAATGAATAGCTTAAAATCTCTGAACCGCATACAAAGGCACAACCGACATGATTGTTGGATTTTGATCCATCGGTGTATACGGCAGTGTGAGAATTAAAATTATGGCGATGATAGTTAAAAATTTGATTATAAATAACTGGACTAGTCATTGCTTTATCATGTCCTCCAAACAAGTTTAAAATTGAAAGATTTGAAGTCTTCCAAGGTACCAGGTCGAAGAGGGGACGTTCGGCAACTTCAATTGAATGAAGGACAGTGCCACTCAGGGTTTCTCTCATTCGCATCCCAAAAGATGGAATACAGGATGGTCGATTCCTGAAAAGGACATCTCGAGATCTGTCCAGAAGGCAATTCTGCAAAGGATGGTCAGGATGTGACAAAATGCGATAATAAAGTCGAAGAGACAATAAACTGCGTGTGGAGGCCAATGGTAATTCATTGCACACAACATAAAGGCTTTCAACGGGTGATGTGCGAAAAGCTCCAGAGCAGATTCTTAGTGCTGAATGATGTATCGTATCGAGCTTACGCAGCACAGATGGACGAGCTGAACCATAAACAGCACAGCCATAGTCCAATCTGGAGCGAATTACAGCTCGATAGATATTCAGCATAGTGAATCGCTCTGCTCCCCAAAATGTATTAGATAGAACTTTTAACAAATTGAGCTTTTTCATGCATGACACCCGCAAATGCTTAATGTGAGGCAAAAATGTAAGCTTCTTGTCAAAAATGACTCCTAAAAACCTTGCTTCGTCTACTACTGCAATCCTATTACCACCCAGAAAAATGTCTGGGTCAGGATGCAGGTTTCGTAGACGGCAAAAGTGAACGCAGGATGTTTTTTGGACAGAGAAGTTGAAACCATTTTCTGCACTCCACTTGGTCAACCTTGAAACGGTTGATTGCAGTTGTCGTTCGACAAATCGCATGTCCTTTCCCTGGCAAAAAATGCTCAGGTCATCCACATATAAATTGCCTTGGACAGAAGGAGGTAACTGATTCAGGATATCGTTGATCTTAATAGCGAATAGAGTAACGCTGAGTACGCTACCCTGAGGAACGCCCTCTTCTTGGATAAAAGTATCCGAAAATGCTGAGCCAATGCGGACGCTGAATTCTCGCAATTCCAAAAAGTTCTTAATAAATATCGGTAGATGTCCTCGAAACCCAAGGGAATACAGATCTCGGAGTATACCATATCGCCATGTCCGATCGTACGCCTTCTCCATATCGAAGAAGATAGCCACGAGATGGTTTCGGCGCAGAAAGGCATGGCGTATTTGAGTTTCGAGGTACAGGATATTGTCTACCGTAGAGCGGCCGACCCTAAATCCGCTTTGAAATGGTGTTAGAGCGTTGTTAGTCTCTAACATGTAAACAAGGCGAGAATTCACCATCTTTTCTAAAAGCTTGCACAGGCAGCTGGTAAGTGCAATTGGCCGATAGTTATTCGGATCCTTAGGATCTTTTCCGGGTTTAGGAAAAGGAATAACTATGGCACGTCGCCAAGCCAAAGGAAAAGCATGTTCAACCCAAATGCGATTATAGAGTAGCAATAGATTCCTCAGAGAGTGCCTAGATAGATGTTTCAACATAGTATACGTGATGCCATCTGAAGGCATGCTTCTGAAGGCATCGTGTCAACTCTCTTTCAGTAAAACTGCAATTATAGGCAAGTTCGGCATCTCTCTCAGGAGTAAAATTAATGCCATGGGATTCCGCGCGGTGTTTGATGCGCTGAAAATTGCCAGGATATGTGGTAGAACTGGACACGGCAGAAAATGCTCTCGCAATAGAATTTGCGATTTCTACCGTGTCAGTTACCAACTGGCCATTTTCTTCCACAACCGAGATGGTTGGTTGGTTGGTTATTTGGAGTTTATTGGCACAATAGCCAAAGATGGCCAAGCTGCGCCAAACACAAGGTAATTTCAACCAATTAAAATTCTAAAAGAAATACATATAAACAGAAATTAAATTCAAAGAAGAGGTAAAAATCCCGTGTAGTTTAAAAAGATAAATAGTGACGAATGATGTGGATGATTCAATAAATACGACAAATGGGGCGATGAAGTATTAAAAAAGCGATTATATAAAATTCGAAGACGAGGACAAGAAGTTAAAATATGATAAATGGTCAGAGGATGTTGGCAATGATGACAAGGTGGGGTGGTTTCATTTAATAATAAATGCCTGTGGGTAGCTCTTGAATGTCCTATGCGGAGACGAGTTAGCAAGACATCAAGCCGTCGAGATGACAAAGACGGTAGGAGCGTGACTGTAGGAAATACAGAGGCTAGTTTATTACTAGCTTGTAACTTCCAGTCATCACTCCACTCGTTCCGCACAAGGTCCCGCAGAACATTGCGAAGGTCGTCATAAGGGATTCGGATATTGAGCTGGGATGTGGCATTTTTGGCAGCTTGATCTGCCAGTTCATTGCCAGTTATGCCAACATGCCCAGGAATCCAGCAAAGTATGACGCCATAGCCCCGTCGGATAAGCTTGTCATAAATATTTAAAACATCAGAAGCAAGAGGGTGGTTAAAAGTATCCGATGAGACAGATTCCAATATACTCTTGGAATCGGTATAAACAATAAAATTGCCAACACTCTGATGAGAAATAAATTTGAGGGCTTTATAAATTGCTAAAAATTCAGAAGTAAAAACGGAAACGAAAGATGGTAATGAGTAATTAAATGTATTTGATTCGCATACAAATGCGCAGCCGACGTGATCGCTGGATTTAGATCCATCTGTATATACGGCTGTGTAACTATTAAAATTATGACGATGTTCATTAAAAATTTGATTATAAACAATATGGCTAGTATTTGATTTATTATGCTCAGCGAACAAATGAAGGATTGAAATATTATTAGTCAGCCAGGGTATATTGTCAAAAAGAGGGCGTTCGGCAACTTCCATAGAACAGAGAGAAGTGCCACTCAGGGTATCTCTTATTCGCAGTCCAAAGGATGGTATGCAGGACGGGCGATTCCTGAAAAGTACATCCTTAGATCTGTCCAAGAGTAAATTTTGTAACGGATGATCTGGATGCGACAAAATGCGATAATAAAGTCGCAGAGACAACAGACTACGAGTGGAGGCTAATGGCAATTCATTACACACAACATAGAGGCTTTCGACGGGTGATGTGCGAAAAGCTCCAGAGCAGATTCTTAGTGCTGAATGATGTATCGTATCGAGCTTACGCAGCACAGATGGACGAGCTGAACCATAAACAGCACAGCCATAGTCCAATCTGGAGCGAATTACAGCTCGATAGATATTCAGCATACTGAATCGCTCTGCTCCCCAAAATGTATTAGATAGTACTTTTAATAGATTGAGCTTTTTCATGCACGACACCCGCAAGTCCTTAATGTGAGGCAAAAATGTCAGCTTCTTGTCGAAAATAACTCCTAGAAACCTTGCCTCGTCTACGACTGCAATCCTATTACCACCCAGAAAAATGTCTGGGTCAGGATGCAGATTTCGCAGACGGCAAAAGTGTACACAAGAGGTCTTTTGAACAGAGAAGTTGAAACCATTATCTGCGCTCCACTTGGTCAAACGTGAAACTGTCGTTTGCAGTTGTCGCTCGACAAATCGCATGTCTTTTCCCTGGCAAAAAATGCTCAGGTCATCCACATATAAATTGCCCTGGACAGAAGGAGGCAACTGATTCAGGATATCGTTGATCTTAATAGCGAATAGAGTCACGCTAAGCACGCTACCCTGAGGAACACCCTCTTCTTGTATAAAAGAATCCGAAAACGCAGTACCAATGCGGACGCTGAATTCTCGCAATGTCAAAAAGTTCTTAATAAACATCGGTAGATGTCCTCGAAATCCAAGAGAGTACAGATCTTTAAGTATACCATATCGCCATGTCCGATCGTACGCCTTCTCCATATCGAAGAAAATAGCCACGAGATGGTTTCGGCGCAGAAAGGCATGGCGTATTTGGGTTTCGAGGTTCAGGATGTTATCTACCGTAGAGCGGCCGACCCTAAAACCGCTTTGGAACGGTGTTAGAGCGTTGGTCGTCTCTAACATGTGAACAAGGCGAGAATTAACCATCTTTTCTAAAAGCTTGCACAGGCAGCTGGTAAGTGCAATTGGCCGATAGTTATTGGGATCTTTAGAATCTTTTCCGGGTTTTGGAAAAGGAACAACTATGGCACGTCGCCAAGCCAAAGGAAAAGCATGTTCAACCCAAATGCGATTGTATAGTAGCAATAAATTCCTCAGAGAGTGACTAGATAGATGTTTTAGCATAATGTAAGTGATGCCATCAGGACCCGGGGCTGTCATCCGGGTCTTCTGAAGACATCGTGTCAACTCCCTTTCTGTGAAATAACAATTATAGGCAAGCTCAGAATCTCTATCAGGAGAAAAATTAATAGCATGGGATTCTGCGCGTTGTTTAATGCGCTGAAAATTGCCAGGATATGTGGTAGAACTGGACACGGCAGAAAATGCTCTCGCAATAGAATTTGCGATATCTACCGTGTCAGTAACCAACTGGCCATTTTCTTCCACGAGCGAGATAGAATGTGTGGAATATAATCCCATTGCTTTTCGAACTCTGCTCCATAATTGTTTTGAGGAAATGGCAGATGTTATGCCAGAGACATACTTTTGCCACGATTCTCTTTGGCTTTGACGACGTATACGACGCGCATTGGCTTTTGCAAATTTGAACTTAGTCAAATTTTCGGATGTGGGATACCTACGAAACGTATCCCAGGCCTTTTTTCTCTTTTTGTGGGCTATTTTGCAGGCTTCATTCCACCACGGTTTCGGTAGCTTTGGTAATTTTGATGCGACAGGGATAGATATGCGAGCAGCATCCATTATAACATTAGTGACAGATTCTACACATTGATCGATGTTTTCTTGATGCACCATCTCGTCTGACAAATGGGCAATAGAAGCAAACAAATCCCAATTCGCCGCCTCGAATTTAAATCGAGGCGGACGAGATACATGGGCTGCATCATTCCCTGGAAATTTAACAAACAAGGGGAAATGATCGCTATGATACGGATCATTTCCCACTTGAAACATCAGGGGAGAAAACAGAGACGGTGAACAAAGAACAAGATCAATGGAATGGAAAGTCCTCGATGGGGCGTGGAAGTATGTTGGTTGCCCATTATTGAGTACACATAGATTTTGATCGTGTATTAATTTCTCAATTTGACTTCCACGACGATTTGTGTCTGGGCTTCCCCAAAGAGGATTGTGCCCATTAAAATCGCCACATAAGATACAAGGAGCCGTAAGCTGATCGCATAACCTGTCTAGATCTGCTTGATGGATGATATCATTAGGCGGTAGATATATAGAGCACACTGTAACGATAGATTTTACAGTGACTCTCACTGCGATGGCTTGCAGGTTAGTTGTGAGACTCAGTGGGGTGAAAGGAGCGCTATTGGATATAAATATAGCAACTCCACCACTGGCTCTATCTCCGCTAATGTAATCCTTTCTAATGGGACTGTAACCCTTAATAAGAGAGCTCTGGGTTGGTTTCAGTAGAGTCTCTTGTAAACAAAAGCAGATTGGATGGTAATTGTCTACTACATTTTTAATATCTACCGAGTTGTGATGAAAACCGCGGCAATTCCACGAAGAGACACAGGCCATTATGGAAAGGTTATTGGTGTGGAGAGCTGTTTCGTAGGTTTTATTTTAGGTTTGAGGTTTCCTGGCGTCTCCATGCCAGGTTCAATATCCATGTCAGCATCGTCTGACGAGTTTGACGGGATATTGTGAGATATTGGAGTTCTGGGTTTTTTAAGTTTTTTATTATTGGCATTTTCCGATTGTTCTTTTTTTGTTTTAAATGATTTGTTTAGTGCAGTGAGAGGAGATATTACTTCGCTTCCTTTTTTTGAATTATTAGTTACAGTTCCTTTTGAAAAAAGGGGAGCAGATGGAGGCTTAGTTTTGGTTTGTTGACTATTACTTGTTGAGGGCAGGTCTATTGAAATATCGCATTGTATAGCGATAGAGGTGGTTGATTTTTTTGTTGCAGCGGCATATGACAGATTAGGTGTTGGAAGCCTGTTTGAGATAAGTTTACGAGCTTCCGGATAGGACAGCTGTTGTGTAGCTCGGATGGTCTGAATCTCCTTCTCCTCCTTCCATTTAGGACAACCTCTAAAGTTGGCAGAGTGGTCGCCATTGCAATTTATGCACTTAAATGGAAGATCACAAGAGGAAAAGGAGTGGCCGATAGCGGCACATCTCGAACAGGCTTCAGGTGATCGGCAAGTTGTTGTTGAATGCCCGAATTTCTGGCAGTTGAAACACCGCAGAGGATTCGGGATATATGGCCGAATGGGGCAATTAAGATATCCTGCAATAATATGGTCTGGTAACTTAGGACTATTGAAAGTGAGGATTAGGTGTTTGGTATTAATTATGTCTTCTCCTCGTTTTATTGTGATACGTCGTACTTGGGTTACATTTTGGGCTGATAGTTCATCAAGGATTTCCTTTTCTGAAATGTTCACGAGGTCAATTTCAGAAATGACACCTCGACAAGAATTGAGACTATTATGGGGTGTGACAGTGATTGTAATGTTATTGATTGTTTTACCTGCTAAGAATGATTTAGATTGGAGAGGGGTACATGTTTCTATTAAGAGATCACCTGAGCGAAGTTTTTTTACTGATTTAGGATTGCCGCCAATTCCGAGAAGTCCTTTTTGGATTATAAAGGGAGACGTTTTTGACAATTGTCCAGATGGTGAGGATATAACAAGAAATTTAGGGTAAAGTGTGTTGTTTGATTGATTTGTATTTGTAGTTGTCGTTACACTATTTGGGGTCGCCGGATACAAAGCCTCCGGCAGGGCATGGGTTGGGGGATCCATATGGGGTTCAGGTGTTCATCCCGGTTCAGCCCCGCCCACCACCGAGCCCTACAAGGGGAGGCAGTGCCACACTGCCACGGGGGTAAAACCGGGGTATAGTGCTACAGTTTCGGGGTGTGGATCCACGAGGGCACTCCTAGCTGCAGTACTAGCCCTTAAATGCCAAAAACCAATGGTGTCCAGCACGTCAGGGGAGAAATTCACCTGGCGTACTGAACCACAGTGATATTAGGCGAGCCGGTTGACCAAAAGCGGGCTCACTCCTGGCCTCTCGTTTACGTCGAAGCATGGACCAAAGGGAACGCAACGACGTCTCTAGGAAACTAAACCCCGTCCTAAAACGAGACGTCGCAGGATCCCCAGGACTCCACTTTCCTACGATACGAGTTACCGCACACGGCAAACGTGCAGGTCAGATAATCTGACAGAAAACCAATAAAAACTGTCTGAATTAATACAATAAGTGAAACAACTAAATTGAACACACGAAACAATACTGAAATTTAAATAAGGAAAACCCAACAATCATAAACAGAGGGAAAATGAATGTTAGAACGAAATATAACAACAAAAAATCGTGCACTTGGTAGGGCCTTCGCTAAAAAGGAAAGAACGAAAAAAGCTAAGGCCCAGCTAGGGTACCTCGGGGTTGCCAAGCCCGTACTCACAAGATGTGAGCCCCCTGAGGGGCACAACCGAGATGGAATGTGTGGAATACAATCCCATGGCTTTCCGAACTTTGATCCATAATTGTTTTGAGGAAATGGCAGATGTTATGCCAGAAACATACTTTTCCCATGATTCTCTTTGGCTTTGACGACGTATTCGTCGCGCATTGGCTGTTGCGAATTTGAACTTAGTCAAATTTTCGGAAGTGGGATACCTACGAAACGTATCCCAGGCCTTCTTTCTCTTTTTGTGGGCAATCTTGCACGCTTGATTCCACCACGGTTTCGGTTGTTTAGGTAGTTTTGACGAGACAGGAATAGAAATGCGAGCAGCATCCATTATGGCTGTAGTGACAGATTCTACACATTGATTAATGTCGTCCTGGTTCACCATGTCGTCTGACAAATTTGCAGCAGAAGCAAACAAATCCCAATTCGCCGCCTCGAATTTAAATCGAGGAAGGCGGGACACAGGGGTTGTAGCATTCCCTGGAAATGTAATAAACAAGGGGAAATGATCGCTGTGAAATGGATCATTTCCCACATGAAACATCAGGGGAGAAAACAGAGCTGGTGAACATAGGACAAGATCAATGGAATGGAAAGTCCTCGATGGGGCGTGGAAGTAAGTTGGTTGCCCATTATTGAGTACACAAAGATTTTGATCGTGTATTAATTTCTCAATTTGACTTCCACGACGATTTATGTCTGGGCTTCCCCAAAGAGGATTGTGCCCATTAAAATCGCCACATAAGACATAGGGAACTGGTAGCTGATCGCATAACCTGTCTAGATCTGCTTGTCGAATTATATCGTTAGGCGGGAGATAAATAGAGCACACTGTAATGAGAGTTTTTACAGTGACCCTAACTGCGATAGCTTGCAGGTTTGTTGAGAGATCCAGTGGGGTGAAAGGAGAGCTATTAGATATAAATATAGCAACTCCACCACTGGCTCTATCTCCGCTAATATAATCCTTTCTAAGGGGAGTATACCCTTTAACAAGAGAACTTTGTGTTGGTTTTAGCAGTCTCTTGTAGACAAAAGCAGATTGGATGGTATTCGTCAATTAGATGTTTAACATCTACCGAGTTGTGATGAAAACCGCGGCAATTCCACGAAGAGACACAGGCCATTATGGGAAGGTAATTATGGTGGAAGGCTGCTTCGTAGGTTTTTTAGGATGGAGATTTCCTGGCGTCTCCATGCCAGGTTCAACATCCATCTCAGCACCTTCGGAGGAGTCTGAGGGGATATTGTGAGGTATGGGGGTTCTAACTTTTTTGGGTTTTTTGCTATTGCTATTATCATTTAGTTCTTTTTTATTTTTAAGAGATTTGTTTAAAGCTGTCAAAGGAGAGATTATTTCGGCTGCATTATTATTTTTTGTATTTGTAGTTGTTCCTTTGGAAAAGAGAGGAGTGGAGGAAGTCTTATTTTTAGTTTGCTGGCTATTGCTTGTGGAAGGCTGGTCTATTGCTATTTCGCATTGGATTGCGATGGAGGAAGTAGATTTTTTTTGTTGCGGCTGCATAGGATATGTTGGGTTTGGGTAGGGAGATCGAGACTTGCTTTTTGGCATCGAGGTACGAAAGTTTCTGTGTTGTTCTCACAACTTGAATTTCTTTCTCCTCTTTCCATTTAGGGCAAACACGAGAATTTGCAGAATGCACACCCTCACAGTTCAAGCATTTAAGCGGGAGGGTGCAGTTCTCGTAGGAATGGCCAATGGAAGAGCATCTAGAGCAAGTCTCTACTCCTCTACATGTGCTTACAGAATGGCCGAACCTTTGACACTTAAAGCAGCGCAAAGGATTCGGTATGTAGGGTCGGACTGGGCAGTTGAGATACCCATGTTTGCAGGTAAGTCAGGAATATTGAAAGTTAGAACAAGATGTTTTGTTTGGATTATAGTGTCATCTCTTTTCATGGTAATTCTATGGACTTTAGTCACTCCTTGAGATGCGAGCTCGGATTCGATCTCGCTCTCAGGAACGGCTAAGAGGTCCGATTCAGAGATGACACCTCTGGATGAATTTAAACTATTGTGGGGTGTAACTGTGATGTTTATATTGCCCATTATAGTTGCAGAAAGTAAATTTTTGGATTGAGCAGCCGAAGTTGTTTCAATTAAATAATCGCCGGATTTGAGTTTTTTTACAGATTTTGGATTACCGCAGATACCTTGAAGTCCTTTTTGAATAAAAAACGGAGACATGGTTCCGAGGATTTTATCAGGAGATGTGATTATTAGGAATTTTGCATTGGGGATAATTGATACATTGACAATAGAATTATTAACACTAGACGGGGTCGCCGGATACAAAGCCTCCGGCAGGGCATGGGGTTTGGGATCCATATGGGGTTTGGGTGTTCATCCCGGTTCAGCCCCGCCCACCACCGAGCCCTACAAGGGGAGGCAGTGCCACACTGCCACGGGGGTAAAACCGGGGTATAGTGCTACAGTTTCGAAGCGTGGACCCACAAGGGCACTCCTAGCTGCAGTACTAGCCCTTAAATGCCAAATAACAGTGGTGTCCAGCACGCCAGGGGAGAAATTCACATGGCGTACTGAACCACAGTGATATTAGGCGAGCCGGTTGACCAAAAGCGGGCTCACTCCTGGCCTCTCGTTTACGTTGAAGCATGGACCAAAGGGAACGCAACGACGTCTCTAGGAACTAAACCCCGTCCTGAAACGAGACGTCGCAGGATCCCCAGGACTCCACTTTCCCACGATACGAGTTACCGCACACGGCAAACGTGCAGGTCAGATAATCTGACAGAAACCAATATAAACTGTCAGAATTAATACAAAAATTGAAACAACTAAATTGAACCCACGAAACAATACTGGAATATAAATAAGGAAAACCCAACAATCATAAACAGATGAAAAACTCAACGATAGAACAAAATATAAAAACTAAAAATCGTGCACTTGGTAGGGCCTTCGCTAAAAAGGAAAGAACGAAAAAAGCTACGGCCCAGCTAGGGTACCTCGGGGTTGCCAAGCCCGTACTCACAAGATGTGAGCCCCCTGAGGGGTTGGTCGAGTGGGTAAAGAAGCGTCATTAGCAGAGTAAGTCAACACGATGGGGAAATGATCACTGTTATGCAAATTATTATCAACAGCAAAGTTCCATCTTGTAAAAATTGAAGGTGAACATATTGCCAGGTCTAATGTATGAAAACTTCCGAGTTGGAATATGAAAATATGTGCTGCTTGTATCATTAAGGATACACATGTCGTGATCTGAAATTAACTTTTCAATCTGAAGCCCTCGTGCGTTATTATCTGGGCTGCCCCAGAGCACATTGTGGCCGTTCCAGTCACCCAAGATTATAAAAGGTACTGGAAGTTGGACCACGAGTTCGTTTAGATCTTTTTGTTGAATGGTATCACCTGGAGGCAGGTAGATTGAGCATACTGTAATTAGAAACTTAATATGAATCTGTATTGCTATTGCTTGTAGGGGTGTTTTTAGAGATATAGGCTTGGATGGAAAAGCCTGAGAGTGCATCAACGCAACTCCACCAACTGCACGCATATTTTGCATATTGTATTTTCTTTTAAATGTATATCTTTTAATATTTGTATTCACTGATGGGGCTAAGTATGTTTCTTGGAGTCCTATACAGACCGGCTGATATTTGTTCACTAGGTTTTTTACATCCTCCGTATGGCTACGATACCCGTGACAATTCCAACTTAAAATATTTATGGCCATTATTTAGGCTCAAGGTCTTAGGGGGCCCTTAAAAAATTTCGATCTCGGGGAGAGATTCGGGGGAGTCTCCAATCCCTTCTCTACCTCCATGACTCCGTTATCGGAGAATTCCTCACTACTTTCTTCACTCCTAATCTCGAACTTCTTTGATTTTCCTTTATCTTCCATAATTTTTTGCTTTTTAACAAATAAGTCTTCGGCTCGCCCTGTTCTAGATAGGGGGCCCGGTTTTCTCACTTTTGACATGTTTTGTGGTTTTGGAGCATTTAGGATTGGTGGTTCAGATTTATTTTTATTAGATCTTTTTGCAGTTTGCGCAGTCGACTTGCTGGTTGAAGGTTTGCTGTCAGTTGATTTGTTAGAGGAGGCACTTGCAGTAACTGGAAGAATAGCTGGTATTTTAGTCTGATTTATTGCATTTTTGGTCTGCTGAGTTTGGGTAGGAATGATTACACGGGTTTCTGTTTGCGTCTTTGCAGGTTCGATATATTCGGTTTGTGTGTTGACGGATTTGAAAGTTTTAACTGCAGCTGCATAAGAAATGCCTGATTGTGGAGAGCGGTTTTCAACTAGTTTTCGTGCTTCAGGGAATGAAATGTTCTGATTTGTTTTAACTGTTTGAACTTTCTTTTCGAATATAAACTTAGGGCAACGTCTTGAATATGCTGGGTGGTCATCGTGGCAATTTGCGCAACATTCGGCATTTTTACAATTTTCACTTTCATGTTCAGGTTCCCCACAACGGGCACAGATTGGCACTCTAGAACGGCATGCAAACTTGGAGTGACCAAACTTCTGGCAGCGAAAGCAGCGCAGCGGATTTGGCACGAAAGGTCTAACATCGCATTTGATATAGCCAGCTATAATTTGTTTAGGCAATATTGGGGTGTCAAAAGTAAGAATAACGTGATTGGTTGGTAAAATATTGCCATCACGTTTGATGTTTAATCGTGCAGCATCACATACTTTTTGACATCTTAGCTCGCTTATAAATTCTTCGTTTGATACCATTCTGAGATCAGGGCTCGAAATGACGCCTTTGGTGTAGTTAAGGGTCTTATGCCCGGAGGCCTGAACTTAGACTTCACCGAATCTTGTAATAGAAAGTAAACTTTTTGCCTGTTTTTCATTGGCTGCTTCCACCAGCAAGTCACCGGATTTTTGTTTTTTGATGTCTTTGACAGTACCAGCATAATTCTGAATGTATTTATTTATGAGAAAAGGAGACATGTTTCGAAATTGATCGTTCTCTGCGTGCAAAACTATAAACAATGGAATTGACTTTTCGAATACGGTATTTGTAAGAGAAATGGTTGGGGTTGGTGGGTTTAAGGCCGTCACCAGGGCACACGTGTTAGAATCCATAAAGGAAAGGGAGTTCATCACGGTGGCCCCACACCCCCCATGGAGCCCCACACGGGAAGGCAGTTACCGGCTCTGGAAAAATAAACAAAAAGCACAAAACAAAAAGAAACCCAGCCTCGGCACACACCTTAAGGTACCACCGTGGTATAATGCTACAGCTTCGGAGCGTAATCCGCCAGTTCACCCAGGGCACTCCTAACTGCAGCACTAACCCTTAAAGTCCAAATTCCAGTGAAGTCCGGCACCACAAAAGATTAATGTGGTATCGGACTGCAGTGTCATTAGGCGAGCCGATTGACCGGAAGCGGGCTCACTCCGGCCGCTCGTCTACGGAGAAGCATGGACCAAAGGGCACGCAACAGCGCCCTCAGGAACTTGACCCCGTCCTGATATGGGGCGCCGCAGGAACCCCAGGACTCCACTTTCCCCCGATACGAGTCGCCGCACACGGCAAACATGCGGGTCAAATAATGCGACACTGTAAATAATACAAAACAAACTTAAGAAGGGTTAACACGAAATCCTGCCTATAGAAAATAAGAATATTAAAAAATGAACCAACGCAAAAAGAAACCAAATGGAAAGTAAAAAATCCATTTAACGAAATGAGGAATTACGAAACGTATCAACGAAAAAAAAACTAACGAAAATTATACATAATTAGGGCCGTCGCAAAAAGGAAAGAACGAAAAAAGCCAAGGCCCAGCTAGGGTACCTCGGGTTTGCCAAGCCCGTACTCGCAAGAAGCGAGCCCCCTGAGGGGGTACATGGGAGCGGAAGGAGAGCTTGTTGTCAAAGATGACTCCTAGGAATTTCACCTCGTTTACAACGGGAATTTGCGAACCACGGATGGAAATTTCGGGTTCTGGATGTGGGTTTCGCTTTTTACAAAAATGAATGCAACAAGTTTTGGTCGGTGATAATGTGTGACCGTTCTCGTCGCATAAATAGTGATGAATGAGGTGGATGACTCAATAAATAGGACAATATGGGAGATGAAGTATTAAAAAAACGATTATATAAAATTCTAAGCCGTGGACAAGAAGTTAAAATATGATGAATAGTTAGATGTTGTTGGCAGTAATGACACTGTGGGGTGGGTTCGTTTAGCAATAGATGTTTGTGAGTCACACGGGAATGACCTATGCGCAGACGGGTCAATATTACATCACACCGTCGAGATAACAAGGACGGTAGGAGCGGGATGCTGGGAAATACAGAGGCCAATTTATTAGCCGCCTGTAACCTCCAGCCATCGCTCCAGTCCTTCCGCACAAGGTCCCGTAAAACATTACGAATGTCATCATAAGGAATTCTGATGTTGAGCTGGGATGTGGCATTTCTGGCAGCATGATCTGCCAGTTCATTACCAATTATGCCAACATGCCCAGGAATCCAGCATATTATGACAACATAGCCCCGTCGAATAAGCTTATTATATAATATTGAAACATCAGAAGCTAGAGGGTGTTGAAGATTATCCGATGACAGAGAGTCTACAATACTTTTTGAGTCGGTATAAATTACAAAACTGCCAACATTTTGATGAGATATGTATTTAAAAGCTTTATAAAGAGCTAAAAATTCAGACGTAAAAACAGAAATGAACTGGGGTAATAAGTAACTAAATACCTCGGTTCCACATACAAATGCGCAGCCGACGTGGTTATTGGTTTTTGAACCATCTGTATATATGGCTGTCAACGAATGAAAATTGTGACGATGATGATTAAAAATTGTGTTATATATAACTGGACAAGTGAGAGATTTTTCTAATCCAGTGAACAAATGTAAAATTGAAAAGTTGGAAGTCTCCCAGGGTATGTTCTCAAATAGTGGGCGCTCCGCAACTTCTATTGAATGAAGAGGAGTGCCACTCAGGGTATTTCTTACACGCAGTCCAAAGGATGGTATGCAGGACGGGCGATTCCTGAAAAGTACATCCTTAGATTTGTCCAGGAGTAAATTTTGTAAAGGATGATCTGGATGTGACAAAATACGATAATAAAGTCGTAAAGACAACAAACTGCGAGTGGAGGCTAATGGCAATTCATTGCACACAACGTAAAGGCTTTCGACGGGTGATGTGCGAAAAGCTCCAGAGCAGATTCTTAGTGCTGAATGATGTATCGTATCGAGCTTACGCAGCACAGATGGACGAGCTGAACCATAAACAGCACAGCCATAGTCCAATCTGGGGCGAATTACAGCTCGATAGATATTCAGCATAGTGAATCGCTCTGCTCCCCAAAATGTATTAGATAGTACTTTTAATAGATTGAGCTTTTTCATGCACGACACCCGCAAGTACTTAATGTGAGGCAAAAATGTCAGCTTCTTGTCAAAAATAACTCCCAGAAACCTTACCTCGTCTACGACTGCAATCCTATTACCACCCAGAAAAATATCTGGGTCAGGATGCAGATTCCGTAGACGGCAAAAGTGTACACAAGAAGTCTTTTGAACAGAGAAGCTGAAACCATTTTCTGAACTCCACTTGGTCAACCGTGAAACAGTCGTTTGCAGTTGTCGCTCGACAAATCGCATATCCTTTCCCTGGCAAAAAATGCTCAGGTCATCCACATATAAATTGCCCTGGACAGAAGGAGGCAACTGATTCAGGATATCGTTGATCTTAATAGCGAATAAGGTAACGCTGAGTACGCTACCCTGAGGAACACCCTCTTCTTGTATAAAAGAATCCGAAAACGCAGTACCAATGCGGACGCTGAATTCTCGCAATGTCAAAAAGTTCTTAATAAACATCGGTAGATGTCCTCGAAATCCCAATGAGTACAGATCTTTCAGTATACCATATCGCCATGTCCGATCGTACGCCTTCTCCATATCGAAGAAAATAGCAACGAGATGGTTTCGGCGCAGAAAGGCATGGCGTATTTGGGTTTCGAGGTACAGGATGTTATCTACCGTAGAGCGGCCGACCCTAAAACCGCTTTGAAATGGTGTTAGAGCATCGGTCGTCTCTAAGACGTGAACAAGGCGAGAATTGACCATCTTTTCTAAAAGTTTACAAAGACAGCTGGTCAGTGCAATAGGCCTATAGTTATTCGGATCTTTAGGATCTTTTCCAGGTTTCGGAAAAGGAATAACTATGGCACGCCGCCAAGCCAAAGGAAAAGCATGCTCTTGCCATATGCGATTAAATAGTCGCAATAAATTCCTAAGAGAGTGACTAGAAAGATGTTTTATCATAATATACGTGATGCCATCAGGACCCGGTGCTGTCATCCGGGTCTTCTGAAGGCATCGTGTCAACTCCCTTTCTGTGAAATAACAATTATAGGCTAGTTCGGTATCTCTATCAGGAGAAAAATTAATAGCATGGGATTCTGCGCGTTGTTTTATGCGCTGAAAATTGCCAGGATATGTGTTAGAACTTGACACGGCAGAAAAAGATCTCGCAATAGAATTTGCGATGTCTACCGTGTCAGTTACCAACTGGCCATTTTCTTCCACGAGCGAGATGGAATGCGTGGAATATAATCCCATGGCTTTCCGAACTTTGTTCCATAATTGTTTTGAGGAAATGGCAGATGTTATGCGAGAGACATACTTTTGCCAAGATTCTCTTTGGCTCTGACGACGTATTCGTCGCGCATTGGCTTTTGCAAATTTAAACTTAGTTAAATTTTCGGATGTGGGATACCTCCGAAATGAATCCCAGGCCTTTTTTCGCTTTTTGTGGGCAATCTTGCAGGCTTGATTCCACCACGGTTTCGGTAGCTTTGGTAGTTTTATTGAGACTGGAATAGATATGCGAGCAGCATCCATTATAACATTAGTGACAGATTCTATACATTGATCAATGTCATCTTGATTCACCATCTCGTCTGATAAATCAGCAATTGACGCAAACAGATCCCAATTCGCCGCCTCAAATTTAAATCGAGGCAGGCGAGACATAGGGGCTGCAGCACTCCCCGGAAGTGTAATAAACAAGGGGAAATGATCGCTATGATATGGATCATTTCCCACATGAAATGTCAGAGGAGAAAACAGAGATGGTGAACACAGGACAAGGTCAATGGAATGGAAAGTCCTCGATGGGGCGTGGAAATAAGTTGATTGCCCATTATTCAGAATACATAGATTGTAGTCACTAATCAAAGTTTCAATTTTACTTCCACGACGATTTGTGTCTGGGCTTCCCCAAAGAGGACTGTGCCCATTAAAATCGCCACATAAGATATAGGGAGCTGGTAGCTGATCGCATAACCCGTCTAAATCTGCTTGTTGAATAATATCATTAGGCGGTAGATATATAGAGCACACTGTAATGAGAGTCTTTACAGTGACCCTAACTGCGATAGCTTGCAGATTTGTGTTGAGATTCAGTGGGGTGAAAGGAGCGCTATTAGATATAAATATAGCAACTCCACCACTGGCTCTATCACCGCTAATGTAATCTTTTCTCAAGGGAGTATAGCCTTTAACAAGGGAGCTCTGTGATGGTTTGAGCAGAGTCTCTTGTAAACAAAAGCAGATTGGATGGTGTTCATCGACAAGATGTTTTATGTCGACCGAGTTGTGGTGAAATCCGCGGCAATTCCACGAAAAGGCCCAGGCCATTATGGGAAAGTTATTGGATTAGAAGGCTGTTTCGGAGGTTTTGGTTTTGGTTTTGGAAGGAGATTATTTGGAGCCTCCATTCCAGGCTCAACTTCCATATCAGCAGCATCCGAAGAGTCGGATGGTATATTGTGCGATATGGGGGTTCTAGGTTTTTTTTGTTTTTTGTTATTTAAGTTTTCAGATTGCTCTTTTTTAGTTTTTAGAGATTTATTTAGAGCAGTCAGAGGAGATATTACTTCGTTCCTTTTATTTAGATTTTTGGTTATTGTTCCCTTTGTAAACAGAGGAGTGGACGGTTTCTTAGTATTTGTTTGGTGACTATTGCTTGCAGAAGGTTGATCTATTGTTATTTCGCATTGTATAGCGATAGAGGTTGTAGTCTTTTTAGCTGCAGATGCATATGAGAGATTAGGAGTGGGAAGTCTGTTTGAAACGAGTTTTCGAGCGTCTGCGTAAGATAGCTGTTGTGTGGCTCGAATGGTTTGGATCTCCTTTTCTTCCTTCCATTTGGGGCAACCTCTAAAGTTGGCAGAATGGTCGCCATTGCA
This sequence comes from Troglohyphantes excavatus, assembly GCA_963932185.1. NCBI lineage: Eukaryota > Metazoa > Arthropoda > Arachnida > Araneae > Linyphiidae > Troglohyphantes > Troglohyphantes excavatus. Next base: position 634,947 of record OZ010678.1, on the reverse strand, counting down.
ATTAATGCACTTAAATGGAAGCTCACAAGAAGAAAAGGAGTGGCCAACAGCAGAACATCTCGAACAAGTTTCCGATGAGCGGCAAGTTGTAGTTGAATGCCCGAACTTCTGGCAGTTGAAACAGCGCAGAGGATTCGGGATATAGGGACGGATGGGACAATTTAGATAGCCTGCAATGATATGAGGAGGTAATTTAGGACTATTGAAGGTGAGGATCAGATGTTTAGTATTTATGATAGCTTCTCCTCGTTTTATTGTTATTCTTCTGACTTGTGTTACATTTTGGGATTTCAGTTCTTCCAGGATTTCTGCTTCGGATATGTTAACGAGGTCATTTTCAGAAATGACACCTCGGCAAGAATTAAGACTATTGTGGGGTGTTACAGTGATTGAAATATTGTTGATGGATTTACCTGCTAGAAACGATTTTGATTGGAGAGGGTTACATGTTTCAATTAATAGATCACCGGAACGAAGTTTTTTTACAGTTTTGGGATTGCCGCCAATACCCAAAAGGCCTTTTTGAATAATAAATGGAGAAGTATTTGACAATTGTCCAGATGGGGAACTAATAACGAGGAATTTAGGGTATATACTATTCGTTTGGTCAGTAGTAGTATTTGTAGTCGTTACACTATTGGGGGTCGCCGGATACAAAGCCTCCGGCAGGGCATGGGTTGGGGGATCCATATAGGGTTCAGGTGTTCATCCCGGTTCAGCCCCGCCCACCACCGAGCCCTACAAGGGGAGGCAGCGCCACACTGCCACGGGGGTAAAACCGGGGTATAGTGCTACAGTTTCGAAGTGTGGATCCACGAGGGCACTCCTAGCTGCAGTACTAGCCCTTAAATGCCAAATAACAGTGGTGTCCAGCACGCCAGGGGAGAAAATCACCAGGCGTACTGAACCACAGTGATATTAGGCGAGCCGGTTGACCAAAAGCGGGCTCACTCCTGGCCTCTCGTTTACGTCGAAGCATGGACCAAAGGGAACGCAACGACGTCTCTAGGAAACTAAACCCCGTCCTAAAACAAGACGTCGCAGGATCCCCAGGACTCCACTTTCCTACGATACGAGTCACCGCACACGGCAAACGTGCAGGTCAGATATCTGACAAAAATTAAATGCAATTTCGGAACCAATACAATAACTGAAACAACTAAATTGAACCCACGAAACAATACTGAAATATAAATAAGGAAAACCCAACAATCATAAAAAGAAGGAAAAAATGAACGCTAGAACAAAATACAACAACCAAAAATCGTGCACTTGGTAGGGCCTTCGCTAAAAAGGAAAGAACGAAAAAAGCTAAGGCCCAGCTAGGGTACCTCGGGGTTGCCAAGCCCGTGCTCGCAAGATGCGAGCCCCCTGAGGGGCCCTCTTCTAGGATAAAAGTATCCGAAACTGCTGAGCCAATGCGGACGCTGAATTCTCGCAATGCCAAAAAGTTCTTAATAAATATCGGTAGATGTCCTCGAAACCCAAGGGAATACAGATCTCGGATAATACCATATCGCCATGTCCGATCGTACGCCTTCTCCATATCGAAGAAGATAGCCACGAGATGGTTTCGGCGCAGAAAGGCATGGCGTATTTGAGTTTCGAGGTACAGGATATTGTCTACCGTAGAGCGGCCGACCCTAAATCCGCTTTGAAATGGTGTTAGAGCATTGTTAGTCTCTAACATGTAAACAAGGCGAGAATTAACCATCTTTTCTAAAAGCTTGCACAGGCAGCTGGTCAGTGCAATAGGCCGATAGTTATTTGGATCTTTAGAATCTTTTCCGGGTTTAGGAAAAGGAATAACTATGGCACGTCGCCAAGCCAAAGGAAAAGCATGTTCTTGCCATATGCGATTATACAGTAGCAATAAATTCCTCAGAGAGTGACTAGAAAGATTTTTTAACGTAATATACGTGATGCCATCAGGGCCCGGTGCTGTCATCCGGGTCTTCTGAAGGCATCGTGTCAACTCCCTTTCAGTAAAACTGCAATTATAGGAAAGTTCCCATCTCCCTCAGGAGTAAAATTAATGCCATAACATAATAGCATAATAACATGAAGGGTGGATTCGCTGAGAGATTCGAGCAATTCGAAACAAACAAAAGTACTCTCGCGTTCATAGTAAATTCTCTCAACACAAATATAAATGAGATCAACATTGAGCCATTTGGAATTGATGCTGGATTGCTACAAATGCAATTGCTAGATTTGAAAACCAAAGACTTGTGGAAAGACAAGTTCACAGAACTCAAGAGCAAGTTGAAAGAGTTGGAGGTCCAGAAATGCATGAACATCGCGCAGCACAAGTGGACAGCTCTAAAAGAAATTTCGCGAGTTGACGCCCTCATATTCGGCGCATGGAATAGTCTTCCAGAATGCTACAGTGAGGTGAAGAAGTTATTCGTGCGAGCAATCGTTCTCTTGTATGAATATAATAAAAAGTAAAGTTAGAAGTCAACTAACAAATAAAAATCTAGAGTCGTGCTTGAAACTTAAAACAACAAGTTATAAGCCAGATTTAATCAAACTTTCAAAAGGCATGCAAAGCCAATGCTCCCATTGATGTAACTATCTATATTTGTGTTTTTATATGAATAAATATTTTTCCGTATTTAAAGCCGTTTATTTTAAATCAAAAATCAAATATATATAAGCAAATAATATAAAATTGAAACGAAAAATTTTAGTGGCTCTTTAAAAATTGAGAAATTTTGTAAATTGTAACATTTGGCTCTTCAGTTTCAATAGGTTGCCGACCCCTGATCTAGGGTAATACCAAGAAATTTAACCTAGGGAACAATAGTGATTTGGTTGTTGTCTACGTATAGCTCAGGATCTAGATGGAGACCACGTTTACGGCAAAAGTGGACACAAAGGGTTTTTTGTGGCGAAAAAGTAAACCCATTATCGTTTGCCCATGATGTTATCTTATTGATCGTCAGCTGGAGTTTCCGCTCGATTAAATTCATATTTGACGAAGAGATGGAGATTTGAAAATCATCGACGAATAAATTGCCGAGCACAGAAGGAGGTAGATGTTGTAAGAGTCCATCAATGGCAATGATAAACAGTAGGACACTTAAGACACTGCCTTGAGGTACTCCTTCCTCTTGGCTTCCTTGTTTGAATAACATATTGAAAGCCATTTACCAATGGTTGAATAGAAAAAAGCTTATTATTGATTTGTTCACTCCAATGGCCATGTTGTTTTGGCTGCTGTTATAGTGACTAAAAGAGGTAGAGATGTTTGACTAAAAGAGGCCTCTTTTAGTCACTATACTGCTGTGTCGGCCTTTTCATTACCAGGGATTCCTACGTGACCAGGTACCCAACAAAAATCAATACAATAACCTCGAATACACATATTGTTAATATTTAAAATAATTGGATGGCTTTTAATGTTGACATTTGAAGGAGACTGAAGACAACTGTTAGAGTCGGTGTAAATAATCCAGCATTTAAAATTATGTTTAGGAATTGCAGTTAATGCTAGACAAATAGCGTAAGCTTCAGTTGTAAAAACAGAACACAATTGGTTAAATTTTTCGGGTATTATTTCATGATGGAAGACAGCCGCCGATCCTGCGTGGGAGTCGAAACGTGAACCATCTGTATAAACAGGCAAACAATTGGAGAAACGAGATCGATGTGCATAAAATAGTTGTATAAAAGTAAAATCGCTGGTGTCTGATTTTGTATAAGTTTTAAAAGGATAAATTAGAGAAATAGTAAAATCATTCCAAGGAGGAGGAATTTCAGTAAAGCGGGAAGAAAATTGATTTGAAACCTCTTTTGGACATAGTGGATGACTTACCATCGACGATTTCGACACACGAATCGGAAGTTTTACCGTAGATTGCAGGATATTGTGTATAAAAATTAAATTTGCCATGCGATTCCTGTAAAGACGTGACATAAGTGAAAATTTAGATGAAGTATCGATTATTTCGCCAATGGAGAAATTGCCTATCACCGATTATCTTGATTTGATCAATCTAGGAGGTATGAAAACACTGTCTGCTAATGTTGTGTTTACCACAAGTGTTTGTTTCGTTATATTTAAAATGATTTGAAAAAATATTTGTCTTAAAATATTAAACAACATTCTGTAATTTTAAAACTCATGAATTTATTTCAAAAGTGTTAATTTTTAATTTTGATGAATCATCATGTACAGTGTGTAATATTTGCTTCTCTACTGGTGTACTTAAAGTTATACAAACAGTTTGTATTATTGCTTAAATAATTATACCAAAAATATAAACAATGTTGATATTCTGAACAAGGCTATCTTTAAAAATTAAAAGTATTGAAATGTAGTAAAAAGAACGTCTCAACGAACAAATGTAAAGAAAGAAAGTTTAAAAATGGAATATGATGTCGATAAAAGTATTCTTTTTCATTGATATATTTTAGTATAAGTTTTGTACGTAAAAAATGTATTATTGTGGACCCTATATTTTACTTGCTTGTATTATTTATATTAATTGCTTAAAATATGCGAGTAATTTGTATCTTGTTTAATACCCTTATTTTTCATATCAAATTTGCATGCAACTTTATTATCTGATTAAGCGAAAGATTTCAGTAAGCTTAAAAATGGGAAATAAAAGTATAAAAAATAAAACTTAAAAATAAAAGTATCTTTTATAGGGCTTCATAGGTAAAAAAAATGTATGTGTAGGACAGTATATTTTACTTGCTTACTAGAAAAGTATTAATTTCTTAAAATATACAATTTGTTTTCATATCAAATTTGCGTTAGATGCAATTGTTAATTAATGTTCAGTATTTTATCTCAATTTAGGCGCGATTTATAAAATTAAAATTTGTAGACAATATTTGGGATTAATAAATATTAAGTTGATTTAACTAATTAATATGGAAAATTTTATATAAAAATACAGAACTGTGCAGTAATTTATATGGATATAAAATTGTTGTTCCTCACTTACTCTTTATTATAGATGATGAAAATGTAGTAATTTAAAAAAATGTGTTTATGAGAAGATTGCACATAATTATATCTATACTAGCAATATGGCCCGGCGTTGCTCATGGTCACTTTGCGCAGTAAGAGCTGCGCTATTTTGTCTTGTCAGCGTAGCCATCACATATCACTCTCTGTGCACTGTGAAAAATAAACTTTATAAAAATCCAGATTTATTAAATTACTTGGAGTTGTTTTCGAGATACCTAAATCTATTTTTATGTTCACGACTTTACATGCTATTGCGACTACTATTTAAACTGGTGTTTTTATAAATTTTCTTATTGTGAAATAAAAATTCCTAAATTTATTTTTAATTGCATTTTTTTGTATTAAAATTAACCATTTAGTGACAATAAACCCATGTAGTAAACTTCACATTCAATAATATATCAAAGTAAAAAATTTCCAATAATAGGTTCGAGGTGAAAATTTAAAAATTAGCTACATGGAGGTATAAATATAGAAAACCTTAAGTTAAACTTTTAGGGTGGACCATTTCAACACCATAGTAATATTCCACTCCGTAACAAATAGCACTATTGTCATAAAGTTAATTGGAACATGAATACACATGGCGTCAGTCGAAAGAGCTGGTTTATCGTAATCCTTCGGTTGGCGAGGTTTTTGTTAACGAGGTTAATTGTTATTTGGACACTAATTTCGCCACCGTGATATTTTTAAATATAGGACCTCTAGTTTAGCTCATTTGGCAACATTTTTATTCAATTGGAGAAATCTTTTATTCATTTGGCAACATTTTTAATTCATTTAGCGACATTTACTCATCAGCCAATCAAAATAAATCGTTTTTCCCGGTATTGTCGAAAAATATTTTTGGTCGCCAAGGTGATTTTTAACAATAAGTTATTAAGGGAAAATCGAGATGTAAATTTCCCATAGGAGTAATGTTAAAGAAAATGGAAAAAGTTCTATAACTTTTGAATGGTTGTAGATATCCACATGAAACAAAGTGCAGATTTTAAACTAAGAAAAGTTTGTTCAAATGGTACAAGTTTCATAAAAATCCGCACAAGAATTTTGATTAAATCCGGACAAACAGGGACAGGTACAAAAACAATTTAATGTGATTTTCTGAATCAGTGTATCCTAATTCGTGAAGAAAACTCAAAATGAGGGGTTTTGTTCCGATTCCACAGACGCTCCATTCTTATATATAAGTATTGATTTAATAAAATATATTTGTGGAAATTTATGTGTTTACTATAAGTTTAATTGATTTTTAAAAAATTTAATATAAAAATAAAGGACATAATTCAAATGAAATATAGTACTAATTTTTCCCAAAGTTTGTCAGAAAAGATATTGATTAAAAAAGTGTAAATATTTATATATATATTTTTTTTCTAGAAATGAAATCTGAAAGAACAATATTTGAAAAAAGCGCGACAAAAGTGCAAGCACAATTAATTTTAAATAAGCTGTTAAAATATTAGACTTTTAAATACAGTAGAAATTGTTTTAATGTAATTGATGCAATGCTTTTACTTTTGGTCTTCGGACGGTAATTGCCTAAATTTTCAAAAATTTCCATGTAGAGGAAGGTGATGTTTTGTGGCTAAAGACAGTCTTAATATTAAATAATTTATTACCATACTTTAAACTATAGAAAAGTAAAAATTGTCGTTATTTCACATCAAACAAAATAACCATTACTTTCAAACATTTGAGTGCGAAATAAAAAAAAAGCTAAAATTGTATTCGTTAATTATTTATAATATAATTTAATTATACTATGATACTTGGCTAAAATCAGTCTAACTGAAATTCACAAAACAATCACATGCCTCGATAGATTTCGTCAATTTGATTTTAGGAAAAGAGAACAAAATGCTAACATATTTCAGTGTGAACACCCAAGTTTCCCTCTCTTTCTTTCCTATTTTGGCCAGGAGGAAAAGAATGGTTCTTTTGCGGCACAAGAGACAGGAATGGTTAAGAAGCCGAACACGAGTCGAGGAAGTTGACAAGCGATCTTTGTGGCAATTCCATATTTTAATGGGGATGTTTCAAATAACATTTTTGTATTCCTTGCATATTTTAAAAGGCAATATAAATTATCTGAACTTACAATTATATCAAAGTAAAGAATTAGTATATGCATAATATAGTGTAGGAATTTAACAAATTACCAAGAATCACTTATTTGTAGACCTAATGTTCCTAATTAATAAAAACAAAAATTCAATATATATTAGATTTGAAAATAATTTGTTTAGGTAGAAAATGTACAATTGACACTCTGCAATACTACACTCTGCATTTAATGCGAAACATGGACCTAAGAGAACACAAGGAACTCCAGGATACCATTTGTTTCGCATATACAGGGTGCAGCACCGACAGATTATATCACGTAAAGAATTAGTATGTGCATAATATAGTGTAGAAATTTAGCAAATTACCAAGAATCACTTATTTGTATAAATATTTGTAGACCTAATGATCCTACATTTTAAAATTCCGAAATTGTATACAAATCTTGGAAATATATCTTTATGGAAGAGAGTTCATGGAATTAAGCCACAATAAAAAAAGCCAAGAAACCTCTATAGTCAGACATGTCGGCTACATAAAAATAAAAGATGTAACAACTATAAAACAATCAAAATAGTATAATTTCATGCTTAATTTTCAAAATATTAATACAGATTCTTTATTGATACTGAAGTGAAAAATATCAAATGGTATGTTTTTACAAAATGATCTGATGAATTATGATACTGTGGAAAGTGCAGTGATTTGTGCATTAAAAAGCAGGAGGGTGCAATATTTAAAATAAAAGAGCAGGTTCGTCCTCAGAAAGGCATAGATTAAAAAACGAGTACCTAAATAAAATTATGTTTTCATAGGAGATTTTCAAAAAATTCTAGACTACATTCATAATTAGATTGCCATTTCCGATATCAATATTGAAGGCTGTAAAAAGGGTTTTTGTTTTACATCAGAAATATAAAGACATGTCATTTATTTTTAGAAAAATGCAATGATTTTTCCAAAAACATTAGGATTATATTATTTAACGATTTTCTGTTAACTTGTTTTTCAGAGGCACCTAAAGCTTCCACAGATAGGTCGACGGACTGAAAGATGTCCGTTAAGTTGGTTGTGCCTATGCGTTGCTTTGAGTGTCCTATGCGGAGACGAGTTGTCTATATTACAAGTAAGGTAGGTTTTGGTTTTTGTTAATAAACGTCGCACTAGAGCTGCACAGTGGGCTATTGGCGATCACAAGTAAGGTATGAGTTAAAGTGTTGGAAATTAGACGTCTCCAGGAAACTTAAACCACTTCCAGGAAATGAGATGTCGCAAAGTCCCCCAGGACACCACTTTCCTAAGGTACGAGTCGCAGCACACATGTAGATCAGCTAATCCGACAAATGAAATTAACCGAAACAAGAATTAAAAGTGGAAAAACAAAACTGAACCCACCAACAATCTGAATTATAAAAATAATCCAACAATCGTAAAGAAATACTATTATAACTAATAACTACTCAAAATTGTGCACAAGGTAGGGGCTTTTACAAAAAAAAAAAAAAGGAAAGAGCAAAAAAAGGCAAGGCCCAGCTGGCAACATCAGTGTCTTACTGTTGTTTTTGTTTAATATAGTTATGCAATAAACACCACAAAGGCTTCATTGAGATGTTTATTAAGAGGGTACAAAAATTGACTAAGGAATTTAACTAATTAAAACTCCTTTTCAATATCGAAGGTATTTTAAATAATGATATTGAACACATGGGGTTTGAAGGTTGGTTGGCGTTTATTGGTTAAGCTGCACCAACCATTTCTCAGTTTGCGAAACTATTAAAATGTATTAACGGCTTAGTACACCAATGAATACAGAACTAAAAGACGAATGCACTTCAGCAATGACAAATTTTTTATTCAGGAATAAATAGCACCAAAATGGTTTTGTCTTGCTATTAAAACTGGAACATACTTGAAATATGTATAATCGATAAACACAATTGCACCATGCACATGGGTTTGAAGGAAATATTACAATTGAAAAATTAATGTCCTTGCATATTTTAAAAGGCAATATAAATTATCTGAACTTACTATTATATCAAAGTAAAGAATTAGTATATGCATAATATAGTGTGGGAATTTAACAAATTACCAAGAATCACTTATTTGTAGACCTAATGATCCTAATTAATAAAAACAAAAATTCAATATATATTAAAAGACTTGCAAATAATTTGTTTAGGTAGAATAATGTACAATTGACACTCTGCATTTCATGCAAAACATGGGCCTAAGAGAACACAAGGAACTCCAGGATCCCATTTGTTTCGCATATTACAGGGTGCAGCACCGACAGATTATATCAAGTAAAGAATTAGTATGTGCATAATATAGTGTAGGAATTTAACAAATTACCAAGAATCACTTATTTGTAGACCTAATGTTCCTAATTAATAAAAACAAAAATTCAACATATATTAAAAGACTTGCAAATAATTTGTTTAGGTAGAAAAATGTACAATTGACACTCTGCAACACTACACTCTGCATTTAATGCGAAACATGGGCCTAAGAGAACACGAGGAACTCCAGGATCCCATTTGTTTCGCATATACAGGGTGCAGCACCGACAGATTATATCAAGTAACGACAGATTATATCAAGTAAAGAATTAGTATGTGCATAATAGTGTAGGAATTTAGCAAATTACCAAGAATCACTTATTTCTATAAATATTTGTGGACCTAATGATCCCATTTTAAAATTCCGAAATTGTATACAAATCTTGGAAAGATATCTTTATGGAAGAGAGTTCATGGAATTAAGCCACAATAAAAAAAAGCCAAGAAACAGCTATGAATCAAACACTGAATATTCTCCTATAAACAGTACAATATTCAAGTTCATTTTTAATATAATTTATTATTTGAGAGTTAAAATTTATCTGAGATTCAATTTGTTAAGCAAAATAGATGTGAAAAAAGGTAAATAGCAATGTAATAATTCATTTGTCCAATTTAGCACACACAATTACCTTAAATGTAACACTAGTTCTTCAAATATAACCTGAAAGTATTCAACACAATACTTTACATTAAAAAAAGAATCATTCTACACAATATAATACAAATGGTTACTTTAATAGCTTTTAACTTTGCCCCTTTAAAATATTGTTACATTAATAGTGTGAGTAATCATTGGTTATTGATAATCAAAATTGCATGTTATACTAAACAGGGTATATTTTAAATAGATCAAGTTATTAATAGTATGTAGTTAAGTTACTAATAATAGTAGTTTTAATTACTAATAGTATGTAGAAAAATTATACATCATGTTGTATCCATTATAAGAGAATGTTATCAATGGTATATAGCAAAAGACATTCTTACACTTTTATTTTTGATCATTTATGCTTTGGAATCTTTTTTACAGCACATTTCTATGGTTAGAATAAGTCTCGCTAAAAGGGACAGTGGGGAAACAACAGCCCCCACTCCAATGTTGGTAAATTCCAGTAGACTTGGCAAAATCACTTAGTTGAAGAATCATCATTTCAAAATTTTATTTCCGGTCAGGTTGGTAATTTTCCCATCAAAACTCATTTTTGCAATCCAACTGAAAAAGCTTGTAATTTACTCTACATTTTTTTTTAAAAAACCTGTATTTGACTTGGCAATATTAAGGCTTCTCCCCCCATTATGTTGATTCTAGTTATCACATGGATATACTCTAATGTTTTCACACTAAATTTCATAAAAATATCAGCAAAGGAGTTGAAGAAATTATACAACGTTAAATAAATAATTTACAAAAATAAATTATGAAATACTTTAAATTTAATATAGTCCCTAAACATCAAGTACTATTTCGATTTCTTGATAGTCCTTGAGCTTAAGTTGATGGATTGTGGCAAACCACATTGCGCTCTTCTTCAGTTAATGATTTCTGCAACAGGAGACATGAAGAGCCATCAATGCTATGGAAACATGAATAAATTGTTCAAGACGAGTTGGATATGCAAAAACAAAAGCCTTGTAAATTAAAACATTGTAGAATATGGTCAAAATATCAAGAATAAAATTTCCATACAACTTTAAATTACATTCTTTCAGATTTAAAGTAGAAAATTAACAGATTACAATTTAGGAGATATGGAATTTTTTTTTACTTAATGAGGTTCAATAATATCAGGTCAAATAATTTGCAATAGTTAAATCTTAACAAATTATCCTGTTCGTATTCTACAACAGCTAATATAGCTAACTGCACCAAACATTTGTTGGATTACAAAGCTAACAAGTTTTATTAACCATGAACCAATTCATAATATATCAAAATATTCCAGTCACATTAATAAACACTAAACAATCAAGTTTTAACCTAAAAATTTCATCAATTGACATAAGTCGGGTAAGAAAGCCTTCAAAATCTACCTGCACATTATATGTATTAACTTTGAAACTCAAAATGAATCGTTCTTAATGCAAGATAAAAACAAATATCAAATGCAATCTTCAAGTAAAGAGGACTAAGCATTTGAAGTTAAAATGCGATTAGAAATACTATACATGGAAACCCAGCGTTTTAGCCTAGAAAAAAAGAGCGATGGATTGTTCATATAGTTTTTACACAATACAGCATTTTCCTTTGTCTGCTGGTTGGTTAGGTTTTATTGGCGCAAGGGCCAGTTTTGGCCATGCTGCGCCAAACACACGACTTAGTAGAATTTAAAAAATAAAAACTTTGTAAAGGGTAAAAATATAAATTTAGTAAAACTGTAAAAGTTGACAATTTGGGTAAAAAGTTCAAACAAAATTTGAATGAATACAAATAACATATTTTGTTAAATAACATAGTATAAGTTATGAGACGTTAACACTGAGGGATGCTTAAAACAATGAACGATGATGAAATTCGTGTTTTTAATGATTTCAAGATTTTAAAATAAATGAAAAATGAAAATAAAATACATTTTAAAATACAGTCAATACATTTTAAAATATAAGAATTCGATATTCCTTTGTCTGCTGAATGTGCCTCGTTATGTTGATGCTCGCTCAAGATTCTCTGCAACAGAAACGTCACAATTTAAATATTAATTTGAATGCAAGTTATTACATTGGGTATTTGTGAATGTGATCGAGTCTTTAATTTTTATGCGGGGTAAAGACGTAACCTATACTCATACAATGTTTAATATTTTGTAAGGAGTTCCAGGCTGAATGTACTAGACTTCATTACACATATGTTTGAGAGAGTTAAGTCAGTTGCCATTGAAAAAGTAAGGCAATTGATGCAGTTTTAAGGAAATGAACAAGAAACCGAATTCCAGGTTGCTGTGCAAGTGTCGCCTGCAATTGTAAACGCTTTGGCAACTGCAACGAGAAGAATGGGTTTGAAAAAGTAATGTCTCATTCTCGTTAAAATTATGTACAATGTAGACAAGTCAACAAAAACAACAAAGTATTTAAAAGATAATAAAGAAATTCTGGGAATACCAAATCTAATGGAATCCTTGGATACAAGTGAAGGAAATTCCACAAACTGGAATTTGTATTGAAATTGTTTTCGTTGGACACTGTTATAAAGTTCATTAGGATAAATTCTATTGTTCACATCCCTTTCTCGGATGTGAAATAGCTGGATAGCAAGTCGGGTAATTATGTAGAATAACCAAGTTGAGTAAAACCATAAATATATAATTTGAACAATAAAGAGCTCTTCAAAATAATGCCAGCAGTTAAATTGATAAAAACAAAAATTCAATATATATTCAAAAGACTTGCAAATAATTCGTTTAGGTAGAATAATGTACAATTGATAAATATAAAGCAAATGGTTGCCGAGGTAAATAGACGTGTGACAAAGGTTTACCTAGTATACGAGAAACCTGCAAGTAAATTTATTTTTGCCAAGAAAAACCCAAGACTGCAAAATACAAGAGAAAAAAAAATTCCAGGTTCATGCGAGTATCATACTCTGACCCCTTAGAACTATAAACCATAATGAAAAAAGTAATGTAGGTCTCAACTTAAAAAAATTGTTTAAAATCAAAACATTTTTTTTTTTTAAATGTCAAGCAGAATAACACCCAAGGAACTCTAGGATCCCATTTGTTTCACATATACAGGGTGCAACACCGACTATTGTCATGCCTTAATTCCTCCTGCAAGTTGGTAGAGCACCAAACTCTGTCCCCCCTTCAATGCAAAACATGGGCCTGAGAGAGCCCAAGGAACTCTAGGATCCCATCTGTTTCACATATACAGGGTGCAGCAAATATTATTGACAGCCAATTTTTTTTTTAAATTACGACTGGGAGAACAAGGTAAAATTTGCTAAAAAGTAAGATTGAAATTGACGACTAATCAACTCAGTGTAAAGGCTGTGCCGTTTGCCAAAATTTGGTGAACACTTAACGAATGCAGTTTCTGTTCAGCATGAATGAAAAGTTGTATTGAGAATGTTTTTAGTTATATCAAATCAAAATTGTTTATTGCACACTTCACGTACAATGAAAAGCTTATTGAGATTCGTCAATTATTTTTTTTAACGTTTCTTGCGAACTTAACGAATGCAGTTTCGGTTCAGCATGAATGAAAAGTTGTTTTTTAGCCATTTTTGAGAGTACGTTTACACGCGACGAAAACGAAACTTTCGAAACATTCTAAATAGACAGAAGAAATTGCAGTTTGTGCAGAGAGATATAATAGAACCACTATCAAGATCCAACAAGTTAAGAAAAGTAGAAAAATAGTCACAGTATTTTTACCTTGCGTTTCGCTCGATAGACATGCATAAGAAACTTATAAGCGTTCGATGTTCGCGCTCACAGAAAAGGAAATAAGGACAAAGAAAAAAATTTCTAAACTGAAACTCTAACAATAAGAAGTGTTGCCACTCACAGTGGATTTTTACACATTCTAGTAAAAGGGGGACAAAAATACGTCACAGTGACGTCAGAGGCGACCCTTGGAAGCGAATCGTTGTAAATGCTCCGCTCCTCCGTTCTGCTCACATGTTGTTAAAACGTGCCATATTGTTTTTTAACCCTCGTTATAAAAAGCGAATTAGTTAATTCTACCTACTCTTTTATTTCCTATCTGATATTGGTGTTTATATGTTATAGAAATTCGTGCCTCTGACATAATGTAGTTATTATTTGATTCTCCTAATTTTTATGTTTATATTGTGATGCTATAGCGTTTTCGTTACCGTTTCATCCTGTTTTCATTGTATTTCAAATGTTTAAGTTAATTTTTAGTGAATATGATTTTAATGTATGTTTTTAAAATATGTTTATTTTTATTTAAATATTCTGTTTTATTGAAATGATTGTCCTCGTAATCGGTTAATTGCAAGAGGAGAGCACTTGACTAATCTAATTGTATAAACATGATATGCATTTTAAACTTTTTACAGATTCCAATGATTGAAGAACAAGGTTTGAGTGGCACTTTTTAAAGAAATATTTTCATTAACTTTTTTATGTCCAAGTTGTTTCAGCTGTTGCTTTTCCATTTGTGTGCCCATTGTGCTTTTATAGTGCAATGTTAATCTAACCAGGCGGGTTATTTCAGCATACTTCCTCTTAATACGAACACCTTTGTGAGGAATCTTATTAAAAGAATCATAGGTAAATTCCTAGTGTACGGTGCCCCGTTGTCGCCAAGGCCAAAATTGAAGTTTTTTTTCCGCCAAATCAAAATGGCGGACATTGCGTTGGTCGCATTGAGCTCTACAATGGGCTAATGGCGACGGTTTACAATTGATTTCGAATCTTTGCTTTGGTTAATTAACATCGCACTAGAGCTTTATATTGGGCTGTTGGCGGCATTTCGGCGCCTATCTCGAAGGTAACAATGTCCCTCCGGGCAGCCGATCATGGTGCTTACAAGCACTCCCTTGGGCAGTCGTTTGGGGCATTTCAACAGCACTCTTTCGCACACGTGTACCGCATGCTAAAATCACAGACTCCTGACTTCAATTTTGTAGTCTCCGGCCTCCGACTACTCAGGATCACATCAATGACACTCTCTGGGCAGTCGATCATTTGCTGCACAATGTATCCATGGTTCGATCCATAAACCCATTCCACAGTGAATTGCAGCTGGGCCAGCTCCATGCACCTTCCGCATACCTTGCACGTTCGCTTGTTAAACAACAATCCGGCATCCATGCAGCAATCAATCACGGCACGTTTGCCTTTCATTTCAAACTCCCACAAATATCTACTATTTAAATAAACGTCGTCCGCGTATACATCCATCCACGTACACATAAAAATCACCACGCGAGCCGAACATCGGTTCAAAAGTGGCGGAACTGCGTGAAACCAAGGCTAAACTAGATGCGCGTGCATCTAGTTTAGTTAGTCGCATCTAGTTCAGCCTTGTTGCCATTTAGTTCATCTAGCCTTTTGCATTTAGTTGCCAAAATATAAACTTTATCGCCCACTCCTTTGTCACCAAATCCCATTTGGCGAGGGCACCGGACATTAGAAATTAACCGAATCATATTTCAATGCAAAACCCGGTTAATTCCTGGTATATGGTGCCCCTGCCAAATGTGATATGTGAGCAATAAAGTTATATTTTGGCTACAAACATGTTTTTGTCACAGAACGTCAGTTGCAAATACTGCACTGCTAATTTTCATGCCAAGGAGAACTGCATACTTTCAATTTACCTTAAAAGTTCTCAAAATTATGCATATATGTATTATAAAGTTGCAAGTATATGATAGTTTCTTAAGTGTAGAGCAGTGGTTCCCAAACTATTTTGGTCGTGGAACCCCAAAATTTGTTGCCAATGATCGCGGAACCCTGAATAATTTTTAATCAACGACTTTTCAAAATTTAATATCTGATATTAAATAAAACAAGTATTATTTTGGTATGCCAGATTTTATTGAATTAAGCAAAACTAAAAAAAAAACCCAATTAATCATAGAAATAATTAATAAAAATACAAAACATAAACTAAAATAAATAGAAAATCTGTAATGTGAAGATTGCACCTGCTTCTTTGATTCCAGGATTCTCTTAAAATTGGACGTTGGGTTTGATAACTGAACTCGCATATCTGGTGCAGCCAGAGGTGGCGCCACTGGGGGTGCTGGGGGGGGCTGTAGCCCCCCTGTCGGGCAATGCAAGCCCCCCCATCGGGCAATATTATGAAGTTCGTCGGGGGAAAAGTGTTATTTTAACTGTTAAGACCAAATATTTTTTAAACATTGAATCACATTTAATTTTTTTAATGAAAAGGATCTAGGTCATAATTCCGACGGATAAAATCCCGACACACCGAAATCTCGACACCAAAGGCCCATCGTGGCTGAATATTTAGAGGCTCGAACCGATGAGCGCGAGTTTGATACTGAACATGCATGTTTGGGAAGCGACATACAGCAATTTGGTTATCAGATAGTTGTAAAATTCGTTCCTTTCGCAACCAAAATGTGTCCCCTATTTATAAGGCTGGTACACGTTAAATCTTATCGTGGTCCAAACTGCGGACCCCTATTGAATGCGCGGGTGTCAGTTTTCAGGTGTTGAACTCGTCATCTGACCATAGTTCAAATATACGAGGCAATGTTGTTGGGTCTTTCTTTCGAGATAGATTACCAATATCCCACTGTGTATCTCCAGTTCGTCGTCAATTCAACCAATCAAACCGACAAGCCAAAATGTAAATATTAAATTTTTGGCTTAAAATTTCAGTGTTCATGTTATAGTTTTTTTACACAAGATTTAGTACTCTTATATAATGTTCCACTACACGTATACTAGAAATATTTTTAATTACATTATTTTACGCATATTGAATAATAAAACCGCCCAAAATTGTCACACTTAAATTCATTTTCAAAAGCGTTAACATTAAAATTTTAATATTATACTAAATCATAAACTAAGATTAAATAATTGAAACACACGATATTTGACCAAACATATCATTGATATAGTGCCAAAGAAAACAATTGGAATTAAAAAGGGAGAATGTAGTGGAAAGTTTGAATGAATATGATAAGTGTTTATTTTTTTTAAATAACTTTTTGCGAATTAGTAATTTGATTTAAATTCATTTTAAAATATCATATTATTAAAACCGCGATAAGATAATATTATTAAAATCCTTTCTTTTAAGTAGGTTATCAATAATAATTTCAAAGACATTTTTATTAATACTAATATTTTTAATTTGGTTTGTCGAGATTTCGGCCAATGGTCAGTTATAATTATAAGTTTCATAATTAAATATTTATAATTATATAGTAAGTTTATAATGAAATATAAGTATATAATATTCTTAAAATAATACGTTAATGTAGCTAATTGAAAGTAATACCCAGTAAATACAAGATAACCTGATATAAATATGTTGATTCTGATGTATTTCGATTTCAACGTCTCCACTGCTGTTGCATTTTTTCCTTTCCACACTAATAATTCACTCATCAAAAGTTAACACGGCATTTTCTAATATACAATATCACAGTTAAAATATTCTAAGAATGAAATTCACGGAGACTCAGAAGACTTCAAAAGAGGGTCACTTAGTTCGGCGTCAAATTGTCAAAGAAATTCAAGTTTAAAATGTATAAATATTAATATTTTAACTTTAAAACATACTTTTACTTTCGAATAATTAAAACGAAAGTAAACAATTCTTAAAATTTTGTAGATTACTGCAGGGTACTATTCGCAGCTGTTGTTTAAGTTTAAAAATGCTATTCTTAAAACTATATTATATCGAATATTACGTTCGTTATTTATTAAATTAAGTACACTTAGTGGCAGTGACCTTTGATTTATGAAATATAATTAACATTATTATATTTTTATAAAGAGGAAGGCTATTTTATTAATTTCATCGGTAAAATTTACTGCCAATGCTTGAGTCAAATACTTGTAACATAGGACCTGAGCAAAAATACATTTTAAAGCTACAGCTGAGAACACCACGTTGCATTCAAATATCGGAAAGAAAAAAAAGAAAGAAAGAAAGAACCTAGTTTTTTTTCACACAAAAGGGACGATGTAGAATTTATGCTGAGGGCAACCTAACTCCCCTGGACCTCCATGGGGGGTGGTGAGTCGTAAAACTGTAAATTGCAACTTTCCTTACAGCTAAAAAGTATTGCCTGCTCGTTCCTGCGTTCTTAGAACTTTGCGACTGGATGGGGGGTCTGTGCCTTTTGGTCCTGGGGACATATGCACCATTCACTCCGTGCTTCCATTGTATGGCGCTTGCCATTCCTTTTCATTGACCAAAGAAGCCACTGTGAATCGGAGAACGAGACGATAGACATTGTCAGATTAGTTGCAATTGGAACAAGCCAGCGTTTACTTAGGATTTCGGAACTAAAACTGGCGCAAATATATGAAGTGGATGGCGGATTGAAAAATAAAGTGTGTTGCTGAAAACTTTCGATTCCGAGATGTACGTTATTAACGATTTAAAAAAAAAATCCATGAAAGCCAGAAATACTCTTTAGTTGTCCAGCTGAAAGTACTGATCATCGGAATGCATTTGGGGTAGCGTTCAAGATACTACAGCATGGTGAGTTTTTTTTATTATTATTCTCCTCAAAATATAGCCTTTCTTCTTTTTTTTATTCGTATAATACGAACTAAGTTAATTAAAAAAAATTAACTTATCTTCTTTCTACTATGGTTTAGGTTTATGCAGTAAGTAGTTCGGATAGTACTAAAATATCAAAACAAATAAAACTCATACTTATTGATTTTGGACCAGAATAATTTTTAAAAATTCAACCTGACATACTAGCCGTGTTTATAATTCCTATACAAAGTACTACTATTCATCACCAATGCATATAAATAACATAAAATATTATAGGCATTTACTCTCAAACGTTTACTAAACAATTTACAATTTGGTTTAATACTTGATTTTTGACGTGAAACACCTTTAAAATGACCTAGTACTGGGAGTATCAGGATTGAACACTATATATATTACTCTTTAGGATTATCCATTCCAACACTTCCATTTCGTAAAAAATATAACTATTTACATAAATTTGTTCTTGTTTTATAAGAAATTTGCCGCCAATGCGTGTAAAATAAGGTAATGATGCGAAGCGTGTACGGAGCGTGGATGGGAAACACTGCGTCAGGCGAAACAGTTTGTTTAACTTCATTTTACTGGATATGTTCTTGTTGGCGACTCTTTCCTATTTTTTATAATATTTGTTAAAATGACGTGAATCTTTCTGAAAGTGCTACAACAAAAGCCACATCGAATTTTTTTTAGGATGAAATAATTTTATATGCACAATTTACGTCGAGGATACTAGCCCCCCCGTCGGGGAAAGTCAGCCCCCCCGTCGGGCAATTCCTGGCGCCACCACTGGGTGCAGCATCAAGTCTGTTACGATATTTGGTTTTTGTCGCAACATATTTTGAAAACCCAGCTTCACACAAATAAGTGGTTGCAAACGGCAATAGAATTCGAATAGCCTGTTTTGCTATATTTGGATATTCATTGAAAATGTGAATATACTAAACACCATTCTTATTTTTTTTAATCAAATAAAATTTGTCACGCGGAACCCTTAAATAATTCATTTTCGTGGAACCCACTTTGGGAACCACTGGTGTAGAGTATCGGTAATGTGGGAATGACCAATGTAAGTTTATGGTCAATGTCTACCGGGTTAACGTACACCAGCCCCTGGCATACGTTAAAAATTTAATTCAGTTTACGAGCTTGCGGTAGATTTCAAGATGGGCATTCTCCCTGGCATGTAGGTATAGGTTTTTCATGGGGGCTGTCAGATTTCTTTATGTAGCTCATTTCCCCCCAAAATCAGCATCTTCCTTCTCCCACCCTTATCGGGAACCTCCCCACCACCATCAGATAAGTATAGTAAGAATCATTATATGTATGGTTACATGTATATATTTAACATGTTTGGAGCCTTTGTTGTACAGCTGTGTTTGTGGATATTTTCCCTTTGTCACCGAAATGAAAATGCTATGAAATTTCCTTCAAATTAATCAATTAAAGGGAAATTTCTTATGATCAATTGCTTTGATGTATTAACCTTTTTTTTTATATAGCTCACTCTGCAATTTCCAAAAAAAGCAGTGTTTTAAGTTCTCAAGTTGGCCAGTTTAGTCAAAGAATTTGACACAACTAAATAATTTTTGTGTTTGAATGTCAATTTTATTGACATCAATCACAAACATTTTTCAGTTTACAAAGTCATATAACTTGAAACCACACTACAAATTTTTTTAAGAAAATAAATTATTAATTCGCTTATATTAATCAATTTCTTTGTTATTTGTTAACCTTTTTTTTATATAGCTCACTCTGCACTGACCTGTAACTACTTCATGTAGTTTCCAAGAAGCAGTATTTAAGTTCTCATATGGCCAGTTCAGCTGAAGAATTTGACATGACTAAATGATTTTTGTGTGTTTGAATGTCATTGACATCTTATAAACATTTTTTAGTTTACAAAGTCAAGTTAAAATGTACACAACTTAAGGAATGTACTACATAATTTTGAAGAAAATAGTTTATTAAAAATATTTAATTGCATATAATTGTAAAGATATTTATTAAATATTATTAATTGCCTAATTATAATCTATACTTGTGAAGGAGGTGCCTCCATAGACTACTATGGTTTATTTTATATGCTAGAAGGTAAGAAACTTCTAAGACACATGATGTTTTGATGATGTGATGAATGAAATGATGTTAGGAATGTTTCTGACTTGTAAAGTGTCTCAAGACTTAGAGACAAGATATTACTAATTTTTTTTTTACTATTACATATTTGATCCAGAAAATAACAAGAGATGCTTGTTTTATTGTGAAATACATTTTTCAGCAGTAAAATTAAATGTGGTCAATAGCCCATAGTGCAGCTCTAGTGTGACATTATTTCAACAAATCGAAATTTAATTATATTATAAAAAGAGCATTGGAAGTAGCTAGTATTTTGTTTAACAATAGTTGATTTTTAATGTATCAATGTTTTGTTCCTAGTTGCACATGTATCAATTGTTTTATTTTTAATAACATGAAGTATGTATATGTCATAGATGTATTTATTATTATATATAGTTCTGCTTATCATTTTCTGTTTTTGAGAAATTAAAATAAATATCTTTTGTGGTTATTTTTCAATTATTACAACATTTGTATGGATTTCTATAATAAGTATAATATTTATTTGGGGAAATATCACATGCAAGCTTTGAATTTCAGTCATTTACATTAATAAACCTTTTATTTAATAACTGATTGTAGTCTGATGAAATTATCATATACAATGTTTGGGCAAATATATATTTTTAATTATCCAGTTAACTGATAATCCAAAGATTTGATGTATTTTTAAAAAAAAGTTGAATTAAATTAAATGTAAGTATAAAACTCCTAAAACGAAAAATCACCAAGTCATTTGAAAATTTAAACTATTCTTGAAATTCTAAAAGTTGAACAACTTATATGCATGCGCCTGCGCAGAAAGAAAATTGTCCATTTGGCAGTCAAACATATAAAAAAATTTGTAAGTGAAAATGTATAACATTAAATCAAACTCCATAAAAGTATAAAATTGTCAAAAGTAAGGTGTTTAATGTAAAGAAATGTTATTTAAATTGCTTCAGTTGTAAATTTACTCCAGAAATCAGATAAAATATTAAGTTGAAGTTCAAAGTAAAATAAACATTTGTAATAGTAAAAGCAAAAACTCAAGTAAATATCAATGATGTGTGCAAAAAATTAAATCTCAAAAATATCTACTCTATATTCAATAGCACAAAGTCAAATAATTATTCAACATGTTGTGTATTAGCACATATTCTATATACTCAAATTTAAATATTAATTTTTTAAATGTTCCAACTTTAAACCAAACAAAAAGAAAATATTTAATTTTTTGAACATGTCATTAAAAGTTACTTATTAATAATCATAAAAGTAAAAAAAAAAAAATTCAACTATAAAAATTCAATGACTACTATAATTTGTTTTTAATTAAAATTAGCAAATTACATTTGAACTAATTTATAAGAAACTATTTCATAACTGCTCATTCCTTTTCAATGTATGGGTTCCTAGATGCCCTAAATATATTTATAAACTATATGTATCCAGAAAACCATAAAAATTGCAGTTTCTGGATATATTGAATGAAACGACTTGAATTAAAATAAAGATTGGTATAATCCAAGTTTAATTATCTTTTTATTCTTAACGTAAAGTTGACAAGTATGATAAGCTAAATTTTAATGTAACTATTGCAGCTAATAAATATTATTTAAATCAAGTTATCAAAAATCCTAATATTATTAGAAGTTATCAAATTTTGACATTTATATATAAAAATATAGTGACAATTGATATATTTTAATATACTACGTTTTGCTATAGTTGAATGTATGCAATGACGACCTTTTGAGTAGAGAGGAGGCCGAATTATAAGAGAGTTCACGCATAATAATGCAATAGAATAGTTAATATAAATGAACTATGGTAAATAATTATAAGGCTTTCTTCTAAATATAGAAACATAAATAAAACAAAATCAATCCCGATTTTATAAAAATTGAAAAAAAATTAGATTTTGAAATACACCAAAAATTTAATTGACAATAATGTATAAAAATCAGGCGAAGTATTAAGAAAAATTTAGTTTAACAATTAAAACATATACTTGATACGACTGATTTAACGTGCACCAGTCCGTCCCCTATACACGACCCATATGGGAATTATTATTAATAATTAATTGTGTGTACGAGTTGCACAAAACTCCCAAAATACTATATATATTGAATATATTTGGTTGATTTGTCACACTAAATAGATCCCGGATGGTTGGCAGTTGTGCAGCTTAGTGTCCAATTGCTCTTTTGGATCTTTGTCGCATTACTTTTTTAAATATTTTTATATAAATTTAAGGAATCGAACTTTGTGCGGGAACTTAGTTTAAATAGCTATTTAGCGAGAGTTTTCCTGATTTTTTAAAACCTGTGATTCAAAACCATAAAAAATAATTCATATAACCCATAAAATTGGAATTTTTTGGGGGCAAAATATATAGCAATATCCGACGTGAAATGCAAAACACTCTATAATAAGTTCTATTGGAAAATAATGAATTTTCTTTTAACTGAGATAGGTGCACTAAACTGAAATCTAAATGATACGTTAAAAGTTTTTTTTTTTAAGTTATAGCTTAACACGTGTGAATTTTGATAAAATTGACTTCTAATAGTTAACATAAATTAGCTAAGTGTATTTTAAAAATTACACATTGTAAAACAAAATTTTTAATACATGGCTTTCAAAACAGTTTACAATATTTCTGTCCCTGCGTATTTTTAATAAAAATATCTTCAGACTGCACTTTCGTTCGCATTTTGATTTTTTCCATGCATGTACTGTTTGAGAAGTTTATATAGTCACATAACTTTTAAATAAAAACAAATAAATTAAGTCCAAAATCCTGTCCTCGTTTTAAATTTGATTCCACTTTCGGTTTGATTTTACTATAATTTCAATGTATTAAAATTAACATAACTTTCGTTGTAATTAACCCACTTTAAAAACAAAGACTGTTTTGGAAACATAAATGTATTGGCATCAAATCCTGAAAATAAAAAAAAATGAAAATTTTCATCGAAATTGGCATTTTAAACGTATTTGATATCGTAATACATTAAAGGGGGGGTTATCGAATTTTATTCATATATAATTTTTGGAAACCAGACTCTCGGTAAATCAGTCTTTATTTGTTGGACATAATGGTGGATTTGGATACCTAAATTTACATAAAATAGGATCCTATCATACTATCTAGGCATTGTGATTTACTGGAGGTCTTCCCTATTTTCCATAGTGCCCTACTCTTATTTAATTACTCAACTGTGTTAAAATATTGTTTTTATTTTAACCTACTGATTCGTAAGCATTAGAGAACTCATTTAAAAACAATTATTATTAAAAAATTTTGGAAACATTCAAAATATAAAGAATGCGAGGGAAAATAATTTATAACTATGCATCTAAATTAAAATATGTGTTTAAAAAAAACACAAATGGAATAATAATATCTTATCTGTAGAAATTAAAAAGTAATTCTCCACATTTTGAATAAAAGTTATCAGGAAATCGACGATAAACGCAATGTATCGAGTAAAAAATACTTATTAAAAAACATTGATTATGCAATGAGTTCATTAAAAATTTTAATATATCGTCATCTGACGTTTTGGTTCAAAAATACGAGGCAGTGTTCCCGGATCTTTCTTTTGTGAGACCCTGAACCATCGCCAATAGCCACTGTGTAGCTCTAGTGCAATGTTATAATTAATCTAACCCAGTTTAAATGACATAAGCTAATTTAAAATAAAACAACATAAAAAATAATCAAACTGCAAATATTTTTAAAGTATTTGACTCTACGCCCCTTTCGGAAAAGGATTTGAAGGAAAAATAATAATAATTTACTCAAAACTGTTTTTAACAAACATGATCTATAATAGCCCGAGCTCATCAATCAAAAAATTAGTTTTAATTGAGTAAATTAATTCCCATTATTTTTTAAAATTACAATTCAAGTAGCAAGCTAACCTATAAAAAAAAAAAAGAAAAAAAAAAAAAAAAAGGGTGATATTATAAAATTATTTGAAAATTATTATTTAAATTTTCGATTCAAAAAATGTCTAAGTCCTAACAATATTTTTTCTTTGCCATGCGGCTGACTATCTTCTCGTTCGAACGTTGTAAACAAACAATCTCAGAATCCGCATCGCCTCTGAAACCCGTTTGACTTCTTTTACAACGATTGAGCAAAAAGGGTATCCATCCGGTAAGACCGGATGTCCCCCTTTCTCTCGAATGTAGCTCGCTCCTCACAGTGACCTAATGCTGTTCAGAAGTGCAGTTTGCAGTTAACAAGTAGATTTTTGGTTTGGTTTCTTTGAAAACGTCGCACTAGGATATTGGCGACGGTTCGGATCCTATCTGGAAGGAAAGATCCGGGAAAATTAACTAGTAGAAATTAGAATGAAAAAAAATGAATATAATTTAATGACATTTTAGGTGTTTGTTGAAGGAATTTTTAAGTGATTGAATATGGGAGTTTCACGTGACGTATCAAGAGGGAAACTTGCTAGGAGTTCGTTCACCCATACAGCAGACTGCTTTTGTTTGTTTAGTCGCTACGCTTGTAATTATGGGAAAATTTGTTTATAATATTTTTGGACCAACCTGGTTGGGCCTTGAGCCTGTTGTTGGTCGTCAACATTTCTATTTGTAGATTGGTTTTTATCAAATAAGTAATATTTTTGTTCTCTATTTGAATAAATTTTAAAACAGAAATACTTATATTTTATGTGTATATAAGTTGCTTATAATTAGAATTACTACGAAATACGGAAAAATACTTTTATTTCAATACACAAAATGCTTTATAAACGATAAGTACAATCTATCTCTGTGTATGAAGTAAATATTTTTCTACTGAGATATTATTTAATGACAAAAACTTAAAATTATAGTACATGAACAGAAGTTCCATGCTAATCTTACAGAACTTTTTCGGTGTCGAGGAATTTTCTCCATGTTCCGTTGGAACAGCGATCTTCTTTTTCTCAACGTGAAACTCCCCCATTACGAGTCTGAAGAAAATAGAAATAATTTGTGAGTATAGTAAAGTTCAATATTCAAATCATAAGCACAAGAATAATCCATTATATGCAACTTGATACTATAGTTGCCAAAAAGGAAATTTTATTAAAAAAATTCAAAATAAAAAATGATTTAAAAATCGATATTTAGGCCTCCGTAGCCGAGTGGTTAAAGGGACGAGCTGGAAATTAGAGGATTCCTGGTTCGATCCTAGGCGATGGACTTGACAAAGAAAAGTAAAAAAGTAGTTATCTGGCGATCGGAGGGTTGCCAGTTCATGTGTTTCCTCGTCATCTGACCATGGTTCTAAAATAACGAGGTGCATGTATGAATGTGTGTGTGAATGTGTATGTGTTCCCGGGTCTTTCCTTCGAGATTGACCCCGAACCGTCGCCAATAGCCCACTGTGCAGCTCTAGTGCGACGTTATTAACCAAAACCAAAAATCGATATTTCCGGTTAATTTTTTCTTATGCTTTTTACCTTTTTAAAAAAAATAGAACGTTTCAAACAAAATCTGTAAAAAGGTTAAACATCGATATATTAGAATTGCTTCTAAAGAACAATATTACAGAGCAGAAGATTGCATGCAGGGTTTTCGCGGTTAATATATAAAAAGTGTTATTGTTTTATGCAAACGATTTTAACAGAAATAAATTTAAAATATAAAGAAATAATATTCATATTTTTAATCGACAGAAAAGCGCGCCAACTAAAACTTTCAAATACAACTGCCAAAAATTTTAAATTAAAACCGCCAAAGCTTACCAAAAGGATAGAGGTTTTCAATTCGGCTGTTATGTATTTTTTTATGCATGTTCGCGCAGGATTTCTGTTCTAATTTAGATGTTTGGATATTTTTTTTTGTTCGATGGGGGATTTTCACTTGGGCACCTTTTGAAAAATATCCGTTTATCTGGCATTTATCTATCAGGAATTCTCAATTAACCGGACCGTTTGAAAAAAAATATTTTCCGATGTCGAAATTTTTTTTTCTTGTTGCACAATATATAAAAAAATCCACTTAAGCAAAAACTGAAAAAAAAATCGGTTATCCGGCTGTTATATATCCCGAAATATCGATTAACCGGACGTTGTTTAACAGTTTCTCCAATTTCAAAATGTTTTTATTGTTTAATAGAAGTTGTACAACAGGTACTCATTTTTAAGTACTTTTTTTTTTTACAGTGTTGTAATGAATTATAGCTAAAATAAGTACAAAATTGTTATTGAAACATTTAATTACAAAGAATTAAAATGATTTACCAATACCCATTAGAATAACCTTTAGAACTGTAGATCAAATAAAGTTATATCAATAATCCATCCACTTAACCCTCTAGCGCATGATTTTTTTTTTAATGAAATAATTTATTTTTTTTCGTTTTATTTTTGTTCCTGGACCGTGGAAAAAATATACAAAAAATCCTAAGTGCCTATTAAATTAAATAATTAACTAAAACCGTTGTGTAGCGTATATGCAGCATCATGTGTAATTACTAAAATAATTTTCAAAGAGTATGAATATATAGTTATATAATTAGAATTTTTTGTTGAGCCAAGTTATACTTTTAAATAATAACAGTCTTCGAAAACTTCATTTTCAGAGCTAGTTTTAGGACAACAGACCTCGAAGCAACTGATTGCCTTTATCACAATCATTTTTATTAAGATAAGGGACCTAGCGGCGATTATAAGAACTAACATATTTTTCTACTAAATTAACCTTTAAAAAAATTGCATTACAAATGTTAGTAAAAATATCTTGCCACTTGTGTGTTAATTTGTTCGAATATTGGAAAAAACCCTCAAAAGATACAGAATATTAGAAATACTCATTACTTATTAATATATTTTACTATGTTATTTATAATGTGTTTCATTTGAATGTCATTCAGGGGCAAGTATTTCAGTGCATGTAAAAGCTCGATTCGATTTTCTAGGGTATATTTAAGAGTCACGGGGGCCCCCCATTTAAAAGTGGGATTCCCTTGCTTCAATGTCTTAATCAGGCCCTGCCCTTATGCAATAGAATTAGATTTATGATAATGGACAGTTTTGCATGAGATTAGTCAGTATTACAATTGTGGAAGAAAAACAAAAGCACATTTTTTTTAAGATGCCTCTGTGATTGGTGAACAAAGTTTTAGCAGATGCAGTTTTATGCACTTATCAATCCACCATTTGTATACACTATACAAGAAAACACTATGGTCTTAGATAGTATTCATTATTTATTAAGTGCAATACATAATATTTTTATCTAGTTTGACAATACTAAAGGAGATATTTTGTTCTTTAAATAATCTAACTAAGCCTGTACTGTGTATGTTTCTAGTTGTGTAAAACTTCCCTAAATTAAAATATATGAACAATTTATTAAGGAAATCGGAAAGAACTTTAGTTTTGCGTTGATACAAATGTTCTTACACCTCCACTGAATTTATTCTAGTAATAGGAGAACTTTAGTGGGGTATCAATTAACATATTAACTATTGAAGTTAACACATTAATTTGGGAAAGAATGCTTGATATTAAAAAATCAGCTTGTATTACAAAAATCTTGAAAGGAAAATGATTGATAAATATACATTTCATGAAAATACAGAACAAATATAATAATTTTTGTTTTTTTCCAAATTTTATTTTATGCACAAATATATATGAAAATCTGGCTGATTAAAGTTGTAAACTGTGGAATATTTCATTAAGAATCATTAGTTACTGTATACATATTCTTTCTGCAGTCTTTTGTATTCTTTATGTCACATAGTAGCATTTATATACCCCACAATTAAAGTTATTTCTTGAACAGATGGCGAAATTTGAATGAGCCATGGTTGAGTTTTAGTTTACAGATTTAGAAATAATTCACAGTCCCATAATTTAATAGGCACAACAGAAAAATTATACTAAGCAGCATTTAAATGTATACTATACCAATATATATGTATAAATAGTATTACAACACAAATATACTTAATATATTTCTTTATGTTAGAATTCACTCATTCTTCTTGCATTGGGTACTTTGGCTCTCGGTTGTGAACTTAAAAACTCTTGTGATTGATACCAGGAGTACATTAAACATGGATTCAAAAACAAGTGTCATTTAGTTATGTCCCAAGAAGCTTCCACAAGATGACAACCAACAGCTTTGAAGACCCTTCTTGGCATAGGCTTAATTAAACAATATATACACTATAATAAGGAGTTATGCAAAAAAAATAGAAAAAGGACAACACAGTTTACAGAAACTGACCAAATTATAGTATTCAAAACAATAATAGCAAGTAATTTTTTTTAGCAGAGATCCATATTAAAATATTTTCAAAGTAATGGTTTGTTTTTCATGCTTGCCAAATGCAAGGAAAAGTGGTATACTTATCTTTAAAAAAAATTAATTAAGTTATCTAAATTTGTTTGAGAACGTTAACTACCAATGAATAATTTCTAAGTTTTTAACAATAATATTTAAGCCTACAACATTGAAGTGCTTGTAAATAACAATTTGGCAATGTATACAAAATCAATAATTTGTAATTTTTATGAAAAAAATAGGGATGGGTTGAATATTCGGCCCATATACTGAATATATGTTTAGGCTGAATACTTTTGATATTCAGCCAATCATCAGCTGAATAGCTGAGTGTGAAAACAGGATCTGTAAGTAAAATGTACAATTTTTTAATCACTTTCTGACTACATGACTGCTAATGTAATTTCACTATTTATGTAAGCAATTAATCATTTAGTAACACCAAAAAAAAAATGCAACACAAAACACACTGGTATCGGCATTTTTTTAAAAAAATTATTTTTATTTCAAAATTAAAAATACTGGCAGGTTACAGGATCTCAAGACCACAATTAGTCGGCATATTACATTAATAAAAGCATTATGTTGGGGCATTCATTACTTCCCTGCACAACTTTAGAGCACAATTAATTAAGGACTTTCTAAGAGCCTTCAATAACGAGGAAAGTTTTTAAGGACCCTTTGGATAAAAAATAAGTACTTTATAAGGGCATTATGGATATGAAATAAAATTAAGAAGTTTCTAAGAATATGTAAGGTATGTACAAACTCTGTTACAAAAGTAAAGATATGATTAACTTAAAAAGATGAGCAATTTCAGTCCAAGAATGCACAATTTAAATATACATTTACTGTGTTACCTAGTACATTACTTTCTTGGGTTCGGTTGTACACACTAGTTACAAGAATTTGTTAACTTGAAAACAAATAAAGAACTCTATGTATACATATATAAAAAATTGTACACTTACAAGAGGCACACATAAAAACAACTGACTTTTTAAATTTAATACTCTGATTTGTGGAAAAATTTAAATGGTGTAACTTTTGATATATTTTTAATTGTAATAATATTATATTCAACTTTACCAGCCCCTTCTGCAGGTTTAACTTCTGCATTGGTCTCATCACTTTAATCCAACTCTATCTTTAAAAGTATCATTTATATTCATGCTATATTGTTTTTGTTAATTATACAAATATTTGATGATCTGGATGGGGTGGGTCAGGTCCCAATCTTCGAGCATGAATGGTCTGTAGTAGAGAGAACATAACATCATAATCGTGAAGCCCACATCTCAGAGCAAAAGCCCCATATCACGTGCCATCTCTTCAAAATTATGAATAAAAAAATACTCGGGATTGGCTGATGAATTGGGAAATGTGTAACAGTGAAAATTTATTAATGGAATGATGTAATTAACCATGTGCCTGAGGCCATACAAGTCGGCTTCACTTTGATGTTAGTGCGGGTGACGTCATGACTCCTCTACTATGACTCCTCCCTGCTCGAAGGTCTCAATTGGTCTGGATAACTGGAGTTCTACCATACATAGAAAGCAGGGCCGGGGGTCAAACCCAAGTAAATAGTAACTGTGTTCGGAATTTTTTTCACTCTATTGTTCTCCTTTTTACTCAGACGGAACAATAGCCCAGAGTTTATCTCGCTTGAAGAGAGTTGCTAAAAATTTTTCAACGTAGCAAAATACCTCCACAGGCATAACCAAATACTACCGATCCGGTTGGTAACGCTGTATCAAGTCGGCTAAATTCGGAGGTGGAGGTACCAAGGGTAAATCTAACATGTCGAGTAACGAAATAGACTCGGACATGGGCTACCGGATTATCAATCTCGAATTCGCTACTCAAGTACTGAGAAAAGAAAGAGATCCTAGATTACCGGGTGGCAGCAACATTCTGGAAAAAAAAGTTCCCTGATTTCCATGATGATGTCACAAAAATTTCCCTGATTTTACAAATACATTAAAATGTTGCAACACATGCTTTGTATAGAAACAAAGTATCCATGCTAGAATTATCCAATAAATATATTGCATTATATATGGACAATTATAAGCAATACTTATTGACAGTTAAAAAAATAATTTATGAATACAACACAAATTACGCAATTGAAACAGGAATAATAGTAATTAAACATGTTCTCTGGAAGCAGATAATGCAAAAAACAGAGCAATTTTTTCAATTTCTTTTGCAGATAATTTTAAATGTTTTATATGCTTCATATTTCCTATTCCAATCTTCAATAAATCACATATTCATTAGCACCTCACATGTTGCTTACAATTCAAGGTGCAAATATAAAACTGAAAATAAGAAAATGTGCATAACCGTACTTAAAAAAAAATCTTTTTCAGAACTAAAAGGAAATATTGATGACAACTAAATTATCCAGAATAGAGAGCATAATAGACCATAACTGCCATTTTAGTGATCCAAATTTGAAAATTTCCCTGATATTTCCAGAATAAAAAATGTCCATGATAATTCCCTTATTTCCAGGTTATGTAACCACCTTGTAAAACATTAAGACCTAGAATAACGTGAAAAAGAGAAGATCCAAAAGCAGAACAATTTAAGAAAGACACAATGGATAAAAATGCATTGGCGACAATAAGGAAGAGAAACAAAAAGCAAGAAAAGATTAAAAAAACAGCAGTAGACATACAGAGTCCCTTGCAATGGGACGCAGAATATGAAGATGACACTTATTTAATTAAAGAGGCAAATAATCAAAGACAAAAACCAACAAATAAGAAAAGTACACCAGGTCCATCGAAGGAATTAGAAGCCGAAGTTAGGTCAGAGAAGAGCCCAATAACTATCGATGAATCATCAAATGAGACAATAGGGAAAACAGTTGATCTTACCACTGGCCCCTCTGTTAATGATGAGGTTCTAGCCAAAACATTCCAAATAATTTACGCACAACAAATGAAATGACAATAGACCGTGATTTTCACTACATTGACTTTAATGAAACAATGATGGAAGAAATAGACAACTTTATATCAACAGCATTAGACCTTAAAACAGTGATCACATCTAAATGAATAGAATTTATTCCAAATGTCTCTCAGAATAATGAAATAAGAATAGGAATAGCAACTTTTTTAAAAATAATAAGACCAACGGAATACAATAGCCCACTATAGAAGCAGATTAACACAGTTAAACAAAACTGAACAACCTACATATGATCAAATCTTGCAAACAAAACCTACACTAATAAACACACAAAAAGCGAAAGAGAAGCTTAAACAAATAAATACGCTAACAATTACCCCAAATGATAACAGCGATTCACAGGACTAAAGAGAGAATTCAATAAACGATAGACATTAAAAAAGCCGAAATGAAAGTTAAACAAGGCAAGAATACAAAAAACGGTGGGATTCTGGTCGAAACATAAACTGATGAAGATAGAAATAAATTAATTAAAGATATACAAAGTAATAAATATTTAAATTCAAATTTTGAAATGAAAAAGATTGAGAAATGAAATCCAAATATTATAATTTAAGGAGTAGATTGCTACATCAAAAAAGAGTAAACTAAAAAGATATACTAAAACAATAACAAAAAACAGTAGTAAACAATAATAAACTAAATATATCAAAATGAAGAAATAGCCTCTAGGGACATTAAAATAAGGGGAAAATGAGAACACCGTCAATTGGATAGTGGAAACAACCAAAATGTTTTAAAGAATTAAAAAATAAGTGAAGAATCAAAATAGATTGGTGCAGTTACCCAATAAAAGAGTACATAAAACCAATAATCTGTTTCAACTGTGGAAAATATGGCCATACAGCCAGATGGTGCCAAAGCAGAAGCGGAGTCTGCGATGAGGTCCACGCTGACTCAAACAAAGGCGGACAGTGCACTAGAAAACCCTTCTGTAATAATTGCTATACAAACAATTACTACAACAAAACAAAACACAAAACAAATCACTCAAAACTTTGATAAAAATTGTTCAGTTTACTTAACAGAAATAAATAAAACAAGAATGGAAATTAATTATGCTTAATACACATGACAAAAACTCCTTTAAGATTGCTCACATTAATTTGGCCAACACTCAAGCTGCAACAGGGTGGCAACAATATTCTGGAAAAAAAGTTCCCTGATGATGTGACAAAAATTTCCCTGATTTTACAATTACATTAAGAAATTTTGTAATACATGCTTTATATAGAAACAAAGTATCCGCGCTACAATAATACTATAAATATAATGAATTATAAATGAAAAATTATAAGAAATACTTATTGATAGTTAAAATAATAATTTATGGATACAACACAAATTATGCAATTGCGCCAGGCTTAATAGTAATTAAACATGTTCTCTGGAAGTAGATAATGCAAAAAAAAAGTTTTTTTTCTTCAAATTATTTCTTTTGTAGATAATTTTAAATGTTTTACATATTTCCTATTCCAATCTTCAATAAATCCCATATTCATTAACTCATCACATGTTGCTTACAATTCAAGGTCCAACGCCCTTTGCTTTTGCTTCTCCCTCCAGCAGTGGTTAACGATTTTACAAAAATAAAACTGAAAATATGAAAATGCGCAAAACCATTCTTTTTATTTTAATTCTTATTCAGAACTAAAAGGAAATATTGACAACAAAATTAAACAGAATAAAGGGCATAACAGACAATAATTGCCATTTTAATGATCCAAATTTTAAAAAAATTCTGATATTTTAAAAAATTCAATATTTCCAGAATTAAAAATTTCCGTGATTTCCCGGTTTTCCAGATTATGTTGCCACCCTGTGCAAATATACAAATGGGAGCTGACATTCAGTCAGAGGGCTATGACATAACTTCAATAAAGGAAACATATTTATTCAAGAACAAAGTAGCATACATCCCCATAAATAATATGATAATTATCAACATTACTGAGGCAAAAGCTGGTTTCATCATAACAAGTAAAAACCTATCACTCAGTTATGCTATAACTTATCGAAAAAGTGGTCCTTATACAAATTAAATGGGAGATAAACGAACTATGAATCTCTGTTCACTCTACTGCCCACCTTCTAAGGGAATTGCAACTGACATACAAACATTAAATAGCTTATTAACAATTTATTCAAGAACAAAGTAGCATACATCCCCATAAATAATATGATAATTATCAACATTACCGAGGCAAAAGCTGGTTTCATCATAACAAGTAAAAACCTATCACTCAGTTATGCTATAACTTATCGAAAAAGTGGTCCTTATACAAATTAAATGGGAGATAAACGAACTATGAATCTCTGTTCACTCTACTGCCCACCTTCTAAGGGAATTGCAACTGACATACAAACATTAAATAGCTTATTAACAATTTATTCAAGAACAAAGTAGCATACATCCCCATAAATAATATGATAATTATCAACATTACTGAGGCAAAAGCTGGTTTCATCATAACAAATAAAAACTTATCACCAGTTATGCTATAACTTATCGAAAAAGTGGTCCTTATACAAATTAAATGGGAGATAAACGAACTATGAATCTCTGTTCACTCTACTGCCCACCTTCTAAGGGAATTGCAACTGACTTACAAACATTAAATAGCTTATTAACAATTTATTCAACACAACTTTGGATCATCACGGCAGATTTTAACGATAAGTCTAAAACCAGGGGTCAAAGCCGTCAAGATGAAAGAGGCACCCAACTGTTGGACTTTATCCATAGACATCCATTAGAAATATTAAATAACCCTTACTTATCAATTAAGAGAAAAAGCTGGATAGACATAGCGCTAACCAAAAATATAGTAGACTGGACACTCAGTTTGTGAAATACAAATATTGACGACCAACAACAGGTTTCAAAGCCCAACAAGGTTGGTCCATCTATAGTACCTCTTAACTATCCACCAATGCATATCTAACTTCTTCTTAAAGATAGAATTATGGCAAGTGACCACAACATAATGGAAATAGAAAATGTAAGTCAAGCCAAACAACCGATAACAAGAAAAATAAAATCAGAGATGAAAAAATTAATTTGTACAAATTTTATTTAAAAAATAAGTAAATCAATGAAAACAAAACCCAGAGATTTGGACTTGGAAGAATACATTAGTAATGTTATAAATAAAATCTATGAAGCAGCATTGGGAAGCAAGCATATATCTAAAAACACTCATAAAAGAAATGCTAATTGGCAGAATGATAAACTCAAAATACAACGTAGCAAAACACAAGCATTGAGAAGAAGGCATAACAAAGAACAAGATAGACTTAAAAATAGTCTACAGAAAAGAATACAAACTCAACAACTCCATTTATAAGAAAGACATTATCACAGCGAAAAGACTTTACTTTAAGAAATACATAGACTCAATTCTTGAGAAAGATGCTTTCGGAATTCAATACAAAGTGATAAAAGAAAAGAAACAAAGACCCATATCAATGCAACACAATGGTTCAATTACGAATACCCACCAAGAAACGCTGAAGAAATAATATCTTACGATTTCCCTAAGTGAACAGACGAAATTTTAACAAAGCAAACTGTCAATCATTACTATAAATTTACTGACTCTGAGATTGAGTTCATTCTAAAACAGATGCCTGATGGTAAGGCAACGGGTGGGGATGAGCTTACACCAGGGGTGTTGCCCGGCTTCATGCATTTTGGAGCAGTGTTTGGAGCAGGTAAAATTGATATTTGGAGCAGCAAAAATGTATTTTGGAGCAGGTAAAATTGAAATTTGGATCAGCAAAAATGTATTTTGGAGCAGGTAAAATTGAAATTTGGAACAGCATAAAGGCGTTTTGGAGCAACAAAAATTTTAATTTTGAAGCATCAAAAAAGGCTTTTTGGAGCAGACAAAATTAAAATTTAATGCAGAATAAAGCTTTTGAGATTAGCTAAATTTCAAAATTCTCATGTTCCCCATGAATTAAGATGAAACCCAAGAAAACTAAGGCCTGTAGGTCATAGCCTAACGATAAAAACTACAATGAACATGGAAGTTTTCATTGTACCACTAAAACTAAAAGGAAAATGCACAATGTTGAAGAAAAACACATGAAGCACTCCTAAAAGTAAATGCTTCATGTTACATTGAAATTAGAGTAAATGTACGTAATATACCTTGAACGTAAAAAGATTGCACCCATAAAAGAAAAAATCCATAGAACCCTACTATAAAATAATGTTTAAAAGAAACTTATATTTACATATATTAAGCTTTTTCGGTTTTTTTTTAACTCTTTTAAAAGCCAGATTACTAACTACTTTTTGTTTATTAAATTTTTGTTTGCTAAAGTGTATTTTCTCTATCCAACAAAAAAAAATTGGAACTTTTTTTTTTTTCAAACAATACAGTTAATTCAGAATTCTGGATAGTTAAATGCCGGATAACCGGATATTTGTCACAAAAAGTTAATAAGTGAGACATCCTCCATCCTATAATTTTTTTTCTTCTAATTTCTGAATTAGAACAGAAGTCAAAAAAAAAAATTTAAAAATACACAAGTGAAATTGATAACCTCCTCCTTAGCGCATTTGGTGGTATTGGTGGGTGTGCTTTAAATCGGTTAAAAAGCAATTGCACAATGAGCATCCTTTACAATAAATACCCATTGTATTACAAAAAGCAATAAATACCCATTCTATTACAATAAACTTGTAAAAGAAAATTTCCTGTTTGCCCCTAAATTAATGCCCAAACAACTCCAGACAAAAAAATAATCCTATATACCTTTAAAAGAAAATCCCATAATACACTTCAAATAAAACTAAAGGGTATACTTTAAGGTAAAATAATGTATCCCAAAAAGGATAATTCCAGTGTACCACCAAAAGAAAAGCCCAGTGTACCACCAAAAGAAAAGCCCAGTGTACCACCAAAAGAAAAGCAAAGTGTACAAACCAAAAGAAAAGCCCAATCTACCCTTAAAATAAAACACCAGAGAACAATTACAAATTTAATGCATCCTAAATAGAAAAGCCCCAGTGTATACTTAAAACGAGAAAACAACAACATACTCTTTAAAGTAGAGTCTAATCTATCTAAAAAAAGAAAAGCCCAGTGTACCTTATACAAAAACAAAATGCAACATATCCCTCAAAGAAAAATCAGTGCACCACTAAAAGAAAAACCGAGTGTACCATCAAAAGAAAAACCCAGTGTACCACCAAAAGAAAAGCCTAATCTACCTTTAAAATAAAACACAAGATAACAATTAAAGGTAAAAGCTTAATATATCCTGAATAGAAAAGCCCCAGTGTATACTTAAAAAGAAAAAAACAATGTACCCTTAAAAGTAGAGCCTAATCTATCTAAAAAAAAGAAAAGCCCAGTGTACCTTATAAAAGAAAAAAAAATGTATCCCTCAAAGAAAAAACCAATATACCCTTAAAATAAAACTTAAGATACCTTTAAAAATAAAAGACTAATCTATCGCAAAAATTAAAGGCTCAATATACCCGTAATGGAAAATGCCCAGAGCGCCTATAAAAAAGTCCAATGTACCTGTAAAAGAAAAAGC
The DNA here is from genome assembly GCA_963932185.1 of Troglohyphantes excavatus. Classification (NCBI taxonomy): domain Eukaryota; kingdom Metazoa; phylum Arthropoda; class Arachnida; order Araneae; family Linyphiidae; genus Troglohyphantes; species Troglohyphantes excavatus. The sequence goes on along the minus strand of OZ010678.1, from coordinate 597,402 downwards.
CTACCCTTAAAATAAAAACCAAAAAACAATTAAAAGGGTAATGTATCCTAAAAAGAAAAGGTCCAGTGCATCCTTAAAAGGAAACTAAAAGAATGTACCCTTAAAAGTAAAAGACTAATATATCAAAAAAAGTGCACAGTGTACCTATACAATAAAAAACATTATTTCTAAAGAAAACCCAATGTATCCCTCAAGGAAAAAGCCCAACATGAACATACACTTAAAATAAAACTTAAGGTGCCCTTAAATGAAAATGCCCAATGTACCTTTATAAGAAAAGTCTAATGTATGCCTCAAAATTAAAACATTAATTTATCCCGAAAAGAATAAAGTACAAAAAATAACAATATAGACACACAAAAAAAGTAAAAGCCCCTATATTCTTCTAAATAAAAATTAAAATGAAGTGACCCCCCCCCCCTAAAACTAAACATTAATACATCTCTATAAAAATAGAAATATACTCCTACAAGTAAAAGCCCAATGTACCCCTTAAAAGTTAAAGTCCAAAAGTATAAAAAAATTTTTACCCCACTTAAAAATAGATCAATGTATCCCTATAACAGCAAAACTAATGTCAAATGTTAATGTAAACCAATTTTTTTAACTTAAATATATTCCCAGGATCTAAAATTCCAGTGTATTCTAAAATAAGTGTATTTCATAATATATGAAGTTTTAACTAAGAAAAAGTACCCTCAAAACGAAAACTAGCATGCACCCTTCAAGTTTTAAAGTATAATGTACCCATAAAAGTATAAGTCTATATGTTTTCACAAATGATAGATTAGAGTATATGCAAAAAAGTGTAACTTTGCCATAAAATCAATGTACTTCTTCAAAGTTCATTGTACCATTACTATCAATATTTGAAAGTTTGCAATGTCCACCTCCTCTTTCAATTAAGTCTAAAGAAATCGTGAAATGGGCAAATTATGAATGTATTATGGATAAAAATTAAATAGAGGCCCATATTTACAGAAGCGTAATAATTTTATTCTATACAAAGGGTCTTAAAATTAAAATTAGCGGTAAAATTATGAAATTGGCGCAGGTTTGGAGCAATTCGGCTAAAAATCAGTGTTTTGGAGCAGCTTGGAGCAGAAATCGCGATTTGGCGCAATTTGCGCAGGCGCAACACCCCTGGCTTACACAAAAAAGTTATGTTAAATGACAACTGTTTCCAATGCATACTCGGATTGTCATATTTAATACATTGTTAACACAGTGTCAATTGTAAACAAAAATGTAAAACGATACACTTACTTACACGTAATAGATAATAAAATAAATAAAAGAAAGAAAATATTTACCGTATATACTCGCGTATAAGCCGAGAAATTTAAGTCAAAATTTTCATCAAAAAGTAGGGGGGTCATCTTATACACGGGTCATTAAAATTTCTAATATAATTTGCCTAAAATGGGAAAAGGATAGAAGTTGAAATTAGCGAATTCTTCTGAAATCGCCCCGACACATTTCCGAGATCGAGAATAACTAACAGGCTTATGCTAACTGAAGACCGTTCTGCGCATCGCGGCGTAATCGTAACGCAAAATTTAACTACTCACATAAATAATCAGTTTAACTTAATAAAAAGTATATATTTTGATAAATTTTTAATTGGTTTGTAGAATTTATGAAGCTAGTAAACGCTACTTTAATAGAATTTTGGATGGAAGACAAAGAAGTCGACATCGTGCGTAGCGAATGACACCACTTTAAAGTCAATGTCTTTCTTGCTCGATTGCAATAATTAAACAAAATTTATTTCCCCAATGCAGATTTTATACCCTGATAATATTATGTACAGATATTAATAGTTGTTTCATTAGTATTTTGGATGGAATTGGCTTTAAAGCGGTAAAATCGGGATTGCTAATCTGCGAATTCAAGTTCTACTTTCAAGCCATTTATCTCGTAATTAAAAACTAAATATTTTAATAAGAAGTATATATTCATCCATAAAGTAGTAGTATTTCCTTCCGAGATGGATAAAAAAAATGCTCATCCATATTTAATAGCGACAGTAGTCAACGATGTTGACAGAAAATAGTTGACGTTTTCTAAGTTTTTAAATCTTTTAGAATTCAAACAAAACGTTGTTAAGGATTAGAAACTGCACATTTTGGTATATAAGTTTGTGGTTTAAAATATATTTTATTTGATAATAAGGGAGATTTAATTTAAAAGTGTGATGGAGGTTTGAAAGACACTAGACCATCGTGAGTGGTACATACTTTTAAGCCCGATGAATCGTCACGAACTTCGAGGAAGGCCGTTTCTCCAGCCACTTCCTTTAAACTTTTAATTTCTAGGCTTAAATATTTATTTTTCTAATTAAAATTTAACTTTTTTGTCGAGGATTTGCCGATTTTAATCGGAATTTTTCATGCACAAAAATACAACTCCGCTTATACGCGAGTTTCCGATTTTGGACAAAAAATCGGTCTAAAATTAGGGGGTCGGCTTATACGCGAGTATATACGGTAATCAGTCAGTAAAAGTTCGAAACTAGTAAGCAAGAAACTTATAATTAATAAAATTAATTGAAGCTGACCATGTTTGCTGTCACTGCAACTCAATCGTCCCCGATCTACAACATCAATCTGTTTGCCCTCTGGCTGGTCAGACAAGAAACTGGATACCTAGAAAGCAGATACAACAGTGTTTAAAGGCAACCTACAAATATAAATTAACAACAATAGAACTACAAGAAAGTTGCAATTGGTGTCATATGTACGTGTATAAGATATCAAGAATTGGGTACAGAAAATATTTCGCTTTCTGGGTTAGCCATGAAAAAAAAATCAAAATACCTACATTTATTAATGATTTATATTTTGACGAATTTAAGTAAATTTATAGAAAACTGCACATTTAAAGTAAAAAAGTTGTGGCTGTGAAATAGAAAGCAAATTAAACATTAGCTGTATTCTTCATGGAAATAAATAAAAAGTTTATACAATGTCAATTCAAAATCAATTAAATGCTCCAAACAAAAATACAATAAGGAAATGAATACCCACAAGTATATAGGTATCATGTAAGCCCATTCACCTGATAAAGTCCCTAATTTGCAGTATCCTGAAATATTACTTTTTCTTTTAATAAGAGAAACTAGTAAAATTTAGATAATAAAACTGACATAATAGTCTTAATAGAAGATTGTTTTGGTTTTTCGACGATTTATTACATTTGAAATATAAGACTTACGGCTTGAAAGTTATTGTATTTCTCTAAAGAAACAGCAGCTTTTTTCTTGCAATCTGCAACATTCTTCTCAGCCTCTTTCACTTTATTTTCACGCTTCCTTTTGGATGTTTTCGCTTCCAGCTCCTTTATGAGTTTCTCTGCATTTTTCTGCTTCTCTTTGCATGCTACCAATAATGCTTTCTGGTCCTCTGAGAGATTAACATTTCATTAAAATATATTCAAATAAGTTATAAATGGAAACTTATTTTATCAATTAACAGTAGACTCTCCTCACACTGTAGCAACCCCCTTCATAATAACGATTGCCAATGAAAGCCCCAATTGGTTTATCATATAATGTATTCTTTCATCATTATTTATAAATGGAAACAATGACCAATGTGATTTTAGTTTTTCCAATAGGACCATATACTTTCATTGCAAATTTTAAAACACCTTTCTACAAAAAGAATTCTGCTCATTTATTTCAAAACATCTTTCTTTTGTCTGTGGTAGGTCAAGTATACTCAAGAGTGGTCCCTTATACTCTCTTCAAAACTATCGAATAATTTTCAAAAGTAATCAGACACAAGTCAAGTTTCTGAAAAACCAAACATCATGTGTGCAATAAAATTCATGTTCCAAGTTATATTTTGCAACATATATGTTTTAACCTTCAGAAGGCTGATACTTGGATTTAACAAGAGATTCTAGTTGAAATATTGACCAGCTACCCTATAAAGATTAAAACAAATATGTAAATGGGAATTATTTAGTGAAGCTTACACATATTATACCAAAACATAATTTTTTTCACTAGAGTAAGAGAAAAGTTTTATTTTAAATAATTAAAAAGTATTTTCTAGTTAACTAGTAAGGTTTTGCCCGATTGCACTACACATTAAAAGACGCTATAATATGAATAAATTTGTTGTTATACATTATAAATAGTCCATACAACCATGTATCCTAAATATTACAGGCTCTCAATTACATTCAATATAAATTACTAATAACACACCTAAAGACTGTTGCATCTTTTTAAATTCTTCAATCTGCTTGAGATAAGTACTCTGCTCAATCTTGGATTTTAATAACTATGCTTCATTTTCTTTCAATTCATAGAAATGCTCAGATAAAGAATCATACATATAAAAAATTATATTGCCATTATTAATATGCATGTAATACATTAAAATATTGGTATAAATGCATTTCAATATATCTCATCACACTTATATTTTATTTAAAAAACTGACTTATTCTATTGATAAAACATATATCATAAGTTTAATAATAATTTTATAGAACATGATATTCAAAATCTAAGGTCGAAGTTTTATCAATACTCTAAATGTTTAGTATTAGCATTTTAAATTTTTAGAAGATTCTTTGAAAATTTCCAAAGAATAAGAGATATTTGAAGAAAAAAATGTGTATTTTAACATGCAATATTGAAACATATTAGAAATGAAGATATAGTAAATATTAACCTAGAATCAGACTTGAAACTTTTTTATACATTTGCAATAAAAAAATTGCTTTGCTAGCAATGGGTGGAACATAATTTCTGGTTAAAAATAAATGCTTTTTCATAATAAAGCAATATATGTTCATCATCAACAAACAAAGCAGAGAAATGAGAATTATCATTTAAATTTTAAGTGTATTAATGCAAACTTGGGTTAATAAAAGTAAGGTAAATATTACACTTGTATTTTGAAAAGTAAATTCTAAAATTTGTATTTATTTCCATGACCATAAAATAAAAAATGGATTACTTTAAATGTTAAATAAAACTTTTACCGATAAATAATGAAAGTACCTTTGTTTCACTCTTTAATATTTTGGATTTCATTCTGTATTTGAGCATGTTGATTTTGTTTTTCATGCATCGCTTTCTTTAAGTTTGGCATAGGTGCCAGTTTGGTCAAAAGTCTGGTCCTGTTATTCATAGATCCTACAAATAAATATTGTATTCATTCAAGAAAATGCATAAATATTTTTGTAAGAAAAAAAACAAAATTATTTTCAAGTCTTTACACATAAATCCGCTATTTTTATTCAATTTTTTTTAATGATACAGAGATCAGTGTGAGTGTATAATTTTTTTAATAAGCTTGAGGGCATTTTAAATTAAAATTATATAATTTAAAATTGAAAGCACATTATCATCTTTTAAGTAGACGAAAATCTTTGCCTTCTACTGTAGTATGGAAAAATGAAAAATTATTTTTCATGTAATTCAAATCAATTGATACAATACTTTGCTTATATTTCATAGCGTAATAGAAAATTGAAATCATATTTTAAATAACTTTTCAAATGTACCCATTGACAGTGTTCCATCAGGATTGAAAATTTCTCCTTCTAAAGTAATTGATCGCTTTCGAATGTGATTAGCAAGGGTCACGTTTGGCATGATTCATTGTTGGATAAATAAAAACATTTCCAAATTCCATAGCTGAAGAAACTCGCTTGTCATAGATGACACGAGACAGTGCTACAGCCGCATTTCCCTTTCCGACCTAAGACATACAAATATAAAATTTCATTTAAAATGGAAAATACATAAAAGTGAATCACTGATGAGATAAATCCGTGTTCATTATGGAAATGAAAGGGGTAAGATCACTATTTTTTAGAAAAAGGGTAGTTCTTCCCTAAAGACACTTTATTCAGGATGAAATCAATGCTAAAAATTTCATTAGAGCTAAAAAAAATAAACAGTAAATTTGAAAGGAAACAAGTTTTTGTCATCTTCATAATGAAGGAATTGTGGTGGAATTTTCTGTTTTCAATTTCGTTCTCAAAGGGAAAAAAGAACTATTTTTCTGTTACTGAAGTGAAAAAGATGAGAACTTATCATAAAGTAAGCAGGTGAATGTGAGATTTTATGGAGGGCAATGATTCACGAATAAAAGACAAAAGGGCGTGATTTTTAAGGTAAAAGGGCAGGCAACCCTTCAAAAGACGCCTAAAAGGAACTTGGGTAGCTCTGGAGTTAGTTCCTTATAGAGATAGTGTGGCCCATGCAAAAAATAGGTGATAAAAATAACTAACAAAACATACTTTAATAATTAGCATAACAAATATAAGATTCAAACTAAACAAGAGTAGGCACAAACTGGCGATAGCAAAAGATACAGAGATTGAGTGCAACAGATCTGTACAATAAATAGAAATGTAAAACAATACAGTTAAAGTTAGACAGACTGTTATTAGATTTCAATTTGTATAAACCTCCAAAGGGATCATTTCAGCCGCCCCAATACAAACATTTAAAACCCTATAAAACGTTCTAAATAATACCCATTACTTACCAGATGTTCAGCATCCTGCACTGTTTTATTGCTTATTACAGTACCTTGCATCTTGTTTATTGGTAGTATAGTGCTTCTTAAGATAAAAACTCGTCTTATAGAGCATTAAAGTACAAAGAATATTAAAGTAAGAATATTAAAATACAAATGCAACGTTAAAATACGCAATAAAAGTCCGTAATAATCCGGACATGTTTCGGGAGATACATCACCCTTCATCAGCGGAAAATGTAAAGTCTGTGTGTAATGAAATATAAATAAACCCAAAGAAATCTAAAATGTTGCCAAAGACTAAAAAACTAACTAAAAACTATTACAAACGGTTGGAGTTAACTATTGTGTGCCAACAAGCGGGAAACATTGGGACCGCAAACGTTTCATTGACAACCGAATCAATATTACTAAAAATATGAAACGCCTCCAGGAAGTCAAGTTCAAATGGAGATTTAGGTTTGCAAATTAAATGTGAGTTAGAAAAATTAAATATATGACCATGTTCCCAAGAGTGCTTGGCAATGGAGGACTTCTTTATTTCTTGTTTAACAGTATGTGCTTGGTGCTCCTTGATACGAAATCTTAATGCTCTCCTTGTTTGACCAATATATGACATGCCACATTGACATGAAATACTGTATATGCCCCAGTTATTAAGATCGTCAATAGGGTCTTTAAGTTGTGTGAACGTGATCTTATTATCGTTGATCTTATTACGTTAATAAGATCACGTTCACACAACTTAAAGACCCTATTGACGATCTTAATAACTGGGGCATATACAGTATTTCATGTCAATGTGGCATGTCATATATTGGTCAAACAAGGAGAGCATTAAGATTTCGTATCAAGGAGCACCAAGCACATACTGTTAAACAAGAAATAAAGAAGTCCTCCATTGCCAAGCACTCTTGGGAACATGGTCATATATTTAATTTTTCTAACTCACATTTAATTTGCAAACCTAAATCTCCATTTGAACTTGACTTCCTGGAGGCGTTTCATATTTTTAGTAATATTGATTCGGTTGTCAATGAAACGTTTGCGGTCCCAATGTTTCCCGCTTGTTGGCACACAATAGTTAACTCCAACCGTTTGTAATAGTTTTTAGTTAGTTTTTTAGTCTTTGGCAACATTTTAGATTTCTTTGGGTTTATTTATATTTCATTACACACAGACTTTACATTTTCCGCTGATGAAGGGTGATGTATCTCCCGAAACATGTCCGGATTATTACGGACTTTTATTGCGTATTTTAACGTTGCATTTGTATTTTAATATAGTGCTTCTTACTTTAATCCGATCCTTTTCTAACAGCAGCCTGCTAGTGACATCAGTATCCACAAGAATGTTGTAAAGCTAAAAATACATAAAGTAACAATTTGATGTAAGCTGACTCTACATCGAATATCACAAGTAATAATTCACACATAATTTTTTGTTAGATATAATGTTGCTGGAACACAATATTAAATAATAAAGCTTTTTAATTAACTATTTTGAACACACAGTTGCTTAAAATAGCATATTTAAGGTATCACAATCTTATAAAAAAATATTTTAAAATTAAATGTGAATTTTTGCCATTCATGTAAAGGAGTCCAATAACATTTTATCCTAAAAGTAACACCCTAGGTCCTAATCTGTTTCAATCCTCCTTACAACTCATCACTCTTATTGTGCAAGCTCAACTATTATTTTATTAGTCACAGGACCAGTTGTAAGTGCAACATATGACTATTCAGATCAGTGAGCTATATTTAATTTCATGTGGATATATTATATAGCAAGTGATATAAGTCACAAAAAAAAAGAGCACCAGTTGCTCAGTGGATAAGGCGTTCAGATACTAATCAGAGGATTGGTGGTTCGAATCCGTGCGATGGACTTAACAAAGAAAATTAAAAAAGTAGTGATCTTGCGATTGGAGGGTTGCCCGCTTCGCTACAAAAATACTAGAAAGTCGTCCAGAACATCCAACAAATTATACTGGCATGTATACAGGACTGGTGTACAATACATCTGATTGGGGTCCAATGTCCTGACGCCTATTGAGGTTGCGTCGGGTGCCAGCTCAGGTGTTGTCCTCGTCATTTGACCATGGTTCAAAAATACAAGGCATCGTTTCCGGGTCTTTCCTTCGAGATAGACCCCAAACCGTCTCCAATAGCCCACTGTGCAGCTCTAGTGCGACGTTAATTAAACAAAACCAAACCAAAAAAACATGAAAATGAACCAACACCATTTTTTTCACTACTAGGCAGCTAGATATCATTTTCAGGGATGGGAAGTGCTAAAGACCAGTTTGGAGCAATTTTTGGAGCAGCAAAATTTAAGTTTTGGAGCAGAAACATGACAAATTGTAGCAGCAAAACTGAAGATTTGTAGCAGGAATGCAATAAATTGTAGCGTTTTGGAGCAGCAAAATTTAAGTTTTGGAGCAGAAACGTGACAAATTGCAGCAGAAAACTGTAGATTTGTAGCAAGAATGCAATAAAATGTAGCAATGAATTTTAGCATATTAAACAATAATTGTAGCAATTAAAATTTGTAACATGCGATTTTAAATCAGATGACTACCCAAAGGTGAAAAACCCTGAAGGTCTCTATTGCTTATTTATGCCATTTTCTATGCAATAAATAAAAACCGGTAGAGGCTATAAATGAGACATTTTAAAGACAGTTGAAAATATTCAACAAAAATTAGTTTTTAATTAAGAATTATTGAATTTTCAATTTTTTTTTAAATATATACTTAATTTTCCTATTTTGATTTTTTCCCCCACTGAAATGTGGTTTATAAAAACCAAAACAGTGTTGCAATCTTGCATATATTGTGCAAAATCTATTAAGAAGGTTGTTACTGTCTAAGGGAAATAAAATTGCTTCATTTTTTCGCACAAACTTTAGAATTAAAGAGTAATAATTTGATGGAAAACCTGCATTACAACTTATTTTAAACATGTTAAGCGTAGTGGTGAGGGGTTTAAACACAAAAATATTTATTAAATAGTATATAAACATTTAAATCAAATATTAATGCCAAAACGAATTGCAAATCCCACAAAAAAGAGCTTTTTTCAAATTGACCATTGTTATTACATAAAATATAACAAACTTCAATTTTGTAAATAAATAATATTTTCAGCTAAGGAGTAAAAACCCTAAAAATGTATTTTGCTGTTTACATCATTTTTATACTGTTAAGCTTTATGAGACCATTTAAAGATAGTTAAAAATATTTAACCAAAAGAGTTTTTAATTAAGAATTAACCAATTTATAAAATATTTTACAATATATACTTAACTTTCAATTTTGAATTTTTTAGTAAAATGTTGTTTATACAATAAACAAAAACACTAACAAACTACAACATACCTTGTGCATGAAAAATACAATTTAGAATGTCACCACTGTCTAAGGGATATAAAATTCCTTGACTTTATAAGGTGGAGGGTTGTTAGAAAGAAAAGTTTCCAATTAAAATAATTAATTTAATAAAATATATGATCATTTAAACAAAAAAGGATTAAATTGGAATTTTAATACCATCCAAACAAAAAGAAACAAGATTTAAAAAAAAAAAAATATTACTGAAAATTACAAGTCCTAAATTTCAATTTCGTGAATTAAATTATATTTTCGAAAAATGTAATGTAATTTTGTTAAGTAGTGCATAACAAATCATGATAAAACAGGAAGCAGTGAAATATAATGAACTTGTATATCGGATGCAAAAGGATTGAAAGTCTTCCAACGGAGATCGCAGCAGATCGCGTTTAGCGAATTTCTACAATTCAAGGTTTCTATGAATGAAAATATATAACAAAAGAGGGCCAAATGAAAGTTGCATTCGGCAGATGCGACGTAATTATAGTTATAATCATTCATCTCAACTTCAGAGTGATATAATCCCGTTTCACGAAGATCGCAAATATTTCTACATATTCAAGATGCTAAATTTTTGTGAAATTATCTGGGTTTTTTTTTTTTAGATTGAGCATTGATTCTTTATAAAACAACAAACGAACTGAAATTTTCCAATGATCAAGTGTCTTTTAATCAAATACCCTTGACTAAAAATTCGGACAAATCTCAAAGAGTTATTACGTTAAATTTTACAAATATTTAAAATTTATAAAATATGCTTAAATTGAAATGTTGAAGAAATTTTAAATCAAATTAAAATCTTGAATTCTACATTTCTAAATTTTTAAAACACCGTTCATTTCGGGTTCCGAAAATTAAAAAAAAAACTACATGTTAAAAGATGCTCTATTTTTTTAAAATTCTCAGTTTTTCAAGATTGAACATCGATTGTGCACAAAAAAAACAAACGATCCGATATTCCAATGATGAAATGTGCTATGACAATGAAATGCCCTTGTCTAGAAATGTCCTTGTTCAATCAGGAATCAAGTCCTTTTTAATGACGCGAAATTATTCCATTTAAGCATTTCTCTGCTTAACGTATAGTATGCTTATACTTCATTTGTACCTTACATTTCTACAAATACTATTTAAACTTGAGAAAATGTGCTTAAATTTTCTCCCATTTACTCTTTCTAAGGTTGCTTTAACTTTGTTTATGGACAGACAAACGGGAACCAAGACTTGGCGCACGTGTTTAACAAGGATTTAAAACAAAATTGGTGCAGAATCGCAAGTAAATGTGGTTTTGTAGCAAGTTGGAGCAGGATACCACTTTTGGCGCTCTCTGGCGCAGAATTCCCGTCCCTGCATTTTGACTCGTTGGGTAGTTCTTAGTTCAATAATTACCCAAAAATGAATTGATGTAAGTTCACTTAACATTATAGCCGAAGCGAGTTACAAACTTTAAATGATCTTATCTCAGAATTTTGTTTTCGGACGTGAACAGTGTGTTCACCACGTGACAGCCCACCCACCCATGCATAAAACATACTTTTGAAATGTCAAATAACATGTTATTGTTCAGATTAAAACTTAAATAAGCACTCTAATCAAAACATTCATACCTTCTTACAAAAATATATTTTATAAAAAAATACTGTCTTTTTAGAAGGTTAAGAAAAAAAAAATTATTTAAGCTTCACAAATTAATTTTTTATGTTTTTTTTTAACTCAAATAAATGATTGTATATATTACAATTCATAAACTTTCAAACCAGGGTTTTCAACCATAAAATGACTACGTGAAAATCATTTTAATTACAATCTTTCCTCCCACATCATAGAATTTCAAATAATTTAGGTAAAGTTCAATTTTGCCACCACTATTTAAAGAAAACTTTGAATTCCTTTTTTTTTTTTGTGGTGAGTTTTCAGATGTTAGACTTGATGGTTTATATTTAAAAAAAAAAAAAAGGAAATAAGCCAAATACAACATGAATTCATAGGCTAGTCGAAAAATAATACACCAAAACCTAATTACTACACCTAAATCCTAATTACAACTATTAAACTTAAATTACTGCCTACGTAATAGTAATTGCATGTATTATATCTATGGCAACTCTTAGTTGCACAGGACCAACAGCGTGAATTTGAAAGATTTATTTAAAATATATACGAGTCTTTAAAAATACACACGAGTTTTCAATATTTTTTTAAATCCACAAGTTTTTAATAAATGAATAACTACAAATGAAAAATATTAAAATACATATATTACTTTTCCGCCAGCTGCTAATTCTATAGCAAGTGCTTCTTTGAGTTCTATCTGCAATCACATTGGGCCGATCAAAGTTTTTCACTGGGTCAACATATTCAAATGACAAACGAGGTAATCTGTGTAAATCAAATACCAGGAATAAACAACATAGCAGTCCCATTTATAAAAAACAAAAACATGTAACTGACATTACGATCATACAATTTTTTTTTATGAGCAAACCAAGGGCTAATAACTTCTTCCATAATAAAAATACAGTAAGAAAATTTTGAAAATAATAGTTTTCATAAATACATACTTTTTAAAAATATTATAATAACATTATATTTATAATGTCATTTTAATTTGCATAATAATTTCAATAATTGGAACTTTAATTATGAAAATATATAGAATATATTTATCGATCTCACATGTTGCTGACAATTCAAGGTCCAATGCACTTTGTTTTTGCTTCTCCCTCCAGCATTGGTTCATGTTTTTACAAAAATAAAACGAAAATATGAAATGCGTATAAACATGCTTTTCTTTCATCGTAAATTCTTATTCAGAACCAAAAGAAAATATTGACAATTAAATTACCCAAAATAGAGGGCATAACAGACGATAATTGCTGTTTTAACGATTAAAATTAGAAAAATTCCCTGATTTTTTGTAAAATTTTGAAAATTTCCCTGACTTTTCCAGAATTAAAAAATTTCATGATAATTCCCTGATTTCCAGGTTATGTTGCCACCCTGTTATTCATTTAAAACATTTTAAAATTCTATATACTAGAAAGTTTTTAAATGTACGACTCATTAAAACAAATTATGATGATGAGAAGATAATTTTTTTTAACATAGGGTCACTGCAACACCTGAACTTTGTATTTGCAGTACCATAGTCAAAGGTCACCTGGGATATATGTTAAGGTAATTTTATCTGTTTGCAGAACATAAGTGGAAGAGTGTGAGACAGACAGAACTATATTCAATAATAAATACGCTTTGAAAAACCTACGAACACATTTTTACTTTTCTTGAGTTACAATCACTGAACTTTACAGTTAGAGATCAGTGGTTACAATAATAAAGACATAACGTTGCCATATGCTAGAACAAAAAAACAGAAATTAAACAGTCGTTGCCAACTTCATCCAACATATTCTATTGTTCATTAAATAATAAATATTAAAACAAAATAAAAACATTCTTAAATTATTTTATGTGCCATATTATATATTCAAATTTATTGTTTAACATCTGAATTGGAAAGTGCAAAAAAAGAACACACTTTTTTTTAAAAAATAAATAATAATGACTAATAATGGATAGGTTTGGTTTGGTTTGGTTAATAACGTCGCACTAGAGCTGCACATTGGGCTATTGGCGACGGTTCGGGGTCAATCTCGAAGGAAAGACCCGGGAACACATACACATTCACACACACATTCATACATGCACCTCGTTATTTTAGAACCATGGTCAGATGACGAGGAAACACCTGAACTGGCACCCAACGCCTTCAATAGACGTCGGGACTTTGGACCCCGATCAGATTTATCGTGCACCAGTCCCGTATACACGCCAGTATAATTTGTTGGATATTCTGGACGACTTTCTAGTATTTTTGTAGCGAAGCTGGCAACCCTCCGATCGCAAGATCACTACTTTTTTACTTTTCTATGTCAAGTCCATTTCACGGATTCGAACCACCAATCCTCTGATTAGTAGCTGAACGCCTTACCAACTGAGCAACTGGGGCTCTAAATAATGGATAGGAGTATAGAGCTGTTGCAACCACGTGACTTCGTGGAGGACAGCGGCAAACGACTAAATATTTTGCAGATGGTGATTGGTTTACATGGCATCACGTGCAGGTTGCCGGTTTGCATGTCACCAGTTTCCGGTTTGACGTTAATTTCGACCAATCACATCGTGGAGTTTGTGCGGTTGTTACTTGTATTTTTCCTCCACGAAACCGATTCAACAAAGAGGAAGGGAGGTGGGGGAAGGGGATGTTACTGCCCTATTATATCTTCTTTGTCTTTTGAATAAAATGCCATGGTTTATATAAATACTTAATTTAATTATTAAGTTAATCAATCAATACTTATATGTAAGAATGGAGTGTGTCAGTGGAATCGAACAAACCCCCTCATTTTGAGTTTTCTACACAAATTAGGATACACTGATTCAGAAAATCGCATTTACATTTTTTTTGTCTGTCTGTCTCTTTGTCCGGATTTAACTCAAAAACTACTGCACGGATTTTTATGAAACTTGCACCATTTGAACAATATTTTCTTAGTTTAAAATCTGCACTTTGTTTCATGTAGATATCTGCAACCATTCAAAAGTTATAGAACTTTTTCCATTTTCTCTAACATTACTCCTATGGGAAATTTACATCTCAATCTTCCCTTCATAACATTTTTGTTAAAAACCACCTTGGCGACCAAAAATATTTTTCGACAATACTGGAATAAACGATTCATTTTGATTGGCTGATGAGTAAATGTCGCCAAATGAATTAAAAATGTCGCCAATGTTTCCAAATGAATTAAAAATGTCGCCAAATGTTGTCAAATAAATTTTTAAATGTCTCAAAATTAATTAAAAATGTTGCCAAACGGATTAAAAATGTCGCCAAATAATGCTAAATGAATTAAAAATGTCTCCAAATGAATAAAAAAAATTCCCAATCAATACAAATGTTGCCAAATGAGCTAAAATAGAGGTCTTATATTTAAAAATATCATCACAATGGCGAAATTAGCGTCCAAATAACAAAATTAACGTCGTTAACCAAAACCTCGACAACCGAAGGAGGAAGATAAACCAGCTCTTTCGACTGACGCCATGTGCATTCATGTTCCGAACAACTTAACTTTATGACAATACTATTTGCTACGGAGTGGAATATTACTATGGTGTTGAAATGGGCCACCCGAAAAGTTTTAGTTAAGGTTTTTATATTTATACCTCTATATGTAGATTATTTTTAAATTTTCACCTCAAAAACATGAAATTCAAAAATGATTTGATAATTTATTTTTATTAGAAATATTGTCCGTAAATATTGACCCATATGAAATTATGTTGAAAGACAGATATATAGACTCCGGTCACCAATTGGCACAAAAAAAAAAAATTCACCAAGTACGATAAATTATTTCGATTTGGAACAATGCAATATTTTTTCTTTGATATATTATTGCGTCGCCAATAATAAAACTAATGAATGTGAAATTCTTCTAGAGTTTATTGTTACTAAATGGTTAATTTTTATACAAAAAATATGCAATTTAAAAAAAAATTAGGAATTTTTATTTCACAAAAAGAAACATTTTACAAAAACACCAGTTTAAATAGTAGTCGCAATAGCATGTAAAGTCGTAAACATAAAAATAGATTTAGGTATCTCAAAAAATACTCAAAGTATTTCTGGATAATATTCAAAGTAAATCTGTATTTTGATAAAGTTTATTTTTCACAGTGCACAGAAAGTGATATGCGATGGCTACGCTGACAAGACAAAATCGCGCAGCTCTTACTGTGCAAAGTGACCACGAGCAACGCCGGGCCATATTGCTAGTAATTAATAAATTATGAAAACTAATAATAATTAAATACTGTTATGAATTACCAAAGGTTCGAAAACAGCAAAGATTGCTGCGGGTGTATGGTGGTCCTGTGTTAAAATATTCAGTTTGTAATCTGTGAGTTTTTAGTTCGAATATCGACGTGAACTTTGACTATATCTAACGAGCTCGTGATCGGAGTGTTGCCAGTTTCGTTCTTCTTTGTCAAAATAACATCCATAAAAGTACCCGCCGTGATTAAGGAACTGGCACTGACCCACCTAAAATGTGTCGTGATCTAAATCTAAAATTGCAATCTCTATTCAGGTTTCGTGAGGTGCCAACTCTTGTGTTGTACTCGTTATCTGACCATGGTTCCAAATTACGAGGCAATGTTTCTGGATTCTAGATTGACGTTAATTCAACCAACTACAAAGCATGCTGCAAATCTCCGTAGAGGTTCTGCTGCCGTGGATTTTTGGGATGACAAAGCATTCTGCTTTTATTTTTTGTTATGCAAATATGTCTTCCGATCATGTTTTAACACTAAGTTTTATTGCAGATTACAGATTATTTGTAGAATAGTGGATTTGTTTTTGGTTTGATTAATTAACGTTGAGGCTATTAGCGACAGTTGAGGTCTATCTTAAAGGAAAAACCCGGGAACAATGTCTTGTATTTGTATTTTTGAACCATGGTCAGATGACGAGGACAACACCTGAGATGGCCCGACGCAACCTCAATATAAATGAGAGTAGAATTGTGGTTAGGTTTGATTAATAAACGTCGCACTAGAGCTGCACAGTGGGCTATTCGCGACAGTTCGGAGCCTATCTCGAACGAAATACCCGGGAACGATGCTTCGTATTTTTGAACCATGGTTAGATGACGAGGGCAACACCTGAGCGGGCATACAACGCCTTCAATAGACGTGGGGACTTTGGACCCCGATCAGATGTATCGTGCACGAGTCCCGTATACACGCTGTTAATTTTTGTGGATTTTATGGACGACATTCTAGTATTTTTGGTAGCGAAGTTGGCAACCCTCGATCGCAATATCACTACTTTTTACTATTCTTTAGTCTAGTCCGCGTAAAGGCTCGAACCGGGGACCCTTGGATTCCCAGCTGACGCCCTAATCCACTCGGCCACGGAGGCCTCGCATTACAGAAGAAGAAACTTAACAGGTAGGGTGTATTGGAGGATTTTGCTCTTTTCAATTTGCGTCGACGAAAGTTCTCGGAAATGCGCAGTCTAGTTCGTTCTTAATGTCTACGCTTCAAACGACGGTGAAAAGCACAAGTGTGGACCTAGCAGGCGACTGGTGTTGGTAAAAACTTCACTTCGTTGCTAGCATCGGTGGGATTACTCGGTCAGGAGATTTTCCGACTAGTGTGTGCTCCGATATTTGAAGGCCACACTTTTTGGTCATTATTCCTGAATTATTATGCAGCTACCGTATATACTCGCGTATAAGCCGAGAAATTTAAATCAAAATTTTCATCAAAAAGTAGGGGGGTCGGCTTATACGCGGGTCATTAAAATTTATAATATAATTTGCCTAAAATGAGAAAAGGAGAGAAGTTGAAATTAGCGGATTCTTCTGAAACGCGCCGACACATTTCCGAGATAGAGAATGTGCGTCACGTGCTGACTGAAGACCGTTCTGCGCATCGCGGCGTAATCGTAACGCAAAATTTAACTACTCACATAAATAATCATTTTAACTTAATAAAAAGCATATATTTTGATAAATATTTCATTGGTTTGTAGAATTTATGAAGCTAGTAAACGCTACTTTAATAGAATTTCGGATGGAAGACTAAGAAGTTGACATCGTGCGTAGCGAATGACACCACTTTAAAGTCAATGTCTTTCTTACTCGATTGCAATAATTAAACAAAATTTATTTCCCCAATGCAGATTTTATTCCTTGATAATATTATGTACAGATATTAATAGTTGTTTCATTAGTATTTTGGATGGAATTGGCTTTAAAGCGGTAAAATCGGGGTTGCTAATAATAAAGTTTTTAAATCTTTACAAAACGATGTTAAGGATTAGAAATTGCACATTTTGGTATTTAAGTTTGTGGTTTAAAATATTTTATTTGATAATAAGGGAGATTTAATTTAAGAAGTCCGATGGAGGTTTGAAAGACACCAAAACATCGCGAGTGGTACATACTTTTAAGCCCGATGAATCGTCACGAACTTCGAGGAAGGCCGTTTCTCCGGTCACTTCCTTTAAACTTTTAATTTCTAGGCTTAAATATTTAATTTTCTAATTAAAATTTCACTCTTTTGTCGAGGATTTGCCGATTTTAATCGGAATTTTTCATGTACGAAAATACAACTCGGCTTATACGCGAGTTTCCGATTTTGGACAAAAAATCGGCTTAAAATTAGGGGGTCGGCTTATACGCGGATCGGCTTATACGCGAGTATATACGGTAGTTTAATTCGGGTTGAAATTAAAGGGTAAGTTTCTTTACTGTTGAATTTGATTTTTGGTGTTGTAGCGACGCTACAGGGACACCCCCTCCAGTGTTAACGTAGGCCTTTTGGATCCACGCGAAAACGCAGCTTCCTGCCGGATCGGGTTGTATTGTCACTGGAGCTTGTGGTTTAACTACCGTTGGGCCTATCTCGAAGGAAAAAAAACCGAGAACGATGCCTCGTATTTTTGAACCATGGTCAGATGACGAGGATGTGCAGTGGCAGTTCTGCTGAATAAAAATATTTATTTATAATTTACAAGTGAAAAAAATACATTACACATTAGATAGTAAAATATAGTTTTTTATAAATATATAATGCAATTATAGTTTTTTATAAATATCTATAAAAAAAATTTGGTATTTATCGTCTATATATTTAGATATTAATAAACTAAGGAATGTCTTCTGCGAGACAGTTTTGTATGGTTACCCTAGTCAATTTTTTTTCAGTTTTCCTGGGTCTTTCCTTCGGTTTTATAGGCCTCCGTGGCCTAGCGGTTAAAGGCGTCAGCTGGGAATACGAACTTTCCTGGTTCGAACCTTAGCGATGGACTTGACAAAGAAAAGTAAAAAGTAGTGATCTTGTGATCGGAGGGTTGCCAGCTTTGATACAATATACTAGAAAAGTCGTCCAGAACATCCGCAAAAATGAACGGCGTGTATACGGGACTGGTGCACGATAAATCTGATCGGGATCCAAAGTCCCGACGTCTATTGAAGGCGTTGGGTGCCAGTTCAGGTGTTTCCTCGTCATCTGACCATGATTTTAAAATAACGAGGTGCATGTATGAATGTGTATGTGTTCCCGGGTCTTTCCTTCGAGATAGACCCCGAACTGTCGTCAATAGCCCACTGTGATGCTCTAGTGCGACGTTAACAAACAACAAAAAAATTAACAACAAAAAAAAAATCCTTCGGTTTTGGCGGAATGGTTGTTTAAAAAACATTGCACTAGAGCTGCACAGTGGGCTATTGGTGACGGTTAGGGGCCTATCTCAAAAGTAAGACCAGGGAACGATGCCCTTGTATTTTTTAACCATGGTCAGAAGACGAGGCCATCACCTGAACTGGCACCCGACGCAACCTCAATTGGCGTCAGGACATCTGACACCCGATCAGATTTATCGTGTACCAGTCCCGTATACTCGCCAGTATAATTTGTTGGATGCTCTGAATGAGTTTGTAGTATTTTTGTAGCAAAACTGGCAATCCACCGATCGCAATCTCACTACTTCTTTACTTTTCTTTGTCAAGTCCACCGCACGGGTTCGAACTAGCAATTCAGTGATTACTAGCTAAACTTTATCCAAAAGTTTTGATGGGAATCCATAACTGTGAGCTTGACGTTCTTACCATTCGAACGAGCCCCAGTTGCTGAGTTGGTAAGGCGTTCAGCTACTAATCAGAGGATTGGTGGTTCGAATCCGTGCGATGGCCTTGACATAGAAAAGTAAAAAAGTAGTGATCTTGCGATCGGAGGGTTGCCAGCTTCGCTACAAAAGTACTAGAAATTCGTCTAGAATATCCAACAAATTATACTGGCGTGTATGCGGGACTGGTGCACGATAAATCTGATCGGGGTCCAAAGTCCCGACGTCTATTGAAGGCGTTGGGTTCAGGTGTTTCCTCGTCATCTGACCATGGTTCTAAAAATAACGAGGTGCATGTATCAATGTGTGTGTGAATGTGTTCCCGGGTCTTTCCTTTGAGATTGACTCGCCAATAGCCCACTGTGCAGCTCTAGTGCGACGTTAATTAACAAACCCAACCAACCTTACCATTTGAACACTACGGAGCGTGCTGTTACAGAGATTTGGTTGATTTGGTTAGGTAACGTCGCGCTAGAGCTATATTATGCACTATTGGCGACGGTTCAGAGCCTCTGCTTCGTATTTTTGAACCATGGTCAGATGATGATCAGTTATTTCGATACAAAGAAGACTATGTTATTTCTTCCAGATTAAAATGTATTTCTTCTCAATGCATAAAAAGAGGCATTTTACGTCACAAAATAAAATATATATATTTTTCAAACTTAGATCATCGGCAACGCCGAGCTACATGACCAAGTTGAAAAATGATTACACCAAGTTAAATTTATTTAATATGTTGAATGCTGGTTTATATTGTTTTGTTATATACAAGAGTAACGTATTTATAATGACGGATGTTTATTTTATAGTCTGCAGATTAAATCATCTAAAAATAAACAGAATAATGAAAACTACAAAAAATAGCTTTTAACTTGAAATCTCGATGGAAGTCTCTTGGAAACGATCCCACCAAGTAGATCTGTTGGAAACGATCTCACCTACTCATTGTATCGTGGGATCTATCCCAACCGAGAGATCGTTTTGATCATGCGCACTGAAAGAAAGTGACGAAATTTCCGGTCGTCATCAAACACTTGGCCTATCAGGAAAAGTCTTTTATTGAGATTGCGATAGGAAAAGCGCGCGAAAAGATCTCACCTTCGAAGTCCCTTTGGAATCTCAACTCTTTCTGTCGGCATATCAAAGGAAATATCACGTGACCTTTCGATTCCAAAGGAAAGTCGTGACATCTCGAGATGATGCTAGGGCCCCTGGCGTGAGAAATGAAAACATGAGTAGAAATGCGAAGATCTTTATGAATAAAACCTTTTTCGCGAGTCTTGATTGGATGCTGGTGCTGATCGAATTTTGTGCATGATATGATGTAGTTTACCAACAAATGTAGACGGATCAGTCTTGGTTTTACTTTCTACGTGCCCCCTCAGGGGACGTCTCGCCTGTTAGGACACGCCTGTTAGGACTGTATACCTGGTAGGACACCCGTGAAGTAGTCGTCACCGGTGAACCTTGGCTGTGCTGGTGGGGTCTCCCGGACGTGGGTGTGGAAGATGTCGCAGCTATGCGAGATTACGTCACTGCAAATCCTTTTCTTCATTTGCCTCGCATAGCCGCGGTTGGTGAATTTCTTCAACACTCGATCGTTGTTGCGATTCCACGCTCCGAGGGAACCGACGATGACAGCTTTCGTCGAGATGTTCTTGAACCTAAAGCCGGCGCCACATATGCGGTATTCGCCGAATACCGAGCGACTCGCCTTAACCCGAGCGATTTACTATTACTTGCTCGGATTACAAAAACCTGAGCAACTCGGCTTCTTGCGAGTATACTTGCCGATTTCAGAACATTTATTCGCAGTAGGAAGCATGGCCGGATTTAATAAAAATATAAATATAAATTTTGATAAAAATAGTATACTACAATATTTTTATGATGGAAAAATATTCTATTTTATTAACAGATTTGTATAATATAAATATATTCTAATACTTTTATGTTCTTTGAAAACATATTTTTAATTTGTGATAATTACAATGAAATTTTTTTAAAATTGGAAATCAGTTTTTTTTTTTTTTTACATTTTCATTTTGCTCATAGCCATTTGCGAGTGCAATATTTTATTATTATTTTCATAGATTCCAGAATGCCATGCACATGGAGATTCCTTGAAACCGTTGAAATTTTGTAGCATAGAAAAATGAAAAATTACAAAAAACAGTGTATCCTAATTTTGTTGGTACACTTAAAAATGATTTAATTTTCAGTTCTGGAATATATATTTTCCCTCTCAATATATTTGTTTTAGCGATAACGATAATAAAATACAAACGATAATCAGTTCGAAAAACTTTAAGTGTTCTGGCAAAATTTTTCACCGAATATTTCGCATTTTGACAATTGAATTTGCATGCTACATATAAAAATTTCTTTAGTGTCAATCCATTTTTTAACTAAGTATAAATAATGGACTTTATGCACGTTGACGTTGTCTTGGGGATCTGATTTTTATTCCGTATCTTTTAACACAGCGATTCTCAACCTTTCAGTATTCGCGGCCCAGTTTTCAATCACCCCCCTACAATAAATTGTATACAACAATAATGTATATTGAGTATTTTGGATTCTGTTTTCAAATTATTTTTAACTAACTGCAAAAACAAGAGTAAAAGCAAGCCAACGTTAGCGAAAAACCACACCTGGCATTTTGCCAAGCGGGCGGTAAACAGATGAAGCGAAAGCGGAGAAAATTTAAATATTATATTTGAAATGAAAGCCAAACAGGGAGTCACTTTACTTGTCATTCGGGCCCAATTAATTTTCATACTTACGAATCTGCCATTGTTTTTCACATACATTAAAAAAAATTGCATATGTTTGCACAAAATATAAGTCATTTGTATTTTAGCAATTGAATTTTAAAGTAAAAGCAGTACAAATGTTATAATTCTTCTGAATTAGTATGCATGGGAACTGACAATAGGAATGAAGTCTTTTAAAAACACATTTGGAATCTCACTTTTCCTGATTAATCGTTGGGTTGTCTTTTCCTTCGCTTTTTCTTAAAAGAAAAAAACAACTAAACTGGATTGTTATTGCCTCAGCTTTCTTCTAGAAAATAATTTAACACAATCATCTGATACATGTTTCATTTTGGCTTTAAAAGGCAAAACAAAGCACCATAACTTTCAGAAATACTAAACAAATAAAAGGCCTCAAAAACTAAAGTCCAATTTTTAGGAGTACAAAAAGTAGAAACTGTTCAAAACATCTTTTCATTTGACCTGAATATTTTAGTAAGTTGCGGCGATTGGGTGGTAAAAGTGGGGGGGGGGGGGCAAGATCAAGATGAAACAAGTGTGTGTGGAGCGCGGGGGGGGGGGGGGGGGTGTAATAAAAATATAGACCACCAAAACAATGAATATTGCATATTTATATTTACTCTTTGTTTTGAATTATTTAAACAAAGGATACTATCTTAAAATAGGTACGAGACGCCCAGGTCGATTATTAACTGACCCTTTTACGATTATTTCCCCCCATCACCATTTTTTTATGGAAGGGTATGGACTGTTGCAAAGAATCTAATTAATATACTTGTTGACCGACCTGCAAAGGGATAGGTATCCTTTCCATTTGTGTCAGTGTTGAAAAAGAAATGAGGAAAATTTTATCTTCTCACCCTTCCAATTCCCAGAAAATTTCCTGCAGTATTTGCAATTCTGCATTTGTGGTGCGGCTTTTCGAACAATGAGAAAAATAATTACAGTTTCAAACTGTAAAATAGTGCAGGCACGTAGGTATAGATTTTATAGGGGTTCAGTGGAATTCTTAACCCCACAAAATCCTCACCCAACCCACCACCAAATCTATAACAAATTTTTTTTCTCAAAAAAATTATTAATTTTCATTAGTAAAAAGAAATACGTTGGCATTTGAATATCGAGGAAGCAACAGTTGTCACTGTCATTAACTACTTTTAATAGTTGTCAATAACTATGTATTCTTAAAATTAGTAAATCACCCCTAATTCTGAAATAAATTTAGAGAACAAATTTAAAGTTTGAGAATCCTTATAATATATGCGTGGGAACGATTAGTTAGATAATTTATAGTTATGGTAATTTAAAGATGTAATAAGCGCTTTAGTTGATCAAAAATGTAAAGAATAATATAAAGGCTACATGAGCTAAAGAAATGTGGGAGTCAAAAAACTTGACTTGCATGGTATTGTGCAACACAATCGACACTGCTGATTTTAAATTAAACGTTAAATATACATAATTTAATTCAAAAGAAATTATTTACTTATTACCAATAAATGTTAACTTCCATTAATTAAATTAAAATTATAAAGGTAATTTTAATTCAAAGATCTAAAAGAAACAAGAAATTTACCAACTTAACAGCGCCAGGTGTTGTTCTCGTTATCTGACCATGGTTCAAATATATGAGGCATTCTTCACGGGTCTTTCCTTCAAGATGGGCCCCGAACCGTCGCCAATAGTCCAATATGCTGTACTGCGGCGACGTCCAATGAGAGGTCCATTCAGAGGTCTATTTTAAGTTTAAGGCAAGTTGGGTGATTTAACCTTCCCTCGCTTTCTTTTGCTATTTCTTGGGCTTACATTTTCATAAATCAGGGATTTTTTGACGGATGACGAAATTCCCAACTTTTAAGGATTCCAGATTAGTTGGGAAGGAGGGAGGGGGGAAGGGAAAACCGCAAATCACATGCACAAACAGTAATAAAACAAGAATTATTACCCTTATAACGTCAAATGCTCAAACGTTCGGCGCCTATAGATTGCGCAATACTACATTTTAATGTAAGAAGTTTCATACAGTCGCTTGATAAAAAAAAGGGTGTCTGATCTTGAACTATATTTAGAACTAAATAAAAAAAAAAGAAGATATTTATATTTTATATTTTCTTTTTATTTCCTGTCAAACGATGAATATTTTGTAATGACGGAAATGGGAAGGCGCCTAAACTGTGTTAGCTGTCTGCCTGTTGGGAAAAGAGACCCCTCCCCCCCCCACACACACACTTTTAAATAAAAAAACCGTTTGTATTTTTCTAAACTTTTTGTTTTGTTTTGGAAATTTTTATTAATTGGGGAAAAAAAGCATTATTTTTGTATTATTTTTTTTAAACCTTCATACCGATGGGGGGGGGGGGGGGGGCTGCGTACGCCACTGTCTTGAGCATGCGCAGCAGTCAGTTAATCAATTTTTTTAAATAATATTTTCTCTTGGATATTCTCGCGCCCCCCTTCCAGTGTGCTCGCGCCCCCCTAGGGGGGCGCGCCCCACAGGTTGAGAACCGCTGTTTTAACATATTGAAATTATCGTTTGCTTTTTTTCTTAGCCAATGTACTAACGGTAATTTGTTTACAAGATATAATATCGACACCAGGTCAACATAGAGTTCATTAAAAAAAATTATATTAATATTCGACAGTAAATACTATTCACAATTTGATGTCGAGATTAAATGTATGAAGATTGACACTATGCTTTTGCTTATCCATTTTCGGAAAAATTTCTATCGTTAGTTACTGTTTTATTGCTATTTTAGCAATATGGCCCGGCGTTACTCGTAGTAAAAGCTGCGCGGTTTTTGTGTTTGTTAGAGTAGCCACCGCATATCACTCTCTGTGAACTGTGTAAAATAAACTTTATAAAAATCTAGATTTATTCAATTATTTTGAGTAGTTTTCGAAATACCTAAACCTAGAACTTTTTTTTAATTTTTACGTTCATGACTTTACATGCTATTGCGATTGATATTTAAAGTGATGTTTTTGTAAGAAAAAAAAATTATATTAAAATTCCTAAAATTTAAGGATTAAAAAAGCCTTTACGAATATAGCCTTGTAATATCATGTCGATAAAAATGAAGTATTCAGCAACAATAAAAGTAAAATACTTGTCATTGTTGCTTCAATGTCAATGGTGTTGAAAACTTATATTTTTTTAAACGTTTGACATTTTTTGTATAAAAATTAACCAGTGGGGTGCCAGCTCAGGTGCTGTCGAAGTCATTTGACCACGGCTCACAATGACAAAAACAGTGTTCCCGAATTTTTCTATGGGGATAAAACCCGAACCGTCGCTCGTAGTTTATTCTGTAACTTTAGTGCGACGTCAATTCAACCAAATATATCTTGTATAGATTTAAAATTGACATATTAAGTAATACCGATAACTAATATCTAAATAAGGTTCGTTTATCAACGGAAACCTCGATAACAGAGGAAGATATGCAAACTGCTACGCCTGATTCCGCGTATGTTCCACGTCCGCTCTCCGTACGTGTTTTGCTTTAGTTCAAGATTTTACACGAATCCTCTCCAAATTTCCTTTTATAACAATCGTGCTTCATTTTACTATGTTACAGTATCAGAATGTATCACCTTAAAGAATAGCTGGTTTTAAAATTGTTTCACATCAAAACCACATTTAATTTTCAACTCAAGATTCTTCAAAACGTTTAAATCAATGACATTTCATTTCGAGGTTTTAAAATATTATTTAAATATTTTCATATTTTTGTGTCTTCATCAAAACAGTTAAATGCAAGAAATCTAAATGAAAAAACAAATAAATGAAATTAATTAATAAATAAAAAAATAATCTGAACAAATAATTTAGTAAAATTCACAACTTAATAAAAAAAGAAATTGTTTTAAGTAGACGAACTAAACAAATAAATATACGATAAAAAAAAGCTCAAAATACCAAAAGTTTTTTAAATATGAAACTTTAGATCATCGGCTGGACCAAATTTATGTCAAACGTGCTATTTTTAGAAAGTTATAGTGTCGGAATCGGTTATCCTAAAAGCGTAAAATGGTGTTTCTATCATGACTACTATGTCCCTACACACACCCTTTATAGATGGTTTTAAAGACGTTTCATGACAAAACTCCATTTTATTTAGGTCGTGAGACTTCAAATCGTTTAAACACATTGAAAACTCGAATAGAAATGTTAAAATAATATCTTCATTTTTTCGCATCTGCATAAAAATAGTTAAATGCTTGAAATATATAAATAAGTAATAAAATGAAATAATTTAATTGATAAATAAATGAAATAATTTAATTGATAAATAAATAAAATAATTTTATTGATAAATAAATGAAATAAGTCAATGGAACACAAATATTTAAGTGAAACACAGATATTTAAGTGAAACAGACAACTTCATAAAAATAAATGAATAAACTAAATAAAAATTCTAAAATAATAGCGCAACAAACACCACGATATATTTTAAAGTCAAATTTATACGAAACGAACAATATTCCATCTTTAAATAAAAAAAGAAAATAGTACTATATTGATAGTAAATGGTAATTGGCTATCAAAATATAGAATAAAATATCGATAGCCAATCACCATTGAGCTCGCTTCGAGATGTGTTCCATTTTCCCGAAATGAGTGGGAAACGCAATTATTCAATTTGCTCGCTTTAACCCGAGCGAAGTTGCTCGTGATCAGTGGCGTAGCCAGCATTGGGTTACTTTGGGTTAGAACCCCCCCCATAGCCAAGTTTTTTTTTTTTTTTTTTTTTTTTTTTTTTTTTTTTTGAAAAATTACAAATGCAAAAAAAAACAAAAAAAAAACTAAGATTTTTTTTTCTCTGATTTCTATAGAGAAAACACACGTCGCATTTCCTGGTCTACCCCACATGTATCTCCTGCTCCTTTCCCTTCTGTCCTCTGAAGGGAGGATTTTAAGGAGAACAATGGTGAAACAACCTTGAAGACAGAAAATTCGACTTTTTGTGTGTGGGGGGGGGGGGGGGGGGGGGAACGATGGGGTAGTAGGTCTGTATGATTGTCTTGCTTGTTTGTACATGTAAAAGAATACTTTTCTTAACACTTGAAATGGGGCGGCAGTTGAGCCGGAATTCACAGTGCATCAATCCAGAAATTGCTTGCTTTGAAGTACGGTATTTTCCCTGACTCATTCACCCCCTACGTGCAGGCACGTCGCGCCGTGGAGGTTTGGGGGGGAGTCCGACCCCCCCCCCCCCAATAATTTGGAAACCCTAAAAGTTGGAAATTTCAAGGTTTAAAAATACCCGAGTTGGGAAAATTTATGTCTGAAGAAAATTAATATTTTTAACAAATGAAAGCAAAAACACCAAGGTTATTAAGGGAAAATTAGAAATTGTCCAAATTGTAAAATTAAACTTAAATTCGTGTGTTTGGTTTCAGAGTTCACTGCACACTTTCGACCGATATGACGCTAAGGCTCCAGATGGAGTTGACTAATGTAGTCTGTAGCCGACACAACGCCAGTGGCGGAACTGTTTTATAAATTTCATTGTATTTTTTATTGCGTCAAGCGAAAAAAATTTTTAACCGTGGCATCGTTTCCTTAAAAAAAATCCCAAATTTTAAATATATAATAAATTGTTTAAATTAAGGAGCAATGTTTTCAGATTTCCAGCAGGCGACTAAAAAATGGTCGCATCCGCTCATTCTGTTGTTCGTTATTGTCAAAGTTATATTATATGTTTTAACGTTCAGATTATCATTTAAAGAATTTTAAAATATATGGCGTTCCACTTTACGCAAACGTCACACAGTGTTCTTTTTATTAAAATAAGTTCTCTTTTAATTGTGTTAGGTGCGATTGTCTAAATCAAAATCCTCTCCTTTTTATTCGAAAATCACTTTTGTTTCATATAACCCTATTGGTTTTGCCTTCCACAATGTAAAATTTCTTTCAGCTAATATTCGAAGCGCCATGGCGCTTCGAATATATGGGACTGGCGCGTCAGTCCCATATAAATTTATAGTCTCGTGTCTAGGATTTTTTTGTTATTTTGTTTTGTTTTGTGATTAACCAATCACAAAATTATGTAATGTTGACGCTATGCGTTTCCTGTGTGTTTTTCTATAAATATTTTTTTTTTAGTTTTTACCAGTTTCAAATAGAAACTTCCAGAACTTTCGATGGGTTCTTTTATTTAAATCACCCCTCGGTTAAAAAAAATTCTCGGACTTCGATACGATTGCTACGAAAAATCTTATGCGCGGAGGACGCATCTTTCAGTACCTATTTTCTTTACCTAATTTTATGTGATGTGTGTTTCGTTTTAACATTAACTTTGGAGGATTCTCCCTTTGAATACTTCTAAGTTTATTGAATTTATTTATAATAATTTAAATTCCTGTTTTCCTGCATTGATTAATTTAGAATTAAAATGGTTATTAATTAAAAAAAATTATAATTTAATTACTACTTGATAAATATGGTCATATTGGTATGTAGATACTTTTTTATTTTTGAATATTATTTTATGTTTTATGTTAAGATTAGCAATGGCTGTTGGGTTGACACAACTGCCGAGTCCCTTTCACTCCCACTATTTACAGATCATGTTACATTTTCAGAACATTGCTGTATTCGTTATCCCCCCCCCCCCCCCCCCTTATGACTTCCACAATAAAATTATCCTATAAAAAGTTGATAAGTTGGAACTTGGAATTTTTATCACTGTTGTGTTCAAAATTTCTTGTCTCAACCCCCCCCCCCCCCCCTCCCCAAATTTTTTTGTGTGACGGCACTGCCTACGTTTTTTAAGCTTTTAATTTACTTCTTAATTATAATTTATAAATAATATTTAATCAATTAAAATTATTAATTATAATTTTAATTTAAAACTACTGCTTAAATTAAAAAATATCATAATTTAAATTTACTAATTTTAATTTACTAATTTAAAATTACTACTTAAAAATTATTATGATTAATTAAAATTACTAATTTAATATTATCAATTAAAATTGCTAATTTAAAATTATTAATTAAAAATTATTAATTAAAAATTATTAATAAAAATTGCTAATTTAAAATGATTAATTAAAATTAATAATTTAAAATTATTAATTAACTTTTATTCAAATTATTAACTAAATTTTATTCAAATTATTAATTAAATTTAATTAAAATTATTAGTTAAAAAATTTCAAATCAGTTATTAATAAAAAAAATATATTTGGTTTTGGTCGGACCAAAAATAATTTATGGACCCCCCCCTTCGGACAATCCTGGCTACGCCACTGCTCGTGATAAGGCGAGCACTTTGTAGTGTGGTGCTGAAAATCGTCGAGACGCGGTACTTGCCGAATACCGAGCGACCCATCCACACATGCGTCTTTAGGCGAATATCGAAGGTTTCGTTGCTCGGGATTCGGTGAATACCGCATATGTGGCGCCGGCTTAACACTCGGGTTCCTTTCCACGGCAGCGTATTTGTAGATCTTTTCATCACGGGCTCGCTGGAAGTCTATTTTCATACACTGTAAAAAAAAAACGTAATTTTTACGGGGGAAAACCGTATATTTGACGGTTTAAATCCGTAACACTAACTTTACGGGAAAAAACTGTTTTTCTATACCAACTTACTGTTTAAAACCGTATTCCCTAAAACTCGTTTCTTATGACGTCGAACCATAGTAGTTACTCTCGCTGTGATTGGTTGACTGGTGTTTTTGTTGAATGGTGAGGGATTGGGTGGAGGTTATACGTTTAAAATTTAGTTTTCAATTTATATACTCAGATTACATTTCATACCTCGAATTTAAATATTATATCGTGTGCGTCCAGGGCGAGATTTTTTTTCAAGCGCTGTTAAATATTGCTGTCATTTAAATTTTTTTTAGTTGTTCGAAAATAGGTCTAAAACTGTTCAATGTGGTATATATGTGTTTTGGTATATTTCGAACAAATGTTTGGGTTAAATTTATTTCTTTAAATAATTTATTGTTACTGAATTATTTAAACTTATATGTACATTTTGATTAATTAATTAATTACATTAAATAACATTTATTATTAACTCTATAGCAGTTGTTTGTATATAAATATTTGACTATTGATGGAACACAGCAAGGCTCATTCTATGCGAACGAGAAATACGCAAGCAAGCTTCTCGGTGATCCGAAAATACAGACCACGTGGTGGAAAATCTCGCGCGTGTTTTTCTCGTCCGTGTAGAATGGGCATCTAAATATTCTTTTTTCGTAAATTCTCTTCCACCAAATTAAATATAGGTACCCCACTATACCCAGTCCCGTAAAGTTATCAATATATAGCGGTAAAGTAGAAAATCGCCCTAGAGCTGAATATTGGGCTATTGGCGACTGTTAGGGGCCTATCTTGAAGGAAAGACCCGGGAACAATGTCTCGTATTTTTGAGCCATGGTCAGATACCGAGGACAATACTTGAGCTGGCACCAACATTTGTAATGTGTGTCTGTGGGTTTAAGAGAACTACTACTGTATTGCTTTATAAATATAATATAAGAATTATCTGTATACAGTAGCTGGATAACTAGGCCACGTTATGGTTTTGTTTTGTTAATTAACGTCGCACTAGAGCTGCACAGTGGGCTATTGGCGACGGTTCGGGGTCAATCTCGAAGGAAAGACCCGGGAACACATACACATTCATACCTGCACCTCGTAATTTTAGAACCATGGTCAGATGACGAGGAAACACCTGAACTGGCACCCAACTCCTTCAATAGACGTCGGGATTTTGGACCCCGATCAGATTTATCCCGTATACACGCCAGTATAATTTGTTGGATATTCTGGATGACTTTCTAGTATTTTAAAAGATAATTCTGAAACACCCTGGGCGGGAGGAACAACATTCGGCTGCTAATCAGGAGATTGGGAATTCGAATCGATTTAAAAACTGGACAAAAGTTAAGATGTAAAATCATGTAACAGATTCACTATTACAAAAGTTGTCAAAGATTATCCCCAATTTCCTATGGTGTTTTCACGAAATAGGTGCACGAAAAATTTGATTGAGGTTTAATATCCTAACGTTTATTTTGGTTGCTTTGGGTGCAAATTCAGGTATTGCAATCGTCAACTGACGATAGTACAAAAACACGAAGCAGTGTTTCAGAGTCTTTCCTTTGAGATAGACCCTAAACGGTCGCCAATAGCCACTGTGAAGCTATAATATGACGTTATTTAAACCAACAAAGAATATTTTATAGGGAAAAAGCACAACTTATAGTAACTGCAACCGAGCTTTCAGATCAACAGGAAAACAACAAAACGCCATGTTTCAAACAGTGTACTTTATTAAATTTACAGAATATCAAAGTAAGTAAAGTATTTTATTTTGTTTATTGTCAATTGTTATTTTTAAAACTTTCGGTTAATCTGTCTTTTATGGTCGCCTTAATTTTTCGCCAAACCTGACAACCCGGCGCCAAACGTCAATGCAGGGGGAAATGGTGTTCTTTGATTGCCAATCAAACCACTTTTTGTAGCAAAGCAACATTTTAGTATTGTAAATATAGGATTTTCAGAAAGTCGCGAAGGGCGACCGTATATGACAGATTAACCCTTTCCTAGATCCAAAGTTGACATAAACGATATATAAAACAAAATTTATTGAAAATTGTAGATCTTTATAAAAATAAGATATGTATGTTTAAAACCGTGGGTATCGTTTTTTAAATCCGTCAAGCGATATTGTCAAAGACTTTACATTTTTTTTAAACCGTAGACCATTAATCGTGTGGTAAAGACTTACAATCATAGGCGGATTTGGCTGTGTTTTCAAGTAGACGCCAAATGAACCGATACGGAGCGCACGCCTCTTTCTTTTCTGATGTAAAGGGTTACTTCCGGTTAAATCAACAATTACAGTTAACAACTTGAGCGTTGTGTCTTATTTCCGAATCACAATCGGATTATTGATTGGTTGATTGATCGGATGACTTCTACTGTGTAATGAGCTATCGGTGACGGTTCAAAATTCATTTCGAAGGATTTCTATTACGTCTGCACGATTGAATGAAATATCGTCGCACTTTAGCTCCACAATGGGCTAATGGCGACGGTTTAAAATTGATTTCGAAACTTTGTTTTGGTTAGTTAACATCGCACTAGAGCTTTTTATTGGGCTGTTGGCGGCAGTTCGGCGCCTATGGCGAATGTAACAATGTCCTTTAGGGCTGTCGATCATGGTGCTTACAGGCAAATCCGGCCGTCGTTTGGGGCATTTCGATGGCACTCTTAAGCGCACACGCGTTCCGCGCGCTTAAAGTCACAGGCTCCTGCCGTCGATTTTGTGGTCTCCGGCCTGCGGCCTCCGACTACTCAGGATCACATTCGTGACCCCCTCCGGGCAGTCGATCATGGTGCTTACAGGCAATCCTCCGGGCCGTCGTTTGGGGCATTTCGATGGCACTCTTAAGCGCACACGCGTTCCGCGCGCTTAAAGTCACAGGCTCCTGCCGTCGATTTTGTGGTCTCCGGCCTGTGGTCTCCGGCCTGCGGCCTCCGACTACTCAGGATCACATCCGTGACCCCCTTCGGGCAGTCGATCATGGTGCTTACAGGCAATCCTTCGGGCATTCGTTTTGGGCTACTCATCGCTTTGAGCACCGGGCAATGGCGAAATGTTTCAAAGAACAGCTGTAACCAAAAAATATTTAGAAACAACTATGTACCCTTCCTAATACTCCTACGCACACGATGTCCATTTTCACCTTCGTTTCGACATGTCCACTGCCACTTATCATTCTTCACATGCACACTTTTTACCAATTTCATTTCCGTCTTACACACGGGACATTCATAACTCGTTCCTAACAAACCCACCTTTTGACATATTGCTAACATCATCTTTCAAACTATCAACATACATCTGATAAAAAAAAAGAATTTATTCTTTCAACTAAACCACATTTGCTAGCCATACCAATAAGCAATAAAGGGTACTTACATTAAACAACGATATAAGCAGTTTAAAAATCTACTTAAAAATTCCAACACTAACACCGTCCGAATTCTATTCGAATAGAATATTCTTATTCTTAATTCTTCCCGCTAAAACATCACGTCACTCTTTAAACCAATCACGGAAATTCTTAAGCCCGGAAGTCACGTGACCTTCCGAACCAATCCCGCAAATTCTTATCCTTTCATATTTGTAAACAATCGTCCCTTTATTCCCATATTGAGAAGTGAATCGCCCGAAAAAGTCGCCAAAAGCTACCCGCCTATGATTCTAAATCCCAACCAATCGTGTTTCTTTACCCATGTAAAGT
The DNA here is from genome assembly GCA_963932185.1 of Troglohyphantes excavatus. NCBI lineage: Eukaryota > Metazoa > Arthropoda > Arachnida > Araneae > Linyphiidae > Troglohyphantes > Troglohyphantes excavatus. The sequence continues at coordinate 563,733 of OZ010678.1, read as the reverse complement.
GAATTGTAGAATACATAAAATTTATGTATGGTTAGTACTTGGGTAGAATTTCAGTTGAGTCCGCGCAATAGGTAATTTAATATAAACGGATTGTTAAATATAAGTATAGGAAAACGCTGAGGAGATAAAATTGTTTAATCAAATATCCATTACATGATGTAGTAGTCTGATCAAAAGAGTACCGAGTTATAATTAACGGGTTGCAAGTTTAATATTTGTCGTTTCCCAAATACATTCTGGGGTCTGATACACATTAAATTTGTCACGGTCCAAATGTCCTCATGTTAGCCATGAAATGGAGACTGGGGTGCATAAGTGTAAACTATTTTTGATTCCCATAGACCAAAGCCTTCCCAATATTTTTAAAAACTGGCTCATTTCCTCTATACTTTGTGTTTTTTATTAAAAATTAGAAACTCCCCCCCCCCCCAATAATTTTGAAAACTTTATGCCTCTGCTGAGCTGCCAGTATTATGTTTTCCTTCACGATTACGTAAACTGTCAATTCTTGTCAGATTTGGCATCATTAATAAATAGCAAAAAGGTTGGTTCTTACACCCAATTTTTATGTTCTATATATTATATCTTTAAATTTGCATAAATAACTTTTAAAGCTACATAAATAATTTTATTTGATTAAAACAGATATGTCAGATATAAAATAAATTGTTTTTTTTAGAAAAATCAGTTGATTTAAATTGCTAAATTAAACCCTGATATGTATGACGTTTGCTAAATACAATTTCATTTTTATTATTTTATTTGCCAAAATTTTTGCTATTTATTAACGATGCCAAATCTGACAAGAAGAATTGACAGTTTCAATAATTAATCACCAAAACAAAAATTATGTTGTTATTATAACCTCGACCTAACCTAAAGCGTGATAAAACATAGGTTAAAAGTTGTATTTTAAAACAGTCGGAAACTATTCTTACTGTTCAAAGTTTATATTGTAGCCTTTTCTTATTTTATTGTTACATAGTTCTTTAATTATATTTCACTATTTATTTAAGGATTATGATTAAGTTGTGTGGCTCTAATGGGAAGGCGAAAGGGTAACTTAATTTCAATCTAGCCTCGGTTGCCTTTTTATCAGAGCTGCATTCTACAACAACTTGAATCCTGATGGACAACTGCTGCTCATTGTAATCACCTCTCTGTGTAGCCATTGTCTCGTCCCTAGCTGCTTTCGTCCAAGATGCAGCAATTTGGATGCCCAGTTGATGACATTTACAGAACACAGTTTAGACATTTGCGGAACTGGCATGGATATTGAAAAGACTTGTGTGAAGTAAGTGTTTTTAAGGTTTTGTTTCTTGATGAATATGTTTCCCCTTTGCTTGTTCTACCAAATTTGTAACACAGCTAGCTCTTGTTCCCCCTTCACAGTCGTCCTGTGTAAAATTCTCTGAACAGAAAGATTGTAGAATAAAATGTGCATCAATCTGCGTATTTTTCTAAAAGTTGTTTGGCTATTGTGTATTGTAATATTAAAATTAGATTTTTATCATAACTGACAGAGAATTCTTAAATCTTAATTACCTGGTAAAGTGAGTATATTAGAATAGTATCAGTAAATAAGTTTAACTGCTGTATTTGTTCTTGATGATATTTCTGTTTAACTATCTTCCTTCATCATTTTGATTTATGTTTTATGGATTTGTATGTGTTTGATTTGTATATGTTATAATTAGAATTTTTTTTATAATATCTGGTTTGCCAAAGGCATAAACACATGCTAAAAAATAAATTTAAGTTAAATACATGTCTCATATTTTTTAGATCCGTATTTGGACATTTAGTAAATTTTATTTTTTACTTTTTCGTTAAAACAATTCATAAAGATCCGGTACCTGAGTTGCAATTTCATTATGGTGATGCAGATCCATTATGAAATGTCCATTTGTGGTTGTTATGGTTTAGATCTGTTAACTAAGGTTGGAAAAGCAGCTTAACATGGGACATATTACAAAATTCTTTTTGATATGTATATTTTACCTTTTTTTTAAATATAATTTCGAATGTAAGAATGACAGAAATATGGGATAAAATTGAAATCAATAAATGTAACGGGACAATAAAACATCTCAAATGGAATTTTGCTATAGGTTTGCTATGTTTTAATAGAAGCCTATCATGTTAACTTTTTTGTCAATTGCTATAGGGTTATCAATAAATTAGACAACTGAATGTTGTATCTAACCTGAGTTAAATCTACAAATGGCATTTGTTATTACTGTGAAACGAAATAATTATAAGGGTTTAGTTAATTTTCATACGGTCATCAGTTAGAAATATGGTTGAATAAATAGAAAATGTGATGTCACTTTGTTTACAGGTTAAAGATAAGCCGATTGACCAGTTTACCCAAACTGGTTTGTGGATTCACTAAATCGGTTTTGAAAAGGTGTTACCTAGTCGCCAACTATTTGCCTCTCTGTACATTATCACTTCCCACGCACCTGGAATTGTCAAGAAAAATACCTTTCTTCACCGTACATAAAGTGGTAGACTATTCTTGGAGGCAGGATTAATTTATCAAAAACACATTTGAATATTACCAAAAAATGCAGAACAATTACTGTTTGCACCGTAAATGATACCATTCTTAAAAACGAGACAAAATAGCTTAAATTTGCCTTTGAATCTTCTTTACTGATAAAGACATGTAATATAAACCAAATCTTTTGATTAAATTTTTTTTTCATATTTTTTATTATTATATATATTTATCTTTTATTTCTCAGTATATAATTTCAGGCCCTACTATTTATTACGGTATATTACTGAAATTATTATGGTAGTAGTCATATTTTTATAAGTTATTAGTAAATATTATGGTCAAAAGTTGTAATCTTGAGACGGGGAATTTATTTCTGACTATGTTTTACTGTAAATCATACTGTTAATTTTTACAGATCTAGTCCGTCAAATAAAAGTTATATGCTTTTTATCTGTAATATTGATATGTAATATTATTGAGAGAAATTCTGTCAAATAACAGTTATATGTCATTATTACAGATAAAAAGCGCATAATATTAACGAGAGAAACCACCAAATAATGGCAATACGTAATTATTACGGATAAAAACCGTAAAAAGATTTACGGAGAATAACCAGTATTACGGAAAAAACCCGTAAAAGATTTACGGGATAATAACTCGTATAACGGTTATATGTCAACATTACGGAAAAAAAACGTAAAACATTTACGGGAGAATAACTATCAAATAACGGATACATGTAAATATTACGGATAAAAACCGTAAAAGATTTACGGGAGAAAACCGTCCACTTACAGTTTTAAACCGTTTGCATTTACGGATTTTAACCGTCAATTTTACGGTTTAAAACTGGAGTCCCAGCTGCCAGTTTTAAACCGTTAATTTTACGGGATTTTTTTTACAGTGTATGACACCGCGACGTCGATGATAGTCGCCCTTCGCCAGGACCGGCCAGGACGGGAGAATAACTATCAAATAACGGATACATGTAAATATTACGGATAAAAACCGTAAAAGATTTACGGGAGAAAACCGTCCACTTACAGTTTTAAACCGTTTGCATTTACGGATTTTAACCGTCAATTTTACGGTTTAAAACTGGAGTCCCAGCTGCCAGTTTTAAACCGTTAATTTTACGGGATTTTTTTTACAGTGTATGACACCGCGACGTCGATGATAGTCGCCCTTCGCCAGGACCGGCCGTAGACGGCAGTTGTCCACGGTCTGGTTCCTGGCGTACACTTTCCAGCATCATTTTCTTCCCTTGACGAGTCGATCTACCTCTGCATCGGGACGCTTTGTCCTCATGTGATGGAGGTGTTTGCAGCTGGACATCACGTGTTGGAGGTTTTCGTAGTTGTGCGGGCAGTGCCTGCACCGCAGCTCCTCCGGGTGTACATTGGTGCCCTTTCGTTGGGCCCGTCAGGTTGAGCCGAGCGCGATGAATGAACCGCCAGTCAGCAAAGCGAGTGAAGTCACCATTTCTGATGAAGTGGTTTCCCTTCTTGGAGGCCGCAACGCACTCCATAGTGTTAGGAAAAAGGTCCAAATAATCACTTGCCTTTGCCTGTTTTCCATTTGTTGAGTATTTTCCCTATGAAGTCCGTAATGTTTCGTTTGGTTTTGCCGGTGCTTCTCTGTTGACGTTCTAGTCCAGAGAAGTACTTCACTTCACTTTAAAATAAATCTCTTTCCGTACGATCTTTTAAAGATCGGGAATAGAATTTATTATTCTCTGATCTTATATATAAAATGTAATCAGATCTGAAGTAATGTTTATGTTTTTACGTAGAATAATTAAATGTATTTTCTTTATAAATACTTGTATATATTCTTTCCCTCGAAACTGTATGCAAATGACCATATCAGTTGTAACCGTGCCTATTATGTAAATGAAGTCGGACTATATAAGTCAACTTCATTTTGCACCTGATGTTCTGTGTTCTGTGTTCTGCAGTCTGATTATGTTCTGCATTATGTAGTTTCTCGAGTCCCTGACCTACGTGTCATATCGAGCCACATGTCGTGGGCTTTTCTTTTCCTTAAGTTAGTAAGTTTTTAAACTGTTAATATGCTGGATTTTAAATAAATACTTTAGTGGAAAAGAGTTCTAGTTATTTTTATCTTCGTTAATTTATTAGTAGTTGTTTTAAATATTTTACTCAGTTATCACTGCAATTCTGCTAAAAGGATGGGACAATTTTTGAACATTGATAGGGTTTGAGATATAACCCTATCAAGGGTTATGGGCCACCAGTCCCATACGACGTAAAAATTAAATCTTCTTATAAAAACCCGAAAACTGGAACGAAGAAATTTTTAACGTCAAAGCTGAGTTTTTAAAAATCTACAAATAACTTTTATCTTTTACAACGCGTCTTGTGACGGCGGGCCAGCATGGAATCAACTATTGAGAAACTGGATCCCGACAACTACGGCACTTGGGAAGCCGACATCAGAGTCGTCATGATGGACAGAAACTGTTGGCGTATTGTATGCGGTACTGAAACTAAACCTCCGAAAGAAAACCTAAAAGAAACTAAGGATTTCTTGATGAGAACAGATAGAGCATACAGCACCATCTACCTCAACATTTCTAAAGAGTACCGGACCCTGATCGCGGATATCCAAGACCCAACTGATGCCTGGAATATATTACGGGACCATTTCCGACCAGATTCGAGAGCCCGAGCCATTGGTCTAACAGACGATTTCTTCACATGTAAGATCAATCCAGATGAAGAAGTCGGGCTGTATGCTGCAAGACTCAAAAAGATTTCTGCTGACCTGGAGAACGTGAAGAAGCCTATCCCTTCATGGTACCGGAGTTTCCAGCTAATACGTTTCCTGCCACACGAGTTCGACTCAATTGTGCAATCTATCTATCGTTGGTCAGACGAAGATTTTACATTTGACAGAATACTCCGTGAATTACTGGCAGAGGAATCCCGGCTGAAGCAAAGCCATAAAGACCATGATGTTGCTGCTTATCACCTTACCCGTCAGCAACCACAGACCAGCACAACAACTAACCCCGAAAAGAATCAACCAAGAACATCCAACAGTCGTGCAAGACAGAACCAAAGAAACCCTACAACAAGAAGACCACGACGAACATCACACTCCACCAGAGGTAGACGAAACCCGGAAACAAGCTTTATAGTGGAGGCACTCACCAGCGAGCCGCAACAACAAACCGAATGGATTTTCGACACGGCCGCAAGTGCACACTTCTGCTGTAACAAGAACATTATCAAGGACTTTCAACCTCTGGAAAACACCTCTATGAATGTTGCAATCGGAAGAGTGACGTGTCCCGTCGAGGGTAAAGGAACAGTTCGCCTAGAGTTCCGGAACAGGGGTGAGTCAGAAATTGTACTTCTTAAAAATGTACTGTACTCCCCGAAACTAAGGCAAAATCTGATCTCGGGATCCCTAATAGATGACTCTAAAGCTTCTTTTGTTGGTAAAAATAAAAAGATTACTATTTATCATAATGACGGCCGAAAACTGTTCGAGGCCTATAAACGTAGAGGGTTATATTTTGTAAAACCCCATTATGGTAAAAATGTAAAACCCCATTATGGTAAAAATGTAAATGTAAAATATAAAAATAGTAGAAATCCTAAGATTAACTTTTCTATTTCTAGTGTTGACAAACTAGATGTTTGGCATAAACGATTTTGTCACATTAATACAAAATTTATCGTCCAAACCAGTAATAATGATAATGTTAGAGGTTTACCTAATTTTAAGAATCAAACTATCAATTGTGAACCCTGCAAATTATCAAAGACCCGGCGTAAAACTTTCAAACATTTGGGAAGTATACGGTCCAATAAACCTTTACAATTAATCCATATGGATTTGTGTGGACCTCTACCCAATTTGGCTATTGGAGGCTACCGTTACTTTCTAACCATAATCGATGATTACTCTAGAAAGGTAACAACATACCCGCTAAAAGAAAAACGGGATGTATTTAAATGTTTCACCAGCTTCCAAAAACGCGTTGAACGTTTTCTAAATACCAAAATATTAAGTGTCAGAACTGACAACGGTTTAGAATTTTGTTCATCTGAGTTTGAAAATTTCTTAGACGACCAGGGTATCAAAGTTGAACGTACAAATACGTATACTCCTGAACAAAACGGCGTATCAGAACGTTTTAATTACACTGCCGTTGATGCTGTCAAAGCAGTTTTAAATGATAGCGGTTTAGGAAACAACTTTTGGGCGGAAGCCTTATTTTGCTTTACCTATGTATGGAATCGTATTTGTCACAGCAATCAAAAACAAACACCTTTTGAGTTGTTTGGAGGTAACAAACCTTCCGTAAAACACTTACGAGCTTTCGGAACCCCTGTTTACCTAGGCATCCCAAAGCAACAACGCAAAAAGTTAGACATGAGAACTAAGAAAGGCATAATGGTAGGATATGCTCAACGGACCCGTGGATATAGGATCTGGCTCCCTAATGAAAGAAAAATTGTCGAATCTATTAATGTAACTTTCGAAGATGAGGCAATTGGCAGTGGAGCTGTACTGGACCCTTCCCATAATTTAAGAGTATTATCTGACCAGTCTGATTCTGACTCAAATTCTGACATTCAGAGTGATATCGAATCATTAGCCGAACCTTCTACGACATCCGAGCATCCAGATCCTGTAACGGGCACCAGTGAGCATATACCTCCGGCCCCTATTAAAAAGGTTACATGGTCTCGTGAAGCTGTACCTAGAAATGACGGTACACGTACCGATATTTATTATCGTATTGAAGGATCAAATGCCAGGTTAAGATCTCATAATGATGTGGAGAAATTTTGCACTGCAAATAACATCCCCTATGAAAAAACCCTTTTTAACTTTAGTGGTAAAAATACCTTTTCTGGTAAAGTTAATAACAATGAATCTAATATAATTAATACATGACTAGATGTAACTATCCCTTCCAGTTATAATACTGCTATTAGAACCCCTGAAGCTGACTTTTGGCATAAAGCCATGTCTGAAGAAATCTCCGTAATGATCGAACGTAATGTTTGGAAACTTGTCCCCAAACCTCCTAACAGTAAAGTAATAGGCTGTAGGTGGGTTTTCAATATTAAATATGACGACAAGGGTAATATTGCTCGTTATAAAGCCAGACTTGTTGCCCAAGGTTTCCTACAATTAAAAGGTGTCCATTACGACGAGGTCTTTAGCCCAGTAGTCAATTTTTCAATCATAAGAATGTGTTTTTCTATCTTTATATGTAAACTTGAATGGGTACATTGCCAAATTGATATTAAATGTGCTTACCTTTATGCAAGTCTTGATGAAACCATTCTAATGTATCAACCACAGGGATTTGAAGATAAAATAAAACCGGACTTTGTATGTAAACTGGACAAAGCCATATATGGTCTTCACCAGTCAGGAAGGGAATGGTTTTGTGAAATACACAACGTATTAATTGAGATCGGATTTATAAATCTAAAATGGACTAACTGTGTGTATATTTTTCAAAATAGTGTAATTTTACTGTTGTACGTTGATGATATTGTTCTTTTTGCCAAAACAAATGATTTAATCAAAATTATTATCAACAAACTCAAAGATCATTTCGACCTCAAAGTTTTAGGAGAAACACGTCGACTTTTAGGTGTCGAGTTTGAGCAGATTGGCAATAAGATCCATATTCATCAATCTACCTACATTGATAAAATTTGTAAAACCTATTGTAAATTTAATATACCCAATTTTTCTCTTCCAATTGCAGTTGGAACGATCATGTCCAAGACCCAATGTCCAAATTCTGTAGAAGAAACATCTAATATGACCAAATTACCTTTCAGAAACGTTTTGGGTTGCTTAGCTTTTATCGCGGGCAGAACTCGTCCAGATATTAGTTACGCTGTAAATATTCTTTCCCAGTTTCAGTCTAACCCAGGTATTTGTCATTGGAATACTCTACTTAAACTTTTTGGATATATTAAACATACGAAAAATTATAAATTGAATCTTTCACAAATTTCGAATCTTAATATCAATTGCTATAGCGATGCTGATTTTGCTGCTAATAGAGACGACCGTATTTCAATTGGCGGTTTAATTTTGTTTATTGATAGCTCCCCCATAGTTTGGAGAACCTTCAAACAGAAAGCGGTAAGTTTATCTACGTTGGAAGCAGAGTACATTTCGTTGTCAGAAGCTGCCAAAGAGTTAACATGGATCATTAACGTATTGACTGAACTCGTAGACTCTAACTTACTAAATCTGAAATTTAATAGTTTTCTTTACTGTGACAATGAGGCGGCTATTAGTTTTTCAAAATCCTCAATTGAGAACAATCGGACGAAGCACATAGATATTAAATATCATTTTATCAGAAATTTGGTACTTGAAAATATCTTCAATTTAAGCTATGTTAATACTAAAAGCAATCTAGCTGACCTTTTTACCAAACCTTTACCTAAGATAGGTTTAAAAACTTTTATTGATAAAATTTTCACCTAGATTTGTATATTCACAACTTTAATTTTTTCTCAAACTATAAATACTTTTGATGAAAATGTGAATGTTTTCATAAGGCGAAATTTATATTTTTTGAAATTTTCATGTTCTTTCTCTTTCATGTATATCTGATGTGTATCCTGTTGTGGAGGAGTAACGGTCCCCGCGGAGATGTCGGATTCCCTTTCGGAGGGTGTCACGGACCGTACGAGCGGCCTCCAATACCGTCTCGGAGGAGGTGAAATTGTAATCGCCTGAGTGCGGCTCCGTTGATATCGCCGGGAGGGGGTTCACATCAAAGCCCCTTATTAGGAGACATTTGTTTTCTTTAATTTCGTAAGTCCCTTACCTGAAGATAACTCCTCTACTCCCACCTCCACAGCGGGATGCAGTTCATCTATGCGCCACCGGAATAATTTTTCCGTATTTTTCAAGAGTTATGATCATTTATATTTCGATATAAAATCCATTTTTCTATTTTTCAACAAGTTGGTTGTATTATAAATTTTTGATGTGTTGTTTTTTGTAAATGCATTGAAAAGTACAGGTATTTTTTTGTAAAAACTTTTATTAAACTTTTGGCTATAAAACCTCTTTTTTTGAACTTACGTAGATTTTCTCACTCCATAGGAAAAAGGCGGGCCATTGTTAGGAAAAAGGTCCAAATAATCACTTGCCTTTGCCTGTTTTCCATTTGTTGAGTATTTTCCCTATGAAGTCCGTAATGTTTCGTTTGGTTTTGCCGGTGCTTCTCTGTTGACGTTCTAGTCCAGAGAAGTACTTCACTTCACTTTAAAATAAATCTCTTTCCGTACGATCTTTTAAAGATCGGGAATAGAATTTATTATTCTCTGATCTTATATATAAAATGTAATCAGATCTGAAGTAATGTTTATGTTTTTACGTAGAATAATTAAATGTATTTTCTTTATAAATACTTGTATATATTCTTTCCCTCGAAACTGTATGCAAATGACCATATCAGTTGTAACCGTGCCTATTATGTAAATGAAGTCGGACTATATAAGTCAACTTCATTTTGCACCTGATGTTCTGTGTTCTGTGTTCTGCAGTCTGATTATGTTCTGCATTATGTAGTTTCTCGAGTCCCTGACCTACGTGTCATATCGAGCCACATGTCGTGGGCTTTTCTTTTCCTTAAGTTAGTAAGTTTTTAAACTGTTAATATGCTGGATTTTAAATAAATACTTTAGTGGAAAAGAGTTCTAGTTATTTTTATCTTCGTTAATTTATTAGTAGTTGTTTTAAATATTTTACTCAGTTATCACTGCAATTCTGCTAAAAGGATGGGACAATTTTTGAACATTGATAGGGTTTGAGATATAACCCTATCACATAGCAACTCCCTGACTGGGGTAGCGCAAGAGAGTTTCGGCTCGAACACTGCGGGTTTGGACCTTTGGTGATATTGTTGACTCCGCATGGCAAAGGAGAGAGGTGGGTAGAAGAACGCCTTGGGGGCGTTTATTCTCTGCCATGGGGCGAGGCTGGAATTGCCGATTGTCTCACCCATTTCGATTATCTTGGCCACCTCGGGTGAGTTCTGCAGGAGGTTGAACCCGATGGGATTACCCGGGAAGAAAGCGGGGATTCCGTCGCGGATGGCCTCTATGGCCTCATTGTTGATGTGGAGCTCCGTGGACCGTACGCTCATTGGTTTCCTCCCTGACAGGTGGATGGCGGAGCATTTCCCGGCTTTGACTTTGAGACTCAATGCCTCTGTCAGGGTGAAGAGACGGTCCATAATCTTTTGGAGATCCTCTTCCTCGTAGGTCATTAGGAGGATGTCATCCGCGAAGGCAAGGACACGATATTCATCTCCCTCTCCTGGGGGGTCCTGCAGAATTGGATTTATCGCGAGGTTGAACAACCCCCCGCTGATGTTGACCGGGATGCGGTCAGTTGTCCCTTCGCCGGCGATGAATTCCGTCAAGGTGTTGTCGTACAGCGAGACTGCCATCTCGCCGAAGTGCTGGCCAGCGCCGGCGGCGCGGAGGGCTGCGAAGATCGCTTCATGGGGGATATACCCAAAGGCGTTGGCCAAGTCTATCTGCGCTATGTAGAGCTCGCATGCTCCAGACCTCGTCCTTTGGATTGCTCGATTGACGAGGTATTGATGTTCGAACACCCCGTCGAATGGCATGAAGCCCTTTTGCGATCTTGAAAGGGCTTCGGTTGACGTGAGCCAGTTGGTCAGTCTGGAGGCCAGGCACCCTGCGTAGAGCTTGTGCAGCATAATGAGATGGGCCTCCAGTTGCTCACGTCCTCCAGGGAATGCTTCTTGTGGATCAAGATCGTCCTGGAGTGTTTCCATTCCGACAGGATGCGGCGAGCTCTCAAACAGATGTTGAGTATCTTGGTGGTCGTCGTGCAGTCAGGGTCCACCGCCTTCAGGAGCTGGTAGGTGATGCGGTCCGGGGCCAGGGCGGAGTTCTCGAACCAGTGTAGACGGCTTTTTACTCTCGCAGGGGTGAAGGGGGAGATGTTCATCTCGGGAGGCGATGGTTCCTTCACTGCGAAGACGGACGGGTCGAAGGGCCTGGGGGCAAAGACTTCCTTGAAGTGGTTCTCGATTATTTTGCCCTCGAGGTGGCACTTGCCTGATTCCCCCTCCGTGATCAGCCGAATCGCCCTCCTGCGGTTTTTGTGGTACATAATCTCTATTGTCCCATGTCAGGAGGCGTCAATGGGCTTGGGGATATAAACCTCCTCGTCTGCCACGGGGGGGATGTCCCAGATGTTCCCAATACTCCTCCAGGGGCCCGGTTTCCAGTTCATCGTGTGGTTCATTGCCGTGTTGGTTGGTCGGTGACGTCGGCTCCCTCTCCGGCGTCTGGAACAAGTCCCGTGTCATCCGATGTCGCCTCCCATTGATTGTCTTTTGGGTCTGGCTGACTCAGTGGTGGAGGTGTTTAGAGGTGGTGGTGTGGGGTCTTCCTCGTTTCTGAGGAAGAGTGGTCCCCTTCCTCAGCGAGTAGTTTTGCAGCGAAGGTTTTTGGGTTGGTTTGTTAGGTTTTAGTGGCGCAAGGGCCAGTTTTGGCCATGCTGCGCCAAACACACGACTTATTATTTCTTTGTTGCGATGCTTCTAATTTGACCATTTAAAAAAGTAAAAACGTAGAATGTTTTTGGGGGATGGGGGTGACAACTCGCCTTGCCTCGATACGATGTGTGTTGCTATGGAGGTATAATCCAGTCTTTGTGTTGGCGGAGAAGCGGCACTCGGGGCATTTGAATTGTCTCGTTTCATCGGGGATCACTGGATCGTGGTCCCTGTAGCATGCGTGGTCTGACACACGCATTGGAAGGACCTCCTGACACAGTTTACACCACTTTTTGACAAACTTGATGTCGATTTCGTGGTGTGTCAGGAGGTGCCGTTTGAGTCCGTGGAGGAGGACTGTCCACGTAGGGCTTTCTGCTTTGCATTCAGTCTCGATGCAATACCAAATGTCCGGTGCTGTAAATACAAAATTAATTACTTTTTAAAATAAGAATTTTTTTTTAAACATGAAATTGTGTATTACTGTTACGATAGATAAGAATTGAATATTTACAGAAATAAATATGCAAATAAAACCATTTTATTTTAATGAAATGTATAATATTTTACGGAAATTGCCGAAAAGCTAATGTATATAAATTATTTGAAGTGTTAGATTATCTAAAAAATATTATATTTGATTCTTAACAGAATATTTTGCAAAGTATTTTACAAAGTTTTTTAAATATAAAGTTTTGTATTTTATAAAGCAAACGTTCTATTACCATCTCTAAATTTTTTATTATTTTAGCCCGGCTTCAAAATAAAGGATCAAACTTATTGAAGTATTGTAGCTAATATGCGATGTTGTTAAATTTTAAATACAAATAAAAACCTTAATTTTATAAAATCTTCAAAAAGTTGTCGGTTATCAAATTACTAGTGTTGTCATGTTATAGCTACGAGATTTGTAAAGATAGTTTTTTTGTAAAGGAACAATAACTTACCTAAAGGTACAAAAGGCATTGCTTGTTATTTTATACACACTGCTGGAAAACTGGTAAGCAAATCCCAAATTTAAGACATACTCCAAAGCTTCGTAATCTCCAGTGACGAGATAAGATCCAACCACGTTGAAAAATTCTTGGAAAGTCCCAGAACCCTGCCAGGTACCCCACAAATGAAATATCATGTGTTTACATTGGTGTAGTATAAAATAAAGATCATCGATGTTGTTTTCGAGGACAAACGCCCGGCATTGAAGAACTTCTGTGACACAGATCGTTTCCAGAAACTTGACTACAAGAGAAGAATTCTCTTCGCATTTAAATTTCATTGTACTTTTTCAGGGTCTTATTAACATCTACTCTGAATATTCCAATTGTTCTGCAAGCATTGAGATATCTCTCAACGTTGAATGCCACGTTATTTTCGTCTTGGAAAATGCCATAGAAAATATTCCTTTCGGACATTTTAAGAAAGACATTTGATCTTGATAAAACTTTGAAGAAATGGCCGACTTCGCATGGTAATATTGGTTTGTCCAAGGTGTGCAAGTCCAAGCGTAAATCAAGCTTCTTGAGCCCGAAGTTTTTTTGTTCTTATTGATACTTAATGCTGGATCTAAATATGATGTAGGCCAACTAAATCCGTTGCTGTTGTTCTAGATCTCATCTTTCCTTTTTTTTTTTTTTAAATATCTCGTAAAGAGTAACTAAAATTCAAACACCACAGACGCTTAACTTTTTACCTGTCCACGTGGTTAAAATCACGTGACTTTGGGTTAAGGGTGAAAAGGGACGGAAGCAGGTGTTTTCTTGTACTATTAATCTGAGGTGCTGCCATCTGTTGTATAAATTAAAAACGATTGCCTAGTAGTGATTTCTCAAAAATTTTGATCTATTCCACCTATCTATCTAATGATAATAAACGAGCAATGGTTCTGACTTAATTTTTTTTGTTTGCATGCTCTCGTAATCCGCTCTAACTATTTTCACGAAAACTTATTTATTACCATTTTTGGGTGTACAAATTCGATTGAGAGAGAAGTTTCATCTTCTAAAATGTTACTTTAGAGGGTGAAATAAGCAAATTAAAGTTCAAGGTAATTCTTTTGATCGCAAATTATTCGTCACGTATGAGTATTAATAGGTTATATAGCAATAACAGTTAAACGTGATTTAATTCATTTATATTTATTTTGTAATCGCCATTACAAAAATCATCATGTTTGTATTTATGTTGGGTTTGCTAATAGGGTGTTGCAACTCTCGAAATATCGTTAAACTAGGAGTAGACTTGCTGTTTTTGTCTTTACAAATGTAGTTAATCGCATTGGTGTAGAATGTAGGCCTATGTGTAAAATTTTTTTGTCCTTCCAGACCACCGGATCTCGTTTATGCATTGTATCAAAAACAAAATGTAAAGGAAGACCTTGTTCAGGGGAACAATGATAAATAGCAGGTGCAAGTGTAAATTGTAATTATATATATTCTCAGTATCTCGTATTAAGCATTACGATGGTTGCTTCAATAAATTTTAGTTTTGGGGTGGGAATTCAATGATGTGGAATTGTACTTTTAATAAAAATCGCTGTTCCATGCTTAACAAATTCAACGTCGGGACCCACAACTTTCTTGTCATCTCTATGACCAACAAAGTTTGGGATCGACGCTTTATTGAAGGGGCGGAGCCTAGTCTCTTGTAGTAGAATGATATCAGGGTCTTTTCTGCAAACAAAATCCCCAAGTTCACCCAGTTTACCCGGTAGTCCATAGCAGTTCCAAACAACCAAAAGCAAATCAGTTAGGGTTTTATTACTCACTAGCAATATGGCCCGGCGTTGCTCGTGGTTACTTTGCACAGTAAGAGCTGCGCGATTTTGTCTTGTCAGAGTAGCCATCGCATATCACTTTCTGTGCGCTGTGAAAAATAAACTTTATCAAAATCCAGATTTACTTTGAATATTACCCAGAATTACTTCGAGTATTTGAGAAACCTAAATCTATTTTTATGTTCATGACTTTACATGCTATTGCGACTACTGTTTAAACTGATGTTTTTGTAAAATGTTTAATTTTTTTAAATAAAAATTCCTAAAATTTTTTTTAATTGGATATTTTTTGTATAAAAATTAACCCTTTAGTAACAATAAACCTTTGTAGGAAAATTTCACATTCATTAGTTTTAATATTGGCGACGCAATATATCAAAGAATAAAAGCATGTAAAAAATATGGCATTGTTCCAAATCAAAATAATGTATCGTATCTGGTGAAGTTTTTTTTTTTTTTTTTTTTTGTGTTAATTGGTGACCGGAGTCTATATATCTGTCTTTCAACATAATTTCATAAGGGTCAATATTTACGGACAATATTTCTTATAAAAATTAATTATCAAATATTCATTTTTGAATTCCAATAATATGTTTTTGAGGTAAAAATTTAAAAATAAGCTACATGGAGGTATAAATATAGAAAACCTTAAATTAAACTTTTAGGGTGGCCCATTTCAACACCATAGAAATATTCGACTCCGTAACAAAAAGCACTATTGTCATAAAAGTTAAGTTGTTCAGAAAATGTATACACATGGCGTCAGTCAAAAGAGCTGGTTCATCTTCTTCCTTCGGTTGGCGAGGTTTTTGTTAACGACGTTAATTTTGTTATTTGGACACTAATTTCGCCATGGTGATGATATTTTTAAACATAGGACCTCTATTTTAACTCATTTGGCAAAATTTTTATTGATTTGGAGAAATTTTTTAATTCATTTGGCTACATTTTTAATTCATTTGGTAATATTTATTATTCATTTGGCGACATTAAACATTTGTAACATTTGGCGATATTTGTAATTCATTTGGCGATATTTGGCGACATTTTAAATTCATTGGGAAACATTTTTAATTTATTTGGCAATATTTGGCGACATTTTTTATTCGTTTGGCGACATTTTAAAGTTATTTGGCGACATTTACTTTTCAGCCAATCAAAATAATCGTTTATTTATAAACGTCCCGTATTGTCGAGAAATATTTTTGGTCGCCAAGGTGATTTTTAACAATAATGTTATGAGGGGAAGATCGAGATGTAAATTTCCCATAGGCGTAATGTTAGAGAAAATGGAAAAAGTTCTATAACTTTTGAATGGTTGCAGATATCCACATGAAACAAAGTGCATATTTTAAACTAAGAAAAGATTGTTCACATGGTGCAAGTTTCATAAAAATCCGTGCAGTAGTTTTTGAGTTAAATCCGGACAAACAGACAGACAGACAGACAAAAAAATTTTAAATGTGATTTTCGGAATCAGTGTATTTTAATTCGTGGAGAAAACTCAAAATGAGGGGTTTTGTTCGATTCCACTGACAGACACTCCATTCTTATATATAAGTATTGATTAGCGTTGTTTTTATTACCATTTTGGGACTTTATGTTCATGAAGTTAGTAAACATCGTTCATTTGGGTGATCATTGAGTTGGTATTATTGGACATACATTTCAGAATATTGTTAGTGTTTTCAATCGCCTTATTATTGTTTTCACTCAGTTGTTTTTAGGAGATTTTCATTATTTAGCGCTATTTGCGCAGTTAAGTTATCGCTGTTGTAAGCTATTTACCGGGTGAGGTAAGATAAGACTGATAAATTTGGATTACCCTCTGGGACAATTTCATTACTTTCCTCCATGGTCGTAGGGACAGAACTCTCCGCTAGGGGGACCTCGTTTATTACATTTTGGGCAGCAGCAGCTGCGTATGAGAAGTTCTCTCTTCTAGCATTAGAGCGCATAGCGTTAGACTGATTAGGGTTAGCATTTATCTTAGGTTGGTTATACGTATTTTTAAGTTTCGGGATTTTCGGGAAACCACGGTATGAAGCAACGCGGTCACCATCACAGTTAGCACATTTGGGGTCCCTCCCGTCACCTTTAACCCCTCAGGGGGTTTACTTCCTTTAAGTAAACACGGGCTTCACAACCCCGAGGTACCCTAGTGATCTTTTCCTTCTTTGTTTCTTTGGGAGCCCATATCTTGTGGGTACGGGTGTGGCGAATCCGTCTTGTCCTAGCTGGGTATCTCGGTTTTCTTTTCTTTCCTCTTTTTGAGTACCCTACCTTGTGAACTGCATTTAATTTCTTTTTTCTTTACAAGTTTGAATTTAGTTGCTTTTATTTGTCAATTTTTTTCTTCTATTTGAGTTGTTTTGAATTTTGTTTTTGAAATGTCGTATTTTTGACCTGCACGTTTGCCGTGTGCTGTGACCCGTAGGGGGAAAAGGGGATCCTGGAGTCCCTTGGCGTTCCCTTTGGCCCATGCTTCACCTTAAACGGGAGGCAGAGTTAGGCCCGGCTCTGTCAATCGGCTGGTGGTAACAGGATACGTCTGTTGCTGACTGCTCATGGGCAAGGACCGTGATCTTGTATCGTGGAACGGTCTCGTCGTATAACTCCCTAGATAGTGCCGCGCCAGTGTTTCTTACT
Organism: Troglohyphantes excavatus; assembly: GCA_963932185.1. Classification (NCBI taxonomy): domain Eukaryota; kingdom Metazoa; phylum Arthropoda; class Arachnida; order Araneae; family Linyphiidae; genus Troglohyphantes; species Troglohyphantes excavatus. The sequence goes on along the minus strand of OZ010678.1, from coordinate 546,240 downwards.
TTTTGTTTGTTTTATTTACTTTTTTTCATCCCAGTTGACCGGTGGCTGGCTACCCTTGTTGGACCCGGTGGTGGGTGGGACATACGGCGAGAAATATCTTTTTCATGGCTTTTTTTCCCTCGTGCCCCGATGGTGGCCTACATCCATCAAACCACAGTAATTTTTCTACTCTTACCAATAACGCATAATAAATGTAAAAATTGATATCGTACCTAAATTTCTAGTTCTTACCTCCGTAAACAAAAACCTAAACCAAGTGTCTCCATTTATCATTCAAAAAGGCCTGCAAAGTATTGGCGGTAATCCAAAGACGGTTAAAAAATGAAATTCTGGTGACCTGCTTATCGAATGTACCAATGACAAACAATCTACATGCTTCCTTAATGCAAAACACTTAGCTAATTTTGAAATTAACGTCACTCCTCATAAAAGTCTGAACTCCTCTAAAAGAGTCATTAGCGAAATAGATCTACAGAAAATTGACGAAACAGACATTCTAACCGAGCTCTCTCCACAAGGTGTCACAGCTGTGCGCCGAATCACCATTAAAAAAGGATCACAAACTTCAAAAACCAAACATTTAATTCTAACATTCAATTCTCCAAATAGTATCAAGTAGGATATCTCAACTGCCCCATACGCCCTTACATTCCAAATCCACTAAGATGCTTCAAGTGCCAGCTATTTTAGCACTCTAAAAACACTTGCCGCAGCAAGGAGAGATGTGCAAATTGTTCGGACCTTGACCATACTTCTGAAAATTGTAAAAATCCTCCCAAGTGTACCAACTGTTCAGAATCACACCCAGCCTATTCTAAATCTTGTTCAAAGTGGACTTTTGAAAATAAATTTTAAGAAGTAAAAACCTTACAATCTGTTTCTTATCCCGAAGCCCGTAATATTGTAAACTCGAACCAAACTAACGCTAAAACCTACTCACAAGCAGCCCAGGCAAAAATAGTACCAATCCCAACAGAATCCAAACCTAAATCTCGTTCAATAGAAACTCAAACTACCGTCCCTCATGTAAGATTCCGCATTGGCATGGAGTTTGACCCCGATGTACCTTTTGAATTTAAACAAGGATCTGCTTCTTCATCTGGAATATCACAAGAAACTATGACTGAGATTTCTGAAAGTATATCTCAATCTACAACTAAAATCTCTACCCTAAACAAAGGAAAAGCAAAAAAACTAAAAACTATGATTTTACAGAAGTTCAAATACTTGTAAAACAGAGGGGTAATAGAAAATCTGGCTGGTCTGACTATTGACTCCTCTGATTGCATCGTATATGATGCATCGGAGATGGACGTGGAGCTCCGTTCAGTTTTCCTTCACAAAAATAAAAAAGAACATCAAAAAAACAATTCTTAAATTATGGATTTTAAAACCTACTCATATCGGATTCTTATATTTAAAATGTATTGACTATATTTTAAAATGTGTTTTATATTCATTTTTCATCTTTTTAAATCTTGAAATCATTAAAACACGAATTTCATCATCCTTCATTGTCATAAGCATCCCTCTTTATTTAGGTTTCTTAACTTTTACTATGTTATCTAATAAAACATGTTTTCTGTATTCGTTCAAATTTTTCTTTTAACTTTTTACCAAAATCGTCAACTTTTACAGTTGTACTAGATATATTTTTACCCTTTACAACGTTTTTACTTTTTAAAGTGGTCAAATTAGAAGCATCGCAACAAAGAAGTAATAGGTCGTGTGTTTGGCGCAGCATGGCCAAAACTGGCCCTTGCGCCACTAAAACCTAATCAACCAACCAAGGCCGTAGCCAGGATTTTTTTTCGGGGGGGTGGGGGGGGGGTATTTGGTTAAAAATTTAATTTCCATTGTTACGACAACACGAAGACAAACTTTTCCTTTATAATTTTTGCACCGTATCTAAACACTTTTCTAAACTATTTGATGCCGTTTTTACCTCTATATTTCATATACTGTTCATGCTAAAATATGCCGAATTGTAGTGTTTTTTCTATTTTTTTTTTAGTTTGACCTTAAAACACATTTTAAATGCCTATTCTTTGAAATCCATTTTAACCAATAATAAGTGGATAAGTAGCAAAAAAAAACTGTTTTTGGCGATACGCAAATTGATTCTATAAGTAGAAAATATAAAATGTTTGAACATATTTAACATTTCTATAACGATTTGAGAAGAAAATATCCGCAAAATCCCTTTTAAAAATTAATTGGGCTACAGTATGGCTGCTTACAGTCAGCGGCGGCGATTGGGTGCTAAAATTGCGGGGGCAAGATCAAGAGGAAACAAGAATGGGGGGGGGGGGGGGGGGGAGTAAATATTTTGACCATCTCTTTTAACGTCGAAATAAAAATTATAATAATCATTGTCTCAAAATTTTATTCGTGACTACTTTGGGGCCACCGTATAAAGGTCAAAGGAGGGAGTGGATTAATGGCCAACCCGGTTGAAGTGGCTCGCCTTCTTCTACATGATGGTATGTTTTTTTATCCACAAAGGCTGAATTCCTGTGAGTTATTGGGGGGAGGGAAGGAATCGCATACTGCAGTCAAAGGCAACAACCCTCTACAGACGGTGCAAAACTCTAATACGGGAATGAGTTAATAACGGCCTAGTCGATGCGTCCCACTATCCTCTGCGCGATTGTAGATTTCCATATCTTGATCTGCTATTAAACCCGTGGAGTTTATGAAGGTAAAATCGTATTCTGCAGTTAAGACCGACTTTCTACTCACGAATGTCAGAGGGCGTAATGGGTTTATAATAGGTCTGGTTGACGCGGCCCATCTTCCTCTCCATGATGGTATGCTATTTATCCTCATAAAATTAATTCCACGGAGATTTATGGGGGCGGAATCGTATACTGCAGCTGCCGACGACTCCTCCTTGTCCTTACGTGGTACAAAAACGTCAGAGGGGTGGAATGGGTTGGGGTTTTTGTTTATTTTTAAAAACTGCAATATTGAAAAATTGAGGGGCAACATCCGAAAAAAGTGCGGGGGCAACCCCCCCTCCCCCCTGAATCGCCGCCACTGCTTACAGTATGGTTTCAAACGCGACTATAGAAAGTTCAATTTATAGTTCCGTGCCGAAAGATATTAACATCGAGAATTCATCTAACTTCCGTTCCGAACACTCCCAGCCGATGTAGAGAAATAGAATATGATTGGCTGTGACGTCATAGTTAATTTTTATAGTTCTACACCATCGGTGGTATTAGGCACTATAAGTAAATAGTTTTTTGTATTCAAGAAAGGAAAAAAGGACATGAAGGAAAAGAAGGGGGAAGAGGAGTGTTGAAAAAAAGTATCACACAATTTCGGGGGGGGGGGTTTCTCCCGTCGGTCCCCCCCCCCTGTCTACGGCCCTGCAACCAACCCACCATTAGCCTGCAAGACCCTCCTTCTGCCCAGATATAGCTCGATATAAAGTTTGTTTTCCTTTGTTAAATAGGTCTCCCAGCTGCCCAGTGGTTAAAGGCGTTCATCAGATCAGAAAATTGCGAGTTTGAGCCGTACGTCGTCTAAAAAAAATTTCTAACAAATTAGATTGGTGTGTATAGGGGACTAGTGCACGATAAGTCTGACCGGAGTTCAATGTCCTGACGCCTATTGAGGTTGCGTCGGGTGCCAGCTCAGATGTTGTCCGCGTCATCTGATCATGGTTCAAAAATACAACGCATGATTCCCTTCGAGATAGGTACCGAACTGTCGCCAATAGTCCACTGTGCAGCTCTAGTGCGACGTTTTTTTTAACCAAACCAAATCGACCTTTGTTAAATAATTTTTTATCGATTGATCTCTCAGTTTAATAGAACTGATCAATTTTCTTCAAAAATAATGTGTTGTCCATTTAAATAAAAGGTCCATCCGAAATGGAAAAAAAAATAGTAAAACACTAAACCGTGCACGATGTCTTTTGACGCATCATTATTTTCCGCAGACGATAGTTCCGCCCAACAATTCAACTCGAAACACCCTCCCAGTCTTCGGCAGCTAGACAATGCAAAAGAGAGAAAGAACACTTTTCTCTCTCCTTTATTAAAAACAGTACACTTCACAAAGACAACCGGGGGTCGTCAATTTTCAGGCGATATTCGCCGTTCTTGGCAAGCAGTGGCGGTCTCAAAACATTCTCTAGGTGAGGCGAAATCCCCTATTCGCCCCCTCTCCCATAAATTTCAGAGCCCCTTCTACGAAAATCGGAAATCGGTTAACCGAATAAATAATTAAGTGACGTATAGGGTACATTTTTATTATTAATAGGAATTATAATAAGTGTTTTGGTTAAACAAATCTTTATTCTTTAAGTGAATTTTTATTAAACACCAGATTTCGATTTCTTTAAGGAAAATCAACATTCTTTATGACCACCTGGGCACCTTTCTAGATTTAACATTAATGAATGTCTGAATTAGGTCGGAATGATGTATACTTTGTGCAATATCGTGTTCGATGGATATAAATGTAAGATCCGAAAGCTTTTCCTGACACATAATCAAAGTTAAATTTTGATAAGCTTTTAATTGACTAAAAATTGTTGACCTTTACTCACAATGATTAGCGAATCTCGAAGTGATGCCCACACTTCAAATAAACCCACACTCATTGGACTGTGCTACCAGACTGACTGAACTGGTGGACGGATAAACGGGACGTAACTGCCAGAGAGTTGTAATATGAAATAGAGAGCGCCTTCAATACCAGACTCTCGTAAGGTCAACATTGAAAAGAAAAACCCACATCACGTGGTTATAGCGCTGCCACATTTGGCGTTCAGACATCTGCAGGAGTTTCAAATTTGGCGCACTTTCTTCTTTTTGGTGATAAGGAGTTCTGTCCGTATTCAACTTTTCAACATATAGGTACGTATTTACTTATTTTCAAACAATATGTGCTAAATATTTCCTCTTCATTAACGAAACGAAAATATTTTATTTGTGTTCAATACTCGAAGAAGCGAAACTCGTTATATTTCTCGGGTTTTATTGTTCATATTTTCTTATTGAAGTATACAAAATAACAATTGAAAGAACTTCGCTTATGGTAAATTTTTTACATAAAAACGCAATGCAATTATTTAAAAACTACAAAGTAAGAAAAATCTCCTTAATATATTTGTTAAACTCCCTTAAATTGTGCCACTCGTTCAAAAAAAAAAATATATTTAAATACAAAATTAAACACAAAACCATATTACAATACTTCGATCTCGTTTAGTTCTGAAAGTCGCCAAGTCCTGCCAAGTAATATTGGCGCATGAGTGAATTGGCATTTTCACCTATCACGTGGTTTCAATGATGCACACACTGAAATCAGCATTTTTATTCCTCTATTTGTATCATTACTCTATGGTAGCTGCGGGCTGCATTTGGCGTTCAAAAACTAAAATACTTAATCATATGTTTACCAAAGTAGTTTACTTTTGATGTTTAGTAAAATGTTCCACCAGTAAATGAACTAATAGCTATATATTTTCTTCTTGTAGTAATTTATTTTGGCGATCCACAAATTTAGAAAAAAACAGTGCGGACATACAGCCCTAGGACCGCCGCTCTTGCTAGATTTGATCTTATATTTTAAAATGTATTGACTATATTTTAAAATGTATTTTACTTTCATTTTTCATCTTTTAAAATCTTGAAATCATTTAACACACGAATTTCATCAGCGTTCATTGCATAAGCATCCCTCATTATTTAGGTTTCTTCGCTTATACTTTGTTATCTAATATATTTGTTATCTGTGTTTGTTCAAATTTTACTTTTAACTTTTACCAAAATCGTCAACTTTTACAGTTGTACTAAATATATTTTTACCCTTTACAACGTTTTTACTTTTTAAAATGGTCAAATTAGAATTTTCGCAACAAAGAACTAATAAGTCGTGTGTTTGGCGCAGCATGGCCAAAACTGGCCCTTGCGCCACTAAAACCTAACCAACCCAACTTGCTAGATTTGGTGCATTTTTAACGGGATTAGAGTAGAGAAGCGGCTACAGTAGAATGCATTTTATTTATATCTTTAATAAGTTTATATTTAACCCTCCAAAACTCGCGTCAAAATGAGTGACTTGAGACTCGCGCGTGAGAATTTTTCTCACACCACCTATTTTCCTAAAAAAATGTGAGTAAATGAAATATTTTAAACTAAACAATAATTCTTCATAAGTATTTAAGTCATTGATTGCGGCAAGAGAAGGTTACAAGGAGAAGCTGGAGAGAGCAGCGCCTGTGACGTGAGCCTCAGTTGGTAAGGCGTTCAGCTACTAATCAGAGGATTGGTGGTTCGAATCCTTGAAATGGACTTGACATAGAAAAGTAAAAAAGTAGTGATCTTGCGATCGGAGGGTTGCCAGCTTCGCTACAAAAATACTAGAAAGTCGTTCAGAATATCCAACAAATTATACTGGCGTGTATACGGGACTGGTGCACGATACATCTGATCGGGGTCCAAAGTCCCGACGTCGATTGAAGGCGTTGGGTGCCAGTTCAGGTGTTTCCTCGTCATCTGACCATGGTTCTAAAACAACGTGGTGCATGTATGAATGTGTGTGTGAATGTGTATATGTTCCCGGGTCTTTCCTTCGAGATTGACCCCGAACCGTCGCCAATAGCCCACTGTGCAGCTCTAGTGCGACGTTAATTAACAAAACCAAACCAAACCATCGCCTATGACGTAGAATATCAGCTATACTTTTTTTTCTTCTTGGTGTGAGTATTTCGCTCACGGCGCGAGTTCTGGAGGTTTAAGACACAAAAATCATGCGTATTTATTTATGGATAGCGGTGAATAAGAAAAATACACAGGACAAACGACTTAAAGTTGTAACACATACTCTAATAGAAATATATTTTTAACCGACAGAAAAATGTGCCAACCAAAACCACCAAAGCGCGCTAAAAGGAGAAAGGTTATGAATTTTAATTTTGGTTTTATGATCGCGCAAGATTTAGGTGCTCTAATTGAGATATATTTTTGGTGTGTTGGATAGGGCGTGTCTCACTTGGGCACTTTTAAAAAACATATATCCTCTTATGCGGAATTTAACTATCCGGAATTATCAATTAACCGGACCATTTGAAAACAAATAGTGTCCGATTTTGAAAATTCTTTTTTTAGTTGGATAGAGAAAAATCCTTTGTTATTCAAAATGAAAAATAACAATATATACTAGAGTTTAATAAGTTATTCTCTCGCAAAATTAAATATAAATAATTTTTGTCGTCTAGAAGTGTCAAGAATGTTGGTGATCTAAAACTTTCATCAGATTAAAATTCCTCATAACCCCTTTTTTCTTTAACCCTTTGCACTCCGTTGGCGCCGCTCAGGCGACAACATAACGACTTGTTCTTTTGGTTCCCTGTTCTTTAAAATAAACGAAAATAGCATGATCTTGTGTATAAAAAACATCGATATATTTTTCAACTCGTTCTTTTGCAGATCCAAAACGGATGAGGTTTCTTTTTTCTATAAGCATAACAAATTCTAGGGAAAAGAACATAAGGATGAATAACTGTTCCGTAGAAAGAACACATAGACATCTATTACGAAGTGAAACCGCCCCACCGTGTCATCATTGCCAACAACCTCTCACTATTCATCATATTTTAACTTCTTGTCCTCGTCTTAGAATTGTATATAATCGCTTTTTTAACACCTGATCTCCCACTATGTCGTATTTATTGAATCATCCACCTCATTCGTCTCTATTTATCTTTTTAAAATAAACAGGATTTTTACCTTTTCTTTAAAATTTCTTTTGTTTATGTGTAAATTTTAGAATTTTAATGTTGGTTTGAATCATCTAGAATTTGGCGCAGCTTGGCCATATTTGGCCCTTGCGTCATTAAACCCCATACAACCAACCAACTAACCGTAGAAAGAACGGAAAACCAAAGAGTTATTGGAATGCAAAGGGTTAAGTAAACAAGGGCTTCACAAACCCGAGGTGCCCTAGTGATCTATACTAATTTCATTTCCTTTTATTGGGGCTTCCATTTAGGTTAAAAATAATTTTTTTTTTCAATTTGTGGGTCAACCGGTTGTTGCAAAACACGGTCCACATAAGAAACCAATCCACCAGGTCAATTCCACCGAATGTCACTAGAATATAAAACCACATCTGTTCTCCACAGCTGGCGAAAACCCGAATTCGATTTGGCGAGAATCGAAAACGGCGAAAAATGCTTTCTGTCAGGTGGGAGAGGAGAGGGGAGAAAGGGGGCACTTTTAATAATGAAATGAAGTGAAGAAGAGGGAGATGAGTCATTCATCAAGACGGAGCATCCCCCCCCCCCCCTTTTCCAGTCAACTCTAGGGCGTGTCCCCATCTTCTCGCTTGTTCGATCAATTTTTACCTTTTCTTCTCTCGGGGAAGCGCAACCACACACCTACCCGCTGCCCTGTTTCAAGGCGATTTCATCCCGTCTCTGCTGCTGCATTTCGAAAACCGCTAATGGTCAGTTTATTTACAGGCCACTCTGGTACTGGAGCAGCAGTTCCCAAGGACCCAGTGGCGGATCAAGTTTTAGGGCGTTAGGGGCAATTGTCCAATCCGGGATTTTCTACCTGAATAATTTTCGTTTTAGAAGGAATTAAAAACAAAATCAAATAATTCAACACACTTTCTGTTATAACAAACTTTTGGAAAAGTTCTTGAAAATGCTGCCGTTTTAATTTCAAGTGTACGCGACACTGTTGAAAATAGGTCCTCAAAAATGTCAAATGTACTCATTTTTTAGGACATTCAATGCTTATCATAGCTTAGAACTTCGAGCATGGATCCTTCATAGTAGAGAAAACGTAATGTTATAATCTCGCTAACATCAAAGTGAGGTCAACATGTATGGCCTCAGACACGTGATTAATGACGTCATTCCATTAATAAATTTTCACTGTTACACATTTCCCATTCATCGCGAGTATTTTTTAATTCATAATTTTGAAAAGAAGTCACGTGTCTGAGGCCATTCGGTCTGAGATGTTGGTTTCACGATTATGACGTCATATTCGCTCTATTACAGTCCATTCATGCTCGAAGGTTCATAATACATAACTTTAAGTTTTGAAAAAGACATTTACTCAAAAATGAGTGCAATCAGTAAAAATGAAATAAATCACTTTTAGTAAATATCAAAAATTACAAATAAGACTTGCCGGGAATCGTACCCAGATCCTAAGCTGCCGCAGTCCAGTGCCTTATCCGTTGTACTTCCAGGGCGACTTGAAGAAGTTATAAATATAATTTTTTTTAAAGTGTACCAAAAGAATGGGAAGTACAATTGAGTTATAACTTGGTTTCCATTTAATTAATCGACTTCAAATTATGTGGGAAAACCATCTTCTGAACAACTATTTTAAGTCTGTCAGGTCGCTTTGTTAAGATGGCTTGAACAGAAGCTGAGTTTACAAATATTAAATCACACAGCTCATTTTTTAGAAAGTACGGTTACTTAAATTTGACTACGTCATCGCTCATTTACAATGCAATTGTATTCAAAGAAAAACGAGTAGTTCAGGTAAGCATTTCAAAGTACCTTTTTTTTTTAAAGTGTATAGATTTTATGGTAAATACTTGAACTATCACCTAGTTTTATGAACTTCCACACAAAAGTTAGCTATAGGGCACAAATCTTGCAAGATTTTAGGTGCAAAAAACTTCCTTACAGATAAATACTTAATAACATGGGGTTTTTATTTAACTCTTCTGTATTTTGTTTTGTTCTTCTGAAGAGATAATTTATTTAATAGCATATCGATATGCTATTAAAGGGGGCATAAAAATAATTTCTATTGTAATATTTGCAGCATAATTATAACCCTAAAATTGGAGTAATTTAATTGATCTGCGCTCATTAATGTTAAACTAATTAATATTAAAATTTAATGGTTGTTTTTATTAGTTACTATGATGTATCGAACGTGCAGAAAAGAAAAGTTAGTAGAAAACCTCCCAACAGTAGCAAAAAAGTTTTATCAATAATTGCTCCTCCCCAGGATAATTCCTGGATTTTCTCCTGCAACTCACAGTCACCCCCCCAGTTGAACTGCGGATCACCAGTTTCTTTATAAATATATGTATTAAGACATTTTACCACATTTAATTAAAATAATTTTAAATAAATTACTTTTAAAATTAACGAAATTATGTGTATTTGACTTGCTTGAAATATTCAATATGATCTATCGGGTTTTTCTTTGGGCTAGCTAGAGGAACGTGTTTGATATTTACGTTTTTTTAAAGGAACAGTTACACCCTGTTCCTGTTCATTTTAAGTTATTTTAATCTTTAAAGTGTTCTTTTTAGTTTTGGGGTTAATAAATATAAAAATAGAAAAAAAAAGCTATGCGTGAAGATGAATATTAACCCTTTGCACTCCAAGAACACTTTGCGATTTGTGTTCTTTCTATGGAACAGTTATTCCTCTTTACGTTCTATTCCACAGATTTTTTTTATACTCATAAAGGGAAAAAAATCCTAATCTGTTTTGTATTTGCAAGAGAACAAGTTGAAAAAAAGATGGATGTTCTAAACACAAGATTATGCTGTTCTCGTTTATTTTAAAGAACAGGGAAACAAAAGAACGGGTCGTTATTGTGGCACCTGGGCGACATCGGAGTGCAGAGGGTTAAAGAACATGGAAACAAAAGAACGGGTCGTTATGTTGGCGCCTGAGAGGCGACATCGGAGTGCAGAGGGTTAATCTCTGTATACCTATTGAAGTTTGTGAGAGAATGAGTTTTAAACTCAAGGAAATACTTTTCTCTAATAACAGTCAAAAAAAATAACACGTCGTTATTTCGGTGACATAAAAACGACACTCGAGTGCAAAGGGTTAATATGATTGGTTGATTCCCAAAGTGATGTCGTACTTTTAAATGGAGGTTGGATGAGCAAAAGAACAGGTCGTTATTTTTGTGACTGGGAGTCGCAGTTCGAGTGCAGAGGTTTCATTTGTCTCGCCAACTTCTATATTCTTAGTTACAATAAGGCGGCCTCCGTGACCCAGTGGATAAAGGTGTCAGCCGGGAATCAGTTTCGTTTGGTAAATTAACGTCGCACTAGAGCTACACAGTGGGCTATTGGCGACGGTTCGGGGTCTATCTCGAAGGAAAGACCCCGGAACACATACACGTTCACACACACATTCATACATGCACCTCGTTATTTTAGAACCATGGTCAGATGACGAGGAAACACCTGAGCTGGCACCCAACGTCGGGACTTTGGACCCCGATCAGATGTATCGTGCACCAGTCCCGTATACACGCCGATAATTTTTTGCGGATGTTCTGGACGACTTTTCTAGTATTTTGTAGCGAAGCTGGCAACCCTCCTATCACAAGATCACTACTTTTTTTTACATTTCTTTGACAAGTCCATTGCCTAGGATCGAACCAGGAATCTTCCGATTCCCAGCTGATGCCTTTAACCGCTCAGCCACGGAGGCCTAGCTGGGAATCAAAGGATTCCTGGTTCGATCCTGTACGACGGACTTGACAAAGAAAAAGTAGTGATCTTGTGATCGGAGGGTTGCCAGCGTCGCTACAAAATATTAGAAAAGTCGCCCAGAACATCCACAAAAAATTATCGGCTTGTATACAAGACAGGTGCGCGATACATCGGATCGGGGTCCAAAGTCTCGACGTCTAATGGAGGCGTTGGGTAGCAGTTCAGGTGTAGTCCTCGTCATCTAACCATGGTTAAAAAAAAACCTCCGACCACTGTGCATCCCTAGTGCGACGTTTATTAACCAAAACCAAAAAAATCCCCTCGTCATCTGACCATAGTTCAAAAATACGAGGCATCGTTCCCGGGTCTTTCCTTTGAGATAAGCTCCGAACCGTCGCCAATAGCCCACTGTGCATCTCTAGTGTGACGTTAATTAGCCCAAACCAAAAAAATCCCCTCGTCATCTGACCATGGTTCAAAAATACGAGGCACCGTTCCCGGGTCTTTCCTCCGCGATAGGCCCGAACTGTCGCCAATAGCGTACTGTGCAGCTCTAGTGCGACGTTTTTTAACAAAACCAAACCTAAATTTGGTAAAATAATGTTTTTATAAGCGTGCGTAGAAATGTTTTTTTTTTTACCAAACGCACGTTTTGGTAAAAATGTGTTTTTTTAAATAAATGCTAAAAAGTAAAAAAATAATTTTTAATTTTATGATCAATTCGAAAAAATTTGAAATTCAATATTACACTTCTTATTAAACATTTTTGAAATCGGCGTCAAATTTGATATATTTTTTGTAAATTGGTTCCTACTTCAGAAATATTTAATATATAAAAATAACTTACTATATCAAAACTTACTAAATTAACATACTAAATTAAAAACAAATTCTTCTTCTTGTCAAACAAATTCTGACTTCCTTGGGCCTGTCTTCCAGAGCAAAGTTTTTCTAAGGAAGGCTTAATATTAGAAATAGCCACTCACAGTTCTGTTTCTATATTTAGCCGAGATATATATTTTGTCTTCAAGGAAGCCACAGCAGAAAATCCAGTTTCACAAAGGTAGAATGTTGAAAATGGTAATAGAATGCGAAATGCCCTTGTTCTTAGTGCAAAAAAATCATCCTCTACTCCTGCCCAAAATTCAAAAAATGATTTATTACTAAATTGTCTTTTGGTTTTGCCACTTGTCGTGAAGTCTGAATTTTTATTCCTCATCAATTGAGAGTCCTTCGGGAGTCTTATGAAATGGATCCCTAACCCACTCGTAACTTGCTATCAGTTTGTCGTCAGCTCTTCACCAATGGTGTGGGTTTGTTTACGTACTCACTATGAAGCGTTTCCAAATGTCGTTTAAGTTTATTAGGTTTCATGCTGTCTGCGGCCAATATTTTTGTGCAAATGATACACAGGGGCCTTTTTTCTTCATTTATTTCAGTACTGGTAAACCCAAAATTTAAGTATTCTTGAGAATATTTTCTTGATTTTATTTTAGGAACCACGCTCGTCTGTGTACTTTTTTGATGCTTTACTATCGTCTATTGCTCGCTTACTTCCGCTTAAAAATGTATCCGTGAGTCTGCATAAATCTGCTGCCGTGAATATTTAATATGGTGAATTGCAATTAACACGAAAACGTACCGTAAAATGGGGCAACTTTGTGCCACAGGTTGCAACATTGTGCCACAGACGGTTTCCAGACTTCAATGCGTTCTAGCGGTAATATAAATGCAACTAGAGGTTTAGAAAAAATCCTGTAGTTAGCTATGATGATGTTGCATCTAAACGAGCAATAATCTGGTCGGTTATCAGTTGTGGTTTCAAGAAAATATTGTTTGTGATCACAGTGTTTGAAGGTTTTTAAGATACCGGGAGAGTCTCATCTGGACCTCATATTAGTTGTTCCCCTGGAGATTTGGTAAGTTTATACATTAATCACTATATTATTATCTACAATTTGCTGTATTAAGCAATTCAAAATGTTTGTTAGTTTCGCCATAAGCTCGCATGTTATCAAAAGTGACAACTTTGGGGTACAACTTTGTGCCACTCAATTTTCTTATTTTTTGAGCTTTAATCCGCTTTTTATTCAATACTTTTTTGCAGATAATGGTCCGTGGTGACAGAAAGAAGGTCGGAGGTCGCCCTTATCGGGCTTACACTAATGAATACCTTGAAAAGGTGTTAGGGGAAATTACTGAGAAGAGGATTTCAATCCGTAAAGCCCAAGAGAGGTATGGAATTCATCGAAATTCACTTGCATTTATGCTGAAGAAGAGAAAGGAAGCTGAATCATCCCCATCTGAAGGTCTGAAGAAATCAGGAAGATTGGTTTGAATATACCATGTTACTAGTCCGCAGGAAATAAAGTGGTACTTATAGGAGACAATCTCAGTTCACATCTTAGTTCTCATGTCCGGCGTTTGTGTCAGGAAAATGATGTTAAGTTCATAGCGCTGCCTCTACACTCCACTAATGTAATTTAAAATTATTTTTTGTAATGTAATATTATGAAACAGTTTATCATTGAAAGTTTAAAAAACACTTGTCTTCTTCCATTTCGCACACTTCCAAATTGATAAAAATGCGAAAAAAACAGTAAAATGATGAGAACACATTTTATTTCCCTGCTCATAGCATAGTAGATTAGCTGAGTATGAAAAAAAGTATGGTCAAGAATGTGCCACATTAAGTTTCAATGTATTTAAGAGGCAGAAAAGAGAGTGGCACAAAGTTGTACCCAACCGGGTAAAACTTTGTGCCACACGAAAAAAATTCCCCCTCCCTTTCTATAAAGAAAACATTTTTTTCCACCCATCATTGGATAGCCAAGATGTGTAGGTATGTTGTGTAAAAATTTCAGGGCAATTTAAATTTTCCCCGCTTTCATTCGCTTCATCTGTTCACCGCCGACTTGGCAAAATGCCAGATGTGGTTTCTTGCCAACGTTGGCTCGCTTTTACTCTTGTTTTGGCAGTTAGTTAAAAATAATTTAAAAACAGAATCCAAAATACTCAATATACATTACTGTTGTATACATTTTATAGTAAGCGGGGGCGCGATGAAAATTATGATTGAAAACTGGGCCGCGAATACTGAAAGGTTGAGAAAGGCTGGGTTGGGGCGAATCACACATATGTCTTCTTTTGTTTTTTAGTTATCAATCGTCCAGTGGTTGGTGTTCTGGATGGGGATAGATCGATGCAGGCGATTTCCTCCGTTTGCTCGTCGTTGGCCTGGGCTATTATGGTGTTGTCAGTTGGGTTGTCGACCAGGATTATTATATTTTTGACGTGGAAGGCACTGGGAGGGTGTGGCAGGGCACCGGCGAAGTAGTTGTCGGCGGGGTTGCGCCGGTGGGCTCCGCCGGACGTGGGTGTGGAAAATGTCGCAGCTATGCGAGATTACATCACTGCAAATTTGTTTTTTCATTTGCTTCGTATAGCCACTGTTGGGGATTTTTTTCAACACACGATCGTTGTTGTGATCCCACGCCCCGAGGGACCCGACAGTCACTGCCTCGGTCGAGATGTTCTTGAACCTTGTGCTCAGGTTCCACGGCAGCATACTTGTGGACTTTTTCCTCGTGGGCTCCCTGAAAGGATACGGTCTGTTTTGGAAGGGCACCGCGACGTCGATGATGATCGCGTAAGCACCAGGTCAGGCCACAGATGGAAGTTGTCCACGGTCTGGTTCCTGGCGTAGACTCTCCAGCCTCTTTTTCTTCCCTTGACGAGTCGGTCCACAACAGCGTCGTGCCGTTTTGTCCTCAGGTGGTGGAGTCGTTTGCGGCCGGACATCACGTGTTGGTTTGGTTTGGCTTGGTTGGTTGAGTTTTAATGGCACAAGGGCCAGTTTTGGCCATACTGCGCCAAACACGACTCAAGCTCTAAATTCTAATGTTACCATTATTAAAAGTTACGACTTATTAGTTGTTTTGTTGCGACAATGTCAGCCTCGTCTTGGAGACACGGTACTCCAAGCATGCCTCTGTCAGTTGGTCCTTGTCATCCTACCATACTTGTCATCTCGACTGTGTGATGTTTTATTGACCCGTCTCCGCATAAGTCATTCACGAGCAACTCATAGGCACTTATTGCTTAACGACACTGCCCCGCCTTGTCACTATTGCCAACAACCTCTCACCATCCGTCATATTTTAACTTCTTGTCCTCGTCTTCGATTTTCATATAATCGCTTTTTTAACACATCATCTCCCTCATTGTCCTATTTATTGAATCATCCACCTCATCCATCACTATTTATCTTTTTAAACTACACAAGATTTTTACCTTTGCTTTGAAATTTAGTTTGTTTATGTGTATATTTTAAAATTTTAATGTTGGTTTAAAAATCCAAATTTTGGCGCAACTTGGCAATATTTGGCCTTTGCGCCAATAAACCCCACTCAACCAACCAACCAACTACACGGGATTTTTACCTCTTGTTTGAATTTAATTTCTGTTTATATATGTATATCTTTTAGAATTTTAATGTCGGTTGAAATTACCTTGTGTTTGGCACAGCTTGCGTTGTTTTTAATGTTGGTTTGAACTACCGAGTGTTTGGCGCAGCTTGGCCATATTTGGCCCTTGCGCCATTAAAACCCATACAACCAACCAACTGTCCGTTGGTCCGTAGACGTAATCATTGGAAGCAGTCGATGCCACGCCAGGTAGATTGAGGGTCCGTTTGATGTGGGCCCTCATGTGATTGTCGACCTGGCGCAGCTGCTGCTTGGTGTATTGGTGACCTCTCATGGCAAAGGACAGGGAGGGGTAGAAAAACGCCTTCAAAGCGTCTATCCTCTGCCACGGGGCGAGGCTGGATCCGCCGATCTT
Organism: Troglohyphantes excavatus; assembly: GCA_963932185.1. Taxonomy (NCBI): domain Eukaryota; kingdom Metazoa; phylum Arthropoda; class Arachnida; order Araneae; family Linyphiidae; genus Troglohyphantes; species Troglohyphantes excavatus. The sequence continues at coordinate 529,938 of OZ010678.1, read as the reverse complement.
TTCTCCTAGGTTGATGATCTTCGCAATCTCCGGGGAATTCTCGAGTAGGTTGTAGCCGATTGGGTTACCCATGAAGGATGCCGGGATGTTGTCTGGAATTACTTCGATGGCCTCTCCGTTGATGAAGAACTCAGTTGGGCGCAGGCCCGCCGGCTTCTTCCCTGACAGGTGGATCGATGAACACTTGCTTGCGTTGACTTTTAGGCTGAGAGCCTCTGTCAGGGTGTAGAGTCGGTCGAACATGGACTGGAGCTCTTCTTTGCTGGATACCATCAGAAGGATGTCGTCGGCAAATGCGAGGACTTTGTATTCCTCGCCCTCCCCGGGCTCCCCCTGGAGATCTTGAAGTATCGGGTTAATTGCAAGATTGAACAGCCCCCCCCCGCTGATGGGACAACCCTGGCGCACTCCACTGTACACCGGTACTCTGTCGGTCATTCCATCACCGGCGATAAACTCTGTCGAAGTGCTGCTGTAGAGCGATTCTGCAACTTCAACAAAGTGTTGCCCAGCGCCGGCTGCGCGGAGGGCTGCGAAAATTGCCTCGTGAGGGACAGACCCGAAGGCGTTCGCGAGGTCAATCTGTGCCAGAAAAAGCTCGCCTCTGCACGACCTCGTCATCTGGATGGCTCTTTTGACGAGGTACTGGTGCTCGAAAACCCCGTCGAAGGGCATGAAGCCCTTTTGAGATTTGGAAAGGGCTTCAGTTGACGTGAACCAGTTGGTGAAACGGGAGGCCAGGCACCCTGCGTAGAGCTTGTACATGGTACAACACAGGGATATGGGCCTCCAGTTGCCCACGTCTTCCAGGGAATTCTTTTTGTGGATGAGAATCGTCCTGAAGTGTTTCCATTCCGACGGGATGCGGCGAGCTCGGAGACATATATTCATTATCTTGGTGAGCGAAGCACAGTCGGGATCCACGGCCTTCAGGTGATGGTAAGAGATTCGATCCGGACCTGGAGCAGAGTTCTCAAAGCGGTGCAGACGACTTTTCACCTCAGCCGGTGTGAATGGTGATGTGTTCATCTCGTGCGGAGGCGGGTCTTTAGTCACATAGACATTCGGGTTGAACGGCCTGGAGGCGAAAACTTCCTTTGAAGTGGCGTTCAATTATGGCACCTTCGAGGTGGCACTGGCCGGACTCCCCCTCCGTAATCAGCCTGATTGCCTTACTGCGGTTCTTTTTGTAGTGCCTTTGAATAGTTCTGTGGCAGGAGGCGTCAATCGGCTTAGGAGTGTATGGCTCTCCGTCAGTGACGGGAGGGGGGAGTTTAACCACAGACGAGATTCGTTTGGTGATCGCGGCCAGTATTTCCTCGAAGTTCCCCCAGGTTTCTTCATTGATGGTGGTCGCCTCCGCAAGGATCCGGCCGATTGTGGATTCGATACTCCTCCAATGTCCGTTCTCGGTATCCTCCTCGTCAACGGGGTCGTCGATCAGCTCGGGAGGGAGCAACACCTCCCGGGCATGACCCAAGTCGTCGTCGCCGAAATCCGGCAGCTCCAGCTGTGATGGCGAGTCTGGACTGTCGCGGCAGTCATCCTGCTGCTCGGGGTCATCTTGGCTTGGAGTGGGGTTGGGGGTATTCTGTAGTCTGATCTCCTTGTATTCCTCCGTGTCGATATACTGCGAAGCAGAGTCATAACCCTGTCCACGCTTGACAGTGCGTTTGCTGAATTGAGCACCAGCCTGGGCAATCAGCTCGGCGACGACTTCGATGTTTTCGGTAGCCATGGACAGGGTGTGGGTGGGTATTGTTTTGTCACATTTCTTGAATCGTGGAGGTGGAGATACAGATCTGAAGTCCTGTGTAGAGTCTTTTGGACGGCTTACGCAGAGGTGGTGGCTCGTCCCCATCAAACCCCGAGGCTGCCCGTGACTCCGCCGGGTTTTCGGTGATGACCAACGACCCCTTTCCCCTCCCTCTACCAGTTAATTTTCCGCCACGCTTGGCATAAGTTCGGATGTTGGGCTTTGCTGGCAGAGGGACAAAAACTTTCCGCTCATCATTGCGATGCGCCTGCCTGTGCATTAATAGCCAATTCTTGGAGTTAGATGTGAACCTGCATTTCGGGCATTTTAGTGGGCGGCTTTGATCCGGAATGACAGGCTCATGATCTCTGAAGCACGAGTGGTCAGATATTCGCATCGGCAAGATCGCAGAACACAACTTGCACCATTTCTTTAACATTCGTAATCTTGATTTTGTGGTGCGCGCTCAGGTGGCGCTTGGTCTGTCCCAGTAGGCAAGTCCACCTGGGACCAAGTGTTTCCGCCTTGCATCCCGGCTCCGTACAGTACCAAATGTCCGGTGTCGGGAATGCAGCATGTAGCGTTTGATCAATTCTAGTGGGGATCATTGGTACAGCCAGGATGTCCTCTTCAGGGCACCGAGCTGTTGTTAATGGAGCTGGCGCACGGCTTGCATTAGAGTCGCGTTTGAGCAGTTTTCGCCTCGTTGGCCTGTAAGCATTTTTGTTGTGGAAGTCCTCGGCGTCTTCGCCTGCGTTGTCGGCCACTACATTTGGAATTAGAGTTCGTGCACTACTTCGTATGTTTGGTGGGATGAATTCACTGAGGGCTTTGTCCTGCTGCAAAATTTCAGCTGTTGCTTCTGCAAATGTGCGTGTTGCGGTCACGAATGAAACCGGCGCAGGGCATTGTTCTTTGTTTGTGGGGGAGTCTCCTCAGATTTGGTGGGGGCTTTCTCCACTAGTTCGGCACTGTCACGTTCTTGTGTAGTGGTTTCACTCCGGGCTGAGGCGAGTGGTGTCACCTCATTCACTGCACCTTTGGGTGGCGTGGGCGGCTTGAAGGACACCTTTTTCTTACCACTCGCATTGCGTGTTGAACTGCATTCGGGATGCTCACTCACACTGGTTGGGCGTTGGTTTGTTTGTACAGGTGGTGACCCGTTCGGTGATGACTCCAACATTAGGCGTTCACCAGGCGTGACTGAAAGTTCCAGCTCCGGTGGGGATCCTGTCGTTCCTGGGATTTTAGTTCCGTGCGTGGGTGTGGATGACGCCTTTCTCGTTCTCTGCTTATCCGGACTTGACAGGTCAAGTGGGGTGTCCAGTGGCATTGGTGTGTGTTCCAGCTCCTCCTCTCTTGGTAGAAATATTCCCGTCGCAAGGCATCCGTGGGATTCCATAGATGGAGGCACATTTTCGTTGCAAATTGTGCATTTGAGTATCACCTCTTTGACTTTTTACTGGTGGTCCTCCTCAATATGTGTTTGTATGTTGTTGATCAGGTCATACCAGACCGGGTTGACATGCCTCTTTTTGCATCCTTGCATGAAGCAGGGTGTAATCCTGGGTGCCGGGACCGCGAGGATCAGCGACCAGCTGTCTTGAGTGGAGATTTCCTGGGATGCAAGTGTACTGGAATCTTGCATTACACTTTTTTGTTTGGGAGATGCATGTGGCGGGTGCAGAGCTTTGAACGGAGACTTGTTCGTCGGGCTTGATGCTGGTTTTCCAGTTTTGGGGGGCGTCTCCTTTTCTGTTTTGACGCACCGCTTCCCTTCTTCGTCAACCGAGATTGCGAGGGCCAACTTTTGGTTTTTCTTGGTCACGGTGATGGCGTTATGTCGTTTTTTAAAAGTTTTTTTGATCTGCTCACGCGTGTTTGAGGGTTGCTGGGTGGTTTTTCCACTGCAGTTTCCGAGAGGGCGGCAAAGCGGTTTGGTGTTTCGAAGTCAGGTTGCTTTGTTTGATAGTAGGCCGAGAGCAATGTTTGGGCCATGTCAGTCCCAGGGATTTGTTTTGACCTGGTGTTTTCACTGTCTCTTGCAGCAGTGGGCGACATCGGTGAGCGGTTGATGTAGCATTGGTGGATGGCCACCCTTCCTAGTATTTTCCTCCGGTAGAGGCGGCACCAGTTGGAGATTTTGTTTATTTCGTTCTGGTGGGTAATGGGGCTGTGCTCTCTGAGGGCTGTCACTAGATCCGACCACTTAACTTGGGCGCGCATGTAGTCGTCCACCTGGCGCAGCTGTTGCTTGGAGTATTGGTGACTCCGCATTTCAAAGGAAAACGAAGGATAGAAGATCCTGTCCTGTGCAATGGGGCGAGGCTGGAATTGCCGATTTTCTCGCCCATCTCGATGATCTTGCTGATATCTGGGGAATACTGGAGCAGGTTGTATCCAATTGGGTTGCCCAGGAAGGAAGTTGGAATGTTGTCGCGGATTACCTCGATGGCCTCGTTGTTGATGAAGAACTCCGTGGGCCGGAGGCCCACCGGCGACTTCCCTGACAGATGAATGGTAGAGCAGAGTGGCTGAGTTGAGCAGAGTTCCCTGACAGATGAATGGTCAGGGTGTGGAGCCGGTCGAGCATCTTCTGGAGCTCTTCTCGGGCGTAGGCCATCAGGAGGATGTCAGTTTCAATTGGGCCGGTCAAAATCCATCCTAGAACTGTGTTCTGAGCCATGGGTGTACCCTTTTTTCCTCTAATTAATCCGTCTAACATAATGAGGGGGAAATTATCTGCCCCGACAATTAAATCTATGTTCCCGGGTTGATTGTAACAAGGGTCTGCCAGTTGTAAACCTTGAATGTGTTCCCAATCAAAACGTGGAATACTTGGGTGTTCTGCGTAGTTTGTGAGCTTGTTCAGAACTAAAGCATTAGTTTGTAGTGTTTGAGTTCCTGAAAGGGATTGAATAGTCACTTTGACTTGTTTATTACACGTCTTTGGACTTTCACTAGCGATGCCCGATATTTCTGCATGTATAGGTTCCTAACTAAGACTTAATCTTTGGGTAAGTGATTCGCTAATAAAAGTAGATTGAGATCCTTGATCCGGAAGAATACGAGCGACAGTTCCACTTCCAGGTAAAGAGGGATTTGATACTCTTACTCTGGCGGTACTTAATAGACTGAGTTTACCAGATGAGTTGCTGTGTGAATTGACCGATACTTTAGCTTTGTCTACAACGTCTTCGGATGTAGTAGGTCTGTCTTCGTTGGCAACCTTGGATTTCTGTTGAATAGCGAAGTGGATTTGGCTATGATGTCTTTTCCCACAGTGGCTGCAGCTGAACTTTCTTGGGCACTGTCGAACGACGTGCTGGAAAGAAAAACAATTGAAACAAAGTAATTTGCTCGAAATAAGTTCCATCTTCTTGTCATTTGACATTTCTCCAAATTTAAAACATTTTGAACTGAAATGGTTTTCATTACAAAACCTTGTTTTTTTTTTTGTAAATACGATGACTTTTGCTCTGACTTTGTTTAAACTGAGGATTGCGTGCCGGGCGTGAAGCGTTTCCGATAGATTCAAGGGTACGAAACCCCTCAGGGGGCTCACATCTTGTGAGTACGGGCTTGGCAACCCCGAGGTACCCTAGCTGGGCCTTAGCTTTTTTCGTTCTTTCCTTTTTAGCGAAGGCCCTACCAAGTGCACGATTTTTAGTTTTTATATTTTGTTCTATCGTTCATTTTCTCCTCTGTTTATGATTGTAGGGTTTTCCTTAATTGTATTCAAGTATTATTTCTTGGATTCAAATTAGTTGTTTCACTTATTGTATTAATTCCCATTAAATTTGGTTTTTGTCAGATTATCTGACCTGCACGTTTGCCGTGTGCGGTGACTCGTATCGTAGGAAAGTGGAGTCCTGGGGATCCTGCGACGTCTCGTTTCAGGACGGGGTTTAGTTCCTAGAGACGTCGTTGCGTTCCCTTTGGTCCATGCTTCAACGTAAACGAGAGGCCAGGAGTGAGCCCGCTTTTGGTCAACCGGCTCGCCTAATATCACTGTGGTTCAGTTCGTTAGTGAATTTCTCCCCTGGCGTGCTGGACACCACTGTTATTTGGCATTTAAGGGCTAGTACTGCAGCTAGGAGTGCCCTCGTGGATCCACACCCCGAAACTGTAGCACTATACCCCGGTTTTACCCCCGTGGCAGTGTGGCACTGCCCCCCCTTGTAGGGCTCGGTGGTCGGCGGGGCTGAACCGGGATAAACACCTGAACCCTATATGGATCCCCCAAACCATGCCCTGCCGGAGGCTTTGTATCCGGCACCCCCAACCAGTGCAACGAATTCTCAATTGAAACTAAATCAACCAACAAATGACAGTCAAACTTCAAATATAACAAACGCTAAATTTTTAATGATTACTTCACCAGATAAAATTCTCGGTACCATGTCTCCGTTTTTTATACAAAAAGGCTTACAAGGACTCTGTGGAAATCCCAAATCAGTAAAAAAACTTAAATCAGGCGATTATTTGATTGAAACTACTTCGACTGCTCAATCAAAAAACTTACTTTCTGCAACCAAAATGGGAAACATAACAATCTCAGTATCACCCCACAATAGTTTAAATTCCTCTAGAGGTGTCATCTCCGAATCGGACCTCTTAGCCGTTCCTGAGAGCGAGATCGAATCCGAGCTCGCATCTCAAGGAGTGACTAAAGTCCATAGAATAACCATGAAAAGAGATGACACAATTATTCAAACCAAACACCTTGTACTTACATTTAATACTCCCGATTTACCTATAAACATTAAAGCTGGGTATCTTAACTGCCCAGTCCGACCCTACATTCCGAATCCTTTGCGCTGCTTTAAGTGCCAAAGGTTCGGCCATTCTGTAAGCACATGTAGAGGCGTTGAGACTCGTTCGAGATGCTCTGCCATTGGCCATTCCTACGAGAACTGCACCCTCCCGCTTACATGCTTGAACTGTGAGGGTGCGCATTCTGCAAATTCTCGTGTTTGCCCTAAATGGAAAGAGGAGAAAGAAATTCAAGTTGTGAGAACAACACAGAAACTTTCGTACCTCGATGCCAAAAAGCAAGTCTCGATCTCCCTACCCAAACCCAACATATCCTATGCAGCCGCAACAAAAAAATCTACTTCCTCCATCGCAATCCAATGCGAAATAGCAATAGACCAGCCTTCCACAAGCAATAGCCAGCAAACTAAAAATAAGACTTCCTCCACTCCTCTCTTTTCCAAAGGAACAACTACAAATACAAAAAATAATATTTCAGTCGAAGTAATCTCTCCTTTGACAGCTTTAAACAAATCTCTTAAAAATAAAAAATAAATGAATTAAAATATCAATAGCAAAAAACCTAAAAAAGTTAGAACCTCTATACCTCACAATATCCCCTCAGACTCCGAAGGTGCTGGGATGGATGTTGAACCTGGCATGGAGACGCCAGGAAATCTCCATCCTAAAAAACCCACGAAGCAGCCTTCCACCCCAATTACCTTCCCATAATGGCCTGTGTCTCTTCGTGGAATTGCCGCGGTTTTCATCACAACTCGGTAGATATTAAAAATCTAATTGACGAATACCATCCAATCTGCTTTTGTCTACAAGAAACTTTGCTTAAACCTAATCAAAGCTCTCTTGTTAAAGGGTACACTCCCCTTAGAAAGGATTATATTAGCGGAGATAGAGCCAGTGGTGGAGTTGCTATATTTATATCTAATAGCTCTCCTTTCACCCCACTGGATCTCTCAACAAACCTGCAAGCTATCGCAGTTAGAGTCACTGTAAAAACTCTCATTACAGTGTGCTCTATTTATCTACCGCCTAATGATATAATTCGACAAGCAGATCTAGACAGGTTATGCGATCAGCTACCAGCTCCCTATGTCTTATGTGGCGATTTTAATGGGCACAATCCTCTTTGGGGAAGCCCAGACATAAATCGTCGTGGAAGTCAAATTGAGAAATTGATACACGATCAAAATCTTTGTGTACTCAATAATGGGCAACCAACATACTTCCACGCCCCATCGAGGACTTTCCATTCCATTGATCTTGTTCTTTGTTCACCATCTCTGTTTTCCCCCCTGACGTTTCATGTGGGAAATGATCCGTTTCACAGCGATCATTTCCCCTTGTTTGTTACATTTCCAGGGGATGCTACAGCCCCTGTGTCCCGCCTACCCCGATTTAAATTCAAGGCGGCGAATTGGGATATGTTTGCATCTGCTGCATATTTGTCAGACGACATGGTGAACCAGGACGACATTAATCAATGTGTAGAATCTGTCACTACAGCCATAATGGATGCTGCTCGCATTTCTATTCCTGTCTCGTCAAAAGTACCTAAACAACCGAAACCGTGGTGGAACCAAGCGTGCAAAATTGCCCACAAAAAGAGAAAAAAGGCCTGGGATACGTTTCGTAGGTATCCCACTTCCGAAAATTTGACTAAGTTCAAATTCGCAAAAGCCAATGCGCGACGAATACGTCGTCAAAGCCAAAGAGAATCATGGGAAAAGTATGTTTCTGGCATAACATCTGCCATTTCCTCAAAACAATTATGGATCAAAGTTCGGAAAGTCATGGGATTGTATTCCACACATTCCATCTCGGTTGTGGAAGAAAATGGCCAGTTGGTAACTGACACGGTAGAAATCGCAAATTCTATTGCGAGAAAATTTTCTGCCGTGTCCAGTTCTACCACATATCCTGGCAATTTTCAGCGCATCAAACACCGCGCGGAATCCCATGGCATTAATTTTACTCCTGAGAGAGATTCCGAACTTGCCTATAATTGCAGATTTACTGAAAGGGAGTTGACACGATGCCTTCAGAAGACCCGGATTACAGCACCGGGCCCTGATGGCATCACGTATATTATGTTAAAAAATCTTTCTAGTCGCTCTCTGAGGAATTTATTGCGTCTTTATAATCGCATATGGGAAGAACATGCTTTTCCTTCGGCTTGGCGACGTGTCATAGTTATTCCTTTTCCTAAACCCGGAAAAGATTCTAAAGATCCAAATAACTATCGGCCTATTGCACTGACCAGCTGCCTGTGCAAGCTCTTAGAAAAGATGGTGAATTCTCGCCTTGTGTACATGTTAGAGACTACCAACGCTCTAACACCCTTTCAAAGCGGTTTTAGGGTCGGCCGCTCTACGGTAGACAATATCCTGTATCTCGAAACCCAAATACGCCATGCCTTTCTGCGCCGAAACCATCTCGTAGCTATTTTCTTCGATATGGAGAAGGCGTACGATCGGACATGGCAATATGGTATACTCCGAGATCTGTATTCCCTTGGGTTTCGAGGACATCTACCGATATTTATTAAGAACTTTTTGGCATTGCGAGAATTCAGCGTTCGCATTGGCTCTGCATTTTCGGATACTTTTATCCAAGAAGAGGGCGTTCCTCAGGGTAGCGTACTCAGCGTGACTCTTTTCGCCTTAAAAATAAACGATATCCTGAAACAGCTACCTCCTTCTGTCCAAGGCAATTTATATGTGGATGACTTGAGCATTTTTTGCCAAGGAAAGGACATGCGATTCGTAGAGAGACAACTGAAAACAACTGTTACACGGTTGACAAAGTGGAGCGCAGAAAATGGTTTCAACTTCTCTATTCAAAAAACATCCTGTGTACATTTCTGCCGTCTACGAAACCTGCATCCTGACCCAGACATTTTTCTGGGTGGGAATAGGATTGCAGTAGTAGACGAAGCGAGATTTCTAGGTGTTATTTTTGACAAGAAGCTTACATTTCTGCCGCACATTAAGGACTTGCGGGTGTCATGCATGAAAAAGCTCAATTTGTTGAAAGTTCTATCCAATACTTTTTGGGGAGCAGAGCGGTTCACTATGCTGAATGTCTATCGAGCTGTAATTCGCTCCAGATTGGACTATGGCTGTGCTGTTTATGGTTCAGCCCGTCCATCTGTGCTGCGTAAGCTCGATACGATTCATCATTCGGCACTAAGAATCTGCTCTGGAGCTTTTCGCACATCACCCGTCGAAAGCCTTTATGTTGTATGCAATGAATTACCATTGGCCTCCACACGCAGTTTGTTATCTCTGCGACTGTATTATCGCATTTTGTCGCATCCAGATCATCCTTTACAAAATTTACTCTTGGACAGATCTAAGGATGTACTTTTCAGGAATCGCCCGTCCTGCATACCATCCTTTGGACTGCGAATAAGAGATACCCTGAGTGGCACTCCTCTCCAATCAATAGAAGTGGCGGAACGTCCCCTGTTTTATAATGTACCTTGGAGGACTTCGACTATTTCAATTTTAAACTTGTTCCCTGGATATGAGAAATGTAGCACTTATCCAGTTATTTTTAATCAACTTTTTAATGATCATCGTAATAATTTTAATTCTCATACAGCCATATATACAGATGGATCAAAGTCCATTGATCATGTTGGCTGCGCATTTGTATGTGGCTCCGAAAATTTTAGTTTCTCATTACCACTTTTAATATCTGTTTTTACATCTGAATTTTTAGCCTTGTATAAAGCATTAAAACACATTTCTCACCAGACTGTTGGCAATTTCATAGTTTACACCGATTCCAAAAGCACATTAGAATCACTTTCATCGGATTCTTATAAACATCCGTTAGCTTTTGAGGTGCAAACTGTTTATGACAAACTTCTACGACGGGGTACGGCGTCATATTGTGCTGGATTCCTGGGCATGTTGGCATAACTGGCAATGAGTTGGCAGATCATGCTGCCAAAAATGCCACATCCCAGCTCAATATCAGAATCCCATATGACGACCTGCGTAATGTTTTGCGGGACCTTGTACGGAAGGACTGGAGCGATGGCTGGAAGTTACAGACGGCTAATAAATTAGCCTCTGTATTTCCCAGCATCCCGCTCCTACCGTCCTTGTCATCTCGACGGTGTGATGTTTTATTGACCCGTCTCCGTATAGGTCATTCGCGAGCAACTCATAGATATTTATTGCTCGGTGAAACTGCCCCGCCATGTCATCATTGCCAACAACCTCTCTCCATAATCCATATTTTAACTTCTTGTCCTCGTCTTAGACTTGTATATAATCGCTTTTTTAACACTTCATCTCCCACATTGTCCTATTTATTGAATCATCCACATCATCCATCACTATTTATCTTTTTAAACTATACGGGATTTTTGCCTTTAATTTGAAATTTATTTAGTTTATGTGTATATTTTAGAATTTTAATGTTGGTTTAAAAAATCTAGTGTTTGGCGCAGCTTGGCCATATTTGGCCCTTGTGCCAATAAACTCCAAACAACCAACCAACCAAGGGTACGAAAGCGGCATTCTAAAAGAATGGGGAATTCTCATTCAGAAAAATGGGGAATGTTTATGCTTGGAAGTTTTGGTTCAGAGTTAAAATCAGAATCTTTATTTACAGTAAAAGACTTTGCCCGAAAACTTTCATTGTTTACTGGAAAATTTAAATTCAAGTATTCTTTGAGATCCGTGATATTATCTATGAAATATTCCTCAACTTTTGAATGCAAATCTTCCTTAACGTATAAGTTAGTTTCAGGAACTGATAGTAGGATTAACTGTCCGTGGTTACCTTGAAACTTTGTCCAATATTGTGTAAAGTGTTCTATTCTGGTTTGTAGATTAGTTTGAGTTTTTCTGCTTTGAGAATCTTTCTTGAAATTTCATATGAATTTAGTCATAGAGTCATAGATTTGGTTTTGTTTCAAAATTAGATCTTCCATGTTGCAAAAAGTATAATAAAGTTCAAAAAAGTTCAGTGACTGACCTTGAGTATAGACGTTTTCAGGCTCCGACGGACCATGTGCAATAGGTGTGGTGGGTGGTTACAAATAGATTGCTGAGACGTAGGTACAGTAAAAATATAAACTTTATTAACTAATTTAAAAGAACATCGTTTAATCTAACGCAAAAACAACAAATCGTGAAAGCACATCATTTTGTGCTGGTCAGACAGCGTACCACGGCTTTGGTGGTTTAAGAAAAATGAGAAAGAACAAAATATTGATGAACAGGAAGGTATTTATAGCTGTCAGAAAATGCGGGCCTATTCAGATGCGGACCTGGCTTCTGGTTGGGGCGGTCCTTTATTGGTGCTCGAACAGTGACAGATCGTGGGTCAGTCTTACGCGTGGCCGCAGTTACACTTGTGGAGACCTGGGGCGGCGGTGGTGGTGAAACAGATTGGAGGTCGGCTGTGTAAAGGCGATTTGGGGCCTTTGTTGCACCGGCCCGGCTGTGCATTGGCTTAGTCGGGGGGTGTGGACTTGACAAAAAAAAAGCGGCACAAACAATTCGAGATAACATGACAGATATAAGTACGCGGCCCTTGGCCTTGCAAGTACCCTGATGTAGCCCATATTCTGAAAAACACATTTATTTGAGCACATTTCACCCCCACTGCTGGAACGCATCAAGAGGATCAATTTGGATATTGATCCGCCTTTGTTCACCTTCACCGCCGCCCATTTGGTAGGTGTGGGTTAGGAACATGTAAACATAGTCAGAAAGAACACAAGTGCATACGAGAAGGAGGGCCTCATGAATCCAGAGAGCGAGTGTGGGTGCAATCGTGCCGGTAATGCCGTGCTATTACTCGAAGTGCTAATCAATTTGATCTCCGAGCCAGTACATATAAATAAGCCGAGTCAACTTACCCCGATCCCGTCAGGACGGCGCCATGCCTGGCGTTTTATCTCATCATAGTTATTGATTTAGCTATCAACAAAGTCGATGAAAAGTTCACAACGGAGGCACAAACACAGATCACTTTCACTAAACACTTATTCCAAACACAGGCGTTGAACAGCGCGATCACAATCGTGTCGAAACACGTTCGGATCGGAGCACGTTAACACTAGTTTGCGAACACGCGGCACGTGGAAAGCTTAAAAGACGTTTAAAAATTAATAATTAAAGTTTTAAAATTATAAAAATTTGTTCAGCAGATAGCTAATTAAATAGAGAATATTATTTCAAAGATTGGTTTAATTAATGCATTGATTTAAATGAATAAACGAAGATTAGGCTGATAAGCACAGATTTTTTATTACCGTATGGCAAGAGTTTATTCGAAGGGGGGGGGGGAAGTTAGGTTTGTTCAATTAAGAGATTTAATTTTTTATTTAAGGGGAATTTTACTGTTATGGGACTCCAAATATGGATTGGGGGGGGGGGGGGAACGGTAACTGCCAAATCTGTTGCTTGTTTATTTAGAACTCTTATATTTACAAGTGCACATATTTACACAATACAATTTTCATGAATGTTCAAGGTATTAATATTATTTACAGGCAGGTCAAATGTTGTTCACCAACACATTAGGTTGGGGCGGAATTTCACAACGCATTTCTTTGTAGTGCTTTATTCGTCGATTGTCACGAGCTGGGGAAAGGTCCGGACCATGGATTTGGGGTGATTGACAATTCTGTTGTTGTTTATGTGTGAAGGGGAGAGGTTGAGGCAGGCAACTGTTCCTTCTGCTTCTTGTTGGGCCTGCTCGCAGGTGTCGTCATTTGTTGATAGGCCATCGAGGAGAACTATCAGGTTCTCCACGTGGCCTTGTGGGAGGTCTTGTGATTGGGTGGCTTCCATGTCGGCTTCGCCATTGGGTGATGGTGGTTGCCTCCGCGCTTGCTCTTCCACTGGCAGGGAACCAGCGAAGAAGTCGTCGGGTCTGAAGCGGGGCTGAGCCGGGGGCACCCCCCGGACGTGGGTGTGAAGGTTGAGCCATCAGTTTGAGCCGGGCGCGGTGAATGACCCGCCAGTCAGCAAAACGGGTGAATTCGCCATTTCGTATGATGTGGTTGCCCTTTTAGCCCAGTAGAGATAGTTCAAAAAAAGAGGTTGGCTTGCAAAAAATGGAGTAGTTTTGATTTTCGGGTATGTTGTATGTATCGACCCCCTCGTGAAAAATCCAAGTTTTCGACCTCCCACCCCTTGTGCGTTTTCCGCCATCTTGAAAAAACCGCTAAAAAAAGGCACTTTTTAACGTTTTTCCTCAATAATTCTGTTCCAGTACATTTTAGGTTAAAAGTCACAATTACAATTTTAAAGAGCATTAAATTTCTTACAAATTTCATGCATAACATATTGGAAAAATCTGAACATGTACTGAGATATAGGGCCGTGAAAATCTATAAAAATTTCAAAAAAATGAAAAAAGTCAGATATGTCGTTAGTTTTACTTGAATAACTTTTTTTTGTGCAGTTTTGCATAAAATGCATAATAACAAATCTTGTAGAGCATTAAATGTCCTACAAGATCCGTACAAAATATTTGTAATTACTACCAATAGATGACGAGAAATGTTGAAATAACAATAACAATGCCGCACGTACTTTCCCTTCCATCTCTTGCATATTTCCAGTTGTAGGAGTTTCGGTTCTCGTTCTGTTGTGTTTGCTCGTTTTTTTGTTTTTAAGCTATGTAGTGTGTGCTCAATTGTCCAAAATGTCGAGTTTACATGGAACTGTGTGCTTTTCTGTGCTGAAAGTTTGAGTGAAGGTGAAACGTTCGTAGTGAAAGAGCTAGGCGAATTACGTGAGTCCAGTGTAAAGAGTAAACTTTCAACTCATTCTGCTTTTCTGAATAATGTGAACGAAGTCAGGGTTCATACTTCATGCCAAAAGAGCTAATAATGGCAAGCTGATTGCAGCTTACCTCTGAAGGGCAGCTTCTCAGACTGCGCCTGGACTATCCCGTAGATCGTTGAATGAATGCGTTTTCACTTTCAAACATCACTGCTTCCTCTGTGGAAACGAATTACCTAAGGATTTTGAGGAGAAGCAGAAAAAATACACTTTGGATAGACGTTATAAAGTGTTTTTGTGTGGAAAACTGTCCATGAAAGAATCAATTTTGAGTATTGTCAATGCACGTGGGAACCAATGGGCGCATAAAATACTTCGACGCATTTTCACTCTACCCGATTCTACTGGTGCTAGTTTTCATTTGAAGACTTGGTTAATCAGATTGAAGAGAGTTTCGTCCAAATATGAGAATTATAAAAGCGAGGCTTCGGATACAATATGGAGATGATGTATTGATTGCTGACTCACATCCCCATACATCAGTGATATGTTTAAAAAAGACTAGTTACAAAATTCTCAGTGATAACTGGTACGGCGAAAAGAAAAAAAAAACTTGGAAGAAGAACGTTTTCGTATCCTTCAGGTTGCAGCTTACGTCATCGCAGAAGACATTCGTTCTCACGTTTATTACAATAGTGTGTATACACCTTCAGTTGACTTCCTTCAGGATGTGAAGTCTGTGATATGATTATGAAAGACAAGAAAGGCCAGCTGGATGGACTGAATGTGACATTGTCACATTCAGTGAAAGCCGCAGTAAGATCACGTTCATTTTTGTCATCCCTTCTCTTTGGAGTAGGTATTTATTTGTACAAGAAATTTGGATCACCACTTCATCTTATTATCATCCTTGGGATTTTCTTCCAGTTATGAGGGAGTTTTTATATTTGAGCGATCTGCTGTACTTCATGCGGACGCAACCCTCAAGAAAAATGCATTCTGCCAACTAATTTTTGGTAATGCTGACTTCAACGTTAACACTCTGAATGGAGAAGGTACATTTCATGCAATGGGAGTGATCATTTCTGTTACTCCTAGCACCTCTGTGATCCCAGATGCATACGATTCTGTTGTAGTTATTGCTGAATACATCGATTTTTTAGTATTGGTCACGGGTTTAGCACCAGACAATGTGTTCTTTTGCAAATCTGGTAGGAGCAACATGACAGATGCCTTATACTCCAAAATATATAAAAATATTGTGGAAAACATTATTTTTCTACATGCGATAAATCTCGATATTCTGCGATTCGATATTCTGCGATGCGGTAAATCTCGATATTCCGCTCCGCGATACAATCTCCGCTCTATTTGGGCAGGAGAAAATGAAGTTTTGTACCACATTAGAAAGTGATGTATTCCACAAAGAAAGTATTACCATTTCCAAAGATCTAGTTGCAGAAAAAGAAAACATCACGGAAGCCACTGAAACTTTTCTTGTGGCTATTTTTGGCGGTGACCTAAACACTTCTATAGATGAGTTGCGGTATCTCCGCTTTTCTAAAGCTGCTATAAGCACAAAATTCAATTTGGCTTGACTACATCCAACTAAGGATGTAGTTCAATATCATGCATGTTGAACTTATCTGTAAGTTCAAACCTGGATGGGGTATGAAAAAGACGATCTCATATGGGGCTGGGAGAAGGATATTGGTGGCCTAACTCCAGTCCCAATGAATAAAGAACCAGCTCCACAGGCATTGCTTAACATGATTTCGTGTCAATGCAAAAAGACTTGTGGTAACAAATGCAGATGCAAAAAAAGCTGGGCTTCTATGCTCCGTAGTATGTCTTCATTGTGGATTCCAGTCCAGTAGTAATGCACCAGAGGTTTAATTGAACATGGAAGAAGACGAGTTTGACGATCTACTGCCTATTGGTTGAAGTAATAAACTATATACATCAAGCACACCTGTGCTAAAACAACAAAACTTTATGATGGATTTTTAATTTGAGATTTTGTATATATCCTTAAAACAAAAGTTAAGATGCATTTTCAAATTGTATTAAGTTTAAATATAGGTATTTGTAAATGCTTAAAAAATTTGTGTTTTTCATTGTAAAGTTTTTGTATTCTCCCAAATTTAACATAAATCTCATGTATTGCATGCAAGTTCATGTACTACATACGTGAACTACATGTATATATTACATACATAATATATTAAAGATATTACTTTCAGGAATACTAATTTCAACAAAGGGTGATATTTGCAGTTTACAACCAACTTTCACCAAAATTGTTATTTCAACATTTCTCGGCATCTGTTCGTAGTATTTACAAATATTTTGTATGGATCTTGTAGTAAATTTAATCCTCTACAAGATTGGTTATTATGCATTTACGCTAATCTGCACAGAAAAAGTTATTCAAGTAAAACTAACGACATATTTGACTTTTTTCATTTTTTTGAAATTTTTATAGGTTTTTACAGCCCTATATCTCAGTACATGTTCAGAATTTTCCAATATGTTATACATGAAATTTGTAGGAAATTTAATGCTCTTTAAAATTGTAATTGTGACTTTTATCCTAAAATGTACTGGAAGAGAGTTATTGAGGAAAAACTTTAAAAAGTGCCTTTTTTTAGCCGTTTTATCAAGATGGCGGAAAACGCACAAGGGGTGGGAGGTCGAAAACTTGGATTTTTCACGAGGGGGTCGATACATACAACATACCCGAAAATCAAAACTACCCCATTTTTTGCAATCCAAAATCCTATCTCTACTGGGCTATTTGTTGAGGCCGCAGACTCCCTGACTGGGGTAGCGCAACAAGTTTCGGCTCGAACGCTGCGGGTCTGGACATTCTTTAACTAGCTTATATAAGTGTTTTAAATGATAGCTTTAAATTCACTCCTTACACATTAAACAATAAACCCAAGCAAGAATATAAGGCCACATAGAATTTTATTAATTTATAAAAATACAAATAATATATTTTCTAATTTTCCTTACTTGGCTTCTGTCGACCGTTCCAATCTGCTGACAATGCCCTCTCCAGTTTTTCATCAATGACTTCAGCAGTTAGAGTTGGAAATCGCATTAGCACAGAAGCTAAATCAAATAAGTTTCTGGATTAAACAAACAACGTTCAAGAGAAACAAAATTGTACATATGCATTGCCAAAACTTATTGCAATTTAAATATTTATAAAACCATAACTTAAGGGTTTTAACCCTCTAGTGCATGATATTTTCTTTTTTAATGAAATAATTCTTTTTCGTTTTCTTTTTGTCCCTGGACCGTTGCAAAAATATACAAAAAAAAATCCTAAGTGCCTATTTAATTAACCCCTCAGGGGGTTTACTTCCTTTAAGTAACCACGGGCTTCACAACCCCGAGGTACCCTAGTGATCTTTCCCTTCTTTTGTTTTCTTGGGAGCCCATACCTTGTGGGTACGGGTGTGGCCAACCCATTTTGTCCTGGCTGGGTATCTCGGTTTTCTTTCCTTTTCTTTTTATGAGTACCCTACCTTTTGAACTGCATTTAATTTCTAATTTCTTTACTAGTTTGTATTTAGTTGCTTTTATTTGTCACATTTTTCCTTCAATTTGAATTATTTTGAATTTTGTTTTTGAAATGTCGTATTTTTGACCTGCACGTTTGCCGTGTGCTGCGACCCGTAGGGGGGGAAATGGGATCCTGGGGTCCCTTGGCGTTCCCTTTGGCCCACGCTTCACCTTAAACGGGAGGCAGAGTTAGGCCCGGCTCTGTCAATCAGCTGGTGGTAACAGGATACGTCTCTGTTGCTGACTGCTCATGGGCAAGCACCGAGATCTTGTATCGTGGAACGGTCAAGTCGTATCCCTCCCTAGTTAGTGCCGTGCCTGGATTTCTTATTTTTTGTTTATTTAATTTAATTTTTTTCATTCCAGTTGGCCGATGGCTGGCTACCCTTGTTGGACCCGGTGGTGGGTGGGACATACGGCGAGAAATATCTATCTTTTTCACGGCTTTTTTTTCCTCGTGCCCCGATGGTGGCCTAAATCCATCAAACCACAGTAATTTTTCTACTCTTACCAATAATGAAACATTACCTATTGATATCGTACCTAAATTTCTAGTTTTTACTTCCGTTAACCAAAACCTAAACCAAGTGTCTCCATTTATCATTCAAAAAGGTCTGCAAAGTATTGGCGGTAATCCAAAGACGGTTAAAGAATTGAATTCTGGTGACCTGCTTATCGAATGTACCAATGACAAACAATCTACATGTTTCCTTAATGCAAAACACTTAGCTAATTTTGAAATTAACGTCACTCCTCATAATAGTCTGAACTCCTCTAAAGGGGTCATTAGCGAAATAGATCTACAGAACATTGACGAAAAAGACATTCTAACCGAGCTCTCTCCACAAGGTGTCACAGCTGTGCGCCGAATCACCATAAAAAAGGATCAGAAACTTCAAAAACCAAACATTTAATTCTAACATTCAATTCTCCTAAACTCCCAACTAGTATCAAAGCAGGTTATCTTAACTGTCCAATACGTCCTGACATTCCGAATCCTTTAAGATGCTTCAAGTGCCAACAATTTGGGCACTCTAAAAACACTTGACGCAGCAAGGAGAGATGTGCAAATTGTTCGGACCTTGAGCACACTTCTGAAAATTGTAAAAATCCCCCCAAGTGTACCAACTGTTCAGAATCTCACCCAGCCTACTTTAAATCTTGTTCAAAGTGGACTTTTGAAGAGAAAGTTCAAGAAATAAAAACCTTACAATTTGTTTCTTATCCCGAAGCCCGTAATATTGTAAACTCGAACCAAACTAACGCTAAAACCTACTCGCAAGCAGCCCAGGCTAAAATAGTACCAACTCCAACAAAATCCAAACCTAAAACTCGTTCAATAGAAACGCAAACTACCGTCTCTCATGTAAGATTCCGCATGGGCATGGAGTTTGACCCGACGTACCTTTTGAATTTAAACAAGGATCTGCTTCTTCATCTGGAATATCACAAGAAACTATGACTGAGATTTCTGAAAGTATAGCACATTCTACAATTAAAATCTCTACCCTAAACAAAGGAAAAGCAAAAAAACTAAAAACTATGATTGTACAGAAGTTCAAATACCTGTAAAACAGAGGGGTAATAGAAAATCTGCTGGTCTGACTATTGACTCCTCTGATTGCATCGTATATGATGCATCGGAGATGGACGTGGAGGAGGAGTTCCGTTCAGTTTTCCTTCACAAAAATAAAAGAGAACATAGAAAAAAAATTGTTAAATTATGCATTTTAAAACCTACTCGTATTGGATTCTGATATTTTAAAATGTATTGACTATATTTTAAAATATGTTTTATATTCATTTTTCATCTTTTTAAATCTTGAAATCATTAAAAACACGAATTTCATCATCCTTCATTGTCATAAGCATCCCTCTTTTTTTAAGTTTCTTAACCTTTAACTTTTACTATGTTATCTAATAAAACATGTTTTCTGTATTCGTTCAAATTTTTCTTTTAATTTTTTACCAAAATCGTCAACTTTTACAGTTGTACTAAATATATTTTTACCCTTTACAACGTTTTTACTTTTTAAAATGATCAAATTAGAAGCATCGCAACAAAGAACTAATAAGTCGTGTGTTTTGCGCAGCATGGCCAAAACTGGCCCTTGCGCCACTAAAACCTAACCAACCAACCAACCTATTTAATTAAATAATTAATTAAAACCGTTGTGAGCGTATATACAAATTCATGTGTAATTACTAAAATAATTTTTCAAAAAGTATAAAAATATAGTTAAATACAATCTACATACCTCTGGTATTAGCTGGGATTTTTTTGTAGAGCCACATTATACTTGTAAGAAATAAAACAATCTTCGAAAACTTTACCTTCACGAGCCAGTTTTAGAAGAACAGACCTCGAAGCAACTAATTGCTTTTATTACAATCATTTTTATAAAGATAAGGGACCTAGCGGCGGTTATAAGAACTAGGCACATGGTTCCCTACGTGACAATACTATAATAGTTCACATAAAACTTCATAGATGCCACTAGCGGTCATTTTAAAGTTTTGTAGGATATATGCTAAACTATGCACTAGAGGGTCAAAATGAAATTATTTTTAATGAAATAACTTATTTTTATTTGACGGAAAAATGTATATATATTAACCTGAAAATTAACACTACACTAAAACCGTTATAAATAATAAAATGAACATAATTTGAAAATGTAAATGGTATTTTAATTTAACTTTGTAACTCCTAATACAATCCTGAACCTCAGTTGGTAAGGCGTTCAGCTACTAATCAGAGGATTGGTGGTTCGAATCCGTGAAATGGACTTGACATAGAAAAGTAAAAAAGTAGTGATCTTGCGATCGGAGGGTTGCCAGCTTCGCTACAAAACTACTAGAAAGTCGTCTAGAATATCCAACAAATTATACTGGCATGTATACGGGACTGGTGCACGATACATCTGATCGGGGTCCAAAGTCCCGACGTCTATAGAAGGCGTTGGGTGCCAGCTCAGGTGTTGTCCTCGTCATCTGAGCATGGTTTAAAAATACGAGGTATCGTTCCCGGGTCTTTCCTTCGAGATAGGCCCCGAACAGTCGCTCACTGTGCAGCTCTATTGCGACATTAATTAACCAAAAAACAAAACATCCTGTATGAATCCACTATTTGACGAATGAATTTGAATTTATTTTTAATATTTGGATTGATTGATCACAATTTTATTTGTTATTTAAAAGAAAAAAGTATGTTTTCTTTATTTCGCAATATCGAACTATGTTGTCGAATCTGGTTTGGTTTATTGACGTCGCACTGGAGCTGCACAGCGGGCTATTGGCGACGGTTCGGGGCCTATCTCGAAGGAAAGACCCGTGAACGATACCTCGTATTTTTGAACCATGGTCAGATGACAAGGACAACACCTGAGCTGGCACCCAACGCCTTCAATAGACGTCGGGACTTGGAATCCCGATCAGATTTTTCGTGCCTTCAGTCCCGTATACACGCCAGTATAATTTGTTGGATGTTTTTTAGACGATGTTCCTAGTATTTTGTGGCGAAGCTGGCAGCCCTCCGATCACAACATCACTTGACACTTTTCTTTGTCAAGTCCATCGTACAGGATTGAACTAGGAATACTCATTCTTCCCAGCTGACGCCGTTATCCACTGGGCCACGGAGGCCCCCCAAACAAATCGAGATAAAGTCCCATGGAAAACGCCCGCAATGTAAAAAAAAAAATCCTATTCTAGTGATTGGCTCGATGGACTGTTTTTACGACTTTGTTTTTCTTCATCATGGTTCACATCATGAATTTTCATAATTACAACACGAGTCTCCGATTTTATGACGATTTTTCAGCGTAATGAAACATCATTTTTACGCGCGCATTGATTGGCAGCCGCGGGACCATTTCTTCATTCTTCCACCACGGCCCGTAAAGAGGTTTTAAGAGATGGAGTTTAGTTGTTGTGAGGCTGTTGGTTTAATTAAATACTCGGAAGAGGAAAGGGGAATAAGAGGAAGAAAGGGTGTGGTCGCTCATTTGTGACGTCACAGGGGGGGGGGGGGGAGGAGAGATCGATTTGCCTTCAATTATGCATTGGTCGAGAGATTAAATCAGAGTCAGATTCAAATGAAGTGAAAGTGGTGGTGGCCTTGGGATGGGAGGGACGAGGCTTAACGCAATCGTCTGATAAAAGGCTTCAGTCACGAGCATTTATGCGAGTGTACTGTGGGATGTTCGGATGATGAGGCATTTCACCAATTTACATATATCTTCCAAAATTATATCATATATCTCAATTTTAATGGAGTGAACTACAAAGACAGGGTGACCGGCTGCGTTAAACGACACCTTAAGGGGGTCCGATACCTTCGACATTATTTTTTTTATTTTTATACTTGTACAATCCAATTTTTTTTCTCTTTCTAAATATGCATAAAAAACCATTTTAAGACGCTCAATTTTTTTTTTAAATTGCACATTTATTTTTAAATTAAAATTTTAGTAAATTTTTTAACAATTTTAAAATTCCTACTCCTTTTTTGTTTTTCAATATTTTGAAGCAATTTTTTTTATTTAAGATCTTGAATAATATGTAAATAGATGTATGCATTCAAATTTTGATTCAGATACATCACTTTAAAAAAATAAAATATATTATAAATTTTGGAAAAAAAATTGACGAAAAAAAATAAAATTCCATTTTAAGTGGTTTTAAAAAACAAATTATGGTAAAAATAGAAAATCTGAATGCATACATCTATTTAAAATATATTTATCTTGCTATACACACAAAAATTATGATTTTAAGTATAATAGTAAAAAAGCCTTAGCATTTTTAGTGTTCATTAAATTTCAAAACCACGAACAGAGATATTTGCTTTTAAAGTTTACATATAGTGATACAACTATGTTATAGGAACACATCATTAAAACATTCATAACTAAAAAAGTAATAGGAATTTTTTGAAGCAGTTTTTTGTGAGTTATTAAGATAAGTTTGAATATTATTTTTTAAATATAAAAAAAAATGACTTTTTTTGCGAATTTTGGGTATTGGACCCCCTTAAAGATAAGCCTGCTGCATTATTTCGCATACTATGCAACACGTGACCACAAGTTTGGTTCGTCATTGCAAAAAAGTTTGACAGGAAATAGGCGGAGTCAAACGTAACAGTTTGCCAATCTTCCTTCTGATTCGAGAGGTTTTGGTTGTTGACCAATTCATATTGCTATAACCTACTAAATCTAAAATCTACTCAAGTTAAAATCATTGGGCATCACGGTAGAAACATCATGTACCCTTTTTACGTGAGTCATAACAAAATTATAGTTATGTTGCAAATAGCACGATTGACATAAATGTGGTCTGGCTCGCTGATACATGTTAACTTAAAAAACCCGATATTTTCTTTCTCTCTGGCTCAAGGGTCAAAGTATGTTATAGACATGTAACATCTTGAAATAAAGCACAGAATGTACGAGGCATGAATGCGAGCGTGTGAAGTAAAACGCAACAGCTTGCGTATCTTCCTTTTATTAACGGATTTTTTTTTGTCGACCAATCCCTCAGGATTGAGGCACAGGCAACATAAGATTACTGAAAAAAGTAATGTTTTATGTACAAACTTTTTTCTCGAACACTCACGAGCCCCAGTTGCTCAGTTGGTAAGGCGTTCAACTACTAATCAGAGGATTGGTGGTTTGAATCCGTGCAATGGACTTGACATAGAATAGTAAAAAAGTAGTGATCTTGCGATCGGAGGGTTGCCAGCTTCGCTACAAAAATACTAGAAAGTCGCCCAGAATATCCAACAAATTATACTGGCGTGTATACGGGACTGGTGCACGATACATCTGATCGGGGTCCAAAGTCCCAACGTCTATTGAAGGCGTTGGGTGCCAGTTCAGGTGTTTCCTCGTCATCTGACCATGGTTCTAATATAACGAGGTGCATGTATGAATGTGTTCCCGGGTCTTTCCTTCGAGATTGACCCCGGACCGTCGCCAATAGCCCACTGTGCAGCTCTAGTGCGACGTTAATTAACAAAACCAAACCAATCTCAAACACGCACACAATTTACACGTTATTGTAAGAACGCTGCTTGTTGAAGAATGTTACATTCGAAATTTCCTTTTCCATATGACATTTCAAACTATTAGTCAATGATAATTTTCAAAAGTAGTCATGAAAGGTCATTTTCTAAGTTAAGAAACTTATTAACAATAAACTTCAAACCATCATGTCGGAAGATGGGTCGAAATTTATTACCTCTTATGATCCTGGAGAGAGTGATATTTTGAAAAGGTTGTGTTATGAAGAGGGCATAAGTGAATTAGTTAAAATCAATCTCAAATACTCTGTGTTAAGCGAGTTTTCAACAGTTTCAAGGAATCTCACTGTACAATGAAATCTATAAAAATGATAATAAAATCTTGCACTTTTCTCTGTAATACTCTCAAATGGCCCTAAACGAAATAACAATGTATAAAAATTAAAAAATTAAAAATTGATTTTTAAAAAAAATAATCCAATGTCATTGTAATTTTCATAAAACGAAATGTATTTTTTAAAAGGACCTAAAAGTATTAGGTGATATTTACATTGTACAAAATTTGTTACAAAAATAGAATTTTCTGCATATTAAAAATATTGTATACGATTTGATGTATTAGCGCTCGTCTAAACTGTTAAAAACAGTTACTCAAAAATAAGTAAAACGTAGTCATTTTGAGTAAATTTGATGCTTATCATAGCCCCGAATGCAAAAGTTTCATTTTTGAAAAAGACATGTACTCAAAAATGAGTACAAATGAATACAAATATCAGTTGCTTGCCTTCATAGGATGTCTTTATAAATTAATTTTTATACAAATCAACAATTACAAGCAAAGCTTACCAGGTATCGAATTCAGATCCTCAGATATCGCAGTCCCGCGACTTATCCGTTATACTACCCGGCCGACGTGAAGAAGTTATAAACAAAAGAAATGTTAAAAAAGGTGTGCCAAAAGAATGGGAAGTAAACTAATTTAGATGTAATAACTCAGTTTAATTTAAGCTACATCAAATAATGTGGAAAACCATCTTCTGAACAAATATTTTAAAGTTGTCAGGTCGCTTTGTTAAGATGTCTAGAACAGAAGCTGAGATGAGCAATATTAAATCACACAGCTCATTTTTTGAGAAAGTACGGTTACTTAAATTTGAGTACGTCATCGGTGATTTACGATGCAATTGCTCTCAAAGAAAAACGAGTAGGTTCAGGTACTCATTTTTAAGTACCTTTTTTTTTTTAGTGTTGAATTGCATTTTCAACCTGTTTTAAGTTTCCTATGATTTAAGAAATTGATTTTTTGTGGGATATATCTTGGCTGCATATTGAAATCTGCGATAAATCGTCATTTTCAACACTACACGCAATTTTCACAAAAATAGTTTAAACTGCAAAATAGTCAAATGGAATCGTAGAATATGTCATTCAATTTAAGCATTGACAAGATTCCACGACCTGTCGAATAGAAATGAAGTTACAGCGGTTACACAGGCTATCGTATGACCGAAAAGTGACTCACTCCCTCACACGCGGTTTTAGTTTTTATCGTCCTGTCTTGTCCATATTTGAACTTATCCGGATCTTTTAGCTTTTTATCAAAAAAAATGTCAACTTTCACAGTTGTAATAACTTTATATTTTTATCCTTTACAACGTTTTTACTTTTTAAAATTACAATGCAACACAAATTAGAACCCAGAAGTCATGTGTTTGGCGCAGATTAGCCATTTCTGGCTCTTGCGCCATAAAACGCCAACCAACCAACCAACCAACCCTCACATGCGGTACACAGGTCAGAACGGGAAGTAGATACATAGCCGACCTGGTTGACACGACTCGCCATCTTCTACCCGACGTTAGTTCATTTATTCCCCATAGGCTGATTCCACATGAAGTTATGAAGCCAGAATCACATTCTGCAAACAAAGGCAACATTCCCATCCACTGTCAGTGAAGAGGACTGGTCTTGTCGACTCGGCGCACTTTTCTCAACACGATGTTAGCTCACTTATCCCTTTAGTCTTTTTCCCCATGAAGTTATAGGGCTTTGAAATATCAACATTTCAGTGTCGCTTAAGTTTGTATATGACCTCCATTGGACTGATTTTAAAGACGTATTCACGTCAGGCCGTGCTCCAATACAGCCGCACTGTTTTTTTTTTTACTTGTCTGTAATATACAATATCAGATGTATTATTTATGATACCGAGTTCAGTTCAACAATGCAAAGAGTTCTTTGCGTGCGATGAACGAACAATGTGGCCCATTCTACACGAACGAGTAAAACGCGCGTGAGCTGCTCTATGGTTCGACAGTTTATACCACGTGATATGAATTCTCGAATCACTGAGAAGCTCACGCGCGTTTTACTCGTTCGTGTAGAATGGACCTTACAGTCACACAAATAAACAATTAAAAACGATCTTTCCATCTCACCACT
The DNA here is from genome assembly GCA_963932185.1 of Troglohyphantes excavatus. Lineage (NCBI taxonomy): Eukaryota > Metazoa > Arthropoda > Arachnida > Araneae > Linyphiidae > Troglohyphantes > Troglohyphantes excavatus. Next base: position 503,612 of record OZ010678.1, on the reverse strand, counting down.
GATGATTCTCGTCTGATAAAATAGACGATAGGAAGGGTTGCCAAACGCGAATTGTTGAATTCTCCAAACTGTAGGTAAGAAATCGCCAAACTTTAGAGTCTCCACCATTTCCATAGCATTATATTTCATTTCCGAATATATTTTTTTATTTCCGTATCACAGACATAGTATACTATACTAGAGTGGTCGTCACGTGACCAGTTAAGGTTTTTTCGATAAGAAAGAAATTAGCTAACTGGGCGCCGCCATTGGATATGGGAAAAGAACAATTAAATTTTCAAAAATATTTACATTTTTATCTTTTATAGACTCTACTCACGTGACGACATCAACGGATTAAACAAAAGAACCCAATTTAATTCCTTATCTTTTTATGTATAAAAAATATCGTCTGCTGATTCATTAAACAATTTCCACTTTTTTTCGTTTATGTGTGAAATTGATTGTTTGTACTATTCCATTTCACGTTAATTGAGTTTCTTATATTATTAATTTTGATGATTGGCCACAACTGTAATTGTTTAGTCTAGAAATTAGAATTCCAAAAAACTGTAGACAATTTCAGTATCATTTTTATTAATGGAGTCCGATTATTGAGTTTAATAAAATAATTAATTCTTCTGCTAAAGTATCGCATCATTTGTAGTAACCGCGGACGTATTTAACATTTTTGACTTTTAGCTCGTATTTTGTAAATCAGTTAGAGATAAATAAAAATCAAGAGATAAATTTGGAGGAGATACATAAATCTAGAACAGCTGAAAAAACGAACAATTATTTATAACAGCAATTTTATTAATTAACCATGTAATTACTGACAATTTTTAAATGAACATAATTATAATTTAGTAAAAAAAAGTTGTTTTGTTATATAAAACAAATATTATACCTTGACTTTTTGAATAAGAATGATTTATATTGTGTATTCAAAGGTAACAAAAGGTTAACGGTTAGGTGGGGAATGAGTTAAACATCGAACTGGTCGACGTTTCCCACCTTCCTTTACATTATGGACCATTTATGCCCATTGACTTATTCCTTTGGAGTTATGATAATTTAAAATATATCGCATTTTATGTCGCTCAAGCTGTTATATATGCTTACCATAGGATTACATTTAAAACTCGCTTTCACTTCAACCCCTCCCTTCCCCCCCCCCCCCTAAAAGAAATATCCAGTGCCGCAATACCCTTGCCTGTTCATTTACTAAAAAAGAAAAACTTTTCAAAGCTTCAGCTCTGCCAAATGGGCGATTATTTGCCAAAGACTGCATCCCTGCCCATACCTTTCTCGAAGAATGCCTCCTCCTTCTCTAATATCGCAGAACACGACAAACGAACGAAGAAAACAAAAAGAAAAGACGAAAGTCACGTGGACGTCGGCACGCGATCCCACTTCCGGTCACTTCTCTCCCCCTCACCCCCCCCTGGGCGGGGTGTCGGCAGACGATCGGAGGAGGAGAAACGATCTGGCAACACTTTCCTCTGACGATCACTCCCCGAGAGAGACAGAGGAGCGATTTCTCGTCTGCTCCGCATTTTTTCTCAGGTGAGTACAAAATTCTCTCTCTCCTATTGCGCGCTTTTTGGGTCATGGGGCGGCCCGGTCTTCTGAGGGTCCCCCCCCGCCCCAAATCACACATTTTATATAAATATTTAACACCTTTATCATAACTTGCTACTAAATTTACCTTTAAAAAAAATCGAATTACAAACTTTAGTTCAAATAAAACTTGCCGCTGGCGTTACATTTGTTCGAATATTAGAAAAAAAATCAAAACGTGCAGAATAGTGGGTAAACTCCTTACTAATTAATTAATTTTATTATATTATTTATAATGTGTTTCATTTTAATATCAGTAAGGGAATGTTAGTGCATGGAAAGGTCCGATTTGATGTTCCATGGTTTATTTGAGAGCAAAGCCCCCCCCCCCCCCCATCATAAATTTCAAAGCATCTTCTATAAAAGTCGCTGAAGCAATTAACTAAGCGAGTTATAGGCTACATTTCGTTCATTAGTAGAAATTATAATAAAAATTTTGCTTAAAAAAATAACCTTTATTCTATAAGTAGATTCTTCAGATCTCAATGACATAAAAAAGTACTATGCAAACTCTATGGGCTGGGCACCTTTCTAGATTTAACATTGATAAATTTCTGAATTAGGTCGAAACAATGTATACTTTGTGAAATAGCGTTTTCGAGATGGATATGAATGCAAGATCCGAAAACCTTTCCTGACACATAATCGAAGTTAAATAAGTTTTTATAAGTTTTAATTGACTAAAACTACGTCACTAAAATAACGACCTGTTCTTTTGTACCCTGTTCTTCAAATTTAACGAGAACTCTCGAACAAGAATTTTTTTTTTCGTTCACTTGTTCTTCATCAAACTCCATTTAAAAGTATGACATCACTTGGGTATGGACATGTTTTATTAACCCTTTGCACTCGAGTGTCGCTGTTAAGTCACAAAAATAACGACGTGTTATTCTTTTTCTCTGTGTTCTTCTAATTGAAAGTGCCCCTCAGGGGGTTTACTTTCTTTAAGTAAACACGGGCTTCACAACCCCGAGGTACCCTAGTGATCTATTTTTCTTATTTTTTTCCTTTATGGGGGCTCTCTTCGAGAGCATTGGTGTGGCGAGCCCGACTTACCCTAGCCGGACCTAAGCATTCTTCTTTTCCTTTTGCGACGGCCTTACCATGAGCACTGCGTATAATTTGTTTTCGTTGCGTTCTGTAGTCTTCTCACCTTTAGGTTGTTATAAATCGTATTTTTTAGTTTTTTCACATTTAGGTTCTATGATTTAAATTGTTAGTATTTTCTAACCTGCACGTTTGCCGTGTGCTGCGACCCGTGCGGGCGGAAAAGGGGATCCTGGAGTTCCTCAGCGTGCTCTTTGGCCCTCGCTTCGTCCAAAACGGGAGGCAGAGACTGGCCCACCTCTGCCAATCGGCTGGTGGTACCAGGGCACAATTGTGTTGCTGACTGCCAGGGCAAGGACTGTGATTTGTCATGGAACGCTGTCACCGTATTAACCTCTAGTAAGCGCCGTGCCTGGGTTTTATTTTTCTCTTATGTTTTTTTTTCTGTTTCCTCAGTTGACCGGTGGCTGCTACCTGCGATGGACTCCGTGGTGGGTGGGGAATACGGTGACATTATTTTTCTCCTTTATATGGATTTAAACTTGTGCCCCAGTGAAGGCCTAAATTCACAACAATCGACGTCTCGTATAAAACCACCGAAAAAGAATATGAAACATTCATTTACTTCCCAAACGAGTAAACCTGAAATGGCGCCTTGTGAAGTAACTTCACCCAGGTACTTGATAATGACATCATCTAAGCATATTATTGGCAAAATGTCACCTTTCCTTGTTCATAAAGGAATTCTTGCAATAGGTGGCGAGCCAAAAATGATTAAAAAACTGAGATCTGGAGACTTTTTAATAGAGACCAACAATGATGCACAATCCAAAGCATTTCTGTCTGCACAAACCCTAGGCACTGTTACAGTTTCTGTTACCCCTCATAAAACTTTGAACACTAGTAGGGGAGTTATTTCTGAATCTGATTTACAACTTGTAGAAGAGTCAGAAATTCTTGATGGGCTTTCGGACCAAGGTGTAACACAGGTCAAAAGAATAACTATAAAGAAAAACAAAGAAATAGTTCATACTAAACACATAGTACTCACCTTCAATAAACCTAGTATTCCTACACACATCTTAGCTGGATATCTTAGATGTCCAGTCCGACTCTATATTCCCAGACCTCTGAGATGCTTCAAGTGCCAGAGGTTTGGGCATACTACAGCAACTTGTCAAGGAAACGAGACTTGCTCTTTCTGTTCTTCCACCGAACCTTGCCATGATTTCTTAAATTGCAAATCCACACCAAAATGCTCTAATTGTACAGGCTCACATCCATCTTTCTCAAGATCTTGTCCTCAATGGACACTTGAGAAAAACATCCAGGAACTTAAAACTGCACAAAATATTTCTTACTTTGAAGCCAAAAAACTTGCTTCCAACTCCTTGCCAAAGTCAAATTTGTCATATGCAGCAGCACTGAAACCAGGTACAAGGTCTATTGCAACTCAAACAACATTTAATGAATCTTCTAAAACTAACCCTAAACAAGTATCGACGTTTTCCCAAACAATAAATGAAAAAGAAGTGTTGAAATCATTTAAACCAATACCTAAAACTAATCCACACACTTTAAAGACAAATGTAAAAAAATTTGCAAGTTTCACGAAAAAAATGTCAACGCCAAAACCCGATTTCCAACCGAAAACTGTTAGAATTAATGCTTGTATTGTCCCCAAAACAATCCACTCTCCTAAACCGAAGTTGAATCCTATCTCAAAATCAAAAACCCGAATTAATATCCGTAGAGATGCCGAAGACCCACCTAATGTAGATGTGATCGTACAATGTGAAAAAGCTCCAGTAAATTGCACAGAAATATTCGGACCCTTGCCAAAAATGGAAACAAATTCTGCCATACGCCATCGAAAGTCTTGGCAAGACATGGGTGTCGAATTTATTGCAAAAATGAAAAATCAGTGTCAACAAATCGTTACAAAAGAAGACGATGACGTTTTACTTTACGATACCAACGACTCTTTGGAGATGGATGTTGAGAAACCATCCTCTCCAAATGAAAGTATCGAATCTTAAAAATATCTATGTATTTTCACTTTTAAAAAAAAAAAACTTTTTAAAATTGTATAATATCGTGTTACCTATTTTAACAAATGTATTTTAATGCTAATTTACTTGAAAGAACATGAGATTTTTAATCTCATACCTATCAATTTTAAAATCATGAAAACATTAATAACATCTTTCATTGTCAGTGTATATTTTAACCATCCATTGTTATCCATTTTTAACTTTCACTTTGTATTTTATACTTGTCGTTTAATTTTTTAAGATGTTTTTTTTTTTTTTTTAAATATATTGGTTTAAATTATCTAGTGTTTGGCGCAGTTTGGCCATATTTGGCTCTTGTGCCATTAAACCTCATACAACCAACCATCTAATTGAAAGTGAACAACCTATTCTTGAACTTAACCCTTTGAACTCCAAGAACACTTTGCGATTTGTGTTCTTTCTATGGAACAGTTATTCCTCTTTACGTTCTTTTCCACAGATTTTTTTTTTACTCATAAAGGGAAAACAATTCTAATCTGTTTTGTATTTGCAAGAGGTTGAAAAAAAAATTGATGTTCTAAACACAAGATCACGCTATTCTCGTTTATTTTAAAGAACAGGGAAACAAAAGAACGAGTCGTTATGTTGACGTAAGAGAGGCGACATCGGAGTGCAAAGGGTTAAAAAGATATTCTCTCACACACTTTAATAGAAATTATTTGTGTCATCTAGAAACACCAAGTATTTGTGGGTGATCCGAAACTTTCTTCACATTAAAATTCCTTTAAAAAAATATTTAAATTCACAAATGTCATAAACCACCACTAAATGTATGTTTAGTATACTGAGATTAACCCTTTGCACTCCGTTGGCGCAGCTCAGGCGACACCATAACGACTCGTTCTTTTGGTTCCATGTTCTTTAAAATATACGAGAATAGCCATGATCGTGTGTTTCAAAAACATCGATATTTTTTTCGACTCTTTCTTTTGCAGACCCAAAACAGATTAGGTTTCTTTTTTCTATAAGCATCGCACATTCTAGGGCAAAGAACATAAGGATGAATAACTGTTCTGTAGAAAGAACGGAAAACGCAAAGAGTTCATGGAGTTCAAAGGGTTAATATTCAGCTTCACACCTAATTATCCACTCTAAAATTAAAAAGCTTTCAAAAGAACAGGAACGGGATGTAATTGTTCCATAAAAAGAACGTAAATATCTAGCACGGTTCTTGATTTCAAAGGTTGGGTTTTGGTTAATTAACGTCGCACTAGAGCTGCACAGTGGACTATTGGCGACGGTTCGGGGCCTATCTCGAAGAAAAGACCCGGGAACGATGTCTCGTATTTTTGAACCATGGTCAGATGACGATGAGCGCAAAGGAGTAAGATTCAAACTCACTGAACTCTGTCACTTCGGGCCCTCGTGGCTCAGTGGATAACGGCGTCAGCTGGGAATCAGAGGGTTCTTGGTTCAATCCTGTGCGACGGACTTGACAAGGAAAAGTAAAAAGTAGTGATCTTGTGATCCGAGGCTTGCCAGCTTCGCTACAAAATACTAGAAAAGTCGTCCAGAACATCCACAAAAATTATCGGCGTTTATACGGGACTGGTGCACGATAAATCTGATCGGGGTCAAAAGTACCCACTATTGAAGGAGTCGAATACAAGCTCAGATATTGTCCTCGTCATCTGACCATAGTTAATGTGCAGCTCTAGTGCGACGTTAATTAACCAAAAAAAAAACCAAAAAAACTGACCATAGTTAAAAAATACGAGGCATCGTTCCCGGGTCTTTTCTTCGAGATAGGCCCCGAACCGTCGCCAATAGCCCACTGTGCAGCTTTAGTACCACGTTAATCAATCAAAACAAACTGTAACTTCTGGAACGCTCATAAAAAGTTTCTTCTGTGGGCGTGGTTGAAGCCATGCTGTAAGCAGCCATTCTGTATCCAAACTAATTTTTAAAGTTGATTTTGTGTGGTTTTTTTTCTTTTCAAAACGTTATAGAAATGTTAAAATTTATGTTAGATATTTTCTTTTCTACATATAGAATCAATTTTTATATCGCCAAAATTACAGCCTTTTTGTTGCTTATCCACTTATTAATGGTTAAAATGGATTTCAACAAACAGGAATTCAAAATGGCTTTTAACTAATTTTTTTTTTTTTTAAATAGACAAAAACACTACAATTTGGCATATAAGCCAGAACAATATACGAAATATAGATGTAGAAACGGAAGTGGAGTACAGTTTTGAACCTTCAATTCAACAAACTGCCTTGCCCAATCCAGAAGTTACAGTTAGAGAACCATGTCACAAAATACGCGGATATCAAGAACTATACTTGTTCGCATTTATGAGATTAATTTCCAATTTGGGAAATTAACTAGAATGAATGAATTCACAAAGAAAATTTTTCAAAAAATATATACGACTTATACTTATTCATAAAGTGGTAGTGTTAAATGACTTTTTTTTGTATTTTATTAGAAGTATTAGTACTAGTATGTTTAATAATTTTGAATGTCAGTCAAATTTCTACTAATCACCGTTTTACCCGGATCTATTAAGAACGTATTTACATCAAAATGGTAAATATCTTCGAGCATGATTGGACTGTAGTAGAGCGAATAGGACGTCATAATCGTGAAACCAACATCTCAGACCGAATGGCCTCAGACACGTGACTTCTTTTCAAAGTTATGAATTAAAAATTACTCGCAATTGGCTGATGAATTGGGAAATGTGTAACAGTGAAAATTTATGAATGGAATGATGTAATTAACCACGTGTTTGAGGCCATACATGTTGGCCTCACTTTGATGTTAGCGAGATTATAACATTGTTTTCTCTACTATGATTTTGGTTTTTGTTAATTAACGTCGCACTAGAGTTCTCTACTATGAAGGAACCATGCTCAAAGGGTTAGATTTTTTCGAATACTTAGATTTTGGAAAATTGGAGTTTCAACTACTTTAATCTTGAGTTAGAGCAATCTATTTATGATAATAAAATGAACTTTTTAAATATAATAATTATAAAGAAAAATGTCCATGTATACGTTCATGTGTACCATGTATACAAACGTAATTCAAATGGTTTAGGGAAAATGTCCCGTGGAAAGTGTTTTCACAAAAATTTCTTAAAATAACTTTGAAATTTAACTTCTAATTTTTTTTTTTAAATCGTTAATTTTTGTTAATATTCATATCTATTAATATTACCTTAAACCTGTAAAATTTTCTCTAAAAATAGCTTATATTGTATGCCAATATATGATTTTTTTTTGTGGAAATTATTTTCACGGAAATGTTTTGAAATAACACAGAAATTTAAATTATGACTAAGTTAAATATTATAATAAATTTTTATCAATTTTTATTCTAAATCTTAAACTAAAGAACAATATTTTTTTTTAAATATTATTTTTGGAAATATTTTTTTCAAATTGCCATTGACACCAAAATGATGATTTATCAATTAAAATACTTAAATTTACAACAAAATCTCGTGAATTATACTTATTAGTTAATAGGGTTATTCCGCGAATTAAAAAGTTAAAATAATTTAAAAAAAAAAAAAAAAAACGATTTTAAGGAAAATACGCTAAAAAGTAAATAATAATTTTTAATTTTACGACCAAGTTGAAAAAATTGAATTATTTAATGTCAATTTTATACTTATTAAAACTTTTCGAAATCGGCACCAAAATTTAGGTGTGATTTTTTTTAAATTGGCACCCACATCAAAAAGTTGTAATAAATATAAAATTGATATTAAATAATTCCATTTTTTCAACTCGTTCGTAAAATTAAAAATTATTTTATACTTTTTAGTGCATTTTCCTTTAACTCGGTTTTCCTTTAAAAAAACAAAAAATTCTTTTATTTTCCTCTTTTTAGTTTTTAATTTATCAGGGGTTTTCGCCCCCTGCTATGATTCACCAAGAAATTCAAGTAACAGCTTGTGTTTACATTCTGTCTGCACAATGTATATTGTAAAATAATCCTTATCCATGCCAATAAATTTGGGTGAAGGAAATGCCATTGTTGTACAATCTTTATTCAACAATGAAAATATTTTGAAATCGATAAATTGTTTAAAATACTCTGGTTCCAGATGTATAATCAGGAACCGACTTACAAGTGTAGAGGCCCAGGACAAAAGAACATTCGGGGGGCCCCCTGACGTACCTTGAAATAAAACATTCTAGAATGCGATTCGAAACATGACATACATCAAGAACGTGCAGGAAATATGAAAGCAATTTAATTGAATAAAATAGTAGAAGTTTTGAAAAAAATTCGGAGTATTTATTAAAAAAATTCGTTAGTTTAGTAAATTTATTTTTAACCTCTTCAAACTTTTTTAGACTTGTAAGCATTTTTAGGGGCCCTTAAAAATAGGGGCCTTGGGAAAGTACCCCGAATGCCCTCCCGTAAATCAGTCTCTGTATATAACAGCTGGATAACCGATTATTTTTTGGCAGTTTTTGCATTACATTATTAACAAAATATTCACCAACAAGCCTTCCGAGAATTAATCCCAGATTGTCCCCGAGACATTGCTGGTAATTCTAAGGAATTATCTTGCCATTGTACAGAGGTTTGGTAAGGCCACATCTTGAGTATGCTGTACAGGTCTGGTCACCATATCTTAAAAAAGATATGGAATTGTTAGCGAAAATTCAGCGCAGGGCTGCTAAAATGGTTCTAGGGGTTTCAAGCATGAATTATGAAGATAGATTAAGAAATTTGAATATGTACACTCTGGAAGAGAGAAGGGTTAGGGGAGATTGGATTCAACTATTCAAATTTATCAAACAAGGAAATGTGGAGGGTTTAGATTTTAATGTGAGTGATAGAACGAGTGGCCATGGGTTTAAGTTAAACAAATCCCATTTTAATCGGGAAGGGAGAAAACACTATTTCTATAATAGGGTAATAGACAAATGGAACAACTTGCCAGTTGAATAGTGTTAATTGTAAAGGAGTAACGGATTTTAAGAAGAAGTTGGATATGCATTGGGGGGATAGTTAGGAAGAGGAGGTGCTGGTACTGGATGGACCAAGAGCCTTGTTGGGCCTCGAGCCTGTTGTGGGTCGTCAATATGTGTATTTGTATTAGCCGCTTCACAGGCGAGGTTGTGACGTCGACAGGCTTCGCTACATTCTCTTCCTTTTAATTTTTTTAATTCTCTGTTTTAAGAATTTGTTTGATTTCACCGATACTTTTTTACTTATTCAACATACTACGAGCAGGCTTATGTATTTTCACTTTTAATCTTCTACTTTTATTTAACAAACTGTGTTTCAAGAATTTGCAATGGAGACACTCGCTTCCTATGTGTAGTGCCAGTGCAAGCATCACTTCTTTACAACATTGTGGCATACTTTGACATTTTTACTTTCTTTGCTCTTATGAATAAATAAATGAGAAAACTCTAAGGTGTACATACACACTATAAAAAACGAAAATCGGCCAAAAATTCCAAAATATAAATATAGAGAGATAAATGAATCGTTTTTATATTGTAAAATCGGTACTTCTGTAAGTTTAAGGGCCCCGCGATAAAACGCCAGTAATTGTCGCCAAAGGCCGGAAGTGAAAATAATCGACAAAAAAAAATGCTTATGACTTAAAGAATTAGCCGCACCCCCTGGATCTGTTGGTATATATTATAATAATAAATCTCAAGTGTTAAGCGGTAAAAAATAGCTGACAGTTCACTATAGACACAAATAAATAATGTTAATCCGGCATTCCGAACAGTTAACACATTCCGAATGTGGACATCTCTTTGTCTATGTGAAACTTTTCATTTTTTATCCTCTATCGATATGTACCTACAAATCGATGCGACATTCTCCAGACAGACGATAAAGGAGGGGTTGCCACCGGAAGGGGGCAAAAGTCGCGTGTCGAAGAAAATGACCTCCCCCCCCTCCCTGTTCGTGAAACAATGGACGTTCCAATTAGGGTTCGTATGTTCCTAAGCCTACTTCACGCTCCATTACCTGTTCGGAGTTGAGGGGATTTCGGCGGACAAATGGTAGATGAAAAAAGGTGCAAGGTCAGAGAGGATGAGTCTTTTTTTTTAATATTGCATTTTGTTTATCGTTGTTATACAAGAAATGTAATGAATAATAAAATAACCTTTTTTTTTTTAAAAAGAAAACTACTTTAAAAAAAATGCGCTAAAAAGTAAAAAATAATTTTTAATTTTACGAACAAGTTGAAAAAATTAAATTATTTAATATCAATTTAAAACTTATTACAACTTTTTTGCAATCGGCGAAGAATTTAGGTAAGTAATTTGTAAATTGGCACCAACTAAAAAAAATTGTAAAAAGTTTAAAATTTATATTAAATAATTTAATTTTTTATAATTTTATTTTTTCATTTTTAATTTAGCAGAGCCCTACTATTATTCACCAAGAAATTCAAGTTGTTGCTCACATTTTCCCGCGCCTAGGATCTTTTTTAGGTTTAATAAATCCCTTGTAAACAAAAAAATGTCTCAATAAATAATGTATATTGCACAACAATCCCTATCCATGCTCATAAATGCCAGGTGAACAAAAATATCTGTTTTGTAAAATATTTATTCAACAATGAAAATATTTTGAAATTTGAGAAACAGTTAAAAAAAGTCTGGTTAATCGATATTTCTGGATATATTATAACAGACGGGTAACTGATTAGTTTTTGCAGGTTTTGCCAAATGGGACTTTTCTCTAACAAAAAAAGAATTTTCGAAATCGGACAGTATTGGTTTTCAAACGGTTTGGTAAATTGAGAATTCCTGTTATTTTAAATGCCTGATAATCGAGTATTTTTTGAAAAAGGTGCCTAAGTGAAAAATTCCTTATCCAAAAAAAAAAAAAAAAGATCCAAATATTCTGAAATAGAATAGAAAACTTGTGCGAAAATAAATAAAAAAAAACATACCAGTCGAATTGATAACCTCTCTGCTTTCGAAGCTCTTTTCAATCCTTAAAAATATTAGACATTTTCTTCAAAATCGCAATTTACGTTGATGGATTTTTAGACAAATATTTATTGTTTTAATTATGTAAATAATCATGAAAATTTAAAACGTAAACATTTATTTTAAAATAATTTTTTTATCGTGGTCCGAAATTTGAAAATCTCAGAAGTATACTTATATTAAAAATACTAGACACGTAAGTGGGTCTTTGGCCTAGGCCAGGGGTCGGCAACCTGCGGCTCGCGAGCCGCATGCGGCTCTTTTGATGTAAAGTTGCGGCTCTCCAGTTCCATACGAAAAAATTAATAATTTATTATCAAAACCCTTAAGAAATAAGCAAATATATTTTTAAGTACCTAATTTCTCAATAGCTTCTATTTTCATAATCGTTAATTACAAATCGCCACAATTAGTTTCTTTGGGGTATCGGTAGATACCCCAAAGTAACTAAATGAACTAAATCTAAAACTGCAAGGAAAGGGCAACCTAGCATACGCCTTGCTTGAAGAAGTAGTTTGTTTCGAAAAAAAAATTACTTCTTTTTGTTGAAGACATAGAGAGCGGTAAATTACTTCAATTCAAAAATCTGAAGCAATATCGCGATGAGACCAATGCAACTATTGACACGAATTACTTCAGCATAGCTTTAAAAAACATGAAGGATGGATTCGCTGAGAGATTCGAGCAATTCAAAACAAACAAAAGTACTCTCGTGTTTATAGTAAATCCTCAACACAAATACAAATGAGATCAACATTGAGCCATTTGGAATTGATGCTGGATCGCTCCAAATGCAATTGCTAGATTTTAAAACCAAAGACTTGTGGAGTGGCAAGTTCACAGAACTCAAGTGCAAGTTGGAAGAGTTGGAGGTCCAGAAATGCATGAACATCGCGCAGCACAAGGGGACAGCTCTAAAAGAAATTCAGCGAGTTGAGGCCCTCATATTCGGCGCATGGAATAATCTTCCAGAATGCCGCAGTGAGGTGAATAAGTTGGCATATGGAGTGCTGACGATCTTCGGGTCGACATATTCGTGCGAGCAAGAGTTTTCTTGCATGAATATAATAAAAAGTAAAGTTAGAAGTCAACTAACAAATAAAAATCTGCAGTCGTGCTTGAAACTTAAAATTTTTAGTGGCTCTTTAAAAATTGGGAAATTTTGTAAATTGTAGCTTTTGGCTCTTCCGTTTCAATAGGTTGCCGACCCCTGGCCTAGGCCACTGATCTCTAACTGTAACTTCTGGATAGGGCAAGACATTTTGTTGACTTGAAGCCGATATGGAGGCCGCCATGATGGGGCACACTTTTCTTGATACCGCAATATTTCGTATATATTTCATGTTAAAATACGCCGACATATATTATTTTTGGGTAAGTATTTTTTTATTTTCTTTTTAAACCCATTTTAAATGTAATCTGCTATTAAAATAGGAAGTCCTTTGCAAGTCAAAGTAGAAGTAGTTAAAAAGCAAGAGCAAAAACTATCTGTTTGGCAATATAAAAATTAATTCTACAAGAAGAAAATATAATATTTATATTTATTTAATACTTCTACAATGCTTTGGTAATAAAAAACACCACTAAATCATTTTTTTAAAAATGTTGGGGCACCGTATGGCAGCTTTCAATTGGTTTCAACGCGCCCGTAGAGGAAACAAAGTTTGAGCCTTCCAGCAGTTACAGTTAGAGTTCAGTGGCCTAGACCCTAGGGCAATAACAGCATTAAGGACCTCTCAGAACGCGTTCAGGACCTTTTAGAACGAGTTCGGGACCTCTTAGGACGCGTTAAGGGCCTCGTATAAAGCGTTAAGGACCTCTTATAAAGCGTTAAAGACCTCTTAGAACGAGTTATGGACCTGCTAGGACGAGTTAAGGACCTCTTAGGACGCGCGTTAAGGACCTCTTAGGACGCGTTAAGGACCTCTTATAAAGCGACCAGGACCTCTTAGAACGAGTTAAGGACCTCTTAGAATGCGTTCAACTTGTTAAGTAGAACCGATTTCGAAGAGTTTACACGTCAAATGCGTATTATGAGGAATCTACTATCTTCTCTGTAAAAAGAATACTTAAACAATTGGGTAGGATGTGTCTATCGAGGAGACGGCCGCGGGGTTTGAAGAGTGTAACGTCAAATTCAACTGTGTATTCGGAAGCAAATTTATGGAATCAAGTATTTCGAAAGTTTGCTTATTCATTTATTGTAAATTAAAAATGGCGTTCATTTTTCTTTGCAAAAGACGACGAAGACATCTCTGACGTGCGAAGAAAATAAATAGTTTATTTTTACTTCTTGAGGTAAAAAAAAGACCAGTTCTGCCAAATTTCATCTTCCTGGGTATACAGGAAATAGAATAATTCTCTTCATTTTATTATAACCCCGTGCGCAGAACAGATATATCAGCTAGAAGTTCGCGAATAGCCCCTCCCCATTTTAGCGATAAGGAATCACTTTGCCAAATTTAATTTTCCTGAGTATATGAGAAGTATATGATAACTAGCGTTTTATTTTTAGTAACTATTTTCCGTTAGATTGTTTGGGCGGATTGATACTTTTTATTGAGAGCTGATTTTAAAGACGTTACTCGTCAAAATAATAATCTGAACCTGCTCGTTTTTCTTTAAGCATAATTGCATCGTTAACAAGCGTATGACATACTCAAATGAATGTAACTGTCCCAAAAAGTAGCAATGTTATTAAATAGCGCTAATCTCACGTTTTGTTAATGAAACTTGATTAACTTTAAATAGTAGTTCAGAAGAAGGTTTTTCATTTTATTTGATGTCGATTGCTTACATAGTTTAACTAAGTTATTACAATTGAATTTTCCTACTTTCCATTTTTTGCCACACTTTTTTTTTAACATTTCTTCTTATAACTTTTTATGTCTTTAAATCATTTTTATTTCAGAACACCCCGTTAACAGGCTAATCAATTTCGCATTCATGCCCATCATGCTATATAATCAGTGGCAGATCAGTCGAAAATGTTAATGCAGCCGAAATCATGTGAGCCCCTCCCTCTCCTACTTTCGACAACCATACATGAACAGAAATTCTTTAATATTTATTACTCAAATCAAAGATCAATTTTTACGAAATGATGAATTTCATATTCCATGCGAAAAAAAATTGAAAACACTTATTTTTTAAAAATTAAATCAATCCTCCTTTTTTTTAAACTTGTGAATCTTCTTTTAAACTTGCGAATCGGTCAATTTTAATATTAACTTAAGTAACGAAACAACAACACACGTGTAAACTTGCCACGAAAACTATTTCCGTTTGGAGAGATTCTTGGAAATTCTCGTTTGCCGCCCATCCTCGCGATTCACACACAAGCCAATCAGTTTGTCAAATTCACACGTACAGCCGAAGTGGGAAAATTCATTTTGGTCTGAATTTCGCCACGAAGGTCACTGTCTACATACTACGCAGAGATTGTTATGGCAACGGTGCAGCCGATTCCTGACTTCCCTTGGTGGCTGCAGTTTTGATTGAATGAAGTTTTTTTTCTTCTTTTTCTTTACTTTCCGTACGTTTTTTTTTTTTTTTTTTTGTACTTTGTAGAAATTTTATCTTTATTTTCAATTCTAATCTTCATTTAAGAAAATTAGTAAAATATCTGATTTTAGATTTTAATTACACTAATAAATTCAGCCCGGTTGTACTTGCTGTACCCCACGAGCCGCCACTGTATCTAATGCCGCTTGTATGGTTTTTGCATGAAACACAATATTGACTGAAAAAATTAACCCATAAAACGGAACGGAATTTGAACAGTTTGTGGGCAAAAATATGTGTTTACCATATGGGATTTATATATTTATAAATATATATTTTATATATTTATAAAATATATATATATATATATATTGACTCGTTAACTAGTTATTGAAATACACGATTCAATTGAAATGAGTGCATTTCATTTATTTTCCAGTTCCCTGGTCTTTCCTACGAGATAGACCCGAACCGACGTCAATGGCCCACTATGCAGCTCTAGTGCGATGTTATGTCAAACTAATCAAACAAACCATTTATTTTCCAATCCAATATCTATATTTTACAGTGATGAATGGAGAATAGAATATTATTAGGCCTACAGTTTCGAATTTTCCACATTCGATCCCAGAAGACTGTATTTCGGTTTCTTCCGCGATCTGCATGAGGGGGCCTTTGTGGAGGCCTTTCCCGCCCTCGCGTGACGGCCCTTGGGCGGAGACGACCGCACGCGACACACGTCAATAAGAGAACACAAATCTCTTCTTCTTCCCGCTCCGACGAACTCTGTTTACTTCTTCCCCCGTCATCGGTGGCAACATGTCGCGTGGTACAGGAGGTCACGTGACAGGACAAGAGAGGATTATTACGAGTCGTTATTTAGTTGCGAATTGCGGCAACGGATTACGCGATGGTGTGATAAGGGGGATGAATAATAACATCGCTAAGAGGACACATGTCCAGTTGCTCAGTGGCTAAATATCCGGCTCGTAATCGAAAGATTGCGAGTTCGAATAATTACGTGGATTTGACAAGTTGTAGCGAGCTTGTGATCGGAGGGTTACCAGATTCGTTTCTAAAATGTCTAAATAATATCCACAATTTCAACCGGCTTGTTTACGAGACTTGTGTGCGTTAAATCTGTTCTTCGTTCATTGTCCTGATGCCTATTGAGGTTGCATTGCGTGCCTGTCCAGGTGTTGATCTCGCGTCTGACCATGGCACCTGTGTTCCCGGGTCTTTCCTTCGAGATTGACCCCGAACCGTCGCCAATAGCCCACTGTGCAGCTCTAGTGCGACGTTAATTAACCAAACCAAAAAAACTGACCATGGCACCAAAATTACGAGGCGTTACTTGGCTGTGTTAAGTCTCTTAAATGAGGACAGTGATAGCCAGTTGACAGCAGTCCGGGGCTCCCGGTCTCTCCCGATCACTGGTCCCGACGTCTATTGAAGACGTTGGGTGCCAGTTCAGGTGTTTCCTCGTCATCTGACAATGTTTCTAAAATAACGAGGTGCGTGTATGAATGTGTGTGTGAATGGGTATGTGTTCCCGGGTCTTTACTTCGAGATAGGCCCCAAACCGTCGCCAATAGCCCACTGTGCAGCTCTAGTGCGACGTTAATTAACAAAACAAACAAACTCCCGATCACTGAACTCTACCTTCTGGAGAGCCCCAGTTGCTCAGCTGATAAAGGCGTTCAGCTAGTAATCCAGATCACCGAACCCTAACTGTAACTGCTGGAAGGCTCAAAGCTTAAACAAAACTTAAACAAGGCGCGTTTGCATCTCCCTCCTTGAGGTCAATTTCCGGTCCCCCACCCCCTCTTAAGTCACAGAAAGTCTTGTTGTACCATATAATTCTATTAATCTAAAATAGATAGTTTAATTTGTTTAATTAACATCGCACTAGAGTTTTACAGTGGGCTATTGGCGACGGTTCAGGGCTTATCTCGAAGGAAAGACTCGGGAACGATGCCTCGCATTCTGGAACAATGGTCAGATAATGAGGACAACCCCTGATCTGGCACCCTACGCAGCCTTAATAGGCATCAGGGCGTTGGACCCCGATCAGATGTATCGTATACTCGCCAGTATAACTTGTTGGATGTTCTGGACGACTTTCTAGTATTTTTGTAGCGAAACTGGCAACCCTCCCATCTCAAGATTACTACTTTTTTACTTTTCTTTGTCGAGTCCTTTGTCTAGCTGAACGCCTTTATCAACTGGGTTACTGAAGGCCCCTCTCTAACATGCTATTACTAAAACTATATCAATTTTTAAGGAGTTCGGCCATATCCAGAATAGTTGAATAAATAAAAATTCAATTAATTAAATTTATTATTTATTATAAAGAATTTTAATCCTGGCTATGCCACTGTCGTTTATACTGTTTACACAAATGTAATTACATTAATACTAAATTAAAGCAATCCCAAATTGATATTAGAATAAGTTTTAATGAATATTAAAAAAAATTAAACTTAATTTTAATATTTTTTGTACATATTTGTCAGTTACTCGAATATTCCAATATCCTTTTCGTTTGCAATAATTTCATTGTCCACTAGTAAAAGGGAAGAAATTAGAAAAAATAAAAGAAAATGCTTTAAATCGAATAATTCGAGCAAAATGTTTTAATTTAAAAATTCTAAATGTTTAAGTTTATATCCTGTATTGTAATTTTTAGTGTTATTCTTAATTAAATATATTAATAGAAATCTTATTAATAAAAAAGATGTCTCACAATGACATTTTCACCTTTGTTTCGAAATTATTCATTTTTATTATTCATAATTCAATTATTCAGGTTGGTTTGGTTAATTAACGTCTCACTTGAGCTGCACGGTGGGTTTTTGGTGACGGTTCGGGGCCTATGTCGAAGGAGAAACCCGGGAACGATGCCTCGTATTTTTAAACCCTGGTCAGATGACGAGGACAACACCTGTGCTGGCACCCCTGCCTTCAATAAGCTCAGAACTTTGGACACCGGTCAAATGTATCGTGCACCAGTCCCGTATACACGTCGGTATTGGAACTTGGTCGGTATTGGATTTGTTGGAACTTCTTGGCGACTTTCTAGAATTTTTGTAGCAAAGCTTACAACCCTCCAAACACAAGATCCCTACTTTTTTACCTTTCTTTGCCAAGTCCATCGCACGGGCTCGAACCAGCAATCCTTTGATTACCAGCTGAAAGCCTTTATCCACTGGGCTACCGGGGCACCTTAATAATTCAGGATATTTAAAAATTGGGTGTATTGCTGGAATGTTTTTTATCTGTGAAATTTTATTTTATTATTTAAGTTATCATTTTCAAAACACCAAATTGTGTTGGATAAGAACTTGGATCAATACTGCTTTCCAAACGAACAAGACCAATTTCACGTCCATCGAGCTACTTGTCACCGAGTTATTGTGTCGGAACGTTATGATCCTAATAGCGTAAAGTGGGTTGTATCCACTGAACTTTAAATGTGACGTCTGGAAGGTTCAAACCTTGTATCCTTTATGGGAGAGTTGAAGCCGATGTAGAAGTAACCATACTGTGCCCCAACATTTTTTTTAAAGTGATTTAGTGGTGTTTTTTAATATCATAGCATTGTAGAAATATTAAATGTATATAAATATTATATTGTCTTCTTATAGTATTAAGGAGGCCGGATAACCCAGTGGATAAAGGCGTCGGCTGTGAATCAAAGGATTCACGGTTCGAACCTATGCGAGGACTAGACTATAGAATAGTAAAAAAGTAGTGATATTGCGATCGGAGGGTTGCCAACTTTGCTACCAAAATACTAGAATGTCGTCCAGAACATCCACAAAAATTATCGGCGTGTATACGGGACTGGTGCACGATACATCTGATCGGGGTCCAAAGTCCCGACATCTATTGAAGGCGTTGGGTGCCATCTCAGGTGTTGTCCTCGTCATCTGACCATGGTTCAAAAATAAGAGACATCGCTCCTGGGTCTTTCCTTCGAGATAGGCCCCGAACCGTCGCCAATAGCCCAATGTGCAGTTCTAGTGCGACGTTAATTAACCAACTAATCTTATAGCATTAATTTTTATATTGCCAAACAAATAGCTTTTGCTCTTGTTTTTTAACTATTTCGACTTTGACTTGCAAATGACTATCTATTATTAAAGCAGATTGCATTTGAAGATGAAATATGGCGGTAGCGATGAAAGTGGGGTACAGCATGGCTGCTTCCACATTGGCTTCAAGTGAACAAAATGTCTTCCCTAATCCAAAAGTTACAGTTGGAGATCAATGGTTGTATCCTGATACCACAAGTATCTCATTTTAAAGACTTTTCACGGTAAAATGAATTTTTACGTTAAATCTCTTGGAAAATACACAGCTGTAGCGGTGGTCCAGCAGTACAGGATTCGGCTCGTAATCGGTAGGTTGCTAGTTCGAATACCGTCTTGTACAGCATAGCGGAGCTCGTTATATGAGGGTTGACAGTTTCAACTCCCACAAAAAGTATCCTCCGTGCATAAGATACTTGTGCACGTTAAATCCGTCATAGTCCGGCCTGTGATGGCTGACAGGTACAGCCGGGGAAAAAAACGAACCACCAATGATTATTTTGTTAGTTTTTATAGTAGAGCTAAACTTAATATACCATTTTGTAGGGAATAAAGTCTACAACACATTGATATACAAAATATTTGCATAGGAAACTATCTTCTAATTAAAATCCGTACCAACTTTAAAATTTCCAATAGCAACAGCCAATTTTGATTCAATATTTAGAATTTACGACAAAATTTATTATTGAATATCAATTTGCAAGTCGTTTGGTTAAGTTGTTTTTTAATTATGAATATCGAAAATTTAGAACTCGTAATGTTAAATGAATTTCTTAAACTTTTAATCATATCTTTCGAAATAATAATTTTATTAAGCTGATATTTTTATGTGTTAATTCTAAACAACCCAAATAAAATACACTAACTTTCATTACTTATATGTATATTTTTTAATTTTATTTAAATTAGGATATTGATATTCATAAAATGTATAAATAGCAACCATGCTATATTTTGATAGTGATGGATTCAGAAAAACTTTATATGCATATCTAAAATTTCATGATTTTTCTCTTTGTAGTTTTTTGCTTTATTAAAATGTGCATCAAATGATCATTTAAGGGGTCATACACAAATTTAAAATCTGCAGAACTTAACAGAAATCTACTAATTTTGAGAATTAAAAGCGCTGTGATCGCGTTGGCATAAAATTCTAAATTCTTATATAAAGGCGAGGGGTATACGAGAGTGGGAGAATGAATGACTACGGAAAAAGAAAAACCACGGCTAACGCCAAAACATTTTCTACCAGCGTACTTCATTTCGAAGTCTCACTAATACTTTGTCCAATGTGGAAGTAGCCCCTCAAATAAGATCGATACATATTGTCTAATATCTCTGCATATAAATGTAGGAAATTAACAAAAATTTATATTTAGATTATTTTGTGGGCGGGAACATTTCTGCGCTATCAAAAGTAAGTGTTGCTATTGAAAATTTTAAAGTTGGTACGGGTTCGAGTATGAAGATAGTCCCCTATGCAAATGTTTTGTATATCAATGTATAGTAGACTTTATTCCCTACAAAATGGTATATTAAGTTTAGCTCTACTATAAAAACTAACGAAATAATCATCGTTGGTTCGTATTTTTTTTTCCGCGGCTGTACAAGTGTAGGACTACCATCCGATGTGCGCTGATTCGATACCGCCCAGCGATCAGGTAATCGGTGTATTGTCAGAATGTCTCCATTAGGATACTAAAAAAATGACCGGCGCATGTTAAATCTGTCGTGATCCAACGTTCTACCTAATGTCTATTATTCAGGTTGCATGGGGTGCTAGCTCAGGTTTTACCATTGTCATCTGATCATGCCTTCAAATTATGAGGCAATGTTATCGGTTCTTTTCTTCGAGAAGGAGGAGTGCAGTTTGCCCAGTGGAAAGACCCGGGAACGATGCCTCGAATTTTTTAACCATAGTCAGATGACGAAGGTGCATCCCAGCAAAAAAAGTCAGCATAAAACCTTCATCAAAATTTTGAAATTGAAGGTTTTAAGGCCTGTGTACACGAGCGAGAAAAGTTGCGTGAGTTTCATGCGATTTGCAATCTCGCACGTGTGCACGGCGTTGCGAGCCCAATCGCGCCGAGTTTTCGCCTCTCGCAGCGAGAGCGCGCGAGGTGAAAAAGAAACCCGTGTAAACAGGTCGCGCAACTTTTCTCGCTCGGTTCCAACTGTTTGGAACTTGTCGCGAGAACACTGTGCGAGATTTCAATAATTGCGGCCGTATTCAGTGTTTGTTTAGAGAACTGTATGTGCATAAATTTATATGTAAAACTTTCAGAAATAGGATTGGATAGTAATCGGGCGAAAGTTATTAAAATACGTTAAGTAGAATTGCTTTATAAAAGCGATATGGGGAAAGTGCCTGTATAAAAAGATTTTTTTCAGTAAATTGTTTGTTGCGCACCAGTGTGATTTTCGAATTCAAATACTAATAAAACAAGATATTTCCGAAATGTAGGGGAATTTTTTAAAAGCAATGTGGATTTGCGAAATTTAGCACAATTGCTTTTTAAAAACAATGGAAATAAGAAAAGTGCGTAAAAAGGTTCTTTTCATTAATTTGTTTGTTGCACACTTTGCATCTTGCATGAATGTAGAGGTGAAGTACATGAAACGTCAGCGTGTATGAAGACTTCCCAATGTGTTTTTTAAAATAAAAACATTTTTTTCGATATGTTTTCTAATTTTTTCAAATGAAAGCATTATTTGCGACACGTTCCCTATTTTTTTTAAATGAAAATATATAACTTCCAATACGTTTCCTAATTTTGAAAATGAAAACGTTATATTAAATAATTATTTATATATTTCAGATTATATTCGAGTTAATTTTATTATTAATATATAAATTTCTAAATTAAAAAAAGGTTAATTTCCCTCACACCCTATAAACACATATAAAAAAAGACAGAACAAATTAGGAGCGAGCAAATTGCGCCGTGTACACAGCTCTGCGAGTTCTAGCGGATAGAAAATCGCAAACGACTTTCGGCGAGGAAATTCGCGCTGCTCGTGGAAACGGCCAAGCGAGTTTCTCGCACGGATATCGCGCGAGTTTTCTCGTTCGTGTACACATAGCTTTATGGAGGAAAAGTGCAGTTTTTTTGAAGATCTATAAAATTAAAGGTTTTTGTTTTAATATCCTTCATAAAAACTGTAAAAAAAACCTGCAAATAACTTTCAATTTTTAATCATGAGCTGAAAATGCAGTTATTTTAAAGGTTTTATGCAGGAAATTTAAAAACTTCAAAAAAAGTTTTTTGTTTCAATATCCTTTATAAAACCTTCAATTTGAAAATTTTGATGAAGGTTTAATGCTGACTTTTTTCCTGGGATGGCACCCTACGCAACCGTAATAGGTGCCAGGACTTTGGATCTTGATCAGACTTATCGTGCACTAGATCGTATCGTATACACGCCAGTATAATTTGTTGGATATTTTTAGACGCCTTCCTAGTATTTTAGTAGCGAAACTGGCAACCCCAATCCAAACTGGATCCCAAGATCAGTACATTTTTACTTTTCTTTGTCAAGTCCATCAGTCGGGCTCGAACTCGCAATTCTCTGGTTAAAAGTCGAACGCCTTTATCCACTGGGCAACTGGGAGCCCAATGTTATTAGGTCTGTTCTTCGAGATAGCTCCCAAACCGTAAATAAAAGCCCACTGTGCAGCTCTAGTTCAACGTCGATTCAATCAATCAATCTAGAAAAATGCACCGTATGAAAACCGGTGATCAGCAAATCCTCGAGTGAATCTCTTCCGAGTGTGTAATTGTGTTTGTCACGCCCCTCCGAACTCGAACCACGCCCCTGGAACCGCCCTTTGTTCGACTCGTGTAGTAGTGACAATGCGGTCCTTTTTCTTTTCTCTCAACAAAAGGCAAGAGCAAGTGGCGTGAAGAAACCGCTGATTCTCAGGGGTTTATTATCTGTGCTGTCGCCCAAGGACTGCACACCGAATTCGACAGTGGCGTAGCCAGAGCGAAAGCTCAGGCCACTGCTAGAGAAATACACGAAGGTCATAAAATAAGTTTCCCTGTTTAGAAGCATCTGTAGACTGAAAACTAACAAACGGAATTACACCAAACTTCATTTTAAGGAGAAAAAACAATTAGTACCAAAATTCGCCGGTAGGAGGGAATTTGGCGCTGTCTGAGCTAATAAAATGGATTATGCAAATTTCAAATGACGTAAACGAGTGGTTCTCAGTCTGTGGTACCCTCAGGGGGCTCACATCTTGTGAGTACGGGCTTGGCAACCCCGAGGTACCCTAGCTGGGCCTTAGCTTTTTTCGTTCTTTCCTTTTCAGCGAAGGCCCTACCAAGTGCACGATTTTTAGTTTTTATATTTTGTTCACGCGTTCATTTTCTCCTCTGTTTATGATTGTTGGGTTTCCTTATTTACATTTAAGTATTGTTTCTTGGATTCAATTTAGTTGTTTCACTTATTGTATTAATTCCCATTAAATTTGGTTTTTGTCAGGTTATCTGACCTGCACGTTTGCCGTGTGCGGTAACTCGTATCGTAGGAAAGTGGAGTCCTGGGGATCCTGCGACGTCTCGTTTAGGACGGGGTTTAGTTTCCTAGAGACGTCGTTGCGTTCCCTTGTTTCTATCGGAGGGGGTATTTGTAGATCTGGTTTGTGCGAATGTAAGTGCTCTCTTCTCTGTCGAATTTGATCTACATGTCTGTGAACTGAAGTACCATCAGGAAATAATACACGAAACATACAATTCCCTATTGGTGAATAAATGACTCCTGGTAACCACTTATCATCTTTGCCAAAATTCCTGGCATATACAAGGTCTCCTACCTTGAAAGATGGTTTTGCAATTACTTCAGTAGGATTGGAAGAATGTAGTAAATCCAATCTACTGCGTATTTGTCTGCCAAAAAGCAATTCAGCTGGTGACAAACCTGACAGAGCCAATGGTGTACGTCTGTAATTCATGAAAATTCTTGCAAGTCTGATTGAAATTGTATCATCGTGCACTTTCTTTAACTGTTTTTTAATGTATTGCACAGCTCTTTCCGCTTGACCGTTCGACGAAGGATGATATGGAGCTGTAAACAAGTGTCGTATGCCATTACGCTGTACAAAAGCTTGAAATTCAGCTGAAGTAAAAGCTGTTCCGTTGTCACTGACAATACAACTAGGTAATCCAAATCTTGCAAATAGTTCATACAACTTCTCAATAGTTGCTGAAGATGTACTTTTTTTCATAGGAAATGCCTCGATCCATTTCGAGTAGGAATCTTGAACTACCAAAATCATGTGATTATCAACCGGTCCTGCATAGTCCATGTGGATCCGGGACCATGGCGTTTTAGAAGTTGGCCATGCTTGAAGAACTTTAGAAGGCATATCCATGTTCTGTACACAAGTGGTGCAATAACGGACAGTATTCTCGATATCTGCATCCAAATTGGGCCACCAAAACAATGATCTGGCAATACTTTTCATTCCTGTCATTCCTTGATGAGTGGCGTGTAACTCATGTAAGATACTAGAGCGAAGTGAAGTTGGAATCACGACTCTGTTTCCCCAGAGCAGGATACCTTGCTCAACCGTCAACTCCATGCGTTTTTTAAAGTATGGGAGGATATCTGTACTATTCATATCAGGTACAGTTTCTGGTTTGATAACTTCTGGCCAACCTTCCAGGGTGATTTTAATTACTTGAAGTAATATGGAATCATCTTTAGTAGCCTGTCGAATGTCATCAGTTGTAACTGGTCCGACATCTAGTCTCTCCATCTGCAGCACAAGTTCTTCTGGTAACGGAGGGTTAACTCGAGGTACAGGTACAGGAAGACGACTACAAGCATCTGCATTTGCATTATCTTCTCCCTTACGGTAACGAACAGTATAATCAAAAGCTGAAAGCGTAAGTGCCCACCTTTGTATTCTGGCATTTGCCATCGGTGGAACAGGTTTTTTTTCAGAAAGGATAGTTACCAATGGTCTATGGTCTGTAATGAGGGTAAATTTTCGACCAAGCAAATAGTCTCGAAATCGTGTGACTCCGAAAATTAATGCCAAGGCTTCTTTTTGTAATTGAGAATAGTTTTTCTCAGCAGACGTTAAGGTACGTGAAGCAAACGCTATAGGCAACTCCTCTGTTTTCACATTGTGAGACAACACTGCTCCCACACCATATGGACTGGCATCACAGGCTAGAAGAAGTTCTTTTTTAGGATCAAAATGTACCAATAAGGAAGAACTGCACAGTGCTGATTTGGCCTTTTTGAAAGCTGAATCAGCTTCTGAAGACCACTGCCAAGGCGTATTCTTTTGTAATAACTTATACAGCGGTGCTAAAGTTGTACTCATGTGAGGCAAAAATTTAGCATAATAAGTTAACAGTCCTAAGAAGGAACGCAGTTCTGTAAGATTCTTTGGTTCAGGAGCTTCTTGAATTGCTCTAATCTTTTCCTCTGTAGGATGTATTCCATCAGCATCAATCACATGACCAAGAAAGGTCAAACTGTTGCAGAAGAATTGACATTTTTCTTGTCGAAGTCGTAGACCTGCATCACTAAATCTCTTGAACACTTCTTGCAATCGTGACACGTGCTCATCATCACTAGTACCGGTGATGATACAGTCATCCAATGACACAGCTACACCTGGAATACCTTGCATTAGTATTTCCATTTCCCGCTGGAAAATAGCTGGTGCTGAGGAGATGCCAAAGGGTAATCGATTGTACTGGAAAAGTCCCTTATGAGTATTTATAACTGTAAGTTCTCTGGAATCCTCATCAAGTTCAAGTTGATTATAAGCATCCCTGAGGTCCAGTTTTGTAAACTTCTGACCTCCTGCTAAAGTAGCGAAAATGTCTTCTGCTTTGGGTAAGGGGTATTGATCTGTATCAATGGCAGTATTTGCTGTTAATTTAAAATCGCCGCAAATTCGTACTGAAGATTTATCCGCTTTAAGCACTGGGACGATGGGTGCAGCCCACTTTGAAAAACGAACTGGTTGTATTACACCAAGTTGCTGTAATCGACTAAGTTCCTCACTCACTTTTTCTCTCATAGCAAAAGGTAAGGTACGAGCTTTGTAAAATTTGGGTTGCATTTCTGGTTTCCTAATCAAACTGACTTTATGTCCTTTTAAGTGCCCAAGTGTATTCTCAAAAATATGCTTGTATTCAGCTAATAACTTATTCAATTCTATGTCATCACTTTTAACAAAATGTGTATGAATTTCTAAAATTTTTAATGACATAATCCAATTTCTGCCGCATAAATTTGGACCTTTGTTATCTACCACCAGTAAAGGTAACTGTTGGCATTCTTCATTGAATTTTGCTTCAACTGTAATAGTTCCTAAAACAGGAATAGGTTGACCTGTAAACGTGGCTAAACCGGTTTTAGCTGGTTGCAAGGGCGGCAACTTCATTTTATTGTATGTATCTTTGGTGATCAGGGTTAAACCAGCGCCTGTATCCAATTCCATGTTGATAATTTGATTGTTTACTTCAATATTTACTGTAACTGGTCTAGGTGCACTCTTCTCAGCTGTTGAAACCGTATGAAAAATATTGTATTCTGGGTCAACATATATTTGTAACATATCTTGCTCTACAACATCAATAGACTCTGGTGTAGTGTGTATTTGATGAACTTTTTTAGGATTTGCTTTAAAACCCTTTCGGTTTGAAACTTCAGTTTTCTTTGATTTTAGGCATTTCTTTGCTAAATGCCCCTTTACACCACAAGAAGGGCATGTAGACATCAAATATGGGCAATTTTTAGGCATATGATCGGAATTTCCACAACGTATGCACTCGCGAAAGTTTTCTGGAATTTTCGAAGTACGTAGTTTCGTTTTCGGCACGTTCACTTTATTCACTGATTGAAAAGCAGAACCAGAACTTTGTAAGTTCGCTGAATCACGAGCAGCAGCTTCCATAGATACGGCCATTTCGAGCGCTTTATTAAGTGTCAGACTTCCTTCCGATAACAATCGACGTTGTATTTGGGTATCCTGAATCCCGCATACCAGTCTGTCACGAATCATCATATCCAGACTAGCACCGTAGTTACAGAATTCGGAAAGTCGACGCAATTCCGAAACAAAAACTGACACTGTTTCGTCTGGCTTGCGAATCCGGGAATTAAATTTAAAACGTTCAACAATTTCAGATGGTGCTGGGCTGTAGTGGTTTGATAAACATTTAACTAAATCGTCATATTTCGTATTCGCCGTTGTATTTGGCGACAGCAAGCTACGTAAAAGAGTATACGCTGTTGGTCCAATAACAGTTAAAAAGATAGACTTTTTCTTATTTTCGTCAGTTATGTCGTTTGCGTTAATGTAATGTACAAAACGTTCTACATACTGAGACCAATTTTCAAGTGCAGGATCGAAAACTTCAATTCTTCCGAAAGTCGCCATGTTCGATTGTAATCGAAACTAACTTCAAAAGAACGATGTAATGTAGAGTAGAGTCCGTAAGTAGTAGGTTCGAATTACTCGTCGCCAAAAGTGTTGTATTTGTAAGTCCATAATGAGTACACTGTATCTGAACTCAAACATGCATTTTTAATAATCACAGAACGACACAACCAAACACAATACGTACATAGAACAACACACAGAATTGTAATGACATGGGAGTCGAAGTTGTAGTACATATGCAAGTCGAAGTTGTAGTGCATATACAACAGTCCATGCTTCGACGTAAACGAGAGGCCAGGAGTGAGCCCGCTTTTGGTCAACCGGCTCGCCTAATATCACTGTGGTTCAGTACGCCAGGTGAATTTCTCCCCTGACGTGCTGGACACCATTGGTTTTTGGCATTTAAGGGCTAGTACTGCAGCTAGGAGTGCCCTCGTGGATCCACACTCTGAAACTGTAGCACTATACCCCGGTTTTACCCCCGTGGCAGTGTGGCACTGTCTCCCCTTGTAGGGCTCGGTGGTGGACGGGGCTGAACCGGGATGAACACCTAAACTCATATGGATCCTAAAACCCATGCCCTGCCGGAGGCTTTGTATCCGGCGACCCCATCAAGTTCAAATATTACGACTAATGATAATTTATTTAAAACGATGCCAAACGCTAAATTTCTCATGATTACTTCCCCTGACAAAATCCTAGGTACCATGTCTCCATTCTTTATCCAAAAAGGCCTTCAGGGTATCTGTGGCAACCCTAAATCTGTAAAGAAGCTTAAATCCGGAGACTATTTAATTGAAACTACTTCGACTGCACAATCCAAAAACTTACTTTCTGCTACAATAATGGGTAATATAAACATCACAGTTTCACCCCACAATAGTTTAAATTCATATAGAGGTGTCATCTCTGAATCGGACCTCTTAGCCGTTCCTGAGAGCGAGATCGAATCCGAGCTCGCATCTCAAGGAGTGACTAAAGTCCATAGAATCACCATGAAGAGAGATAACGCTATCATCCAAACAAAACACCTGATACTTACTTTCAATAGTCCTGATCTACCTGCAAATATTAAAGCTGGGTATCTTAACTGCCCAGTCCGACCTTATATTCCGAATCCTTTGCGCTGCTTTAAGTGCCAAAGGTTCGGCCATTCTGTAAGCACATGTAGAGGCGTAGAGACTTGTTCGAGATGCTCTGCCATTGGCCATTCATATGAGAACTGCACCCTCCCGCTTAAATGCTTAAACTGTGAGGGTGTGCATTCTGCAAATTCTCGTGTTTGCCCTAAATGGAAAGAGGAGAAAGAAATTCAAGTTGTGAGAACAACACAGAAACTTTCGTACCTCGATGCCAAAAAGCAAGTCTCGATCTCCCTACCTAAACCCAACATATCCTATGCAGCCGCAACAAAAAAATCAACAGCCTCTATCGCAATCCAATGCGAAATAACAATAGATCAGCCTTCTAAAAACAATAGTCAGCCACCTACTAAAGTTTCTTCTACTCCCCTTTTTTCAAAAGGAACATCCACAAAAACAAAAAATAATGCAGTCGAAGTAATCTCTCCTCTGACAGCTTTAAACAAATCTCTCAAAAATAAAAAAGAACTAAACGATAATGCCAATAGCAAAAAGCCAAAAAAAGTCAGAACCCCTTTACCCCACAATATCCCCTCAGACTCCTCCGAGGGTACTGAGATTGATGTTGAACCTGGCATGGAGACGCCAGGAAACCTCCAACCAAAAATAAAACCCACGAAGCAGCTCTCCACCCCAATTACCTTCCCATAATGGCCTGTGTCTCTTCGTGGAATTGCCGCGGTTTTCACCACAATTCAGTTGACATTAAACATCTAATTGACGAATACCATCCAATCTGCTTTTGTCTACAAGAGACTTTGCTTAAACCAATTCAAAGCTCTCTTGTGAAAGGGTACACTCCCCTTAGAAAAGATTATATTAGCGGAGATAGAGCCAGTGGTGGAGTTGCTATATTTATATCTAATAGCTCTCCTTTCACCCCACTGGATCTCTCAACAAACCTGCAAGCCATCGCAGTTAGAGTCACTGTAAAATCTCTCATTACAGTGTGCTCAATTTATCTACCGCCTAATGATATTATCCATCAAGCAGATTTAGACAGGTTATGCGATCAGCTTCCAATTCCTTATATCTTATGTGGCGATTTTAATGGGCACAATCCTCTTTGGGGAAGCCCAGACATAAATCGTCGTGGAAGTCAAATTGAGAAATTGATACACGATCAAAATCTATGTGTACTCAATAATGGGCAACCAACATACTTCCACGCCCCATCGAGGACTTTCCATTCCATTGATCTTGTCCTATGTTCACCATCTCTGTTTTCTCCCCTGACGTTTCATGTGGGAAATGATCCGTTTCACAGCGATCATTTCCCCTTGTTTGTTACATTTCCAGGGAATGCTACAACCCCTGTTTCCCGCCTTCCTCGATTTAAATTCGAGGCGGCGAATTAGGATTTGTTTGCTGCTGCTGCATATTTGTCAGATGATATGGTGAACCAGGACGACATTAATCAATGTGTAGAATCTGTCACTACAGCCATAATGGATGCTGCTCGCATATCTATACCTGTCTCGTCAAAACTACCTAAACAACCGAAACCGTGGTGGAATCAAGCGTGCAAGATTGCCCACAAAAAGAGAAAAAAAAGCCTGGGATACGTTTCGTAGGTATCCTACATCCGAAAACTTAATTAAGTTCAAATTTGCTAAAGCCAATGCGCGACGAATACGTCGTCAAAGCCAAAGAGAATCATGGCAAAAGTATGTTTCTGGCATAACACCTGCCATTTCCTCAAAACAATTATGGATCAAAGTTCGGAAAGCTATGGGATTATATTCCACACATTCTATCTCGCTCGTGGAAGAAAATGGCCAGTTGGTTACTGACACGGTAGAAATCGCAAATTCTATTGCGAGAGCATTTTCTGCCGTGTCCAGTTCTACCACATATCCCCCTCAGGGGGTTTACTTTCTTTAAGTAAACACGGGCTTCACAACCCCGAGGTGCCCTAGTGATCTATTTTTCTTATTTTCCCTCCTTTATGGGGGCTCTCTTTTGAGAGCATGAGTGTGGCGAGCTCGATGTACCCTAGCCGGGCCTAGCATTCTTCTTTTCCTTTTGCGACGGCCTTACCATGTGCACTGCGTATAATTTGTTTTCGTTGCGTTTGGTAGTCTTCTCACGTTTAGGTTTTTATAAATCGTATTTTTTCGTTCTTTCACATTAAGTTCTATGATTTAAATTGTTAGTATTTTCTGACCTGCACGTTTGCCGTGTGCTGCGACCCGTGCGGGCGGAAAAGGGGATCCTGGAGTTCCTCAGCGTGCTCTTTGGCCCTCGCTTCGTCCAAAACGGGAGGCGGAGACTGGCCCACCTCTGTCAATCGGCTGGTGGTACCAGGACACAATTGTGTTGCTGACTGCCAGGGCAAGAACTGTGATTTTTCATGGAACGCTGTCATCGTATTAACCTCTAGTAAGCGCCGTGCCTGGGTTATATTTTTCTCTTATGTTTTTTTTTTCTGTTTCCTCAGTTGTCCGGTGGCTGCTACCTTCAATGGACTCCGTGGTGGGTGGGGAATACGGTGACATTATTTTTCTCCTTTATATGGATTTAAACTTGTGCCCCAGTGAAGGCCTAAATTCACAACAATCGACGTCTCGTATAAAACCACCGAAAAAGACAATGAAACGATCATTTACTTCCCAAACGAGTAAACCTGAAATGGCGCCGTGTGAAGTAACTTCACCCAAGTACTTGATAATGACATCACATGAGCATATTATTGGCAAAATGTCACCTTTCCTTGTTCATAAAGGAATTCTTTCAATAGGTGGCGAGCCAAAAAAGATTAAAAAGCTTAGATCTGGAGACTTTTTAATCGAGACCAACAATGACGCACAATCTAAAGCATTTCTGTCTGCACGTACCCTAGGTACTGTTACAGTTTCTGTTACCCCTCATAAAACTTTGAACACTAGTAGGGGAGTTATTTCTGAATCTGATTTACAACTTGTAGAAGAGTCAGAAATTCTTGATGGGCTTTCGGACCAAGGTGTAACACAGGTCAAAAGAATAACTATAAAGAAAAACAAAGAAATAGTTCATACTAAACACATAATACTCACCTTCAATAAACCTAGTATTCCTACACACATCTTAGCTGGATATCTTAGATGTCCAGTCCGACTCTATATTCCCAGACCTCTGAGATGCTTCAAGTGCCAGAGGTTTGGGCATACTACAGCAACTTGTCAAGGAAACGAGACTTGCTCTTTCTGTTCTTCCACCGAACCTTGCCATGATTTCTTAAATTGCAAATCCACACCAAAATGCTCTAATTGTACAGGCTCACATCCATCTTTCTCAAGATCTTGTCCTCAATGGACACTTGAGAAAAACATCGAGGAACTTAAAACTGCACAAAATATTTCTTACTTTGAAGCCAAAAAACTTGCTTCCAACTCCTTGCCAAAGTCAAATTTGTCATATGCAGCAGCACTGAAACCAGGTACAAGGTCTATTGCAACTCAAACAACATTTAATGAATCTTCTAAGACTAACTCTAAGCAAGTATCCACTTTTTCCCAAACAATAAATGAAAAAGAAGTGTTGAAATCATTTAAACCAATACCTAAAACTAATCCACACACTTTAAAGACAAATGTAAAAAAATTTGCAAGTTTCACGAAAAAAATGTCAACGCCAAAACCCGATTTCCAACCGAAAACTGTTAGAATTAATGCTTGTATTGTCCCCAAAACAATCCACTCTCCTAAACCGAAGTTGAACCCTACCTCAAAATCAAAAACCCGAATTAATATCCGTAGAGATGCCGAAGACCCACCTAATGTAGATGTGATCGTACAATGAGAAAAAGCTCCAGTAAATTGCACAGAAATATTCGGACCCTTGCCAAAAATGGAAACAGATTCTGCCATACGCCATCGAAAGTCTTGGCAAGACATGGGTGTCGAATTTATTGCAAAAATGAAAAATCAGTGTCAACAAATCGTAACAAAAGAAGACGATGACGTTTTACTTTACGATACCAACGACTCTTTGGAGATGGATGTTGAGAAACCATCCTCTCCAAATGAAAGTATCGAATCTTAAAAATGTCTATGTATTTTCACTTTAAAAAAAAAAAACTTTTTAAAATTGTATAATATCGTGTTACCTATTTTAACAAATGTATTTTAATGCTAATTTACTTGAAAGAACATGAGATTTTTAATCTCATACCTATCAATTTTAAAATCATGAAAACATTAATAACATCTTTCATTGTCAGTGTATATTTTAACCATCCATTGTTATCCATTTTTAACTTTCACTTTGTATTTTATACTTGTCGTTTAATTTTTTAAGATGTTGGTTTTTTTTTAAAAATATATTGGTTTAAATTATCTAGTGTTTGGCGCAGTTTGGCCATATTTGGCTCTTGTGCCATTAAACCTCATACAACCAACCAACCAACCAACCATCTACCACATATCCTGGCAATTTTCAGCGTATCAAATATCGCGCGGAATCCCATGGCATTAATTTTACTCCTGAAAGAGACACCGAACTTGACTACAATTGTTATTTCACAGAAAGGGAGTTGACACGATGTCTTCAGAAATCCCGGATGACAGCACCGGGTCCTGATGGCATCACATATACTATGTTGAAACATCTTTGTAGTCACTCTCTGAGGAATCTATTGCTACTCTATAATCGCATTTGGGTTGAACATGCTTTTCCTTTGGCTTGGCGACGTGCCATAGTTATTCCTTTTCCTAAACCCGGAAAAGATCCTAAGGATCCGAATAACTATCGGCCAATTGCACTTACCAGCTGCCTGTGCAAGCTTTTAGAAAAGATGGTGAATTCTCGCCTTGTTTACATGTTAGAGACTAACAACGCTCTAACACCATTTCAAAGCGGATTTAGGGTCGGCCGCTCTACGGTAGACAATATCCTGTACCTCGAAACTCAAATACGCCATGCCTTTCTGCGCCGAAACCATCTCGTGGCTATCTTCTTCGATATGGAGAAGGCGTACGATCGGACATGGCGATATGGTATACTCCGAGATCTGTATTCCCTTGGGTTTCGAGGACATCTACCGATATTTATTAAGAACTTTTTGGCATTGCGAGAATTCAGCGTCCGCATTGGCTCAGCATTTTCGGATACTTTTATCCAAGAAGAGGGCGTTCCTCAGGGTAGCGTACTCAGCGTTACTCTATTCGCTATTAAGATCAACGATATCCTGAAACAGTTACCTCCTTCTGTCCAAGGCAATTTATATGTGGATGACTTGAGCATTTTTTGCCAAGGAAAGGACATGCGATTTGTAGAGAGACAACTGCAAACAACTGTTACACGGTTGACAAAGTGGAGCGCAGAAAATGGTTTCAACTTCTCTGTCCAAAAAACATCCTGCGTTCACTTTTGCCGTCTACGAAACCTGCATCCTGACCCAGACATTTTTCTGGGTGGTAATAGGATTGCAGTAGTAGACGAAGCAAGGTTTTTATGAGTCATTTTTGACAAGAAGCTTACATTTTTGCCTCACATTAAGCATTTGCGGGTGTCATGCATGAAAAAGCTCAATTTGTTAAAAGTTCTATCTAATACATTTTGGGGAGCAGAGCGATTCACTATGCTGAATATCTATCGAGCTGTAATTCGCTCCAGATTGGACTATGGCTGTGCTGTTTATGGTTCAGCTCGTCCATCTGTGCTGCGTAAGCTCGATACGATACATCATTCAGCACTAAGAATCTGCTCTGGAGCTTTTCGCACATCACCCGTTGAAAGCCTTTATGTTGTGTGTAATGAATTACCATTGGCCTCCACACGCAGTTTATTGTCTCTTCGACTTTATTATCGCATTTTGTCACATCCTGACCATCCTTTGCAGAATTGCCTTCTGGACAGAAGTGTCTGCAAAGGATGAAATCGAAATGTCCTTTTCAGGAATCTACTATCCTGTATTCCATCTTTTGGGATGCGAATGAGAGAAACCCTGAGTGGCACTGTCCTTCATTCAATTGAAGTTGCCGAACGTCCCCTCTTCGACCTGGTACCTTGGAGGACTTCTAATCTTTCAATTTTAAACTTGTTTGGAGGACATGATAAAGCAATGACTAGTCCAGTTATTTATAATCAAATTTTTAACTATCATCGTCATAATTTTAATTCTCACACTGCCGTATACACCGATGGATCAAAATCCAACAATCATGTCGGTTGTGCCTTTGTATGCGGTTCAGAGATTTTAAGCTATTCATTACCATATTTTATTTCTATTTTTACATCCGAATTTTTAGCTTTGTACAAAGCCCTCAAGTTCATTTCTTATCAGAATGTTGGTAATTTCATTATTTATACGGATTCTCGGAGTATATTAGAATCTCTCTCATCAGATACCATTAACCATCCTCTGGCTTCTGATGTTTTAAATATCTATAACAAACTTATCCGACGGGGCTATGGCGTCATATTGTGCTGGATTCCTGGGCATGTAGGCATAACTGGTAATGAAGTGGCAGATCATGCTGCCAAAAATGCCACATCCCAGCTTAATATCAGAATCCCATATGACGACCTACGCAATGTTTTGCGAGACCTTGTACGGAAGGACTGGAGCGATGGCTGGAGGTTACAGACGGCTAATAAATTAGCCTCTGTATTTCCCAGCATCCCGTTCCTACCGTCCTTGCCATCTCGACGATGTGATGTCTTATTGACACGTCTCCGTATAGGTCATACGCGAGCAACACATAGATATTTATTGCTCGGTGAAACTACCCCTCCGTGCCATCATTGCCAACAACCTCTGTCCATAGGTCATATTTTAACTTCTTGTCCTCGTCTTAGACATGTATATAATCGCTTTTTTAACACTTCATCTCCCTCATTGTCCTATTTATTGAATCATCCACATCATCCATCACTATTTATCTTTTTAAATTACACAGGATTTTTGCCTTTGATTTGAAATTTATTTTGTTTATGTGTAAATTTTTAGAATTTTAATGTTGGTTTGAAACATCTAGAGTTTGGCGCAGCTTGGCCACATTTGGCCCTTGCGCCATTAAACCCCATACAACCAACCAACCAACTCAGTCTGTGGTACGCGTATCCCTGGGGGTACGCGAAAATAACGTTAGTTATGGCGGAAAACACCTAAAATAAAAATAATAAATGTAATGAGTAAATTAAAACTAAAAGTATGAAAGGGTCATCAATTCTGAGTCGTTTGATTCATTTGCCAGCTAACCCAAGAACGTGACTGACTAATGAAAACCAACTTTTTTTCCCATAGAGGAATGGGTGAGAAGGGTTATGAGAAGGGGGAATAAATTAAAAGTTTTATCAAGGGGTATGTGAGAGAAATAAAATAATCTTTAAAAAAAAATATCTACTTAAGGAAAATAGCTAAAAAAAATTTTTTTTTTTTAAATTTTACGACCAAGTTGAAAAAATTGAATTATTTAATATCTATTTTATACTTACTAAAACTTGAAATAGGCGCCAAAATTTAGGTATGATTTTTGTAAATTGGCACCCACTTCAAAAAGTCGTAATAAATCTAACATTTATATTAAATAATTCAATTTTTTCAACTTGGTCGTAAAATTAAAAAATATTTTTTACTTTTTAGTGCATTTTCCTTAAAGTCGGTTTTCCTTTTTTTTTTTTTAAAAAAAAGATTATTTTATATATCCTTTTTTAGTTTTTAATTTAGCAGAAACTTCTCCTCCTGTGCCCCCCCCCCCCCCCCTGCAGAATTTATTCCTGGATCCGTCTATGTAGATGATGTAGCTTCAAAGTAGGTTGGTTGCTTAAACAAACATCTTCACGTCAAAAACCTAATAGCATCTGGAAACAGCCATTTGTGATTAATTAAAATACAGTTCAATCAACGTTTAAATCAGTGATTTCCAAAGTTTGTTGAATAAAGAGGTGTCACAAAGTGTCACAAAGAAGTAAATGGTTAAAATGTACTGAAAGGTCACTCTTGGCGGATCTGAAATAAGCGATATTCACTCTGATTTAAGAGGGAAAATATCAAGAGTGCAGCCAAATTTGAACGAGATTATAAATCAAAAAGTAAGATCATCCCATACAGTTCGAAAATCAGTGCAGTAATTAACTTAAGGGACTATCACAATGTTTTCCTAAGTTTAAATGAGTGTTAAATGTACAAAGTGACTAAAAGTAATTAAACTTCTGAATGTGGTGTTATTTATTAATATATTGTTTTGTATTTGTTGGGTAAATTTGTGTATGTATTATTAGTAAAAGCTGTATAAAATTAAAATAAATTATAAAATTAACTTCAGAATTTTTTTCCCCTTAATTTTCATGCTATAACAAAATTGAAACGCAGACATGCCCAGAAGACGGGGAGACCCCTGAGTATATATGAAAATAGGAGCGGGGGACCCCTGTTCTATTTTAGTTTTTAGCAAGGGGTCCATAGCTTAATGCTAATTGAAAACCGTTGGTTTAAATGCATTGTTGTCACAATATTTTTTTCCTATTCCAGGCCACCATGCTGGTCGCGTTGCTGCTGATCGTGCTGCTGTCGTCCAGCGTCCAAGGCGGCCGCTGTCCCCGCCAGTGCTCGTGCGCCCTGCGGTCCGGGCGCAAGGAAGTGGTGTGCTCGGAGGGGGGCCTCCTCCGCATCCCCACCTCCGACATGGACCCCAACATCCACTCCCTGGAGGTGGTGCCGCCTCCACTCGGACCCCGCAACAACCTCACCCTCGGAAGGATATTCCTCAAGTGAGTTCCCCTGTCTACGTTAAAAACTTTTGACCTGTTTAAACGTTTTC
The DNA here is from genome assembly GCA_963932185.1 of Troglohyphantes excavatus. NCBI lineage: Eukaryota > Metazoa > Arthropoda > Arachnida > Araneae > Linyphiidae > Troglohyphantes > Troglohyphantes excavatus. The sequence continues at coordinate 466,050 of OZ010678.1, read as the reverse complement.
TCTGTTTACGAACTTTTAACCTCTGTAAACGTTTTCTCTGTCTACGCTCAAAATTTTAAACCTCTGTATACGTTTCTTCTGTTTACGTTAAAACTTTTGACTTCTGTAAATGTTTCCTCTGTTTACGTTAAAAACTTTTAATCTGTTTAAACGTTTTCTCTGTTTGAATTAAAAGTTTTAAACTCTGTAAACGTTTTCTCTGTCTAATTAAAAAACTTTTAATCTCTTTAAACATTTTTTTCTGTCTACGTTAAAAACTTTTAACCTGTTTAAACTTTTTCTCTGTTTGAATTAAAAACTTTTAACCTCTGTGAACGTTCTTTCTTTTCACGATAAAAACTTTTAACCTCTGTAAACGTTCTCTCTATTTACGTTAAAAACTTTTAACCTCTGTAAACGTTTCCTTTGTTTACGTTAAACATTTTTTGGTACAAACTTTTTTACAAAATAAGTACGGTTGCCAATAAAAGAGATATACAGGGTGACCACAAAATGCTGAGCGATGGTCATTGTTTGGCTGTTTAAAACCATTCTTTTTACTATGCTTTAATTACTTTAACGTGTTGCTGCAAAAGCTCAGCGGCTCGCGTAAGGCATAAGAGAAGTATTTGATTAAAAGTGATGTAAAGTATTACGCTAATACAGCTGAAGAATGACCGTCGCCTAAGAATGTGTCTCCACCCTATATTAAGTATCTAAATTGAATTTAGTGCCAAATTATATTTTTAATTGTAAATCTCAAATTCAATGAGCAAATGGGAGATAAAATAAGCAAAACATTAACCGACACTCAACATAATGTCCGAAATGCAATGTTCCACAATTCCCTCAACGGTATGCGACTGATCAACACACAAACTGGACCACGAATGCCCGACTCTCGAATAAAGGTTACCAACGCAAATTGTATTCCGCCATTTGAAACCCCAGATGATTTTTAATGCTATGATATGTTCATTTTGACCTTATAAATTTTGTAACCAAACAGAATTTTCTAAAATAATATAAATAATACTTATATTAATACAAATATGATTCCCCCCCCCTATGAATAATTCACTTTAATAATCTTTAAAACGGTTGACACCAACTCATCCGACATTTACTAAACCAGTACTTTGCAGAAGAGATAAAATAATCTTTTTAAAAAAAAAAGAAAATCGACTTTAAAAAAAATGCGCTAAAAAGTAAAAAACAATTTTTAATTTTACGAACGAATTTTAAAAAATTGACTAATTTAATATCAATTTTATACTTATTAAAACTTTTTGAAATCGGCGCAAAATGTATGTATGATTTTTGTAAATTGGCACAAACTCCAAAAAGTTGTAATTAAGTATAAAATTGGTATTAAATAATTCCATTTTTTTTTTCAACTCTATCGTAAAATTAAAAAATATGTTCTACTTTTTAGCGCTTTTTTTTTAAAGTCCCCTTTCCCTTTTTTTTTTTTCCTTTTCCCTTTTTTTTTTAAGATTATTTTATTTTTCTTATTTTAGTTTTTAATTTAGTAGAGGGTTTCGCCCCCTGCTTTTATTCATCAAGAAATTCAAGTTGTTGCTCACATTTTTCCACGTCTCGGATTCGGTTTATTAATGACGCTTAAGCGAAACTATATTGTCTCAACAATGTATATTGTAAAGCAATCCCTATCCATGCTAATAAATGCCAGGTGAATGAAATGCCATTGTTTTACAATCTTTATTGAATAATGAAAACATTTTCAAATCGGATAAATTGTTTTAAAAAAAGTCAGGTTAATCGATATTCCCGGATATATATCACCTGCATAACCGATTATTTTTTAAAGGTTTTGCCGAAGTGGATTTTTCTTTAATTTAACAAAATAAAAATTCGAAACCGGAGAATATTTTTTTTTTCAAACTGTCCTGTTAGTTGAGAATTCCGGATAGCTAAATACCGAATAACCGGATATTTTTTTTTCAAAAGGTGACCAAGTATGACATACCCTATCTAACAAAAAAATAATTTCCCAAATATCTGAATTAGAACAGATATCTTGCGTGAACATATACATTAAAAAAAAATACATATCAGTCGAATTCATAACCGCTCTTCTTTTGGCGCTCTTTGGCGGTTTTAATTTAAAGCTTTTGGCGGTTTTATTTTAAAGTTTTGGTTGGAGCGCTTTTCAATCGGTGAAAAGGCAAAGACATATTGGTAAGCGTGAGGGTTGACTAGTGAAAGAAGCATATGATTAAAAATATATGCATACAGTGAGAGTTTGTCTAAAAACAATTTTGTTGACTAAGAGTCACCACACGAATGCAAAGGGTTAATGAAATATGTTGATACCGGAGTGACGTCATACTTATCAATGGAGTTACATAAAGGACAAACTGACGAAAAGAAAAGCGTTTGTTATGTTCAAGAACATGCAACTCTCGTTCAATTTGAAGAATGGGTCGTTATTTTGGTGGTTGAGAATTGCCCGGCGTCCTCAAAGGTTTGTGGGCGTAACTTCATATACCTGTGGCGGTAAGACACAACTTGGCTACACTCGGTGTCGAGTGTTACCAAGTTGCTACGCTGATACTCTGCCAGTCAGGCCAAAGTTGGAGTATCGGGTAGATGAAGTGAACCCCACAGTATCCCCCTCTCAGTGAGTCGGACGGAGGAACGAATGATTGAGATGCCCATGAAGCGTTATCACGTGGCAGTGGTTGATGCCGTGAAGCGTTAACACGTGGCTTTGGTTGATTCGATGTCACAAGTGCTAGTTCGAAGGTTGCGTTGAATTGCAGTTCGGGTCACCAATGTGGCGCTATTCACAACTTGGCTACACTCGGTATCGAACCGATGAGCATCGGTTTGTCACCAGTCAGGCCAAAGTGATCACTGTCACCTAAGCGGGTAGATGAAGTGAACCACACATACCCGATACTCTCATTTGGGATATAGATATCACTTTAGCCAGTCTAGATAGAGTATCGGCGTAGCAAGCCGAAGGTCCTCGGTTCGATACCGAGTGTTAGCCAAAAAGTGTATAGCGCGTTTAGGCTATCACTCGGAGTTGGAGACTTGCGGACTGAAGACCAACTCATCCTTTGAGCAAGCACTTGGGGCACCCCATGGAATCAACCACCCCAACTTCAACCACTGCTCACGTGATAACACGTACGGCATCAACCACTCCCCACGTGATAATACTTAACGGACATCTCAATCATTCGTTCTTGGGGTACTGTGAGGGTCACTTCATATACCCGATACTCTCACTTGGACTAGAGTGATCACTTTAACCTGACTGGTAGAGTATCGGCGTAGAATGCAGAAGGTCCTCGGTTCGATACGGAGTGACATCCAAATAGTGCATAGAGCTACTTGGTTAAAATAACAATAAATATACTAAATTTGACACTGGAAATTTATGAGTGACCAAAAGAGGAACATAATTTCAAAAACATACCTCTATGTATGATTATGAAATTCTGTTACAATGCACCCTTTGTAATCGAGTTGAGACTCTCAGTCACTAAAATAACGATCTGATCTTTCCTTCCCAGTTCTTCAAAGAATTGTGTGTCCTTGAACATAAGAAACGCTTTTCTTTGATTAGCTTGTTAACTCCATTTAAAAGTATGACATATTTTAGTGACTTACAGTTGCCACTCGAATCCCGAAAGGGTTAAAACCTTCTCTCCCCCCCTTCTCACAGGTTCACCTCCTTGGAGTGCGTGCGCATCGAGGACTCCGGCATCCCGGCCATCGGCGACTCCTCCTTCTGGCCGGGGAGGCGGATGCGACGCCTCCTCCTCCCCCGCAACCGCATCGCCTTCTTGAGGGAGTCCGACTTTGCCGGACTCCGGGGACTCCTCGAGCTCGACCTCTCGTCCAACGAGATCTCCGCCTCCCCCTCCGCCCCCTTTAGACACCTCCTCGCCTTGAGGAGACTCCGCCTCGCGGACAACCGCCTCCACGCACTCGTCCCGAGGTATGGGGGGTTTCTTTGTGGAGGCGTGAATGAATTGTTAGAATGAATGGACTACTTCTCAGTACAGACAATCGCAGAATGCTTATTCATCTATTTGGCCGCAAATACAAATATCGACGACCAACAACAAGCTCAAAGCCCAACAAGAATAGTCCAGCCGAGTATATCTTAACTATTCCCTAATGAATATCTAACTTCTTAAAATCAATTACTCCAGTAGAATTAATGTTCACTGGCAAGTTGTTCCATCTGTCAGTTACCCTGTTATAGAAGTAGTTTGGTTTGGTTAAATAACGTCGCACTAGAGCTGCACAGTGGGCTGTTGGTGACGGTTCGGGGCCTATCTCGAAGGAAAGGCTCGGGAACGATGCCTCGTATTTTTGAACCATGGTCAGGTGACGAGGACAACACCTGAGCTGGCACCCAACGCCTTCAATAGACGTCGGGACTTTGGACCCCGATCAGATGTATCGTGCATCAGTCCCGTATACACGCCGTTAATTTTTTGTGGATGTTCTGGACGACATTCTAGTAGTTTTGGCAGTGAAATTGGCAACCCTCCGATTGCAATATCACTACTTATAACTATTCTTTAGTCTAGTCCATCGCAAGGTTTGAACCGGGGACCCTTGGATTCCCAGCTGTCGCCTTAATCCACTCGGCCACGGAGGCCTCTAGAAATAGTGCTTTCTCGCTTTTCGATTAAAATACGGTTTGTTCCATTTAAACCCATGACCTCTCGTTCTATCACTCGTATTAAAATCCCAAACGTGCACATCCCCTGTTTAATAAAATTTTACCATTGAATCAAATCTCCCCTCACCCTTCCAAAGTGTACATATTTTAATTTCTTATTCTAAATATCTATATCTCTAATCCATGCCTCAAAGCGTTTTGGAAGAAAGTGCCTTAGAATAGGAGGCGTGTAACTGTTTGAGGGAAGAATCGTTAACAATCCTTTCTCAAAACATGCAGATTAGCAGTTTGGGGTAGGATCATTGAAGAGTTAAAATACTGGAAAGCCTAACCGAAGACGATATGTAGAAACCATTAGTCAAACGTCACCTGTCCGAAGCCGTGTAATTTACGTGTTCTGCCGCAAATAGAAAACACGCGTTTTTAAAATTATTCCCTCATTTGTGGCTTGAAAGTGTCCCAACTCTATGGGACACAAGATGCCCACACGTAAAGGTTTAGATATGGAAATGTTAAATACTTTGGACGAGGATTTACAAACCTGTATGCAATGGCAAGATTAGATCCTTAATTTTTTATTAAACACTTCTCCTGATACTTGCGACTTTCGATAAAAGATCTTTTGCTCTTCTGAAAGTTATGGATCTTGGCAATAAATAGGTCTAGAAATGATGGCCAATTTTCATATGATACACGGTAAATGGTGAAATCTCTTCAGGGGTTAACCTTACTTCATTAGAGTAATCCTTTGGAACAAAGGTCATTTGGCGAGAAACCGTTCCATCGCGTCTTCAATCTCCGATTAATTATTCGTGTAGAATTATTTTACTTGGTCACTGAAATTCTCTATTAAATGTCTTCTTGATTTTTGGCTTATGCTTGTGATTTTGTTTTTGATTGCATTTAAATCTTTCATAGATAGTCTCAAAGTTCTTCAAACGAATTCTAAAACAATTGTTTGGCGTTCTTTGAAATATTTCTTATAGTTTCTTACCCATTTAATCATACTAGCATCAATGTCATTTCGGAGATTTATCATTGGTTCAGTGTTAGCCACGACTTCAAATTATCTTAAATCTAGTAAATGCGCAAAGAATGTTCCAGAATCAAATAACCCGTGTCTCCATTTATGTGTATTTCATTATTTTTCATTTGCGGATATATTAAATAGAAGAATTTATTTAAAAACTTATTATTATTTTATTAGGTAAGCATTGGATATTTTAAAATATTTTCATATTTTCTCTCGGGTTTAATAAACCTATCAACTATATGGAATTTGTGCTGAAATATGCACCGTATTTCAAAACTTATGCAACAAACTTTTTGGTGAGATTATAACACAACGCAGCAATTGTTTTTTATGTATAATAATCTCACAGCATAAAACCAAACCGTGAATCTCACTCTCTCTCTCTCTTCCATCGGAAGGTTCTTCTACCTGCTGCAGCACTTGGAGGAGCTGGACTTGAGCGGAAACCCTTTGGGGCAGATCGGCCCGGAAGACCTCCAGGACGTTCGGAGGCTTCGGGTGCTGCGCGTGGCCCGGTGTCGTCTGAAGCAGCTCCACCCGACGGTCTACCAGCAGCTGCCGTTCCTCGAGGAGCTCGACCTGCGCGACAATTTGGTCGCCTCGATCGGCCCGGGGGAGTTCCGGCACCTCGGGAAGCTGAGAAGGCTGAAGCTGGACGGAAACCTGCTGGCCACGGTGACGGAGGGCGCCTTCCACGGCCACGCCTTCGATGAGCTCGGGCTGTCCAGGTGAGTTAATATCTAGCCAGTTATGTCCAAGCTTTGGGGGGTGATTTTAAAAGCATCTGTTGTCATACACAAAGTCGTTTGTTGTCCACACTATACACAGGTGGTTTGCCAGATTGTCTTTTTATCGGTCATTTTGGCTTTAAATGCATAGGGAAGTGTAAATAGGAAAATGTACAGAGAAATTATCTCATGTGATGAAAAAAGCTTTATTATTTTTTACAAAGTTTCAATGCAGCATATTTCAGAAAACTGCATTCTAAAAAGTTAAGTCGGTAACTTCCAGACATCATGCAGCTTACGCACGGAGATGGTCCCAGGTTCACGTCTCATTCCTCCTTTGCTCTTTGCAGAAACGAACTCTCGAGCCTCTCGGAGAATGCGTTCGTCAATGCCAGCGCCCGCCTCCTCGACCTCTCCCACAACAGACTGGAGTACGTGGCGGAGGACACGTCCCGCCCCCTCTCCGCCTCCCTCGAGATGCTCGACGTCAGCTTCAACGACCTCGGAGGACAGGCGCTTGCCTCCCTCGTCCGCCACCTCAGGGAACTCCGGGAACTTCGCGCCTCCGACCTCCTCCTCAAGGGGCTCTCCGGAGACACCTTCAACGCCTGCCTCCGCCTCAGGAGACTCAACCTCTCCAGGAACGCCCTCTCCGGGATCGAAGAATTGCTCCTGGAACCCTTAGGGGGAAGCCTGGAGGACCTGGACCTCAGCTACAACCTCTTCGATCGCCTGAGCTCCGCATCAGTGGAGTCCTTCATGAACCTCACCTCCTTGAGGGCGCTCCACCTGCAGGGCAACCCCTTCAACTGTGGGGGATGTATGGTGCCGCCCCTGTTTCGTGCCCTCGACGAGTCTTTCGTGGTGGGCGGAAACTGCTCCGAGCGGGGATGCGACTGCCCCGTGTGTCACCTGCCCGCTGACATGTCGGGGAGGTGCGTCAAGTCTCTCCAGGCCGAGGAGCTGTACTGCCACGTGGGGTCGTACGACCGGCACCACTTGGTGTACACCTCGAAGGTGGGACTGATCGTGGCCGTGGCCATCATCGTGGTGATCGTGTGCATCATCGTGGTCATCATCATCGTGTACAGGCGTCACATCGCTCATTACTACACCCACGAGGAGGAGCAGAGGGCGTGGAAAGGGCTGTACGAAAACCCTGCTCTGGCAGGGGGCGGGGGGCACCAGCACTACTCGGACGATGGCAAGCCCACGTTCATCGCCACGCCCGACAAGGTCGACGAGAACATCGACGACCTCAGGAGGCCGCCTCCTGCGAGCATCATGCGATGAGAGCGTCGCAGCCCACGAGAGTGGGCGTATCTTGTTTTGAATTGGGGAGGAGCGTATCTCTCAAATCATCAGGCATTGGATGTATGTACGCTAAAAAGGTTGACTCTTTACACATGGGCGTGTCTTGTTTTGAATTGGGTGGAGCATATCTCTCAAATCATCAGGCATTGGATGTATTCACACTAGAAGGTTGACTCTATAACCAATGGGTGGAGTCCTATATCCGAAATCGGATGCATTTTCAACAATACCTTCAATGGTAAAAGAAAAGAATTGTTTGGAATGAAGAGAAGCCTGTTTGTGACATATCATTGGATATATTTATGCCGCAAGGGAAGAGCTTAATTGATTGGTTTGATCATTGTTTTATGTGATTCATTCTGGGTTGTCATTGGTTGTCTCAATATGGTGAGATGGTGAGTCTGGGACGGAGCGAAATGTAGGATTATACGATACACGCAATTATTAATTCCACATGAACTTTTGTTATAGTTATAGATTCCAGGCAAAAGGAATTAAAAATGAGTCATATGCATGCCATAAGGACATTTCTTTGTTCACTAGTTCCTCAATAGAATTTCGTCATTTTAGCATCATAGTATAGGTAAAAAAAATAATTTTATCTATTCTTTGTTAATAGAGAAGTTATCTTTGGAAATAGACATTTTGTTAAATATCAATTTAGATAGCGGCCATAAATGCCATTTCATAACACTCTTGCCCTGATACATAGTAAAGATCTTTTAGAATATTTTAGAATTCTGTGTAATGCTCTGCTATGTTTTAGTTCAATGAAAGTATTTCTCCTCATATAGTAGCAGAAGAATCACGTTATATCGCGAACAAATATAATTTCTTTTGACATTTCTTTATGTTAGAATAGCTTCTAAAGTTTTAGTGTTCTCGTTTATGAAAGTGTCACTGTATGTTTCTAAGTTGTAAATTCTTCATACTTCTTATATTTATCGAGTCATCTCAAATGCAAAACAAAGATTATCAACCAAACATATTAAATTACTGAATCAAATTGTTGGGCACTTTTGGCGAATCTTAATTCATTACAAAATATGGAACGGAAATGAAACATCGTCTGACACACACAAAATTGCATTTAAGTCCTTTTAGTAACCGAATTTTCGGGTTTTACCAGTTTTTCACTGCCACATGCTTTATACAATAAATGTTCATGTCTAGGAAAGATGCCATATTTTCAAGCTGCAAAATTCAATTCATTCACTGTTTCTCTAATCTCCTCTTTACTCCTTAAGGCTTCTGAATTTTGAAGTGAAACTTCTTTGGAGACGTCAGTGAATCTCAATGACCGCGTCTTCGAAATCAAACACGAAACGGAAGTACTTGAGTAACAAATCGTCTACAAGTAGAAGTCGGTGTCAATGCGGCAGATGTTCTGAAATGCGTGTTTTCATTTAAAATCGTTTAAGTTTAAAACAATTAAAAGTCAAATAATTTGGATTTTTTCCAAATTATCCCCCCTCTAATTCTAAATTTACTTTTTTGGGGGGATTTTCACTTTTACTGAAGGGATTTTTTTTTTTAAAAATTCCATTGCAGTTACGGTTAGGATTACAATTGTATTAAAATAGTCATAACATAACATATGCTATTATGATGAAGTAACCTCTGTTACTGATTTGTAACCTCTGTTACTGATTTGTAACCTCTGTTACTGATTTGTAACCTCTGTTATTGATTTGTAACCTCTGTTACTGATTTGTAACCTCTGTTACTGATTTGTAACCTCTGTTACTGATTTGTAACCTCTGTTACTATTTTATAACATTTGTTACTGATTTGTAACCTCTGTTACTGATTTGTAACCTTTGTTACTGATTTGTAACCTCTGTTACTGATTTGTAACCTCTGTTACTGATTTGTAACCTCTGTTACTATTTTATAACATTTGTTACTGATTTGTAACCTCTGTTACTGATTTGTAACCTCTGTTACTGATTTGTAACCTCTGTTACTGATTTGTAACCTCTGTTACTATTTTATAACATTTGTTACTGATTTGTAACCTCTGTTACTGATTTGTAACCTCTGTTACTGATTTGTAACCTCTGTTACTATTTTATAACATTTGTTACTTATTTGTAACCTCTGTTACTGATTTGTAACCTCTGTTACTATTTTATAACATTTGTTACTGATTTGTAACCTCTGTTACTGATTTGTAACCTTTGTTACTATTTTATAACATTTGTTACTGATTTGTAACCTCTGTTACTGATTTGTAACCTCTGTTACTGATTTGTAACCTCTGTTACTGATTTGTAACCTCTGTTACTGATTTGTAACCTTTGTTACTATTTTATAACATTTGTTACTTGTAAATGATAAAACAGGTCACAATTAAAATATAAGTTACATTCAATATGTATTTTTTTCAGAAACTATTTTTCCGATTAAGTTTTTTTTTGTCACATTGCTTAAGAATGACACCAAACCTACACAAAAGGTATTTTCCCTATTTCCAAAATCTGGGCATAAAGGTTATAAAAAAAATTGGCAACAAAAGTTACAGAGGCTAAAAACACTCGCCGGTAAAATAGTGTAATTGTAATCCTATTGTTTCTGTTGTACGAAACACATATTCCAAATTGACAACTGTTATTGTTTGTTCTCTTCTAAACTTCACTTCTGGCCATTGCTGCCCTTTTGGGACAATATTAAAAATATGCACAATTAGTTACAAAGGTTAAATAACAGAAATTACAAAAATCTGGGACGACAATTGTTCAGCTAAAACAATATACTAGGAAATAGATTTCAAAAATTAATTGGGAAATAACTAGTTCACCATATTGGAATAAAATGTTTGCAAATGAGAAGCTAATTGTTATATTACTAAAAAAAAGATACATTTCTAAAGAATCTGCACCTGGAACAGTAAAAAAAAGGCAGTTATGTGAAATAGTATATATATATATATATATATATTATTTCACATCACTGCTTATTTTGACTGTCCAAGATGAAGATTTGTGTAAGTGAATAAGGAATAAGTTATTAACTGACTGCCCAGCGCACCAACCAAAACTCCAAAATGAAAACCACCAGAAACTTTAAATTAAAATCGCCAAATTGCGCGCCAAGGTGAGAGGTTATCAATTCGACTGTTATGTATTTTTTTATGTATGTGCGCGCAAGATTTTGGTTTTAATTCAGATGTTTGGAAAAAAATTAGGGGGGGGGATAGAGAATGTTTCACTTGGGCATCATTTGAAAAAAGAATCCGATTTTCCGGCAATTAACTACCCAGAATTCTCATTTAACCGGATGGTTTGAAAAAAATATTGTCCTGTTTCGAAAATTCTTTTTTTGTTGTATAGAGAAAATCCACTTAGGTAAAAACTGCAAAAATAATAATCGGTTATTAGGTATTATATATCCAGAAATATCCATTAACCGCAAGAGGCAAAGCCCCCCGCTAAATTAAAAACTAAAAAAAAAAAAAAAAAAAAAAAAAAAAAACTTTTGAAAATGCGTCAAAAAATAAAAAATAATTTTTAATTTCAAGAACGAGTTTTAAAAAAATTAAATAATTTCATGTAAATGTTATACATATTACAACTTTTTGAAGTTGGTGCCAATTTACAAAAATCATACCTACATTTTGGCGCCGATTTTTAAAAAGATTGAAATAAGTATAAAATTTTTTTTAAATAATTACATTTTTTCAACTCGTTCGTGATATTTTTTATTTCTTTTTTACTTTTTAGCGCATTTTTTTAAAGTCGGTTTTTCTTTATATTTAGAAAGATTTTTTTTTCAAACGTAAATATGACAAGAGGTAAAATTGCAAAACGCAACAAATATTTTCAGAATATGATACTTGTATGCAAATTTATAATGACTCGTATGTTAACTTCTCTACTTTATTAACTTTTCATAATTTTGCGAATAGGTTATCTTAGGAAAGTTAACGAAAGAAGTTTCACTTCAACAGTGCGCCTACGCGGGTTAGACACAATTTTATGGTTTTCGCGTATTTACTATTTTATAGATTTAAATTAAATTCCATTATATAAAAAAAAACTAGCTAAAATACCCGTTCTACGCACGGGAAGGAAATAAATTATAAAATTGGCGAAATAATTTTTATAAATTTGGCCACATTTTTTAATTTATTTGGCGATATTTAGTTATCAGCCAATCAGAATAGGTTATATAATATTAAAATACTTCATTGTCTCAATCTTGAAATATTGCATTGTTACATGTTCTCCATGTTAATCATATGGAAAGTGTTTTTAAAAAATGGTTGTTTTGGCAGTTCGAGTTCGAATTTTTAAAAATTATTTCGTAGTACAGGCTTACACTTTACAGTTTTGAGGGGCCCCCAAATCACACATTTTATATAAATATTTAACACCCCTATAATTTAGTTTGCTACTAAATTTACCTTAAAAAATTGCATTACAAACTTTAGTAAAAAAAATTGCTCCTTTTGTTAATTTTGTTCGAATATTGGAAAAAATCAAAATATACAGAATATTAGGAATACTCATTACTTTTTAATATATGTTATTATATTATTTATAATGTGTTTAATTTTAACGTCATTCAGGGACAAGGATTTAGTACATGTTAAAGTTTGATTTGATGTTCTAGGGTTTATTTGAGAGCAATGGGGGCCCCCATTTAAAGGCGAGCTTCCCTTGATTCAATGTCTTAATCGGGCCCTGGCTAGCTCCATAACAATATAACACTAGCATTGATTTCAGCACCTTGTAAATAAATAAGTAGCTTTTCTATTATTGAATCCCATATTCAAAACACGATATTTATTAATATTGAATGACATACCCTAATGCACAGCTCATTCTGAAATATGAATTAAAACGTCATGTAACTGCTGAATTCGTTACCTGCAAGTGACTTTAACTGTACCCGTAATTTTTTAAATCGCATGACTTTGTTACGGTTTTAAAACAACGTATCCTAGAATTTTTAAACTAAAACAGAACTGTAGACAGTTTGAAGTCTTACTTAGGTATTCATTTTTTAAACTTCATTTTTAATTGTTTAAGTAGCTTTCGTACTCAAACGCTGCCTTCATTTAGTTCTCTGAACTATAACTGTAACCTCTGGATGGCTCGAACCGGTTTTCTCCTACAGCCAAAAGTTTCTCTGAAAGCCATAAATAAGCATGAAAAATATCGGTAGCGATAAAAGTGGAATACAGTTGTTAAACCTTCAATTGGCTTCAAGGCAACTAACTGTCTTGCCCAATCCAGAAGTTACAATTAGAGACCAGGCATATGCAGATTATACTGACGTCATCTACTTTGAGGAAGGTGTTTGACAGAGACTTTTTGAAATGATCTAAGAGTCTGAATAGTTTAAAGAAAGTAAACATTTGAGTAAATATCGAGGCAATGATTGACAGTTTCTGTGGCTGTACATATTTTTTTTTTGCTACGAAGCTGATTGTGTAATTTTTTTTATTGAAAATAAAACTTGAAACAAGATTTTTTTTTTTTTTTGTCTCTTGAGATTTTTTCATCTATTGCCTTGAAGTTGTTTAATAACTTCCTTTTGTATTTATATTTTCACTATACAAAACAATCTTTTATGATAGAACTTACAAGCCAAAGTGCTGCCAGACGGGGCTCAGGTGTTGTCCTCGTCATCTGACCATGGTTCAAAAATACGAGGCATCGTTCCCGGGTCTTTCCTTCGAGGTAGGTCCCGAACCGTCGCCAATAGCCCACTGTGCAGCTCTAGTGCGACGTTAATTAACCAAACCAAACCAAACCTGCCAGACTGGCCTTCCGGAACAACTTTGAAATGACCACTAGTTGCCCCTATTGAGTTTTATGTTAACTATTATAGTTTTGTCACGTAGGGAACCATGTGCCTAGTTCTTATAACCGACGCAATGTCATTTTTCTTTATAAAAAGGATTGCGATAAAGGCAATCAGTTGCTTTGAGGTATGTTGTTCTAAAAATGACTCGTAAAGGTGAAGTTTTGGAAGATTGTTTTATTACTTATAAGTATAAACTGGCTCTACAATAAATCCTAGCTAATACCAGAGGTATGTAGATTATATTTATACTTTCATAATTTTTAAAAATTATTTTAGTAATTACACATGATGTTGTATATATGTTACACAACGGTTTTAAGTAAGTATTTACTTAAATAGGCAATTGGGATTTTTTTTGTATATTTTTTCAGCGGTTCAGGGCCAAAAAGAAATTAAAACATTTCATTAAAAAAAATCATGCACTAGAGGGTTAATTTACTAAACCAAACCTATCAGTAGAGTATCGGCGTAGCAGACGAAAGATCCAAGGTTTAATCCCGAGACAAGCCTATTGAGGCTGCATCTGACCATGGATCAAAAATACGCAGCAGTGTTCCCGGTCTTTCCGTCAAGATAGGTCCCTGAACCGTCGCCGATAGCCCACTGTGCAGTTGTAATGCGACATTTATTCAAAAAGAGTCTGAGAACGGCGCCAAGGTACAGCCGCGGGAAAAAAAAAACGAACCACCGATGATTATTTCGTTAGTTTTTATAGTAGAGCTAAACTTAATATACCATTTTGTAGGGAATAAAGTCTACTATACATTGATATATAAAAAATTTGCATAGGGGATTATCTTCATACACGAATCCGCACCAACTTTAAAATTTTCAATAGCAACACCTACTTTTGATAACGCAGAAATGTTCCGCGCCATCAAAATAATCTAAATATAAATTTTCGTTAATTTCCTACATTTATATGCAGAGATATTAGACCATATGTATCTATCTTATTTGAGGGGCTACTTCCACATTGGACAAAGTATTAGTGAGACTTCGAAATGAAGTACGCTGCTAGAAAATGTTTTGGCGTTAGCCGTGGTTTTTCTTTTTCCGTAGTCATTCATTCTCCCACTCTCGTATACCCCTCGCCTTTATATAAGAATTTAGAATTTTATGCCAACGCGATCACAGCGCTTTTAATTCTGAAAATTAGTAGATTTCTGTTAAGTTCTGCAGATTTTAAATTTGTGTTAAACCCCTTAAATGATCATTTGGTGCACATTTTAATATAGCCGAAAAACTACAAAGAGGAATATCGTGAAATATACATATGCATATAAAACGTTTTTATGAATCCATCACTATCAAAATATAGCAAGGTTGCTATTCATAAATTTTATGAATATTAATATCCTAATTTAAATAAAATTAAAAAATATACATATAAGTAATGAAAGTTAGTATATTTTATTTGGGTTGTTTAGAAGTAACACAGATAAAAATACCAGTTTACTAAAATTATTATTTCGAAAGATATGATTAAAAGTTTAAGAAATTCATTTAACATTACGAGGTCTAAACTTTCGATATTCATAATTAAAAATCTACGCAACCAAATGACTTGCAAATTCATATTCAACGATAATTTTTTTCGTAGATTCTAAATATTGAATCAAAATTGGGTGTTGCTTTTGGAAATTTTAAAGTTGGTGCGGTTTTTAATATGAAGATAGTCCCCTATGCAAATTTTTTGTATATCAATGTGTAGTAGACTTTATTCCCTACAAAATGGTATATTAAGTTCAGCTCTACTGTAAAAACTAACGAAATAATCATTGGTGGTTCGGTTTTTTTCCCCCGGCTGTACGAAGGTTTGACGCATTTCTTCATATAACAAATAGAGAACTATCAAAATACATTAGTCGAACTCTTATTATTCAACATTTTAGCGATCACGTAAAAACTTTAATACCAATTAAATGGGCTTTCTATGGAAGCTGGCAGAATGGGACAATTTTCAGTGAAAAATGAATCTCAGACAAAAGCATCAGTGATCCCGATATTTTTTTTCCCTTCAGACAATTCGTTTGTTAGTGAAGCGACGCAAAAGCAGATACAGGAAAAAACACGTCGATGAAGCTTCCGACACCACGACATTTAACTGCAAACCGCGACCACGGTCATTAGTGGTGTTGCCAATTGATTTCTGTCAAACTTTTGATACCTCCTTATCTCCCACGCCCCGAGTCATTAGCCCACGGGAGAAAGGGGGGTAGGGGATGAGTTTTCAGACGATATTTTTTTTCTCTGTCGATTAAAACAAAATGCGGATAGGGAAAAATGGGAAGCTCAAGCAAAGGCTGCATGAAATAAACTTTGGATGAAAATACTTTCTATTCTTAATACTCGTTCATGTACTATTTCATACATTTTAATGTTTGCGCTAGAAGTTTATAATGCATAACTATTTTTTAAAATTTTATTTCTCTGAATTTGTTTTCGCATCAATGGAAGGCAGTATCGTTTACAGATGCGTTTCACTTTATGTCCTGTAAGTTTTATCCAATAAATTGCAGTTGGCCTGGCTGGGGAATCTATTGAAGCAAAGGTTACACGTTAAAAAAAAATTGTGGCTCCATCGGAGGGGGGGGGGGGGGGGGGGGGGGGATTGTTGTCCCAATCACTGCTTTACAAAAAAAAAAAAAAATATCATTTATTTAATTATTATTTATTTATTAATTCCTAAGAAATAATTATTACAGTATAAATGTTACATAATCAAAAGGGGTTTCTTTATTTTTTAAAAATAGGTGAATGTGGATACAACACGTTTTGTATTTCAGCTACTGATGTGAATCAGACACTTTCTTAAGTGACCTGAAAAATAAAAATATATTGATTAAAAATAATAGCGGGAGGTATTGGGCCCCACTTGGTTTGATGCGTCAACTCAATGGGTAATTCTTATGCCACACTCAAAGAAATTCATCAAATATACCTAAAATCATCGGCTTACAATTCGAAAAACTTTTTTTTTCACTTAATCACACTGTTAAAAGTAGGCAGTCAAAAAAAAGTAAAATGTACTCAGTTTTTAAATACATTCGATGTTTATCATAGCTCCGAATACATAAGTTTTATTACTGAAAAACACATGTTTTTTCTTATAAATGAGTACAATGAATAAAAAGAGCAGTGGCTTGCTTAACATAGGCTGCCTTCATGAATGACTTTCAATAAATCAGCCCAATGCCTTATCCGTTACACTACCAGGGTTACGTCGATTATTTGATGTCGAAACCGAATTTACTTAAATAGAAAACAAGTTATTACAATTCAATGATCTTACTTCCCATTCTTTTGGTACACCCTTTTAACATTTCTTCTGTTTATACCTTCTTCACGTTGTCCTGGTAGTACAACGGATAAGGCCCTGGACTGAGATCCCTGAGGACCTGGGTTCGATTCCCGGAAAGTCTTGGTTGTAATTGTCGGTATTTATTGAAAGTGATCTATGAAGGCAGCCTATGTTTATTTTTATTAATTTTTACCCCTTGAACTTTTTTTTGAGTACACGTCTTTTTCAAAATTGCAACTTGTATATTCGGAGCCATGTAAGCATTGAATGTTTACAAAAATGAGTAAATTTTTCTTATTTTTGTGTACCTATTTTTAACAGTGAAGGGAAGCCAGATTTATGGACTTTTATTGCGTATTTTAACGTTGTATTTGTATTTTAATATTCTTAACGCAATGTTCTTTTTAGTTAAAACGTCCTTAATTTTCGCCTGGAAATATGTTGGCGCGATGCGAACTGCATAGGTTGCGAAAGATTACGTTTTAAATCATATCTCTGCAAAGGTGAATCTTGAATTGTTGGGTAGTTCGTGATAAAGCAGAGCTACATAATGGGCTATTGACGACGACGATCTAGAAATTAAATATAATTTGTTGATTGAAATAACATCGTACTATATCTATATGAGTTATCGGCTAGATGACCAGGGCAACACCTAGGCTGGATCTCCGCTCACTAAAATTTGAGGTAATTAAGAAGTTAGAGGAGCCCCAGTTGCTCAGTTGTAAGGCGTTCAGCTACTAATCAGAGGATTGGTGGTTCGAATCCGTGAAATGGACTTGACATGGAAAAGTAAAAAAGTAGTGATCTTGCGATCGGAGGGTTGCCAGCTTCGCTACAAAAATACTAGAAAGTCGTCCAGAATATCCAACAAAATTATACTGGCGTGTATACGGGACTGGTGCACGATACATCTGATCGGGGTCCAAAGTCCCGACGTCTATTGAAGATGTTGGGTGCCAGTTCAGGTGTTTCCTCGTCATCTGACCATGGTTCTAAAATAACGAGGTGCATGTATGAATGTGTGTGTGAATGTGTTCCCGGGTCTTTCCTTCGAGATTGACCCCGAACCGTCGCCAATAGCCCACTGTGTAGCTCTAGTGCGACGTTATTTAACAAAACCAAACCAGACTGAACACTTAAAATAACTAGCTTATAATCGGAAGATTGTGGGTTCGAACACAGAATGCGACAACGCAAGGAACCGTGTTGTCCTTTAAAAAACATCCACTGCGTATAAGGGACGGGTACACGATAAATATTTCATGGTCTGAACGAGCTCTCGCCAACACAGGTGCGATGTTTGAGAGAGGGGTGCCAGTTCAATTGTTGTCCTTTTTAGTTGACTATGATTCAAAGTTAAGAGGCTGTGTTCCTGTGTCTTCCTTCGGGATAGATCCCGAACAGTCGATATTGGCCCTTTGTGTCTCTCTATATCCGAACCCATAACCCACCGTTTATGGTTTGGTTTGGTTAATTATCGTCGCACTAGAGCTGCACAGTGGGCTATTGGCGACGGTTCGGGGCCTATCTCGAAGGAAAGACCCGGGAACGATGCCTCGTATTTTTGAACCATGGTCAGATGACGAAGAAACACCTGAACTGGCACCCAACGCCTTCAATAGACGTCGGGACTTAGGACCCCGATCAGATTTATCGTGCACCAGTCCCGTATACACGCCGTTCAGTTTTGCGGATGTTCTGGACGACTTTTCTAGTATTTTGTAGCGAAGCTGACAACCCTCCGATCACAAGATCGCTACTTTTTTACTTTTCTTTGTCAAGTCCATCGCACGGGTTCGAACCGCCAATCCTCGGATTTGTTGCTGAACGCCTTTAACCGCTCGCCAACGGAGGCCTCCCCACCGATTGTGAGAAGAATCCTCTAACACACTGTTGGACCATTCCATCAAATACTGGGATAGATCTCAAACCTTCACCAATAGCACATTCTGTTGCTTCCGGGTGACATTGACTTTTTGTTGATTGTTAACGCCGCGCTATATTTGCACAGTGGGATATTGGTGACGGTTGGGGGTCTGCACAAATGATAGACCCGGGAACATTGCCTCATATATTTGAACCCTGATGAGATAACGAGGACAACATCTGAGCTGACACCCGATACAACCTCCATAGGAGTCAGGATATGGAACCACGATTAGTTTTAGCGTGTACCAGTCTCATATTTACGACGGTGTATATTGAAGGTCATTTCAGACAACTTTTGTAATTGGGTAGTGAATCTGGCAACCCCACTGATCTCTAACTGTAACTTCTGGATTGGGCAAGACATTTTGTTGACTTGAAGCCGATGTAGAGGCAGCCATGGTGTGACCCACTTGCTTTGCTACCGCAATATTTCGTATATTTTAATGTTAAAATAAGCCGACGTGTACTGCTTTTGGCTGAGTTTTTTTTTTAGTTTATTTATAAATCCATTTTAAATGCAATCTGCTATTAAAATAGAAAGTAATTTGCAAGTCAAAGTAGATAAAAAGCTAGAGCAAAAGCTATTTGTTTGGCAATATAAAAATTAATTCTATAAGAAGAATATATAATATTTATATACATTTAATATTTCTACAATGCTATGGTAATAAAAAAACACTAAATCACTTTTAAAAAAATGTAAGGGCACAGCATGCCTGCTTTCCATTGACTTCCACGCCGCCATAGAGGAAACAAGGTTTGAGCATTCCATCAGTTACAGATCAGTGGCAAGCCACATATCACAAGATCACTACATCTTTTTTGCCGACTGAACAGCGCGTCAACCAAAACTCCAAAATTACAACCGCCAAATCGCGCGAAAAGTCGAGAGATTATCAATTCGATTGATATGTATTTTTTTTTATGTATGTTCGAACAGGATGTCGGTTATAATTAAGATATTTGCACAATTTTTTTTTAATTGGGTAGGGGACTTGGGAGCAATTTTAAACAAATTTCCAGAATTTAACTATCCGGAATTCTTAATTAACCGGACCGTTTGAAAAGAAATATTGTCCGATTTCGAAAATTCTTTTTTTGTTGGATAGAGAAAATCCACTTAGGCAAAATCTGCAAAAAAAAAAAAAAAAAAAAAAAAAAAAAAAAAAAAAAATGGTTTTCCAACTGTTATATATCCCCGGAAATGTCGATTAACCGGAGTTTTTTTAAACAATTTATCCGATTCCAAAGTATTTTAATTGTTTAACAGAAGTTGTACAACAATGACATTTTGTTTACCCAGCATTTATTGGCATTGGTAGGGATTGTTTTACAATATACATTGTTGAGAATGAGTTACTACTTGAATTTCTTGGTGAATAATAACAGGGGGCGAAGCCCCCTGCTAAATTAAAAACTAAAAAGGGAAAAATAAAATATTCTTAAAAAAAAAAAAAAAAAAAAAAAAGGAAAACTGATGTTAAAAAATTGCGCTAAAAAGTGAAAAATAATTTTAAATTTTACGAACGTGTTGAAAAAATTTAATAACGTAATATCAATTTTATACTTATTACAACTTTTTGAAACTTCAAAAAGTTGTAATAAGTAAGTGCCAATTTATAAAACTCGTACATAAATTTTGGCGCCGATTTCCGAATAAGTAAAATTTATATTAAATAATTTAATTTTTTCAACTTGGTCGTAAAATTAAAAATATTATTTTACTTTTTAGCTCATTTTCTTAAAAGTCGGTTTTCCTTTTTTTTTTTTTTTTTTAAGATTTTATCTTTCTTTCGTAAAGTCCTCATTTTTAAATCCAATTAGTAGTGTAAGAATTGGCGACCTCTGATTTCGCATATATAAATATGCCACAAGTCTATGTTCAAAAATTAGCTTAATATTTAGAGTTATCATATAAATACCGAAACAAATATTAAGATAAGAAAATAATTTTTTTATTCTTTGCAATAATCATAAATACAAAAAATTGTCTGCATATAATAAGAGTAAAAGGCTAAGAGTTTTTTATACACATAAATTTTTAATCGAGCTAATAAAAGAAAGCGCAGCTTTTTTCCGGGAGAAGGCTAGCGAGTGGATGTGCAGGGTTGAGCTATTGGCTTGTTTGTCTTTTATATCACAACTTTTTTAGCCACAGTTTCGAAGATTTTTTTAGGGGAGAGGGACGCTTAGCGTTTTTTACTTTTCTAAAGTTTTTTTGGGGGTGGGTATCAGTCCTTTTTTTCAACACACCTTTAGGAGAATGTCATGCCAATCACCATTTAAAACTTTAAAAAATTACTATTTGTTTTCCCATGTCATTAGTTAAATCCGATAATTCAAGGAAAAATTAATCACATGCGCCGTATTCAGTCTCGAGAGAAAATAAATATGATGCCTTTACTCCGTAAATGCAGCAATCCTCGAACCTCGCCCCCCCCCCCCTTCCCCACACACACAACTTCTTTCACCTTATTCATATGGAAAATGATTTTTACACATTCTAGTAAAAGGGGGACAAATATACGTCACAGTGACGTCAGAGGACACCCTTGGAAGCGAATCGTAGTAAATCGTTTGTTTTCTTCCTGCTCTCGGTCACGTGCGTTGCATAGCTGCGCTCCATTCCGTTTTTGGTGAAAAAACTTGCTTTTATTCATTGTTATTTTTAACACGCTCTCTTTTGAAGAAAAGCTTTATTATTGAGTTAATTTTATTTATTAGCGAATCGTTGTAAATTCGATTGTTTTCTTGCTTTTCTCGGACCACGTGTGTTGCATCGCAGCGCTTCGTTTCGTTTTTGGTGAAAAAACGTGCTCTTATTGGTTTTATTATTGTGTTATTTTATCATTATTATTGTGTTAATTTTATTTATTATATTACTTATATTGATCAAAATTTGTGAACTTTATTTATAACAGTGTATGTTGTTCTTTTAGAAATTATATCGTTGAAAAAACTTACTTTTATTCATTGTTATTTTTAACACGCTCTCTTTTGAAGAAAAGCTTTATTATTGAGTTAATTTTACTTATTAGCGAATCGTTGTAAATTCGATTGTTTTCTTGCTTTTCTCGGACCACGTGTGTTGCATCGCAGCGCTTCGTTTCGTTTTTGGTGAAAAAACGTGCTCTTATTGGTTTTATTATTGTGTTATTTTATCATTATTATTGTGTTAATTTTATTTATTATATTGATCAAAATTTTTGCACTTTATTTCTGACAGTGTATGTTGTTCTTTTAGAAATTATACCTTTGCTGTTGTAATTGAAATGAGGGTCCTTGTAATCGGAGATTCCATTATTAAGTGCATGGGTGAGCACTTAACTAGTGGATTGTTTAATCATGATGTTACTTTTAAACCTTTTCCAGGTGCCATGATTGAAGGTGTGAAGGACAGAATTTACACCTTGGACAATCATTTCGATTGGGTGTTGCTGCATGTTGGGACGAACAATACGAATGGGGATAGTGTTCAAACCATTCTTAAAAAGTTTGATTGTCTTTTTCAGACAATATCGTTCTGCAACCCTGGTGTCAAAGTTGTTGTTTCCAGTATCCTCCCACGTGAAATGAACAATTTTGTTAAGGATCCTGTCAAAAGGGCATTGTTTGTCGAACACCTTCCTTATTTAAATGATAAGATTGAACAGATTAATTATAATCTGGAATATTTATGTTCAAGCCATGATGGATTTTTCTTTTATAGATCACCACATCCACTCTTGGGATATGATGGTCTTCATCTCGCAAAGCCTGGGCATGCTCAACTGGCCATGCAATTTGTTGTTGTTTTAAATGCGTTGATTGGTAAACAACGTGATGCTTGTATTGTTTATAACTTTTCTACTGAGAGTTTTCCTCCACTAATTTCAAAATCTACTACTACTACTACTACTCCTCCTCCTCAATTGCCTGCTGCTCCTCTCCTTCAATTGCCTTCTGTTCCTCTCCCTCAAAAGCCTTCAACTACTCCTCTCCTTCAATTGCCTTCTGTTCCTCTTCCTCAAAAGCCTACTACTCCTCTCCGTCAAAAGCCTTCTGTTCCTCTCCGTCAAAAGCCTTCAACTACTCCTCTCCTTCAATTGCCTTCTGTTCCTCTCTCTCAAAAGCCTACTACTCCTCTCCGTCAAAAGCCTTCTGTTCCCCTTCAATTGCCTTCTGTTCCTCTCCGTCAAAAGCCTTCTGTTCCTCTCCTTCAATTGCCTTCTGTTCCTCTTCCTCAAAAGCCTACTACTCCTCTCCGTCAAAAGCCTTCTGTTCCCTTTCAATTGCCTTCTGTTCCTCTCCATCAAAAGCCTTCAACTACTCCTCTCCTTCAATTGCCTTCTGTTCCTCTCCCTCAAAAGCCTACTACTCCTCTCCGTCAAAAGCCTTCTGTTCCCCTTCAATTGCCTTCTGTTCCTCTCCGTCAAAAGCCTTCAACTACTCCTCTCCTTCAATTGCCTTCTGTTCCTCTCCCTCAAAAGCCTACTACTCCTCTCCGTCAAAAGCCTTCTGTTCCCCTTCAATTGCCTTCTGTTCCTCTCCGTCAAAAGCCTTCAACTACTCCTCTCCTTCAATTGCCTTCTGTTCCTCTTCCTCAAAAGCCTACTACTCCTCTCCGTCAAAAGCCTTCTGTTCCCCTTCAATTGCCTTCTGTTCCTCTCCGTCAAAAGCCTTCTGTTCCTCTCCTTCAATTGCCTGCTGCTCCTCTCCGTCAAAAGCCTTCTGTTCCTCTCCTTCAATTGCCTTCTGTTCCTCTCCGTCAACAGCCTTCAACTACTCCTCTCCTTCAATTGCCTTCTGTTCCTCTCCCTCAAAAGCCTACTACTCCTCTCCGTCAAAAGCCTTCTGTTCCCCTTCAATTGCCTTCTGTTCCTCTCCGTCAAAAGCCTTCAACTACTCCTCTCCTTCAATTGCCTTCTGTTCCTCTCTCTCAAAAGCCTACTACTCCTCTCCGTCAAAAGCCTTCTGTTCCCCTTCAATTGCCTTCTGTTCCTCTCCGTCAAAAGCCTTCTGTTCCTCTCCTTCAATTGCCTGCTGCTCCTCTCCGTCAAAAGCCTTCTGTTCCTCTCCTTCAATTGCCTTCTGTTCCTCTCCGTCAACAGCCTTCAACTACTCCTCTCCTTCAATTGCCTTCTGTTCCTCTCCGTCAACAGCCTTCAACTACTCCTCTCCTTCAATTGCCTGCTGCTCCTCTCCGTCAAAAGCCTTCTGTTCCTCTCCTTCAATTGCCTTCTGTTCCTCTCCGTCAACAGCCTTCAACTACTCCTCTCCTTCAATTGCCTTCTGTTCCTCTCCGTCAACAGCCTTCAACTACTCCTCTCCTTCAATTGCCTTCTGTTCCTCTCCTTCAATTGCCTGCTGCTCCTCTCCGTCAAAAGCCTTCTGTTCCTCTCCTTCAATTGCCTTCGGCTCCTCCTGCTAAACGGCCTGCGGCTCCTCCTGCTAAACGCCCTTCGGCTCCTCCTGCTAAACGCCCTTCGGCTCCTCCTGCTAAACGACCTTCAGCTCCTCCTGTTAAACGACCTTCGGCTCCTGCCCCTCAATTACCTTCTGCTCTTCCCTCTGAACAGCCTTCTGTATCTCAATGGCAACCTACCCATGCTGCACTTGGATCGCCCTCTCAAGCCACTGTTTGTAAATCTACCTCTACAATGTCCAGTATCTTGCCTAAAAATTCTGAACACTTCACAGGTATATTGTATAATATTAAGGTATCAAATCGTTTTTCACTTTTAAGTAGCTGCAGTGAGGCACCTGTCAAACAGGTTTATATTTCTGGGCATACAATTGGGGAGTTTACAGGTGGGGGGCAAATTAAAGTAACATATCCGAGACAGTGTATGCAATGTGAAAAGTATTACGACAATAAAGCAGCTTTTTTCAACCACTCACGGAAATCAGGATGTAAAATAATAAAGGATTTAGATAAAAAACAGTGTGACAAGTGTCGCAAATACTTTTCTAGTAATCATGAATGTAAACAAGTTACAAAAATTGTGTATCCTAGAGAATGCTTGATTTGTTTAAAATCCTATGCGCGTAAATCCTCATTTTTCAAACATAAAAACGTATGTAGTAGTCAGTTAGTAGTAATTCCTCCTCTTGTTTTGGAAAGTGATAACCTTAAATGCCAATTGGATAGTGTTTCGACACCTTTTAAACCAATATCAGAAGATATATCATGTTTTAAATCGGATGAGGATTGCTTATCGATTTCCAGCTCTGAAAATGAATTATTATCAGCATCTTTTCAAAACGATTATAGCACAAGTACTCAGGAAATTCATTCTCCATTGCTTGTTAGAAAACCTTGTTTAAAATCGTATGAGGATTGCTCATCAATTTCCAGCTCCGAAAATGAATTATCAGCATCTTTTCAAAAGGATAATAGCACAAGTACTCGGGAAGTTCATTCTCCATTGCTTATTAGAAAACCGACATATCCTAAGATTTGTGAAACTTGCAACAAACTTTTTAAAAACAGAAAATATTTTCATAAGCATAAACGTAACTGTTTTAATAAAATTATGACATATAAAAAATGTCCTTTTCCAGATTGTGGAGAATCTTTTATTTACGAAGGAAATTTAAACAAACATTTGTTAGAAAAGCACAATTTGGATGAACTAAAAGTTTTTTCCTTTGATTCGATGAACAAATTTATGACATGGCTAGAATCAGAAAGTACTTCTACATATAGCTCATTTAAAAAATTAACTGGCAGTAAAATATCGGGATCAAAAGTTTTGCATTATTATTCATGTCAATTTTATGCACCCCACAACAAAACAAAAGATGATTCGATACCGCAAGATTTGTCAGAAACAAACAATGTTGTAGATGACGTAACACAAACAAACGATGTAATAGACGACACAACACAAACAAACGATGTTATAGATGACGTAACTCAAATAAACGATGTTATAGACGACACAACGCAAACAAACGATGTTATAGATGACGTAACTCAAATGAACGATGTTACAGCCTGTTCCCGTAAAAACCGTAAAGGTACCATTCCAACACATCACAATTGCCCAGTTAGGATATATGCAGTTGAAGAAAAGCATTGTGTTAATGTTTATTATCATTCCAAACATAATCATAAAACTATTGTACAGAATTGCGTATACCAACCGTTAAAATTGAGCTTTAGAAATACTCTAAAATTTTTAGTACAATTAAAGGTTCCCGCTCTAGAAATACAGCTCTTATTAAGAGAAAATTTAGCGAGCCGTGATAATCGTGATACGTTATTCCCAGCCAAAGAAATTTTTATTACTCGGAAATCTATTCAAGCTTATGCAAGACGTATAAAAAATGCGAGGTACCTAAAGAATGATTTACAGTCTGTTCATTCTATTGTTAACAAGATAGGTAAGGAAAAGTATAATCCCATATTAATATATAAACCCAAAGGTTCTAAAACTGTACATGGTCCTTGTAATCTAGATACATTGGCAAATTCTAATGACATTTTTGCATTAGGAGTTCAAACATTACAACAAAAGGAAATATTGCTAAATAATTCCCATAAAGCGCTTTGCATTGATGCAACTTATAATACTAATCGGCATAAATATTTTCTAATTACTCTTATCGTTCCGGATGAATATAAGCAAGGTTATCCAGTTGCGCATTTTATTTCAAGTCAATTGGATTATGAAACCATGGTTTGCATGTTTGATAGTTTAAAACTTAGAATACCCGATTTAAAAGTAAATTTGTTAATGACGGATGATGATGGATTTACATATCAGGCGTTTGACAAAGTTTTTGGTCCAATCGTTAAACATTTTTTGTGTCAATGGCACGTTAACCGAGCTTGGTTTCGACAATCAATGGCCAAAATTTCATGCAAAGTAATTAGAAAGGAGGTTCGTTCAAAGTTAAAGAAATTATTGTATGAGAAGAATACTACAAATTTTTTTAAACTTAAAGAACAGTTTGTAACTTACACTTCCAAGGAATGCAAAATGTTTCTAGAATACTTTATGGAGTATTATAATAATAGGTGTGAATCATGGGCCGGATGTTTCCGAACGCAAACCTTTTCAACTATCACTACCAATAATTATTGTGAATCGTTTCACAGTCAATTCAAATCAATTTATTTAAAGAGGAAGGCTAATGTACGGTTAGATGACTTGTTAACAAATCTGCTAGATTTTGAATCGGACCGATTTTTGAGTCATCTTTATAAGGTAGTAACCAATTATCCTTTAGCTTCAGATCATAATGACATCACAAAATTAGCCCATAACCGTGCACGAAAAATTCCTGATGCACATGTTATCCAATTCAATGATTATTGGTTAGTTAAATCACAATCATTTAAACAAAAGCAATATATAATTAAACGGATTAATTCAGTTTGTCCCTCTATTGATCGTTGTTATTTTAAATGCAATGAGATTATTTGTAGTTCTTTGTGCAGCCACATATACACTTGCAATTGTCCTGCTACTGCTAATAACTTATGCAAGCACATACACAAAGTCCATTTATTATTTAATCGAGAGCATCCATCTATCCCAGTAACTGATTTCTACGACGATGTGGGATCGCCAACTACACTTCCTACAAACGACATTCATTCTAATTCTGAAAAGCAAATTAATTTAGCTTGCAACCCTCGTACTGATGAACTTAGAGTAGCTGAATGTGAAAGAATTTGTGCCAAATTATTAAAATTAATAAAAACTTCAGAAGTACAAAAAGTAATGTTGAGAAGTGTAGTTGAGCAACTAAATTGGATAGTTTCAAGTTGTGAGAGTATTTCAAATCAAAATACGATTCCTGTATTTAATATTCCTTATTCTAAATTTGCACCAAATCAAAAACTAGATTGTCAACCAAATTTTTATAAAAAAAAATCAAAACGAAAAGCAAGTAAAAGCATTTTCCCTCCTTCTAAACGACATAAATCTTCTACTTGTAAAGTGCAGAAAAGTACCAAAGTAAAGTACCCAAAAAATGGTGTGAAAAGCATTTTTAAATCTTTTTCTTCTAACTTGTGTTTTAAATCGGGTTCTAACTATATAGAAACTGTTGGTGATTACAAATTAAGTTGTATTTCACTTAAATCGCTCGATCCATACATTAGTGATAAGGAATTAAAGATTTTATGTACAGAAGATAGTTTATTCAAAAAGGGATGGTTATATGATGACATTGTCGATTCTTTTATAAACATGTTATGCTTTGATAAGGATGACTTTTCATGTATGCCCTCAACGCTTTCTCAAATTTTATGTCATGGACAAAAATTAAATAAGTTTAATCTTAATACTCCAGTAATATTCTTCCCCGTTTGCTTACTTGATCACTGGGTTTTAATAGTTTTAAATAAAAAATGTAAAGTTCTTGAAGTCTACGACCCAAACAGTAAGGACTTCGCAAATTATGATAGTTATTTAAATAATTTTAAAACTACACTAGATATATACGACATTAATTTACTGGAATGGAAGATAATTTCACCATCTCATGTGCTTCAGAACGATAACTCAAGTTGTGGTGTGCTCATTTGTTACTATGTACACCAAGTAATACATGGGCATCGCCTGGAAGAGGTCATTGATGTCAATAATTTTAGGGCATACATGTACCATTCTTTACTAAACAAATCTCCAATAAAGTTCAGTAACACAGAAGATTTCTTTTTTTCTGATAAAAATTCTAATGCAAGTGCAAAACTGCAGCATTCCAATACTTCTAAATTTAACTTTGTAAATAACGATAATGTTTCGGATTGTGTAGTCACTGTAAATGGTGTTAAAATTACGCAGTATATGTTAAAATCTTTAGATCTTAACATTACTGTCCATGATGAATCGATTTTAAAATCTGCTTCTCCCAGCTTTCAAAAAGGGTGGCTATATAATACAGTTGTTGATGCATTTATCTTTAATATAACTAAGGATACTCCTGAAATACAATCCATACGTTCTATATGTTCCATGAATATGCTAAATCAATTTAGCCATAAACTCTTAACAGAAAAAGATATTCAAAACACAGAGGTTTTATTTATTCCTATAAACATAAATTCTCATTGGGCATTATTAATTGCTTTTATTCAAAAAAATACATTTGAATTTTATGATCCGTTAAATATTAATATCGATAAAAGTTTTGCGAATGTTATACACAACTGTGGGTTATTTCTAAATAATCTATTACATAAAACTTCTCCATGGCTGATTCAAATTCCTCCTCGTGCTCAACAAATGGATGACTTTAATTGTGGAGTATATATATGCTACTATGCAACACAAAGATTAATTAATAAATCACTAATGCAAACATTTAATACAGAAGACTTTCGGGAAAAAATTTATACAACAATAACTAATGATTCTTGATTAAATGTTTAGTACAAGCTTAATATGAAAAAGCAACTGATTATTCTAAGAGAAAACTAACAGAAATTTTATACCACACTTAATGAACACTATGCATTCCATAACCTGGGTTGAGTTTACTATACTTGCAAAAAAAAAGCAAACACATTTAACCTCCATGGTTAGTGTAGTTTGTATTCACCAATCACAGAGACATTGCTTGGTTCTATTGCATAAGGGACAGGGAAGAGGCTGGCACCTGGGAAAACAAAAAAAACCCTGTCCAAACTTATGCAATATTTTAACCTCCAGGTGTCAGGCAGCAATGCCGTCAAAAGCCTACCTATTTAAAATAAAATTACTGTACACCCTTTTAAATTTATTGTATTTTTTTTTAGTATCTTTTGTATATGAAAGAAAAAATGCTGAGAGTGAAGGCTTTGATTCTGATGGGTAATCTGCCTCAAGAACCTCGGAAGATATTTTTTATATTTAATCATTTCCTTGAAGATAGTTTTCTAGTGTGTCCTGCATTAAGAGAATTGTAACAAAAATATGCCTGCTTTCTTGTTATTTTAATTATGAAAATATAATTTTGTTTGTATTTATTCTGTTTTTTAAAAATAAAATAATAAAGAAACTCCCTTCTTTGTGATTATTTTATATTTATTACATTATAGGATTCTTTGCCATTTTTCAGGTAGATACGTAAAAAAAATGGAGCAATCTTAAAGAAATAAACCCAATACATATTTTTATATTATGTCGAAATATTATTAAACATACTTTGTTATAATTGTTTTTTATTTTAATGTTTTTTTGTATAGTGCATTCCCAAAAAAATTGGATTAATTGTATAAGTTATTAAACAATTCGAACTATTCTTGAGAAATTCCGAAAAGAAAAACAACTTGAATGCACTTATTTGGAGAAGTTATTAAAATTTGCAGTCAAAACTTGTAGGTAAAAATGTATAACATTAAGTCAAACTCCATAAAGTATAAAATTGTCTCAAGTACACTCAATATGAGGTGTTTAATCTAAACAAATGTTATTTAAATTGCTTCAGTTGTAAATTTGCTCCAGAAATCAGATAAAATATTAAGTTGAAGTTCAAAGCAAATGTAAAATAAACATTTGTAATAGTAAAAGCAAAAACTCAAGTAAAGATTAAATCAAAAATATCTACTCTATATTCTAGCACAAAGTCAAATAATTATTCAACTTGTTGTGTATTAGCACATATTCTATATACTCAAATTTAAATGTTCCAACTTGAAACCAAAGAAAATATTTAATTGGTTGAACATCTCATTAAAATTACTATAATTAACTATTGTTAATAATCATAAAAGTTAAAAAAATATTAACTATAAAAATTCAATGACTACTGTAATTTGTTTTTAATTAAGATTAGCAAATTATATTTGAACTAATTTTAAAGAAACATAACTATTTCATAACTGCTCATTCCTTTTTAATGTATGAGTTCCTAAATGCTCTAAATATATTTATAAACTATAAGTATCCAGAAAACCATAAAAATTGCAATTTCTGGATATATTGAATGAAACGACTTGTATTAAAATAAAGATTGGTATAATCCAAGTTTAATTATCTTTTTAATCTTAACATAAAGTTGACAAATATTATAAGCTAAATTTTAATGTAACTATTACAGCTAATAAAAATTATTTAAATCAAGTTATCAAAAATCCTAATATCAGAATTTATCAAATACAACATGATCAATTTTCGACATTTATATATTTAAATATTAAAAGATATAGTGACAATTGATATAATTTAATTTACTACTTTTTGCTATAGTTGAATGTGCAATGACGACCTTTTGAGTAGTGAGGAGGCCGAATTATAAGAGAGTTCAAGCATAACAATGCAATAGAATAATTAATATAAATGAACTATGATAAATAATTATAAGGCTTTCTTCTAAATATGGAAACATAAATAAAACAAAATCAATCCCGATTTTATAAACATAATTGAAAAAAAAATTAGATTTGGAAATACACCAAAAATTTAATTGACAATAATATATAAAAATCAGGCGAAGTATTAAGAAAAATTAAGTTTAAAAACTAAAATATATATTTGATACGACTGATTTAACGTACATCAGTTCCCTATACACGACCCATTTGGGAATTATTATTAATAATCATTTGTGTGCTGCTGATGTACGAATTGCACAAAACTCCCAAAATACTATATATATATTATAGATTGAATATATTTGGTTGATTTGTCACACTAAATAGATCCCGGATCGTTGGCAGTTGTGCAGCTTAGTGTTCAATTTCTCTTTTGGATCTTTGCCGCATTACTTTTTTAAATATTTTTATATAAATTTAAGGAATCTGACTTTGTGCGGGAACTTAGTTTAAGGGGACTCGGTACCCCAAAATCGATGAAAATGTCAAAAAAAATTATTATTGTTTTAAAATAACGCTTCAACCTTTTAGCATGTTTTCCCAAAGTTTCAAAACGATTGAATAAATATTAGTCATATTATAAACGTTTTCTTCACTCCTTATACAATGTGTTACATAGTGAAAGTCATAAACCGAATGTAAAAATGGGTACATCTCAGCAAAATAATGTCAATGTATCAAAGGATTGCTTCTACAGGACTGTTATAAAGATGTGTTACATGCCAAACGCAATATGCCAACGAAATTGTACACATCATCAACTAGTTCAGGTATCCCAAAGATACATTTGTAAACAAAAAGCGAGTCAGTGTTTTTTTTTGTCAAATTTTGTATGTGAATACAACTAAGAATTATACATAATATGAAAAAGTCTTCAAAATCTTTAGGGTCAGACGGGAAATTAATTTACTGAAACTCTGGGTGTGAATTGATTTGCCCAAAAGACAATAGAGGGAAATGTGGTGTACTGCAACATCTCTTATTTTGCAATACGCCGCCTTATCAGGGATTTTGCAGTCAAACTTGTAAATATTGCAATGCATAAAGAGAAAAAGTAATTTAAGAATAAATAAGGAGTAACTTATGCTGTAGGGTGCTTTAATTTTACAGTGAGTGTCATGTATAAAACCACTAAAAAAATTTCAGTTTTCCCTGCATTACAATCAACATTAAAGCAAATTATATAAATATCTGCAGTCAATTTTTGTTTCATAATGTTCAGTAGTTAGTGGTTTGCCAAAAATGTATTACAAGAATGAAAATTTGCTTGACAGTGAGAGATTTTAATGTGTTTTTAAAAATTTTACATGCATTGAATACTGAAAGTGACATTTTTATTTAAAGTTGTAGCAAAATAAAATAATTATTATTTGTCATTAATTTTACATAATTTGTAGTATATATATACGTTATTTATGGGAAAAAATATTTGAGTTAATTGGGACATTAATAATATATTATTTTCAATACTGAAATCTTTAAATGTATTTATCTCAGCTTGCTGTTTTCGTAAACATACACCTACTTAAAATACTAAAACTCAAACAAATATGTATGAATTATTGTGAAATTTTTTGAACCTGTACACAAGAGTATATTGAATAGAATTAGAAAAATATTAAAAACAATTTATTTAAAAAAATAAAATGTTTAAGAATTAGAGTTTTTTGGAAGAAAATAGGCGATTTTTCACTAATTATTTTTTTCCTCCTAAACTAAAATACTTATGCAAAATCCGATCCCTAAAGTTATTAAGCATAAATCAATACAGCTTACAAAAACAATTCGATGCAAAAAAATAAAATCTGAAGGAGAAGAAGCATTTTGAAAAATGCCTTAAATCTTCGAAAAATTTAACAAAAATTAAATTTTTGAAAAAGTTTTATAAAATTTTAATTTTTTTTTCTTCTAAATCTTCTTTCCTGAATAGTTACATGTAGTCATCACGAAAATATTTAATTTTATATCAAATTATAGAAAATAATTTTTGGGGTACCAAGTCCCCTTAAATAGCTATTTAGCGAGAGTTTTCCTGATTTTTTAAAACCTGTGATTCAAAACCATAAAAAATAATTCATATAACCTATAAAATTGGAATTTTTGGGGGGCAAAATATATAGCAATATCCGACGTGAAATGCAAAACACTCTATAATAAATTCTATTGGAAAATAATGAAATTTTCTTTTAACTGAGATAGGTGCACTAAACTGAAATCTAAATGATACGTTCAATTTTTTTTTTTTAAGTTATACCGTAACACGTGTAAATTTTGATAAAATTGACTTCTAATAGTTAACATAAATTAGCTAAATGTATTTTAAAAATTACACATCATTGTAAAACAAAATTTTTAATACAAGGCTTTCAATACAGTTTACAATATTTCTGTCCCTGCGTATTTAAAAAAAAATATCTTCAGACTATCAAAACACTTTCGTTCGCATTTTGATTTTTTCCATGTATGTACTTTTTGAGAAGTTTATATAGTCACATAACTTTTAAATACGTTAAAAACAAATAAATTAGTCCAAAATCATGTCCTCGTTTTAATTTTGATTCCACTTTCGGTTTGATTTTACTATAATATAAAATGTATTAAAATAACATAACTTTGGTTGTAATTAACCCACATTAAAAACAAAGACTGTTTTGGAAACATAAATGTATGGGCATCAAAACCTGCAAATAAAAAAAAAATGAAAATTTTCATCGAAATTGGCATTTTAAACGTATTATATTTCGTAATACATTAAAGGGGGGGGGGGGGGGGGGGGGGAAATATCGAATTTTATTCATATATAATTTTTAGAAACCAGACTCTCGGTAAATCAATCTTTATTTGTTGGACATAATGGTGAATTTGGATACCTAAATTCACATAAAATAGGATCCTCATACTATCTAGGCATTGTGGTTTACTGGAGGTCTCCCCCCTTTTCCGTCTAGTGCCCCGCTACTCTTATTTAATTACTCAACTGTGTTAAAATATTGTTTTTATTTTAACCTACTGGTTCGTAAGCATTAGAGAACTCATTTAAAAACAATTTTTATTAAAACTTTTTGGAAACATTTAAAATATAAAGAATGCGAGGGAAAATAATTTATAACTATGAATCTAAATTAAAATATGTGTTTATAAAAACACAAATGGAATAATAATATCTTATCTGTTGAAATTTAAAAGTAATTCTCCACATTTTGAATAAAAGTTATCAGCAAATCGACAACAAACGCAA
This sequence comes from Troglohyphantes excavatus, assembly GCA_963932185.1. Taxonomy (NCBI): domain Eukaryota; kingdom Metazoa; phylum Arthropoda; class Arachnida; order Araneae; family Linyphiidae; genus Troglohyphantes; species Troglohyphantes excavatus. Next base: position 431,744 of record OZ010678.1, on the reverse strand, counting down.
TGTATCGATTAAAAAATACTTATTAAAAATGATTATGCAATGAGTTCATTAAAAATTTAAATATATCGTCATCTGACCTTTTGGTTCAAAAATACGAGGCAGTGTTCCCGGACCTTTCCTTTGTGAGACCCTAAAACCGTCGTCAAAAGCCCACTGTGTAGCTCTAGTGCAATGTTATAATTAATCTAACCCAGTTTAAATGACATAAGCTAATTTAAAATAAAACAACATAAAAAATAATCAAACTGCACATATTTTTAAAGTATTTGACTCTACGCCCCTTTTGGAAAAGGATTTGAAGGAAAAATAATAATAATTTACTCAAAATTGTTTTTAACAAACATGATTTATAATAATCCGAGCTCATCAATCAAAAAATTAGTTTTAATTGAGTAAATTAATTCCCAAATTTTTTTTAAATTACAATCCGAGTAGCAAACAAACCTATAAAAACAAAGAAAAATCATTCGTAATACCCCCCCCCCCCCCCAAAAAAAAAGGGTGAGATTATAAAATTATTATTTAAATGTTCGGATCAAAAAATTTCTAAGTCCAAACAATATTTTTTTCCCTGCCATGCGGCTGACTATCTTCTCGTTCAAACGTTGTAAACAAACAATCTCAGAATCCATTGCCTCCTGAAACCGGTTTGGATTTTACTACGATTGAGCAAAAAGGGTGTCCTTCCGGAAAGACCGGATGTCCCCCTTTCTCTCGAATGTAGCTCGCTCATGGAAAATGGTTGCAAGTTGAGTTGAGGCGTTTTTCCCTTCTCCCGCGAAGGAGTGATAGTAGAAAATATTCAATTTTGTTAATTATTTCAAATGCTTCTATCTTCATTAATAATTGTCCAAGTGAAATGAAATTTTTTGCATCGAGTAAAGGGAACAAGGTATCCAAGTTCATCATTACTCTTGCAGAGTTTATTTTGAGAGCTGGAAGCACTGGTCGATTATTTCACATACAAGAAGGAGTTCACACAAGGCCATGTCGCGGATTTTCTCGTCCCTTGACGACGACAACTTGAATGTGTTGTCGGAGAGATTGGGGATGCCACAGAGTCAGTCCTCCGTCATGCTGAAAAGGTACTGATTCCCTACGTCGGGTTCGAGGTAGAGTCTCCTTGATCAGTGACCTGAACACCATCTATCAGCTGTTAGTCTCCCTTGCGGTATTCCTCCGTTCTCATGGCGAAACTCAGGGTCGGGTAGAACGTCTTCAAGGCGTCGATCCATTGCCACGGGGTGAGCTTGACGTCGCATACCTCTTCCCCAGCTCCATGATTTCGCCGAGGTCAGAAAAGAGGGTGGAGAGCTGCAAACCGAGAAAGGAAGATTCCTCCCCATCAGCCAGTGGGTGGATTTCGGGTTCTACGATCCTGAAGATGGTAGGGCAGGTTCCGGACGGGAAATCTGCAGGTTCAGCTGGACGGTGAGGAGGTCCAGCTTCCTCTGCAGGGTATCAGGTGAATATTCAATCAGCGAGATGTCATCCGAGAAGGCGAGCACTCGGTTACCAGGCTGGTGTCAATGGAATTTGCGGATGATGGGGTCGACAACGAAGTGGAAGAAGATCCCGCTCTATCGGACATCCCTGGCGAACTATGGCGTTGATTGGTGATACCGTCTCCGGCGATCAACTCCGTGGTGGTCTCGTCGTTGGTGAGGTCGATCTGCGCGACACACAACGTCAAGTCCTGCATCCGAGCGGTGGTGATGGTCTGCTCTATCGCGAAGCGGTGCTCGAATACTCCCCCTGCTGTGCCGGAGAGAGAAATTCGTTTGCAATTAACCAGTTGGTTAATCTGGAGGCCAGGCATCCAGTGTAGAGCTTGTACAGGGAGCAGCACAGATATCGGCCTCCAGTTGGCGATGTTCCCGTCCGTCGCCTGGATCCTACCTCAAGAGGATGTCCGGATCGACTATCTTCAGATGCGCGTATGTTTTGCGTCCCCGAGGCTGCATCCCCTCGACGAGTCGTCTCAAGGCTTGTTTACGTTGAGACGGAGGAGGTTCAGGCGAGCAGAGTGAATGAACCTCCAGTCGGCGAATCCAGTGTAGATGCCCGACCGGAAGAAATGGTTGCTAGGCATGTATTTGGAGAGGAGTTCAATCGCCTTTCCTCGGACCACTGCTTGCGGAGCCTGTGTTTAAACGTGTGGCAGATGTTAGTCCGCTGGACAGTAGTCAGGACATCGTCGCCGTCGATTATCTCCATGTCTATAATCTTGCGGCATTGCCACCTGATCCCAAGAGACGTGGTGGCAGCACGCACATGGGACCATGTCGACGCAAGCGGGTTGGTGTTGGTCCTGAATTCAGGTGCCGGAGAGGAACCGTTGGACGAGATCGGTGGTCGCATCCACTCTCGTCCGGGAGGTTGAGTGGAGCAAGAAGTCACCCCAGCCATGTGGAGGATCTTCTCGTCCCTCGATGACAGCAGCTTGAAGGCACTACCGACAAGGAAGATGTCCGACACCTCTTCGAGGTTGGGGATGCTAAAGAGTCCGTCCTCTCGTCGATCAACTGGTAGTCACCCTTGCGGAACTTCTCCGTCCGCATGGCGAAACCCAGGGCCGGGTAGAAGAAGGTCGACATGGCATCGATCCGTTGCCACGGTGCGGGGTTTCCTCTTCCCCAGCTCCATAATCTCACCAAGGAAGGAAAACGGGTAGATGTCGGCTCCCGCGATCTGAAAGGTAGCCGGCCGGGTTCCCGACGGGACATCACTGGAGTAGTGCATTGACACACATTTTGCCGGGTTGATTTGCAGATTCTGTTGGACGGTGAGGGCGGCGGGAAATCGTCTAAAAATATCCAACAAATTATACTGGCGTGTATACTGGTTTGATTTGGTTAATTAACGTCGCACTACAGCTGCATAGTGGGCTATTGGCGACGGTTCGGGGTCAATCTCGAAAGAAAGACCCGAGAACACATACACATTCATACATGCACCTCGCTATTTTAGAACCATGGCCAGATGACGAGGAAACACCTGAACTGGCACCCAACGCCTTCAATAGACGTCGGGACTTTGGACCCCGATCAGATTTATCGTGCACCAGTCCCGTATACACGCCAGTATAATTTGCTGGATATTCTGGACGACTTTCTAGTATTTTTGTAGTGAAGCTGGCAACCCTCCGATCGCAAGATCCCTCCGATCGACTTTTTTACTTTTCTATGTCAAGTCCATTTCCCGGATTCGAACCACCAATCCTCTGATTACTGCTGAACGCCTTACCAACTGAGCAACTGGGGCTCGGCGTGTATACTGAACCAATGTCTTGGCGCCTATTGAGGTTGCGTCGAGTGTTCTCGTCATCCGACCATTGTTTAAAACCTAAGATTAGCCCCGAACCGTCGCTAATATCCCAAAATGCAGCTCAACCGCGATGTCAATCAACAAATCGGAACTTTTTTGTTTGGTTAGCGTTTAATGGCCCAAGGGCCAGATTTGGCGAAGCTGCGCCAAACATTTGTGAAATTTCGAATCTATAGAAACTAAATCATCTTTTGAAGAAAACGGCAAATATAAAATACTAGTAAAAAAAAAAAAGAGAAAGATCACTAGGGTACCTCGGGGTTGTGAAGCCCGTGTTTACCCCCTGAGGGTTTGTTTGGGGAATAAACATCGCAGTAGAGCTGCGCAATGGGCTATCGGCGGCGGTTCTATCCCGAAAAAGATCCGAGAACATTGCTTCGTAATTTTAAACCATGGTTATATGACGAGGATCACCTCCCAGCTGCTACCTCACGCAACCTGAATATGCATGAGGACCACAACCAAACCTTTACGCGGCTCATCCTGCTAAAAATCCAGTAGTACCCATTCCTCTGGACACGTGTCCGATTCCTAGAGAAGGCCTCCGTGGCCGAGCGGTTAAAGGCGTCAGCTGGGAATACGAAGGTTCCTGGTTCGATGCCAGGCGATGGACTTGACAAATAAAAGTAAAAAGTAGTGATCTCGTGATCGGAGGGTTGCCAGCTTTGCTACAAAATACTAGAAAAGTCGTTCAGAACATCTGCAAAAATGAACGGCGTGTATACGGGACTGGTGCACGATACATCGGATCGGGGTCCAAAGTCCTGACGTCTATTGAAGGCATTGGGTGCCAGTTCAGGTGTTTCCTCGTCATCTGACCATGGTTCTAAAAATAACGAGGTGCATGAATGAATGTGTTCCCGGATCTTTCCTTCGAGATAGACCCCGAACCGTCGCCAATAGACTACTGTGCAGCTCTAGTGCGACGTTATTTAACCAAACCAAACCCTTGAGTTTGCAAACCATAAACAGACGTATGCATTACAAGTTTAAAATTCTTCAAATCGCTATGCCAAAATTTTCTCAAAATTTAAGACACTAGCTATTGACCGATTTCATCACCGTGACGCCTTCTGACGGTTTTGGTAAGAAAACCTTTCTGCTTTAAGAGGCGAGAAAGGAGTGGTTTTTCGAAATTCGTATAAAAACCTTCCTCTGGTTTTTTAAGTCAAGTGTGCAAAATTTCATCAAACTGTAGATTAGTATAAAAAAACAGTGAAACTCTAACACTTCTTTATATATACACAGTGTCCAAAATATGACGACCCGGCATTTTTATGTAAATTAGCTATGACATCACACTGTTTTCACTAGTGCTTGAGAGATGTATAGAAAAGGAAATGTTTTTGCTTACAAAGTTAGAAGCGTTTTGTTCGAACAGGTACGGGTAAAAAAACCCAGATTTGACGGACTTTGAATATGGGATGAAAATGATTGCTCAGTCACGGAGTAAGCATTAGCAAAACCGCTGCATTTCTGAATTGTTCAAGAGCAGCTGGTAGTGAAACTGTTTAAAGATTGGACTATTGGCCAAAACAAACTTGGGTCTCGAAATGCCTTTTGTGGTCGTCAGCGGTTAATGAATGTTCGAGAGGAAAAGAGTGTCCACATTTGTAAGGGACTACCAAAGACGAACAATGCAGCAAATTTGAATCAAGAATCCTCTCAAAGCATTTTAAACACAAAATTCGCCGTACACTTCAGCTATGGTCATAATGCTTTGGCCACTCAGGGTGTATATATAGGTACATTAAGCACTTTTTACAAACTCGTGGTAACAAAAATAAACACAATGTGTACACTTTTCATGGCGCTAAACATCGCCCAGTGCACCGCGTGAGTAGAACCGAAAACAGACAAGACACAGACGATCAACATGTATAATACATTTTATTATCCAATGCATCAAAGAAGAAGAACCTATGCACAATGATAGAAGAAGCTAAAAAGGGTGTTTTTTCTTTAAAAAAAAAGAGGGAGGGACCTTCCCCCCTCACGACCTCTCCAGGGCGGAGGAGAAGAAGGGGGCGGCGAGGGAGAGGCGGCGGTCGTTGGAGGGGCGGAGGGGAGGGCGGTCGGGGGGAAGGTGGGCGGCGTCCGGGAAGCGCTCCAGGTAGCGAGGGCGCTTCAGGTACTTCACAGTCACCAGTTTGCCTGCAAGAAAAGAAACACATAGAGATTAGGAACACACAGACCTCGACTCATACACAGTGTTCTCTACTACATAAATTGTATTTAAGTCACGCCCTGTTTGGCCAAGAAGTCCCGCGAGTTAAATACAGCTGCTATCACAGACTACGGTCTTCGTTCTGGGAATTCGGGGTTGCCACTCGACATCAAGATTAAAATTCATTGACTTTTCCAGAGGGTTTTTTAAAAATTTCAAAATGAAAAATATGTGAAAAGTAACGTTTTTTTTAAAAAAAAGATTAATGTGGAGAAAAACTTAACTTGGCATGAATTTTTCCTTAAAAGCTTTTTTCGTTTTTTAAATTTTATATATTTTTTCTAACGCAGATCAAGAATAACAAGTGGCAACATGGGTACACACTTTTTTTTTCTAGTGTGGTAGCAAATGTATTAAACAAAGGCATTTATAGCATTATAAAGGAGTCCGAGAAGTCCTGGACACATTACAAAATAACTTAAAATAAAAAATCCTGTAGGCTCAGGTTCCCATTTTGCATATGGTTTGGTTCATAAATACATTTGAGTGGAATAGCAGATAAGAGCTTTGCAGGTGAAAAGATTGATGGTGGGTATTTGTTTGTCATTTATTTAGAGTTTTGGTGGATACTCAAGTGTGTTATGGGCAATTCTTAGTATTCTATCAACCATATGAATGATGGATCAGTGATAGCTCAGGGTGTCCACAGGGAAAGCATTTTGAATTTCCCTGATAATTCCCTGCAAGCCGTACTTTTTTTTACGGCAATATTTTTAAAATGTATTATTATTCCTTATTATTATGCAAGATATACTTTGACATTATCTTGTTATTTCGCAAAAACATATTTATTTTTAATATATAAGTTTACTAACTATTTCGCTTGATTTTCGAACTCCCAAAAAAGTGCAACCAAAGTTTAACATCCAAAAATCAATAATCAATGCATAAAAATTTAATGTACCCCAAATTCAAAATTCCAGAGCATTTACCAAATATCAATAATTCAAAATGCTACTTAAAAATCATAAAAGTCCAAGTAAGTGCAATATATCTCTTAGATTATTAGTAATAGTACTTTAAGATCAAAGACTAAAGTAACATCAACATAAAAAAAAATCCAATACACTCAAATAGTAGAAACCCAATGAATCACTATCCCTAATAATAAAACTAATTTATTAAATCTAATCTAGTATCTTAAGATATACAGCTTAGTACACAAAATATATTTCCTATAATCTAAAATGTACCCCAAAAAAAATAGAGGCAACAACAGTTTCGTTTAGTTTAACAGAAAAAAAATCATTTTAGGGATGTTCAAAAGAAATTTGAATTTCACTATTAACTTAGCAAGTTTTAAACATTTGTAAGACCTATTTTCAAAATAAATTGAGTGGGCGGGCAAGTACCTAGTTATAGATAGCCAATTGGTTTGTTAAATTTTAGAAACATCAGCATTTTAGTGCGGTTTCTACAAGAAAATTATCACTTTTACACACTTTTAAAAATCCCATACACAATTTCCCTCTTTTTGATTGCGTTTAAAAAGTATTTGAATATTTGCAACCAATCAACGATGTTTCACAGCCAGAAATCAAGTTAAAAATACTTTTTTTTGACCAATTCCCTGATTTTTTCTAAAAAATCCCAAATTCCCTGATTTTTCCAGAATGGTCAAATTCCCTGATTTCCCGGTTTTCCCTGCTTGTGGACACCCTGGAGCTAAAGTATGAGATAAACAGTGACTACATAGTGAAATGTTTGGAAAACTGCCATTCTCCACACAATTTTCACATAAAGGGTTTAAATTGTCAATTGGTGATATGAACTCGTTCTCTTCAGTTTAAGAATGCACTCAGTATGACCGATTAATTAGAACTGACATTACAGTGGTTATACTGGCTACTGCATGCCTGAACTGTGACTCAGCAGTGTACAGGTGAGAGGGGGAAGTGGATAAATGGTCAACCTGGTAGGCATGGCCTACTTTCCTTTACAAGAATGGTAGGGGGTCAGTTATACCCATAGAGGTGAAACGCATATTGTAGCCAAGGGCAACATCCGCTTCCCCTTGTAGTCTGGTCGACGCTTCCCACTTTTCTTTACACAAGGAAGGTTATTTATCCCCAAAGGATTTCAAATATGTTACTTATGTTTTTTACCGATTTACTCGTACCAATTTTAAAGACACATTCACATCAAAACTATGATCAGTGACTAATTCTATTTCACGCAATAATAACTCTGAATAGCGCCTCGTAAGGACTATGAGAAACGTCATTGTCGACATGTCTCATGGCCGTTTCCCGTCACACAAAAAATATTTGGGGGGGGGGGGGGGGGGTTGAAATGAGAAATTTCCCAACTTATCAACATTTTTCATCTTTTTTTTAATATTTATAATTAAACAGTTCTCTTACAAGCATTGATTTGTTGCACCCATATACTAAAGCAGTGTCTGTTCTGAGGTCTTAGTTAAATGTAATCTTAAAAGTTGGACAATTTCTAATCTTCTCTAGCTTTCATTTTCTAATAATATTAATTTTTTTCAGGCGTAAATTTTCCCAACTCGGCGATTTTTACAAGTTGAAATTCTCAACTTTCAGGGTTTCCAAATTATTAGGGGGGGGAAGCAAACTTCTCAGGTGCGACGGGCCTGGTCATGGCTTAGGGAATTAAAGTCAATGGGTCAAGTTAAAATATGGTACACACGAAAACTTTCCACCATGGAATCCAAGTGGTCAATGACTGTTTCATTGACCACTTGGATTCCATGGTGGAAAGTTTTAGGAACTGTAGTGCCCACATAATGAAGCATCTCATTTGGGCTGTGTTATGACATTATTACACACTGCCCATTTCTCATAGTCCTCTACGGTCTTTATTTAGTGTCCCCTATTGGACACTGGGAATAATAAATAATAAAAAAAAATCCAGAAAGAGTTAGTAATGATACACATAAATGAACCGTCACTGCTCATAGTTTATTTCTTGCAATGTGTCCAAGACTTCTTCTCAAACACCCTGTATACAAAAGTATGTCAAGGCTGACCATGAACTAGCAACAATTGCACTGCTACTTTTAATCAACTCAGCAACTAAAAAAATCACACAACTGATTCTGATAATTGAATTATTATAGCATCCAACTCAGAGTAACCAGGTTTCGTATTTTGCAATCCCAAACTCGTATTACCATAATCTATTCAAAATCACAAAATTGTGAATTATTTGCTAGACTGTTAGCGTGTTGGTTAGTGAAGGCAGACTTTGTGCAATTAAGCGTTGCTCAGTGAGTGGATGCATTTTGAGTTTTCTCCCCAGTTGCATGTAACTAAACAGTACAGTTGCATGACCGATTGTTGTCAGTGACCGGCTTGCATTAGAAATCAGATGCATTGACAAAAGGCTCAAAAGAAGGGATAATTCATCAATTTTTAACATCCTCAAATTTGCTGAAAATGTAATTAAAAAAATATTGTACGACACCAAAATCCAAAAATGTTGAATGGTAAAAATACTTACAATTCAAACATATTAATTAAAATAATTTTAATATCTATAAAATAAAATTGTCAGTTGACTAATAAAAATAATATATAAAATAATAAAATATACTCAATGTCCATTATAAAATATAATGTTTCTTTGTAACTTTAAAGGATATTAATTATCCTTTGAACTAGGGATGAAACGGATATCCGGTAGATTTTTAACTATCCGGTAACTATCCAATATCCGGAAGTAAAGTGCCGGATATCCGATTTACCAAACCGGATATCCGGATGAATAAAACATCGAAGATTTTGTTTTTGTGGCGATCAATTATCTTTGTTCTTGTTTTAAGTATTTTTCTGAAAATTCTACCAATGTATATTCACAGTGTGCAGATTCTCCCTTGAATTTTTCTCGGGCTATTCAGGTGGGTAAGGAGTGCGTTTCAGACTTAGACGCGGTGAGGCACAGAGAATAGATAGCAAGTAAAAGATGCTGCTGACTATCGAAACACGCCACTATAGTGGAGTAACTTTGAGTTTGAAAGCAACATCTCTGTTCGTTGTATATTAGAAATTGTTTTATTCTCCAGTCTAAAAGTTAGTTTCAGCATTTAAGTATGGCGCAATTTAGATCAGCAATTTGGAAATATTTCAAAATTAAATTTTTAAACGCATTGTACACTGCAGATCTGGCCGTTTCAAAATCTGTATAAATATGAATAGTTTATTAAAGAACTGTTAATGTACCTACACACTTGAACATTTTTTTTAATTATAAATTTAAAACTCTAGTTTTCTCATGTATAAAAACACTTTAAAAATCATGATGTATTATAAAAGAAAGCTGAATTTAAATGCTAATTATCATGGTTTTTTTAAACATGATTATACAAGTTGTAATTCTTTTAGAAGCATCATTTTTGTTGGAATTACTTGAAGTATCTTTCTTAAAGTTATGACCTTCTAAAAAGTTTATAGTATTAAAAGTTTTTTTATATAATATTTTACCTCGAAAGTCCTTAAAAACCCACTTTTTTTTCAAATTTTTAATTTTAAAATTATATTAAATTTTTTTAACAAATCGTTATGGTGGGGAGTCATAACATCTCACAACTAATATTAAGTTGAATTTAAAAATAAATTTCTCAAAATTTTAAGCAAACTTGAGTTTTCATGTTTGGAATGAAAGGGCATATAGTAAAAATAAAATTATTCAGAATTGAGTTTAAAGTGTACGAAACATACGGTTTGTAAAATCCGATATCCGGCAAAACCACTATCCGGTTCATCCCTACTTTGAACATTTGTCAATTTAAATTGCTAGTTCAACTTTTTTTTTTTTTTAAAGTAAGAGTTAAAAACTTGAATCAGTGGCTTGTAACAAGAGCAACCAATGTTATAACTGACAGTTATGAGAAAACTGGCTTCAAAGTTTAAAACACAAGCTTGTTGCAAAGTTAAGAAAATCATGGAATAGTGTAATTTGAAAACTTAGAGAAACCTGGCAACGTTAGTTTCTTTTAGATTTTTTAAAATTGATTTATTCAAAATAATTTTTTTTTAAAAATTGATAAAATTGAACATTGGCATTTGTTCTGAGCAACAGATATATGGAGATAAAGATGTTGTATTGCTATTCTATTTTTTTAAAAGATGATTTGCATACGTCATGTTTTTAAATGAATTATAAGACCCATAGTGAAGAACCATTTAAATGAATTTTGACAAAACCACAGAATTTTTTTTTTAATAACTGTGATTAGAAATCGGACTTTTTTCTCAAGAGGGCAGCCACATGCTTAAAATTATTATATGAATAATTTATTTACATTCTACTAGTATTTATCACCTTGTTTTAAGTGAGCATTTTTTAATATATTCACACACATAATGTATTTACCTCTTGAGTATAAAACAATAAAAAGGAATCGCCTTTATACTAACTATTGTATTTAAAAGAACACATCTTTACACAAAAGCAAACATATTTGAAAATAAGCAAGTAAACTCAATAATGGAACAATAATGAAATGTTTTGGCAAATGTCGGGTTTCTTAGAGAAGCAAAAAAAAAATCGTATTGCTAGCTTATGACTACCCTACGCAACATACACAGCTTCTGGCTAGTTATATAATAAGTATGATGCTGAAAAAAGCACCCAATTTGCTTGTAATTAAGTTGCCATGTTGCTATTTTGAATAATACTGCTGTGAGTTTTTATATGGGTTGGGTAATTATAAGTTGTACAATTAGCAGTATGTAAAAAAAAGTTGATATTGTATAAACGGGCATAAAGGAAATAAATTAGTTTAATTAAAAAATTAATCTAAATATTTATTTGAAAGGCTGATAAAAAATATTAGAAATCAATCAAAAGTGCACAAGAAATAATATTCTTGGGAGCATAATGCTGGACTCACCGTCAAACCACCACCCGTGGAGATCATTGTACGCTTTTCCTGCGGCATCAGAGGAATTGCACATCATGTACACGCAGCCCTGCAAAACAACACAACGTTTATACTATACTGTATTCACTATTTATAGGAGTGGTCAAAAACTAAGTTCCAATGTGTAGAGGCATCTGTAGCTACACAAGTAATGAACTGAATTGCAATAGCCTTCATATTGAAGGCATGGGGAACAGATTTCAGTAAAAAAAAAAAGAGCATAAAAAATTACTGATAGGAGGAATTTTAGAACTGTCCGAGCACACAACCGTTATAATATAAATTTTTAAAAAAAGCACACAAATTAATTTAGTGAATAAACTCAAAAGAAATAATCCTTTATTCATCAGTATCTCCAGAACCACATAGCCTATTTTCACAATGTGCTGACTTTTCTTCCGTACAACAAATTGCATCCGATGTGCACCATTGTTCCTTTTGAATTTAATTACTAAATTAATTTGTGTGTTTACAGCAAACTTTCTATTCATTAGTTTTAGCCACCGATATGCCTATCTACGCAGGGGAACTTATTTTATGGTAACCCTGTACAGTATGAAACTAACAATCTAATTTTGATGAGACCAACAATCGTAGTTCCTACTCGAAGGTTTTAACATGAAGTTTTTCCCCTATTGATATTTTAACTAGAAGATAATAACTAATAACCAAAAGAAGGGTAATAACTATAAAATAAATTCTATATTATTTCTCTAATTGAAGTAAACGTTTAATTTTGTTTGCATGCATAAAATACATGAATACATTAAACAAATAGATATTAAATAAACAATTTAAATATAGCATAATTGTATTCGTATTTCGGAACTTTGTTCATATATATGGAAACATTTCAAAATAAGTTTACATGCCAAAATAAAATAAATTTGTTTTAAAATAAAACATTAAAGGTCAAATATAAAAGGGTCATATTAGGATGCAGTTTGGTCCAATGCTTGAACATAAACAGATACTGTGTTACATAGCAAAGCATTACAAATAAAATATAATATCTTATTGAGATCATATAAAAACAAATTAACAATTTAAACACTGTGTTAAGAACCCAGAACATCTATTAAATACTCTGTGCTCCCCCGCTTTCTACTATAAATTCGGAGCTTCAAGATGTTTAATAAAGTAGCTTAGGCTGCTTTTACTTTTAGCATGTTCTTAAATAGTTTTAAGTTAAAGAATATTATCTATGAACTGTTAAGAATTATAAACAAATAAATTAAATGCGAGTGATCCATTTTCCACCCCTAAAAATTATCTACTGCAATAAACAATTATTAAAATTACATAGTTGAGTTTGTAGGATAAATTGCATTCTTTACAGCTCCTTCTTTTTATCATTCAGCAGAATAAAAGTTTTTGAGCAAATTTCTAGTGCTTTAATCCACTGAGGCTCAGGGGTGTGGTGGGGCCGGTACAGCATATCGAAACTTTTTGAGAGACTTTTCGACATACCGGAACTTTGCCAGCACCATTAAAAAACGGGTCCAGTAGAATCCAAATGCTTGATATATATTCCACCATGCTGCATTTTTATGCTCTCACTTTTACATAACATTAGAGTCAACTCACAACCCTCTTCTTCCATAAAGCAATCTCACACGCCCCTTGAATAAAGTGTCTTATTAGAACTCCATATATTCTATTGTTAGGCAGAACAGGCAGCATACAAACCTCGTTATTTGTGGCAGTGTCGAAGGCGATGTGGATGATACCGTCGTTTCCTTCGCACTTTTCCAGAATGGCGTCTCGGACGCTCACTTGCCAGTCATTGCCATACTCACTGAAAAAACAAAAAATATATGAAAACCAGGAGTACAATGATAATTGTTCAACATGTTGATCAAAAGATTAAATAAAGTTTCAACACTTTTACATTCTTTTATCTATCCACATGTTGAATTCCAAGGGATATAAAATATCTGAACAAATGCTTAATAAAGTAAAGCACTGTAGTGTGCATAAGTTTACAAAGTTTTTATACTTCGGATAATTAATGCTAATCCAAAAGAACATTTTTATGAAAACCAAATATGACATTAGTCATTGTTTACCCTAAGTGTGTTTTGAATGGCAGGGCCAACCTTCGTCTTTGAAAATTTGGTGTTTGACAGATTGTAGACATACCCAAGAGGAGCACACAAACACAATGCTTAAAATATGTGCTTTTTTTTTTCCCCTGACAATTTGGAGCATTTTAAGCATAAAATGAATAGCTAAAATTGCAAATTTGAATTAATTCTTATGTTTTTACTTTTTGTGATAGTATCATATTTAAAAGTGCAGAGTGTCGTATGTCTAATAGGGTGGGTCGATTTTTAAAAATCAAATTCGCCTAATGACGTTAAACGTGAAGGGGAAGGATACTAAAATATTTTTTTCGAACGCAGGGTCTTATTAAACCATGTACAGCCAACTAAAAGAAAATATTATTTAAAAAAATAATATTTTTTATAGACATTTAAATATTATGCAATATAAAAATAATATTTTTACAGATAAAGGATCTTGTTATACAATTATTTTCAGTACATGTGAATAAAAATCATTGGATAAGAAAAATAAAATATACAAGGGTGGGGGAAAAGTTTCAGGCCTGAACCAGAGGTGGCTCCAGCAGGTCTCATTTTTGAATCGTATTGGACAGTACAATCTGTAACTAGCTTATAGGTCGATTGCTCTGTTGATATCAGTTGTTAGTATGTGTTTGGTAGCCTATTGAATAAGATGCCTCGCTTGCTTATGTGAAAATGGAAAAATTGGAGAGAGTCATCAAATACTTCTACTTCAAATCAAACGAGAAACGGATTTAACACTGAAAGACTCTTATATGTCATATTCAACAGTCAAACAGTGGGTTTCTGAATTTCAGACAGGTCGCACGAGCACTGATGATGAACCACGCTCATGACGTCCCAATGGCGGCTGCTATTTGGTACTCAAAAGGTTCATTGATAATACCTTAAATATAACTGTTACCATTAATAATAACTGTTTTAAAGACTTTTCAAGACTTTAGTAACTTTCTTTGGTAACTTGAAAGTTTGCAAGGACGTTTGGGGCAAAATAATAAAGATACTCTAAGCACCTTATAAAGGCTCTTAGGCACATGAAACATAAGGATTTCCAAGGACAGTACAAACCCAGCATCACACATTTAAGGGTGAAAAAATCCTTTAACAATTTCCCAATTTACAGTTTGTTAGCACTTCAGTGTGGTTGCCAATAAAAAAAATTTAAAAAAAGGGGAGGTGTCCCCCCACTCACACTTCTGGGTCGAACATGTTTCGGATCTTGAGGCAGGGGGTGGGGGTGTAGGGGACGTTCTTCCCCTTCCCTGGGCTGCAGAAGGCTGAAAGAGACAAACGCACAGGGTCAGTACGTTTATTACGTAAAACAAAGAATATCAGCCATCATAAAATATACTTTAACTAAATGAAACAATGTAGCATTGTCATATATATTATTTCTATAGTACATATCCCTTTTACTTTTCTTACATGCAAACAAATCTTAACAAGCGAGGTATTAAAGAAAGAGAATTCCCAGGAGTACAGATAAATTCTAGGTTCATCTCACAAATATCAACGGTTTGTTTAAAAATGTTCGTTTAACAGAATTATTGCATTTGCAAGATTTAGTTAGAACGTGCTTTGTCGGTTGGTTGGTGGTCTTCGAAATAAAATTGGACAGGTAGCAAGACATAAATTATTAAATAAACCTTTTACAATAAGTTTTGTTATAAAACTATTAAATTGTTATTTGATTGCTAGAAAAATGCATATCTTTAAACTCAACATCTTTTAACCCTTTCAGTCACGTCTTTGCTGTAATAAAAAAAAATTATTCTTTTAAATTGTGTTTCCTTATCTTTTAAATATGCTACCTCATTCCTACATGTTTGGATCGCTTATTTAGAAATTAAAAGCATTAATCAGTGTTCACTCTAGAGATATAAAGGGGCAGGGCGCTGTTAGCAGAAAAAGGGCACCCCGTTTTCGGAAAAGCCCTTCTTGTTTTTTAAGGGGCACTTTTCAAAAAAAAAATGCGTGGGCATGGCCACCCCTTGACACATCGGACCAGTGACCAGTCAAAAAAATAATTCTGATTTATTAGTTGACATTGCGCTAGAGCTGCATATTGGGTTATTGGTGACGTCTCGGGGCTTATCTCGAAGGAAAGAACAGTATAAAATTGATGTCACTTTTTGGAAATACTACTTGAAATCCAAAATTTGACATTTTAAAATTAATGTTTTCGCTAAACAACAAAATCGGTTATTAGCCCGAATTAGTTCCCTAATAAAACTGATGAAAAGGCTACTAAAATCCAAAATTTGGTAATAAAATGTGTAATCTTGTAATCTCGCACCAAACTATCTTACAGGCAACCAATAGGATTCGTGCAATGGCCCGTGCTCGAAATTACCGTGGATCATCGCGATTTCACAATAAGCTTAGTTAAAAAGAAGTTTGTTTTTCTACTGTCATAATTCACTTAATTTCCTATTTACACAAAAAAGAAATTTAATCGAAGCCATTTTTAAAGACAGCTAGGAAAGCAAGGATGCTTCTGCTTTACTAAAAAGGACAATAGGGGCGGAATTTTTGTCGAAAGAGGGCAGCATTTTTGAAAAAGGAGCATGAGGGCGCTATCGAGATGAAAAAAGGGCGGGCAGGGCGGACCACCCTTCAAAATACGCCTAGAGTGAACACTGCATTAATGGAGGGTCCTAAAGGATCAACCTTTAAAGCCTCTAATCTCCATTTTGAACAATCCGGCAGTTAATGCAAAAAAAAAACTTTTTGCAAAACATAGTCAAATGTCAAATACTGGCAGATTTTAACGAGAATCACAATAAAAAAAACTTGCTGGTTTCTTTGCGTAATTCTTTGTGAGAATGACTCTTGTATACTTTATTGTTATTTACACATAAAGAAGCACTAACCTAAATTATTGAAGAAACAGTTTTGTCAGTTGTGCATTAAAAAATTATTCCCTCAAAGTAAGTTACCAAAGATATAATACTTTCAATTCAGTGTTGTTTTAAAGCAATAATGGGGAAGGAAGGATTGACCTCTCGTCCGGGAATGACGAGCGCCACTCATCCGGCTTGGAACTTGCCCAAACGGACAATGAAGAGTAGCACTTGTCATAATTTGTATGGCTGTAGACTATTTGTAATGCCTTAAAACATTTCTTTTAGACGTATTTGACTCGTATCACTTCCGTTGACACTTTACAAATTCAGAAATAATAAGCCATAATAAAGTATTTTTTTCAGCACATGTTTCCAATTAATTTCATTGGTCAGGGGGAATTAAGAAATTTAAAACTGAGGAGCTTATTTTCAAAAGGAAACATTTTCCTGGCTGAGATCTAGCAGCTGTAGCAAACACTTGGAAAGGAAATTCAAGTAATTCACTTATATTGTTTAAATTCTACATTTAGTACTGAATTGCTTGAAGTCAAGTGCATTTGCTATGGCTGCTGTATACCCAGAAGGAAAATGTTCCCTTTTGAAAATAATCCCTCAAATGGGGAAAATAGAGCAAAGTGTCATTTATTTACCTTGTCCTTGCCACACTTTTCCCTGTTTGCCACCTTCATTCTGCAAGGGTGAAATAAAGAAATATAAATAAATTTATACATGAAGTGGGTACAACACTATGCCATATCAATATAATACCCTTGAACTATCCAAGCGGCCAGCGAATTACCAGAATTGTAAAAAAAAATCTTTACAGAAGACTTTAAACAAAATTTTTTAAATAATATAATTTGATTTCTAAAAAGATAGCTTTTAATTTATACCCATATGAAAAAGATTTTTAAAAATATTGTAAAATAAAGTATATACAGGGTTGCAACTCAACTTTAAGATTAAAATTCTCTGACTTTTTTCTAGGTTTTTCAGAATTTTTTTTAAAGATTTATGTTGGGACCCACAAAAATAAAGTGCCTGCATACCTATCAAAGAGTTTTTTAAAAAAAATCAATAAATAATCAGTTTTACAAATTGATATTTTTATAATGAAACGAACATTTCATTGATGGCGAGGAATATGATAAGGCACCTTCATCTCAAACTATTAGGAAAAATTCCCTGACTTTTCCAGAGAAGTTAAGAAATTATAAATTTCCCTAACAATTCCAGCTATATATAAATTTGAAAATGGTGTGCATGACTGGAAAAACTGGTGATGATGAGAAAAACTGGGCTAGCCAAATTTCATACACATTTTCCGAAAATAAAAATGAGGAGGACCCGAGAAATACATCAAAGTAACAGATTTATGAGAACTTATTTTAAATGCAAACAAACTTGTGTACATTTGTAATGAAAAGTTAGCTCTAAAATTGAAAATTGGCTTGCTTTTCAGTAAAAAAAATTATATAAAAGATGAAAATATGTGCAATTAACTAGAAAATAATTGAGTGCAAAGATACGTGACTTTTCTACTCAATACAAAGATATGTTGAATTCATATTAATATTAAACAAAAATTAATAGAGATTTAGGAAAATAATTTAAATGACAGTTTTAAGGACTTTCTAAGAGCTTTCAGTAACTTAAAAGTTTCCAAGGACCCTTTGAACAAAATATAGAAGTTTATAAGCACTTTATAACATAAAAAAAATATAAGGTGTAAAGGACTGTACAAATCCTACCTTTAATAATTTGAACACAAAATATGAATTAAGTATGGTTGTACAAAATAAACAATTAACAAAATAAAAATAACATAGCCAGGAACATTTGTGGGAACTTCGTTAAGAATGTTACTTATAATGTGCTTTGAACAGGGTTGCACTTAAAATTAAGATACATCAGAACAATTGTTTAGCACAATAGATAGAAACTGGTAAAAATGTGTGCATTCTACAATAAAATGGTATGCAATGCTAAAATTGCCCCAAGTGTCTGTATGCTTTAGAGGAGATAATGGAAAGATTCTACTCTATGGGTTCTTGCTTTGAAGTGGTAATGGTGGAATAGCAAAGGCGCCATATTTGTACGTTGCAAGCACCAAGTTTCTAAATCCCTTAACAGTGCAAGGAACTTATGCCAACTCGACAATCATTTTCATAATGTGGAGCTCTGCACAGAACCAACATAGTCAGAAATTCAACAGTTTCACAATCGTCAATCAGAATGTGACTGCAAATACGTACCTCCGTGGGGGTGTTCCACCTCCACACCTTGAAGTCCTCCCCGTGGATCTTGTGGAACTCGACGGAGACCCGAGACTCGTTCTCCTCTATGAAGCGCACCACCCGCTCCCACACCCACTGGCTTCCCTTCCTGTAAAGCACACACTTCATGTTACAAATAATGACAGTCAATTACTAAGTTCTAAGTACAGCGAAGAAGATGGTCCTGTTTAATACATCCCAACCATCCCCTGATCCAATGAATTATTTTCTAAAAATGTTTAAGCCTGACGAATACCTCTCCAGGAAAACTATTCCATTGGTCTATTACTTTATTATAAAAATAACTTCCTCTAGTGGAATGAAATTACTCTATTATAAATATAACCGTTCTCATTTAGCTGTGATTTGTATTTACTATCCATGACATCCAGTCTCAGTGGATGTATTCAAGTCTTCAACATCTTTAATAAATTTGAATAGCTGAATAAAGTCCCGTCTAGTCCACCTCGCCTACAATTAAGTTAAACTTCAAAGTCTGTCTCCATAACTCATTCCCATAGTACTCTAAACCAAATGCATTGCAAATTGAAAAAGAGCCATTTAAACTAAATCAATCAATCATCACAAATTCTTCATTCTGACAGCAATGAATCAACACAAAGAAACTCATTTTTGCTATGGTTCAGGTGGAGGCAAAAAGGCACTCATTTCAAGGTAAAAAGACAATGCAGGAATAGAATGTATACCTCCTAAAAAAACTAATAAAATGAACATTGTAGAAGATTTATACATGATTTCGATTAAGAATCCTTTCACATTTGCAGACACTAGTGTTCGCATAGTTTTAAAAAAGGGCAGGGGAAGGGATTTGTCAAAAACGGCACTTTTTGTTATGTAAAAGGGCACTTTCTGTTGACTGAAAGGGCACTTTCCTTACCTTTAACTAGATTTTTTTCAGGAGGGCCAGAATTTTCTCTTTTCTAAAAGCTTTTTTAAAGTTTGTATAATTTAGTGGGGTTTTTTCGAAATGTGTAAAATTTCACAAAAAATTAAATTAAATTTTTTTTAAAAACTGTACTATAAACTCATTACAAAAACAAATCTTCAATAGGTGTTTTTTTTTTAGTTCTTTCAAAAAAGAAAATGTTGAAATCCTCAAATTTTTCTAAAGTTCCTTGTGAAAAAGCTTTTGCTCTCTCAAGTTTCATGAAGGAGGGAGAGAGAGAAGTTTCAAATAAAAAAATTAACAAAATATATTAGAAGTAAAACAAATTAGAACATTAATACGAACCATACAAAAAGAAATAAGCTTCTTCTAAAAATCCATTTTTAAAACTCAATGACAAGTCCTAAACTTCAATTTCGTAAATTAAATTATATTTTCAAAATTTAATGCAATTTTGTTATGTAGTGCAAACCAAATAATGATGAAATAGAAAGTGGTGAAGTATAAACGTTTATTTATCAGATGCAAAAGGATTTTTTTTTCTCCAAAATATATTGCAGCAGATCGCGTTTAGTGAATTTCTACAATTTTAAAGTTTTTTATGAATGAAAAAATTCTTAAATAAGAACCATCTGGAAGTTGCATTCGTCAGAGGCAAACGAAATTAAGAGTTATAGCCATCTTAAATTTCGTGTGATATCCTCGTTTGACGAAGATCACAAATATTTGGACAAAAGGAATAAAAAGTTCACTATTTTTCTGACGTGAAGATTGATTATAGGAATATTACAGGGCGCAAAGAAAATACTAAAAAAAAGGCAGGGCACATTTTTCACTTCTAAAAAGGACAGGGCGCATCAGCACTTACAAAAAAAAGGGCAGGGCGCGGCGCCCTTTGAAAAACGCATAACAGGAACACTAGAAGACACCACAAAAATTAATTTCACACCCACCTCTCCTTGGCAGGAATGAGGGCATCTCGGACATTGACCACCGCTTTGCAGTTGCCAGAATCCTCAGACGATGGCTCTCGCAACACATCTGAAATACGTCAAAGATAGTTTTACTTTATGCATCGCTCTAACATTTTAATGACATTTAAAGAGCATATATGCAGTTTCGAGCCCCAAATCAGGAATAACATCAGCCAGTGTTCACTCAGCATTTTTTTTAAAAGAGCAGCCCGACTATCACTTCAGGATTTGAATTTAGGAGCTAAAAGTTAGGAGTCAATGACACCCACCAATTGTTTTTTAGTTGTCATAATGTTTTGGTTAGGCGTAATTTTGAAATAATTCAAATTGCCTAAGCAGAGCCATGCTAACTGTTACAATATTTGTCCTTAAAGCTTCTTTTGTATAATTAGAAGCATGTTTTCATTTGTACTCTAAAAATATATTGACAAAATAATTAGATTACTGAAAAAGAGAGCAATTATTCGTAATCAATCTGTATTATTAAAAACTTTTTTACTCTCATTTTATCTATCACTTATTTCATTTTCATGTACTTTAAACATTTATTTTCATTAGTGCTCGATGAAATAAAATATAAGGAAATTGGCTTAACCAAAAATTCAAAATACTGAGATTTGAAGTTCAACAAGCAATTGAACAAGCTAAAAACAGAGATACAAGAGATTATATGAGATGCATAAAATCTTTTTAAAAAATCAAAGTGAATTATACAATGCACACACAAGATGTTTTAAGTAATATAACATTTGGGGGTTTTACATAATTAAAAAAAAACACCATTGGAAAAAAAATTGATTTAATTCATACATATAAATTTTATATAAAATAAAACTTGGCAATTATGTTTCTATATTATATTCAGGGTTCTCACTCATTATTTAAATATTAAGGGATATAATTATAAGAAGTTATTAAGGACTTTCTAAGGGCAAACAATTATTTAAAAATACCTTTTCTAATTGTGCTGCTTCCATAAGTAAGACAATTTTATAGACTGTAGTCAACTTTCATATTAAGTAAAAAATGACTTTCAAAATGCAATGCTGTGTTTAAAAGGTATCTTAACTCTTTGGGGCTAGGTGGGTTAAAAACTATCCCACCTTTTTATGCATGGTGGGACATATATTTTAACCCACCTTGAAAAGTTAAGTTACTCATAGTCATACAGTTTAATATATTTTTTTAAAGACTTTCATTATACTGGCAATGCTATGCACCAACGGTTAATGCATAAATAAGTGATTCATAAATAAGAGTAATGATTTATCTTAAATAAGCGAATAATAAAAAAAATTATGTGCAACTAGGGTTTTTATTTTCTTTAAAATCGTGTGCCTTAAAGAGTTAACAGAACCTCATACATAAAAAATATAAAATGGATTTAAGAAATAGTGAAAAAAAATTCATAACAATTTTCTATATTAATTAACATTTTATTACTTTGGAAGGTTTACATACATAATAAAAATGATACATACATAAAAGAATAAAATTTAAATTAAAAAAAATTTAATGAAAAATTAGCATTTTGCATCAGCTTTTTCCCTATTTTTGAAAATAGATATTTCTTTTAGCAAATTATATTTATTGATAATGGTTATTCTTCATTTTTAGTTTAGTTTTATGCATTTGATTATCAGAAATAGAAGTTTTATAAAAAAAAAAAGGCACATCGTTTTGCAAATTTCCTAACTTCATTATTTCAATATTTGTATTTTCACCAAAAATGTAACCGGGACAGGAAAAATTGTTATACAATATTCGGCAAAACTTATTGCTTTACAAGTTTAGAACATAAATAATTTTCTAATTCTCTCAAAAAATAAAAGAGAGCAGTTGCTGACAACAGTTTGGTAAAAAAAAAATAGTTTTAGCCATGTACAAGAAAAATTAGAATTTCACTAGGAATTTAGCAATTATTAAACATTTACTATTGAAAATGCTTGAGTGGCAAGTATTTAATTATAGACAGTCAATTGTTCTGCCAAGTTCTAGAAACATCAGCATTTCAGTCTAAGATCTTAATAGGGGAAAAAAATTCATTTTAAGTACATATTTTATAATCCAATAATGTGATTGCATTTAGAAAGTATTTGAATATAAGCAGTCAAGTGCGATGTTTCTCAGCCAAAAATCAACTTTAAAATATTTTTTTGTTAATTTCCCTGATTTTTTTTTAATTCCCGAAATCCCTTATAATTCCTCGATTTTTCCAAATTGACCAAACACCCTGTCCTATGGACACCCTGAAGAAGGAATATTATGAAGCCTTCTTCGTAAAACAAGACGCTTTTTACTAAATAACATCCTCCTATGGGGTCATTCCATGTCAAATCAACACAGTCATTTTCCTCACCATCTCCGATTTTTATGAAATTTGGTGAACTTGTTATACTTACTAAGAATGTAAAAAATGCAAAATTTTAACCTCCTCGGCCTATTAGTTTTTTAGTTATTTGCATTTCAAAATGGCTAAAAACGTAAATCTGCCCTCTGATGGCTACATTTAAATTACCATAACTCTTGTTCTAATTAACATATAGAAATAAAATTGGTATCGTTTTAAAGCTCTTTAAATGACTTTTAAAATGATATGAAACATATGCAGGTTTGGTGAAAAATATTTCAAGGTCATATTATTTGACCTTTGACCTTGAATTTCCAAAAAACGAATTTCTTAATTTTCACTATATTTTTTCCCTGAATACTACAACATTTGAACTACATGTATACCAATTTTCAGAGTGGGACGACAATGGGATCATACACTAAAGAAAAATTTCAAAAATTAGCCATTTTGAAATGCAAATAACTAAAAAACTAATAGGCCAAGGTGGTTAAAATTTTGCATTTTTTACATTATTAGTAGGTATAACAAGTTCACCAAATTTTAAAGAAATCGGAGATGGTGCGGAAAAAAAATGCATTTTCTTGTGCATTTTTCTCCCACATTTTTTTTGATTTGAGATGGAATGACCCTAATATAGTGCATATTTTTGTTTCTAATTTTTTTTTATATGATCTCATTGTTGTCCCACTCTGAAAATTGGTATACATGTAGTTCAAATGTTGTAGTATTCAGGGAAAAAATTTAGTGAAAATTAAGAAATTCGTTTTTTGGGAATTCAAGGTCAAAGGTCAAATAATATGACCTTGAAATGTTTTTCACCAAACCTTCATGTGTTTCATATCATTTTAAAAGTCATTTAAAGAGCTTTAAAACTATACCAATTTTATTTCTATATGTTAATTAGAACAGGAGTTATGGTAATTTAAATGCAGCCATCGGAGGGCATTTAGCCATTTTGAAATGCAAATAACTAAAAAACTAATAGTCCGAGGAGGTTAAAATTTTGCATTTTTTACATTCTTAGTAGGTATAACAAGTTCACCAAATTTCATAAAAATCAAAGATGGTGATGAAAAAAAATGCCATTTATTGTGTTGATTTGACATGGAATGACCCTATGAGGGAAAATATAATCAAATAGTCTCTTTTTATTTGCCTGTGAAGGTCTTCCAAGTAAAAATTACTAACATTTGTGCAATTTGTATTTAGGAAAGGCAAAAAAGAGGATTTTCGCTAAAAAGCAGAAGACTCTCAATTATGGTTTGAATGACCTTTCAAAAATCACTTAGAGTGAACACTGAGAAATGTATATCTTATAAGCTAACAGCACAATCAAACAAACAAAACAATTCAAATCAATGCATTCTTCAATATCACAGTCAAGAGCACATTCTCTCACCTATGACCCTCTCCACCATCTCATAGAAGAGCTTTTCCTGGGCCTCCCTCCTCCTGCGCCACAGGCTCCACCCCACGTATGACGCACCAATCAGGATGCACACTGCAACACACACACAATGAGATGAGCATTCCATCTTAGGAAAGGACAAGGTTCACCACTCCCAAGCAACGCAACGAAATATGCCCACTTTTCCATACATTCATTATTTCCTGAACTACCCTTTTAACATTTATGTAGATTCAACGGTATGTTTACAATGATACTGTTTATAATACAAAGTGAAGATATGCTGGCTGAAGATTTCCTACTTGTATCATGCCTGCTTACATTTAAAAAATGAAATATGTTATTTCACATCAAACTTCCATAAATTGTTCAATATAACAAGAAACTCTGTACTTCAATTGTATAGTCAAATGTAAAATAATTTTTTTCTTCTTCTGATTTTAGCCTTGGGGGTAACACTCTAGACGACTAAGGCCCACAAGACCTGGTAAACCCCCTCCTACTCTTCCTCCATAACATTCAAGCCCAATTTGCTGTGGTATTCCTCAAAGCACCAGGGGTGATTCACAATGTCGCTTCTGTTTGAATCAACACTCGCATATTTAATAATGTTTGAAAAGTTTCTAAAACACTTGTGTTACTGTGCAGGTGAACAACAAAATTAAATTTGTTAAACTAATTAAATTTGTTCTATTTTTACTTCACTTCATTTATAAATGCAAATGCATGGAACTACTTTTAAAAACCCAAATTGCATTTTTAATAAAGTTAAATAATAATAAAAATTAATGTATTCGGAGACAAGAAACAAATGCAAAAAGACCATTTAAAAACTAAATGACATGTTTTTCTAAAGAATTTGTTGTTTCATAACACTTTTTTTTACAACAAAATAAACATCGGAAGCCAGTACTGAGTGAAAAGTATGCATGTGTATTGCTAGCGAACAAGGACCTCAGAGGGTTAAATAATCCATGTATTTGCAAGTTTCAAAATACATTGGCTCTATCAACAGTGAGCTTTAACTAATATGAAGCATAAAACACAAGACATTTAACTTCTTCAGTTATTAGTGGAGCTCTACTGCAGATTTCATAAACTTTTCAAATAGACATTTTCACCAATACAATAGTATAAAAATGTGTACCCTAATACATTTCAATGCCAATGATTTCCATAAAATCTGTTATTTTGACTGCTTCAGCCAGATTGCATCTGTTTCAAAATTATATTTTACATTGCTGATAGTCTTCTTTCATATTATATTTCATACACATTAGAAATATATATATGCAATCAGTCATTACACATATAATACTGTTAATACCACTTCGCTAATCCCATATTACAAACAAACAAGAGTTTAATGAAAAACAGAATAATCAGGTATGCCAGTGTTCACTCTAGGCTTTTTTTGAAAGGCGGTCCGCCCTGCCTGCCTTTTTTTTTCATCTCGATAGCGCCCTCATGTCACTTTTTCAAAAATGCTGCCCTCTTTCGAAAATAATTCCACCCCTATTGTCCTTTTTAGTCAAGCACAAGCATCCTTGCTTTTCTAGCTGTCTTTAAAAAAGGCATCGATTTTTTTTTTGTGTGTGTAAATTGGAATTAAGTTAATTATGACAGTAGAAAACAAACTCCTTTTTAACTAAGCGTATTGTGAAATCTCGATGATTCCGCGCTAATTTCGAGCACGGGGCATTGCACGAATTATATTGGTTGCCTGTAAGATGGTTTGAAACAAGATTACAAGATTAGACATTTTATTACCAAATTTTGAATTTTAGTAGACTTTTCATCAGTTTTGTAAGGGGCCTAATTCGGGCTACTTACCGATTTGGTTTTTAGCGAAAACATTCATTTTAAAATGTCAAATATTGGATTTTAAGTAGTATTTCCACAAAGTGACATCAATTTTGTACGGTTCTTTCCTTCGATATAAGTCCCGAGTCGTCACCAATAGTATTAAATCGGATGCAATATATTAATATGCAATAAATCGCAATTTTTTTTGTTTGGCACAGGTCCGATGCGTCAATGGATGGCCACGCCCACCCCAATATATTTTTTTAAAGTGCCCTTTTAAAAACAAAAGGTGCCTTTCAAAAAACGGGGTGCTCTTTTTCTGCTAACAGCGCCCTGCCCCTTTTTATTTCTAGAGTGAACACTGGATATGCAAAAGTGAATTAAAAGATAAGTCACTGAAAAAAAAGAGTTATATAAGTTACGGAGGAGTTGCATCCCGTTTCTGTTCCGTGTACCAACCCATGTCCCGTTGATACTCAAGTGTCGTCATACTTTCAAATGGAATTAGATAAAGAACAAGCTAACAAAAGACAAGCATTTCTTATGTTAATTAACATCTAGTTATTGTTGAACTTGAAAAACAGGGAACAAAAGATCAGGTCGTTATTTTAGAGAATGATAATCACATCTCGAGTGCAAAGGGTTCACAAGTAGATAAAAAGAAAGGATAAATTATGCAAATAAAATGTCTAAAAGTTTTAAGGAACAGGATTGCCACCGGGTGCTCACCTGCTGCCACCACCAGGAGCTTTGTGAGCGTGAGCGCCAGGGCCAGCCTTCCCCTGCACCACAGGGACTTTGCGCCCTGCTCTGCCTCCAGGGTGTGCACCACCACCTTCGCACCAGCCCCCAACACCTCCACGCCACCTGGCGTCTCTTCCCCTTCACCATCATGATAGCATCTGAAAAAATTATAAAATACTTCCTATAGGAATGCACAGAATAGTCAATGGAATACAGCGAAAGCTTGTTTATCTGGAAACGAAAGATTTCGTTCAAAAGAATTTTTGAGTCGATTGTATGTTACTTTTTCTCGACAAATTTCGAATACTGCTCAACAATTGGGTGAAATTTAGAGTATCCGAAAAAAGAGGTACCCTTAAACGTTCTCAAAGGAAAGACTCGGGAACACCACTTCATATCTTTTCATTGTACTAGCGCAATGTAAATTAACCAACAAATCGGAACTATTTTTTGTTTAGTTGGGGATTAACATTGCAGAAGAGCTGCAATGTTATATAGTGGGCTATTAGCAGCAATTCCGGATCTATATCGAGAGAAAAAAACACCTGGGAACACTGGCTCATAATTTTGAAATATGGGTTTTATGACAAGGACAACACCTAAGCTGATACACAACTGACTTTTCGTCTACACATTGGATTTTTGGCATGCAATATTTTCCCCCAAATCAAACTGTTACACTTAGTCTAAGAATCAAGTACCAATGCCTCTGAACACAGGTTCGATGTGTTAAAGAGATGGTCAAACTCACCAACTTTTCTTTTAAAGTTTCCGTTTAAAAACAAAAAGGCCCTTTTTCTCAGGGTTCCCACTCATTTTTAAAAATAAAAAATAAGGAGTTTTTAAGAACTTTCTAAGGACAAAAACAAGTTTTTAATGACCCTTTTTTTATCGCGCTGCTTCTGAAGTAAGGAAAATTAAACAAATTATGACATCAACTTTCATATTAACTTAAAAATGACTTTTTAAATGCAATGCTATGTTTAAAAGGTATCTTAACAGAACCTCATTCTGGGACTTCAAGTTATTACTTTTTTAATTTGTCCATAATCTTGTTAGATTTCTTCACCAAATGTTAAATATGCATTTGCTCAGAATAATAAATGCAATGCACTAACTTATTATTAAAGTGAGAAAATAAATAGCATTCAAGCATCTCATGTAAAAAACAGCCACAAGTAATAGATTGCCAATGTAAGTGAAATAAACTGAGAGCAAGAAATGTTAAAGGAACTACTAAAAAAATTAATGTTTCTTTGGCAAAAGAAAAAAAATAAGGAGTTTTTAACTACTCTTGGTCAAAATTAAGGACTTTAAAGGGCTCTTAAAAATGCAAACCAAAAATAAGGAGTTCTTAAGGACTTTTAAGGACCAGTGGGAACCCTGTTTCTGACAACAGCGCCCTTCCTCTTTTTATTTCTAAAGTATTTTTCTTAGTTTATTGCTGTCTTTTTACATTAAAGTAGTACACCAAGTATTACATGTCCTAACATAAGTCTCATAGAAAACATCTCCCTGTTCAATTACGAGGAAGTATTTGTACAAAAAATTATGAATGGGTCCCCAGCAATGTTATCTCATGTAAACTAATGCATATATGTTACAATTCAAACGAAGAAACAACTCACTTGACTCCCCACTTCGGGTTCTTTATGAACAGCATGAGAGAGTGATTGAAGATCTCGTCAAACTGCTCCATCTGGTGGGAGAAAAAAACTTTGTAAACGCACATTCTCACAAAATAAAATCAAAGAGCTTTTGATCTAACACTTGCCATCACAATGAACATTTTTTAATTCAGTATTCCTGAGACATTAATATTTACACACAAAAATAACAGGGAGGAAGGGTCGGTATTTACATTCACAAAACAATGCGGGGGGAATGTTGAGTTGAATACTCTCTTATAACTTGCTGCACTCCTTTGTCTTCACTCCAGCAACGATATAATGACCAGTTTTTTTGTTTCCCTGTTCTTTAAAGTGAACGAGAAAAGCATGATCTCATGTTTAAAAAAAATATATCTTTTTCAACTCGTTCTCTTGCAAATCCAAGAGATTATCATTATTTTCCCACTATGAAGAACATGAATGCAAAGGAAGTTCTTGCGAGTGCAAAGGGTTAAAAATATTTAACTGTGATTGGACGCCCTTTGAAACACATCTTAAAATATTCCAGTCGCCAGTGGTAATCCTTATTTGTGTTGTTGACATGAGAAATCAGAAAAAATGGGTGGTACATGAACTACAATATGCTAAATAGTAGTATGGTTTATTGAGTTAAGATTTTAGAGGTTTCCTGGAAATTATTTTTAATTTAATACTTATATTTTAGGTTTATTTTTTTTTTAAATTTAGACAGAGAAAAGTTTTACATAAAATTTTTAATTTTCATCGTATATGTGGCATGGAACAAAAAGGACCCCCCATGTCATAACCGACAGTTTTTGATAAAAACGGCTTCAAAGTGTGGGGCGCAATGTTACGGAAATAAGGGAATTGTTTAATTTGAAAAGTTAGAGAATCCTGATGACATTAGTTTCTAAATGGGCAAAATAACTTTACAAAGTACCGTATATACTCGCGTATAAGCCGAGAAATTTAAGTCAAAATCTTCATCAAAAAGTAGGGGGTCGGCTTATACGCGGGTCAGTAAAATTTATAAAATAATTTGCCTAAAATGAGAAAAGAAGAGAAGTTGAAATTAGCGGATTCTTGAAGAACGCTCCGACAAATTTTCCCGATTCGAGAATGTGCGTCACATGTGCCGACTGAAGACCGTTCTGCGCATCGCGGCGTAATCGTAGCGCAAAATTGTACTCTAATAAATAATCAGTTTAACTAAATAAAAAGTATATATTTTAATAAGTATTTAATTGTTTTGTAGTATCTATGAAGCTAGTATACGTTAATTTAATAAGATTTTGGATGGAAGACTAAGAAGTTGACATTGTACGTAGCGAATGACACTCCTTTAAAAGTCAATGTCTTTCTTACTCAATTGCAATAATTAAACAACAGTTATTTCCCCAATACAGATTTTATTTCTTAATAATATTATGTAAAGAAATTAATAGTTGTCTTATTAGAATTTTGGATGGAATTGACTTTAAAGCGGTAAAATCGGGACGTTGCTCATCCGGCGAATTCAAGCTCCACTTTCAAGTAATTTATTTCGTAATAAAAACTAAATATTTTAATAAGAAGTATAAATTTATCCATAATATACTAGTATTTCCTTCCGAGGTGGATAAAAAAAATGCTCATCCATATTTAATCGCGACAGTAGTTTCGATGTTGACTGAATAGTTGATGTTTTCTAAGTTTTTAAATCTTTATAAAACGATGTTAAGAATTAGAAATTGCACATTTTGGTATTTAAGTTTATGGTTTAAAATATTTCACTATCAATACTTATATATAAGAATGGAGTGTCTGTCAGTGGAATCGAACAAAACCCCTCATTTTGAGTTTTCTCCACGAATTAGAATACGCTGATTCCGAAAATCACATTTAAATTTTTTTTGTCTGTCAGTCTGTCTGTTTGTCCGGATTTAACTCAAAAACTACTGCACGGATTTTTCTAAAACTTGCACCATGTGAACAAACTTTTCTTAGTTTAAAATCTGCACTTTGTTTCATGTGGATATCTGTAACCATTCAAAAGTTATAGAACTTTTTCCATTTTCTCTAACATTACGCCTATGGGAAATTTACATCTCGATCTTCCCTTCATAACATTATTGTTAAAAATCACCTTGGGGCGACCAAAAATATTTTTAGACAATACTGGGATAAACGATTCATTTTGATTGGCTGATGAGTAAATGTCGCCAGATGAATTAAAAATATCGCCAAATGAATTAAAAATATTGCCAAATGAATTAAATGTCGCCAAATGAATAAAAAATGTCACCAGATGAATTAAAAATATCGCCAAATGAATTAAAAATGTCGCCAAATATTGCCAAATGAATTAAATATGTTGTTAAATGAATTAAAAATGTTGCCAGATGAATTAAAAATATCACCAAAAAATGTCGCCAAATATTGCCAAATTAATTAAAATATTGCCAAATGAATTAAAAATATCGCCAAATATTGCCAAATGAATTAAAAATATTTCCAAATGAATTAAAAATATTGCGAAATGAATTAAAAATGTCGCCATGTGAATAAAAAATATCGCTAAATAAATTAAAAATGTCGCCAAATATTGCCAAATGAATTAAAAATGTTGCGAAATGAATAAAAAATGTCGCCAGATGAATTAAAAATGTCGCTAGATGAATTAAAAATATCGCCAAATGAATTAAAAATGTCGCCAAATATTGCCAAATGAATTAAAAATGTCGCCAGATAAATTAAAAATATCGCCAAATGAATTAAAAATATTGCCAAATGAATTAAAAATGTTGCGAAATGAATTAAAAATGTCGCCAGATGAATTAAAAATATCGCCAAATAAATTAAAAATGACGCCAAATATTGCTAAATGAATTAAAAATGTTGCGAAATGAATTAAAAATGTCGCCAGATGAATTAAAAATATCACCAAATGAATTAAAAATGTTGCGAAATGAATTAAAAATGTCGCCAGATGAATTAAAAATATCGCCAAATAAATTAAAAATGACGCCAAATATTGCCAAATGAATTAAAAATGTTGCGAAATGAATTAAAAATGTCGCCAGATGAATTAAAAATATCGCCAAAAGAATTAAAAATTCGCCAAATATTGCCAAATAAATTAAAAATGTTGCCAAATGAATTAAAAATGTCGCCTGATGAATTAAAAATATCGCCAAATAAATTTAAAATGTCGTCAAATGAATTAAAAATATTGCCAAATGAATTAAAAATATCGCCAAATATTGCCAAATGAATTAAAAATGTTGCCAAATAAATTAAAAATGTCGCCAAATGAATACAAATGTTCTCCAATTGAATAAAAATGTTGCCAAATGAGCTAAAATAGAGGTCCTATATTTAAAACTATCATCACAATGGCGAAATTAGGGTATAAATAACAAAATTAATGTCGTTAATAAAAACCTCGCCAACTGAAGGAGGAAGATAAACCAGCCCTTTCGACTGACGCCATGTGTATTCATGTTCCAAACAACTTAACTTTATGACAATAGTGCTATTTGTTACGGAGTGGAATATTACAATGATGTTGAAATGGTCCACCCTAAAAGTTTAACTTAAGGTTTTCTATATTTATACCTCCATGTATCTTATTTTTAAATTATCACCACAAAAACATATTATTAGTATTCAAAAATGAATATTTGATAATTAATTTTTTTATAAGAAATATTATCCGTAAATATTGACCCGTATGAAGTTATGTTGAAAGACGTCTATATAGACTCCGGTCGCCAATTGGCACAAAAGAAGAAAAAAAACTTCACCAAATACGATACATTATTTCGATTTGGAAGAATGCAATATTTTTACTTTGATATATTATTGCGTCGCCAATATTAAAACTAATGAATGTGCAGTTTACTACATGGGTTTATTGTCACTAAATGGTTAATTTTTATAAAAAAAATATGCAATGAAAAAAATTCAGGAATATTTATTTCACAAAAAGAAACATTTTACAAAAAAATCAGTTTAAATAGTAGTCGCAATAGCATGTAAAGTCGTGAACATAGAAATAGATTTAAGTATCTCAAAAAATACTCAAACTAATTTAATAAATCTGTATTTGGATAAAATTTATTTTTCACAGTGCACAGAGAGTGATATGCGATGGCTATGCTAACAAGACAAAATCGCGCAGCTCTCATTGCGCAAAGTGACCACGAGCAACGCCGGGCCATATTGCTAGTGATATTAATATAAATGTAATTTAAGAAATCCGATGAAGGTTTGAAAGATACAAGAACATCGCAAGTGGTATATACTTTTTAAGCACGATGGATCGTCTCGAACTTCGAGGAAGGCCGTTTCTCCAGCCATTGTTTTTTATTTTTTGGTTTGTCGGCTTAGATAATTATTTTTAAGAATTAACATTTCACTCTATTTTCGATTATTTTCCGATTTTAATCAGAATTTTTCATGTACGAAAATACAACTCGGCTTATACGCGAGTTTTCGATTTTGGACAAAAAAAATCGTCCTAAAATTAGGGGGTCGGCTTATACGCGGATCGGCTTATACGCGAGTATATACAGTAAACTTTTTTTCAAAATTACAGTAGATACATAAATAATGCCTCATTTTAAAGGTGAGAGTTTGCAGATTTTAAATATGTGTGCAATGTTTATATAATATAAGTAGTTTTTGGTTCATATGTTCATTTTTAGACTCTTGTTACTCACTTAGAAGCATGCAGTGCATATCTGATACCAATTAGACTATAAAAGTGAAAGGGATAATATCAAACTATTTTCTTCTTTTAACATGGTTTGTTTGCATAATAGTTAGGGGTTCTAATTTTGATATTAGAATTTTTTGTAACTTGTTTGGTATGGTTAAAAATGCTGGTGAATTTTTTTCTAGCTTTTATTGGTACGTCCGTTACTATTTTTGGCTTATATTGATGCTGCAACTTTATTTTGGAACTGAATAACTTGAAACTTTAGGTTTACTTTTTGCTTGACTTAAGTAACATTATATTTAAAAAGAAATTTTATATAAAAAAGGTAATTGGGTGAACCATTGGTATCGGACTTACCAGTACGTCCGTTACCGAAAACCATGCATTTTCATAAAGCAAATTTTTCTCAATAAAACCCATTTAAAGGTATTTTTATTATCTTCTGATTGAAATAAACTTATATTTTTATCAGTTCATCACATATTTTATTACAAAACATAAAACTAAATATTTTTAAAGATAGGGCAAAATCAAAGTAATAGGCATATTTTTTGCAAGACAAATAAAATAAATTTACTTCTTATTTATTAATTGTAGGCAAACATTTTGGTATGTTTAAAAAGAGCACAAAATTACCTTCCACTATGATAAAAATTTCCATTCTCATGTGAAAACTATTTAAGAAATATACGCTGTTGAGTAGAATATGGTAACGGACGTTCTAATTTTGGACATGAGTTACACAAGCATGCTAATTGAGGCTCAATTCCTTTGAATTGGTAAATCTCTTTGATAAATATATATTTTTTCCAATGATTTGAATGTACTAAGTTAGAAAAAATCAATTTTAAAAAAGGCAGATCATGATAGTTTGTGTACAGCCCCCTAAGTTTATTGAGGGCCCTCACCTTGAAGTTGCTGTCTGCACTGACCAAGTCCAACATGGCTGTCCTGGCTTCTGGAACGCTCATGTTCCTCGTGTTCGTGAAGCCACACTCGTAATCACCTGCAAACGCATAACATATCTGCATAAAAAGTATACAATAGGGTTCGTACGCATTTTACAAAAATAAAAATAACTCATTTAAGCACCGTACAAACTTAGTGGTACGGGGTCGACAGACCCTGTGAAATGCACAACAAAATTATATATGCAATGAAAAGTTGGTTCAAAAGTCGCGAATTTATAAAAAAATATTCAATTTTTTTTTAATAAATGAATATTAAAGGGGAAAATAAGCGCAATTAGCCAAAAGATATTGGATACAAAAAAGCTGTGGGTTTCCGACCTAGATACAAAGTGTTGTTTAATTCCCATTAACGTCAAACATTTTTAAAAGAGATTCAGTACAGTGATTGAAATGAAAGTCATATTTGAAGGACTTTCGAAGACTTGGTAACTTGAAAGTCTCTAAGGACCCTTTGGACAAAAATAAGAAGTTTTCATAATTTCACTCTTTATAGACACCAGTAATGTGAATATAATTTATTTATTTTTAGCTTTATATGCATGGGTTGTGTTTGTACATGGCCCTCTTTCTAATAAAAAGACTTATATTATTATGAACACGTTTTTTAAGAACAAACATTAAAAAAAATTCTCAGTTTCGAGATCATTTTCAATATAAATTCATATAATTTTTATTTTCAGTAAATAATATGAATGTTTTAACAAATTTTTACTAACAAACAAAGACATACTAATATTGTAAAATTTGTTTGGTTATCATTAATAATAATTATCATTGGATTACCTGTCATTATACAAAATAAAATAAACACACAAGCAAACTTCCAATAATATTTTTAAGATAACATACTTATACATAAAATACACTTAATCTTACAGTGCTTAAAGCATTTTCCAAAACGCTAAGGCTTTTTTAAATATTCATATTATTTCACCAAAATTTTTTTTCGAGATTCTTTAAAATATAATACCTTATAATTTGCATTAAAAGTTTGTGTACTACATGTATTAAATTTTTACATAAATAGGTATTCATAACAATTTTTTTTTCTTAAAACTAATTTTTTTCTGAAAAAAACTACTATTCATAGAGATTAACATGCCAATTAATATTATGCACATATTTTACAATATGATTAAACATTGTACATTTCTTCATTAATAATAATAAAAAAAGCTTTAGCATTAAAACTTAATATCAAGAAAAACCAAACTCTGAAAAAAACGATATAAAATCTTCATTCATTGAAACACATAATACAACATTCAGCATAGAATATAAAATAACTTATTAAAAAACCCAGGTACAGTTCTGGAATTTTGCAAGCATATTTAGAAGAATCCACATTATAATTTTAGCAATTAAAAAAAAAATAGAGAGAATTTTACAACTTTTTTGGTACCTTGCCCCCTTCCCTTAAATTCGAAACAGAGATTAAAAAAAGTTTTCAAATTATTTAATTTAAAAATATGCCACTCTATACAACAGTTTTTAAATTTGCATTACATGAAGAAAAAAAACAATTTACCTGCAACTGCTGTCAATAAATAATGTAGTTCTCGTGACACTAATATGAGAGGGTTACACTGATCCTGCAACAAAAACAAAATAAATCCAAACAATTTATAACTCTCTAGGAATGTATGCAAGCAAAACATTTTTAAAAAAGGAATTTGGTTAAAGAAATTATTTTTAGGGATGAAAAGGATATCCGGCTGGTTTTTAACTATCCGGTAAGTATCCGATATCCGGAAATAAAGTGCCAGATATCCGATTGCCATACCGGATTTCCAGATGAATAAAACATCGCAGATTTTTTTTGTGGAAATCAATTATTTTTTGTTCTCGCTTTAAGTATTTTCCTGAAAATACTACCAATGTAGTCTGCAGATTCTCCCTCGAATTTTTCACGGTATATTCAGGTGGGAAGTGATTACTTTCTCGTTAAAACCTGACCAAGTGCGTTTCAAACGTGGTGTGTCGCAGAGAATAGATAATAAGAAAAGATATGCTGCAGACATTCGGAACCAGCCACTAAAGCTATTTTGGAGTATCTTCTAATCCACATGGGTGGTGGTGTGTAGGGTGCATAGCTACATCTCCCTCCATTGTATATTAGAAATTGTTTTATTCTACAGGCTAGTAAAAGCTATCTTTACCATTTAAATATCGCACAATTTAGTTCGGAAATTTGGAAATATTTCAAAATTACATTTTCAAACATATTGTACCTTACATCTCTGGCCGTTTCGAAATCAGTATAAATATGAACAGTTTATTAAAAAAATTTTAAGGTGTACATAAACAATTGAAATTTATTTTTAAATTATAAATTTAAAACTCTAGTTTTCATGTATGAAACCACTTTAAAAATCAGGATGATTCATTATAAAAAAAACTGAATAAAGTAAAATGCTAATTAGCGTTTTATAGGCTAATTAGCATTTTTTTTAAATGTAGTTATGTAAGTTGTAATTAATATAGAAGCATAATTTTTGTTGGAAATTACTCAAAGTATCTTTCTTATTGTTATGCTTCTCCAAAAAGTTTATAGCATTTAAAGTTGTTTTTTTAAATAATTTTTTACCTTGAGACCTCCTTTTCTTCAAATTTTCAATTTCAGGTTATTTTTAAAAATTAATTTTTTAATGAATCATTATGATGGACGGTTATAGCATCTCACAACTAATATAAAGTGGAATTAAAAAATATTTTTCTCAAAAGTTTAAGCAAACTTGAGTTATCATGTTTGGAATGAAGGGACATGGTAAAAATACAATTCGTCAGAAATTAAATGTAAATTTTACAAAACATACGCCCATTGCAAGCGGTATCCTAGAATCTTATATATAAAGCAGAAATCTTCAAAATCTGTCCGGATGTGTGTTTGTTGGTTTGTCAGTATATTATAGGTTCCGTAACTACAAAACGCAGAGCTTTGAAATTCACAGAATAGTTAGTTCAAAAAATAAGAATTTTAACGCGACTATTTTCAAGTCTCTACGATGTTCCATTCGAATGTTATGACATTTTTTAGCGTACGTCATCAAAGTTTCACGAAGTGGCAACAGTAAAATCAGTTAAAATCAACGGAGAAAAGCGAAAATATAATATAACAAAATTATAAACCAATTAGAATTCCGATATTTACACGGAATACTCCATAACTACAAAACGTAGCTTTATAAAATTTATAGAATACTTTACTTGAAAAATTAGACATTTTTTGTGATAATTTTTATGTTTGTACGATGTCCCATTCGTATGTTATAACTATTTTAATGTATTCCATTGACTTAACATGGATGAAAATATCGTTAGCAATTTAAAATAAAATTGTTCGTTATTGGCAATATAAAAACGACGTCATTGGTTTTGTTTGATTTAATAATTATTGAAAAACGTCTGCTCATTGGGCTTTTTGTTACAATACGGATTCACTCAAAAATTAAAACAACTAGAATTTTATATTAGGAAAATGGTTTAGAATTGTTTTAAAATGTTAAAATTGTATTATTTCTTTTGTTTTGTTTGTATACAGGTTAATTGTAACTATATTTAGTTATATCAGATCAAACTTTTAGAATACTTCTTCTGAAATGCGGGTAATTTGTGTATGAACGTCCATTTTATTTATTTGAAAAATATTTTATGACAGTATAATTTTAAAAATTGTACGAAGCTTTAGTTTCACTGTGAATTTTCAACTCTATATGACTTTTTAATGTTATAAAGAATAAAATTCCACAGGTACCAAATGATAATTGAGAAAATAAATATTTTATTTAATGTAAAAATGAATATTTCCTTTTAAAAAGTAAAATGGCGATCATTAAGAATTATATGTTCTAAATTATTGTTCTGAATGATTGAAGTACATGGTGAGATTATAATATGCTGCACCGTTTGCTAAACTATCGCCAAGCGCCAAGTTATAACAATTTATTTTTTGAAAAAGTGCGTCTTGGCTTTAATTTGCTGAGGAAACTTACTAAACATTTATATGACAGGTATTTTTCGATGCGAATACAATATCGAAATAATTTATTAAGAAATCAATAACAATAGTATCACAAAGAAAATTAGGGAAAATAGTTTAACAAAATGAGTAAATACCAAATTTTTAACACATTGATACGGAAATAAAAAAAATGATCTTAAAATTAAAATAGGTGGTTATTCTTCTGTAATAATAGCATTCATGGAAATTCTTTAAAGCGTGGGCATTTGGACGAAGTAAAAGTAAATTGTGTAGTATTTTAAAACATACTGATTTTGGCTAAATATTTATGACGGGCTGCTAATTTTACTGTCAGATTTATTAAGAACTTGAGGCAATTTTTTTGAAAAAACGTTTAGGTTTATTCTGCCTGTAATTTACATTTTTATGTTCTGTTTTACAGAGGTTAAAAATGCAAACTACTAAGATCGAAGATTGCAAAGATGTGGCCTAAACGATACACTGGAATGGGCATTTGGAAATAGTCAAATTAAAATTGTAATACTAGGAAAAGGGAAATTCGGAATGTTTTGAAAGTTTAGTCATGAGAGTTCATGATCAAATTTCTCAATATGGTCATCTTTAAAAAATATATATATTGTCTGTTTTTACTGCCTTTTTCAATTCCATACGGCTTCAGAACAGTTCAATAGCGAGATTGATTCAGAAGTTTCATTAAAATTCGCTTGAAAACTGCATTCAATGAAATTGCAGTTTAATGAAACTCTTCTTGATGATTGTTTTCAAAAATAATATATAAATGAAAATCATAGCGCTTTGTTTATTATTTAATTTAATATTTTTTCCCTTAGATAAAAATAAACTTTTATGCAAATATTTATTCTTATAAAATACCTGTTATAGTTCACATTATCTTTCAATAATGATGACAACAGTAATTAAAATTTCATTGATTAAAGTAAGCACTGAAAACTAAAATATAATTATAGTCGTTTCCCGAATAAATCGCGGCATCCGTGTTAAAAAATTATATGTACAGACCGCGCTGCATTGAACCTTACTGGATACAAGGTTGAGAGGGGGAGATGATAAATGACCTACAATGGTTGAAACGGTCTTCCTTCCTTTACACGATCGTAAGTCATTTATCCATATAGGCTGATTCCAAGTTGAATTAATGATAGAGGTACACTCATTTTCACCGGGTACAAACGTAAAAGGGGGGATGGGTTAAAAATCGGCATGTACGAAACGTCTGACTTTCGTCTACAAAATAGTATATTATTTATACCTATCAGCTAATTCCACTTGGAGTTAAGGATTTTAAAAACGTCGTTTTTTATTATGGTATTTAATACAACTATGTATACCCATACCGAAAGGAAATTCCTATTAATTTCTAAAAATATTTTTGTGCAGGGATGTTTAATTTTTTAAACTCCATATCTTATGAGAGATAATCTAGAAATTATTAGATTTTTATCGGTGGATTAGCAACCAAGTAGTATAGAGATATTTTTACTTTTTTAATTTCTAATTTATTAAACATAAAAATATTTTAAATTATAAAAAAAAGCTTTATCACTTTTTAAAGAGGAATTTTAAAATGGTATGCAATTATCTGACTGAGGAGAGGAAATGTATATATTTTCAGTTATTTGTCGTTATTTTATTTATCACCGTGCGAAGAACGGGTACTTTTGCTAGTAACCTTTATAAATAAAAGTTTTTGGAATATTTATTTAATCTTGGTATCATCTAAAAGATAATAAATTGGGGAATATTATAGAACAAAAAAAATATTGTCATTTTTGGCAGATTTCCATTTTTCCTAGTGTGTAGAGAAGATATTTCCATAAAAGAGAAGCTGCCGGATATCCGTCAAAATCCAGTTCGGATATCCTGTATCGAGTTTGTAATGTGCATCGGATATCCAACATCCGGCAAAACCACTATCCGGTTCATCCCTAATTATTTTAAAATTTAAATTACACCAAATATATTAAAACCAAGTTGCTACATTTATCCTTCAAAAATCTCATAGATAAAATGCCCTGTTCGAAACAAGCATGAAATAAAATTTAAGACATACGAAAATAAATCTTTTCCAAGTTTTTGATAATCGTGCAGGTTTTTTTTTTTTTTAAAGAACATTAAAGATTTCATATGGGCAAA
Organism: Troglohyphantes excavatus; assembly: GCA_963932185.1. Taxonomy (NCBI): domain Eukaryota; kingdom Metazoa; phylum Arthropoda; class Arachnida; order Araneae; family Linyphiidae; genus Troglohyphantes; species Troglohyphantes excavatus. Next base: position 391,456 of record OZ010678.1, on the reverse strand, counting down.
TTGAAAAAATGCAGGATTTATGGAAGATTTTTGCCAAAAAGTTCAGAAATATAAGTATTTGTTTAAAAAAATATATAAAAAAATTATTATTATTAAGAGAAACATGATTTATAGTCATCTCAGAAAAGAACAAGTGAAAAGAAAATTGTATAGTATAAAAATGGATTATTATTTATACAGGATGGACATAATATATGCTCCCTCGTTTAGTGGCATATAGGTAAAACTAATGACAAAGAATTTCATATAAAAGATATTGAAGGCACAGGGGAGCAGATTTCCGTAAAAAAATAAATACCGAATAACATATAAAAACAAGTTTCAATACACGCATTCATTTAGTGATTAACCTTCAAAAAAGACTGCTTTATACATCAGGATTGGAACACACACACTGGGTACATAGAACACAAGAAAATTCAGCACATTGAAAGTAGTTGATGTGGATATGGAGGCCCTGATTTTTGTGAATAAAAAATTATTTATTTTGAGTCTAATTTCTAGATTAATTTATGTCCATCGCAACTCTTTTATTGTACATAAACTACACCGTCCCTTTTAAATCTAAATAGTGCCCACATGCCCTTTTTGGGAAAATGCTGTCCTCTTTTTAAAAATTCCGAAACTTTCGCCCTTTTCAATCAAGTACAAGCGTCCTTGCTACTCTGTCTTTGAAAAAAGACATTGATTTCAAGATTTTAATTGTAAATCGGAATTAAGTTACTTAGGACAGCAAAAGAAAAAATTTGTACTACGCATGTAATGAATATGCGGTAATTTCGAGCAAAGGGATGTGTTAACGGGTGAACAAGCCCACCCCAAACTTTTTTTAGTGCCCTTTTTCCTGTTAATAACTCCCTTCCCGTTTTTATTTCTAGAGTGAACACTGATTAGTGTTCCTGTTATGCGTTTTTCAAAGGGCGCCGCGCCCTGCCCTTTTTTTTTAAGCGCCCTGCCCTTTTTAAAAGTGAAAAATGTGCCCTGCCTTTTTTTTCAAAATCTTCTTTGTGCCCCATAATTAAAAAAAAAATCCGCAAAAACGTAGGTCTGTAGGATTGCCTTGGTATCCCCAATCGTACCCTCAACCCACGTGAAATTTGCTGAACAACGTAGTTAAAGTAAAGAGGCCTTTCTGAGATCTATAGGCATTTAGTTGGAGACATAAAAGATAATTGCAGGTTGTTTGTACATGTGTAAAGGATTACTTTTCTTAAAACTTGAAATGGGGCGGCAGTTGTGCCGGAATTCACAATGCATCAATCCAAAAATTGCTTACTTTGAAGGGAGGTATTTTCCAAGAAAGGATTGTGAATGACTCCTGTCAAAAAATGAACGCCCCTAATTGTGAACCTCGTCGCTCCCTCACAATGCCTGCGGATTTTCCCCTCCCCTTTTTCGAAAGAGCCCATCCCTAGAATCAATCTTCGCCTCAGAAAAATATGAACTTTTTTATCTCTTTTGTCCGAATATTTGCGATCTTCCTCAAACGGGGATATCACACGAAATTTGAGATGTTTATAACTCTAATTTCGTTTGCCTCTGACGAATGCAACTTCCAGGTGGCACTTTAAGAATTTTTTCATTCATGAAAACCTTAAAATTGTAGAAATTCACTAAACGCGATCTACTGCGATCCCTTTTGACAGACTTACAATCCTTTTGCATCTGATAAATAAATGTTTATACTTCATTATTTTCTATTTCATTATGATTTGATTTGCTCTACATAACAAAATTGCATTAAATTTTTCGAAAATATAATTTAATTGACGAAGCTGAAGTTTAGGACTTGTCATTTGAAGTTATAAAAATTGATTTTTGAAAGAAGTTGGAAGAATTTTAAACATTTCTAAAAATACACTACATAAATTATACAAACTTTAAAAACAGCTGTTAGAAAAGAGAAAATTATGGCCTTTCTGAAAAAATCCAGTGAAAGGTAAGGAAAGTGTCATTTTTTGTCAAAAGAAAGTGCCCTTTCACTCAACAGAAAGTGCCCTTTTTGACAAATCCCCCCTGCCCTTTTTTAAAACTATGTGAACACTAACACTGATATTAATGAAAAAATACAATACTATAGCTACTAAAGCCAATAGTAATCCTTAACAATACACAAAATTTTGCAAAGTCTTACCTCTGTGACGTCGCCACAATACTTTGTGTCTGAAACAGAAAAAAAGAGACAATTGGTACGTTAAAATCCAAGAAAATGTAGCATTTAGGTTGATTTAAATAACACTTTACACTGAAATAGTCATAAATATATTGTTTTTAAAACTGTTAAGAAATGTAGGTGTCTAATATCAAACAAATAGTCAACTGAATATAAATATCATAAATTTACTGCAAAACAAAATTTTTATTACTCTATTATCTATTATCTATCTAAATACTATTATCTGTAAATATCATGCAGTGTGAAAAAGTCACAATGTTCCCAAGGAAGTACAACCCTAAAGGAATATTCTGGAGAAGAGACTGTTAATGACTGGTTAGAAGTGGCAAAACCTTATCAAGAACTGAAGTTATGGTTTCTAACTGCAGTTAACTGAAGTGATGGTTTCTAACTGAAGTGATGGTTTCTAACTGAAGTTAACTGAATTGATGGTTTCTAACTGAAGTTAACTGAAGTGATGGTTTCTAAGCAAAAATAGGGTGCAGTTGCATCAGAGCAGGGCCAAATGGGTTTTGCGGAAAACATTATTTCAGCAGATAAAATAAATAGGAATTAGTCAGCAACAGAAGGAAAATAAACAAGCTGTTCTGTCTGCCATCCTCACACTGTATGTTAAACAGATTTAATCTTCTAACATTTAAATTGTGAAAGCATAGCTGCCAACATTTCAAAAATTATAATCTGTACAATTTTTGTTTTACATAATTTTTTTTACAAAATATACATTTTGTAATAATGTAACATTACAAATGCATGTTCTAACCCTTTGCTGTCAAGGAAGTTTTTGAAATTTTTGTTCTATTTATGGAACAGTTACACCCCGTTCTTTTTTAAATGTCAAGCGTAAAGGTGAATAATCATCTCAGTATTCCAGGTGCTTCCAGATGTGAAAAATAGTTTCTATTAAAGTTTGCGATAGAACAGGGTGGCAACCATATTCTGGAAAAAAAGTTCCCTGATATTTCCATGATGGTGTCACAAAAATTTCCCTGATTTTACATTAAAAAATGTTGCAATACATGCTTTGTATAGAAACAAAGAATCCATGCTACAATGATCCAATAAATATATTGCATTATAAATTAAAAAATATAAGCAATACTTATTGACAGTTAAAATAATTTATAGATAAACACAAATTATACAATTGCGACAGGCATATTATAATTAAACATGTTCTCTGGAAGCAGCCTGCAAAAAAAGCAATTTTTTTCAAATTATTTCTTTTGTAGATCATTTTAAATGTTTTATATACTTCATATTTCCTATTTTTAAATTACATATTCATTAGCCCGTTACATGTTGCTTACAATTCAAAGTCCTTTGCTTTTTCCTCCAGCGGTGGTTTACGTTTTTACAAAAATAAAGCTGAAAATATGAAAATGCGCATAACCATCCTTTTTTTTAAAATTCTTTTTCAGAACTAAAAGGAAATATTGACAACTAAATTACCTAGAACAGAGCCCACAATAGACAATAATTGCAATTTTTAATGATCCAAATTTGAAAATTTCCCTGACTATTTGTGAAATTTTTAAAAATTCCCCGATTTATAATAAAAAATTTCCGTGACAATTCCCTGATTTCCCAGGTTATGTTGCCACCCTGAAGAATGACATTTAATGTTAAAAAATATGTGTTCTCTTTCAGCTTGAAGAGCAGAGGGAAGAAATATTGCGGGAATAATTCGGTGATTTAAAGGCGACACTGGAGTGCAAAGGGTTAATCAAATATATTGATACCGAAGTGAAGTCGTACTTTTAAATGGAGTTCGGAAAAAAAAATGAAAGAAAACCATTAATGTGCAAGAACACATAGTTGCTGCTCAATTTCAAGAACAGGAAACAAAAGCACAGGTCGTTATTTTTGGTGACCGACAGTCAAATCTCGACTGCAAAGGCATGCATGCTAAATATTAAAAATACCTAGAAGAAGGGTTCTATGTAATTGTTTAGTTACTAACTTTGTTGCATTTAAAGATGGAATCTAATTTATATTCCCAAATTCCTTTATTATGCAAAAGGATAAGAAAAAGCTTTCATATTTGTACAATCCAAATGAAAACCTTATTGAAAACAAATTGGTCAACTACCCAAGTCAAATGTGCCTAGACAGACAAAAAAAATTACTTTCAACCCTTTGGAATAGAGTAATGACTTTCAGTCGCCAAAATAGCGACTTGTTCTTTTGTTCTTCAATATAAAAAACCCTGTACTTGTTCTTAATCCAACTCCATTTAAAAGTATGATATCACTTAGTAATTATTATATTTAATTGACTCTTCGACCGAATATCGACTATTAAGTCGACAAAACCACTATCAAATTAATGAAGAAAAAAGTTATTAAAATATTAAAAGTTTAATATCTTGTGTCCTGATTGTAAACAGGCAAATCTTTGCACAATTACTTATTGTATCAGGCATAATTTTTAAATAAAGGATTAAAATAACTTTAAATGACAAAATATTTTTGAAAAAGCTGAATTTAGTAAACATACTGAAATATTTATAAGATACAACTGAACCCCTTGACTAGGACGGACGAGTGAAACTTGACGACTCGTCCGACTTGAAACTGGCCCAAGCAGACAATGACAAGAAGTAGCACTCCTCGTGGTATATGTGTATGGCAGATGACTATTTGTACCGCTTTAAAACATTTATTTTCAATGTATTTTACTTGTATCACTTCAGCTGAAAATTTCCAAATTAAGAAATTAGGAGTCCTTTCTGGCAGTGTATGTCGAATTCATTTTACTGGCAAGGAGTTAAAACACTGCTGTAACAAAACCCAACAGCATTCGAAGAAAATGTCACGAAATAAGACAATGTAGCTGCACTCACAGTTCTTGGTGGGCGTGTTCCTCTGCACCCCGCTCATGTAGAGTAGGCCAATGACGACGAAGAAAGCGGCGCCCACGGCCAACAGCAGCCAAGAGATGCAGTGAGAGTATTCTGTGCTCCGCCCTTGCTCCTCCCCCTCCGGGGGCAGGAACCCATTGGAGGGAGGGGCTGCAATGAGTGAAACAGAAAACATTAACGGACTGCTAAGAAATGGAAATACGTTATTTGCTATGGCAGAGTACAATTTTGTCATTTATTAACAGGGTGGGGGGAGGTTGAACCCTGAGAAGAAGGAGACTGCTGCTAAGAACGGCCTATGAAAACATTCCTAGAGACTGAAAAAGTACTGTAGGTTCAGCATGGAACTGTATTAAAATAAATTAAAAAGTTTTTGTTATGAAAGACAAAAAAATGCGAAAACATATATCTACTTTATACAATAAGATAGATTGTACTGCACACATCACATTTGAAACGGAAACAAACCTGTCTTTCTATAAGATGACATTTTTTGTGCAGGAAATAAATTAAATTGCTGTCGTATAATATTTACATAGATTTTTGGCATACAAATGAATACATTAACACAAAGTTTACTAATATTGAAAATGCATAATTTTATATAAATATTTTATAAAAATATTGGCAATTTTATGAGCTCAAGTGCACTACAGTCACAAGATGACATACAAAATGGAAATTACGGTTAATTCCTAGTGTCCGGTGCCCTCGCCAAATGGGATTTGGCGATAAAGTTTATATTTTGGCAACTACTTGATGCTTGCAAAAATATCATGTTATATGGCAACCCTAAATTTTTTTACCTCTAGCTTGGTTCCACGTATTAGCGCCACTTTCGAATCGACGTTTCGCTCGCATGCTTTTGATTTTTCTTAGCTATGCATGTTTACGCGGACGACGTTTATTTGAATAGCAGGTATTTTTGGGAATTAGAGATAAAAGGCAAATGTGCCGTGATTGAGTGGTGCATGGATGCCGGATTGTTCTGCAGCAAATGTGCCTAGCGAAACAGACAGTCACTGACTGGATGATGTTCTGCCGGGAGGTATGTACGGAGTGGTTCATTCATAATCCTGTTCCTATCAGTGGAGAGCATGTCGTCGTTGAGATGGACGAGTCGAAGTTCGGCAAACGCAAGTACAACCGGGACAAGCGCGTGGAAGGCCAGTGGGTGTTTGGAGGGATTGAATCCGGTACCAACAAGTGCTTCATGGTTGCTGGACGATCGGAAATCTGAAACTTTACTCAACGTTTTGCAGCAGTTCGTTTTGCCCCGTTATTATTTCCGATTTTCATATAAAATGTTGATTTAACGATCAACGACTGCCCGAAGGATTGCCTTTAAGTACCATGATCGACGGCCCGGAGGGGGTCATGGATGTAATAATGAGTAGTCGGAGGCCGAAGGCCAGAGACCACAAAATCGACGGCAGGACTCTGTGACTTTAAGCGCGCGGTACGCGTGTGCACTTAAGAGTGCCATCGAAATGCCCCAAACGACTGCCCGAAGGATCACCTGTAAGCACCATGATCGACTGCCCGGACCAACGCAATGTCCGCCATTTTGCGTCATCTGACCATGGTTCAAATATACGAGGCATCGTTCCCAGGTCTTTCCTTCGAGATAGGCCCTGAACCGTCGCCAATAGCCCACTGTGCAGCTCTAGTGCGACGTTAATTAACCAAACCGCCATTTTGATTTGGCGACAACAACAAAAACCGTCACTTTTAAGTTAGAGTAATCATGGCATCAAATTGCCGATTTTATCAAAATCTTTTCATTATTGATGATCTGTTGACAATCAATTACATAACAAATGTAATCAATGCTAAAAAATAATACTATTCTAGCTAAAAATATATGCAATCAATCCGAAAGGAAACAAGCTTTTTTCACTGTTAAAGATGTGCAAAATCTTTTTTTTATTAGCACAGATTCCTTTCTCAAAGGTAGGAAGAACTACTTTGTGTACTAAAGTGAAAAGGATGAAACGCATATTTCTTTAAATGGTCAGGTCAATTAAGAGAGTTTAAAGGACGACGATTCGTCTATAAAAGGGCAGGAGGAAGTAATTTTTAAGTCAAAAGGGTAAGCCACTATTAAAAAACAACAACAAAAGTGAGCACTGTGTAGCTGTCATAAAATAAAATCGTGTTTACTCTGAGAATTTTTTAAAGGGCACATTTAAAGCAACCCCATTAATAGATTTTCTCATGACAGCCGGACAGTAGTTTAGCTCTGAACAACATATGTATATTTACATGCAAACGTATTGGAATGGCCCTGAACAACAAATGTACATCTTTACACATCTAGAAGAACGTTCTCTTACTATTAAAAATGTTTCGTGAAAGCAGACCTGTTACACAGTACATCGTAAGAGTTACACAGTAGTTTGGCTCTAGAAACGGAATTCGGTTAATCTGTCTTATACGGTCGCCCTTGGCGACTTTTCTGAAAATCCTTTATTCACAACGATAAATCCTTGCTTAGCGACAAAATCCGGTTTGGTTGCCAATCAAAGAATTCCCCCATTTTCTCCCTGCATCGCGTGTGGCGCCGGGTTGCTAGATTTGGCGAAAAATCAGGGCGACCGTGATTAATTAGATCACGACCAGAGAGTTGTAATATTAAATAGAGAGCGCCTTCAATACCAGACTCTCATAAGGTCGCGGTGTCAACATTGAAAAGAAAAACCCACATCACGTGGTTATAGCGTTGCCACATTTGGCATTCAGACATCTGAAGGAGTTTCAAATTTGGCGCACTTTCTTCTTTTTTGGTGATAAGGAGTTCTGTCCGTATTCAACTTTTTAACATATATGTATGTATTTACTTATTTTCAAACCATATGCGCAAAATATTTCCTCTTCATTAACAAAACGAAAATATTTTATTTGTGTTCAATACTCGAAGAAGCGAAACTCTTTACACTTCTCAGGTGTTATTGTTCCTATTTTCTTATTGAAGTATACAAAATAACAATTGAAAGAACTTCGCTTATGGTAAATTCTTTACATAAAAACGTAATGCAATTATTTCGAAACTACAAAGTAAGAAAAATCTCCTTAATATATATGTTAAACTCCCTTAAATTGTGCCACTCGTTAAAAAAAAACTATATTTAAATACAAAATTTAACACAAAACCATATTACAATACTTCAATCTCGTTTAGTTCTGAAAGTCGCCAAGGCCTGCCAAGTAATATTGCCGCATGAATGAATTGGCATTTCCACATATCACGTGGTTTCAATGATGGACACACGGAAATCAGCATTTTTATTCCATTTGTATCATTACTCTACGATCACGACCAGATTAAACCTGAACAACTGTATGTACACACCGAAACAGTAGGCACACAATGAGGACACTTACCTTTCTTAAGTCTCTCCAGGGTGGGGGTGAAATGGTGGCTGTTGAGGACCAGGGGGGGTTCAGAATTGTTGTGCCTCCTGAAGAGCCCCAGTGGGGGCGGGGGGTGGAGCGAGGAGAGCGGCCTCCGATGCAGCTCGGGAGTCGTCTCGAATTCGGAGTCTGAGGTCTCGACCTCTAACGACGAGTTTCGAGTCTTTTTTGTCTTTCTGCCGCCGCTCAGAGTTCGGTGGGACGACCGGATCGGAACATTGACGGCCGCGGGCTTCTTAAAAATATCACTTTCGGGGGAAGACGGAGCACTATTCAGGATGCGCCGCGGATCAGTTTTTAGGGTTCTTTTCTTGCGCTGGGCCACAGACGGGGTCCCTTCTATCTCGCTGTCGTCCGAGCTGAGGGCGTTGGGATGGCCCCGGGACTTCCGCAGGGCCCCGAGGCGCCGCTCCAGAGTGGAACGTGTGGTGGGGGTGATGGGGCCCACGTCCTCGCCGAACTCCCGGAGCGATTTGCGGAGCTCTTCATCTGTCAACCGGGAGGCCATATAACCGATTCGGAAGGAACAAAAAAATCGTCTGCGGTCAGTGTAAGCGGTCAACGGCTGCGGGAACGATCCTGAAAAATAAATGAAATAAGCGTTCACATGAAATAGCGAACAAACAGGGCGACAGAGAACGCAAGAACTACACGCCAGACGCAAGATCGGGAAGCCTCTGCAAAAGTTGCGACATAAATTGTGGGGATGGTGAAAAGTAGTAATGTTTACATTCAAATGCCAAAATACTTACGGAACAAACGACATTTAACAGAAAGGGAAGAGATGAAAACTATTTAAACCGTACAACATATCAAAAATATACTTATAAAAAAATTAAAGAAATAATTTTGAAAACATCACGTTGCCACTCATCTTTTGTAGAAAAAGTAAATTTGAAATTTTCGGTGGAAATAATCCACCGCAAACATTTTTTATATAAATTAAAATCATAAGTAAGAAAGAAATCATTAATGAATATATGAATCTTCAAAATTTTCAGTTATAAAACCCTAATCTAGTTTTTTCCTTTAAAAACCTTCATTATTTTGCAAGGTTTGACAGAAAACAGGATTTTTCTACTGAAATGCAGTGAAGTAATATTTAGTTGTCATACAAATTCATAGCAAATTGCGCGATTGTTGTGAGAATTGTTTTTGTTCTTGTCAGGAATATTTACAAAGTATTATCATAATATTTAGATTCGACAATAGTAATAAAGTTCTCTAGTTATTCTTTTCAGCGGGTGATCTTGTTCGAAATGTCGATTGCTTTTGCTCCACCCGTGAAAGGCAGACCTCCGCCGTCGCCGGCTCAAATCCAAAAGGTGAGACTGCGTAGATCGTGACACTTGATTTATTCTTTTAAAATCGTTATCATCCCTCAGTAGTTAGGAACAGGTGGAAAGTTTGATGCGTAATAACACTTTTTGAAGAAAAAAAAGCTAGTGATTTCATTATTCCCATTTTAAACTGATTTTCTTTAGTAGTTATTTTATTGATTGACATTATGTTCCTATATCCTATGTATTCCTATTTTACTTTTTGTGTGTTTTGGAATGAATAGTTGACAATATTTTATGGTTAAACTGCAGTGTATGGATTAGTTTATTGTCAAACTATATGAAACGTTATCGCTAGGTGTTGTTTCAATGGGAGGTTAAGGTTACAATGCTTTAGTTTGTTTTAGAATGATAATGGGGTTATGAAAGTGCAAGTTCACTTTGTTTCGCATTTAATTTCATAAAGTTGACATGTATCCTTTTAAAATTTATTTTAGTTTTGTTAGGTATTTAAAAAGCGTTATAAACTACTAAATATAATATTAAGTTAAGCATCCATAAATAAGCCAAAGTTATAAACCTTCCTTTGATGGCTTATTACGTGCTTGTGGTAAGTGACACTGCACTCATTTTAAAAGCTATCTGAAAGTTTTTAACATTATTTTAAAGAGCGAAAAATAACAATCATCAGGTGGTTAAACTAAAGAATAAAGGGGCAATCCATTTTACAGAATAGTTGTGTAATATACTTCACAAGCAGATATGAATTTAAATCGTAATTTCGTCGGTTTTCCTAATGCGATTTTGGAATTAGTTCTTTTATCATTCGCTATTTCGTAATTACTTATTACTTTGTATATTTAATACATAGTTTCGTATAAGTTATAAAACATCGCCAAAAAGGTGTCAGATAAGTTTGTCATTCTATGTCAATCATTGGTTTAATCTACTACAAGTAGCTCCACTCACTTGTGTTGCATGGCATTGGATACGGAAACCGTACAAAAAAATGTGATTTACTGTAAGTTTATTAAAAGGCTTTTTTGAACTTGGACGACTCAAATGAGATCTTAATATCAAGTTCATGAAAAGTGCACTTAACAAAGTTGTGCACCAAGGCATGGGAGGAGCTTTTGGGGAAATGAATCCCTTGAAAACTTTAGGGATGAGACGAATAGTAATTTGTCCGTATACCAGATATTAGGTGAACGTTGAGGCTGTATAACAATTTCCTTTCATATTTTTAATTATTTAATATAAAGTAGAGAAGTGTTCATTTTCATTAAAGTTTTTGCCAACCTATCATTATCAGCACCTGTTTGTACACAATAAAAATAAAAAATATATATTGTTTAAATTTAATTGGTTTTGTTATTTTTATAAAATATTTTTAATTTTATTCACTGATTACAAAACTGCATTTCTGAAAGTGATTGAAAAATAGTACATTTCACTGAAACTTAAGTATTTTATACTGCAGGATTTTTTTACTAATTACAAACAAAAAAAAATTTCAGATCAGATTTTGTTTTCCCAAATCCTGTTTTTACACCCCGCTTCTATGACAGCTGTTCGTTTGATGATTTTCCTAATATTAAATTATTCAGCATATCCTAATATTCCTCATATAGGCAGAATACCAAACAGTGTTCACACTTGGCATTTTTTTAAGGGTGGCCCGTTTCTTTTAAATTTCGATTGCGCCCTTTTTGATAAAATTCTGCCCCTTTTGCCTTTTTCAGTCAGCACAAGGGTCCGTGCTTCCTAAGCTGTCTTTAAGAAAGGCATTTATTTTAAAATTTTAAGTGTAAATCGGAATTATGACAGCAGAAAACAAATTTCTTATTTACTAAACGCGTGTTACGCAATTGCGATGAATCCGCAGTCATTTCAAGCACGAGACATCCTATTGATTGTGTATGCCCATATATGAAATACTAAGGTGTTATTTTTCTGTGTACTTTTTTAAAGAGTTTGGTTTGGGGCGGGGTTATCAGATTAGTAATTTTGAATCATGGACATCAGTATACTCATGCTAAAAATGAAACACTTATTCCTCCAATGAGTTAAGGAGTGGCTAAGCTCACCCCATTTTTTTTTTTTAAGTGCCTTCTTAGAAACCAAGAAGGGCCCTTTTCCTGTCAATATCCCCCTGCCCCTTTTTATTTCTGGAGTGAACACTGATATATAATATTCGTCTAATTCTTAAAAAAATTAATATAAATATTAACTTTATTTGTGTGTAAGAATAGGCAGAGATAAAAGTGTTTTGATTGTCTGCTCTCTTTGGATGTTCCAGATGCTGGACGAGAACACGCAGCTGATCCAGGCGATCCTGGACTACCAGAACAAGGGGAAGGCAGGGGAGTGCTTCCAGTGAGTTCACCTCCTCATATTTTACTTTTTACCTGTTGTCACATCATTTTAGTTTTAGCTGATTCGGCCATTTGCATAAGTTGGCCCTCCAATGTAAGGAATTAACCATGTTGTTGTACAATGAGCTTATAACAATTTCAATGAAATTTTTGTTTTCTATAAAAATGTGCTATTTTGACTGTCAACAGGCTCATTTATAAAAACCAACAACCCTTTCGGAAAACATGTTTAATTGTTTTAATTCTCATTTAATTAAATTTTTGTTTCCCAAAGTTGCTTTTCAACATAACTAGCTGCTTGGCCCTGCATTGCTACCACAACACCTTAACGCATATATGTTGTTGTTTTTTAATTCGCAAATGTGTTTTCCATATCTTGGAAATACTTTCAAGAAAACATAAAGAAACATCTTGGAAATACTTTCAAGATGTTTCTTTATGCAATAAATCTAAAATTGTTCATATAATTTCAAATACTAAATAGAATTTCACAAATCAGAATTTCAAGTGCTTATGTTGAGGATGAGTAGTTCTTGTATATAAATGTTCAGCCTTTTATACATGGAGAAAGTGGGTGTTTTGCAATCCACAAACAGGCACTTTCTTTTATTGTTATAGTTGCATTTGTTTTGTGGTTATTTAAACTAGGGATGAACCGGATAGTGTTTTTGCCGGATATCGGATATCCGAACTAGATTTTGACGGATATCCGGCAGTTTATTTTTTATGAAAATAACTTCTCATGCACACTAGAAAAAACGGAAATTGGTCAAAAATTTAAAAATATTTTTTTATTCTGTAATATTATCCAATTCCTTATCTTTAAAGTGATGCCAAAATTGAATAAACATTCAAAAAACTTTTTTATTTACAAAGGGTTATTCTAGGCTGCTGCTAGCAATGGTCGTATGTTTTGTACATTTTACACGTAATTTCTGAATAATTGTAATTTTACCATATGCCCTTTCATTCCAAACATGAAACTCAAGTTTGCTTAAACTTTTGAGAAATTTATTTTTTAATTCAACTTTATATTAGTTATGAGATGTGATGACCCTCCACCATAACGATTCGTTAAAAATATAATTTTAAAGTAAAAAATTTTAAATTTTTTTTTTTTTTTTTTTAAGTATCTATTGGTTAAAGGGAGAATCTGCACACTATGAATACATTGGTAGAATTTTCAGGAAAATACCTAAAGCAAGAACAAAGAAAATTGATAGCCACAAAAAAAAAAATCTCCGATGTTTTATTCATCCGGATATCCGGCATGGAAAATCGGATATCCAGCACTTTACTTCCGGATATCGGATAGTTAAAAAACAGCCGGATACCGGATAGTTACTGGATATCCGTTTCATCCCTAATTTAAACCTGCACTCTTGTCTACTGTACCATCCAAAATAATAAAACAGTCTGTGAGTGGATCGTATAAAAGGCTGAATATTTATATATGAGTACTATTCATCCTCAACACCTTTGACTCCAGATTTTAAAATTCTTTTTTATTTTTTTAATGGATGTATAATGGGTTTAGATGCGGTAAATTCCTAGAGTACGGTGCCCCGTTGTTGCCAAGTCCAAAAATTGGCTCCAAAGATGACGGTTTTTTTTTGTCGCCAAATCAAAATGGCGGACATTGCGTATGTCACACTTGAGCTCCACAATGGGCTAATGGCGACGTTTTCAAATTGATTCCAAAGTTTTCTTTGGTTAATTAACATCACACTATAATTTATATTGGGCTGTTGGCGGAAGTTTGGCGTTTATCTTGAAGGTAACAATGTCCGTACGGGCAGTTGATCATAGTGCTTACAGGCAATCCTAGGGCTGTCGTTTGGGGCTTTTTGTCACTAAATCCCATTTGGCGAGGGCACCGGACACTAGGAATTAACCTTAGATGCCATATTTTAAAAAAATTATACCGAAAGAAATGTTAAGATGTGACTAACAATAAAATTCTTTCAAATAAATATACTAATGTTTATTGTTTTAAATAATTGAAAGTAATATTTTTTAATATTTCCTAGCACTCTTATGTCAAACAAAATTATTTCAACTGTTTGTAGTTGTTTTTTACATTTGATGGTTTGTAAAATAATGCTGTAATTTTGCTACTAAGTAATAAGTAAGTCAAGATTTCGCAGAGTATTCCAATTTTTTGCCAGTTATTTATTTTTTCCAAATGACATTATAACTTTGGAATGTCGTTACAAACCAGGAATTGTTCCATTTTAAAATTAAATTATACTTAATGAAACTTCAGAGGGGCTAAGACAATATTTTCATTGCTAGACCTTGGTTTAGAGAACATTTATTTAAATTATTCCTGTGTTATATTGTTCATTTTTTTATCTGCACAAATAACCAGTATTCTCACTAGTTTAGATATAAAATAAACTACTTAAGTTTCAGGAAAGTTAAAAATTGTACAGATTATATTTTTGAAATGTGTGCAGGTCTTACACGTCTTCCTTAAATACACTACACGTCTTCCTTAAATGCCCGATAGATATTTATTCTGTTCCTTTCACAGGTACCAGCAAATCCTTCATCGCAACCTTGTGTTCCTGGCGTCTGTTGCGGATGCTGTTCCAGGGATACTGCCAGTGAGTATGAAAGCTCCTGTTTGTCACATGTTTATATGATAATTAAGTTATAATATATGAAATAGTGCACATATGTTGTTAGGTGCATTTTAGGGATAGAAGCTCATATGAATTCTCAAATTGTAATTTGTACAGTACCCAATTGTGGTAATGGAAATTGAGGAGTACAGTTAGCAGAATGCTAGGGCTCAATTTTTGTTTTCCATTTATTTTAATAATGCTGCAGGCTTTGAAAGGGTTGTTCTGAATACTAAGTGAATTGTCATTTACCACTTCTGTTCACCAAGGCATCGATATGATTTTAAAATTTATATTTGTTAGGTAAAATCGGCTATGGCTGGCACCTATTGTTTAATTGATTTGGAATACGGAAGTAATTTAGATTACTTAAGTGAGTACAACTTATTGTAATAGGTTATAACTGAGAAGATTTTAAAGTGAACCAATGATTGTCATTATTATAATTTTTGAAGGAAGTTTCATGTTGAATTTTCTGTTTTCACTGAACTTCTATGCATTTCTTGATGAAATCATTAAGAGGCGAGTGTGTTTTTATTATGGTTTAGATTGTACAGTTAATGTGTTATAAAAACAACAAACATTGGTATTATTTATTTTTATAGTGAAATAACCTTATGATATTGTTATTTAGAGACATATAATCTTAAAAACTGGGCTTTAGAAGGAGCATCAGGTTTAAGATACAATCCCCTACCTTTTCCCTTATCCTTACACCCTTGTGTCAGCTTATGGAGCACTAAGTTTTTCAGCCTTCTAAACCTGGCACTTTTAAAAAATGTTTAGTTTAATATTATATTTGACAAATTATGAAAATTAATTTATAATAGTTTAAAAATTAATGTGGATTGTCCGACCACGAAAATAAGAATGTTTGCTCCTTCCTAAACCAGTTCTTTTTATGGTTGAACTGTAAACATTAAGTCTAAAATTATTATTAATTGGCTTTCGTAATATCCCTAAACTGAAAAAGTGTCAGGTTTAGAAAGCTGAAAAACAAGCTCCATAAGCTGACACAGAGGTGTCAGGATAAAGGGCAAAGGTAGAGAATTGTACCTTTAACCTGACACTGCTTCTAGAGTCTAGTTTTGAGGCAATGAAAACGGCACCATCTGAGAGATTTTTATTTCCAATTTTTTTGTTAATCAATTGATTTAAATTATTGACATGCAACACACAACATTGAAACATCCCATTTATCTGCTGCCAGTAAATTTCATTTAAAAAGTTAAAGGACGAGTGCCAAAGAATGATAATTCAAGTAACACGGGTCCTTCGCCGCTCATTAAAATAGTGTTAGCAAAAATATGCCTATCTGGATTTGTGAGGGGCGTAAGGTTTCTGATGGAGCAAAGTCACTTGTGTGGGAAACATGAACAAACCATCAAACGCAAGCCCTTGATTAAATAGGAGTGTGATTATGGATAGACGAATAAGGAAAACTATGGTCTAAATGAGGAAGGGTTGCAGTACGCTTTTGGGGTTCTCTTTTTGTTCATAAAGCAAGAGCCTCCCAAAATATGTCCAGAATCTGCTATTTCAGAATGCATACTGGTGTCGTGTGTACATTAAGAACACAGTGTAACCTAATAGACCTTTTTAAAAAAGGACCTGATCAAAGTTGATGACATGAAATCCAAAAAAATTGCTTCTAGGAACAGAAAACACCAGGCATAATCTCACAATGTATAGGTATTTCCTCCTCCTCCACTAACAGGGGCCGAGAGGGGGTCTGCATATCCGCATTAACTGAGATGCTTAGCCAGGTTAGCACGGGCGGTTTTCACACATGGTAGAACAATGGGCAACGTCGGCTTAAGCCCTTTTCCTTCAAAAGCAATGCCACTTTTATGCTATGTTAATAGGAAGAAAACCGTTATCAAGGACATTATGTTAAATAGGGAAGTAATATTAGCCTCTAAAGGTAGCATAGAGACACAAGACTTAAAAAGAGTATAACTAAAACGGATGTAAGTCCTTCGCCCAGTCTTGATGTTGTGGTGCATCTCTTGTGAATGTGTGTTCTTGACCTTGCCACTAATTTCTAGTCTTCTTGTGGTCAGCCCCCTCCCCAGCAGCCCCCACAGATGGGCCCCGAGCCACCCCAGGGTGGCCCCTTCCAGCAGCAGCAGCAAGGGGGGCCCCCTCCAACAGGCCCCACCCCACCGGGCCCCATCAGCCAGGGTGAGTAGTTATCTCTTTAGGTATACTCACTGTGTTGACTTCTTTTTTGTGTTAAAAGTATCATTGCTTGAAAGGGAATATGTTGTTACTATTCGAATGTTAGGCCTTTGTGTTCCCCAGAGAACATGTTTGATATTGGCATTCTTTTAATGTAACAGTTATTTTAAAAAGGTGTTCTTCTTATGTTTAGAGTGGATAATTGTAAAAACAAATGCATGGAGTGGAATATTAATGCCAGTATACGAAACACGTACTCATTGGTTTATGACATTTGTCAAACATTTTTTTTTTTTTAACCAGAAGTTGTGAGGAAATTTTTTTTTAGACCACCAACATACTTGGTGCTTCTAAATGACAAGAGTTATTTCTATGAAAATTTGGGAGAGAATAACTTTTTACTCAAGAATATGTTGTTCTCTTTCCTTTTGAATAACAGAGAAAAATTAAACAACATGTCGTTATTTTGGTAATATTTGCCACACGCTCAAACTGTATAAGGTTTTCTGATAAATAAATACATAACTTATTCAAATGCTAGCTTATTACATATTGATAAGTGTAATTTTGTTAATGCTTTGTAGGCCCTTCACCATTTAAAACTCAATTGACATTCTGTCTAGTTAAATTGTCATTATATAAGCTGTAGGTTTGGTTTAAATGTTGAAAACTAACAGCTGTAAGGATTCTATGTAGAAACTTGTAAAAGAAACAATAAAAGTAAAACACAAAATTAAAATATCAAAAATTATATTTTTTTTTCTCTAATTTATAAAGATAATATTAAAAATACTGTTTATCGCACTGGATTAAATACAATTATGTGCTATAGAAATGCTTTATTTAGAAAACAATTAATAAAATAATTATTTTTAATATATTAATTTAATAAATTATTTTTTATATATTAATTAATTTCACCACTGCAGTTCATTAAGTATTATAATATTCAAATGTAAACATATTTGCTATACAATGAAGTAAAACTTAAAAATTCGTATAAACATATTATTTCAAAAGTATTTTATTGTGATTTTATAATAATGTTGATATTTCTTTTAAAATTAATTTTTTTTAAAAGAAAATGGCTTCTAAAACCATTATAAATTGATTAAAAAAACTCAAATTTTTTTTTTAATTCCATAGTCAAGCACATTACTGACTTAGCTACTGAGGCACATTCTGATATCTTGTGGACATATTTCTTTTGTTTCGTTATGCAATATTTCTAAAATTGTTAAAACGATTTTTTAAAAAATAAACATAAATTTATAAATCCGAGTCTCATATGCACCTGTTGAGAATGAATAGTACTTTAGTATATATAAATGTTCAGCCTTTTATACAGAAAGGAAGTGGATGTTTTGCAATCCACTGGCAGGCAATTCTGTAATATTAATACCCAAACTTTATTTACACTTTATTTTTCTAATTTAAATTCGTAATTTAATCAATTACGGTTGTTCATTTCCTTTGTGCGTGTGTTTGCAGGCGGACCACCCTCCATGCCGCAGGGAGGTGGCAACCCTCCACACGGACCCCCTCCCGGTGTAATGCAGAATTTCAACCCACAACAGCAGCAGCAGCCGCCGCCTCCAGTTTCCCAGCAGCAGCAACGTGAGTCAGAGACCGTCTAAGACTAGCTGCAACTAAACTATTTAGTTGCACACAACTGAAAAACTCAAATGCTTTCTTTCACTTAACAACTTTTAATTGTAAAAAATATCCTTTCGCTTGCTGCCACGCTAACAGGTTTGGCAATTTTTCCTGAAACGATAAATGAAACACAAAAATTACAGATTTCTTTTTTTTAAATACCTTGACTTCAATTTTTACAGGGTGTTATAATTTGTTAAATAACTAAAATAGAGTATAAACACTTTGAATGATGGTTTTTCCAGGATTTTTAGATTAGCTATTTAAATACATAAAATTCATAGTTTGATTTTAGTTTTAGTGGACAGTGCCTTTAAAACAAAAATTATTTCAAATATAAGTATTTTCAGAAAAGTTACCCACAAGATTAAAAAAATAAGTTATCATACTTCCATGTGAATATACATCGGTCATTCTAAATTTACTTGCAGATTTTGTGTCCTTTTTTGTCCTTACACTGTTATCGAAGTTATTTTTTTATTTCCCTTACTGTTATGGTTACAATTGTGGTAAAATAGGCCTAACGTGACATAAGCTATTATTGTTGCAAACCAGCACACTTGGGCATGACTCACTGTGCTAAGAGGCCCCACTTGAGAAGTTTCAGTTTCTATGAGAGAGCCCTAGGCCGCCATTGAGAATGGTTAGGATAGAAATCAGCTCCTCCACACAAGCATTGTTTGAGAATGCAAATAAAACGAGTTAAGTTTTCAAAGATGTCTCTTCTCTTTGAGTCAAAAAATGCATCGAACCTGGTTGGTTTGGATTTGCATTTACAAAAATTATGATGGATTGAGTAACTTCTTTCACTGTTTTGTAACCTCTGTTACTATTTTGTAACCTCTGTTACTATTTTGTAACCTCTGTTACTATTTTGTAACCTCTTGTAAATGGTAAGGTTACATTCAGTATGTATATATATATTTTTTCCATAAACTTTTTTTCAGATTACGTTTTCTGTCCCATTGTCTGTGATTTCCATTCCCGTTGTAGTGATACTAAATCTACACAAAAGAGATTTGTCATATTTCCAAAATCTACTTAAAGGGAATAAAAAATTGGTAACAAAGGTTACAGAGACAACAAACGCTCACCTGTAAAATAGTGTCCTAATCCAATTGTTTCTGTTTTATGCAACAGATATTCTAAATTGACTACTTTTTATTCCTTCCTAAAATTTATTTCTGGCCATTGCTGCCCTCTTGGGACATTAATAAAAATATACACAATTGGTAATAAAAGTTACATAACAGAAATTATAAAAACCTGGGGCAACACTTTTCCTTCTAAAACAATATATAGGAAAGGGAAATAACTTGTTCACCATAGTATCTATAATTTGAATAAAATGTTGACAAATGAGAAATACATTGCTATATTACTAAATAAATGATACCTTTCTAAAGAATCTTCACAGGGGACATTCAAAATAAGCAATAATGTGGAAAAATGTATATATTTAATATTTAAAAAGGGTTTAAACAAATATAAATACATATTCTCATGAATAAATAAGTTATTTTCAAAAATAAAGATGATATGAAGTAAAAATAACTAACAGCTGACAAGGGAAAAAAGTTATTTTCAGCTCATGAAATCCGCTTGTAAATTTAGAATGACCCGTATTGGATAGTTTTACATTCTCTGAAGCAGAATTGTACTTCTTTAAGGTTGAAATTCTTCTTCAGACAATGTATATTGTCAATCGGGAGAACTTGTACAGGTGTGGCAACTTTGTTGGTTTTGAAAAATATTATGTTTGGTACACTGACAAGTCAAGCGCGGATCCAGGTGGGGGGTAAAGGGGAAATTACCCCCCTTAACATCTAAGATTATATTTTCAAAAGTCACCTTTAGGCAATGAAAAATGTCAAACTAAGGGGGTCAAATTTGGTGTTCATGATAACAATATACTGTATTACCCCCCAATTACATTAACTCTTTGGAAACAAAAGGTGTTTCCCAGTCACCAATATAACAACATGTGTTTTGTTCCCTATTCTTCCAATTGCACAAAAGCTGCATGTTCATGAGCATAACAAACGATTTTATTTTAATCTTTACCTAACTTCTTTTAAAGGTATGACATCACTTGGGTATCAACATAATTTATTAACCCTAAATTAAAGAATTCCACTTTAAAAAAGGAACGGGATATAAACGTTCCGTAAAAAGAAGATAAATATTAAACACGTTCATCGTGCACGGAGGTCTTTTAGTTCAGTGGTTGGTTAAGGAACTTGGCAGGGTACCAAACATCACCTTTTTAAAAACCTGCAAAGTTGACTGTACAAGATATTCCACATTTGTGCTCAATATTCATGTGTGTGGTTTCTGTTTGCATTATGGTCCTTATACTTATTTTCTGCAGATCAGCCCCCCATGTCTTCTCCCTCCCCAGGAGGTGGTCCAGCTCCTCATGGACCACCCCCATCCTCTGCTGCACCCTCCAATTACGGTGCAGGTGGTCCCCAGGCCCCCAGTGGACCACCACCACCACAGCGTAAGAACCACTCACCTTCTGCAATAATCAGTGTTTTGTATTCCTATTTCATGTTTTTTGTCTTGCGCCATTTGCGAGTTCTTAATAAACAGTCTATTCTTTCACTGTGACAGATGCGTCATCCATTTGCAGAGCTTAATGGCTATGTCTTGAACATTACAATATTATATCATGTATAATTTAAATCGTGATGCATTTGTTGTTGTGTCTTGTTTAATTGCAAACAAGAGGTATAGATATTATTACATCTTGTTTGTTTAAAAAATCTAAAATATTTTTGAAAAAGCTAAATTATCATTTGACAATAAATAGCATGTGTCCACGCGTATAAACCAATTCAGCATGTAAGCCAAACCTTTAAATTTACAATAATGTTTTTGGTAAAATCCTGTATATAAGGCAAGTTAGGTTTAGACACATAGAATTATAAATATAAATTCGATATAATTGTTTTTAAATATTTTTAACCAAGTATTACTACCAAGAAATATACATGAAAAAACAGACTTCCCCACAATTTTCAAACAGTTTGTCATGCACATTTGTATAATTTCTGTAAACAAATTATTTTTTTTTTAATTGTTACAGTCCATTCAATAAACAGCTGTGCATATTATATTCATCTAACTGTTTTGGCTTGGCTCCTTAAAGCACACAATTCTGTTTTTTATTAAGTAAGTCTCAAACCCACGATCTATTGTTCCGAAGTCCTGCATGCCACTGCCTGAGCTACAAAGGCACATTCTAAAATCATGTTTCTTTATCCAATATTCATAAAAATATTAAACTAATTTAAAGAACTAAATGGAATTTTACAATTCCGAACTTCAAGCATACATCTTAAGGATGAATTGTATTTATATATAAATTTTTCAGCCTTGTATACTCAGCGGTTTGTTTTTTGCTTTGTGATCAACAGACAGCTTTTATTTTATTATTATTGATAAGAAAAAATGTAAAGCACATGGAAATTATTTACCCAAATAAACAAAACTATTATCTATTTTTAGAAAAATTAGAAATCTTAAGTGTAAAATAGATATGAAGTTTAAATGTTTATTTTTAAGCACACCTTGAGTGACAAATGTATTTTTGAAATGACATGCTGCTTACTGTAACCGTTTCCTCCGTCCATAGACCAACCAATGGGACCGGGCCAGCAGCCGCATGGACCGCCCACCCCTGGACCCAACTTCAGCGCCCCCTCCTCTCAGCCGCAGCCACAACCTCCTGCAGCCGCTGCCCAACCCCCTCCTCCTCAGCAACGTAAGTCACTGTTCTTGCAGCTGTTTTTTAGCACTGCTAAAAGAAACCTCATTTTGCTAAAAACTGGTTCCCTATCTTCATATGGACCACTAAATTTAAAATTAGACATCTGCAGACCACTACTTTCTAATAGCAATAATTAAAATTATGGTGAAATAGTACTAAATACACTACTATTCCCATTAATTTGTCCATTTTTTTTCCCTGACATTGCGTGCGTTGCTATAAAAAAATAATATTTTAAGTTATTCTACAGGGTGGCAACATAACCTGGAGAAACGAGGAATCGGGGAATTATCATGGAAATTTTTTATTCTGGAAATATCAGGAAAAATTTCAAAATGTAACAAAAAATCAGGGAATTTTTCAAATTTGCATCATTAAAATGGGAATTATCGTCTATTATGGCCGCCATTTTGGCTAATTTAATTGTCAATATTTCCTTTTAGTTCTGAATAAGAATTAATAAAAAAATGCATGGTTATTCGCACTTTTATATTTTCTGTTTAATTTTGTAAAAACGTGAACCATTGCTGGAGGGAGAAGCAAAAGCAAAGTGCATTGGACCTTGAATTGTAAGCAACATGTGCTAATGAACAGGAGCTAATGAATATGGGATTTATTGAAGATTGGAATAGGAAATATGAAGCATATAAAAGATTTCAAATTATCTACAAGAGAAATAATTTGAAAAAACTTGCTTTTTTTTTTGCATTATCTGCATCCAGAGAATGCCTGTCGCAATTGCATAATTTCTGTTGTATCCGTAAATTATTTTTTTAACTGTCAATAAGTATTACTTATAATTTTTCATTTATAATGCAATATATTTATAGTATTATTGTAGCGGGGATACTTTGCATGACATGCTGCAAATTCTATACAAAGCATGTATTGTAACATTTCTTAATATAATTGTAAAATCAGGGAACTTGTTTTCCAGAATGTTGTTGCCACTCTGTTCTATTTAAGCCGTTCTTTGACATATCATTGAAGAATTAATTGATTAGTAAAAGAATTTAACCCCCATAGAACATTTATGCTTTGTAGTTTTAAGACAGTGCCCATTCCACCGAGCTTTTATTTAAAAATTACTGAAATAAATAAAAATATGACTATTTATTTTTTACGTTATCATGCCATGATATGTGCCTATTTTTAACTGTTCTTCTTTGTACAGATCAGCCGCCCCAGGGCCAGAACGTACCGGGAAATCCGGGACACGGGACTCCCCCCCAGAACTTCAACTCTGTAGCCCACCCACCGGTGGGACACTCGCGTAAGTGGGACTTTCTGAATTATGTCGAACAGTGTGTTAACCCCTCGAGAAACGGGTTTGATATTTACGTTCTGATTATGGAACACTTACCGTATATACTCGCGTATAAACAGAGTTGTATTTTCGTACATAAAAAATTCCGATTAAAATCTTCGAAATTACAGTGACATTTTAATTCTTGACTTATGACTTAAGGATGGGGGCTCCAAATTGGAGCAAGCACTACGACCGGAGGTCTATTGCACTTTCCCCTGGAATAAATCTTTGATCACTTAAGAAAAGAGATCCGTAGCTGAAGCAAAATTCAGCAATGATCTAACAGGAATATCCTGGAGCTCCCAAGGCTCAAGTAAGTGACATCCCAAGTGCTCGAACCTATGGGCGGAGAAGAAGTCACATTCACAGAGAATATGTACAACAGTTTTATCATTATTCCTACATCCCCTACACAAAGGGTCATCCTTAACCCTCATAATAGTTAGATGCCTTCTGAGAGTACAATGCCCAATTAGTAATCCAATAGCCCTACGAATACCAGAGCGATGGAGCTTTAACAGCTCCTTATGACGAGAGCTAGGACATCCACTATTTAGTTCTCTAGCTTGTCTCTGGTCTGATGCGTTGCGCTAGTCCTCGTACTGTAAATTCCTATAAATAGAGAAGACAGTATCTCTAATAACTTCATTAGAGATACCTAATGCTGGCTCAGGACCAATAAAGGGGGAACAAGAGCCTAGTCTGGCCAATTCATTACCCGGAATGCCCGAGTGTCCAGGAACCCAAAATAAGGAGACTGTATTATTCACAACCAGTTTACTTTTTTTTTAATTCTTAAAATAAATATTTAAGCTGAGAAATCAAAAATTAAAAAAAAAGTGTCTGGAGAAACGGTCTTCCTCGAAGTTCGCGGAAATCCTTCGTGTTAAAAAGTATATACCACTGGCGATGTTCTTGTGTCTTTCAAACTTCCATCGGACTTCTTAAATTACATCTATTTTAATACCATAATGACATATTTTAAACCATAATCTTAAATACCAAAATGTGCAATTTCTAATTCTTAACAGCGTTTTGTAAAGTTTTAAAAACTTAGAAAACATCAACTATTTTCGGTCAACATGGTTGACTACTGTCGTGATTAAATACAAATGAGCATTTTTTTTATCCACCTCGGAAGGAAATACAAGTATATTATGGATGAATGTATACTTCTTAATAAAATATTTAGTTTTTATTAGGAAATAAATTACTTGAAACTAGAGATACAATTCGCTGATTAGCAACGTCCCGATTTTAGTGCTTTAAAGTCAATTCCATCGAAAATTCTAATAAGACAAATATTATTTACATGACATTATCAAGGAATAAAATCTGTATTGGGGAAATAAATGTTGTTTAATTATTGCAATCGAGTAAGAAAGACATCGACTTTTAAGTGATATCATTCGCTACGCACGATGTCAACTTCTTAGTCTTCCATCCAAAATCCTATTAAAGTAACGTATACTAGCTTCATAGATTCTACAAACCAATTAAATATTTATTGAAATATATACTTTTTATTTATTTACTGATTATTTATCTGAGTAGTGTAATTTTGCGTTACGATTACGCCGCGATGCACAGAACGGTCTTCAGTCAGTACATGTGACGTACATCCTCGATTTCGGATCAGGGAAATCTGTCGGAGCGGCTCAACAAGAATCCGCTTAATTTCAACTTCTTTCCTTTTCCCATTTTAGGCAAATTATTTTATAAATTTTACTGACCTGCGTATAAACCGACCCCCCTTCATTTTGACTTAAATGTTTTGGCTTATACACGAGCATATACGGTACATCCCTTTCCCTGTTCTTTCACAGAGGTATTCTTTAGCGTGTACTTTTTACATTTACAGGGGTGTTGCGCCTGCGCAAATTGCGCCAAATCGCGATTTCTGCTCCAAGCTGCTCCAAATCACTGATTTTTAGCCGAATTGCGCCAAACCTGCGCCAATTTCATAATTTTACCGCTAATTTTAATTTTAAGACCCTTTGTATAGAATAAAATTATTACGCTTCTGTAAATATGGGCCTCTACTTAATTTTTATCCATAATACATTCATAATTTGCCCATTTCACGATTTCTTTAGACTTAATTGAAAGAGGAGGTGGACATTGCAAACTTTCAAATATTGATAGTAATGGTACAATGAACTTTGAAGAAGTACATTGATTTTATGGCAAAGTTACACTTTTTTGCATATACTCTAATCTATCATTTGTGAAAACATATAGACTTATACTTTTATGGGTACATTATACTTTAAAACTTGAAGGGTGCATGCTAGTTTTCGTTTTGAGGGTACTTTTTCTTAGTTAAAACTTCATATATTATGAAATACACTTATTTTAGAATACACTGGAATTTTAGATCCTGGGAATATATTTAAGTTAAAAAAATTGGTTTACATTAACATTTGACATTAGTTTTGCTGTTATAGGGATACATTGATCTATTTTTAAGTGGGGTAAATTTTTTTTTATACTTTTGGACTTTAACTTTTAAGGGGTACATTGGGCTTTTACTTGTAGGAGTATATTTATATTTTTATAGAGATGTATTAATGTTTAGTTTTAGTTGGGGGGGGGGGGGGGGGGCGGTCACTTCATTTTAATTTTTATTTAGAAGAATATAGGGGCTTTTACTTTTTTTGTGTGTCTATATTGTTATTTTTTGTACTTTATTCTTTTCGGGATAAATTAATGTTTTAATTTTGAGGCATACATTAGACTTTTCTTATAAAGGTACATTGGGCATTTTCATTTAAGGGCACCTTAAGTTTTATTTTAAGTGTATGTTCATGTTGGGCTTTTTCCTTGAGGGATACATTGGGTTTTCTTTAGAAATAATGTTTTTTATTGTATAGGTACACTGTGCACTTTTTTGATATATTAGGCTTTTACTTTTAAGGGTACATTCTTTTAGTTTCCTTTTAAGGATGCACTGGACCTTTTCTTTTTAGGATACATTACCCTTTTAATTGTTTTTTGGTTTTTATTTTAAGGGTAGGCTTTTTCTTTTACAGGTACATTGGACTTTTTTATAGGCGCTCTGGGCATTTTCCATTACGGGTATATTGAGCCTTTAATTTTTGCGATAGATTAGTCTTTTATTTTTAAAGGTATCTTAAGTTTTATTTTAAGGGTATATTGGTTTTTTCTTTGAGGGATACATTTTTTTTTTCTTTTATAAGGTACACTGGGCTTTTCTTTTTTTTAGATAGATTAGGCTCTACTTTTAAGGGTACATTGTTTTTTTTCTTTTTAAGTATACACTGGGGCTTTTCTATTCAGGATATATTAAGCTTTTACCTTTAATTGTTATCTTGTGTTTTATTTTAAAGGTAGATTAGGCTTTTCTTTTGGTGGTACACTGGGTTTTTCTTTTGATGGTACACTGGGTTTTTCTTTTAGTGGTGCACTGATTTTTCTTTGAGGGATATGTTGCATTTTTTTTTTTTTGTATAAGGTACACTGGGCTTTTCTTTTTTTAGATAGATTAGACTCTACTTTAAAGAGTATGTTGTTGTTTTCTCGTTTTAAGTATACACTGAGGCTTTTCTATTTAGGATGCATTAAATTTGTAATTGTTCTCTGGTGTTTTATTTTAAGGGTAGATTGGGCTTTTCTTTTGGTTTGTACACTTTT
Organism: Troglohyphantes excavatus; assembly: GCA_963932185.1. Taxonomy (NCBI): domain Eukaryota; kingdom Metazoa; phylum Arthropoda; class Arachnida; order Araneae; family Linyphiidae; genus Troglohyphantes; species Troglohyphantes excavatus. The sequence goes on along the minus strand of OZ010678.1, from coordinate 364,146 downwards.
CTTTTCTTTTGGTGGTACACTGGGCTTTTCTTTTGGTGGTACACTGGAATTATCCTTTTTGGGATACATTATTTTACCTTAAAGTATACCCTTTAGTTTTATTTGAAGTGTATTATGGGATTTTCTTTTAAAGGTATATAGGATTATTTGTTTGTCTGGAGTGTGTTTGGGCATTAATTTAGGCGCAAACAGGAAATTTTCTTTTACAAGTTTATTGTAATAGAATGGGTATTTATTACTTTTTGTAATACAATGGGTATTTATTGTAAAGGATGCTCATTGTGCAATTGCTTTTTAACCGATTTTAAAGCACACCCACCAATACCACCAAATGCGCCAAGGAAGAGGTTATCAATTTCACTTGTGTATTTTTTTAATTTTTTTTTTTACTTCTGTTCTAATTCAGAAATTAGGAGAAAAAAAATTATAGGATGGAGAATGTCTCCACTTATTAACTTTTTGTGACAAATATCCGGTTATCCGGCATTTAACTATCCAGAATTCTGAATTAACTGTATTGTTTGAAAAAAAAAAGTTCAAATTTTTTTTGTTGGATAGAGAAAATACACTTTAGCAAACAAAAATTTAATAAACAAAAAGTAGTTAGTAATCTGGCTTTTAAAAGAGTTAAAAAAAAAAACGAAAAAGCTTAATATATGTAAATATAAGTTTCTTTTAAACATTATTTTATAGTAGGCATAGGCGTAAAGTTATAAAAATTATTGGGGGGGGCTCAAAATTATAACTTTCAAGTAAAGGTATTTGCACAATTTTTTAGGGGTGCTAAATTATCTTCAAATGTTCAAAAAGGGCCGCAACATCGTTTAACCTCAAGGCAGGCCTGTAGCTGAAAATATTTCCGGGTGCCTAAAAATATTTTCAAAATGTGCATAGGCAAAAGAAAGAAAATAGTTTTGTTATTTATTTTCATAACCTCTTGTATTATAAAACTGTGTATAAAATTCTGTGCCATATCAATCAGCTAAAAAAAACTGCCTTTCTAGTGTAATACAATTTTCCCTTTTTTTAAAAAAATTGAAGGTTTTACAAAATAGAAAATGTTTTGTAAATTTCTTTTTAACGTATAATAATGTTTTGATATTGAATAATAAGTGTTACATAAAAAAATTATATTGGGAACACCCCAAAAGCTTCCAAAATTACCGGGAGGAGGTAAATTTGACTGGATGGTGCGAGGGTTGTCCATATATTGCCTAACGCACATGTAAGGAAAGAGATTTTCTGTCCTGCATGAATTTATGTTGTATTATAGGTTCTTTACCAAAAAAATATAATTTAAGCTACAACTGAACTTAAGTAGGAAATTATACTAATTACTCTTGCGTGTGTGAACCAGTAGTTTGACACATATTGTTCTTTACATAGCAAAGCATTTGAGTGCGAGGTGTCATAATCGACTGCTCCAAGGTTTGCCTATAAGCACCATAGTTGACTTCTCGACGGAGTACCAGCTGCTATCATGTTTAGCCGAAATTCGGAAATCATAATTGCCCGGTGCCATAAATCGACGTTAGGAGCCTGTGACATTAGCACACGATACGTGAGTGTGCTTAAAACTGTTGATGTTAATGCGCAAGACAATACTTACAGGCAGGGGCGGCCCGTGGTCGAAAATGTTAGTGCAGCCGAAATCATGGGAATTCCCTCCCCCCCCCCCCCCCCCCCCTATTTTCCACAATAATACATGAACGGAAATTCTTTATTATTTACTACTCAAATCAAAGTTTTATTTCAATGTTTACGAAATGGTTACATGCGAAAAAAATAGAAAACACTTATTTTTTTGAAAATTAAAGCAATTCTCCTTTTTTTTAAACATGCGAATCGGTCAATTTTAAAATTCACTTAAATAACGAAACAACAGCACACAATAAATTTATGACGAAAACTATTTCCGTTTGGAGAGTTTCTCGGTTCTCCCACCCATCCCCGCGATTCATGCACGAGCCAATTTGTTTATCGAATACCAAGTGCAGCCCGAGTTGAGAAAATCCTTTTGGGCTGCGTTTGTCACAACCCTCATTTTAACGTATAGGGGAAGTCATACTGCGTAAGGTTGAAATGGCAACGATGCAGCCAATTTCGAACTTCGCTTTTTGGCTGCAGTTTTGATTTAATGTAGCTTTTTCCCCTTCTGAATTGTGCATTACGGCAACATCGGAGATTTTGTTTACTTACCGCAGAAATTTCATTTTTAATTATAATCTTCATTTAAGAAAATTAGTAAAATATCTGATTTTAGTTTTAAAATACTCTAATAAATTTAGTTACAGCCCGGCTGTACTTGCTGAAGTACAGGAGCCGCCACTGCTTACAGCAAGAAAATTATGGCCTTGGCTCAAATTTTAAGAATCGCGATAAAAATAAAAGAATCGCGACATAAAATATTGGAAAAAGGGACACCATAACTTAGGAATTAAACATAAATCCATGCAGGACAAAAATCTCTTTCCATACATGCGCATTCTGCAGTATATGAACGACCCTTCATACGATTCTGCCAGATTTTCCTACATTCAAAATTATCACATATATATGATTATATAAGATTGGTTAACTTTATCTATGATTTACAACTTTATGAAATAAATGTTTTAAATATGTTTTACTGAAAAATATACATTATTCACATTAATTTTTCAAAGAATTTAAAAATAAATTTTAAATAGTAGCTTTGTTTCTTCAAAATAGTACGTTTGATGCATTGAATTCTCAAAAGACATTTCAAATTGCTAGCTGCGAATTTTTTCTTCCTCCCTTCATCATTGCAGCTATAAAACGAGTTTTAACCGAAATATAGACAAAAAATTTTATCCAATTAAATATATCACACGAAATAACTTTAAAAATATTATTCGAATTTCTCTTAAAGTGAGAGCGCCATTTCAAAATAGTCCGCGGTTTTATTTTGTCGATCACTTTAAATGTTTACAAGATAATTGAATACAAAATGTAATTAAAGTACTTTAATTAATGTTAAAAATTGTTTACAAAATTTATACTTCGTTTAATTAACTTTCGATAATTTGATTTTCTGTTAAATAATACAATACTTTCAATGCAGAAATACTTTTTACTTTTAAAACATTTTTAATATTTTTTTTTTTAAATATTCTTTACGCATCATTATATACCACAAAGATTTCTTGAGTTAAAATATAAACTGACGTAATGAAGAAAGGATTTTTCTGGGGACAAAACAATTAACATATAAGAGTCTATATGATTAAACAATGTTAAAATATATAAAAGTTTAAAAAAAGTTAATTTCTTCAATTACGACCAACTATTAGCATTAACAACTATAATGTAAATGAAAAGATTCTTACTTTAAATTTGTTTTCAACACGTAAGTTGTGAACTTTTCCTCTCAAATAAATTTTTCATCTCTCAAATATATATACTTAACAAAATTATACAAGCGCAAGGACCTCCACTTTAGACTATAACTATAACTTATCAGCTCATAGAATTACTTCGCCATCATCCTTGAAAACCTATAACCCAAATGTGGTAAAGGGGGAGGGGCCCTTATTGTCACGTTCCTTTACTTGTTGACGGCTCGAGTCTTCGGGGGACTGTCGGGAACCAGGGTCGTGAACTATGGGCTTCGTCGGAGCCGGTAAGTCCTGCTTCAGAGTTAGGAACCCTCAGGACAAGACCTGGAGGGCTGTGGTCGAGGTCTGCACCTGCACCTGGGTCTGCACACAATCCAGTTCGGCCCTGCTCTGGTTATCGCTGCGGGTGTTAAATTAACTGCGGACAGAGAATGCGTTTGTTTGTGTGAAAAACCTGTCGCTCACTCAATGTACATTTCACAGAACTTGTGAGTTCCTGATAGTCGGCGTGTTTTGTTGCTCTTTTCTGAAAAAGGGGCATATGTGGGAAATTTATCTGCTGAAGGCCTTTCGGCTAAGTCCTACTGGGAGGACCCAGCAGCAGGGTAGGAATGGTCCTGGGGTAGGAGAAGGACACTGGGGGGGGGGGAGAAGAGGCGAGACGCCACCCCAAAACAACTAGCTAGAAAGGGGGGAGGTGATAGGGGTCTTTGTAGAATAAATGCTTTTGTTGAAGGAGATGACTGTAGTTGCTAAATGTTCCTGTTACATGTTGAATAAATAATAAAGAAAATTTAAATAAAAATAGAGGAATTTTTTTTTCTGCATAATATAAATAAGAACTTTGAAATTATTGGGGGGGCTCAGCCGCGTTTTCAAAATATTGGGGGGGCTCGGGCCCATGGGCCCAATACAAGTTTACGCCTATGATAGTAGGGTTCTATGGATTTTTTCTTTTATGGGTGCAATCTTTTTACGTTCAAGGTATATTACGTACATTTACTCTAATTTCAATGTAACATGAAGCATTTACTTTTAGGAGTGCATCATGTGTTTTTCTTCAACATTGTGCATTTTCCTTTTAGTTTTAGTGGTACAATGAAAACTTCCATGTTCATTGTAGTTTTTATCGTTAGGCTATGACCTACAGGCCTTAGTTTTCTTGGGTTTCATCTTAATTCATGGGGAACATGAGAATTTTGAAATTTAGCTAATCTCAAAAGCTTTATTCTGCATTAAATTTTAATTTTGTCTGCTCCAAAAAGCCTTTTTTGATGCTTCAAAATTAAAATTTTTGTTGCTCCAAAACGCCTTTATGCTGCTCCAAATTTCAATTTTACCTGCTCCAAAATACATTTTTGCTGATCCAAATTTCAATTTTACCTGCTCCAAAATACATTTTTGCTGCTCCAAATATCAATTTTACCTGCTCCAAACACTGCTCCAAAATGCATGATGCCGGGCAACACCCCTGCATTTAGGGTGGATAATTATAAAAATCAAAAAGCTATGACAAGGTGGTAACATAACCTGGAAATCAGGGAATTTTTTTTTATTCTGGAAATATCATGGAAAAGTCGGGGAATTTTTCAAAATTTCACAAAAAAATCAGGGAAATTTTTAATTTGGGGTCATTAAAACGGCAATTATCGTCTATTATGCCCTCTATTGTGGGCAATTTAGTTGTCAATATTTCCGTTTAGTTCTTAAAAAGAATTTTTTTTAAAGTATGGTTATGCGCATTTTTATATTTTCAGTTTTATTTTTGTAAAAATGTGAACCACTGCTGAAGGGAGCAGCAAAAGCAAAGTGCATTGGATCTTGAATTGTAAGCAACATGTGAGGGGCCAATGAAGATTGGAATAGGAAATATTAAGCGTATAAAATTATCTACAAAAGAAATAATTTGAAAAAAACTTCCTTTTTTTGGTATATCTGCTTCTAGAGAACATGTTGAATTACTATTATTCCTGTCGCAATTGCGTAATTTGTGTTGTATCCATAAATTATTCTTTTAACTGTCAATAAGTTTTGCGTATAATTTTTCATTTATAATGCAATATATTTATAGGATCATTGTAGCGTGGATACTTTGTTTCTATACAAAGCATGTATTGTGACAATTCTTAATGTAATTGTAAAATCATGGACATTTTTGTGACACCATCATGGAAATCAGGGAAATATCAGGGACTTTTTTTCCAGAATGTTGTTGCCACCCTGTATGAGTAAAACTGAATGTTAATCTCAGTATACCAAGCATGCATTGAGTGGTTGATGACACGTGTGTGGAATGCGCTCTTACAGGGGAAAAAAGAGGGATTATGAAGAGGATTTCAATCCGATAATCGTTTTAGATCACCCCACACACTTGGTTATTCTGGATGACTAAAATAACTTATATTGAAGTTTGTGAGAGAATACCTTTTTAAGATCAAGAATCTGTAGTTCTTTTTCATTTTGAATAACAGAGAGAAAAATAACATGCCGTTATTTTGGTGGCCTTAGGACAACACTCGAGTGCAAACGATTCATAAAATATTTTAATACATTTTATGAACCCATTGTTTTGTTATTTATGCGGCTGTGAATTGCTATTGCATGTTAAATACTACACTTGTTTAGAATTTAACAACTGGGTGGCAACATAACCTGGAACACTGGGAAATCGGAATTATCATGGATTATTTTAATTCTAGAAATGTCAGGGAATTTTTCAAAATTTCCCCAAACATCAGGGAAATTTTCAAATTTGCATAATTAAAACGACAGTTATCGTCTATTATGCCATTTATTCTGGGTAGTTGTCAATATTATATTTTAGTTCTAAAACACAATTTTTCAGAAAAGCATAATTATGCACATTTTCATATTTTCAGTTTTATTTTTGGAAAAACGTTAACCACTGCCAGAGAGAAAAGCAAAGTGTGTTGGACTTTAGCACCTCACTTGTTGCTTACAATCTAATGAATATGGGTCATTCCATACGAAAACACCCATTTGAGAATTAATTTGTTGCTCCATAGTCACAGATTTTTTTGAAATTTATACCACTGTTAAATATCATAATCAAACCACCAAATCTCAAATATTTTTAAATTTTATTGAAAAGGAGAAGAGTTATAGCCATTTGAAAATCAGCCATTTTTCTTAAAAGACGGCCATCTTGGATTTACTATGATGTCTAAAAATGCTTGTAATATGAGAACCAGAGGACCAAATTCAAAAAAATTGGTACCAAATTAAAGAAAAATAAACAAAGAACACATATTTAATATCTAAACACTTTCTAGTATTCATTTTAATAGTTTTTACTCTATTCAAAGTAAAAAAAGTGCTTTAAAAATTTGTCCAGTTTAAGGGGCCATAAAAAAATGGCTCACTTTTTATTTTGCTATAACTTCGTAAATATATTATTTGATATGTCTATATTTAATACAAAAAAAATCTCGAGGGTATTATTCTTGATTGCAAAAAAAATTTATATAAAAAAAGTTCTCTATTTTATACCCAAATAGGGCTATTTGCAACAAAATCTGGCTATTTATTGTTAAACTTGGCTTTTTTTTTACACTTTTCAAAGTTGGGAACTATGAGAGATAGTATGCTATATGCATAACATATAATGAAATTCTACATTTAATAGGAAAAAATTCAAGAGGTAATTATGCGTCATAGCAAAAACAAGTCATGCCAAACATATGACATTAATTCGGAAAAATGTTTGCAAATACCAATTGCATTAAAATGTTTATACATGTATAAATTAAACAAAGCTAAAAAATAATATTTAATCATACTTTTTGTAGTTTTCAAAAGCCAATATATTCAATCTACAAGATTTGAATAACATTTTAATTTATTTATTCTCTAATTTTGTGATCTGATATGTTTTGCATGTAGTTGTCGTTGGAAGAGTTACAGGTTTGATTATGTGTTCATATGGAATCCAACATACATATGTGGGATTTGGCCACATGTATGAACTTGGGCCATGAGGATGCATGAACATAATTTTATAGTTATCGGTATTCTTCCAAAAAACCCAAAATGTTCCCAATCCTCCAGTTATTTCCTTAAAACAAAGATAATATATTGTTCTTTTTCAAATGTAATGGTTTTATATTTTCTTCAAATGCCATAGTAGCTATGAAAGTTGATGATGAACCTGATACCCTGGAAATCTTTAATTGTGATTGATTTATTGGCACTAAACAGTGATTTGTTCTAGTTCCTGGAATTGTGTCAGCTAAAGCATATCTCTTTTCAAATTTCTGACTGGCATTTCAATCTCACAATGTTGTGTCACGTATAAGATGGTCACTGATTATGGACATAGAAATAGTTTTTATAGTTCCAATACTATCTTTTGCATAGACAAGAAAGAGGTGGAATGTTGCTTGTTCTTTTTCCCAATGGACACTTTGAATAGCATCTTGCCGAACACACACATAATTTTCGGAAAAATCTGCAACAATAATGGCCTTATCTGCCAATAACTCCGCATTAGATTTCTTAAAGTAGTTACTCTGAGCTTTTGTAAAAAAATTTATGTGTACACAAAGAAATCAATTTCCCTATTAATGTAGATCAACAAATTCATCAACTGTTGTAATAATTTTTTTCAACTCGGCAGGATCAGTTTTATCTCACTGTTTTTAAGTTATTTCATACGCTAAATAATCATAAGGCATTAACTCTTCCTTCAAAATGTTGCAAGGATGGTTATTAAGTGGGTCACAACATGTACCCACTCTGTATCAGTTTGTACTATTTCAAGTAATTATCTTTATGGGTCTTGCAGTTCTTTCCACTAACATAACATTCATCATCGATTTCTAAATAATATAATCTCCTTTTTAATATTCCAAATCATTCGAAGAACATTTAAGCACTGAAACAAACTCATATGTCACATTAAGTTTCTTACACACAAAACAAGCCATTTCTGCAATACACTTAATATTAAACTACAACACTTTAATATCTGGACAACTTCACATCTAGACAAAACTAACTCAAATGAACTTGATCAAAAAGGAATAGCTCACACTTAGTGTAAAAGATTGGTTAGAATGTAAGATGAAGTCATATATTCTAAAACAAAAATGATGCAAAGCGACAGTTATTGCTTTGACCTTGCAATATGTTTCAGAATTTCATTATATGTTATGCATATAGCATACTATCTCTCATAGTTCCCAACTTTGAAAAGTGTAAAAAAAAAAAGCCAGGTTTAACAATAAATAGCCAGATTTTGTTGCAAATAGCCCTATTTGGGTATAAAATAGAGAACTTTTTTTATATCAATTTTTTTTGCAATCAAGAATAATACCCTCGATATTTTTTTTGTATTAAATATAGACATATCAAATAATATATTTACCAAATTATAGCAAAATAAAAAGTGAGCCATTTTTTTTATGGCCCCTTAAACTGGACCAATTTTTAAAGCACTTTTTTAACTTTGAATAGAGTAAAAACTATTAAAAATAATACTAGAAAGTGTTTAGATATTAAATATGTGTTCTTTGTTTATTTTTCTTTAATTTGGTACCAATTTTGTTGAATTTGATCCTCTGGTTCTCATATTACAAGCATTTTTAGACATCGTAGTAAATCCAAGATGGCCGCCTTTTGAGAAAAATGGCTGATTTTCAAATGGCGATATCTCGGCTTGTTGTCAATAAAATTAAAAAATATTTGAAATTTGGTGGTTTGAATGGGATATCCAACAGTGGTATAAATTTTATAAAAATCGGTGACTATGGAACAACACCCCTTGGGTGATTTCACGTGGAATGACCCATATGCGATTTATTGAAGATTGGAATAGGAAATATGAAGAACATAAAACATTTAAAATTATCTCCAAAAGAAATATTTGGAAAAACTTGCTTTTTTTTGCATTATCTGCTTCCAGAAAACATGTTTAATTACTCTTATGCCTGCTGCAATTGCGTAATTTGTGTTGTATCCATAAATTATTATTTTAACTGTCAAAAAATATTGCTTATAATTTTTCGTTTATAATGCAATATATTTATAGTATTATCGTAGTGTCTACACTTTGTTTCTATACAAAGCATGTGTTGCAACATTTCTTAATGTAATTTTAAAATCGGGGAAATTTTTGTGACACCATCATGGAAATCAGGGAAATATTAGGGAACTTTTTCTCCCGAATGTTGTTGCCACCCTGAACAAGCAGGCATCTTCAGGGGACTCAGTACCCAAACAATTGTAACATTCCCAAATTTTTTTTTATTATTATTCGCTGAAATTATGGTTTGGGGTCTCCTAAATTTGCTTGCAACATTTTAAAACTGCTTCTATGTTTTTGATGAGTTATTTGAGATTTTACGCTGGATTAACAGGTATTTCTTCAAGGAATGAAAACTTTTAATCTTTTTTTTTTCTTTCTCAATGTATGATTTTCCTTGAATTAGAGTAGTTTTTTTTATTATTTAAGTAAAAAAAATGAGTTTTAATGAAAAATGTGTGTTATTATGATTAACTATTTATATAAATATTAAATACATGTATAGTATACAAACTTTTAACACCATTTTTTATATATTATAGTTCAAGGTTCAGAAACAAAATTGTTGAAAAGTGCAAATATTTTTAGCATTTTAAAAATGCAACTTGAAAAAGAAAACAACTTGAAAATGTTTAAATTTTGAACAAACAATTATTGATATCTTTTTGTGAAGTATTGTTTCTTATATAAATTTAAATAATATACAATAAAATTTGTATTCAAAAAGTAAAAATGTAAGTGGTACCGTATCACCTTAAATTGCCGAAATCTCTATTGTAAAAAATTACTTAATATTTGAATGTTTAAATTTGTCTTTTTGAATGTGTCTGTTAAATAAAAATTGTAATGTTATTTCCCCCCTTTCCTGCAGCTGGACCACAGCCCTCTTATCAGCAGCAGCAACAACAGCCACCACCATCATCCTATCCCCCGAACCAGCCGCCTCCCACCCACAGCCAGTACAGCAGCAGCCCTTCCCCGCAGGGCAACTACCCCCCGCAACAGGGCCACCCGCCCCCCTCCAACTACTCCAACCCGTCCCCGCAGAGCTACTCCCAGCCACAGCAGGGCTATGGACCCAGTTCCTCACCCCACCCACAACAGGCTCCTCAGCCACCACCTCAGCAGCAGCCTCCCTCACACGGCCCACCACCTGCAGCAGGCCAGCCACCGCCACCTTCCGGAGGCCCTGCAAGCAACTACCAGAGCGGGGCAAATCAGCCGTCGGGAGGTTTCAACGCCCCCCCTACCTCTTCCTCCTCTTCTCCTGCTTCCTCCCAGCCGCAGCAGCCGTACACCACCCAGCCCTCACAGACATATAGTCAGCCGCAGTACGGGCAGCAGACGTCCAACTCCCAGCAGTGGTACCCGGGCAACCAGCCGGGCGGATACGCGCCGGGCGCCCCCGCCGGAGGCTACCCCTCCGGGCCGATGTCGCAGAACTACCACTCCTCCCAGAACTTCCCGCCCTCCGGAGGCAACTATGTCCCACCCTCTGCTGCCGCCCAGCAGCCGGCCTATCCGCCCCAGCAACAACAGTACAGTGGCATGCATCCGGCTGCTGCAGCCCCTAATGCCTCCACCCCACCCCCGCAGTCTGCTGCAGGGCAGGCGCGCTTCCCCCCGTCCGGCTACCCGGGCACCCAGGGAGGTGGTGGAGGCGGAGGTTACCCACACTATCGACCCCAAGGCCAGCCCCCGCACCCGGGGATGAGCAGCCAGATGGGGCCGCCCTCCGGTGGGGCACACCGCCAGCAGGGGCCCGGCGGGGCACCCGCTGGCGCTCAGCAGTACAACTATGAGCAGAACCCGTCGTACTCCCAGTACCAGCCGCAGTGAGTCTGATCGTGTGCACATTGCGGGAGGAGAAAGGCCAACAATGGACGGACAATGCTGGGGGAACTTATTGGGACAGACTCAACTTATTGACTTTTGAACTGGAAGTGAGTGAGTGGATTGTTTATCCATCATAGACTGAAGCCTTTTTGTGTATGCCCTCTGTGTGTTGCTCTTTAAAGTGGCTCATAAATAGAAACTCATTCAGTACTCCAAGGTTGGGAACTTGTTGTTTGTGTTTCTTTCCCCAGTGACTTGCTTCAGAGAAAACAAATATTAGTTAATAATATATTATTAAAATTTACTTTAGCTAAAATACATAAATAAAATTAAAGATACATACACTAGTACTTCATGGAATAAAAAAATCTATGTAACTGCAAAAAAATGGTTAAAATAATAGAATTAGATAATTGTGATCGTACATATGAATATTTTTCAGTAACTTTTTATTTATGCAATAAAAATTATAAACTTTGGAGGTGATGATACTTTAATAATTTTGATTTTCATTGGCTCAAACCCTTTGTGCTCCGGAAACTTTTGATATTTTGTTCTTTTTATGGAAAAGTTACATCCGTGTCCTGTTCTTCTTAAATAGGTATTATTTTATTTAGGGTTCATAAAATATGTTCATACCCAGATAAGGATGTACTTTTAAATTGAGTTATAGATAAAGAACAAGCTAACAAAAGAAAAGCGTTTTATGTTCAAGAACATACAATTCTTATTCAATTGGAAGAACAGGGGAGAAAGCACATGTTGTTATTCAAATGACTGAGAGTCGCAATCCAAGTACAAAGGGTTAAAAAAAGCACAATAATAATGCAATAAATATTTTAAACTGCTAAAATATATTTTGAAATACTTAAAATTAGTTTTGGCATGAAAGCTAGCTTGCTAATAAGTTTATAGGAACCACCTTAACCTCAGAACATACAGGCAGAAGTCCTGCCAGATGAACTTCAAGAAACACTTTTGTACGTAAGAATGTTACAGTTGGAATTTTTTATCTTTGTTTTTGCGCCAACTCTGAATTTCTAAAGTTTCAAGGAAGGGAGAACGTCTACACTATTGAAAAGGTGAGAATGTTCTAAGATTAAGCATGGGTTAAACAGTTCAAATAAATTCAATTTCAATCTTCTCCAATTACAAACTTGTGATGTTCTTTCTTTATTCTAAAACTCATTAATGTTGTAATGTATACCTTATTATTTGATTTTTTTTCCCTTCCTTCAATAGCGATTTTCAGTTTTTCTTGAGTACTAACATCTATGTAATCGGGTGAATAGAAGCAGTGTTGAACTTCACAGCCATATTAATCCTTTTTCTTGTACACCTAAAATTATTAGTAATACCTTAATAGTTTGATGGTGGCCTGTAGTATAAATCCGCATATTAAACAAATAAAAAGTTGTTTACTTGAGGATTGTACATATAATCTAACCCTGACCTAGAGCACAGTTTGTGCCATTCTTGGACCAAATGTGAATGGGTTGGATCTTTGACTGACAGAGATTAAATAGTAATTTTTTTTAATAATTTGTGCATTCAACAGGATAATGCTGTAAGTGACAACTCTTTCCGTTAAACTGTTTATTCACCTGATTCCATGGTAGTCCAAATAGTGTTTATTTTTAGAGCATGTTGCACACTCCTATTGCATGTTTTAAAAGAACTTCACATATGTATACCTCATAAAATACAAGATTACATTTTACCAAACTGTGATTAGTGTTCATTTTCATTTGTTGTATTTTTTGGTTGATGTTTTAAACATTAATTAACTTTATTTTTGTTTTTCAAAAAATTTGCTTTGGACATTTGAATAGTCCAGACTAAAGATATGCACTAAAAACTTGTTTTGCATAAATCTGGAAAACTGTTCAAACTTGGCTATTGTTAATACAATGATAATTTTTTTGTGTAAAAATGAAGGAATACAAAAATTTTCCCTGTGAATATTCTCAGATTACCGAACAAATTATAATTTAAATTTCAACATAACTTATTTTGCATAACTATGGGTTGCCATATTTTTTAGTTCAAGAAGCAAAAGCAGCTATATCCACATCATTCAGCCAATCAGAAATCTAACTTTCGTTGACACTCATGCTCGAGGACAACCTAAGTTGAAGCAGAAGCTATGATGTGTATAAATATTCAATTGCTTTAGGCTCCACTTAGGTTGTTCTCGAGTATAGTTCATTTTACTTCTGCGGACTTCTTTTTTGAGTGCTTATTACTAAAAAACGGTTTATGTGCTACTTTATTTTGTTTTAAAATTGAAGCCAAATCTATAAAGTACCTATTGATACCGAAATCTTATTTTTTCGATATAACTGCTTTTGCATTTGTTTTCCTTTTAGCAAAGGTTCACACTCAAACCAGCTCCATCATAAAATTATCAGGAATAAAAAAATATATAAATGTCATGTGTTTTGTTTTCTTGTTGAGATTTCCCTTGTAAAAACCCATTGTCTGTAAACGGTACTACTATGTGATTTTTTTAATTCTGTAATAAAAATGTCTTCTTATAATTATCTTTGATCTCATCATTTCTCATTCATTTAGTGGCTTAACAACTAATGTTATAATAAAGCGAAAATGGAACATCAGTATGGGATAGTAAGTAAAACAAGAATAATTAATTGGCATCGTATTATAAAAGTGAAATATTGTCATCGTATATGGGTTGATTAGGCCTCGTCTTGCGTTTGCAGCTCAATAAGGATCACTTTATCTGAATAAAATAATATTTCTAAAAAAAGAGAAACCGACTTTAAGAAAAAATGCGCTAAAAAGTGAAAAATAATTTTTAATTTTACGAACGCATTGAAAAAATTGAATTATTTCATGTCAATTTTATACTTATTACAACTTTTTGAAATTGGCGCCAAAATTTAGGAATGATTTTTTTAAATTGGCACCCACTTCAAAAAGTTGTAATAAGTATAAAATTGGTATTAAATAACTCAATTTTTTCAATGCGTTCGTAAAATTAAAAATAATTTTTTACTTTTTAGCGCATTTTCCTGAAATTGGTTTTCCTTTTTCAAAAAAAAAGCTACGGTGGTCTGCCCCCTGCTCCGCTGACGCTCCGCCAACCCCCGGACGATTGCTACGCAATCCTTTTTAGTTTGCTTCGCAAACCAATACCGGCTTCATACACTGCAGACAATGACAATGTGTCCTAACAACAATACTTTTTTTAGTTATATAAATTATTACTGACAGTGCCGTCACACAAATTTATTTTTGGGGTGTTGAGACAAGAAATTTCCAAACTTAACGATTCGAACTTGAGCGATTAAAAATTCCCAACTTAATGGCGTCGGGTACCAGCTGAAGTGCTGTCCTCGTTATCTGACCATTGTTAAAAATATGAGGCATCGTTCCCGAGTCTTTTCTTCGAGAAAGGCCTCGAACCAAAGTGTCCTTGATGTAGTAAGTAAATACGTACCAATAACCAATCAAGGACGCTTTGCTCGAACCAACGCCAGTAGTTCAATGTGCAGCTCTAGTGCGACGTTAATTAACCAAACCACACTTAACGATTCGAAATTCACAACGCAACAGTGCTAAAAATATTCCCAGTTCCAACTTATAGACATTTGTCAGCTTTTTTTATAAGTAATATTAAACAGTTCTCTCGAAAGTATTGATTTGTTGCACGCATGTTCCAATGCAGTGTTCCGTTTTGAGGTCTAATTTAAGTTTCATCTTAATACAAGTTGGGCAATTTCTAGTCTTCCGTCGCTTTCATTTGCTAATAATATTAATTTTCCTGAGGCATAAACTGATTGAAAAGCGAAACATGTGTAAACAGCATAAATAAGCCTCATCGCCAACTTTTATTTATATAAAGTAAGATAATTGAGAATTGGCGCTAAAAATAATTCGCCGTTAAAATATATATTAAGTTATGGGAAACTGGGTTGCCATACATGTTGGCATTTTGCCATACATGTTATCATTTCGCTTCCGAACTATCTTTTAATATATTTATAGTGCTTAACATAAATAGTTACATCTAATTTATTTTTTAAGGTGGAATTTCAGTATTGATACTATTCAAGAAAGGAGGATTTTGCGAAACTGATCGGCTCGTGCGAGAATCGACGGGGCGGGCTGGGGGTGGAAACCGAGAACTTCCAAGAATCTCTCCGAACATAAATAGTTTTCGTGATAAGTTTACACGTGTGTTGTTGTTGTTTCGTTACTTAAATTAATATTAAAATTAACCGATTCGCAAGTTTAAAAGAAAGGAGGATCGATTTAATTTTCAAAAAATAAGTGTTTTTATCGCACGTTATCATTTCGTAAAAATTTAAAGGAAACTTTGATTTTAGTAATAATTACTAAAGAATTTCTGTTCATGTATGGTTGTGGAAAATAGGAGGTTTCACATGATTTCGGTTGCTTTAACATTTTCGACCACAGGTCGCCACTGGAATATAGAGGCTCTATGTTAGTTGGTTGCAAAGACATACTCGTTTAAAAGTAATGTTATTCTTTGTAATCAGCAGGGAGGAGAGACGGGAAGGGAGAAGCCCTAAATATGCCAGAATGTGAAGTATTGCCAACCGGTTACCAATCTATATCACGAGATGCATTGCGCTGATGAGTTCTATTGTGCGCTCCAACATGTTTTCAAGTTTTGCGCATAACGAAACTATTGCAGTGGCGTAGCCAGGATTGTTCGACGGGGGGGGGGGGGAAAGGGGGGGGGGGGGAAGGGGGGGGGGGTTGATAAATTTTTTTTGGTCTGACCAAAACCAATTTTTTTTTTTTTTTGAAAAATTGATTTTAACAATTTTAACTAACAATTAATTTTTAATTAAATTTAATTAATAATTTTAATTAAATTTAATTAATAATTTTAATTAAATTTAATTAATAATTTTAATTAAATTTAATTAGTAATTTGAATAAAATTTAATTAATAATTTGAATAGAATTTAATTAATAATTTTAAATTATTAATTGGAATTAATAATTTTAAATTAGCAATTTTAATTAATCTTTTTAAATTAGTAATTTTAATTTATCATAATAATTTTTAAGTAGTAATTTTAAATTATTAAATTTAATTTATGCAGTAGTTTTAAATTAAAATTATAATTAATAAGTTTAATTAATTAAATATATATATAAATTATAAATAAGATGTAAATTAAAAGCTTAATTTTTGCAGGTTAATCTTTAGTCATTTCCTAATTTAAATTACTAACAAACCTGGCTGACATTTTACTGGGATTTAAGTCTGTAGCTAAATATTGATGGGGGGTCCGGATTGAAGCAATTTTAAATTAGTAAATAATTCTTTAATATATAATTAAAAATAACAGAATAATAATCATTATTTTCCGTTTAATTTTAAAATGCATGACTGTGGCATGGGGGAGGAGGTTTCATTGGTTGCGTGACGCAGCAAAATTACGCATTGCGGCAAAATCATAACGGAAATTGGCGTTGCTCATAAAAAAACCCATTAATTTGTAGAATCTGTGAAGCTAGACAATGGAAAAATGCTTGCCTAATCATCGGCACGAGATGCAGCGCCGCAGAAAAAAAATCCAGAAAAAGGTTATGAACACAGATTTAAACGAGAATCTGTTGACCCCACCCTTCGTAACTGGAGCCAACTTTTCCATTATGTGCCCTTCATATTTATAATAGTTGAATATAACTTTTTAATAATCCCCCATAAAAATTTTCAAACAAATGTGCATCAACCTTGAGAATGAACAAAACACATTTTTTTTTAAAAAAAAGGGGAAAACCGCGTTTCCGCGTTAAAAGTAACACGTCTGAGTGACAGGAAACTAATTTGTAAATGTAATTGAATAAAAAATTAGTTGGTTTTGGTTTGGGTATTTTCAACGATAATCTCAATAAACAAAAAATATTTGAATAAGAAAAGGAGTACATACTTTAAACATATCAGCAAATTTTTTGCACGATGCTGCTTTCTTTTGTCTTGAATCTTTCAAAAGTTTATGTTTTGATGACGGCATACCGTGAAAACGGTAATTCAGATAACCTTAGCAAGCACATGCAGTACTGGAGTGATTTTCAAATTCATATGGCAAATGAGAGACATACAACTACAACCTCTCAGAAACTGATTTTTGAGAAGGAGAAAAAATTCCACCGGCATTGTGAGGGGGCGAAGAGGATCACAATTAGGGGCCTTATTTTTTGACGGGAGTCATTTACAATCTTTTCTTAAAGCACGTAGGGTATGAATGGGTCTTTTCATTTAAAATACCTTACTTCAAAGTAAGCAATTTCTGAATTGATGCATTGTGACAAATACAGCTATTTTCTGAAAATGGTAACGTGATCTGTAAATAGTAGGAGTCAGAGGAACTCGACAGCTGTGCTAACCCAATAGCCATTGCTAATCTTAACATGAATAAAAAATTAATCAAAAACAAAAAGTACCTACATACCAATATGACCATATTTATCAAGTAGTAATTAAATTCTAAAATTTTTAAAATTAATAACCATTTTAATTCTAAATTAATCAATGCAGGAAAACTGGAATTTAAATTATTATAAATAAATTCAATAAACTTAAAAGTATTCAAAGAGAGAGTCCTCCGAAGTTAATGTTAAAACGAAACACATATCACATAAAATTAGGTAAAGAGAATAGGTACTGAAAGATGCCGTCCTCCGCGCATAAAATTTTTGGGGACTCTGAATGATTTTTTTTAACCGAACCTAGGGGTGAATTAAATAAAAGTACCCATGGAAAATTTCTATTAGAAACCGGTAAAAAAAAAGAGAGAGAGAAAAACAGAAAGGAAAACGCACTGCGTCAATATTACACAATATCAGGACACAATATGGGAAGGTTCAACTAACAAATCACAAAACGAAACAAACAAAAATCCTAGACACGAGACGATAAATTTATAAGGGACTGGCGCGCCAGTCCCATATATTCAAAGCGCCATGGCGCTTCGAATATTAGCTCGAAGAAATTTTACATCGTGGAAGGCAAAACCAATAGTTATATGAAACAAAAGTGATTTTCGAATAAAATGAGTTGGATTTTGATTTAGACAATCACACCTAACACAATTAAAAGATAAGTTATTTTAATAAAAAGAACACTGTGTGACGTTCGCGTAAAGAGCAACGCCATATATTTTAAAATTCTTTAAATGATAAGCTGAACGACAATAAAGAACAATAGAATGAGCAGATGCGAGCATTTTTTTAAGCGCCTACCTGTCTGGAAATCTGAAAACATTGCTCCTCAATTTAAAGAATTTATTATATATTTAAAATGTGGGATTATTTTTTTAAGAAAACTATGCCATGGTTACAATTTTTTTTCGCTTGACGCAATAAAAAATTACAATGAAATTTATAAAACAGTTCCGCCACTGGCGTGTGTCGATTGTTGACTGCATTAGTCAACTCCATCTGCCTTTGCGTCATATCGGTATAAAGTGTGCAGTAAACTCTGAAACCAAACACACAAATTTAAGTTTAATTTTACAAGTTGGACAATTTCTAATTTTCCCTTAATAACCTTGGTGTTTTTGCTTTCATTTGTTAAAAATATTAATTTTCTTCAGACATAAATTTTCCCAACTCGTTTATTTTCAAACCTTGAAATTCACAACTTTTAGGTTTTCCAAATTATTGGGGGGGGGGGGAGACTCCTCCCCGGTGCGACGTGCCTGCATGTGGGGTAGACCAGGAAATAAGACGTGTGTTTTCTCTATAGAAATCAAAGAAAAAATCTTTTTTTTTTGCCCTTATTATTTTTTTTTTAAATAAAGTTGATTTAAAACTGGCTATGGGGGGGGGGGTTCTAACCCAAAGTAACCCAATGCTGGCTACGCCACTGAACTATTGGCAGTATCCCAAGATGCATTGGTCTGAGGGCTTCTTTCGTGCGCTACGGCTGCGCATATACTAGGACTATCATTCCTTCTCCATTATCTTTGGTAATCAGCCGGTATTCATCGTTCATATCAAATTATATTACCAGCTTTGTATGTTTCATTAATATATGAACCAAGGTCACTGAACTGTAACTTCTAAAAGGCTGGGACCACTGAGCTAAAATAATAAACACTGGTTGTCATGACTTGTATTGAGGGAAAATATACCTACTTTTCAGCTGCGCGCGGATGAATACTGTTTGGAAGACAAGGTTGAGAAAACATTCTACCTTGGCTTTTGCACAGTTAGATGTGTTGAGTCGATTCTTGGGTATTTGATTAATTTATATAAAGAAGCATATAAAGTGGTCACCACGCTTAAGTTTTCCCACCAGTGATTATTTTAGCTCAGTGGCTCAAATCTGTTTCCTATTGGAGCGTGGTGGAACTGCAGAGTAAAGAAAAAGGTGGAGATGATTTGGCGAGGTTTCATGAGACGTAAGTTAGCAACCCCAAAGTAGGCACAAACAAACCTAGTTTGCAGTGATTTTTCTATGAGGGATGCATTATTTTCAAATTAAGAAAACGCATGCTAAAACTTACAAAATGACTGTGCAGTTGTAGGATGCAGTACAAGTTCCAAATCGATAAAGGATGCTATTATTTCCACTTCATAGGTAAATTAAATTATAAAATAAATTATCGCCAAGTACTGATACAAAGTAGTGCTTTGGAATAGCGGCAAATATTTTGCCAGTACCTACTTTTAAAGCGATTGCTTACTTCACATTGCAAACCGGTTTTTTACTTGATCGCACCTCCACCTTCTTCTTTCCTCCGTGGGTGGAACCAATCGAAAGCAGCCACACTGTGTCCCAAATAACTCTTAAAACTGATATAGTGGTATTTTTTTAATGCCATATCGTTGTAGAAATGCTAAATGTGTGTAGATATTGTGTTTCCTACTTATAGAATTAATTTTTATATTACTAAATATATAGTTTTTTATTGTTTGTTATCCACTTCAACTTTTTACTATAAATGCAGATTGCTTTCAAAGTGGGTTTCAAAGACAAATTAAAAGAGAAAACTCGATCAAAACCAATACGTGTTGGTTTATGAGGAAAGCAGGTTTAGCATGAAGAAGGCATGCGAAATCCGTTGGGTAGCGATGAAAGGGGGATACGGTTGTGAATCATTCCACGTGCTTCGATCCAAAAAAGAATATTGAACCAAAATTTACAGTAGATCAGTGTTAGGAATATTGAGGAAAATACACCACAAGTAAAGTGACGCACACAACTGTTAAATAAACAAGTATTTATTCGTCTAAACATTGACTAGTTACTTAAGTAGAAAATACATTTTATGTACAGAGGAATACTGTGACCTCACAACTTTTCTTATTTACAGGAGTCATCTTTGCATATGTACAGTGCATTTGCGATTGTCCCTCGCGTAGTGATACATGCGTAAAGCGGCGCTTTTGTTCCTGTCAATGTGTTCTGAAATATAATATTTCAGAACATTAAGTATGTGCGGAAAAAGGCGACGGAATCATGTTTTGCTTTTCTTAACGTTTATAATCACAGTCGACTCGTATAACTGCCTTCTGAAATATTCACAGTGTTTTCATGTTTTAACACTTTGCACTAGAGGACAATTTTTAATATCAACCTTTCCACGTGGGCTAAATTAAAAAAAAATTACCCTGCCTGTGGGCTAATTCATGGCCAACTAGGCTAATTGGAAGGCAGGACAAAGAGTTATCAAAGCATTGTGGAAGGACGAATTGCCTTACAATTTGAGGCATGTAACTGTCTGACGGGCGGATCATTAACAATTCTCTTCCTGAAAACAAGTAGATTCGTAGGTGGAGGTAGGCTCACTTGAAGGGTTGAAAATCTGAAAAGCCGAGCTGAAGACAATCTGTAGAAACCATTAGTCAAGCGTCAATTTAAAAATTCCCCCTTTCTTCCGTGGTCAAAACTGTGCCAAGCCCATTGCTGGAGCCCATTAAAATCTACGGGACAGATACTGTCCCAGCCCACACGTAAAGGTGAAGTTCTTTTTGTGGAATTTCGATTTTTCTTTTGTCGAACATCCGTTATTCCTATTTTAAGTAAATATTACCATTATACACTGTTTTATTTTATCTATCTACTAGGCCAGTGGTTCCCAAACTATTTTGGTTGTGGAACCCCAAAATTTGTTGCCAATGATCGCGGAACCCTGAATATTTTTTAATCAACGACTTTTCAAAATATAATATCTGATATTATATGAAACAAGTATTATTTTGGTATTTCAGATTTTATTGAATTAAGCAAAACTAAAAAAAAAAAAAATCATAATAGAAATAATTAATAAAAATACAAAACATAAACTCAAATAAACGGAAAATCTTTAATGTGAAGAATGCACCTGCTTCTTTGATTCCATGATTATCTTAAAATTGGGCGTTAGGTTTGATAACTGAACTCGCATATCTGGTGCAGGCAGCATCAAATCTGTTACGATATTTGGTTTTTGTCGCAACATATTTTGAAAACCCAGATTCACACAAACAAGTGGTTGCAAATGGCAATAGAATTCGAATAGCCTGTTTTGCTAAATTTGGATATTCATCGAATACACCAGAATATTGTTAATGAAACTGTTCTAAATTTGGCTTCTAATTGTGTATCCGAACTCAATGCAATCAAATTTTCATAATCCATGGAATGATAAACTTTCCGAGGAAAATGTGAATATATTAAACACCATTCTTATTTTTTTTTAATCAAATAAAATTTGTCACGCGGAACTCCTAAATTTTTTCGTGGAACCCCAGGGTTCCACGGAACCCACTTTGGGAACCACTGTACTAGGCTATGTAAAATTTATTTTGAGAAGAAATGTAAACCCTATCAACTTTTATAATATTTGCGCAATGTTTTAAAGTGAAATGAAGATATATATTTATATTATATAAAAAAATGCAATTTTAATGTTTTGTTATAATAGTTGGTGGATATGGAAGTAGAAGTACTTCAATATATGGAAAATCTAATGTTGTTGCAAGTTGTCCTTATTTTTCCATAATGTTCCTCTATTATTTGGTAACCCCTGAATATTAAAGACAGTCTTTGAAAGCCCAACAAACAAAATAGACAGATTAATATAAACTTGATTTCTTTTCACCTTAGACTGGTTAAAAAGTGTCCAGCGGCTGTTAAGTATATCTCCGATAAAAAAGTATTGGGTCATTGGCCCAAAACTTCGGTGAACCCGCATATCAAAGGAAATGATAATATTTTATTATTCGGGGTAGATCATACGATAAAAAAAGTTTTGTTTTTCGATATCCACTATCAGCTCTGTCCAGGAGCACGCCCACTGCGATTGGTTCCATGCAAGAGTACAGAGGCGGTGTCTGATGTTCTACACTAAACACCACTTGTGAGTCACTGTTTTCTGGAGACGGAGTACCAAATTCCCCCGATGGCAGAATCTTCGTGTCCAAAGGCGGAGTCAAATTGAAACGGGGCGGAGTGTTCTTCAGAGGAGGAGGAGCCTCACACCTTGAGCCCGTCATTGGAGAGATAGAGCTCGTTGTCCTTCATGACTGTGGCGTTGGTCGGAGGAGGCGGGTCCAGCGGAAGAGAGAGGGAGGCGTAGGTCACTCCCTCCTCCGGAGGTGGAATGGGAGGCAGCTCTCGGAGTTTGATGGGCTCCAGATCCACCTCGTCGTACGCACCCTCGGATCTGCAAAAGAACATGAGGAGGAACGGTTAAATGGCGTTCGAAGATGACGTATTGCTCCATGGGTGATAAAAAAAGAAGAATTATTATTCTTGCAAATAAAAAGTATTACAATAAAAATTCTTTTGTAGAAAAAAAACATGTTCTATGCTCTGCTGAGAATTAAGATGACGGTTACGTAATTAGTTTCTTCAATTACGTCATTTGGTTCCTTCTTGGCGAAGTTAAATTGTAAGAATGGCTTTTCTAAGAGGAATAATGTAGAATTTGTTCGGATTTTATAGTGACTATAACAACAAATATACTAACCCTGTCGTAGGTGTCTCCAGAGACTGATTTACGGCAGGGCATTCGGGGCACTTGCCCAGGGCCCCCATTTTAAGGGGGCCCCCAAAACTATTTAATGCTAAATATATGTGCAAAAGTTAAAAAATAAATTTACTAACAATTTTTTTAAAAATTAATTAAATTTAGTTTATAAAATTGTTTTAAATCAATTGTTAATTATTTTGCAAAACTTCTACTATTATTTAATCTAATTAAATCAATTGAACATTTTCAGCACGTTCATGATGTATGTCGCCTTTTTCATTGCGCTTGTCAAAGAAATGCCCCTTGGATCAATTGCAAAATTCAATTAATGACCAAGACCATAAACAAACTGGGTTTATTAATTGCACATTTGGTACAGGAAAAAAGTAGCCATAGTCATTTATGGATACTTTTTCCTATACCAAATTTTCTGATATTGTAATCATGAGGGATTTTCTAATTATAAAATGGGTAGAACGTACTAATCTGGCTTAACTAAAAAAAGAAACGAATGAAGAAGCTCTGTTGAAGTACCGACCGTTAACGTTAAGTCAAATTCTCAAAAGACAAAATTTAGCAGTTTAAAAAAAAAATCGCAGTATTTAAATTTGCATTAAACCGATTGATTATGTCATTTCGCATTGTGTGTCTATACATACATTTATCAGTTTTATTTTGAGTTACATCGAGGGGCCCCCTAGTGTTCTTTTGCCCTGGGCCCCTAACCTTGTAAGTCGGTCCCTGGGTGTCTCGCCCTATTTAAAGTGCAATTTTTTTAAAGTTTAAAGTGATCAATATTGTTAACGTATTTGGTCATTTTGGATCTAGACGAAGGCGTGTAAGATATTAAAGTGCCCTCCTATTTTCTGTGTATATTTTACGATTTATTATACGTTTGAGTTGTGATCTGGTTTATCAATGAAACTATGGCTACTTCACAACCTCTACTTAACAACCTTTAAGCGAGCTAATGATGTCTTCTTTTGCTTATAGAATTGTTATGAGTTCCGCTTGACAATCCAGATTACGTATGGAAAACAGTTCCACTATTTTGTGTTGTTTATTCACTGAACAGTAACCATATGGGCTGTCTCTACTCCCTCCATCCCATCAAGTATTGAGCCACAGCTGCAAGCACAAATATATGGATTTTTCTTTCTATGATTTGTGCCATGTTACTTTGTGATGCTTACAACTTCATACATTGTAATTTTTAGTATTATGTGTCTTAGAAATACATTTAAGTTGATGAATAACTAAATTATTTGTGTTGTTTTTAAACTGATAAGTCCCGAGTCCAACCGAAATCGACCTGTGGTAAAAACACCAACACGACCCTGCTTGGACTGGTTGAACTTTCTATGTATGCTCGCAGCAATGAAATTTCGATAGTAATAATTTAGGCATTGTCAGACATTCTTCTTATGCCCTTAAAGCTATGTTTGCGTGCGATGCGATTACGTTCTGAATAAAAACAACTCGCGCATTGCCTGATTCTCTTGAGTGGGTTGAAACCTGTATTGGCAGATATTGTCTTTTTTCCGACAGTTACGATCCTCCATTTTGCCCGCGTTCTCAACTGAGGAGGGAGCTTAACTTAACTTTCAATTTTCCTTTACTTGCGAAAGCTTGGAGTTTGCGGGTCTTAAAAATATCCATTTCTTGGGATGCAAAGCGTCAAATAAAAAATGTCTATATTTTCTGTAAATACACGCGTCCATGAAGCAAGTATTAAAAATTTCATACTTGCTGGAGTGATTCATAAAACTGTTATTGCTCAAATTCAGATCTGAGTAACACAATGAATGCGGAAAAAAGATAAAGAGAATTTTACAAGCCTACACGTCGTTCAAATGAAATGTTACCTATACGTCCCCTCCCAGTCGGGCGGGTCTACTGGTTCGAAGCGCTCCACCCTGTTCTGTCTAGATCTCCTTTTCTCATCCAGATCCACTTGAGCGTACACTGCTTCTCCTGCTGCTGCTGGTGTAGCCTCGCTCAACGTATTTACTCCACCCACTCCGTTGGCTCCTCCCACTGCTTGCGCCTCCCCTCTTCCAACCTCTTCATAAATGCATCCTCCTGAAGAGGAGGAGTGTCCGGAGTCCTTGGAGGAGGAGCCCGACTTTCTCCTCCGCCAGTGATTGGGGAAGAGGACCGTGGAGAGGAGGGATGACCGTTGTTTCGCCGAATCGGGAGGTGGGATGGTGGCGTAGAAGGCGTCGTTGTCGTATGAAGGCGGAGGTGGGGAGGCGGGTGCTTCTTTTTCTTTTCGGGGAAGGGAATCGGTGCTGTTCTGGCGAAGAACTTTACGCCTAAAAAAACGAAAGCTTTATCTATAATATATAAATTTCGTTTTCAGTAATAAAACTAAAAATATCATTTGATTCAAACATTGCATTAATCAATAGGATATGAGGTGATATGCCACTTGTAAATATTTGTTAATGAACAGTCAGATGGAAAATGAAACGACTTAATTTACAATTGAATTTAATCAACTTTGTTTAGCCTTTGTTTTACAGGTAACTTCGGACCTCGTCTCTGTCACTTTACGACGGAGAGAGCCGATTTCTGTTGGCAACTCTACCCAACACTGGGCGATTGTATTTTGTATTTTTTCCATCTAAGAATACCTCGTGTTTGGAAACGATGAAAATTCTACTCGACCCGAGGGTAAAGAGTGTACTATATTGGTAGTCGTATGACACCCAACACTCGCTAAGTTTCATTTACTGGAAGTTATGTCTCCCGTATGACATATACAAATAAGGAGGAACTCACCTCTTGAGGAGGAGCACCAGGATCACTGTGAGGAGGAGCAGGAAGACCACCACAGCCATTCCGATGACGACTCCTGTGAAGAGGGAAGTTTCGATTCAGTTAGACTACGTGATGTTGGAATTTAATAGGGAAACTGAGACAAGAGGCTGTAGCTATAACTATCACAAAACGTGACTTAACCGAGAATAACAGAACGTGTGCAGGGTGATTCAGTCCTCTCTCAAGTTCCATTTGGGTACCGTTCCAAATCATGTGTAAGACATGTTTTTAACCAATTTGTTTAAAGAATGTAGTAAGGCAGATATAATTTTGGAAGCACACACTAAATACAACTGTAAAACACTTTTTTCACTTCTGTGTGAGAAAAAGAGGCGGAGTTATTACCTGTTGAGACGTCCCCTTGCTCCTCTTCGACCAATCCCAGATGAGAGAGACCACCTAAAGACAGAAATGAATTATTTATTACAAATGTGCTTCAAGAATTATAATTTTGAACTAATTCAATGTTTGAATTATTTCAATATTAACATGACCATTCGTTGAACAAGTAATTTACATAATATATCTTCTCTTACAGTTGTGCATTGAGAAGCGTTGCAGTTCCACGCTGTGTGTTACTCACTTTTTTTCGGTGCGCAGTCTTTGCTGGAAGTGGACCACTTTCCATCCTCCCTGCAATAGATCGCCTCCTCCTGCTCCACTCCTCCTTCCTCGGAGGCGGAGCATGAGAGCAGGGCCACGCCCCCGTACCTCGTGCCGTTGAGCAGGACAAAGCGCTCGGAGGGATGGCGGGCGGAAGGGGGACCGCAATCCACGGCTGAAAAATCATCTACATGTGAAAAGTCAGAAAACCAAAACACGCAATGTATACGTAAGGTTGTGTGAGCGTTACTTGAATAACAATTAAAATATCATAATTTCAATTATTGATATTAAAGGTCACATAATGCATAGTTATTGCAAAGTGATGATGTTTACAAATTTACATAATCTGACTGTGGTTGAAATTTGCTAAAGAAGTCGTTCCGGTTTCTCACTGCTAACCAGGCCATCACGGGCTTGTGCACTTTTTGTTCCAGTCCACATATGTTTAGTGTACGGGCGGGGCCGCCACAGTATTATAGATCGAAAATGTGGACGTTCGGTGAAAAACACACACACAGTGATCGCTAAATTAAGAGAAAAAATTTGTATTTAGAGCACCCTTTTCAAGGCCCTTCCCGCTAGAGGGCGCTAGTGTAGATTTGTATCCTAGAACTATTTCAAGTACTCTTTAAATTTATCTAAGAAAGCATAAATTTTAGTTCTGAAATCATTGAAGAGTGGATTTTTTTTTGGTGGTACCGACGAGATTGGCCAAATCGTACTCTATTTATCAGACCCAATTTTATTAAATGCAGAATTGTATTTAGAAGAGACTAAGCGGGGTCAAACAAAGAGCCTGGCAGCTCTGATTAAGCTGTTTGAATTATTTTAAAATTACGCCTAGGCAGAAGAATTTGGCAACTGAGAAAAAATTCCCACGTGTCAATGATGTCTTTTATCACCTAATCATTTCGAACCCTGATTGAGAGCACGACCTACGACTTTACTCCTCAAAAACTTACAAAGAACTGCGTAACATTACAAAATATATTTGAGAAAGTTCGACGATGCACTTCTACACTGACCCTCTCTAAAGCGGGAGTGGCATTGGAAAAGGTGCTCTGAACAATTTGGAGGGGAAAATAGAAAAGTTTATTCATCTCACGTTGACACGAGAGCTGGTCCGCCAGAGGTCTCCACCGTCCGTCCTCGCCGCAGACGATCGCGCTGCCTGCGGACTCGAACCCGTAGTCGCACGTGAGGTTGGTGGTCGCCCCCAGGGTGGGTCGGGAGTCGATGCCGGCCCCCCCGGAATACACCAGACGTCCGTGGGTCACAGGGGGAAGAGGGGAGCAGGTGATCTCTGCAAGAGAGGGGAGGGAGTGAACATACTTTAATGAAAGAACATGTAGCGCGATGCTAATATCTGATGCATTATGCATAAAATGATTTAAAAACTACACCCTGCGGTACGTATCACCCCAATATTTGTTTTTTGTGTGTGCCAACTCAGATTTTTCTGATTTTTTTTTATGTGGCTGTATGCGGCAGTCTTGTCAAAAGCTAAAAAAATCCTCTATGCAATAGAAAAGTACGCTGTGTCTTTCCAGAACGACGTTGTAGGTTCTATCATTAAGCAAAGTAGAAAACCATATATATGAAAGAAAATTCCTGTAACCACCCTCTTTTCAAATCCTGAACCCCTTTGTGAAACCCCTCTTAATATTCCGTAACATCTATCCCTGAAAAAAACTAAGTGCAATTTGAGGGTTTTTCCTCTTGTTCCTAAAACTCTCATTTTCCCAAAACAAATCACTTCGTTCTCATCATTTCTGCTGAATCTGCAAAGCTTTCTACCCACGCGCATATTTTCTCATTCCCCATCACTCCGGGACTTCTAAGTTCAACTGCACCCTTTTTCCCTAAAAGGATTGCCCCACCCGAACAACGACTGTGTTTCCGACGCGATGATAATTCCCTTTTTCCCTCTTCACATCATGTAATCATCCCTATGTGATGTCACTTCGTGCTTTGTGATCGTCTAGTAAAGATGTGCTGGCTCTGAGAATAAACTTGTTTTGTGTTACGTACTACTCGGCCTGACCATGAATTAATATTCACGACTGCAAACTAACATAATAGGATGACCACCCTTGGTTCATTTCATATATATTGTTGCTCTCGCTATTTGGCTGTTAAAACCAGTTGTAAATAATAGCGCTATCTAGCCAACTTCTTTACAAATCTTACTTTTAAACCTCCGCATGCAAATTTTTTATTTTTAAAAATACTTGAGCAAATCCTAAAACTTAGTCGTTGAGAAAACTTGACTTTTATGTGTATGTTGACCTAGTACAAGAATTAAATACACCGTTGTAATCAAGTCTTCCGGACATGATTCACATAAATCACATTCTAAAAAATTTATAGGTTACCGCTTTCTTGACGTTTGTCAAACTAATTATTTTTATTTTTTTTTTATTTTTTATTTTTAGTAATTAAACTTAAGAGGTTGTTTTTCAAATTAATACATTTCAATGTAATTTATAAAGAAATGTTTCTAGAAAATCTACATGCATACAAATAATAAAAACCAATTACATTTAAATAGGTCTTCCTAGGGGGTGTTGTATGTACTGTGGTGTGCGCCAACTGAGCGATAATTCGCAAGTCTGTCTTCCGCACCCACAGCGTTACCACCAGGAGGAACCGGACGAATAAGAACGAGCTTGGATCGCGACAATGTCGCACGCAATGCGGAGCTCCCGAAAATAAATAGATATCATACCTAAATAACCTTCTGATTCATCATTAAATTAAGCAAGTCACCTCAGTACAATAGACTTTTCTTTAGAACAATTAACATACAAGGTGGCATTATTTGTTTAGAGGCATCTGTAGCTAAAATTAATATTCCGGAATTACACCAAATTTCATATTATGCCGTTAGAAGGCGTTGGGGAGATAATCTTACAGGGGGAAAATTAGTACCAAAAAATCAACAGTATAGGGAAGATTTTGGCACTGTCCGAGCAGAAAACATGTATAAAAAAATATTTAAAAAAAAGTTGCGATAAACGAACAAATTTAGTTATTGAACTCAAAGTAAATCCATTATCCATCGGATGCAATGTATTCTACACAAGAGAAGCCAGCACACATTGAATATGGTCTTGTGATGCATAAAGATCATATCCCCTTTAAGTTTAATCACTAAATTAATGTGTCTGTCTATAGCAACTTTTTTTGTTATCTGTTTTCTTTGCGGACACCGCCAAAATTCTCCCTATCGGTGATTTTTGGTACTTTTTTTTTACAGAAATGTTTTATCCGCGCCTTTACTAAACTTAATATGAAATTTGGCGTAATTCTGTTCATTAGTTTTAGTTTGCCTATAAACATGTAATTTTAACTAATTTTATTACCCTGTAGATTAAGGGTCTTTCACAACGAAGTTAGAAGTTAACCACACTACGAAATCCTGAGGAAGATACAAATATAAGACCCTTCGCGCTACCCATGCGATTTTATTTCTTATTTAATTAAGATATGTAGATCTTGCTCAACTTGACACAAGTACTCGCGTACAATTTATATAGAATGTCCCTCTTTAGGGATATATCGCAAAATTATGCAAATTCTGATGATCCTTTATTAGGGACAATTACTAATCCAGATGTAATCTGATGTCCCCTTCCTAGTAAGCTGCCTAACAGCGGTATTAGACTTCATACGCACAGTGCTAATAGCGTGAGCTCTGATGAATCGGTGTGGGGTCTTCTATGAATTTCAAATCCTTATGATTGTTACTAGACTGTATTTTTATTGTATCACATTCTGAAATAGCAAGAACAGAAAGGATCCTCAGAAAAAATATATATAAGGTGAGAATGTTGTGCATGTCTAAAAGAATTGAAACTTTAATTTGCGTTTTCTGCAACATTCATTCTTCAACCACAGACAGTCACCGTTCTTTTCCTTGACGTTTGATATGTCATTGACTGAGCGTTAGCCAGGTCCTGTCCTCGACCTTTCGGTATTTCGTCTGGTTGTCTGTACATTTGTTTGTTACGCAGTCACGACCAAATGCGTTGGACGATTTTCTTAAAATTTGGCAGGAATGTTCCTTCAAGTCAATAAAACCGACGTATTATCACCTTAAACCGTGATGATTCCACGTAACTCCCAACCACGTATTCAGCATCCGTTGCCTAAGAAGCTTGGCGACAAAATTTAAGCGATTTATTTCTAAAAATGGACAAATGTAACATTGCCAGAAGAAAACTTCAGAAAAGTCAATTCACAAACAAGAATATATTCCAATTTTTTTAGTTCCAAGTCAAATTTCTTTGTGTTCAAAAATTGTAAATTTACAAATGTTTTGTTCACTTTTTTCATTGAGAGCGCAATACTTTATTTTTATTCAATTCTGAAGTTTATAAATATTTTTAATAATTGTTTTTCTCTTTGATTCCTTTTCGAATTACAGGTGAAAAAACATGGGTCACCAGTAGGAATCATGGAATATGTGCAAAAAAAGCATTATTAAAACAAACTTTTCTGTCAAATTAGTAAATTGAATAAAATAAAACGAAAAAAAAATCAACTCATAAAAATACAATACATTTCAATAATAAGAAATTGTTTCAAATGAAGAATTGTTATACTTCTTCAGAAAACGAAGTGTATCCGCCATTTTGCTCGCAAAACTCAACGCCAACTTGTTGTTATGCTTATTTACAATACACACCAAAAGATGAAAGAAATCCACATTCTGAAAAAGAAACAGAACAGATCTCACCTGTACAGATGGGTTGCTCCCTGGGGTGCCAGCGACCGTCGTCCCCGCACACCCTGGTGGCCGGCCCCTGCAGACGATAGCCGTGCAGGCAGCGGTACTTCACTGCACCCGTATCCGTACGCACGGAATACGCATGCGCGGGTCGCTCGGCCTCTCCGCACTCGTAGCTGCCTGTGCCCAAAAAAATAAATCATTCAATTTTTATCCTCCTTCGAAAGCACTTGTTCAACAAATAATAGCCATTTTCAAGGATATAAAAATTCAAAAATATCAAGAGCGCTGATCACTGACTGTGACTTCTGGAGTAGGCTCAGACCGGTTTCCTCTATGGGCGCGGGGGAAGCCGTGACCTCTAACTGTAACTACTGGATTGGTCTACATTTTGTTGACTTGAATTGAAGGGGTAACTACTCTACCTCACTTTCACCGCTACCGATCATATTTTGTATATTTTTCATGTTAAAAGAAGCTGACATGCATGGCTGTTGCCTGATTTTTTTTTTCTATTTTCATTTGAAACCCATTTTAAATCCAATCTGCTATTAAAAAAGAAAGTCATTTGCAAATCAAAGTCGAAGTGGTTAAAAGGCAAGAGAAAAAACCATTTGTTTGGCAATATAAAAATTAATTCAATAAGAAGAAAATATAATATTTATATACATTTAATATTTCTACAATGCTGGTGTATTAAAAAACACCAATAAATCACTTTTTAAAGAAATTGGGGAACAGTGGGGTTGTTTCCACATTAGCTTTAACGCGCCCACAGAGGAAACAAGTTTTGAGTCTTCCAGAAGTTACAGTTAGAGTTCAGTGGGTGGAAGTCACTTCATACACTACCACAGACACGGAGGAAAGAAGGAGATTTAGGAGAAATCAGGATCTA
Source organism: Troglohyphantes excavatus (assembly GCA_963932185.1). Classification (NCBI taxonomy): domain Eukaryota; kingdom Metazoa; phylum Arthropoda; class Arachnida; order Araneae; family Linyphiidae; genus Troglohyphantes; species Troglohyphantes excavatus. Next base: position 331,883 of record OZ010678.1, on the reverse strand, counting down.
TCTAGAATTCAGGAAAACTAAGATCTCCTAAAGAAGGAGATTTGAAAGCACTATTACTTGACTGTAATTTATTTTATAATTGAAGACGTGAGCGAAAGAACCAAACAGCTCCACTTTTTTTTTATTTACACTTTTTCACTTATTAATATAAAAAAAATCCTCTATCGATTGGTGTAAGAACCGGACAGCTGTACCTAAGGACTACAGAGATATCAAGTGAAAGGAACTACTGCTGTCTCATACGGTGCAAGAAACGTACAGATCAAGGAGCTGTCTTGTTTCGGCACTGAATTAGTTCAACGCTTAGTTGGATCGCTTTCCATGTCACATCAGCCGGTCGTTTGCTAAACTCGTGTGTTGAAGGTGTGTTGTTTGTTGAACCAGCAAAAAGGTGTGTTACACACCCGAAATGCATTAAAGAGGTGTCATTCGGAGCAAGACTACATTTATATTTAGTAGTTTATTATGCAATCCTTAAATAAAACGAATATTTTTTACTTTTAGAAGTTCACAGTCCCAGTGATGATTTCGGTGAAGTATTTTCTGTTCAGAATTTCACTGTTAGGTGTAAAAAAACAGACAGCACCATTGCTCCATTATATTATTGTTTTAATAAAAAAATACTCTCTGACAGACTATACCAATACGTGAACATTGATCTAAATAATGTACAGTCTCGTGCTTTAGTTTTTAAGTTTAATTTCTTTAAGGTTTTTTATGTACATTTACATATGGTTGGGGAAACCACCCTACATAGTGTTCTTGATATAATGCACAAATATTTTATGTTGTAATTCATTGAGTAAGTAGCTCAAAATCATACTATTTGCTAGAAGTAGAGTGATCATCGTGTATAATATTTCTAATCTATGTCATTGCAACTAATACCCGTATATCTCAAGGGAGAGGTTGGGTTAAATAAATATATATTAGTAAAAAATACAGGTATAAGGTTGAAAAGTAAAACCGGTCTCTGTTCGAGGAACTAATTGGCATGCAATCACAATACTAATCTTATGATAGAAGAAGGACAGTCACCTTTATGCGCGTAGACGTGTATCTCGCAGAGGCTGAAGTAGTCCGTCCTCCGCCGATCATCCTCCACGTGCACGTACCTCCCTTCCACTCCGCCTCCCGAACACTGCACGCGCAGGGTCTGCGAAGCTGCGGAATGGACATTAACATCATCATCTTTATATATAATTCTCTTACGCGGGGATTGAAAAACGCTCTATTTCTCTACTCGGAATGGTGACAGTTAGTTTGTTTACAAAAATCTGTTGCATCCGCATTTGTATTTTGCCATTATGTAAGACATTTTGACGATTAACCCCTTCAATTCATTGGTAAATAAGTATTTTGATGATGTCACTTTGAATTAGGAGGAATATAATTCTTATTATAATAAAAAAAAGAAGTTTTAGAAAACGTATCCAAATTGCAAATTTATGGAAAAATATAATTATCTTAAGCGGTGATTGAAAAACGCTGTTTTTCTCTAATCGGAATGGCAACAGTTTGTTTACAAAAATCTGTTGCTTCCGCATTTATATTTTGCCATTATGCAAGCCATTTTGACGATTAACCCCTTCAATTCATTGGTAAATAAGTATTTTGATGATGTCAGTTTGAATTAGGAGGAATATAATTCTTATTATAATAAAAAAAAAGAAGTTTTAGAAAACGTATCCTAACTGCAAATTTACTGAAAATTGCGGTTGCGCCATCTCTTGGAAATTTTGAAAACTAGTGTATATTATTTATGTAGTAAAAATACTTTTCACGCCCTTTAGACGCAACGGATCTTAAATCAAAAGAAAGAGAATTTCACGGAATCAAAAGAAATCAATTAACGGAATCAAAAGAAAGAGAATTTCATGGATAAGTGACGAATCGTACTTTTATCTGATAAATATCAACATTTTTTTTTTTAAATGCGATTAAAATAATTCATTTTAAAAGTGTGATTTTTAAAACCAAACGTTGATAATGCGATCTGTGAGGGCAGATCATTAAACTTTTTGATATTATCCCCATAAAAGATCGCTAATATCTTTCACCCAAATGGGGGGGGGGGGGGGTCATGTGACAATTATCGCACGGGCATGCTGGTCCTATATATCTGTATTATAAACTGCTTTTACGTGTCTCAAACGCAAAACGAATTCTAAATAGTGGGCAACTAACTATTAACCAATTTTTTTTTTATTTTGTTACTTACACCGAAAGGAAAATCGCTAAATTTGACTCCTACTCCAGCGATTCTCAACCTGTGGGGCGTGCCCCCCTAGAGGGGCGCGAGCACACTAGAGGGGAGGCGCAAGAATATCCAAGAGAAAATATTATTTAAAAAAAATTGATTAACTGACTGAAAGGAAAGAACACATACACATAGAAAACAAAATACATTTCGACATATTTAACAAATAAAGTAAAACAAATTACTAAATCAAAACTTACTTAATCAAAACATACTAAATTAAAAACAAATTTAATAATTATTAGTGACTTCCTTGGGCATGTCTTGCAGAGCAAAGTTTTTCGAAGAAAGGCTTAATATTAGAAATAGCCACTCTCAGTTCTGTTTCTATATTTAGCCGAGATCTATATTTTGTCTTCAAAGAAGCCACAGAGAAAATCCAGTTTCACAAAGGTAGGATGTTGAAAATGGTAATAGAATGCGAAATGCCCTTGTTTTTAATACAGAAAAATCATCCTCTACTCCTGCCGAAAATTCAAATAGTGATTTATTACTAAATTGTCTTTTGGTTTCGCCACTTGTCGTGAAGTCTGTGAATTTTTCTTCCTCAGGGTCTCTTTCAGGGGTCTCATTTTTATATAATTTACTACGGTTACAACCGCAGTTAACACAATATTCAGACCAGGACTCATTTCTTTCGAAGCCAAAGCTTCTCTGTGGATCATGCAATGTGTCCAGACGCACTGAGGCGATTTTTGTTTTACAAGTGCTTGAATACTTTGGAATCTTCCGGACATTGAGCGAGCACCATCAGTGCGTATTCCGACGCAATTTTTCCCTTCTATGTTTGCCTCGTTTATAAAATCATTTAAAATAGAAAATAATGCGAGCGGTGTTGTTTTGAGTTCTATTGGTTTGCAGAAAAGTAATTATTCTACTACTGACATCTTATCACAAAATCGAACATTTGTAATTAAATGAGCATCTTTATTACTATCTGTTGCTTCATCAAGCTTTATTGAAAACAATTTGTCACGCAACTTCGAGAAAAGCTGACACTGTACATCTTCAGCTATATCACTAATTCGACGAGCAACAGTATCATTTGAAAGAGGTATAGACAGCAATTGTTTTGAAAAATTATCTCCAAACATAGTTTCTACAATCTCAATTGCTGCTGGCAAAATATGCTCTTCACCAATGGTGTGCGGTTTTTTACATCTGGCTATTTTATATGATGTATCTCCATCTGGCTATTTTATATGATGTAAGATGCAATTAAAGCTTTTTTATTCACAGACAAAGTATCTTTAAAAAATTATTTTTGCTTTTTATATGATTTTAATTTTATTTCAAAGAATTATCTGGGTTTGTTGACGTACTCACTATGAAGCGTTTCCAAATGTCGTTTAAGTTTATTAGGTTTCATGCTGTCTGCGGCCAATATTTTTGAGCAAATGATACACATGGGCCTTTCTTCTTTATTTACTTCAGTACTGGTAAACCCAAAATTTAAGTATTCTTGAGAATATTTTCTTGGTTTTATTTTCGGAACCACGCTTGTCTGTGTACTTGTTGATGCTTGACTATCTTCTAATGCACGCTTACTTCCGCTTAAAAATTTATCCATGAGTCTGCATAAATCTGCTGCCGTAAATATTTAATATGGTGAATTGCAATTAACACGAAAACATATATAACATACACATTCACGATAGATTCGAAGGATCGACTCGAATGAGACTGGCTGGAATTGAAACTTGTGTTATCGAATATTTTCCTTCTTCCTATGAGAAAACATTTGCTCTGCGCATGCTCGAGACGGCATCGGTCGTGTGGATTCCCTTCCACAAACATTACTTATTTTTTTCTCTTTTGTTTAGTCATGCTTCGGTTTTATTTCTTTTATTATTCGAAAAAATTTATTCCCAGTTTCTAAATTTAGCTCTCCCCGTCTAGGTTAACTTTCATTAACGAATTTTTCTACTTTCATATTCTTTTAACGCTATCTCCCTGTTTTGCTTTCATTTCAAATATAATATTTAAATTTTCCCCGTTTTCATTCGCTTCGTCTGTTCACCGCCCGTTTGGCAAAATGCCAGATGTGGTTTCTCGCCAACGTTGGCTGGCTTTTACTCTTGTTTTGGCAGTTAGTTAAAAATAATTTAAAAACAGAAACCAAAATACTCAATATACATTATTGTTGTATACATTTTATTGTAAGCGGGGGGCGCGATGAAAATTATGATTGAAAACTGGGCCGCGAATACTGAAAGGTTGAGAAACGCTGTCGTACTCGAATCGCCCCGCTATTGGCTGCTCCGATTGTGCCAATAACCTAAACGCAGGTCAGCATGTTGAGGGTAAAGCATTCTTCTCGTTACTTTCCGACGACCGTTGCTTGTTTTTAGGGATTGATTGTTGACAAAAATACGAATTTTTACATCGTAAAGTTAAAATATTTAAATACACTAAATAATTAATATTGCATACGTTATTTAACTTTGTAGTGAATGTCGAACACCAAAATTTGTTTGAAAATTTTCTTCTATTAGATTATCTTGTTTTCGATATTACATGCTAAATATAAAATATAGGCCCGTTATAAATCGGCATTTGTTGCTAAAGTGAGAACTGTGTACTCACCGCTTGTATAGTTTTCAAATATAACTTTACTAGCTGAAATACCCGTGCTACGCACGGGGGGGAAATTAGTTAAAAAATATATACAAATACTATATTTATAAGCGTAATAAATAATATTCTTAATTTGTCACCCATCAGGTGGAAACAAAGTATTAAAAGTTAAAATTTGTAACGAAATTTTATTTGCAAGGTTCCCCAAGAACTGGAAATATGGATAATATGGAGAAGTTGGCTGTGAAATACTGTGGATATATATACTGTACTCCCGTTGATTGACATCCATATTTTAACCTTCAGTAACATCTCATAAATTTAAAGATAAACAACTTTTGTAATTGTTAATAATAACTATCTCCAAAAAACTTTTATTAGACACCTACGTCAACATGTATAGTTAAGTTTTAGAAATTGGCAGAATATTAAGAAAAAAACAAACGAAAACGATTTTAAAAGCTTCACTTAACAAATTCTAGATTTTTAGATTTTTTGCCGTGTTGGTATTGTAAACCCTATCAGTGAGTAGAATTTTGCGATTCAAAACCATTTCAAAGTTTCAAAAACTAATGTTCTGTTAAATAAAACATCACTGCCAATTTGTAATCGTTCCACGTCCTATAATATATAGATTTTCATATTATTTCCTTTGTTCGTATGTAAACCCTACCTGCATGCGAAATTTCATGATTCTACGACAATCAGAAATGTTCCAAAACTATCGTGCAGTGAAATAAAAATTGCAACCGATTTCTGAATATTCCACTTGCAAAATTCTTGATTTTACCTTTTCCCTTGTTGGTATGCTAATACATAGCAGATTGCAAAATGTAACAATTCTAAGAAAATCTAAAATATACCAAACTAATGTAGAATAAGCGTTTTTCCAAAGACAATGAAAAAATTCGACCCAAACAAAAATTGCTTACTTGTCCTATGTAAGTTATAGTAACAACTCTGTCAAATTTTATCTTACTGGTTCCTGGGTATACGGTAGGTTAGAGTTATAAGTCAGTGGGTAACTGGCGAGAATTATTACTTTTGGCAGTTAAGGTTCGAATTTTTGAAATCCTTTCTTAGTGGGCAATTTTGGCGTAAAACGTACCACCATATCAAATTTCGTTTTTCAGTTGTTGTAGTACGAAACAACCCGTTGCCCAATTATATTTTCATCACTTTAACATTAATTTTATTATTTTTTAACACTAATTTTCCATTATATGTCATTACTTTATATATGACCATTTTTTAGTTCATTTGGATTTTTTTTCTTCATTTAGTGAAATTTCTATTTTATTAGCGATATATTTATAAATTTGGTGATATTTTTATAAATTTGGATACATTTTTTTTATTAATTTGGAGATATTTTGTTTTCAGCCAATCAAAATGCTCCTCATAGGTTATATAATATTAAAGTTTTCCATTGTTTCAATCTTGAAATATTGCAATGTTACTTGTTCTGCATGTTAATCCTATGGAAACGTTTTAAAAGTGGTTATTTTGGCAGTTCGAATTCGAATTTTTAAAAATCCTTTCTTAATGCACCCCTAAGGCCCAAGATGAATCTGTGATCCAATTTTCAGCACTCTAATTCTTTTTGATCTGTAGATTCCCAAACAACGTTGCTATATCAGATTACTTTTCATATTTAAGGTATAAGTAACAAATTTCCCAAATTTCTTCTTCATAGGTATACGGGAAGTTGGAGAATTATTTATCAGTGAATGAGTGTTTTTTTTTGCATTTATATATATAAATCACTTTAACATTAATATTATTATTTTTTTATACAAATTTGGCCATTTTACGTTATTATTACATATATGACCATAAATTAGATCATTTGGTGAAATTTGTTATTCATTTGATAATTTTTTTATTTTATTTACGATATTTTTATGAATTTGGTGATATGTTTACAAATTTGGCTACATTTTTTTGGTAATATTTAGTTATCAGCCACTTTGAATGCTCTTCATAGGTTATATAATATTAAAGTATTTCATTGTTTCAATCTTGAAATATTGCGATGTTACATGGATCATTCTCCAGAAAGTGCTAAAAACCTTGTCCCATCACATAATTTTTATTATTTCATATATTAAGAATTGTTTTAAAAAAGTAATTGACAAATACGCATATTACTCTTGACACTACAGTGCTTCAATTCTAATTTTTTTTTTAATTTAATATAAAAATTCGAGTCCACATACATGATAAATCATGTTCGTGACCTGTCCCAACTCGACTTTTAAAATGGTATTTTCTTTCTAATTCCACAAAAGATCACACTTGTTTAAAGAAAAATGCATATTTTCATTAAAAACGTTATTCGAAAATTTTGTAAAAAATATGAACTTTTCATTTTTATGATGTTGTTCAATTAATCAATTTAAAGTACATTGGTCCCACAAATGTCATCATGTCCGTGGACCAAATATTAACAATCGTTTTATAGGTCAACAGATGGCAACAACAATAAACATTGACACTAATAGAATTTATTCAAACATTTTAAGTATTTTGGTAAATGATTAGTTTGTTATTTCTCAAAGTTGAAAGGTAGTTTGCAAATAAAAGTTGATAGTGGGGGTTGAAAATATCATGCCATCAAGTCTGTTGTCAAGAAATTAAATAGGTATGTTACGATATTTATATATTTTCTTTTTTTAACCGACTGCCCAGCGCGCCCACCAAAACTTCAAAATAAAACCATCATATACTTTAAATTAAAACCGCCAACGTGCGCCAGGTCGATAGGTTATCAATTCATCTGTTATGTTTTTTTTATGTATGTTCATGTGTGATTTCGGTTCTACTTCAGATATTTGGACAATTTTTTTGTGTTGGATAGGGGATGTCTCACTTGGGAGCAATTTGATAAAAATATTCGGTTATCCGGTATTTAACTATTCGGAACTCTCAATTAGCCGGACTGTTTGAAAAAAAATTATTGGCCGATTTCGAAAATTCTGTTTTTGTTAGACAGCGAAAAATCCACTTAAGCAAAATCTGCAAAAACTAATCGGTTATCCGGCTGTTATATATCCGGAAATGTCGATTAACTGGAGTTTTTTTAAACAATTTATCTGTTTCAAAATGTTTTCACTATTTAACAAAAGTTTTACAACAATGACACTCCGTTTACCCAGCATTTATTGCCATGGATAGGGATTGTTTTACGATATAGATTGTTGAGACAAAATGTTAGAACAAACTGTTGTTAGTTGAATTTCTCGGTGAATAATAGCAGAGGCGACCCCCCCCCCCCCTCTCCCCGCTAAATTAAAATTTAAAAAGGAAAAATAAAATTATTATTTTGATAAAAAAAAAAATACCGACTTTAGAAAATCCGCTAAAAAGTAAAAAATAACTTTTAATTTTACGAACGAGTTGAAAAAATTGAATTATTTAATATCAATTTTATACTTATTACAACTTTTTGAAGTTGGTGCCAAATTACAAAAATCATATTTAAATTTTGAGGCCGATTTCAAAACGTTTTAATTAGTATAAAATTGATAATAATTATTTAAATTTTTTCAACTCGTTCGTAAAATTAAAAAAAAAATTTTACTTTTCAGGGTATTTTCTTAAAGTCAGGTTGTTTTTTTTAGAAAGATTTTTTTTTTATTTTAATTATTAATTTTATACAGATAATAACATATTTCCGAGTCTCAGTTACACTGCATCATGTTAAACCTAAATTTCCATTTGTTATCAGTAACAAATATAAGTTTCATCATGTCCGTGGATCATCATGTCTGTGGATTCGTACGTCTACGGACATGATGAAGGCTCACAGAGATGATCTTTAAAACTATTAAAATCCTCAATTATTAATAAAATACCATATATGAATGGATACTTTGCTTTTTAAATTATTAATAATGTTTTGGAATAAAAAATACACTATTGACAATATTTTTTTTACTATTTAGTCTTTTTTTGAAATACTTTATTTTAAAGTGTCTTCAGTTGAAAGTCTAGGTAACTTATATGTTCATTTTCCTATCTAAAGATATATTTTCATAAAATTAATAGTAAACATTCTTAAAAATATATATATTATTTTTGAATATGTATACAAGTAATTTTAAAATTTCAATTTAAAAATGTCTGTGCGGTCTTTAGCGGAATAAACTACTTGGCTACGCTCGGTATCGAACCAAGGAGCTTCTGCTTGATACGCCGATACTCTGCCAGTCAGGCTAAAGTGATCACACCGGCCTCAGCAGCAGTATCGGGTATATGAAGTGAACCCCACACTACTAACATCGAAAAAGGGGTTTTACACCCCCTTAAATACGTTCGATCGGTACAAAAATAGCTTACTTTTCCTATGTAATGTATAAGTAACAAATTTGCCAAATTTCATCCTCATACGTATACGGGAAGTTGGAGAATTAGTGATGAGTGAGTGAGTGGGGTTTTCGCATTTATATATATAATATGATTATCGTTTAATGTATCATCTAGCATTTAAGTTTGTCGTTATTTCCAATATTAAGGCATTTTATAGAGGACATAAAATTTGAAGTTTATATTTTCTTTCCTGAAAAAAAACATACACAAATGCTGAACAGGTCACTGTAATCTAATTTCCATCGATCAACAAGTTTAAAATAAATCAGGAACTAAACTAATTTGTTCAGTTTAGTTTTTAGATTTGACTACGACAGATCTTTCTGCATATTTTGAATCAAAAAGAACCGCTGTTGCATGTTACGCATATGACTAAAAAAAATTTTGTTCTCAAGCTATCCAATTCTTTTGGTTTTTAATATAGATTTCTTTAAAGAGAAGCGGCTTAAAATCCAAGCGACCGTAAAGCATTCATATCTTATTTTCTTAACGAAAAAGTGTGTAAGTTAAACTAGTCTTCAAATCTAGCATTCAAGAAATTTAAGAAGTATAATTATGTTATTTTTAGACAGCTGGGTAAACCATGGCCGCACCATTTTCCTGAAAATGTTTTAAAAATCATTAATGGATGATATTAACACAAATCCTACCACGCGCGGTCAAATGACCGTTTTTGAAATTTCGTTTAGAATTTCTTGTATACAACGTTACTGTATCGTCATGTAACTTATTGACTTTTCCTATAATATACATACAATACTTTTCCTATAATATACATACAACCCATTTTTCAATATTCACAACTTTCTTTATTCTTTACTTTGCGAAAAAAAATTATAGCATGTCTAGTCTACCACGAGCGGTCATTTGACCATTTGAACAATTCATGTTATTTACGACTACATTATTCGGAAAGCGCACTCCTGAAATTGTTTTACGAGTCCACACTGTAATTGTGGATCTAGAGTGTTGTGGTAATCCAGCCATCTGGGCACCAAATGTCCTGCGGGCCAACCAGACAACGCTGTACAGACCGCGTCGGCCCAACCAGGTGGCATGGATGCAGACCGACTCACGGCAGGCGGCGCCGACGGCAACGGAAAATGTGCAATACAAAATACTGTAATTTGTAAAAAATGTGCTGAAAATGCATAAATGTAAATAAAACTTTTCTAAATAGAAAAAAAATTATTTTGTTTACTATCCAATTAGCTAAAATTTCTTTCTATATTAAGATAGACATTTTTTTTTTTTGAAGCGGTCATTTGACCGCTCATGGTAGGATTAGGTATACATGAAATGTCGGTAGGTTTAGTATTAAAGTATATGCGACATCGAAAAGGAAAAAAAGGAATTAGAAAGGAATAGGGACTCACCAAATCTGCCCGTGAAGGTGGCACACTTGTGGTAGGAGGCGGTGGTGGAGTCCCTCACGCTGATGGCGTAGATGGTGAGTTGGGCGGCGTCTGCAACACAAGGGGGAGGAGGGTTCACTCTACGAATTTAAAACATGCTTGCAGAATACCACCACCTATGCTCGAAGCCAGTGGCGGATTTAACAGGCGGCAAATGGACATTTGCCGCCTGGGCCCCCTTGTCTTAGGTCCTTTTGGGGCCCCTTTGACTCCAGAAATTAAAAAAGAACACGAAAAGAAATAATTCTTAAATTTTTTTAGCATATTTTATTAAAAAATTCACAGTATTTTTCTGTATGGCTTCCCTTACCCTTTCTCGTATGAGTAGATAGGGGCCCTGCAAATGATCGGGGCCCACTTCTCTTTACAGGCCCGATTACCTAACAGCCCAGTGGAGTCGGCACTTACACTTCACATTTCAGAGAAGCCCTCAAATCTTCTATAAGCAAACGAGTCCTGAGTCTGGCCCTTTAGCAGACGTAGGGTCCTGTGCAAATGTAGCAGCGGGACACCGTGAACTATAATATAGATATAAGATTTCTAATATATTTACTACATTTTTAGATTACTTTAAAGGTGGATTTTTTTTTGGGGGGGGGGGGGTGGGGGGAGGGGGCTATAGATAATGACACTCGAAAATTAAATACACACAATTTAGGTGTATAGAATCGTACAAGATCAACATTTTTTAATCACTATTTAAAATATTTATTTTAAATTAAAAACTGTAGCAAAACAGTGTGATCTAAATAAAATTAAAGAATGACAAGTTACCTTAGAATAAATTTTTTGTTGGTATGGGGCCCCAACCCAAATCCTGGGACCCTGTGCGAAGACACCTGCGGCACACCCCTAGGGGTGGTCCTGATCCCATATACTATAAAAACATATAACTTCTCTCTAACGTGGTGTGCTACTAAATTTACTTGAAAAAACTTACATAACATTTTTGAAATAATTACCTCTTGTTTCGTTTAATCTGTTCGTAAATTAGGGTACGGATATATAGATAAATACAAATGATTTGGCACATTCCGTTACTTTTTAATGCTTTTTAACACATTTTCTAGAATGCGATTCCTTTTAAGGATAATAAAGATTAAAGTTTTAGTGTATGTAAAAGTTTGAATTGATGTTCTAGGATCCATTTAAGATTAGTCACTTAGCGCTTTTATCTGTATTGAATAAAATCACAAAATGCAAAAATAGATAAAAGTTTCACTTATAATTTAACATTTATTTTGAAATATTTCAGTTAAATAAGAATAATTTTGGCGATCCTAAAATGTTTGGGTTGTTTAAAAAGTTAAACTACAAATATTTTTTGGTGATCTGCACGACATCTTTTAGGCTGTGTAAAAACATCAATTGTGAATAAAATAGACATCTGTTCTAAATGTCCAAGCTTAATTTTTTTTTTGCAGAAAAGGCAAGTGAATCTTTTTTTTTTTTTTTAATCATTTGGTGGTCAACCTTGTATATTAAATTAACGTTAAGTTAATTGCAAAATTTTCCAAACAAAATAATATATCTCTTTCAAGCCTCCCTCTCCCCGACTTTGAAATATTTTAGCAGCTCCGGACCCTAATAATTCCTAGAATACAGCAGTCCCATATAAAAATGCCTAAAGCATTGGGGACAGGCCAGAGTCCAGATAGAGAAGGGTAACAGGGGTTCTTCTTTGTGAGTATCGAGTACAATGGGAAGAAGGAATGTCAAAAGTTCGCCAGAACTACTACACATGTATTGCAAACAACACAGGTGTGTCCCATCCTTGAGCTTTCGACCATTAATTATTTCGCAGGAGTCCGAACAGTGACACCCGAAAGGTTTTTCGAAGAATAGCTACTATCTTCGAAAAACCCCTTCAGATGTAGTTTTGTACTCTGGGCAACAGGATTTTTAACGACAAGTGATTTTTAGGTATGAAAGGGCTATTCTTTCTTGTAGACGCCTATCATTGAAGTGCCGGGTAACACAAAGATACATTTGTATTTAGTCCGTGGTTGTTCCCGACTTTTGTTGAGATGACTATTGAAGAGATTACGATAGAATTGAAAGGGTTCGTAAAATGTCATTTCTTATCTTTGATGTTCTGGATTTCAAGCTGCTGCGATGGGGGTTTCAGAAAGTTAGCCTGGGGAAGGAGTGAAAGAAGACGAGACGATCATTTACATAAGATACAGTGTCCACATCCACTCGCGATTTCCTGATCCACACCAAGAGTATATCTTTATATGTTAGTAATGTTTGTAAAAGTGTTTTTTGTTCAAGTTCTCTTCTTTTTAAAGAACAACTCAATTATACTAAGTAAGTAAACGTTTCTATTTTATTAAAACTTGAAAACAAATTAATAAACAGCAACGATTTGACACAAAATAACTATGGAGATTTGTCTTTGTTAATTATAAAACTTATTTCTTCATTTTATTTCTGATTTTAGTAAAATATATTTTAAATGTTTGTGTTTTTAAAGTTGATTTTTAAGTTTTGTTTTTAATTAATAGAATTTGTTATTTCACGGAGATAAAGGGCACAGCATAATGTTACACGTGTCGCAAAAAGAGGCTTGCTGAAAGTAAATCAATTATACTATGCATAGATTCATCTCATGTTGTTTTAAAAATGAAGTTGCGCAAAAGTAGGAAGTAATTCTAATATTAATAAATATGTTTTGTTTAATTCCAATTGATTTTTCGTGGGAGGAATGTGGAGGGGAATTCAATCGAACCCTATTTATAATGAATATTACATTTTATGTATTTTAAAAGGCAAAAATTTAACATGCTGTTGCAGGAATTTTACAATTTTATTCTTGTATTAAACTGATAAACAAATTCACTTGAAAAATACGTTAATTCGATTAGTAAAATATTTTTGAAAATTGCATCACGAAATAATGGCATTGTAAATAGTATATATTTCTTTTGTAAAAAATTAAATTATCATACTTTTTTTATTTCACTTAAGAAAATGTAATAAGGGCTAAAGCTGAATCTTTTGGGTCTGACTTTACGAAATAAAATTGAATGAGAGAATTTCTAACAAAATAAATGAATATTTTATTTAAGATATATATTAGTTTCTTTTAATTCAAAATGTTGTTTATTTGTAGACTATTTTTAATTATTTTATCGTTAAGGAATATCGTCGTTCCACTATAGTTAATGATACTCGAAACAATTATAGGTATTCTGAATATCGAAAGATCATTTGCACATAAAATTAAGAGGAATCAATATGGCGTATCGCTATTTTTCCTTTTATTCATCCCCCTTTCCCGTCTCACGTCATAATAATTTTTTACAGATTTTTTTTAAAAATAAAACTTCCAAAACAAAAGTTTTACCAAATATCCCATTAAAAAAAGTGATTTATAAAAAGTTACTTATATCAAAGTTATTGAAAGAAATTTTTAAAAAAGTGTACAGTTTTTCTACATCACATAAACACTGGGATCTCCACCTATATGCCACACCCCGATGATAGACCACCCCCATCAAGTTTGAAACCTGAAGTAAATTAAAAATTGGGCCCCCTCTCAAGTTTTGCCGCCTGTGCCCTTTCTGTTAAATCCGCCACTGATCATTTGCACATAAAATTAACCCCGAATCTACTATAATAGAAATTTTGCTGAACAAAAAGCAAGGCGTGGTATCAGTATTAATTATTTAACAAATGCTGTAAATTTTGTGTATAAATATTAGTAAATATATTCTTAGAGAGAGTTTATTTATTGCGTACCGCTATTTTTTCCTTTTTTTTATACATCCCCTTTCCCCGTGTCGCATCACACTAATTTTTTAGTTTTTTTAAAAAAAACTTTTATTCCGGGTATTTTACCAAATATCCCATTAAAAAGATAGTAATTTTTATTAAAAAAAATTAACTTATATCAAAGTTTTAAAAGGAATTTAAAAAATGTCTACAGTTTTTCTACGTCACATAAACACTGAGACCTCCATCCTCATGTTACAATACAATTCCACGATAGAACCCCCTCCCCCCCCCCCTCAAGGATGTCTGAAGTAAATTGAAAACTGGGCCTCTCGAAAGTTTTGCCGCCTGGGCCCTTTCTCTTAAATCCGCCACTGCTCGAAGCACACGCTTGTTCGCCGATTACGCTACTGAGTCACTGATGCAGTTCGGTTTTTCTAAACAACATTATACAATCGAAAGTGACACATATCTTGAAATGAGACATGGGACACATTGAAAAAATTGCATATGTCACTATTATGGATACTTTATTTATAAGTATGCAAAGCATAATAGCATATAGTAAAAATACTAAATTTTCTTAACATCTTTTTAAAAATTAAATTTACAAAAATGTTAAATTTCTAATTTTTTTTTTATGTAAGTCAAGACATTATTTACGTGGATACTCAACTAAATAAAGTCTCACAGCAGCAAAATGCATTTATAAAGTTGGGCGATGCTTCTTTTTTATTCATTTTCTCAAAACAGCTGAGAATGGATCTGGATTATAACACTTTGGATCTCTTCTGGATCTAGATCCTAACAACCCACAATGCATCAGGACTATTCAAAGTGTAATTAAGTATTAATATATCGGGGCATAATTCGTAAAACCACGTAATGGCAAAGAAGACCTAGGAGCTGTAGCGGCTTGGTATTTTATTTTTACAAAGTCGCCAAATGATCCGATGCGTATAGTTAGGCGCATGCGTGGTTCTTGTCGCTGATGACAATGCTTACTTCTTTTTCAACGGTAAACGAAGTCCGTATCCAAGGATAGTAAAGACTATATATAGAAGGTGCGCTCGTTTTTCGCTTTTTGAAAGTGGGCAAGGAAAGGCAACTAAATGACGTCATTTTAGCTCCGCCTTACTTTTGACATCATTTTAGCTCTGCCTTACTATCGGTTTTTGATCATTCTCATTGGCTGTGTGTTTCAAGCATTGCTACTTAGGTTCGATCCCGGTTGGGTACCAACTGGTGATTTAATTTTTAATTAGCAAAATAATGTAAATATATGTAAATAATTGTGTTCAGATAGCTTCACTACTTATCCGTCCTTGTTTTGTTATGTCCCCGTATTTTATTTGATTGAAATTGTAACTCATTTAATATGTCCAATACAATTGCATTGACCTGATGGTTCTACTCTTTCAAAACTCATGGGCATGCTCTCGTGGCAGCTAATATTATTTTAATACGCTTAATTTATTAAGAAAATCTTTTGCAATTTTTCCATACTAAATGCAATCCTTAAAATATAATTTAAACTCATAAAATGCAGTAAAAGTAACTAAATAAAGTTAGCTTATCACTTTTTAATAGTTCACAAAAATACGAATAGATGGCAGCACCATCAAACAACGCGCCCGCATCTAGTTCAGCCTTGCCATTGGTTCAAACGAAAGCATTAGACACGCCCACAGAAGGCGAAGTAGGCGTCACTATGACGTCACATAGTTGTTCTCCCCGCCTTCCGTCAGGCAGCGCGAGTACGAGCACACCTTATATATATATATATGGTCTTCACTATCCTTCGTCCGTATCTGCGGCAACCATAAAGCACATCATAGGGAAAGCAAGCTAGGTTTTCGAACGGAGTTCCTTTGAATGACGTGACTGGTTGCTGTCACACGGTTCGGTCGTTGTCAGCGAAAGTGCATCATTCATTTGTGCCGTAAAGTGTACTTCTTTTTACAGTTTTTATGTCAGCGGTATGATGTGATGATTGGCTGTGATGATTACGAAAGTAATCTTCTTCCTGTTTCTGGACGGTGATTGCGATTCTCTGTTCTTCGACGAGTGTTATTTCTTAATTTTATTATCCAATTTCACCGAGTGGGTTGAGCTACTAGGATTCGGGTTAATAAAGATGGAAATGGTTCTCATAAATACTAGGACTTATTTATTGCTTCAATAAACAACAAACAGACGTGTTATTCGGAAATTCCACATTTGCAAGGGAATTTCGTCGCCAAGCAGATTTTGCTACGGTTGCTGAATCATAGCCACAAGAGTGACGTAGTTTGTGGATAAGCCCACGATATATTTTAAGATAATTTTATTAAAGAAATGGAAATTGGTTTTACGTGAATATGTACACTTTACACGCGCGTGAGAGCAGAAGAAGGGGGAATACTGACCGTGCGCGTACATCCCTTTCGGGACGGTGATGGCGACGGCGCGCACCTTCCTCTCCGCCCGCATGTCGACGCGGATCCACCGCGGCCGCAGCTTGTCGGTGTAGGCGCAGGAGTAGGCGTCGCCATCGGACGCCTTGTCTGCAGGGTACAGGGAGAGCGTCTGCCGGGAGGACGCCTGCATGTCCGCGCTGGGCAAGGGGCGGTCTACAAGGGGGGAAAGGGCGTGGTTAGTACAGTGACGTCAGAACATGGCAAAGTTCAGAAAATCCACTTGGTCGACTCTTTAACCATTTCAGCCCCAGTGTTTGCTTTAACCATTTAAGACCGATAACGACCGCAGCCGGCTGAAATCAAAGGTACTTTTCAGTAAATCGTACGCAAATGCCAAACGAACAACAATGCGTCAAGCTAAACCTTTCAAATAGTTTTCAAACTTTGTTCCTCGCCTTTGGAGGAGGAATACACTGATGTTCTTCATAGGATGGTAGAAAATAGATTTGTGGAATCAGCATTTGCAGGAGTGTTAAAAATTTTATTAGGAAAGAAGTTTTCTGAGAACACGCGTGCACTATGATTATCGGCCCAAAAAAATGCTGCGACCTATTCTAAATTACGGTGCAACTAGTTTTAACAAAATGATGGCTAAACTGGGGGATGAATGCTCTTTAAACAGCACAACTAACTTATGGACCGACAGTTACATCAAATCTGTCCGGCTAATAATGAATTTTGTGAGAGCTGACAGGGAAGTTAATTAGTATCTTAGTCTTTAGACTGTAGTTCGAAGAAAAGTGCGGGCTGATTGGTATACAGATTAGCAGTTGTATTCGCCGATCCACACTTTTAAATCGAAAATATTATATCGTTATGTCTTTATATTTAACATATTAAGTTAAAAGGTATTTATAAAAAATGAATTAGTTAGTCAATTTTAGCATTAAAAATGGTTTTTTTAAAGAAAAAAAAGCGGAAACGTGAGAGCAAGGCGTTTGTAAACCTTAAGAGCTCGGTAAAACGTTTTCGAACAAAATCAAATTTCAATATTACAATTAGGAGAACTGAATTGTCTGGCCGTAGTAAATTCTTTGTGTATCGTCCAATTAATTAAATGCCAGGAGTTTAGGAGTAAATTTCTTTCATCGTTTTAGTGTTTAAATCTCAAAATTATGAAAATCTCATTGAATGGTTATTTTACGGTAAGAAAGTTATTAAGTTTTGAAAAAGTTTTTTGAGAGATTTTTAATATTATTATAAGTAATTATGATATGTGTATATGTTCATAAAATTTATAATAGTTAATTGCAATCGGTATTAAATCCTTTAAAACTTATACATTTTTTTTTTAAGTTAGTTAAAAAAAATAAGGGAAACTATAGTGTAATACCACATTTATTCTTTAAGTTTATGATTCAGTGATTTATGCAAAGTCGCTAAGCAGTAGAAAGCATCGAAATCACCGTGGGCAAGCGAATGCTGCGGTTTGTTTATTTTTAAGGAATCATAATACGTCACACCGTCGTTTGAGACGTGACTTTCTGTTTCACAAATTCGGGCATGGATCCTTCACAGTAGAGAAATCATAACGTTATAATCTCGCTAACATCAAAGTGATGCCAACATGTGTGGCTACAGACACGTGGTTTACTACGTCATCCATTCATAAATATTTTCTAGTTAATTCTAAAAAATTCATGTACTTCATGAATTAACACATTTACTATTATTTCCAAATTACAAGTCAATCGCGAACGTTTTTTCATTCATAAATTTTAAAAATTAGTCACGTGTCTGGAGCCATCCAGTATGAGATGCTGGTTTCACGATTATGAAGTCATATTCGCTCTACTACAGTCCATTCAGGCGCGAAGTTTCAGACAGATTCCAAAACTCGAGGTTTTAATATGAAATAAAAAATATATATATGCGTCGCAAAAAATGTAAAACTAAATTTTTCGGTCATTTTAGAACATTTGCATCGATTTAAACTAAGTAAAAAAATTTGCATTTCTCTGTTGTGTCAGCTGTTGCATTTCCTGCGGCGTCCAGCTGAGACTGAGTGTTTTTCTTAAATTTCTACTTTCTCTCTAAAATAAAATAATACTTTTCCACAATTGTCTTTAACACTGCTGTGCTCGGGCCGTGTCTGAGAGACACAATTCAAGGCGAATCGAATATGAGGTGGGACGAAATTGGAATAGCGAAGAACTGGGATAGCGTATTCTTGTTAAGGGTCGTCACTTATTAACCACGCAGAGCAAATTGATCCACTTTTGGTTTTTTCCAGCACACATTCCAATAGAACAGTGGTCGGTAAACTCATTAGTCAACAGAGCCAAATATCAACTGTACAACGATTGAAATTTCTTTTGAGAGCCAAATTTTTTAAACTTAAACTATATAGGTAGTTACATTGTTATTAACTTAATTGGGGTATTCCTAAGCTGGCCTTTGCTAAAACCGTCCTCAATGTGATTGAGGCGCTCGTCTTGTATACTTGTTTCGTCTATCTCCTTTCGTTCGTCCTCTCTAAGTTTTGTCCAAACCATCTCAACGTACCTTCCTCAATCCTTGGCACAACCTCTTCTTTTACTCCACCACGCTCCCTAAAATTAACTTAATAAACTTTACTTAAAGTTTTAAGTCTTGGGTAATTTCCCCTTCTTCAAAATAGTGGATATTTTGGATATTGTTCAATATGAGTGGAAGAGACACACTCAAGAGCCGCGGTTTGCCGACCACTGAAATAGAGTAGCATAGAAAGCGATCATCTTACCACACTAACACTAATATATTTAAATTGTACAGCAGAAAGCTAATGTTTAGTTTTCGTGTATCTTTTCACTCTGGGTAAAACATTTTTTTTTTACTTTCTCGAGAGGTACGATAACATTAAATAAAATAAATAAACAACCACTCGAACCTCTGGTCACCCTTTCTCCCTATGACTGAAATAATATCTCATTCGTAATAAGTGACGGTCCTTATTAGTAAGTGATGTCATTCCCAGTAAGAATCTTTTCAATTCGTCGCACCTCCAATTCGATTCCCTTTGCATTTAAAAGCGCGAGCTCTGTAAGGAAAATGAAACGAAAAAAAAAGTTGAAAATTTAATGGTTTCTTAAGGAAAAATTTTAGTTTGCCGAAAAGAATTGACAATGCTTTTAGGTTTGGTGGCTGCCCTCTCTACTTCTTTTTCCATTCCGAATAATGTGTTTAAAAAAAAAGGTTACATAGAAATTATCGAATGTCAAATAGTAAAAACGTCAGTTTTGTTCTTGAAATACCTCTTAGAAGATAAGTTCCGTCTCCACTGGACACATACATTTTAATACACTATAAAAATAAAGGTACTTAAAAATGAGTACCTGACCCAATCGTTTTTCATTGAGTACAATTGCATCGTAAATGAGCGTACTCAAATTTCAGCAATCGTACTTTCGCAAAAATTGAGCAGTGTGATTTAATAGTGCTCATCTCAGCTTCTGTTCAAGCCATCTTACAAAGGGACCTGACACACTTAAAATGATTGTTCAGAAGACATTTTATCACATTATTTGATGTCAATTACTTATATATGGAAACTGAGTTATTACAACTCAATTATCTTACTTCCCATTCTTTTGACACACCTTTTAAACAATTCTTCTGTTTATAACTTTTTCAGGTCCCCCTGGTGGTACAACGAATAAGGAACTGCACTGTGGTGCCTGAGGATCTGGGTTTGATTGTTCGATTCCCGGTAAGTCTTGGTTGCAATTGTTGACAATTGTTGAAAGTCATTTTTGAAGGCAGCCTATGTAAGCTAGCATCTGTTCTTTATATTCATTGGGCTTATTTCTGAGTACATGTCTTCTTCAAAATCGAAACTTCTGTATTCGGAGCCATGATAAGCATCGAATGTAATCAAATATGAGTACATTTTACTTATTTTTGAGTACCTATTTTTAAGTGTACAATACCTCCATTGGTAGTCCAAGTAGAAGATTGTGTTTTATACCCATGTAAAGGGTGTGAAAGAAACTAATAATATCGCAATTTTAATCTGAAAATCAAAAAAAAAAAATAGAAATAGTAACCAATATTTCAAAAGTACAGAATTAATTAGCCACATTCAGCACTTTCCTCCTACTGGAAAAACTGCTAACATTTGTAATTAGGTAGTAAGATACTGTCATTAGATTTTCAAGTAAAGTTCCTTACTACTGGAAAAGTACTTGAATTCACAATCAAAGCGTTTTTGCTTAGTGACAGACAAAGTGAATGGAAGGAGTGAAATCGTGTTTGAAATAAAGTAGGAACTTTTACAGTGATGATTGGTGCAATATTTCGACACAAGGTGGCAGCACCAATATCTACGTGCTTTGGTTTGGCAAAGTCGCCGTTTGTACAGTTATAACGGAGTGCATTTATCAAATAACTTTACTCCGGTATGACATTGAACATGAGTTGTATAAATTGGTGAGTTACATTTATAAAAATTAAATTAATTTATAGGATGTGATTGTAATAAACGAATGAAAAACCCAGAACCTTTGTTCATGAGTTTTCAAAAATAAAACATTTAATTCATTCAACATTTCTTAATCCTTTTAACATTACCAATCGTTATAGTACCATTTAATGAATAATTTCCAAGAAAAATATATTAAACTTGTTTTAATAATTCACTTGAATTGAAACTCTGAGTGAATTCTACGTTAAGTTATCAAAGAAACAAATCCGGAGCATTTGGACCAATTGGCCCTGGAGGTGGTGCCATCTATACGAATTTACAGGAACCAATTAAAAAAAGTTTCCGTAACTTTCATTGGGTTTTGCTTAATTTTAAAAAGAAGTTATTGGATTATTTAAATAATTTTAACTTGTAAAAATTGCACGAGATTTTATTTACATTTAGAAATAAAACAAAAAATGTAATCATTACGCGTTCATATTCCATGATTTAAAAAGGACCTTCAAGTTGGTTTGGCAAAAACATATTTCTATGTTTTAATATAGCCGTAAAATAGATGATAACATGCAAACAATTATAGTAATTAGGAATCTTTGGAAATGACGAAAACAAAAAGGATGGTGATGTACACATTTGGGCCGTTTGGCCACAAAGTGGTATAACTCACAAAAATCTGCAAATGAAAATGAGTCCAGTCTCCGTGACTGAGCAAACTTTGGATCAAGTAACTGTGTTTTTGAACTAGCGTCTCCAGGCTAAACCGGCTGATGAACAAAAAGCATCTTGGCGCGATAATTGTTCCAGCTTTGGCGATGTTGATAAGTTTTCTATTTCGCAACCCTGTGGTAGGAATGCTGACTACGTTGAGAGAATGGTTGTTGAACTTTTTAACTGTCCTCTTGAAAATGACATTGTAGCATAGGGGAGCTAGTTTATTTTATATTAACCTGAAATGATGATCTGAGATATTTAGAGTGTATTATATATGTAATATGATGCTAAAATAAACAATCTCTACGCACATGAAGAACATATGGGATATTTGATTCAACTATTCAAATTTATCAAACAAGGAGATGTGGAGGGTTTAGATTTTAATAGGAGTGATAGAACGAGGTTTAAGTTAAACAAATCCCATTTTAATCGGGAAGGGAGAAAACACTATTTCTGTAATAGGGTAATAGACAAATGGAACAACTTGCCAGTGAATATTGTTAATTGTAAAGGAGTAACGGATTTTAAGAAGAAGTTAGACATGCATTGGGGGATAGTTAAGAGGTACTAGATGGACCAACCTTGTTGGGCCTTGAGCCTGTTGTTGGTCGTCAATATTTGTATTTGTATAACAAAAATAGATAAAAAAAAATTCGATATTTATAAACGATAGAAAATTCTTAATTATGATGCACTTTATCGCTTTTCCTGTCAAAATATTCCAAAATGTATAATTATCAGTTTTATTTTTTACAAATAAATTAAAATGCTTGATATATAATACTACATGATGTATACTCAGCTCCTCCGGGCAGTCGTTTTGGCCATCGGGCAATGGCCCATTGTCTCTGAGCAGTCGTTTGGGGCTATCCCTTCCCAGCAGTCGGTTTTAGCAAAAAGGCAATTGTAAAAAAAAAACTTTTTATATTTATATTCATGGTAAAACAGTATATTTTACTTAATAATGGAATCACTACAGCTTAGACGGCTGTTGTAAAGCCTAAAAAAAAATTTTAAAAAATAGTAATAAAAAGCTACAGCAGTTTAAAACAACCCTATGCTGTAAGCTTGAATCTCCACGGGATGAAAAATTGGCGCCTGCTCCCCTCATCGCCAAACAATTATCGCGCCAAGATGCCTTTCCTCCACCAGCTGAATGAGGCTAGAGACGTTAGTGTATTTGAATTTATACCACTTGGCTTCCAAAATACCCATTTAAAACAGAAAGAGTTATTGCAATTGTTTGATTTCATGATTTTGAGGTATTGCTCGGAAAAATGCAGGCAAATAAAATTATATAAAATAAATTAAATAGCATAAATACCCGTTCTTCGCACGCGGTTAAACAAAATGATATACTACAGAAATACATAAAATAATATTCATTATTTATCCAATAACATAACAATTTTCAAAATCTGATAATTATTTGAGATTGAATGCCGCAGAACTTTATTTTATTACTACTATTTATTCGCACGCGGTTAAACAAAATGATATACTACAGAAATAAATAAAATAATATTCATTATTTATCCAATAACATAACA
The DNA here is from genome assembly GCA_963932185.1 of Troglohyphantes excavatus. Lineage (NCBI taxonomy): Eukaryota > Metazoa > Arthropoda > Arachnida > Araneae > Linyphiidae > Troglohyphantes > Troglohyphantes excavatus. The sequence goes on along the minus strand of OZ010678.1, from coordinate 308,418 downwards.
ATTTTCAAAATCTGATAATTATTTGAGATTGAATGCCGCAGAACTTTATTTTATTACTGAGTAGTTTCAAAAAAGAGACATTTCCTATTGAGAAAAACAAATTTGATCAGAATATCTGAATTAGAACAGAAATTATGCTGGAACATAAAAGAATTAACTATTTTTGATGCCACGTTGCTGCTGATTAATATCGGTTAAAGAACACTTACAGTTGAAACGACAGGTTGTGTGACTGTAAAATTGAAATCGAATGAATCGGGATATATATATATATATATATATATATATATATATATATATATATATATTATGTAATATTAAACGGTTCTCTCCCGATTCATTCGATTTCAATTTAAAACAGGCATTTAACTTTATTTTGAAGATATTTTGGCAGTTCTGGAATTTTAGTAAAAGTTTGAAGGTAGAAAAAAAAAGAGACGTTTCGCATAGATTTTAAAATGCATTTCTGGCTTTCGAAAATACATTAAATGTGACACATTTGGAGTTTTTCCAAAATTACTTAAACGAAAAAGAAGACAAAAAGCACCGAAAAAATTCTGTTTTAAACTGGTTTGTGACGTCACATGAGACTCCCGCATAGCCAAAGACGAATGTTTTCTCAGTCTTTCTTCCGAATTGTGTGCTGGTTGGTTTGGTTAATTAACGTCGAACTAGAGCTGCACAGTGGGCTATTGGCGACGGTTCGGGGTCAATCTCGAAGGAAAGACCCAGGAACACACACACATTCATACATGCACCTCGTTATTTTAGAACCATGGTCAGATGACAAGGACAACACCTGAACTGGCACCCAACGCCTTCAATAGACGTCGGGACTTTGGACTCCGATCATATTTATCGTGCACCAGTCCCGTATACACGCCGATAATTTTTGCGGATGTTCTGGACGACTTTTCTAGTATTTTGTAGTGAAGGTGTCAACCCGCCGATCACAAGATCACTACTTTTTTACTTTTCTTTGTCAAGTCCATCGTCTAGGCCCGAACCAGGAACCCTCGGATTCCCAGCTGACGCCTTTAACCGCTCGGCCACGGAGGCCTTTCCGAATTGTGTGCATGGCACGGTGAAGTACATTGTCGCTCAACGAGAGTTCTCGCTCCAGTGCTTATAGTCAGCGATCGATTTCTAGAAATAGAGGTTCCCGAACTGTCACCTTCTGTGGGGTGTGGGGTCTTCAAATTTATTGGCTTGAAAAAAAAATCTTTGGTACAAAAACATTTCATTTAATTCTAAATTTCAGACTCAGTGAGACTATACGGACGATGAGTCAGCCGGCCAAGGTCAAGCTTTTTACGTAAATTGAATTGTAACAAGTAGTAAGACAGGCCCACTCACCAACTCCACAGTAATATGTAATCCCCTCAAAAAACCTTGAAAAGTAAAAAACGCTAAGTCCCCCCACCCCTTAAAAAAATCTTTGAAATTATGTCTAAAAAAGTTGATATAAAAAAAAACAATAAGTCAATTGCACTAGGGGGATCCACCCTGCACACCCTCTCGCTAGCCTTCTTCTGGAAAACAGCTGCGCTTTCTTTTCTTAGCAGGGTTAAAATTTTACACACACGATGCTGGAATATGTTTCAAGAACGCGAGTTAACATAAGGAGTTGTGCAGAGTATGTTAAGTTCTAGTCCCGTCGGGTGTTCGTGTCTTGTTGGCAGCTTTGGCGAGGTGGCGTTATTTCTTCTTTTTTGGCTTAGATTTGCGAACCCGACCGGGTCGCTTGATTAAATAAATATTTTTAATTATCATAACTTATTTCCCCAAAGAGGTACCTAGAGAGATAGAGAAGGTACTAGGGGAAGTTCCTGGAGAGGTACTGGAACGCCGTTTAAAAAAATTAATTGTTAAAACACGCACAATTGAAACGATAGGTTGTGTGGCTGTAAAATCGAAATCGAATGAATAGTGTATCGGCTCAAGTTGCATCGGGATGCACCTGGCCATCGGGCAAGTCACACCCAACTAAACAACGGGGAAAGGAATTTTCGAGAAGTGAAACAATGGATCCCAAATGCGATAAATATACATGACGAAACCGTTTCGTGACAGAAAGAAGACATTTCGACTCCCATTGTCATGGAGGGTCGTCGAACTCGATGGGAAGGGGGAAAAGTATTACAAATTCCATTTCCACAATTCTAGTCCATTCATCATGTGTATCACACTTTTTCAGTTGTCCTCATTAAAATTCCAGATGTCCAAAAGAGTTTGAGATAGTCCGTGGAAAAAAATGAACAATGTCCCTGGAAATATTTGAGTTCCGGATACTAGCGACATAGTTTGGGGTTTGTTTATAGACCTAATTACCCCTTGACACTTAAGGAACGTGTTTCAAACTTACGTTCTTTTTATGGAATAGTTACATTCCGGTCCTATTCTTTTTATGAGGTATTCTATAGCATGTTCTTTTTACGTTTAGAATAGATCATTATAAATTTTAAATTTTTGTTGATTAGATTATAAACATTTTAGAATGATTTTTGGAAAGAAATTCTTTATAGAACATTAATAAATAATTTACCTTTATAACTAAAGAACACATAATAGTTATAAGCCCTGGGGATATCCTATAAATTTATACTAATATTTATGTAGGATAGGACGGGTCAGTAAAGAGGCTTCAACGACGAAAATGCCGCTTAGTTTGCATTAATACCAGCTTCGTTATCTATCAGTGAGGCTCGCAAACCGGAAAGTTCCGATTGCGGCCCAAGGCAACGTTTTGTCTAGGCGATAAACAAATGTTTTCTTCTTTGGGAATATGGCCGCAATTGGACTATTGCCCCGCAAACCTTCTCTCTCCAAAAACACATCAATGGGATGTGAAAAAAAAGAACACCTTGTTCTTTTTTACCTGTTCTTTAAAAGGAATAGGCCAATAGCCCACTGTACAGCTCTAGTGCGACGTAAATTAACAAAACCAAACCAACTTTAAAAGGAATAGCTTGTTCTTCAATTTTAAGAAACCATGTTAATTTTTCTGATCTGTTCATTCCAGATTTATTCTTTCTTAACTTGATGTCTCCCTAATCCTAAACATCTCTTGTCTAAATTGGGGAGTTTTATATTTTTTAAGCACTTCCAAGTGACAGACAATGCTTTCGGTGTTTTACCGAAATAATTTAGTTTTAAGAGGACACACTATTTTTTTAATGAAAATGTACTTTAAACATTTATTAAAACCCATGTTTATTGTCCAAAACTATTATTAGAGTAAATATAGCTTTTAATTATTTGTAATGAAACAAATTAAAAATGTAATTAAAATGTAAACATTTTTGTTCTTATGAAATACATGCATCTCACTCAGTGGCGTAGGAACTTCTTTTTTTCAGGGGGGGCTGAATTTTTTTTTTAATATATTGTTATACAATATAAAATAGTACGGAGTTGCGAGATATTAAACATATAAAAAACAATCAATGTTTTAAATTTTTACAAACAAGTGTTTAACTTGTTAAATGTTTTAACTTGTATCCGTTTTTGTTTGGACAGCTTTAGAACATAAAGTAACCAGGAAAAGGTTAATAGTAATTTCAAATGTCCGTATTGTACGCTAAAATATGATTTTTTTCAGATTTGAGGAATTCGTCTCTATTTAACTTTCTTTAACAAAATCTTAATTTTCTAAAAGAAGAAATTTCAACTATATAAGCTGTTTAGAAAATAGTGCATGAATCTGATGGTTTATTATTTGAAAGGGAATAAATTACGGGATACACGATTATAATTTATGAAATGTCCACAAATAATATTTTTTTTATTTAAAAGCGTATTTTTTACATTATTCTTAAAATTACTCTTTAAAGATTTAGCGTTGTAGCTTTCAAAGCAAATTCCCCCATTTTAAATCACGTTTAGAATAAATAAGGGACGCTTCCTTTGGAATGCCTCTTTGTAGGAATTCTCTATTTCTACAATTTGTTTTTTAAGTATTTAAAAAAAAATAGTATAATATTAGGGGGGGGGCTGAGCCCCTTCAAAATAATTCCTGGGGGGCTCGAGCCCCCCCAGCCCCCCTACTTCCTACGCCTATGATCTCACTCCTTTGCACAGCTAAGGCTGAACTTGACGCATGTGCTCACGAAAAAACTGCGGCGATGACTCTCCATTCAGTGCCGCCATCTAGCGGTATGGATGGGAACCACTACATTTATTTAATAGATTTCTAAATATCCTTCTTTTCCACTTAAAACCGTCCATGTCTCGTATTTAACTAAGCAAATCAATATCCTCACTATTCTGTGATCTGTGGTTACGTTGACTAGGGATAGAGGGTTTCGCACTTTCACGATTAGGAACACGTAAATCTGCAGATTCCCTAGTGAAAGTGCGGAAAACTCTTATTTGGCAGATGATTCCCCAATTTCACTGAACAGATAAGTACACGTAGTGAGTTACTAGTGAATCTGCAGATACACGACTTTCAGATATAAATTCATTTAGTAAATAAACAATAAAAAAAAGTCATAAAGTTAAATTAATAATTTCGACTGCAGAAACAGGTTCTGCATATATATAGTATTTAGCCAGTATTGTCGAAAAAAATTTTGATCACCAAGGTGATTTTTAACAATAATGTTGTGAAGAGAAGATCTACATGTAAATTTCCTATAGGAATTATCTATGGGAAAATGGAAAAAAAAATCGATAACTTTTAAACGGTTGCAGATATCATGAAACAAAGTGCAGATTTTAAATTGGGAACATATTGTTAAAATGGCATAAGTTTCATAAAAATCCATGCAGTAGTTTTTGAGTTAAATCCAGACAAACAGATAGACAGACAAAAATCTCAAAATGAGTGGTTTTGCTCGATTCCACAGACAGACACTCCATTCTTATATATAAGTATTGAGTATTGATGTAGAGCAGAGGTTCACAGGGGGTGAGGGGGGGGGGGGTAAGACGTCATATCCTCTAGTGCGACGTTAATTTAACCAAACCAAACCAAATGAAAATCAGTAAATATAAATATTATTTGTTACTTGAGAGGTGGCAATGGAGTTCAAACAGGGTTCGGAATGAGCGATCGTATTTTCCACACTGATCTCTAACTGTAACTTCTGGATAGGGCAAGACATTTTGTTGACTTGAAGCCGATATGGAGGCCGCCATGATGGGGCACACTTTTCTTGATACCGCAATATTTCGTATATTTTTCATTTTAAAATACGCCAACATATATTATTTTTGGGTAAGTTTCTTTTATTTTCTTTTTAAACCCATTTTAAATCCAATCTTCGTCATTTGCGAGTCAAAGTCGAAATTTATAAAAACCAAGAGCAAAAACTATTTGTTTGGCAATATAAAAATTAATTATATAAGAAGAAAATTTAATATTTGTATACATTTAATATTTCTACAATGCTATGGTAATAAAAACACCACTAAATTTTTTTTTAATATGTTGGGGCACAGCATGGCCGCTTTCAATTGGCTTCAACACTCCCATAGAGGAAACAAGGTTTGAGCCTTCCAGCAGTTACAGTTAGAGTTCAGTGATTTTTCATCTAAAATTTTCAGTTTGACGACCGCAATTTTACACCCAGTCGTCATTTTTGACGCCTCACTTTTTATAAACATTTCAATTTGATTGGCCGTATTTTTACACCCAGTCGTCATGTTTTACATCATTCCAAAAGATGCAAGAAGTGGCCGAAAAAGACGGCCAGACTTAAAAAATAATGTATTTCGTTAATAATTTTTTTCCCCCTGACAATGATAAAATGACTTTGTTTATATATATGTATATATATATATATATATGTATGTATGTATGTATGTATGTATGTATGTATGTATGTATGTATCAAAAATCATTAGAGTGCTAGAAAAGTCGTCCAGAAAAATTCTCAAAAATTAACGGCGTGTATACGGGATTAGTGCACAATACATCTGATCAGGGCCCAAAGTCCCGACGTCTATTGAAGGCGTTGGGTGCCAGTTCAAGTGTTTCCTCGTCATCTGACCATGGTTCTAAAATAACATGCATGAATGAATGTGTATGTGTTCCCGGGTTTTTCCTTCGAAATAGACCCCGAACCGTCGCCAATAGCCCACTGTGCAGCTCTAGTGCGACGTTAATTTAACTAAACCAAACCATTAGAGTGCCTGCATATATGCATACACTTAAGTAAAGCTGCCAACCTATTTAAAGTTTTCAATAACAAAAACTTATTTTCAATAATTGCTCTTATACTTTTCAGTAAAGAAGGTGATATCTTTAGAGTACAAATGGAAACATGCTTCTCATTTTATGCAGAAGAAGCTTTAACAGTCACCAAAGTATCGGAACAGTTGGCAGCTCTGCTGTAGGAATTTGAATTATTTTAAAATTACGCCTTAGTAGAACATATTGTCAACAACAACAACAACAAAATTCCAAGTGCCAATGACACCTAACTTTTATTTTCTAATTCGAACCCTGCACTGTTAAAAATAGGCACTCAAAAATAAGTAAAATGTAGTCATTTTTGAGTACGTTCGATGCTTAATCATAGCTCTAAATACATAATTTTCATCTTTGAAAAATGAGTAAAAGGAACAGATACTAGCTACGTAAGCAGTCTTCATCAATCACTTTCAATAAATACCAACAATTAAACCAAGATTTACCGGGAATCGAACCCAGAACCTGTGACACAGCAGTTCTTTACCCGGGCGACGTGAAGAAATTATAAACAGAAGAATTGTTAAGAAGGTGTGCCAAAACAATGGGAAGTAAGATAATTCAGTTTCAATAACTCAGTTTCCATTTAAGCAATCGACATCAAATAATGTGAAAAACCGTCTTCTAAACAACTATTTTAAGTTTGTCAGGTCGCTTTGTGAAGATGGCTTGAACAGAAGCTGATATTAGCAATGTTAAATCACACTGCTCATTTTTACGAAAGTACGTTTGCTACAGTGAGTACGTCGTCACTCATTTACGATGCAATTGTACTCAAACAAAAACGAGTATGTTCAGTATGTGTGAGTTCAAACGAGTATGTGTGAGTTCAAAGGGTTGAACTTGTTTCCAAACATTGGCCGGGATAAGCGAGGACAAACGGAACGTAATTCTTCCGACATCCCTCGTCACATGTCGGTTGCAGAGGAGCGCGCTTCCTCTCCTCATGGTCCCCAGATGCTTCTATTTATAACCCTTTGGAGAGCTTCCAAACCCCCTCTCCTGAGTGACAATGAACTCTCCCGCCGAGTCCTTATGCAAGTGAGGCACAGTTACAACATTCCGTCGACAGACGGTATTCCATTCGGTTTATTCCGCTGTTTCCTGGTGGAAGAATGTCAAGCTCATGATCGGAGGGTTGTGAATTTAGCAGTGGCGGCCCGTGGTCTAAAATGTTAGTGCAGCCGAAATCATGTGAATTCCCCCCCCCCCCTCCCTATTTTCCAAAAACCTTACATGAACGGAAATTCTTTATTATTCACTACTCTAATCAAGTTTCCTTGCAATTTTTAAGAAATGATAACATGCGAATGAAATAGAAAACACTTACTTATTTTTTGAAAATTAAAGCAATCCTGCTTTCTTTTAAACATGCGAATCGGTCAATTTTAATATTCACTTACATAACGAAACAACAGCAGGACCATGTCCTGAAACAACAGCACACAGTAAATGTATCACGGAAACCATTTCCGTTTGGCTATAATCTCGTAAGTTCTCGTTTCACCCATTTAGCCAATCAGCATATCGAACCTCAAGTGCAGCTAAAACAAGAAAACTCATTTCGGCTGTACCTTCTCACAAACGGCAGTGCATTAGCATGGGGGGAATCTCCATACTACGTAGCGGTTGCCATGGCAACGGTGCAGCCGATTTCGAATTTCGCTTTTTGGCTGCAGTTTGATTGAATGGAGTTTTTCCCCCTCCTGAATTGTGCATTACGGTAACATGCGTGCTATTTATCAGAGATTTTGTTTACTACCGTAGAAATTTCATTTTCAATTATAATCTTCATTTAAGAAAATTAGTAAAATATCTGATTTTAGTTTTAAAATACACTAATGAATTTAGGTGCAGCCCGGCTGTACTTGCTGTAGTGGGCGAGCCGCCACTGGAGTTTAGGGGTACATAAACGGGGGGAGGGGTCAGAACCCTTCCCATCGGTAAAGAAAATTTATTACCGTACATATGAACCCCCAAAAAAGCTTTAGAAAAGTTAAAAAATGCTAAGCGCTCCCCCCCCCCCCTCTACCCCCCGCACTTAAAAAAAAAGTTTGAAATTACGGCTAAAAATGTTTTGATATAAAAAAAACAATTCAATAGCACTAGTGGGATCAACCACCCTGCACGCCCTCTATCTAGATTTCTCCCGGAAAACAGCTGCCCTTTCTTTTCTTAGCTCGATTAAAATTTTATACACACATACATAGGGGAAACTTGAGGAATAAGACTACACTCTGAGAGATAACAAGCGACGGCCAAGAGCAGCACTGGCTCTATGCAATTAATCCAACCTACTTCCCAAACCTAGCACTCCCCTTCCACTTGCATGGTGAAGTACTTTTCATTTCTTGTCAAGTAATAGGCATGTCATGCCTCTTTGAGTTTTCATATGGGTTTCGTTTTTCGTCTCTATCTCGTTCTGTGTTGTCCTCGTTCCCGTCCAATTCATATATCAATAACATGCAAGTCAATTTTATCCCATTTTTGCTATAACTAACCCTCCTGGCGGCATCGACGAGATATCTCGGAAACTTTTCTGTACGGAAAGTGGCACAGGACGAGTATACTCGTCTAGCTTTTCTACACGCTGAGCGGCACCGACGTGTATATTCGTCTCTAATCTTTTTTCCTTCCCCCCGACCTCCCATAGCGTACTAATTAGGGGGATGGGCTGAAAGACATATGGGAGTTCTTTCCCCTTTTGGGGGAAGGACTCAATTCACTTTTGTAGAAGACGGCAACCTTTTAGTTATCTACTTGATAAGCGTAAAGAGATGTTTTATAAACCTAATATTGATTTTTTAAATTAATTTCAGATTTTGCTAACATTAAGTATTCGAATTCATATTTAGATGGAATGTCGATATTATTAATTGCAGAACGAATCTGATAATGTGCTGAATATAATAATTGCTATTGTAAAAAAGTTAAAAGATAAGTTATGAAAAATAATATTTTTTTGTTCTGATTTATTGTAAAATTAAAGAATTAAAAGATTAGGGATTAATTATACTCTTTTATTCGGATTTAAAGTGGAAGGATGGTGACAATTGAAAAGTTTTAACTGAAAATTCTAATAGTTTTTGAGCTTATTAATATGTATTAAAAATACATTTCAAATAACAATAAGTTATTTAATTTAATTAAAATTCGTTCATCTAATTAAAACTAAGTATATTTGTACTAATAAAAGTATTACATCATATTAAAACTATTTTAGTGTTTTACTAAAATTATTTAATTACTTATTAAATTTATTACTTTAGTACATCAATTAAAAGTGTCGGCAGTAAATCTTCAAATATTTTGTAAAAATGAAAATCAGCGGATAGTTTTCTGAACGCACTCTGAAAAGTTCATAAATATATTTTTTTCATAAACTGCAGTAAAATGTTTTAAAGGATTTTACAGTTTTAAGCCCCTTTTTGTTGCTAGAAATAATAAATGTTATTTATGTATTGATTGATTAATAATCGGTTACAAAAAAATTATAAATTTATTGGAATTAACTCATGACAAATCGCAACGAATATATTTAGATTTTAAGAAAAAAAATTAACTTTTCGAAATATTTTTCGAGATATCAAAGCGTAAAATATAGGAGCAGTGTTATTATCTTAGGTTTTATCAGCATATTGGCATGCTGAAATTCTCGAGATTGGATAATCTCTTGTTCTATCCCAGACACATTTAATTGGAAACTTATCATGTAATGAGAGTTATTGCACGTTATACCTTTCATGGATCATATGAACTTTGTATTAACTTTATTTTAAAAGCTTGTAAAGTGCGATGACAACTCAAGTGCCCTCCCTGTCATCTAACCGTAGTTAAAAAATCGAGGCATTGTTCCCGAAACTTTTTGTTTTATGTCCAGTAACCTCATCAATATTCCATTGTATAGATATAGTACGACGATACTCCAAACAAATTATATAATAATATTAGAAATTTTAATAAATGTGCATTGTAAGCTTTGATTTTAACCTAATAATAATATTTAGGGTTTTTTGGACCTCATAATTACACGTAATCCCAATTCTAGTTTGTGTATGCATTTTTGAGATAATATGTTGGCTGCCTTAGTAATATATTTGTAAGACAATTTAGACCGATTCAACTTACATTTAAAACCCAATTTATATATATTAGGTACCTAGTGCGCTTTTTTAATCTTAATTGTCCTATTTAATTACGAACTCGAAAAGCCTCTTTATAGTCTTTTTTTTATTCTCAATACAATAATTCATACATACATTAGCTTTTTTAATAAAAAGTTTAGTGCCAGAACCACTTAAGTTGCATAAATTAAATTAAAATGGGTATTTATTAAACTTTCAAATTAAGAATTATGTGTAAAATGTGTAATTAAAACTTCAGAATGATTACGAATACTGCGAACAATGAAACTGCAATTTTAGATTTTAACATATTTTGTAGTATCTGTTTTAAATTACATGAAACCCCATTCAGCCAGGCAAACAAAAATATGAATATTATTTTATGGTTGTCTTTGTAAAAGAACAACTTAAGGATTTTTTTTATTAAATCGTTAATAGACACTCCAATTCAAACGCTGATGATTATGAAGTGCCATATAAGAAATTATTAAATGAATTGAGGTATATAAGAATATTCAAATTCAGTTCGAAAATTCAACCTATTTCTAAGAATCAATTGCTTGTTAGTAAATCCATAAAAATTACAAAATAGATTGCAGAGATTTTTTTTTAAATGTTAATTCTTTTCAGAGAAAAGTTTAAAGATTGAAAATCTTTCGTAGTTCTATTAGTATTAGCTGTACAGTATAAGCTATATTAGTATAAGCTGTACAGTTTGTCTGTAGTCAAATCGGGTCGGCTGCTTCCATAGTCCCATTGTTGGCGAAAACTGGTTGATTTCAGTAGGCGATGGGTATACAGTGAGCCACATGTGTTATGCAAGGCGAGCAGACACTAATGACGACTTCAATTTACATTCTGCCCTGCCCTACACTGGGTTTAGGGGAACTAAAAGGAGTTAGAAGAAATGGTCCTGAGATGTTGTGCTTTTTATGTGGCTAGTGAATGTCAATTGCTAACCGGTCTGCTTGCCGAAAAGAAAAGCCCAAACAAACACGATTCCTTTGTACGGCTGCCACTGTGACCAGGTGTGTTTCCAGGGGTAATTGAAAAACGCTTGCGAGTGGAAGGAACAAAGCGAGTCAACGATCGCCCCGGACAAAGTCTGTGAGATGGGGACGAGAAAGCATATTGACGAGGAATAGAAAACTGTGATTGACAAGTTTATTAATATGAGTGGGAAAGGAAAGAGGTTTTCATAAGATAAACAATGTGTGATTCCTGTATTTGGATAATTGTTCATATCACATTGCACGGAATTTATATTAACAATTTTCTATTTACGACAATATAGAATAACAAATACCCATTTTTTTAATTCATTTTATTACAAGGGGAAAATCATTAATTAAAAAAAAACAGATTAGGAGAGGTTGTATTTACATGTTTGAACAGCGTTTTGATGTTGAAGAATTTTTAAATGGCCTACATAATTTTTAAAATTCAAATTTTAACTTAAAATAAAGCTTGAAAACCATTAAAACCAAATATCTAAATATTTATCAACATAGATTTTTATTTTAAATTTATCTTACAATATGTAGTACATTTATTACTGCGTCTCACAAAGACTAAGGTGTTGTTTTTAAATTAAAAGTTAAGGGACGATGTGAGTATTATTTTCTTTGTCTGGCTACATCAGTGATTCCCAACCTTTAGATGGTCGCGGACCACAAACACGCAAACACGAAAACTTGAAAAGACGGGGACCACTCCTTTCTAAATGCACAAAATAAATACCAAAAATATTTGAGTATTCGACAGTGTATTTGTGTAGTAAATATGATGATGGGTAAGGACTTCATCTTTCTAAGGGCCGTTTTTCACATACTGGGAAAACCGGAGCCGGTGACTGCACCGGCGATCGAAGGCGTTGTTATCCAATTAGAACTTTTCACGTTTCCGTGTGCCTTATCCTATTCATTTGATAGTTATATCGAATTACATAAAATATGATCGATTTCTTTTTAAAAAAAAATTAAACCATAATGCACCATTTATGGAAAATTATCGGTATAAATATTTAAAGCTAATACTGTTCCATCTTATGAAAGAAAATAAAAGTTTGATAATTTGCCTTTAATTTAAATTATATTTGCAATAAATCAAAAGACTTACCGAACAATTTTACTTTCGAAAAGACAGATTCTCGTAGAAACTATCATTAGGGACTTTTACATATAAGCAAATTTGTTTGTTACGCTTTCAAAACCAAACGCTGCGTTGTTTGATTTTCTTCAAATTTGGCGTGAATTTTTCTTAAGTCATTCAAATCGACTTATGTGTTTTCTTTTAATTTAAATTTTTTGTGGGTAGTGTGGCCTGCTGTTCCCATAACTATTAGTTTATGTGGTTCTGAAGAATTAAAATTTTGAAAGAACGGGAAGATGTTTTCTAATATTCTAAATTTTCTAAGTAAAAATCAATATTAATATAGAAGATAGAATGTTTTCTTTGTTTTTCCGAAAACTTAAAAAAAATAATACACTGTACTCGGGTACAACCTAAGTTGAACCTGAAGCGGAAGCTATGATATATGTAAATATTCAATTACTTTAGGCTCAGCTTAAGTTGTCCCCGAGTTTAGTTAGTTTCTGAAATAAATGATTCAATTTTAACCACGGACATATTCAGATAACGAGGACAGACCTGAGCTGCACAACCTTCATCTAACATAGGCGTGAAGACTTTGGACCATGGCAGATTTAACGTGCACCATCTCACTATACACGGCTGATGTTTCGTACGGAGGAACGAAACTGGCAATTGTCCAATCACGAGCTTGCTGCACTGTTAAAATCGATATTTGAAGCCACAACCCTCCAATTATGAGTCTAATATTTTACCGCTGATTCACCTACAGGTTGTCAGTCATTCAATTTGAATATTGAATTGTTTGTGGTCCGTCAATATCCAATTTGACATACCACACCCATGGGAGGTTGATAATATATACTTGTCGAATTCAATGAATTGGGAAACCTATTATTCAATGACTACATGTTTTGATTTTTAAAATAAAATTTTATTTTAGTAACGAAGTTTATCTAAAGTTCAATTATCTGTTTAGTAAATTCTTTATTAAAACTATGCAGAAATGTTTTTTATTATAATTATAAAGTAGCAAATAAGATCTTTTATGAAACATTTACAGATTTATTATTTAAATAAAATCGAAAATCTTACGCAATTATCTTGGGATTAATTTAAAATACTCTTTTCCTAGTTTTATAAGTTCAATGGAAGGCTAGTGGTAAAGTCGTAAACTTTGTAATTGGTGTGCTGTGAGTTCAAATATCGACTTCTAAAGCGCAGCGAGGTCGTGATCGGAGGGTTGCCTGCTTCGTACGCGTAGGTTTTCATACGCAAAAAAAAAAAACGTCCATTCTGAATATATTGGTGCGCGTTTCATCTGTCGTGGTTTGAAGTCGCCGAGCCTATGTCTGGTGCATGGGGTGCATGCTCAGGTCTTGTCCTAGTCAGCTGATCACGGTTCAAAATTACGAGGATGTGTTCCCGAGTTTTTCCTTATGGATAGATCGTGAACTGACGCCCACTGTGTAACTCTATTGTTATGTCTCCCAATCCCCTCAACAAACCCCTAGCTATTCATTATGTTGTACAGAGAGCATTCTGTGTAACATTCCTGCGACAATTACTGTCCCGCTGCTACCTGCTGACTAAAGAGGCGCATTGTTTGCGAAAACTAGTTGCCTCCATACTGAAGCTACGTGTAATGAATGCAAAGTTAGTCTTCCTGAGAAGGGTGCGAATATTGCTCATATTCGCACCCTGCACTGGATTCAAGAGGATAGACTTGTTAGGAATGAATGTGTTTCTTTTGAGAGATGTGGATTGTATTGGTCAAGTAACCCCAAGTTGCGCTGTTTTTTTTTATTCTAAGCTATTTTTTTAAGAATAAATAATCTGATTACACTCAAACCTGTTTTGGTGCGATTTTTTTTTGTGCGGTATATGAAAATTTCAATCAAATTGGAACATAATTGATTATCTGGCTACCAAGACATATACAAGCGCCTTGTGAAACAACGGTCGTCGCAAAAACTGATCACTGGCTACATGGTAACTGAAAAAAAGTCAACTCTAAACGAGTGCGGGGTAGTATCTTCAAGCTATACACCGGGAAAACCGGAGTCGGCTACGGCACCGGCAGCAGGAAGCAATGTTATTAAATTAGAACTTTTTTACGTAGTCCGATCCGACATTGTATACTGTAACATTGCATCTGGCACCGGTGTCATCACCGGCACCGGTTTCCCCGGTGTGTGAAAAAAGGCCTTAAACTTACACTGTTTACTTTAACAAACACCCCTTTTCAATGGTTGTGAATTTTATTACAATATACTCGTATCATTGTCTGTAAAGAAAAAATCTTCATCCCGCGTAATATTTTGCTATTTCTTCGTATATACTTGTAGTGATTAACAGCTTAGGACGCAACACTATTAATTATTTTTAATTATAGTAAGACTTTTAAATATAACTAAAATTGTATGATATTTTTAAATTTCGCGGCTTTAGTGATTCTTAAAATTTTAATTGTAATGGGATTGGTAAAATACTGTCTATACCATAAATCTGCAACTTTATTTTGAAATACTTGGGTAATCAATAGTGGGTAATAAAAAAATTATATAATCCACACAACCATGAAAAATAAGCATATATTCAGTTTTTTTTTGTATTAGGAAAATAGTAAAATGCAGGCTCTCAGTTATCGAACACATCTTCTAAATGTTGAATCTTTATTTGTTGGGCAAAGGCAAAAGTTGTAAAAAAGCCCTACTTCCTTGAATAGAAAACAAATGCTATCTGTAGAAAACACTCCCCAGTGCGACAATGCACACTACAAACCACAGGACCATTCAAACTGAATCTTCCTTTACTGAAGACGACCACATCTGGCGAACTAAAGTGAGGGTTATTTCCACACCCCTGTTCCACACCGGGAATCTCTTTTGTGCAATAATGACCTGTTGCCCACGGGCGAAAGGGGAAGCGTTGTCGCGAAAGAAGAAGACGAACCCCTCCTTCCTGGGTCCGGTCCCTCATTCCGCTAATTGAAGCAATAGATCACTGTCACTTGCTAAACCGCAAAAAGGGGGGAAGGAACTTGGCACTTAAAACTACCTTGCCGCTAAGAAGGCCACACGCTTTTAAGATGGGTGACGCTCGCCAGGTAAATGGAAATTGGACTTCGGTCACTGGGAGGGCTAATAGTCTCATAGGAGGTTAAAGGGGCTTCGCCACTATGGTACTCCGCACCTTGGTGTCTGTTCCCGCCATAGAGTAATGATACAAATAGAGGAATAAAAATGCTGATTTCCGTGTGTGCATCATTGAAACCACGTGATTTGTGGAAATGCCAATTCACTCATGCGCCAATATTATTTGGCAGGCCTTGGCGACTTTCAGAACTAAGCGAGATCGAAGTGTTGTAATATGGTTTTTTGTTTAATTTTGTATTTAAATATCGTTTTTTAATCGAGTGGCACAATTTAAGGGAGTTTAACAGATATATTAAAGATATGTTTCTTACTTTGTACTTTTGAAATAATTGCGTTACGTTTTTATGTAAAAAATTTACCATAAGCGAAGTTATTTCAATTGTTATTTTGTATAGTTCAATAAGAAAATATGAACAATAAAACCGGAGAAATATAAAGAGTTTCGTTTTTTCGAGTATTGAACACAAAGAAAATTATATTTTCGTTTCGTTAATGAAGAGGAAATATTTAGCGCAAATTGTTTGAAAATAAGTAAATACCTACATATATATTAAGAAGTTGGATACGGACAGAACGCCTTATCACCAAAAAGAAGAAAGTGCACCAAAGTTGGAATTCCTGCAGATGTCTGAACGCCTTATGTGGCAGTGCTAAAACCACGTGATATTGTTTTTTTTTTCAATGTTGACACCGTGGCCTTACGAGAGTCTCTCTGGTTCCCGCACGAAGATCCAGACATCCAGCTGACCCCAAACACACCTGTGTCATCGACGGCCCATCGGTTTCCTCCTAAGTCCACATCAGCCAGACATGGCTGAATGTTGTGCCATCGCCTGCTGTGAAATGAAACGTCCCTTCACAGTTAAAGTGTCTTCGAACAACTCTTCCAACCGCGAGATCGAAGTTCCCCGAGTAACCTACATACTCAACTATTGAGACGGTCCCCTCCCGGGGCCGCTCTTAGGGGTGTGCCACAGGTGCCTTCGCAAAAGCTCCCGCGCTTTAAATGGGCCCTGCGTTGACAAGAAAATAATTTCTTTAAATAAAATAGACAATCGTTTTTTACCGTGAAACGTCTTTAAATCATTTACTTGGAAAATTAACATAAAATAATCATGTTAGTGTATCCATACTGATACAACTCTGTGACGAATAGTCCGAATTACATAACTTTTGGCGTCGTTAGTAGTGTAAAAAGGCCGCTATCAAGCCGAGGAATAATGAGGAATACGAGGTGCTGTGAGGAATAATGTGGATTTTGGCGGTGCTCTGTGGATTTTGGTGGTGCTGCTGGCGGATCAGGGCGGATCTCGTCTGTCAAGCCGCGGGGGCGTGGCCTAATGGAGATGACCTCAACCAATCAGGTGTCAGTAAGTGACGTCACACGCAGGGGGCGTCGTCGGGGAACAGGTGTCGACGCAGAGTCGCCCATGGGCAAGTCGCCGATGGGCATGTCACACCGTGTCTCAACGTGTTTGTACAGGAATGGACCAATCAGAGTCTTGTTTGAAGATGACCTCATTAAGAACCAATCAGGTGTCAGTAAGTGATGTCTATGGAGTGTCATGTAACATGAAAGTTGCTTTTTTGTTATTTTGCGTTTTTATTTGGGTATTGGTGGAAATTTGCGACGCACTGCATCTACGCATTTTTAATT
Source organism: Troglohyphantes excavatus (assembly GCA_963932185.1). Taxonomy (NCBI): domain Eukaryota; kingdom Metazoa; phylum Arthropoda; class Arachnida; order Araneae; family Linyphiidae; genus Troglohyphantes; species Troglohyphantes excavatus. The sequence goes on along the minus strand of OZ010678.1, from coordinate 291,192 downwards.
ATAAGCTGTGGGTTGTGACATATGTTAGGAATAGTTGGTTTTTGAAAATAATATTAGCTGTATATACAACTTCAATTTGGCGAAAGTAAAAAAAATATGACAGAATTAGACTAATATTAGTTTTTAATATTTTATTTTAATATTTATTTATATTTTTTGATATTTCTTTATATTTTGATATTTATTTGTATTTAATTTTTTTTTTTTTTACATTTATTCTTTTTATTATTTATTTATATTTTTAATATTTATTTATATTTTTATTATTTATTTATATTTTATTATTTATTTATATTTTTATTATTTATTTATATTTTTATTATTTATTTATATTTTTATTATTTATTTATATTTTTATTATTTATTTATATTTTTATTATTTATTTATATTTTTATTATTTATTTATATTTCAACTTTTATATTTTATTATTCATTTATATTTTATTACTCATTTATAGTTCATATATATTTTAATATTTATTTATATTTTATATACGTATACATCTTTGCCAAAAAAAAAATAACTCAGTGAGAGCAATTACGCCCCACTAGAGCTGCACAATGAACTTATGTTAAAGGGAAAGACACTAGTGTATATATTTTAACTATGGTTAGTACAAAAGAAAAGAATTTTGCAAGAATGGTTTTAGAAAAATATCTTTTATGTGACCAACTCCACCATACAATTTCGCCATATAACTCTATGAGGAATCATACTATGGGATTAAATAACATACTATTGCGTACAAGAAGGTGGACCAGATTAATTAGTAAAGCTTTTAGACATGTGTACCAAGGGTATAAAAAATGACAGTTTGGGGTTTTATGAAAATAATGCATATAAAAATATACGTTTAAATTACAATGTATTTCACGGACATTAGTCTCAATGGATGAAAAATAAGTAATTAATATGAAAGCTGATACTTTGAAAAAGAACTTTGGGGACCAAGAACCTTGTGTTACGGTTAATTAAACTTTTTTATAAAAGTAATGTGTTCTTTAAATGTTTTTCACATCATACGTAAAATTATTATTGTAAGAGGGAAAATATCATATCGTTATGACTAGAAGGAGGGATCTCACCTTGATCACAATTGGATACATTAGAATTACTTACTGTGTAGGAATATGATGTAAAAGTTACTCTATCGCACTGGTTGTGGTGCTGGGCTTGATAAGAGCATATTAGGGGTTGGTATGTAAGATAATGAATTTATTACTTGTTATAATACGTGTTAAAAAAGGGGATTTGTCTTAGATGTAGTTGTTTTAGGGGTGTTTTGTAGTTGGCTGTGTGATTGAACGCGCAGTGCAGCTACACAAAGGGAGTTATTTTAACAAGATAAAAAGGTAAAGTTACTTTTTTATCGTGTCAATGGTAGGTTTTAAGGGTGATTGGAGTCTTTGCAGTTGATTGGTGGAACATTTTTTTTATATGTTATTACAAATTAAAAAAATTTACAAGTACACATTTTTTTTCTTATGTCATAAAATTATACTATAATAAAACGCATGGGTATCCACCCATGAATAAACCCCAGAAATAAAGTAGCACTATACAAGGGGAATTATTAGGGCGGGTTGGTTAAATTTTCAAAGACTAAGGGGCAACAAGTTCCCATATGAGTACAGTTGAGGGTGATTGTATAGAATTTGGCGACATCAAGTATCCACAAGGGGACAATTTGAGAGGTGTATTCATAAAATTGGCGACATAAAGTACCCATAGGGAGACGTTTGTAGGCGTACACATAAAATTGGGGTGAAAGCGGGGTGTGTAGTTGTACATTAGACAAGAATAAATGTAAAATGAAAAAGTTTAAGTTTAAAATAAATTATAAAAAGAATAAATGTAAAAAAAAAAGTTAAAATACAATTTAAAAAGAAAAATGTAAAAAAAAAAGTTTAAAATGTAAAAATAAAAAAAAATAAAAAAAAGTTTAGTGTGAAATAAAAATTATAAAGTTAAGTAAGAAAAAAAAAATTACTAAAAGTGAAAAAAAAAAAAATTGTATAAAATAAAAAATTTTTTAAGAAAAATTAAAAATAAAAAAAAAAGTAAAAAACAATACATAAAAAACTTTCAGTGTAAAAATACAATTTAAAAAGAAAATGTAAAAAATGAAAAATTTAAAAACAGAAAAATTAAAAAAAAAAAAATGTCAAATAAAAAATATCTTAAACGTAATAAATATTAAAAAAAAGTTTAGTGTAAAATATTACTCATCATAAGCTTTTTACCCGAATCGACCCAAAGCCATATGGTGTTACGGAACGTACTAGCCCCATATAGGCACAGATGCCCCTGGTGAGTTCTGTGAATGGTCTACCCACTAATCGAACGACAAGTACCACAATTATATTAAATAATTAGCAAAAAAAAAAAAGCAGGAAATACTACTATAGATATAAAAAATATTAACAAAGTATCGAAAATAGAACCAAAGGTAACTAATAAATCTGTATAGAATGAGTGTCTATAAATGTATAAGAGAAGCCAATGTATATATTTCTACTAAAATGTTGACACATATACTAAATTTTTAACAAATTAAGTCAAATATTTGCGAAATAGAGAAAATAATACATACTTTTTAAAATTGTATCAAATAGTCTATGAATAGATAAAAAAAAATATCATGACATGTATTTAAAAAAAATTAAAATAATGGACTTACGTGTAACACATTAAGTTAAGAAATTTATACTTATCAAAGAAAGTAACGTAAGTCATATAAAAAAAAAACCTGTAGTTAAGTACAATTGTTAATTGAATATGCTACAAAATATTGTCAAATTACACCATTTTTAGTGATATGAGAAGCAAACTTGTTAAAATGTCATATATTTATCAAAAATATTATACAAAGTACGAAAAATATTGCCTATTATGTTAAAATATTATCAATAGTACATAACCAACAGATCCAAATGACCTTCTGTACTCTATGAAACATGAAAACCTACGGCGATTGACAACAATCTTGCCTCAAAAAATAAAAGCAATAGTGTGCTGCTAAGGATTAAATGTTAAGTGCACACCTATTATTGTTTATAAGTAGATGTAGATAAATAATATTGTTGAATTATTAACAAAGTGGTTTCATGTACAATAAAATGTAAAAAGAAAAAAAAAAAGTCTAATAAAAAAAAAGTTTAAAAAAAAAAAATTAAAAAAGAAAAAAAGTTAAAAAGAAAAAGTCTAAGTGTAAAATATAATTTAAAAAGAAAAAAAAAGTTTAAAAATAAATAAATGTAAAAAGAAAAAAGTTTAAAAAAAAAAGTAAATGCAAAAAGAAAAAAAAGTTTAAGTGTAAAATAAAATGTAAAAAGAATAAATGTAAAAATAAAAAAAAGTTTAATAAAAAAAAGTTAAAAAATAATAAAAAAAAAAAATTAAGTGTAAAATACAATTTTAAAAAAAATGTAAAAAGAAAAAAGTTTAATAAAAATTAATTGTAAAAAGAAAAAAGTAAAAAAAAAAATTAAAAGAAAAAAAAAAGTTAAAAAAGAAAAAAAAAAGTTAAAATATAAATAAAAAATTAAAAAAGAAACAAAAAGTTTAAAAAGAAATAGTTAAAGTGTAAAATACAATTTTAAAAAAAAATGTAAAAATAAAAAATTAAAAAAAATTTAAGTGTAAAATTACATTTTAAAAGAAAATGTGAAAATAGAAAAAAAAAGTAAAAAGAAAATTGCTAAAAGTAAAAAAAAAAAATGTGTAAAATGTTAAATAAAAAGACCTTAAGTGTAAAAAATAGAAGAAAAAAGTTTAAGTGTAAAATATTACTCATCATAAGCTTTTTACTCGGTATCCACCCAAAGTCATATAGTGTTACGGAGCGTACTAGCCCCATATAGGCGCAGATTCCCGTGGTGAGTTCTGTGAATGGTCTACCCACTAATCAAACGATAAGTACCATAATTATATTAAAATATTAGCAAAAAAGCAGAAAATACTACTATAGATATAAAAAATATTATCAAAGTATAGAAAATAGAACCAAGAATAACTAATAAATCTGTATACAATGGGTGTCTATAAATGTATTAGAGAAACCAATGTATATATTTCTACTAAAATGTTGACACATATACTAAATGTTTAACAAATTAACTCATATATTTGCGAAATAGAGAAAATGGTACATACTTTTTTTTAAAATTGTATCTATAAATGGATAAAAAAAAATCATGACATGTATTAAAATAATGGACTTACGCGTGACAGATTAAGTTAAAAAAATTATATTTACCAAAGAAATTAACATAAGTTATTATAAAAAACTGTAATTAAGTATAATTGTTAATTGAATATGCTACAAAATATTGCCAAGTTATTCCATGGTAGTGATTTAACAACCAAACACTTTGTCTTTAAAGATTACGATAACGCAGTTTTAGAAACTAACACAGGGGAAAATGTGTATAATTATCATAAAATACTTCACATATTTGTTAAAATGTCATATAATTATCATAAAATACTTCACATATTTGTTAAAATGTCATATAATTATCAAATATATTATACAAAGTAAAAAAAATAATACTCAATATGTTAAAATATTACCAATAGTACATGCCCAACAGATCAAAATAACCTTCAGCACTCTAAGTTAAAAAAGAAAAAAAAAAAGAAAAAAAAAGTTTAAAAAAAATAGTTAAAGTGTAAAATACAATTTAAAAAAAAAAAATGAAAACATAAAAAATTTAAAAAAAAATGTAAGTGTAAAATTACATTTTAAAAGAAAATGTGAAAATAGAAAAAAAAAGTAAAAAGAAAATTGCTAAAAGTAAAAAAAAAATAAAGGTGTAAAATGTTAAATAAAAAGACCTTAAGTGTAAAAAATAGAAGAAAAAAGTTTAAGTGTAAAATATTACTCATCATAAGCTGTTTACTCGTATCCACCCAAAGTTATATGGCGTTACGGAGCGTACTAGCCCCATATAGGCGCAGATTCCTTGGTGAGTTCTGTGAATGGTCTACCCACTAATCAAACGATAAGTACAATAATTATATTAAAATATTAGCAAAAAAAAAGCAGAAAATACTAATATAGATATAAAAAATATTAGCAAAGTATAGAAAATAGAACCAAGAATAACTAATAAATCTGTATACAATGGGTGTCTATAAATGTATAAGAGAAACCAATGTTTATATCTCTACTAAAATGTTGACACATATACTAAATGTTTAATAAATTAACTCATATATTTGCGAAATAGAAAAAATGGTACATACTTTTTAAAATTGTATCAAATAGTCTATGAATGGATAAAAAAAAATTGTATATATAATTTTTAATTGTATCTATAAATGGATAAAAAAAATCATGACATGTATTAAAATAATGGACTTACGCGTGACAGTTTAAGTTAAAAAATTTATATTTACCAAAGAAATTAACATAAGTTATTATAAAAAAAACCCTGTAATTAAGTATAATTGTTAATTGAATATGCTACAAAATATTGCCAAGTTATTCCATGGTAGTGATTTAACAACCAAACACTTTGTCTTTAAAGATTACGATAACGCAGTTTTAGAAACTAACATAGGGGCAAATGTGTATAATTATCATAAAATACTTCACATTACTGTTAAAATGTCATATAATTATCAAATATATTATACAAAGTAAGAAAAATATTACTTAATATGTTAAAATATTACCAATAGTACATGCCCAACAGATCAAAATGACCTTCAGCACCCTACGACACATGAAAACTTACGGAGATTGACAGCAATCTTGCCTCAAAAAAATAAAACCAATAGTGTGCTGCTAAGGATAAAATGTCAAGTACACACCCAGTGTAGGAGATGTATACAAATAATATTGTTGAATTATTAACAAAGTGATTTCATTAATACTAAAATAAGGTCTTTGTTACAATAATATATATATATATGGAAATTAAGTTCTTATTAGTGAAATTTATGTAATATTTTTAGACTGCTTTGTTCAATTTATAATATGTAGGTAGAATTTTTACATAAAAAACCCCTTTGTGTTTATCAAAAATATTTCACAAATTAAGAAGAAGAATACCTAAGGAAGGTCTTTGCACATGATTATAGTACAAAACACTGTGGATTTACATCAATTTTACCAGGAACAAGGGGGTCAGTATACGGCTATGAGTCAAATAGTCAATTTTTCACCACATTCAGGCATTTGTGTTATTAATGCCTGAATGTGGTTTTAAAATTGACTATTTGACTCATAGCCGTATACTGACCCCCTTGTTCCTGGTAAAATTGATGTAAATCCACAGTGTTTTGTACTATAATCATGTGCAAAGACCTTCCTTAGGTATTCTTCTTCTTAATTTGTGAAATATTTTTGATAAACACAAAGGGGTTTTTTATGTAAAAATTCTACCTACATATTATAAATTGAACAAAGCAGTCTAAAAATATTACATAAATTTCACTAATAAGAACTTAATTTCCATATATATATATATTATTGTAACAAAGACCTTATTTTAGTATTAATGAAATCACTTTGTTAATAATTCAACAATATTATTTGTATACATCTCCTACACTGGGTGTGTACTTGACATTTTATCCTTAGCAGCACACTATTGGTTTTATTTTTTTGAGGCAAGATTGCTGTCAATCTCCGTAAGTTTTCATGTGTCGTAGGGTGCTGAAGGTCATTTTGATCTGTTGGGCATGTACTATTGGTAATATTTTAACATATTAAGTAATATTTTTCTTACTTTGTATAATATATTTGATAATTATATGACATTTTAACAGTAATGTGAAGTATTTTATGATAATTATACACATTTGCCCCTATGTTAGTTTCTAAAACTGCGTTATCGTAATCTTTAAAGACAAAGTGTTTGGTTGTTAAATCACTACCATGGAATAACTTGGCAATATTTTGTAGCATATTCAATTAACAATTATACTTAATTACAGGGTTTTTTTTTATAATAACTTATGTTAATTTCTTTGGTAAATATAAATTTTTTAACTTAAACTGTCACGCGTAAGTCCATTATTTTAATACATGTCATGATTTTTTTTATCCATTTATAGATACAATTAAAAATTATATATACAATTTTTTTTTATCCATTCATAGACTATTTGATACAATTTTAAAAAGTATGTACCATTTTTTCTATTTCGCAAATATATGAGTTAATTTATTAAACATTTAGTATATGTGTCAACATTTTAGTAGAGATATAAACATTGGTTTCTCTTATACATTTATAGACACCCATTGTATACAGATTTATTAGTTATTCTTGGTTCTATTTTCTATACTTTGCTAATATTTTTTATATCTATATTAGTATTTTCTGCTTTTTTTTTGCTAATATTTTAATATAATTATTGTACTTATCGTTTGATTAGTGGGTAGACCATTCACAGAACTCACCAAGGAATCTGCGCCTATATGGGGCTAGTACGCTCCGTAACGCCATATAACTTTGGGTGGATACGAGTAAACAGCTTATGATGAGTAATATTTTACACTTAAACTTTTTTCTTCTATTTTTTACACTTAAGGTCTTTTTATTTAACATTTTACACCTTTATTTTTTTTTTACTTTTAGCAATTTTCTTTTTACTTTTTTTTTCTATTTTCACATTTTCTTTTAAAATGTAATTTTACACTTACATTTTTTTTTAAATTTTTTATGTTTTCATTTTTTTTTTTTAAATTGTATTTTACACTTTAACTATTTTTTTTAAACTTTTTTTTTCTTTTTTTTTTTCTTTTTTAACTTAGAGTGCTGAAGGTTATTTTGATCTGTTGGGCATGTACTATTGGTAATATTTTAACATATTGAGTAATATTTTTTTTACTTTGTATAATATATTTGATAATTATATGACATTTTAACAAATATGTGAAGTATTTTATGATAATTATACACATTTTCCCCTGTGTTAGTTTCTAAAACTGCGTTATCGTAATCTTTAAAGACAAAGTGTTTGGTTGTTAAATCACTACCATGGAATAACTTGGCAATATTTTGTAGCATATTCAATTAACAATTATACTTAATTACAGTTTTTTATAATAACTTATGTTAATTTCTTTGGTAAATATAATTTTTTTAACTTAATCTGTCACGCGTAAGTCCATTATTTTAATACATGTCATGATTTTTTTTTATCCATTTATAGATACAATTTTAAAAAAAAGTATGTACCATTTTCTCTATTTCGCAAATATATGAGTTAATTTGTTAAACATTTAGTATATGTGTCAACATTTTAGTAGAAATATATACATTGGTTTCTCTAATACATTTATAGACACCCATTGTATACAGATTTATTAGTTATTCTTGGTTCTATTTTCTATACTTTGATAATATTTTTTATATCTATAGTAGTATTTTCTGCTTTTTTGCTAATATTTTAATATAATTATGGTACTTATCGTTTGATTAGTGGGTAGACCATTCACAGAACTCACCACGGGAATCTGCGCCTATATGGGGCTAGTACGCTCCGTAACACTATATGACTTTGGGTGGATACCGAGTAAAAAGCTTATGATGAGTAATATTTTACACTTAAACTTTTTTCTTCTATTTTTTACACTTAAGGTCTTTTTATTTAACATTTTACACATTTTTTTTTTTTACTTTTAGCAATTTTCTTTTTACTTTTTTTTTCTATTTTCACATTTTCTTTTAAAATGTAATTTTACACTTAAATTTTTTTTAATTTTTTATTTTTACATTTTTTTTTAAAATTGTATTTTACACTTTAACTATTTCTTTTTAAACTTTTTGTTTCTTTTTTAATTTTTTATTTATATTTTAACTTTTTTTTTTCTTTTTTAACTTTTTTTTTTCTTTTAATTTTTTTTTTTACTTTTTTCTTTTTACAATTAATTTTTATTAAACTTTTTTCTTTTTACATTTTTTTTAAAATTGTATTTTACACTTAATTTTTTTTTTTTATTATTTTTTAACTTTTTTTTATTAAACTTTTTTTTATTTTTACATTTATTCTTTTTACATTTTATTTTACACTTAAACTTTTTTTTCTTTTTGCATTTACTTTTTTTTTTAAACTTTTTTCTTTTTACATTTATTTATTTTTAAACTTTTTTTTTCTTTTTAAATTATATTTTACACTTAGACTTTTTCTTTTTAACTTTTTTTCTTTTTTAATTTTTTTTTTTTAAACTTTTTTTTTATTAGACTTTTTTTTTTTCTTTTTACATTTTATTGTACATGAAACCACTTTGTTAATAATTCAACAATATTATTTATCTACATCTACTTATAAACAATAATAGGTGTGCACTTAACATTTAATCCTTAGCAGCACACTATTGCTTTTATTTTTTGAGGCAAGATTGTTGTCAATCGCCGTAGGTTTTCATGTTTCATAGAGTACAGAAGGTCATTTGGATCTGTTGGTTATGTACTATTGATAATATTTTAACATAATAGGCAATATTTTTCGTACTTTGTATAATATTTTTGATAAATATATGACATTTTAACAAGTTTGCTTCTCATATCACTAAAAATGGTGTAATTTGACAATATTTTGTAGCATATTCAATTAACAATTGTACTTAACTACAGGTTTTTTTTTTATATGACTTACGTTACTTTCTTTGATAAGTATAAATTTCTTAACTTAATGTGTTACACGTAAGTCCATTATTTTAATTTTTTTTAAATACATGTCATGATATTTTTTTTTATCTATTCATAGACTATTTGATACAATTTTAAAAAGTATGTATTATTTTCTCTATTTCGCAAATATTTGACTTAATTTGTTAAAAATTTAGTATATGTGTCAACATTTTAGTAGAAATATATACATTGGCTTCTCTTATACATTTATAGACACTCATTCTATACAGATTTATTAGTTACCTTTGGTTCTATTTTCGATACTTTGTTAATATTTTTTATATCTATAGTAGTATTTCCTGCTTTTTTTTTTTTGCTAATTATTTAATATAATTGTGGTACTTGTCGTTCGATTAGTGGGTAGACCATTCACAGAACTCACCAGGGGCATCTGTGCCTATATGGGGCTAGTACGTTCCGTAACACCATATGGCTTTGGGTCGATTCGGGTAAAAAGCTTATGATGAGTAATATTTTACACTAAACTTTTTTTTAATATTTATTACGTTTAAGATATTTTTTATTTGACATTTTTTTTTTTTTAATTTTTCTGTTTTTAAATTTTTCATTTTTTACATTTTCTTTTTAAATTGTATTTTTACACTGAAAGTTTTTTATGTATTGTTTTTTACTTTTTTTTTTATTTTTAATTTTTCTTAAAAAATTTTTTATTTTATACAATTTTTTTTTTTTTCACTTTTAGTAATTTTTTTTTTCTTACTTAACTTTATAATTTTTATTTCACACTAAACTTTTTTTTATTTTTTTTTATTTTTACATTTTAAACTTTTTTTTTTACATTTTTCTTTTTAAATTGTATTTTAACTTTTTTTTTTACATTTATTCTTTTTATAATTTATTTTAAACTTAAACTTTTTCATTTTACATTTATTCTTGTCTAATGTACAACTACACACCCCGCTTTCACCCCAATTTTATGTGTACGCCTACAAACGTCTCCCTATGGGTACTTTATGTCGCCAATTTTATGAATACACCTCTCAAATTGTCCCCTTGTGGATACTTGATGTCGCCAAATTCTATACAATCACCCTCAACTGTACTCATATGGGAACTTGTTGCCCCTTAGTCTTTGAAAATTTAACCAACCCGCCCTAATAATTCCCCTTGTATAGTGCTACTTTATTTCTGGGGTTTATTCATGGGTGGATACCCATGCGTTTTATTATAGTATAATTTTATGACATAAGAAAAAAAATGTGTACTTGTAAATTTTTTTAATTTGTAATAACATATAAAAAAAATGTTCCACCAATCAACTGCAAAGACTCCAATCACCCTTAAAACCTACCATTGACACGATAAAAAAGTAACTTTACCTTTTTATCTTGTTAAAATAACTCCCTTTGTGTAGCTGCACTGCGCGTTCAATCACACAGCCAACTACAAAACACCCCTAAAACAACTACATCTAAGACAAATCCCCTTTTTTAACACGTATTATAACAAGTAATAAATTCATTATCTTACATACCAACCCCTAATATGCTCTTATCAAGCCCAGCACCACAACCAGTGCGATAGAGTAACTTTTACATCATATTCCTACACAGTAAGTAATTCTAATGTATCCAATTGTGATCAAGGTGAGATCCCTCCTTCTAGTCATAACGATATGATATTTTCCCTCTTACAATAATAATTTTACGTATGATGTGAAAAACATTTAAAGAACACATTACTTTTATAAAAAAGTTTAATTAACCGTAACACAAGGTTCTTGGTCCCCAAAGTTCTTTTTCAAAGTATCAGCTTTCATATTAATTACTTATTTTTCATCCATTGAGACTAATGTCCGTGAAATACATTGTAATTTAAACGTATATTTTTATATGCATTATTTTCATAAAACCCCAAACTGTCATTTTTTATACCCTTGGTACACATGTCTAAAAGCTTTACTAATTAATCTGGTCCACCTTCTTGTACGCAATAGTATGTTATTTAATCCCATAGTATGATTCCTCATAGAGTTATATGGCGAAATTGTATGGTGGAGTTGGTCACATAAAAGATATTTTTCTAAAACCATTCTTGCAAAATTCTTTTCTTTTGTACTAACCATAGTTAAAATATATACACTAGTGTCTTTCCCTTTAACATAAGTTCATTGTGCAGCTCTAGTGGGGCGTAATTGCTCTCACTGAGTTATTTTTTTTTTGGCAAAGATGTATACGTATATAAAATATAAATAAATATTAAAATATATATGAACTATAAATGAGTAATAAAATATAAATGAATAATAAAATATAAAAGTTGAAATATAAATAAATAATAAAAATATAAATAAATAATAAAAATATAAATAAATAATAAAAATATAAATAAATAATAAAAATATAAATAAATAATAAAAATATAAATAAATAATAAAAATATAAATAAATAATAAAATATAAATAAATAATAAAAATATAAATAAATATTAAAAATATAAATAAATAATAAAAAGAATAAATGTAAAAAAAAAAAAATTAAATACAAATAAATATCAAAATATAAAGAAATATCAAAAAATATAAATAAATATTAAAATAAAATATTAAAAACTAATATTAGTCTAATTCTGTCATATTTTTTTTACTTTCGCCAAATTGAAGTTGTATATACAGCTAATATTATTTTCAAAAACCAACTATTCCTAACATATGTCACAACCCACAGCTTATAATTAAAAATGCGTAGATGCAGTGCGTCGCAAATTTCCACCAATACCCAAATAAAAACGCAAAATAACAAAAAAGCAACTTTCATGTTACATGACACTCCATAGACATCACTTACTGACACCTGATTGGTTCTTAATGAGGTCATCTTCAAACAAGACTCTGATTGGTCCATTCCTGTACAAACACGTTGAGACACGGTGTGACATGCCCATCGGCGACTTGCCCATGGGCGACTCTGCGTCGACACCTGTTCCCCGACGACGCCCCCTGCGTGTGACGTCACTTACTGACACCTGATTGGTTGAGGTCATCTCCATTAGGCCACGCCCCCGCGGCTTGACAGACGAGATCCGCCCTGATCCGCCAGCAGCACCACCAAAATCCACAGAGCACCGCCAAAATCCACATTATTCCTCACAGCACCTCGTATTCCTCATTATTCCTCGGCTTGATAGCGGCCTTTTTACACTACTGTCGTTCAACAGGAAATTAAGCGGCTTAAAATTATGAGATAAAGCAAAGCACATACGGGGCGTGGATAGGGGAACGCAGTGTCAGGCAAAACAGCTTTACAATCTGCCGAAGTGACATCTCACCCAAAACCCTTCTGGCCGTGCTTCAACCTCCTTCCCCCCGTTTTTATTTATTTTTATGTAAAATTTAATTTTATTTAAATACGACTTCTTTGCTAAGTATTTTAACTAAAAAGATATTTTAAATATTTATATTAAAAAAAAATAAAAAAAGTTCTCACATCGAAACAGATAGTTTATAATGCGCATTTTTATTCTACCGATAAAAAAGAATGATGCAAAACTGATCTAGCTAAAAAAAAAATAGAAGAATCTGGTTCAAGGGGCCCCGTGGCTGCCTTTGCACAAGGCCCCGCATCTGCTAAGGGCGGCCCTGTCCCTTCGGAAAAAGAGCGGATCAGAGTGAAACTTCTGCAGTTTTCAAAATTTTCGTAATTCCAATAGTTTTGTTACGTCGAGTTTTTAAAAATTTTTATGCCAATGAGTGACCCACTTTTCTTATATCACAACAAAATGAATGTTTCGTGTCTTAGTGAAAGACGAAGACACAAATGTGCTCAACGATAAGTGATATTTGATTCTCCGCGTGCTTTCATTTCTACGATTTATGACCAACTTTTTCTCCTCTTCGGTTCAAGTCACAACATTCACCAATGTCCAATGCTTCGATCCCAATAATGAACCCAGAATTATTCCTAAACAGAAATGCGAAAAAAGGAGTGGTCAAGCAGAAAGATGATAAGTAATCGCTCAGCGAAAAAAGGTTTGTTTGGAAGAGTGTGATTAATTCTAAATGTGTTATTTCAAAATGAGGTTTATGTGAGAATGTTTAGTGTTCCAAGATATTTTTTAAAGAAATTTTATATAACGATTTTATTTTTGGATTCATATGTCTTTTCAAAATAAAATGAATTATAATTAGTATAAATTTTGCAAAATATTGTTCAAAGATTTTCCTAAATTTTTATATAAATTATAAACTTGTTGTTTATTTTTATGTGTTAAGGAAATCCCGCAAATTATCGCAATTTTATTAACTTAATATTAATATTTTTAATGGTTATTATCTAAATGTGGTTTATTTCAAAGGATTTAATTAATTTAAAATTTTGATATTATATTTTAAGTATTGATGATCTTACGATAGTCTTACAATAAGTCTTGATGATCTTGATTTAAAAATGTCTCTGAAACAAGAGAACAGTCAAGTGATAATACGGAAATTCAAAGCGATGTTTCCGAAAACAATTCAGTAATAATGACACAGAATTTAAATCAATCTCTTAACGTATCAGAAGCCAATAACAGTTACTAAAATTATCTTCCTGATCCTAAATTAAATGTAATAACTCCACCTGTGTCTAGTGACTTTGACATAATAGCCTTTGATCCTGAAAATGATATGGCTATTGAGTCGTACTTACAATAATTGAATGACATGTGTTTACAACATACTAAAGAAGAAAATTGGAAACGTTTAAACCTGAGTAGATATCTGAAAAATTATCCGTTAAATTACTACATAAATAATGACTTACATTTAAAATCTTTTTCTGATGTTTTCGAAATTCTTAATGAACGTTTCCCGAGACCAGAAACCAGTAGTTTCTCGGAATTTTCTAATAGAACACTTCAACCTAAGGAAGACATCATCCAATATTTCCGTCACAAACTAGACTTAGGTAGAAAGTTAGGTTAATCCACACCAATGATTCTCAATTGTTAAAAGAGAATATTTTTTTAAACTTAAGAATAAATATATTGTTCTCTTCCATTTTGAAGAAAACAGAGAGAGAAAAAAATGAGGCATCATTATTTTGGTGACTTAAAGGCGATATTCGAGGTGTTATACTCTTAACAGTGGCGGCCGGTGGGGTACAGCAAGTACAGCCAGGCTGCACCTAAATTTATTAGTGTATTTTAAAACTAAAATCAGATATTTTAACTAATTTTCTTAAATTAAGATGACATTTCTACGTTAAGTTAAAAAAAAACGTACGGAAAGTAAAAAAAGATGAGCAAAACTACTCCATTCAATCAAAACTTGCGGCCACAAAGCGAAGTGAAGAATAGGCTCCATCGTTGCTATGACAACCTCTACGGAGTATGGAGACAGTGCTCCATGCTAATGTGCTGCCTATGTAGCGAGATTCAGTCTGAAATGAATTTTCCTATTTCGGCTGTACTTGAGAATTTGGTAAACTGATTGGCTCGTGCGTGAATCGCTGGGATGGGCGGGAACCGAAAATTTCCAAAAATCTCTTCAACCGGAAATATTTTTCGCGATAAGTTTACACGCGTGTTGTTGTTCCGTTACTTAAGTTTATATTGAAATCGACCAATTCGCAAGTTTAAAAGAGAGGAGGATTGAATTAATTTTTTTAAAAAAGTAAGTAAGTGTTTTCCATTTTTTTCGCATGTTATCATTTCATAAAAATTAAATGGAAAATTTGACTTTGATTTGAGTAAAAAATTTTAAAGAATTTCTGTTCATGTGTGGTTGTGGAAAATAGAGGGGGGGGGGGGGGGGGTCACATGATTTCGGGGCTGCACTAACATTTTAGACCACGAGCCGCCACTGACTCTTAAATGGCGTTAGATAAAGAACAAACTAACTGAAGAAAAGCGTTTTTCTGTTAAAAACATGCAGTTCTCTTTCAATATGAAGAGCAGGTGAATATATATGAGCATATGAATATTCCACTGACCGCAGAGTGGCATCTCTCCGGCCCCACATCCCCTCCTTGGTGCACACCCTCTGCAGGGGAGCTCCTTGCGAGGGCGTACCCGGGGTCGCAGGTGAAGGCCACGCCCTCGCCGGGGCGGTATCTCTCCTTCAAGGGGGTGGGGCGACCGAAAGCAGGGGCGCCCGGGAAATCCGCACCATTCCACGGGGGCTGAAAATACACAAAAAATAAGAAATATAGTTAGGCTCCGGCTACATGACCGCTGTGACGTCACGATGTTTACAGGTTTTTAGATAAGCCCATTGGTCAATTCGCCCAAACCCGTGTGAATTCAGTGGAAAAATGTGACATTTTAATGAAGTTATGTGTTTAACTAGATTTGATGGAGGAGGGTAGAAAATTTTATTGAGGGGGGGGAGGAGGTTGCGCCATTGGGTTTGGGGTGGATGGGGCAGTAGAGTATTAAAAGTTATAGAGTTTTTTTCTTTCCTTCTGGTAAGACTATGTAAGATCTTTTACGTACAAAATTGCTACCGGAATGACCGAGCCCTGTGCATTCTATCAATAGAGGTAAAATGTATGAGAAGAAGTCAAAAGCGGAATTCCAAAGAATTCTGTTCCATTGCAAACGATTCGAAAATGATGGGTAGTGTCAATTGCAAGGAACAATAACAAATTCAGCAGTTACAGGGCTATTTAATGTAAATTTCAGAATGGGCTGTTTATTGATATCGTTAAATATTAATAAATGTCAGGATTTACATTTGAAACACAATAATAGAAAGGTAACTTGTTGCCTACAAGAAGCGGAAGTTCTCTTTAGGGAAATGTTTAGGGATTTTGATGGTGGGGCGTTGGTATGAGTGTGGGAGCTGAGCTAGTAAAATGGTAAATAAAATGTTAGGATTCATTAAAAGGAATGCATCACCTAAATCTGAATGCACATATTGCTCCCGGGTGATTATCCTTCAAGATAGGCCCTGAATCAGTCCAATGTGCATCTCGCTAGAAATATCGTATCTTTTTCATGGCTTTTTTTCCCTCGTTCCCCGATGGTGGCCTAAATCCATCAAACCACAGTAATTTTTCTACTCTTACCAATAATGAAACATTACCTATTGATATCGTACCTAAATTTCTAGTTCTTACTTCCGTTAACTAAAACCTAAACCAAGTGTCTCCATTTATTATTCAAAAAGGTCTGCAAAGTATTGGCGGTAATCCAAAGACGGTTAAAAAATAGAATTCTGGTGACCTGCTTATCGAATGTACCAATGACAAACAATCTACATGCTTCCTTAATGCCAAACACTTAGCTAATTTTGAAATTAACGTCACTCCTCATAATAGTCTGAACTCCTCTAAAGGGGTCATTAGCGAAATAGATCTACAGAACATTGACGAAAACGAAATTCTAACCGAGCTCTCTCCACAAGGTGTCACAGCTGTGCGCCGAATCAAAATAAAAAAAAAGGATCAGAAACTTCAAAAACCAAACATGTAATTTTAACATTCAATTCTCCCAAACTCCCAAATAGTATCAAAGCAGGATATCTCAACTGTCCCATACGCCCTTACATTCCAAATCCACTAAGATGCTTCAAGTGCCAGCAATTTGGGCACTCTAAAAACACTTGCCGCAGCAAGGAGAGATGTGCAAATTGTTCGGACCTTGAGCATACTTCTGAAAATTGTAAAAATCCCCCCAAATGTACCAACTGTTCAGAATCTCACCCTACATATTCTAAATCTTGTTCAAAGTGGACTTTTGAAAAGAAAGTTCAAGAAGTAAAAATCTTACAATCTGTTTCTTATCCCGAAGCCCGTAATATTGTAAACTCGAACCATTCTAACTCTAAAACCTACTCGCAAGCAGCCCAGGCTAAAATAGTACCAACCCCAACAGAATCCAAACCAAAAACTCGTTCAATAGAAACTCAAACTACCGTCTCTCACGTAAGATTCCGCATTGGTATGGAGTTTGACATCGACGTACCTTTTGAATTTAAACAAGGATCTGCTTCTTCATCTGAAATATCACAAGAAACTATGACTGAGATTTCTGAAAGTATATCTCAATCTACAACTAAAATCTCTACCCTAAACAAAGGAAAAACAAAAAAACTAAAAACTATGATTGTACAGAAGTTCAAATGCCTGTAAAACAGAGGGGTAATAGAAAATCTGCTGGTCTGACTATTGACTCCTCTGATTGCATCGTATATGATGCATCGGAGATGGACGTGGAGGAGGAGCTCCGTTTAGTTTTCCTTCACAAAAATAAAAAAGAACATAGAAAAAACAATTCTTAAATTATGCATTTTAAAACCTTTTCGTATCGGATTCTTATATTTTAAAATGTATTGACTATATTTTAAAATATGTTTTATGTTCATTTTTCATCTTTTTAAATCTTGAAATCATTAAAAACACGAATTTCATCATCCTTCATTGTCATAAGCATCCCTCTTTATTTAGGTTTATTAACCTTTAACTTTTACTATGTTATCTGATAAAACATGTTATCTGTATTCGTTCAAATTTTTCTTTTAACTTTTTACCAAAATCGTCAACTTTTACAGTTGTAGTAAATATATTTTTACCCTTTACAACGTTTCTACTTTTTAAAATGGTCAAATTAGAAGCATCGCAACAAAGAACTAATAAGTCGTGTGTTTGGCGCAGCATGGCCAAAGCTGGCCCTTGCGCCATTACAACCTAACCAACCAACCAATGTGCATCTCTAGTTACCGGCAAACCAAACTTGACGATTTGAAATTCTCAACTCAGCAGTGCAATTCAGCAGTAAAATTCTCAGTTCCTACTTATCGACATTTGTCAACTTTTTTTATAGATTAGGTAATATTAAACAGTTATCTTGAAAGTATTAATTTGTTGCACGTATGTTCCAATGCAGTGTCCGTTCAGAGTTCTAATTTAAGTTTCATATTACAAGTTGGGCAATTTTCTAATCTTCTAATTTCTAACCTTCCCTAGATTTCATTTGCAAATAATATTAATTTTCTTCAGGCATAAATTTTCTCAACTCAGGGATTTTTAAAACTCGAAATTCCCAACTTAAGGTTTTCAGATTATTGGGGGTCATGCTCCCCCCAAGCCCCCCCCCCCCCCCCCTGGTGCGACGGGCCTGATTTTACCTCTGCATAGGAGATTGGTTGACTCATCTTGAGTATGCACTGTAATTTGATCACTTTATAACAGATAGCGATTTGTTTCGACGAGATCAACACAGCGCCAAGAAAATTGTTCAGGGTACTTCGGGAAGGAGAAAAAAAACTAAACTTTAATGGCGACATGTGAAATCAAATTTTTACTTAAGAATGTCTATTATACATATGACGAGTCATTTCTCCCGCTGCATCCTTTCGAACACCCCTGACCCAGAAACCTCAAAAGAAGCGTCTGCTTTTTCTTCTTCCAACAGGTGCGCGGCGTTCTGTCTCGGAACGATTTGTGTTACCATCTCGTGACCTGTGCTACAGCGGGCCAACGGACCGATTTGTTGTTGTTTATGGATCTGAAAAAACAGAGCGGATTTCCAGTGAAAGGAAAAGGAACCAAAAAAAAAAAATCGACCAACTTTCCTATTTTTATTGCACTTTTCCATAAGCTGAAGTCGGTAGCTGTCATAACACAAATCTTTTTAACTTTAACAGTCATGTGTAATCCTTTTTACCTGCTAAGGGCCATTCTTTATAACATTAAAAAAAACTTAAAAAAAGGGTTTTAATATAAAGGGAGACATTTTAGTATTAAATGGAGACATTTTAATCTAAAGCGAGGTATTTTAATCTAAAAGGAGATATTTTAGTATGAAGGGATGCATTTTAATGTAAAGAGAAGAATTTAAAATTTTCATTACTCTTTGAGTGACGACTTAAAACATGGAAGAACGAGGATTACCGTTCGCCGACAACGGCAGTTACTTTTTTTTATGCAAAACTTGAATACAAATAAATATATTTTAAAAAGAAAAACTTCATGCATTACATTAGATTAGATATATGACTACTATATCTAATCTAATGTAACGACAAAAATTAGAATCATGGAATGTTTTTTCTATACGCTTTTGCGCGATACAACGCATTTTTCGATTATGAGGATTTTGTGCAAAAGTGCTCCAAATGTATGGTACAAATACTGGTGCACTTTTAAACATCAAGAAATTCACTATAGCATTATCTGCTCATGAAAAACATATCTTGTTTATATTTACAACGTTTTATCCACAATCTACACCATTTGAAGCTTACATGAAATGTTTTTAATTCACTTAAATGAAATGATTTTATTTAATCGCAAATATGAACATGTCTGCCTTGTTCATCATTGGAACTCCATTACTTCGCACGTGTTTCAGTGCAGTGTTTGATTACTGCGCCTAGGAAGCGTTCAACGCTATTTTTTGTTATTTTATACATACTCCACTCCCATGCCACTCTCCTTCACGTTGCCCTTACCCAACGCCCCTCCCCCTATGCTACGTCACGAGCAATTTTTTGCCAACAAATTACGTGCAATGTTCTGCGTCGTTTTTACATTTTATGAAGTCCATAAACTAAATTATATAACTCCGATATAAATATGAGATCTGTTAATAAAGAAAACCGTATACACTCTTTTAAAAAACCGGTGTGTAAAAATTAAAAATAAAATATTTGGTCATAACTTTGAGTTCTTTGAATTTCTAAAGCAATTATGTTTTTAAATTATTGCTTCTATGGCAATTGTATTTTTCTGCCGATGATAATCAACTTTTGTCCATATGTGGATGAAATTGATTTAGTATCCTCTTCCGAATTTGTATAATACCCCCCCCCCCCCCCTCACACACACACACCTTCTTAAAGTCGTCCATGTCATGCACGCAAACAGGCCCCCTTTCCCACTAAAGTGCATGACGTAATAAATAAACGGCCCCTTAGTAAAATCACTAGCTTAGGCTAGCCGCACACTGGCAATTATCGGACCTGCAACCCAACTATTTAGTTGTATGCTATTGAAAATTTAAAATTGCACACGCTCACTCAGCAATTATCGGAGAAAATTTCGTTTTGCTCATTACTGCGATAACAACTTTGACAAATAATCGTCAATTTGGCGATTTTGCATGGATTGTGGTAATACGATTAATTGATTTTCAAAACAAAATAATATTTTTAGAATTTCGATTAAATTCTAAAATGTTTTTAATTGCGTTACCTTTTACACAATAACGATTTTATATTTACTTCTATGTGAATCTTTAAAGAACATAAACACTAGTTTTTTGACGATTTTGCGTTTTTTTAAAAGAACCAGAATCTTGTGTTCAGGGAAGAGGATATTCAAATAAATATTAAAATTCGTCTTTTTCATTATTTTACTGAAATTTCTCGATTTAAATTTTTCAAATCAAATATAATATTAAAAAAACAAGTTAAATACATTTGTATACATAAACTACTGTGAAAATAGCGTTTGTTTCTATTTTTTTATAAGAATTTTAATAATTCAATAAATGCAGCGGTTATTTTTTATTGGTCACCAAACCATTAAAATTGTATTAATTGTTAAAACATTTCCGGATTGCGTATCAATCCTCCGGGGATTGGCGGAGCGTCAGCGGAGCAGGGGCCGGAGCCTAATAGTATTTTATATATTTTTTAATATTATTTACAGATATTTGGAGCCAATTTACAAAAACTACGACTAAATTTTGGCGCCGATTTAGAAAACTTGAACTAAGTATAAAGTTAATATTAAATATTTCAATTTTTCAACTTGTTCCTGAAATTAATTTTTTTTTTTTTTTTACTTTTAATGGCTTTTTTTTCTTAAAGTTGGCTTTCCTTTTAAAAAAAAAAAAAAATGGAAGGCAGTGTTTTCTGCGTACATTTTACGCTGGAAACTTCTATTGCTGCTGTGCACAACATAAAATTAAACCCATTTATTTTTAATGGAACTGCGTCATTAGTCTAATTTAAACCAACAGTGAATCTTTTCTGATGATGATGCGACGAGGACGTTCTTGTTCCACGGGTTTCGGGTGACTTAGTCGTCGCTCTTCCTCGTCTTGGCGTCAATTACATCCGAAAAGAATGTGTCACCCACATTTATAGTCTCTCGGGTGTCGCCGTGTCTCAGTTGTCCGAGGTCTGCGTGTCAATGTGGCGAATGACGGGCGTCTTCGAATGGCGGCTCGTACGTTGCGAAGCAGTGGTGTTGTCGAATGACAAGTTTGCATTTTAGCATAATATTAAATAAAGCAAAGTGATAAAAAAAATTTTTTTTTTTTTAAACAACTTTAAGAAAAATGCACTAAAAGTAAAAAATAATTTTTAATTTTAAGGAAGAGTTGAAAATAATTGAATTAATTAAATTTAATTTTATACTTATTACAATTTTTTGAAATTGGCGCCAAAATGTAGGTATGATTTTTGTAAATTGGCACCCACTTCAAAAAGTTGTAATAAGTATAAAATTTATATTAAAAAATTAAATTTTTTCAACTCGGTCGTAAAATTAAAAAAAAAATTACTTTTTAAAGCCTTTTTGTTAAAGTCGCTTTTCCTTTTTTTCAAAAAAAACATTATTTTATTTTTCCCTTTTTAGTTTTTATTTTAGAAAAGGGATTCGCCTCCTGCTATTATTCACAAAGGAATTCATTTAAAAAAAGACTTGTAGTTAGATTTTGTCTCAACAAAGTATGTTGTAAAACAATACAACAACTGTTTATTGTCCATGACAATAAACAGTGGCGGCGATTGGGTGCTGAAAGTGGGAGGGAGAGGGGGAGCCTAAAATATATTTGGTATTATATTGCTATAAAAAAGCTATGGTATTGTACACTTGTATTTACTCGCTATTTTGTGTTATTTGAAGTATACCAACTTAAAATACACAGAAAAAGCAGTTAATAACATAAATTAAAAAAATTAGAAGTTTTTATACCTTAAAGCTGGTTTGAGACAAGTTAAAAGCTTTCTTTTTTCGTTATTCCGACTTAAAAAGGCAAAAAAAAGTACGATAACTTTCAAAAATACTATATAAAAGGGCCACAAAAACTAAAGTCCAATTTTCAGGAGTATAAAAAGTATGAACTGTTCAAAACACCTTGGCTATTTTAGCTATAGTCGAAGACAATTTAACTAGACCCTTAAGCGAAGGCTGCGATGTGTAAAAAGACTGAGCTATGGCTCAGATTAAATAAAAAAAAATCAACGGCTGATTTAAAAACAAATAAATATCTATCGGAGTAGTCATATAGAGTTTGCTCTGTAGACTCCAAAATGACTGTACAAACGAGAGTCATAAGTCTTACTTGGCGCCGTTTTCGCCTTTTCCCCTACGCTTATATGTAAAACTGAAAAAACTTGGGAATGAGTTATTCTGCTGCCCGATTTGGGTATTTTGTAGATTTAATGTGTAGTTACAATAACTATGCAATATAAAAAGGTTGCGGGGGACAACATCCGAAAAAAGTGCGGGGGCAATCGACCCCCTTGCCCCCCCCCCCGTACCCCCACCCCCCGAATCGCCGCCACTGACAATAAATGCTGGGTAAACGAAATGTCATTGTTTTACAACTTCAGTTAAACAATGAAAACATTTTGAAATTGGAGAAGCTGTTAAAAAAAAGTCCAGTTAATTGAAATTTTTAGATAAATAACAGCCGGATAACCGATAATTTTTTGTAATTTTTGCCAAAGTGGATTTTTTTCTTTCCGCCAAAAAAAGAATTTTCGAAATCGGGCAATATTTTTTTTTCAAACGATACGGTTAATTGAGAGTTATTCGGAACGGCAATAGCCCAATTGCGGTCCTAAGGGAGCCGGGTAACTATATTCTCAAAGAAGAACACAATTGTTTATCGCCCAGACAAAAGGTTGCCGTGGGCCGCAACTGGAACTTTCCGTTCGGGACATATTTACTACAAATATTTTTTAATCAAAATAAACGCTCGAGTAGCAGCTGTTCCTTTTAAAAGTTAATAATAAATAAAAAAGTCGATTTTTCAAAATGTCGGTCTATAACTTATTTTTAGAAAAACTGCTACAATAACAGACCTTTAATAATCAAACATACTGAGTTTTTATGAGTTAAGGATTGTCATTTATTCCATTTTATTCAAATTACTAATGTGACTCATTTTTTTTCTCAATAATGTCTTTTTATACGAAAAACTACTATGGTTTACACTGACTACTCAATTTACCCCACCTGTAGTTGAAAGAGCATGTATAAAAAACCTAAAAATGTAATAATTTAAAATAAAAAATATATACGAAACACATTTAAAGGATCCCATTGCATAAAAAAGAACAAAAGTTTCGTGTTAATAACTTTCAAAAGTGCTGAGATGAGATGTTATTCTCGCCAAGGCGATCAACCTCTAAATGTGGCATTCAAAAGAATTGTTTATCTTTCTCCGTCAACGGTTGCAGGTGCATCTAATAGGTGATGGGCACTGCAACGTCACAGGCTGCCGCGCAGAGCAACGAGGAAAATCTAAAGGCAAAACAAACAGAATTCCGTTGCCTTTCGCTATGCTTGTGTCGCGTTAAAAGGCGGTATTTTGTTTTAAACTCAAAATAAAAGCACACGATTAGGCACAAATACAAGTGCAATTATAGTTTTAGGATAAGTCATAAGGATTATAAAAACAAAAATTTCCAATAATTTTATTTTTTATATTCGAACAAAAAAAATACTGAAAATAGACGATAATGAAACGTAAACTATGATACATTAATTGTGCACTATTATTTTATATTTGTAGCAATAACTTATAAGTTTTTGTGTCAAGTTTTGTTTATGAGATGCCATCATAGGTTCATTAAACACAAATAATTGAACCTAACAATAATGTTGTTACAACTATATTTAAACATTTTTTGAAATCCATCGGCGACTTTGTTGGATTTCTGAAGTTGTAAATCATTATTTAATAGTATAAATATATAAATCGTATTACTTATATTGAATTGCTTGTATACTAATCCAATAAATATATGCATAAAAACTTTAAGCACAAAAAATATTACACATAAATGTATTAAAAAATGACTTCGATTCTGCAAATATGTTTTCTTGTAAAAGTAGGCCCAAATGACACAATAAGGGTGCAAAATTTCAGTGGAAAAAGAAAAATTTAGAAGATTTATTCGAAAAATTTTAGTCTACATTAGGATGTTTTTAGATTGATATTTTTTATTTTAATTGTACATTACATTTGAGTAAATTGATAATATTGAGGTTCGCAACATTATCCGTGTATTATTTTAAGACGGCTATATATTGCTTGGATTTTGTTTTGAAAAATGCATGTTTGACACTTTATAATATAGTAATTTCTCCCAATTTTTTTGAAATTTGGCGTCTTCATGAAACTAATAAAAAAAATGACATGCAAAGTTAGAAAATTCCTGTATTTAAAATAAAATACAGCAAAAACAAAAATTAGCATAAAAATTCATCGAAGTTGTGAAATTAAAGGTTTTAAACAGGCTAATCTTTAAAAAATGTAGCTTTGAAGATTTTTGTTCCAAATTCCTTTATAAAACCTACAAAAAACCTTCAATTTTCCAACTTTGATGAAGGCTTTATGCTGATTTTCTTAAACAAATTTGTCAAATCATCTATAAAAGAACTACATATATTTATGTTGTTACCCGGCAAATAAAACTAGCATAAAACTTAATTAATTTGTGAAATTGAAGGTTTTATAAAGGAATTTGAAAAAACTGCACTTTTTTTTATAGTTTTTAATTTTTTCATGAATTAAATCTTTAAAAATTCTGCATTTCCCTTTAATAATTTCAATATTTTGTAATAAAAGGTGTTTTAAAGGCTTTATTTCATGTTGTATAAGGAAATTTTTAACAAAAATCTTCATTAAATGCAGTTATTTTTAGATTTTAATAGCACTTAAAACTGGAGTTTTGCTGCATAAAACCTTCAAGTTCGCGCCTTGAAATTTGTATGGTGATTGTTTTTGCTTCACCTTCAATTATGAAGCAAAATAATTTTCGTTTGTGCACAAACATCCCTTGAACCGCTGTAATACAATTCCCATGACGATCTTTTATAATATATATGCATTTAATAATTTGATGTTTTTAAAAGAAATTATTAATTACAATTATCTGCCTGATATTTTAATATAAGTACCAGGGGTGCCCACAGGGGGGGATCATGGCGCAAGGTGCGCCATCAAAATTTTTGGGGGGGATTTTTTTACATGGCTTTTTTATTATTATTTTTAAATTTTTAGGGGGGAAATTTTTTGGGCAAAAAGTTATTTAATGAGTATAATACATTATATAATGTGCCTTCAATCACTGGAATTTCCAGCGATTTCGAGAAACGCCTCTTCGGCACATTAGCTGACGACATTGTAAAAAAAATTACGTACACGTTTATTGATCTTTATCCGGTTCAAACATTCAGAATACACTTCAGTGCTGAGATTGAAATTAAAAAACGGTGTGAGGCAATAAATTTTCCATTAGAAAGAATGTATAAATAATAATAAATATGAAGAGTGATATAAACTCAGGACCTGGAATCTCATTTCATATCCTTATATCATAAATTACGATTACATTACAAAACATCTAAGCAATTGCTTTGAAAAATATGAGGGTAGGTCAATTTGTTGATTCTATTGTTATGCTGATTCGATTCGATTCCCTAGCTGAGCAACTATTAAAACACTTCCTATTATCATACTACACTTTGGAAAAGAAAACGCTGACTACAACAAATTTAACTTTTCCGCTTGTGATGAGGCATATGTTTTAAAAAAAACTGCAATGAAGAAGACTGTCTCCTCATCTCAATAACACGTATAACATAAATTACGATATTTATATACAACTCCACTAGAAACTAATTACTGTCATACGTTTGTTTACTAGTAAGTGTAGACGATTTGACTATATTTGGGTTTCGTCTTTTCGGTCGAATCAGTTTTAATAACTTGAATGGTGTTACAGTAAAAGAACAGATAATATATTTCAGTCAACAAGAATGCTTGGTTTTTCTGAACTTACTGTTGAAATGTGGAGCAAAGTTGCAATTATTTAAATTGTAAAAATGAAAAAACCTTAATGAAAAGTATTTTCTGAGTTTGAGAAACTGTAGTGGTAAGTGGATAAATATTATACGGCATTTTTAAATTAAAGTTTAATTTTATAAGGTTTCTGAAAATTCGATAAAATGAAGTTTTGCATTTAATAGTCATATTTAATATATCCAAATATAAGAATGGGGGAGCTAAATTGTCTTCCAGTGTTCAAAAAGGGCTGCAACCCGTTCAACCTCAATACAGGTTTGTAGTTAGACAATATATAGTTAGCAGAAATATTTCCAGGAATGGGAAAAGAAAGAAAATAGTTTTGTTATTTATTTTCGTAGCCCCTTATAAAACTGTGTATAAAATTATGTGCAGTTATTCAGCTCAAAAACTTCCTTTTTGTACATTATAACTGCTCGCTTTTTGACATTGAAAGTTTTACAAAATAGTAAAGGTTTTGTAAATTACTTTTTAACGTGTAATAATGCTTTGATATTGAATAATAAGCTTTAAAATAAAAACTCATATTTGGAGGCATCCCAAAATCCTCCTAAATTACCTCATATGGTTGATTAACTTTATATATGATTTACAACTTTATGAAATAAATGTTTTAAATGCCTTTAATTTAAAATATACATTATTCATTGTGTAATTTAATTTTGTTTTTAACGAAATATAATATAAAAATAAATTTTAATTTATTCTAAATTATATTTAATATTTTTAAAACATTTCAAAATAGCAAGTACGAAGCAAAACTGAAAAAAAGTGCGTATTATTGGTTAAATCTAAACATTACAGTAAAAATATTCATATACTTTAAAGAATTGAATTCTCATAATTTCAAATCGTTAAAATTGCTGATAATTTTCCCCTTATCCTCCATTTTGGCAGCAATGAAACGACATATAACGGAGATATAGTCGAATTTTTTTATTCAATTAAATGTATCGTTTGAAATAAATTTTAAAAATAATATTCGAATTTCTCCAAAAGCGCGAGTGCCATTTCAAAATAGTTTGTGGTCTTATTTTTTTGTCAGTCACTATAAAAGTTTTACAAGATCATTTAATGCAAAATATACTTAAAGTACTATATTAAATATTATAAAATACTTCTATTAACTTATTAAATTTCAAACTGTGGCTGCCCCTCAATATTCAAATGCCAACGTATTCCTTTTTACTAATGAAAATTAATAAATTCCATGGAGAATGAATTCATAGGAAAGGGGGGGGGGGGGGGGGGTCACAGACAAATTCTATATCTACGTGCTTGGCCAAAATTATACTTTATTTATTTAACTTTCGATAATTTGATTTTCTGATAAATACAATACTTTCAATATAGATATATTTTTTACTTTTAAAATATGTTTGATAAAATTTTATAATACCACAAAGATTTCTAGAGTTTAAATGCAAAATATAAATTGACATCATCACGAAAATATTTTTCCTGAAATAAAACAATTAACATTTAAGAGTCTATATGATTAAACAATGTAACTATAAAAGTTTTTAAATAGTTAATTTCCTCAGTTAGCATCAACTAGAAGCATTAAAAACTGAAATTTAAATGAAAATATTCTTGTTTTAAATTTGTTTTCAACGCGTTGTGACCTTTTGATATCAAATACATGTTTAACAAAATTATACAAAAACAAGGTCCTCCACTTTATACTATAATTCATCAACTCATACAACTAACTTTGCTATCATTCTTGCCGCCCTTAGCAGAACCAGATTTTAAGGTTGTTATTTTTACAGCTAGACCAGTTTTGCACCATTTTTACATGAATAGAGTGAAAAAGCGCATTGTATAAATTTTCTGTAGCAATGGCAGAACTTTTTTTTGCTTTTAAATAATTTTTTAATTGTTCTCTAAAATATTATTTTAGTTAAAATTCGTAACAAAGCATTCTAATTTAATTAAAATTAAATTATGCATAAAAAATCCGAAGGAGAAATAAGTCGGAGTAAGAATGTCATTACAGCAGATTATATTGATTGGTCGCCAACATAAGGAAGATAAACAAGCTGTTTCGTCTGACGCCACAGTCTCTCGCCGCCCCCCTCTCCCCGTCGTCTCGTATATTTGCTTTATATCATGATTTTATACACATGAGCACCTATTTCCTATTAAACGAAGCCAAATATATGTCGTGTGCTATTCGACACGTGTCGAAATGGAACCTTATTATATTTTTATCCTGATTTCCCATGCAAACGATTTTAAGATGTTTCACGTTAAAAACCGATTTTCTGATTTTTTTAAAGAAATTGTTTCCTTGTCAACGCGGGACCCCACATGCCATATAGCGGCACCATTAGGAGCAGCGGCACCTGTGGCACACTCCTAATGGTGACACTTCTTATATAAATGCGTTTGTTGAAAACGAATATGCAACCAGGAGATTATTGGAGTTTCTAAAAGTTGCTGGTCTGGTACATGTTGAATAATAATAATAAAAAAAGAAAAATTGGAGATAGAAATGGGGAGTGAATTTACATAATGTAATTAAGATGGGGGGGGGCACAATACAAGGGGGGGGGGATTTACCTATGACCTGAAGATGGGAGAGGGTGTCCGAACTTTAACCTGAAAGGGGGGGATTTTGGGCGTAATTTTTGGGGGGGATTTGCGCCATTGGATTTGGGGGGGATGGGCACCCCTGATAAGTACTAATTATGGTAATGTTTTAATCATTCTTAGAGAAAACAAAACAATGAAAAATATTTGTTAATTTATATTTAAATATGTGGATATTATTAACATATAAGTATTTCTTTAATTTGAATTTTACGCCGAATAAAACAGATAATATTTATTTTTTTAATTGTATACACATTTTTCTTAACATTTAAAATAAGCAGAAAATCCCAAGAAATAACTAAAATGTCCTTAAAATAAACAAAAACAGTAATAAATATATAACTTTATTTTTAAGTTATAATTTTAATCAGTATAATTAGTTTCAGGTAATCCTTAAATGAAGTATTAACGAATAACGCATTGGTCGATCGCGAACAAACATGCTAAACCCATGTTAAACGCTGACCCGCGAACGACGTTTCTGCCTTCAGCTTTTCCGAGAAGCCGGTTTGTTTACAAATACGCCCATCCCCTATGTACTCTCGCATCTGCTTTCTAGGCGTAATGTGTCGGAGCAATTGCTTTACGGTTGGTTAGAATATGCTAGTGGTTAATGAACTCTGATTGGTAGAACGATTTCGCGAAAGATTAAGTTTATATTAATAATTTTGTCAATATATTTGATGGCTGTGATATAGCGCAATTCAAAAAGAATTTTATTTAGAACATTTGAATATGCGTTCCTGGTTGTTTCATGCGTTTTAAATATTGTTTAATTAAATTATATTTTAGGATTTAGGAAGAATATTTTACTTAAGTATTATATTGGCTATTATTTTAATATTACTGATTATTTATAAAACTAGGGGGCTCACCATATCTAATTTAATTATAAAGATAGAAATATAATCTTTATAACATCGGAAAGATGAAGTTTTAACGAACATTAATATATTTTTTTAATAAGAAAATATGTAATTTTAAATGACTTATAACAATTTAGAAATCACGTTTCAAATATGAGGATGAAAAACTTAAAAAAGTTGAGCGTATTTAAATGTTTAAAAAATTTATAAATACAAAACTAATTCGAATTTAAAAAAATGCTTACTTGGATGTCCAGTTCAAACCTCGACGGATTTCCAGTTTCAGGAACTCGACGGACAAAATTACTTGTAAGCGAAATTTTATTAACGACGACTTTAATATTAAATAACTTATAAACTAATAACAGTATTGAAACAAAAATATATTCTTCGTATTTATCAAACATTTCTTAACAAATTCACTTAATTTCGTAATTTTAGGACTTTTACATTTTGAGATACGATCTGAATAACATTGAAAGAACTGAAAATACTCCCAAGGGTTTACTTTAAAAAAAAAAAAATAGAGAGATATTGTGCGAATTTTTTTTTAATAATTTTGGAGGAATATCTAGATATGTCTAAATCATAAAGAATTGCATTTTATATTTTCGCGTACAAGTTCATTTACTATGGAAATTACTCATAGATTTTCCATTCTTATTTTTGGATATTTTAAATATAACTATTAAATACAAAAACTTTTTATCGAATTTTAACAAACCTTTATAAAATGAAACTTTAATTTAAAAATACCGTATAATATTTATTCATCTAACAGTACAGTTTTTCAGTACATTATTTTTATTTTTAGAATTTAAATATTTTCAGCTTTGCTTTACGTTTTAACAGCAAAAAGCATCCTAAAATATATTTTTTTATAAAACCCTTTCGCGTTTATACTAGGTAAACAAATGTATGAAAGGAATGAGTTTCTTGTGGAGTCGTACATAAAAATTGTCATTTATGTTGCAAGTGTTATTGGTTTGTGCTTCATTTCAATTTTTTTATTTGATTCGTGCCACCTATTTTCTAACGGAAAAGTGCTG
This sequence comes from Troglohyphantes excavatus, assembly GCA_963932185.1. NCBI lineage: Eukaryota > Metazoa > Arthropoda > Arachnida > Araneae > Linyphiidae > Troglohyphantes > Troglohyphantes excavatus. The sequence continues at coordinate 260,028 of OZ010678.1, read as the reverse complement.
TAGTCAGGGGTTTTCTTTTCCCAAGTGCAATACATGAACTTTGGAATCCAACCGAAGCGACTTTCATCGCTCTGGAGAAAAAAGTTGAGCCATCTGACCTTAAAATATCAAAACAATTGCTTCAATGCTTTGTAGCGTTATCGAAATGTATGATACAATAATTTGAATCGTTATTATTTTGCATTCTTTTTAACGGAAAAGTAATTGACTCCAGCGTTTTTCATTTAAATGTGAGCCCTTAAGTGTATTCTTAATGTTTGAATCGGACAAAAATCAGTAAACGTTCTAGATATATGAATAAACAAATTTAATTTTAAATAAAAGAATCTAATCGGGTTTTAAAGGGTTTTTTTGGGGTAAGAAATCATATACGTTCAATTAACCCTGCTTCCAAAGCACGTGTAGCGGGGCTTAAAATGTTAAAATACGTGACATGGTCACCGTTGGCGACTCGTCTTGGCGAAAAAGCGATATTCGCAACACTTGGAGGGAGTTCTTTGATTAGAATAGAAGCCTGTTTTTGTCACCAAGAACTTCAAGTTGTTGGCTTCATTCATAATCAAAGAACTCCCTCCATTTCCTCTCTTCAAGATTGTCGGAAAGGGGTAATCATAGATTTGGCGAAAAATCGGGGTGTCCGTTCAATGCATTTGACCACCTAAATCAGTTTTAATCTGTTAGGTTGCCGGACCCTCTCTATTTTATATTCATAAATACATTTACGAATTCTTGAAAACATCTATTTATTGTATACCAAAATGACACAAGAAACATATTTACAAAACTTCTTTAGATACAACATGGTTAGAAGTCAAAATGCATTGACTGGTTATCCTGATATTTCCACAAATCTGGTTACCCTTTTCGGCAATCCTTCATGTGGAAAATGAAGGTCTTTGATTGGAAATAAAATCGGTTTGTGTCGCCAAGAACCTGTTATCGTTGAGAATATTGTTCTTTCAGAAAAGTATCCAAGATAGGTGACCGTTCAATGCATTTTAATCTATTATTCAATGTGCAATCAGAACAACAATTAACAAGAAATCAAGGGGTATTCGAAAATGGTTAGATGCCATAAACAAAATGCCGTACCAAAACAAATGTGGATTGGAAAGTTGAGAAGTATGCTCCTGCTCCCAGTATAAAGGAACGTTCCTATTGGCTGAGTGTTGTGCCATTTTGTTTTTATGTATGTTTAGATAAAAATCAAATACATGTAGTATACAAAATAAAAAATCTTATATATATTTCTCTTACGCGGTGATCGAAAAACGCATTATTTCTATATGTGGAATGGCAACACGAAACTTTTGTTTACATCAACGCGGTCGTCATTGAATGGCCGCGCTATTTAAAAATGAATTTTAGGATTGCCTAGCCGTTTTGATGTCTCGATATTTTAATGTTTTTCGAAGAATGAGTTGAAGCTGTGCTGCTGCAGTGTATAAGAAAGCGTCTTCGATGATCCAGCGAAAGCTATGTCAGACGAACTTTTGTTTACAAAATCAACAATCGTGGTCGCCATTCAATCGCCGTGCTATTTGAAAATGAATTTTAGGATTGCCTAGCCATTTTGATGTCTCGATATTTTAATGTTTTTCGCAGAATGAGTTGAGCAAGAAAGCTTCTTCGAAGATCCAGCGAAAGCGTAGATGATAGCTATTTGTAGAAGTTGATAATTTCGGGTCCATGACGGAAGTTAGAGAATTTTGTGGGGCCTTTTTCGGGAAAGTTCACCTGCCACATTTATTAAAGGATTTGTTATCTGACAATACAGGCAAAGGAAAAAAAACTATCGTCAACATGTTTTCTCCCTTATATGCAACTGAACAGAAAAGGACTGAAACAACTAATCGACGTATGGATAAAAATAGTGGATGTTTCCGCAGCATTATGGATAAATTAGATGTTTTATTGAGAGAAGTAAATCCATTTGCTGAATCATATCTTCAAATGCACCAATTAGCCAAAAGTAATCCTATGGCAGACGTCAAGTTAGTTTTTTTGGAAATTCCAACGACGGTACAATGCATCTATCCTATAGGTGAACATTGCCAAAGGATATCGCCTATGAATCAGTGCCCAAATCCTATGGTATATCCCCTACTTTTTCTCGAGGAGAATTCGGTTGGCCGAGCAAGTGGAAGAAAGGCGCACTGCCAAACGTATTCAAGTTATACAATTGCAGTATTACGCTTACAGGCTGGCAGTGCGAGAGGAATTTAGTATTTTGCGGAAAACTCTTTTAGTAATACATTGTTGATGCCTACGTGAATACAGAAGATTCCCGTTTAAATTATTGCACCTAAACCAAGAGAACTTGAGAATTGAGCTGTACCAAGGTCTTTTGGATGCTTTACTGAAGTATGTAATAGTTTTCAGCAAGCGTGTAGAGAGCTTGGGTTTCTGGGCGAGGCTCAACATTGGCATGATACATTAAGTGAGGCATCACAAATAAGAATGCCACGTCATTTACGAATGCCCTTAATTGTTATTTGTGGGTTTGGAGAAGTAGAAGGTATACCTTCACTATGGACACAGCATTGCAATGTTCTTTGTGAAGATTTTGTGCACCAGTACTCGCAAGAAACTGGAGTACAATATGCCTCTTCTAAAATTAATGAACAAGAAGAAGCTGAAGGTTGACTCAACATTGAAAAGCTCAATGCTGAACAGAAAATTGTTCTTACAATGGTTCCAAGTGCTGTGTATGAAAAGAAGACGTCTAAACTATTTTTTTTAGATGGGCCAGCAGGAACAGGAAAGACTTTTGTGTATTCTACTTTATTGCATATAAAATGGGGCCAGGGGAAAGGTGACCAAGCAACACATGTTGCACCTACTGGAATTGCTGCTACGTTGTTAAGTGGGGGACGAACTGCTCATATAACTTTTAAGATAACCCTTATCTTGAAGCAAAATTAACCTGTAATTTAAAACCCAATACACCTGAAGCACGAATATTCAAATTAATTATTTGGGATGAGGCACCTATGTATATGCCTTTTTGGCTGTTGACAGACTTTTGCAAGATTTGACTCATTGCTCTGAGCCATTTGGTGGAAAAGTTGTGCTCTTAGGCGGAAATTTTCGTCAAGTGTTACCTGTAATTCCTAGAAGTTCCCGTGTTTTGACAATTGCTAGCTGCCTGAAAAAGCATGCTTTGTGGACTGAATTTCATGTTTTGTATCCGTCAGCGGAGCAGGGGGCAGAGCCCCCTAGTTCTTATATATTATAGCTCAAAGGATCTGAGAAAAATGTTGGTGAAAAAATATAAATATTTTTTTAAAAAAAGCTTTAACGTCTTAAATGCAGTTTTAAAAGATTAAAACTTTATATTTTGAAGAAAAAACATACAAACAATTATGAAATTTTCGTGCAAAAGGTTATTCTTTTATATAAATTTAAATAATATACATGAAAATCCTAATTCAAAAAGCCCAAAACAAAGTTTAGATAGTAATTATTATATGCTATATATGACCCCTTAACATGTTATGTAACATGTATATCATAAGTTAGAAAAATAAAATAGAACGAAGGAGTTGTTTTCTCTTATTATCAATTATGTTTATTGTATCAATGTCATTCCATTGTGACGCAACTGCACCATAGCGCTTGCGCCATAAAACTCTGGTCAAACGTTCTGTTATACAATATCGATCTTGAATTTAAAAAATATAGAGAAAATCTCTTTCCCCACAATTGGATAAAAGAATGTGGCCTATAAAGAACACCCCTGTCGGGCACCCTTGCGTTGTGACACGTCGCAATCAGACCCATTTACAGCTGAACGAAAGAACACTTGTCCCACGTGGTATTTCCGTACCGCATTGTTCTCGGTAAGATCGTTATCGATACTTTAATTGGCGACTCTTTTTTTATTGTGTTGTGTGAACCGTTTTGCTGTGCCTCTGCAAAGAGGAAACAGAACATGTCCGGGACGATGTTGCAGAGAACGCGAAAGTTTCATGTCTTACGGCCACAGCCAACTAGACTGAGAGAAGGCCGTGGAAGCTTTCCGTGACGTCGCATTAGTCGTCCAAATTAATAAAATGTTCAATTTTGCAAATAATAAAAAAAAAACATGCATTTTAAAATTTATATACACTGTAAAACGGTGTATTTTACTTAATATTAACATCAATACAACTTAAAAGATTGCCAACTTTGGCACAATAATCCATTTTGCTAGAATATAGTGGCTAGAAAGGGCAGATAACGTTTGGGGAGATTTTTACATATCAATTTAGAAAAACGTAAAAGTTTGGAGGAGATTTTTACATACTCCGCTCGCTACGCATTGCGAATTTGTCATACAGTCCTAATGGGCTGCCATTTAGCGTCCTTTATCGGTTTCTGGCAATAACAGTTAAGCAAAACAAAATTTTAAAAACCATGTAAGTAATACATGACATAAAAAAATTGCCAGTGCTTATCGTTTTCATTTACATAATTTTGAAATGTGACCAAGACTTCGCAAACACTAGTATATTCGAAGAAATATCAATTGTTTTTTATTCGTCAACGATACTTTGCTAAAATAAGTTGTATGAAATACTTCAAATTTGCTTGCTTAGTACCGATAATGTGAGGAAGTAAACGAGTTATTTCCATGCCTAATTCGCAAGTCCGGCAATCTCTGAAACCTCATGTGAAACACGGAAAGGTCGGAGAATTACCTTCTACATTTACCGTTAAATTCAATATTTAAACGCTAATGACCTAGATATAGATCGCGAGTTATACTAAATAACATGCGGAGTAATGTAGCTCATTTGCTCAAACACGCGAAAGCGAGGAAAGTGAATGAGCAAAAAGCGCTTTAATAAAAGTGTAGTACCCGTAAAACGGGGTAACTTTAGAACAGAGATGGGCAACTTTGGGACAGCGAGTCATTTTTGGCTCTAAAATTTCCAGCCAATCTCATGCGTTACAAATTGGCGCTCAATCACCGCTATTGCATCTGCCTGTGTGCTCTGCTACCTGTCGGCGCTTATTTGAAGCTGTAGTTTGCACTGAAGTCCGAAAGCATCCCGATTTTATTTCAACCTCATCTTGTCTTTAGTTTATGTGTAAACTTTCATACGCCTTTGAAAAATAACAAGTACACCCTTTGGCATCTATTTGATGTGGTAGTAATATTTTTAATAGTTGTATTTTGTTTTATAACTTTAACTGTGTCAATATTCAGCAAGGAGTGGGGTAACAATAGGACAGCATTGAGACAATATTGTCGCAACAATGAGACAACATTGAGCATAGCAGCGAGTACTTCGCCAAAAAGATTTAGCGATGATGGGAGTGCCAAATTTTTGCTACAAAGACCTCTGAAGACAGCAAAACATTCAGCGACTTGGAAGAGCTCCATCGACCATTTCGTGACAACCATTTTATAATATGTCGAACGTTTAACCCTTACAGCCGCACTGAGACACAGCCCACCAGAATTTTTTTATTAATATGTTTGCTTTTATGATCGGAACACTTGGTCTCGTTTTGGTTTATTCATTCTATTTGGATCATTTTTAGTTTGCTCTTTCTGAGTGTTCTGTAATTGGAATTCGCTTAACGCGTGCCGCTTCGAGATGTGAAGTGGAACGTTCTTTCAGAAGATTCGAGAGAGAGGAGATTCTTCGACCCCTTGCCCTGCATTCAGTGCGGAACGGTAGATCGTCTGCTGCCGTTTGTTCTCCTCCCCTCATGCGCGGGTGAAAGCTTCCACTTCGAAGGGTTTTCCCCTCTCGAAGAGAAATCGAACGCGAGAACGGGATCATTTCTTCGCGCGCAAAGAACGGGAACACTCGTACGGAATGTGGAGCGGCGGGGAATAATTGAGGGGCTGACATGGGGAAGACAGTAAGTCACAAATTTCGAGGTTTTCGTTTTTTTCACGGAAAAAACAGTAAACGCCCAAGCCAATGGAATGGAATAAACAGTAAGTCAATCGGCAAAATGGTTTAATTTCTACGAGCGACGGAAGATGGCACTGGCATGTAGTCCCCGATACTTGGCCTGGAGAACAAATGCTTCCAATGTAAAATTTACTTTTTGTGACTTACTGTCTTCCTCATGTCAGCCCCACAATTAACGTAACGAAACACACTCTGTTTCTGTAAACACCATCACAATTCATACTCACCCAATGCGTCATGCGTGCATGTCACCTATGCAGCTCAGTGCGTGTTTGACAGAAGTTTGGAATCGAAGCTGGTGAGACGTATAACCCGAATACAGGGTCATAAGTCGAAAATCGAACATTCTCAAACTTTTTTTTACCAGAAACGTCTTTTATTTCGGTGTGAGTAGGGGGTCGCTTGCTAAAACCGCATATAACGAAAACTCACTACCCATTCACCTAAATGTGTCACCGTTGTGTAGAGAAAAGAAACCATCACCCGATCACGCACGTGTCGCGTACGCAGATGGCGACGTAGTTGTGTCACGCATGACACAATTGGGGCTAAATTTAGCTTTATGTAGCTCGGAAAGTACGTTTGTCGATTCGAGCGGGAGTGGTCACGTTTGAGAAAGCTCATTCTGCCATAGAAGGTGTAATCCACCGAACTCAAACAGGTGCTCATTTTGGTGTTACAGGGCTTATGCATGTCATGTGTGGAAGACATGTGACGGTTGCTCGACTGTAGGATCCCCGTCTCCGTAGGGAGAACCCCCACTGTAGTTGTGACATAATGTCGGTTGAATTCGCAAACAACGGAACTCGAAACCACGGACAGCTGTTTTGCGACGGAATTCATGCGATTCACTTCGAAATGTGAAATTGTTTAACATGATTTCCGCGTGTGCACCTAGTCAGTCGAATTTTTTTCAGTCGAAACCTACTCAGCCGAATTATCTCCGCGATCTATTCTTACCAAATTATTTTGGCGAAACAGTTTGGCATGTTTTTTGCTCTTCTCAAATCGCCAAGAAAGTAGCCGTCTTAAGAATTTCCCTCCCCCATAGTATAGAGTTGCCATTTGGCGTATTTATCACTGTCCTAAGACGAAAGTTGAATGAAGATTGTCGCAGAAAAAACATGTATACTTTCCCCTAATTTAAAGGTGACCTTTCGTTCACCGTCCAGGCAGGGGGTCGAAGTGGGACAAAGGCAGTATAGCGCTTGGAGGGAGGCCCATTCTTAGTAGTTGGTTTGGGGCATACAATGATGACAGTTTGATTTTAGAAGCTTTTCTACTTTCTTTATTATTATATTACAAATGTAAAACTTATTATGCAGATAAAGTAAACAATATTAGCAATATTCTGTAAAAAACAAATTGTTGTATTGGTTTTTTTTTAAGTTAAAGGTTTATAATAAAAAACAATACTCTTATATTAGCAATAGCTATTTAAAAAACACGGTGCTATTTTATTTAGCAGAATATGGTAAGTGTATTATAAATAAATTACAAGCCCATTTAAAAAAAAAACTTAGGGTTTTTTCCTTGCGAGAAATTCGAAAAGATTTGGAGATATATGCATTTAAAGATAAAATATGTCAAAAACCAAATGAAAAACGTTAAACATTTAAATTTAAACTTTTTTACATATGCATGTTGCACTAGTTATTTATTTTTATTAATTTAATTATAAAACGTTACATATTTTTAAAAACTTTTACGTCATTTTTAATATTACGGAAAATTTGCAAACTATTATAACATGTTATAATTAAATTATTAACAATGAATAAGTATTGTATTATGCATACGTAAAAAGTTTAATTTAAATGTTTAAAAAATTTTGTTTGGTTTTTGACATATTTGATCTGTTTGTCAAAAATAGTGTTTCTAAACAAAAAAATGTCAAAGCTGTAACTTATTTTTTTTACAGTAAGTTATTTAAAAATTTCAATTTTTTTCTAAATATTAAATTTAAAAACATTATTTTTACAGAATATTGCTAATATAAGAGTATTTTATTGTTTAATAAATTTTATACTTGTAACACAAGAAATAAAAAAAAAATAGAAATTGCTCTACAGGTAAGATAAAGTTCTTAAACTGCAAAAATAATCGTTTTTTATACTCGTAGAACTTTGTGACACTTAGCATGTGTTTTTTTCAATATGTAATATATTATTTTGTGCTATAAAATAAATTCGCAATTAAAAAAATATTCAGTGAATTTTGGGGTACAGTGTAAAACTTAAAATAGAAAAAAGCATAAAGTTGCGTTAGAGGAGGCTTATTACTAAAATAGATTAGTAGTTTTTTTCCTTTATTTTTAAATCATTTAGATCTCAACTGGCGTCATCTAGTCCAGGAGTTCCTGGAAGTACGTCTGCGGGACGTCGTTAGGGGACTCGCGGGGTCATAAAGAAAAATAGGATTAAAATTCACTGATTTTTGATAGTAGAAATATCAAGTTTTCAATCAGCCAAACTTAACGAAATTATAAATCAAAAAGAAAGATTTCGTTCATTCCATATAATTCGAATATCAGTACAGTAACTAACTTAAGTGACTCTTACAATGTTTTCATACGCAGGAATTTATTTCAAAGAGGACAGGTAAAAAACTGACATTTTTATTATTTTACATTTTAGCATGTTTTGCGCGATAGTTATTAAAAAATAGGTATGGCACCGGTTCTGACACATTATTTATGAGTTTAAATGAATCTTAAATGCACAAGTAAGAGACTAAAATTAACTAAACTTCTGATGGGGGTGTTATATGTTCTATGTATTTGTTAAACAAATTTGTCTACATATTCTTAATAAAAGGATTTTAAATTAAAATAAATGATAAAATGTATTTAAGAATTTTTTCCCTTCATTTTCTGGCTATAATTCATTGCACTTGAAATACTTTCTGGGAATGTCGAAGCGATCAGCTTTAGAGTAACCTTATTTTCGACTTGATATTGAACAGCCAAATTCGAAACATCGATTATTATTCCTCTGTGAAAAACCAATAGCTTTTACACCAAAAAAAGTCATTTTTTGAGGACAGATTTAACTAGTATATTATCCAATCAATTAAATTTTTAATGAAGTGGTGTTTATTTTCAATTAATTATAAATTTGAAAACATAGTACTTTTTTTTAATAATTGTAATTACATTCTAATAAAAAAAATTGTGTTACCTAAAAAACAGTATAAAAAATTATAGTTTGAATTTTTGTTATTAAAAATTTAATATTTTTAAAACTTTTATTTTGTTTAGTAGAATATTCCTTACACTCATTTTACGAACTTCACAATTTTCAATATTTACTTGTCTTCAAAGTTCAAAATAATCTATCTTTTTAAGAGATTGTGCAAGCTTATAAACATTATAATTTTCAACGAAGCCTCAAAAACATAAAATCTTAGTTTTGAAATATGTTGAAAATTATTCTACCTAATAAATGTCATCTTAGCTTCTACAATGCAAAAAAAATCTATAACACATTAACGGTTATATTAAAAATCGTTGAATCGCTTATCTTTTAAATTGATTTTTTTTAATTTAGGAGTTATGTATTCACGTTTAGTTATATAATATTGTTATCCTTAAATGCTAAAATATTTCCGCTGACTTGATGATTTTTACTAAAAAATAACATATAAATAAAAATTAAAGAAATATTATATAATTTTTCTTGACTATATATGCTTTTCGGGCCACGGAATAAAACTTTTCTTAATATTTTTTACCTTTCAATCTCTATAATAAAGTTCTTTTAAATGCGAGGTGATCATTCAATTTCTCATATCACTACAATTCTCACTTCATATCAGTTTACTTATTCAGCAAACAACAGTCTAAAAGTTCAGCCTATACTTCAGAAAGAAATTTTAATCAGCCGATTAAATTGGAGTTTCCAAAAAATGTTTCCCCAAAAAATGTCTAAATACAGTTAATAATTCATAACAAATTAACAACAAAAAAACGATAAAAATATATAGTTACAGATTCTAATAGATATGAGTTTGGGTGAGGTCGAGCAAAATTTCAGAAATGTATTTGGCAAACTCGTATTGTAAATGGAGTCTTCTAATCAGTGATGCCGGGTAGACATTTTATCGTGGTTTACATGGATATTTATACTTCCTCTGACATCACAGTTAGCGCCATTTTAGTCCAATGAGAAATTTACTTGATCTTCGAATATCTGATATTAAATAGTATTATTTTCATAATTTTTGCATTCAACAGGGTAACGCTATACCCACAACAAATCTTTCAGCGAAACTGCTGTTATTCACTTGCCAGCTTCTATTCACCCGGTTCCATGGTATATGATATATATTAATGTCGTAGTAACAAGTTAAAATAAGTATTCGTACTAACTTAACAATTGAGACTTTCGTAAGCGGTAGTTAAAAAAAAGTCACTATCTCGAGGTGTCTTTGTAAGGAGGCTCTACTCAATAAACATTTGAAGAAAATAACTTTTTTCGAACTCTGTGACATTCACAATTATGTGGCATTATGTTTGTATTGAAAATTTCGTATAATAGCATTAAAAAATAATATTTAAACACTGCAAAGTAAGAAGCTTTTTATACATAATGAATATCCAAACTAATTTTAAAAAAACATTATTATTAAGAAATTTATAAAGTTATCATATATTTAAAAGAATAATTTTCTTTACAATTGAGCTAATTGTTAGAGTTTAAAAAAGGGTACACTAATTTACGTATCAAGTATAGAGATTATATTGGTTTAAAAAGCTATTTTCGTACGTTTTATTGATTAAAATAGACAATTAAAAAAATTTGTAGCTGCATTAACATAGTTAGATTATTTTAAGTTATTATATATATGGATACAACTTGACGAGCTTTATCACAATACAAATAAAATTTGCGGCTATTGTACCCGAAGATAATTATATACATCGCAATGCAAACAGGCCAATATATCAATCAATGGGAAATTCAAAACTTTGAGATCCTTTTCCAAAAATAATCGTAGTAATCCATAGTGAATTTGTATTCTTAACCCGTAATTGAAATTATCAATGAAATTGCCATATTTTTTGTTTACAATGCAAACTAGTACAATTCATTTCTACCATAAACACATTTCTACCATAAGTAATGGTTCATCAAATGTTTAAATTCAATGAGGCATCAAAGCGATGTTTTATAACTAATTATAAAACAATATTTTTTGCATATGAGAAATAACCTTATTATGAGCATGGGCAGAACAGAATTTTATATTTCTAAACGTGACGTATTTTTTTTTTGATAAAGGGTTACAAAAATTGTGTTTATTTTAAAATATTTCTCTCATTAGGAGAAATATGCAAAAGTAAAATTAATGATATGCTGTCGTAAAACGGACAAGTGATTACTTTCAATATGAACCAGATTCATCAGTAGTAAAAATGAGAATTTAGCAGTTTGGCAAGATATTAATTGTAATCTTCTTAATAAGATAATTTAAAAGTTTCTTAACATTTTCGAAATGATGTATTTCCGTTTTTTTATATAATATTCTAAAACTGGGAGCTGCAATGTAATAATAAAGAATTGAAACGGGACATTTGTTATTTCATCTTTTTCTATCTGAGTGGATTTCACACACAGTGAATTTACTCTTATTTATTAAATATCTTCATGTATTTTCACATGAATTATTCAGTGGACAACAAACATTTACAAATTCTAGAAGATAAAAAAAGAATAATGACAAAGGATTTTTTGAATAACTATTTCTTTTAAATTCCTATTATTGCTCTTGAAATAGTATTTTTTAAGTGACCGTACAACTACAGTATAAAATCGCAATTTTCTTAAACTCGTTTAAAGTCCTTCGCCAAAATTGTGATACAAGTATAGAATGTGGCTAATATAATTCGGCAAGAATATCTGTTACAAAGGCACGGTTGACATAAATTTGGGCTCTTATAATAGGAAATAGGCTGCGATGCGTATAAAATAAAGTAAAGCATGTACAGGAAGGAGGGTCTGCGGAGTAGACTAAAACAGCTTGTTTATCTTCTTTCTGTTATTGACAAATTCCTATTTCTATAATATGTTGAAATGACGTTTCGTGTAAAACTCTTATTATCGTATTTCGTCACAATTCACAACGAGAAAAATTGGTTATATTCATTAGTATATTTAAATATTAACATCTACAAAGTTTATAAAGTTATATTTACTAACACTGAAATGGAAATTCTTTCTTGGCTTATCCCACTTGCATATGAGTTGATAATTAGAATGCTGTGCTGTTAATTAAAGTAATTTGCTGAAGTAAATCAATAAGATTCGTTGAAATGGCATTGCACATGTTAAATTTTTGTTGTCTTTATAACATTTTTTCAACAGTTCGAACAACTTTACTTTGAGCTATCACCCTACGTAAACTAAATTTAATATTAAACACATAAATTCTTTATTTATTTGTATTTCAATTTGTAATTGCGAGAAACGCATTTTGATACCAGGAAAAAATATTAATTAAAAAAAACATTTTCCTTGAATAATTTACAAAAATATCACTAATAATTTTGTATTTAAAAATTTAATTAGTGTCGTTTCTGTAATCAATCTAAAACTTAGTGGTATTGAAAGTCTAACAAAGTAGTTTTCAAAGATTAGCAACATAATCTAATTTTCTTTTTTAATATTCCATTTAATGAAACAATTTTTTAAGTACCAAATGTTAATAAAAGGCATCGAGTACCATTGAAAAAGAAATCAGCTGAGACAGCTACACTCCCGCCCGGCGCCCACCAGTCGCCATAGGACAATAGTAAACACGAGAACGCCCGGCAAAAAGAGAAAGTTTCGCTCGCAAATACTTTCCAGGAATTATAAGATTCCCTCAAACATCAGGGACCGACTATGAATTGAGAAAATATCATTGGCCACAGCAAGCATTATATCCGCCAACGACTTCTTAAAAAACGCCAACTTGGGGTCAACAGCAGGTGTAGGGGAAAGAACTAATTAGCGCTTTAACTTTTTAGGGCTATCCTTTGATATTCCTTGAAAGTATTCCAAGTGCAAAGAATTATTGCCAAATTGGTGAAAAACACCCTTTAGGTTTAGCAGAAAACCGCAAACCCCCCACCGAGTTTTTCGGCTGAGTAGGTTTCGACTGAAAAAAATTCGACTGAGTAGGATGTAGCCGATTTCCGGAGCTTGAATTTCGACGCCAAGAAACTTTCAATACGGCTGCTGAATCCGCCGTTTGGAGTTACGTGGTTTGCGTTTTCAGTCGACGATAAGCTAAGCATGTAAGCTTTGTAAGGCGTAAATGAATGTAAGTTTTGTATTTGATGACGTCCTTTCTGTATCCTAGTGCTCATGCACTCTCTGCAGCACGTCATTTTACGTCTCCACTGCGGAGCAGGGGGGGGGGGGAGGGGGTTGCCCCCGCACTTTTTTGGATGTTGCAAAATTTTTTTCAGATGTTGCGTCCGCACTTTTTTAAAATTGCACTTTTTAAAAAGTAATTCTAAGTAAAATTTTTTACTGCATTGCCGAAACATGGAAAAATTTCCATTAAGGACATTTTTCTTCATTTTAGAAAGCAAACAAATAAATTCGGCCACTTGCAATGTCAAAAGTGTAGGAATTTTAATAAATTTTGTTACCCCAAAAAGTTTTCTAGACAATAATAATTGAAAGTTGGAGAATTGTAAAAAAAATTGAGAATGACCCATACATGTTCCACTGTCATGAGTATATGTGAAAAAAAAGGGGGTCCCTGGTCCTATTTTAGTTTCAGCTAGAGGTCCGTGACTAAATGCTAATTGAGAATGGCTTGCTTAAAGTACACACTCAAACCGCACCAATCCCTGTTTTGGAATCGGAATGCCGTACTGAAACAACAAAAACTGTTTTTGAACATTTCAACAAGGAAAGAGACAACTCTACGCTACTCGACATGTGGGAGTGGGTGAGACGGAAAGCGAAAGCAGTGACGTAGTCGATGGGTGCGTGAGACATGCGGGGGCGACCTTTCCACTCTTGCTTCATGGGGCGGCCCACTCAGGGCGGTTTTTCGCCCTTCCTCAGATTGTGGGTCAGGAGGTCCTCTCACCAACTGTCACATTTCACTCTTTGCGGTCGAGGAGAATATGTTCGATATTTATGTTCTCTTTATATAGAACAGTTACATCGCGTTCCTGTTCTTTTTAAACAGGTGTTCTTTAGCGTGTTCTTTTTTATCCCGTTCAGAATGGATAATTATAAAATTAAAAAAATATATGAGTGAAGCTGAATATTGATTGGTTTATGACATATGCAGGCACCTAGGTAAGGGGGTGGTTCAGGGGGTTCAAACCCCTCCCATTGAAAGTCAAGAAGGAAAAAAAAATTAAAAATCGAATTACTGTAAAAATCCTAATAATACTTTAAAAAACTAGAAACATTTCAAATTCTTTTATAATTATTTCTTCTTGAGTTGCATGAAGAAAAACCTGGTATTTTCCGGGGGTCCTATCCCGGAAAATAGTTTTTAAAAATCTTCAAAAACATGTTTTAAGATCCTTTTTATCTCAAACTGAGCCTAACATGGCGTCATCGTGTTTCATTGTCTAGTATTCGGCTACAAAGGAAAAAGATCGTTAAACAGGGCCGTATAAACAAGATGCCCCATAACCATATGTTATTCTAAACAAAAGTTCTCAAATTTTAAATTTGTTTTCTAATGATGGAGTGATATTTACTAATTTTCAAAATAGATAATGGCAGATTTTGGTATCGATTTCATGAAAAGTAAATTATGCTGCTGTTTCGGATATTTATCTGCCAATGTATTCCTGTTTACTTAAATGAAAATTACTAAAGTTTTTTTTTGAAAAAAATAAGGAGTGAGGAGGAGATTTTTTTTTTTTTTGGGGGGGGGGGGGATATTTTGGAGGAAGATTTCCCAATACCTGGTTAAGGGCACTGAAGTTACCTAAAGAAATTCGTTGCTCAGTCACTGAACCCCTCCCATGCAAAATCTATACCTACGGCCTGGACATATGTCGAATGCAAAAAAAACAGGAGTTGTATTTAATTTCAATCTGAAGAAAGTATTAGATCGCCCACCATAGATGTGGTTCTTCTAGAGTCTAGACGACAAGAATATTTTCTGTTGAAAGTTTGTGATAAAAAAAAACATTTCAGAATCTAGAATAGGTTGTTTTTTTTCCTTGAAGAACAGGGTGAAAATAAATATCATGTGGTTATTTTGGTGACTTGAAATCGATAAATGCCGGATAAACGAAACTATATTCTCTGAAAAATTTATATTGTAAAACAATCCCTATCCATGCTAGTAAATGCCGGGTGAAAGAAATGTCATTGTTGTACAATCTTTATTTAACAATGTAAACAATTTGAAATCAGAGATATTGTTAAAATGAAGTTCGGTTAATCGATATTTCCGAATATATAACAGCCAAATAACCTATTAAAAAATTGCAAAAGTGGACAAATAACCTATTAAAAAAATTAAAAAATTGCAAAAGTGGATTTTTCTCTATTTAACAAAAAAAGAATTTGCGAAATCGAACAATATATATATTTTTAAAACCATCCGGTTAATTGAAAATTCCGGATAGTTAAATGCGGGACAATCGGATATATTTTTTTCAAAAGGTGCTTAAGAGTGACAACTACTATCCAACAAAAAAAAAGAATTTTTCAGATATAATATCTGAATTAGAATGGAGATCTTGCGCGAACATACATATTTCTTTTTTAAATAGGTAGCAGTTGATTGATAACCTCTCTCTTTGGAGGCTTTGGTTGGCACGCTTTTCAGTCGCTCAATAAAAACGATATTTTTGTTCACAATCCATTCACATTTTATTCCGTTATTAGACAGCAAGCTGAGCGTGAAGGCAAAGGAGAATCGTTTGTTGACGGGTTTCGGACATAACAGTTTTTTTTTTGTTTTTTTTACGGAATCAGAATCTCAGACATTTTTGTGCACAATCTTTTCCACTACCAAATTAACTTTAAGAATGTACGTTTTTACAGTGAAACGTATTTTATTGAAGAAAACAGTTAATGGCTAAATTTTTTTTTTTTTTTTTTTGAAAAGTAATTATTAGTAGCTATAATTATCATAACTTAATTATAGACAACATCCACTTCGAGAAGATGTTAACTAATACTGCAATTCTTTTTAAGCCAAAATCTATATTAACATCGAAGATTGATTGTTTTTCCTTGTTTTCCGAAAATTTCAAAAAGTACATTTAGCTGGTTTCTGAACTAAACAATTCAATTTGGGATTTCGTTCAGAATTGTTGTGAACCGAATGAACCCCAAAGAAAAACGAGAGTTTAAATGTTGTTTTGTGAAATTACCATTTAAAAAATATTTAATCGTAACTCTTCATATAATACGGAACCTACTCCTGCGAGCTTCAATCTTACATTTTTAATTACATTTATTTATTAAATGCCAGATGAAGTGCCCAGCGTTGCCCGGACTTTACGCAGAGTGTTGGCCGATTTCTGCACCGTGGTGCTTATCTGGCGGAATTATCTGCTCCCCTCCCCCCTCAATAATCAGGAAAGCCTGAAAGTTGGGAATTTCAACTTGTAAAAACCACGAGTTGGGAAAATGTATGCCTGAAGAAAATTAATATTATTAACAAATGAAAGCTATGGAAGCTTAGAAATCGCCCAACTTGTAAAATTACCTTTAAATTAGACCTCAGAACGGACACTGCATTGGAATAGAGGCGCAACAAATCGATGCTTGTGAGAGAACTGTTTATTTTTACCTAAAATATATATATACAAAAAAAAGATGAAAAATTTCGATAAGTTGGAACTGGGAATTTTCAGCACTGTTGAGTTGGGAATTTCAAATAGTTGAGTTGTAAATTTCGAATCGTTAAGTTGAGAAATTTCTTGTTTCAACACCCCCCAAAATATTTTTTGTGTAACTGGGTGTGATTGTTCGAAATTTCATGTAGACCTTTCTTTCGGTTTGAAGATCAAGTGTGACAAATGTCATCGAACTAAAAAAAAACTTTAGATTTGTATCAATTACAAAGTCACACACATGGACATTCTTCTGATTTATTAGTTCTTAAGAAACAATTTTATCCCTGAACAATTGGCGTGTCACGATCCGTCTCACCCCCACCGATCCACATCACGCAGGACACTCCCCTGCCCCTAGGTGCGTGACGTAATATGTGGGCATCCCCATTTCGAAATGCTTTTTAGAAGAATTTTTTGTTATGCAAAATAGGCGCTAAAATCGTGTTCTTCACAACATTTCTTCACAGACTTCGAAGCCCATTTTTTTTCCCTATAACAAATAACCCAGCTGGCACTGAATTCCACTTCTTGTCTGCGCCGCTGACCACAGACGGTGTTGTCTTACGGTGGGTGACGTCACAAGAGTATGCGAAGGTCGCCAAGGAGAGATTTTTTTTCTAAATACTTTCAACAAACTGTGTGCGGAGTGACTCGTTTGCATTCAACGCGCACTTCCTCGTTCGGCGTTTCCTTCGCCCGAAACGGATATCGCCAAAAAAAGAAATTTCCATCGTCATTCTTGAACAAAGTGTTTCCTATTCCGCGACACCCTCGTCACGAAGAAGTTTTTTTTTTTTTTAAACCTGTCACATTTCGCATGTGATTTCAAGAATTGGTTTGGTTAATTACGTCGCACTAGAGCTACACAGTGGGCTATCGGCGACGGTTCGGGGCCTATCTCGAAGGAAAGACCCGGGAACAATGCCTCGTATTTTAGAACCATGGTCAGATGACGAGGACAACACCTATGAGCTGGCACCCAACGCCTCCAATAGACGTCGGGACTTTGGACCCCGATCAGATGTATCGTACACCAGTCCCGTATACACGCCGTTAATTATTTGTGGATGTTCTGGACGACATTCTAGTATTTTGGTAGCGAAGTTGGCAACCCTCCGACCGCAATATTACTACTTTTTACTATAGTGACTAAAAGAGGTAGTGTGTCAACCGAAGGCAAAAACTGGTTCTTAAAAGCGGGATGCTACTAGATGGCGCTGGCGATATTAGTGATGGTTGTTTTCGTCTCTCTTCAGCCTTGTTTACATTGTCGTCGGCATTAAACACTGTTTGAGAATGCGTTGATTTTTCGATAATTTAAAAAACAATTATGCCTCGCAAGTCCCAATAAAGACATTGTTTTGTTCCGGCATGTACAACTGGATATAATAATAAGGGGAATATAGGTGAAAAGATATAATTGTTCCAAGTGCCTAAAAGCGATGAGTTGCGGGCTAAATGGGCCAAAAACATACCACGTTCAAATAAGCCTTTGGGTTTAAATTGCAGTGTTTGCGAAAAACATTTTGATAAACAGTTTATTTCCCGATAGTTTGTGCATATAATCCACGGTGTTGAAGTAAAATTGCCTAGACAACGTCCGTTATTAGATAATGATGCTATCCCGACCATATTTCCGAATTTGCCTAAGTATTTGTCATCTGATGTGCCAAAAAAATGTTACTGTGTGTTTATGTTAATATGATTTAGAAATAGGGATGTTTAATGCACACCCTGTACACTATTTAACCAATAATTATTGAACTCTTGAATTTGTTAAAGGAAAAGTCATGTACTTGTGACTGATGTAATCTAAACTATTTGAATATTTTGTTTCATAATACTTTTTTTTCTTTTTGATATATGTTTTTGTATATAATAAATGATTTTCTAATACTGATTTCTGTTTTTTACATATTTTAAATTTAAGATAAAGAATACATTTCAAATTTTTGCATTTAAATATTGCTAACGTTATACTAAACTACTGTACTTCTTTCTGAAAACTAATTCTAAAATAAAATAATAAATAGAAAATTTATTTAGTTTTTCAATTTATGTACTAATGTTAGGATTAATAAAAGCTAACTTATTGAATTTTGATTGACCTTTTCGGAAGTAAAAAAAATACATATAATATAAAAATTGGTTATTTAACAAGATTGATATCTAAGTATAAATTTTAATTTCAGCTAAAAGTAAGGATCTTCTCTCTTTCTAATTTCAATTCCTTATTAAATGAAAAAAAAAATTGAAACTGCTTTTACATTAGAACATTAAAAACTTTTTCAATATGCCATTATATATATATATATATATATATATATATATATATATATATATATATATATATATATATATATATATATATATATATATATATATATATATATATATATATATATATATATATATATATATATAATTAAAATCACACAAAGTGAAAAAAAATTAATAGTGAAAGGTGACTTTAAAGTGGACATTCGTGATTCATTTGTACCAGATTATTTAGTTTTAATTCGCATTTCAGTATTTTTCATCAGTATTTACTATTATTTAACTTTCTAAGACATACTATAACTTAATTTCATTCGTATCAAAGTCCCTATTATATATTTTTATTTTATTATAAGCAATAACATTAATATTCATCAATGGGAATCACGAGATATCACCAACACTAACGCTTGCAGCGCCCCTATCGGTGTCCCGTTCCGAAGAACCTTTTTCCCCTCGGAGAACAATAGCGGTTGACACACTACCTCTTTTAGTCACTATACTTTTTACTATTCTTTAGTCTAGTCCAGGTTTTGAACCGGGGACCCTTGGATTCCCAGCTGACGCCTAATCCACTCGGCTACGGAGGCCTTTCAAGAACTGGAAATCAATTGAAAATAAATTGTGAGCTGGACAATAAAATGTTAGTAACTCTGGGAACCGTAGACCTCGTGATCAAAAGAATAAGAAAAGAAACACATATGTCGATTTTAATGGCTTAAAGGAATTCTGCCAAATTTGAAGGAATACAAATCTAACAAAAAGCGTTACAAACAAATACACACAGTGGCGAAAAAGGCCGAGTGAAAACAGGATCTCGCTAATGTCCGGTCAATAATGCAAAAAAGATAACGGACGAAAAATATGCCATAAATGAACAAGAACAAAAAATCGGATAATTGCAGGTTTACCGGTTCGTGAAGATTTGTATGCCTCACGTGGTACAAAAGTCAGAAAGTAGTGTTAATAAGTGCATTGTAAAAAAAAAACGAACTTAAAAATGAATACCTGAATGTACTTGTTGTTCTTTGAGTACAATTGCATCGTAAATCAGCGATGACGTACTCAAATTGAAGTAATCTTAAAATGAGTAGTGGAATTTAATATTTCTCATCTCAGCTTCTGTCGGATTCAAGCCATCTTAACAAAGAAATCTAGCCAAACTTAAAATAGTTATTCAGAAGATAGTTGTCCACGTTATTTGATGGTAATTGCTTAAATGGAAACTGAGTTATTACAACTCAACTATATAACTTCCCATTCTTTTGACACACCCTTTTAACATTTCTTCTGATTATAACTTCTTCACATCCGTTGAACTACCAGGACGACAAGGCAATGGACTGCGGTGCCTGAGGGTCTGGGTGCGATTCTCGATAAGTCTTAGTCGCAATTGTTAATATTTACTGAAAGTGATTTAGGAAGACAGATTATGTAGGCAAGCAACTGCTCTTTTTATTAATGTTTACTCATTTTTGAGTACTTTTCCAAAGTCTTTTCAAAAAATTAAATTTATGTATTCGGAGCTATAATTAACATCGAATGTACTCGAAAATGAGTAAATTTTACTTATTTTTAACGGTGTGGTCAAGTGGCTCCCATTCCTCTACACTATTAGTTCGAAAGCCTTTTTCCTCTCGCGTACCCCTTGATAAAACTTTTTATTTATGTGAGTACCCTCTGCGCTCACAAACCCTTCTCACCCATCCCTCTAAGCAAACAAGCATTTGTTTTTGTTGGGCACATTGTTCTTAGATTTATTGGAAAATAATCGAATGACTCACATTGTTGACACTTTGTTTTGTTTTTTAATTTTACTTGTTACATTCATATATTTTATTCTTTTTTTTTTTTTTGTCATTTCTATTATTATCTTCGCGTCCCTCCCCCCCCCCCCCCCCCCCCCACATACCCCAGGATGAGAACCGCTGCTCTACACGATGGTATGTCATTCTTACAATTCCTTAAAATATACTCTACAGTGTACGATAATAAAATACAATGTGTCTTAAGGGGACACGGACGGTCAATTTCTTCAAACAAACTAGAGGTCAACACTCAGTGCCTTTACACAAAAAATA
Source organism: Troglohyphantes excavatus (assembly GCA_963932185.1). Classification (NCBI taxonomy): domain Eukaryota; kingdom Metazoa; phylum Arthropoda; class Arachnida; order Araneae; family Linyphiidae; genus Troglohyphantes; species Troglohyphantes excavatus. Next base: position 238,936 of record OZ010678.1, on the reverse strand, counting down.
TATATATTTTTTTTTTGGGGGTGGGGTGGGGGGGGGGGGTTGAAACAAGAAATTTCCCAGCTTAACGATTCGAAATTCTCAACTCAACAGTGCTGAAAATTCCCCCTTCCAACTTACCGACATTTTCAATCATTGATTTGTTGCATCCCTATTCCAATGCAGTGTCCGTTCTGAGGTCTAATTTAAAAGTAATACTTTAAAAGTTGGACGATTTCTAATATCCCCTAGATTTTATTTGTTAAGAATATTAATTTTCTTCAGGCATACATTTTCCCACCTCGGGATTTTTACAAGTTGAAATTCCCAACTTTCAGGGTTTCCAGATTATTGGGGGGGGGGGGGGGCGGTCTCCCCTACTAACTCTAGATCCGTCTTCTGCCTACGCCACTTGGCCGCTCTGAGTAAGCACGCCACTGAATGGCACCGACCGTTGTGATGTCACAACTGAGTCACCGCTCAGGAGTGACGCAAGCGTCGAATGCGGAACTCTCTCTCTTTTAGAGAGAGACTGGAAAAATCACAGAACCCGTTGTTTGGGGGAGGGGGGAGATGCATTCTCCCTTCCCCCCTCAAGAGCCTTTTCATTGAAATCACGGCGCCGCGTGGAAGCACTGGCCTCTTCATCCAGAGGGAGGACCGTTCAAAGAGTAGGGATTGCGCAATGATTGAGTGGGGGCAAGTGGAAGTGCGACGGATCCACTCGCCGAGGAAAGTCGTCTTTATAGAAACACGTGGGCTTGTTTGCTGTGAATGAAAAGATGCGTGTGTAGCATTTCCATTCACGTGTTACCTCACGCACACGACCTGAATGAACGTCGCACTATGTGCTGTATGGCGGTCTATGGTTGACGGTTCGGGGTCTATTAAATAAATTAATTTCTTCAACTTGTTTGTAATTTTTTTTTTTAGCGCATTTTTCTTAAAGTCTCTTTTTATTTCATTTAAAAAAAATATTGTTTTTCTTTTTTAGTTTTTAATAATAACAACAATAGAAATTTTAATAATAATAGCAGGGGGCGAAACTCCCTGTTATTATTTACCAAGAACTTCAAGTTGTTGCTCATATTTCTCCACGTCTCGGATCGAATTTAATAAATGCAGGAAAAACAAAACTCTATTGTCTAAACAATGTACAGTGTAAAACAATCTCCATCCATACTAATAAATGCCGGGTGAACGAAATGTCATTGTTGTACAATCTTTATTTAACAATGAAAACACTGGAGACAATGTTAAAAAAAAGTACAGTAAATCGATATTTCCGGATATATAACAGCCGGATAACCGATTACTTTTTGCAGTTTTTACCGAAGTGTAATTTTCTCTATCGAACAAAAAGAAAATTTTCGGAATCGGACAATATTTTTGTTTCACTTTTATATCTTTCGTATTTTTTTATTTCATTTTCCATAAAAACATAATTTGCTTCTCGTTAAGAACAGGAAAATCCGGCCCCTGCAAGAGTCCAGTGGCTCAGTGGTAGAGTATCCGGCTAACAATTAGGGGATTGTGAGTTCGAATAAGACGTGGATTGGACTGTAGCGGTCTCGTGATTGGAGGATTGCTATATTCGTTCCTAAATTACAAAAGCCTTCTAAAAAATGATTCCACCGACGTGTATAAGGGACTGGTACACGTTCAACCTGATAACGGTCCTGACGCGTATTGAGGCTGCATCGTATGCCAACTCACGTATTGTCCTCGTTCATCTGACCATGGTCAAAAGTATGAGGCATGCCGTGACTCTGAGCTCAAGTCCCGGACAAGACACGAACGTTCGTATCAGTTGGAAGCGACGGTGGCTTGCCAGTGATGCGCTTCCTCACATCCCCCTTCCCTCGGCAAATTATGAGGAAATGCCTTCAGTTTTACATACGACTGAAAAAATTCCTCCTATTAGAAAAAAGGGGCAGCAGGGTGCCAAATTTTTGTAAAAAAGAATGTGTAGATAAGTTCAGTGAATATGTTCTAGTTAATTTTTTAAGTGTAACATATTTAGTTTTTAATATCACTAGGAGGCTCCGCCAAAAGGTTAATCGTCAAAATGGCTTATATTGTGGCAATCTGCTATGCGGGAGTTTCACGTGACGTATCATGATGGAAACTTACTGGTAGTTTCGATTTCTTCTCTACAGCAGACAACTGTGCTTATGTTTGTGTAGTCGCTTCGCTTGCAATTATGGGAAAGTTTGTTTATAATATTGGTTTTTGCCAAATAAGTAATATTTTTTTTCTATATATGAATAAATTTACATACAGAAATACATATATTTTATCTGTATCTAAGATATATATAAGTAGTAGATAAGATAATTATAAATAGAATTACAACGAAATACAGAAAAATACTCTTTTTTCAACACCAAAAAAATGCTTCATAAGCGATGAGTACAATCTATCTCAGTGTATGAAGTAAATGTTTCTATATTGACATATTATTTAAGGACAAAAACTAAAAGTTATAGTACAGGAACTGAAGTTCCATGCTAATCCTACGGAACTTCCTCAGTGTTGCGGATTTTTCTCCGTGTTCGATTGGAACAGCGGTCGTCTTCTTCTCGGCGTGAAACTCCCCCATTGCGAAAGCACATAGTTTTGTAAATAAACTTTGATATTGCCATTCCGCGTAGAGATGTAGTACAATGAATTTCGATCACCGCATAAGAGAATTATATATAAAGCTTATATATTATATACATTATATATTAATAAGTAATAGACCTTGTATATTAGTTATATAATATGCAATATATATTACAATAAAACGAAACAAAATATAAAACTACCGACAAAAGAAGTCACGTGTCTGTACTGATGTACTAAAAACTACATTCGAATCTATTTCACCAACTTCCGTATTCTCGGTACAGTTACAGCGAGGGCGCGAACATTCAAATACAAATACAAATAAAAATATTGACAACCAACAAAAGGCTCAAGGCCCAACAAAAAACAAAAAAAAAACCGTTCAGATATTTTTGTCCAAAATATCTGAACGAGAGATTGTTACATCGGTGGATTCGCCTTTCAATTTTCTGTCGAAATCGTCGATTTTATTCGTGTCTCATACCCATGTTGTCCCACTGAAATGACCTTGCAACGAGGGGAATCTGCGTGGGAGTGAGTGGGGATACAATGGGGAAAAGTTACTAGAACTTTCCCGCGAATCACTTTCACGCGACACAAGGCATTTCGAATGTTCGATCCTCAAGGATGCAAAATAGGAGTGAAATGAAGTAACACCTTATCAAAGCTTCAAAGGAAAGGAATCCTTTTATAAATGTATTCTACAATAAATCTAATTCATAGTATAACATCATGCAATAGGATTAAATGGTTCCATTTTGTTTCAACAAAATACACATTATTCATATCGGATAACCGTTTCATAAATAAAAGAACATGGTGAGAGTTTAAAAATGAATTAGTATTTCGTTTCTTTAATGACAAGATCGCAAACAACGTCCTCTTTCTTCTTGCAAGAGCATTTCGTATGGTATCAGGACCATAGAATAGTGAGACGAGGGCTGCTTCACGGAGAGCGAAAACTGCTCATGAGAGGGAATCAACCAGTGACGTCACTGACGTGACAAGCTCCTCTGGCACCGCGCCAAGAAAATAGAGGAAGGCTGATAATTACGTTGTAATTACTCGCGTTTTACTCTCGACAGAAATCCAACATTTCGAAATAATTATATCATAAAAAATATGCAATTAATCACTAAAAATATGACATATTTTAAAATGGAAAAAAAGGTGCTTGTTTGCGTAATGATTCTTATATTAGATAAGGCGGGTTGGTTCGTGCAGGTGCAAGTGCTATAGCTTGCACGTCCTACTATCAATACGTCATACTATCCTCTACACGATGGTAGGCCATTTAAACTCCCTGATCCGCCATTAATCCCGTAGAGTTATGAGGGTGGCAATTTCCCTACGCGGTTTAAAGGCGAGAGGGCGGAATGGGTGAATAATAGTCCTGGTCGATGCGGCTCCCCTTCCTCAACATGATGAATGAAGGCATGCTATTTATCCTCATAGAATGATCCCACAGAGAGTTATGGGGGCGGAATCGTATTCTACAGTTGCGGACGATTACCTCCTCCCCCCCCCCCCCCCCCCACACACACACGTAATACAAATTTAAGAGGAAAGGAATGAGCTTGCGTCCATCGTCTGTAGTAATGGGAGGAGAGAGTGTTTGGGTTATATTTCATTTTTAAAAAGTGCAATTATAAAAAGTGCAGGGACAACCGCCCCACTAATCGCCGTCACTGTGAATATCCAATATGTTTTTCTTATTTCAGTTGTTTTTCAAAATTTCTAGTAAACTAACGTGATTTAAATTTTTGAAAAACAAAAAAAAAAAAAAAACTTATTCCCCCTCCCATACTTGTACCATTCGTCTATGCAAGTAAACAAAAAAAATATAAACTGGAAATTAAACAGTGAAGAAACGATACTGCTCTTTACATTGAAAAATATATCTAAATCTTAAAACGAAAATACAGTATTAAAGTAAGTTAACTTAGTGTAATGAAAACAGCATAAACAAGATAATGGTTTTAAAATTAGTCGGGTATGTGTATACTTTGTACACAATATCTCAAGAACGGTATACAAGTTAACGTTATATATGGGACGTGACAGCAATGTTCACGTCAAAATCGAAAACAACTGTAAAAATTTTCTTCAAAACCGCGAATAAAATAATAAAAAGACTAAATTATTTAAAAAAGTTAAGATGTTGAAAATTAAATTATTAAAAAAAATACTTCTGTTCATATAAACTTAAAAACAAACATGAACGAAGATTCATATTATTTCATTTAAATGCTAATTTGCTTGTTATATCATATACTTATTACTCTTCTCTGGGTGCAACGCATAAGTAATGTCACAATAGATACGTCACAAACCGGTTTTTCCCTTTCTCATTCGCGGCCGTCGGCATTGCGATAGATGAAAGAGGTGAACTAGCCCTTATCTCTATTCTATGGTCCTGGTATGGTATGTTCTGTATCTGTTTATTTGTAAATGTGTTTGTTAGGCAGTCACGACCAAACGTGTCGTTCTATTTACTTTAAATTTAGAAGCTGTTCTTTTGAAGTAATTAAAAATGACGTATGCATGTGCTTTATTCTTAAAGTATTTTATATTTCGCTTCAAGATGGTGGCCGTTTTTATTGGTTCCATTTCAAGATGGCGCTGTAGTAGACTTTTTGTCACAAGAATTTTTTTGTCACTACTAGATGGCGCTGGTGATATTACTGTTGGTTGTTTTCGTCTATCTTCAGTCTTGTTTACATTGTCGTCGGCATTAAACACTGTTGGAGAATGCGTTGATTTTTTGATAATTTAAAAAACAATTATGCCTCCCAAGTCCCAATAAAGACATTGTTTTGTTCCGGCATGTACAACTGGATATAATAATAAGGGGAATATAGGTGAAAAGATATCATTGTTCCAAGTGCCTAAAAGCGATGAGTTGCGGGCTAAATGGGCCAAAAACATACCACGTTCAGATAAGCCTTTTGGATTTAAATTGCAGTGTTTGCAAAAAACATTTTGATAAACAGTTTATTTCTTGAGAGTTTGTGCATATAATCAACGGTGTTGAAGTGAAATTGCCTAGACAACGTCCATTATAAGAGAATGATGCTATCCCGACCATATTTCCGAATTTGCCTAAGTATTTGTCATCTGATGTGCCAAAAAAATTTTACTGTGTGTTTATGTTTCTATGATTTAGGAACAGGAATGTTTAATACACAATCTGTACACTATTTAACCAATAATTATTGAACTCTTGAATTTGTTAAGGGAAAAGTCATGTACTTGTGACTGATGTAATCTAAACTATTTGAATATATTGTTTCATAATACTTTTTTATCCTTTTTGATATATGTTTTTGTATATAATAAATGGTTTTTTAATACTGGTTTCTGTTTTTTACATATTTTAAATTTAAGATAAAGAATACATTTCAAATTTTTGCATTTAAATATTTTTAACGTTATACTAAACTACTTGTGCTTCTTTCTGAAAACTAATTCTAAAATAAAATAATAATCAGAAAATTTATTTAATTTTTCAATTTATATAATGTTATGATTAATAAAAGTTGATGAGTTATGAAGTTATGATTGAAAAGTTATGATTAATAATTTATTGAATTTTGATTGACTTTTCGGAAGTAAAAAAGCCCATATAATAAAAATTGGTTATTTAACACGATTGATATATAAGTATAAACAGGGGTGCCCATCCCCCCCAAACTCAATGGCGCAAATCCCCCCCAAAATTTTTCTCTACCCTTCTCTCCCCAAGGAGGTAGCCAAAGAGGGGGGAAGGACCGGACCCCCCCCCTCCCCCTCTTCGCGTAAACTTGCATTGTGTCCCCCCACATCTTATTTACATTATGTAAATTCACTCTCCATTTCAATCTCTAATTTTCTTTTTTTTTATTATTATTCAACATGTACCAGACCAGCAACTTTTAGAAACTACAATTTATTTTTAAATTTTATTTTGTTAAAAACAAAATTAAATTACACAATGAATAATGTATATTTTTAAATTAAAAGCGTTTAAAAAATTTATTTCATAAAGTTGCAAATCATATATAAAGTTTATCAACCATATGAGGTAATTTTGGAGAATTTTGGGATGCCTCCAAATATGAGTTTTTATTTTAAAGCTTATTATTCAATATCTAAGCATTATTTACACGTTAAAAAATAATTTACAAAACCTAAGTAATTTGTAAAACTTTCAATGTCAAAAAGCGGAGAGTTATAATGTACTAAAAAGGAAGTTTTAGAGCTGATTTAACTGCACATAATTTTATGAACAGTTTTATAAGGGGCTACGAAAATAAATACCAAAACTTTTTTCTTTCTTTTCCCATCCCTGAAAATATTTTTGCTCTTCCCGGAAATATTGTCTAACTACAAACCTGTGTTGAACGAGTTGTGTCCCTTTTTGAACACTGGAAGACAATTTAGTTTCCCCATTCCTATATTTGGATATTTTAAATATGACTATTAAACAGTGGCGGCCCGTGGTCGAAAATGTTAGAGCAGCCGAAAACATGTAACTCCCCCCCCCTCTTTAATATTAATTACTAAAACCAAAGTTTCCTTTCAACTTTTATGAAAGATAACATGTAAAAATAATAGAAAACACTTACTTATTTTTTGAAAATAAAATCAATCCTCCTATCAAACTTGCGAATCGGTCAATTTTAATATTAATTTAAGTAAAGAAACAACAACACACGTGCAAACTTATCGGAAACTATTTCCATTTGGAGAGATTCTTCGAAATTACCGTTTTCCTCCACCCCGCCTCACCGATTCAGCAATAAACCAATCATTTATTCGAAATCCCTAGTACAGCTAATTTGAAAAAATCCTTTTGCGCTACGTTTGTGTCGTCACATCCTCCATTTTAGCGTGCTGGGGAAGTCATACTACGTAAGGTTGCCATGGCAACGATGCAGCCGATTTCGAACTTCGCTTTTTAACTGCAATTTTGATTGAATGGAGTTTTTGTTTTTTCTTCTACTGAATTTGTGCATTACGAAAACACGCTTGCTATTTATCGGAGATTTTTTTTACTTAGAGTTGAAATTTAATCTCCATTTCCAATTCTAATCTTCATTTAAGAAAATTAGTAAAATATATAATTTTAGTTTTTAAATATAATAAAATTAGGTGCAGCCCAGCTGTACTTGCTGCAGTGGGCGAGCCGTCACTGCTATTAAATGCAAAAACTTCATTTTATCGAATTTTAAGAAACCTTATAAAATTAAACTTTAATTTAAAAATGCCGTAAAATATTTTATCCACTTACCACTACAGTTTCTCAAACTCAGAAAATACTTTTCATTAAGGTTTTTTCTTTTTTACAATTTAAATAATTGTAACTTTGCTCCACATTTTCAGAAAAACTAAGCATTCTTGTTGACTGAAATATATTATCTGTTCTTTTGCTGTAACACCATTGAAGTTATTAAAACTGATTCGACCGGCCAAGACGAAACCCAAATACAGTAAAATCGTCTACACTTACTAGTAAACAAACGTATGGAATGGAAGTAATTAGTTTCTAGTGGAGTTGTATATAAAAATCGTAATTTATGTTATACGTTTTATTGAAATGAGGAGACAGTCTGCTTCATTGCAGTTTTTTATTTAAACAAATGCCTCATCACAAGCGGAAAAGTTAAATGTGTAGCAGCAATTTCTTAGATGTTTTGTAATGTAATCGTAATTTATGATATAAGGATATGAAATGAGATTCCAGATTCTGAGTTTGTAGCACTCTTCATATTTATTATTATTTATACATTCTTGCTAATGGAAAATTTATTGCCTCACAACGTTTTTTAATTTCAATCTCAGCACTGAAGTGTATTCTGAATGTTTGAACCGGACAAAGATGATTAAACGTGTTTTTTACAAAATGTCATCCAGCTTATGTGCCGAAGAGGCGTTAAAACATTTCCCCCCTAAAACAAAATAATAATAAAAAAGCTATGTAAAAAAATCCCCCCAAAAATTTTGATGGCGCACCTTGCGCCATCAAATAGGGGAAAGCCGGAAAAATTTTAATCGCTTCCAAAAAGTGTTCTGTATGATATATTAATTTTGCACCTCCTGCACTACGCCGGTGTTGGTCTCCATCTTGGAAAAATGGCGGCCAAAATCAGTTTTTTGTAATTATCTGCTTAGTTATTAAATTTAGAGAAAATATTTCAATTACAAAATTATTTCCTAAGAAATTTTACACAAAAATGCAATTTAAATTATGTTTCTTACCATTACCATTAATTACCATTTAGACGCTAGAGGCAAATAAAGTGAATACTAATTCACTAAGTGGCATGAATACTCAAGAAACCGCTTTGACAGGACATCTTTTGTTCCTTACTTTGTTTAAAAACCTCTCTATATCTTATGAACGTATACATTTTAACAAAAAATGATTGTTTGACGTTGAGATAAAGTTAATTTTGCAAATAAGTTATATTTCCCATTTCTGAAAGAGATTTCACAATGGGCTCCCATAGAGTTGAAGAATAAATTCTGACTTGGAACACCCTTCTAAAATCTAAATAACATTTTAAATTCCAATATTGATATTGAATTATTATTCGAAACTTAATATATTTCCACAAAGCTAAATATTATCATTCAAAATATGAATATCAAGAATGTCACATTTACATTTTTCATGAACAGTAACATTTTTAAATCTTCATATTTGTGTATGTTTCCCATTATTTAAACTATCTTTAATTAACATTTTAGTCCCTTTTGTTTTACTTCCGGGTATTATAACCTGATAGTTTCTCGCAAATAAAACAATTATGTTATGAAGACAAAATTGACAAGTCTGGCTTAAGACACAAGCGTCTTGCGGCGTTAGACTAAGGAACACTCCAAGTTTAGTGTAAATTTTTTTTAATTAGATTACTATAGAATTTTTATACTCTAACATTTATTAATTAGATTACTATAGAATTTTTATACTATAATTTCGATTATATTATTTGTTTTATAAATATTTGTACAATTGAATTTCATACATTCATACATGATGTATTGTTTAATATTTTTTTTTCTTACTAAAAAATGTCTGCATAGCATGAGAGTTTCCAAATTTTGTATTTAAGGAATTTAGCAAATGTACTACTATATTACTTTTAGTTGTCTAATTGCCTGAAAAGTATTACTTTGTTCAAAAGGAAGAAGATCGCCAAAATGGATTTCCTATGATCAAATCCTACTTAACCAATGGATATGAATCACATATTAAAAAAACATATTTTAAACTCAGGAAACATTTAAATTTAGCATCTATGTCTTCAAATTTTATATAAATACTAGAGTATTTTCTTTCACCTGACTTTTAAATGATGACATATTTTTTTTAAAAAAACGTTTGCTCATACGCCCAGTGTTTACTCCCATAGTGTGGAACTAGTGCGACATAAATTAATCAAACCAAACCCACAGTGTGGAAGGACAATAAATAATATTTGCCCACTAAAAATAAATTCTAAAAAGGCTTTCTGATGTTGTAATGCAAATAACTATTGATGCCATTGGAAAAATATGGTGCAAATGCTCAGTCACAGAATAGTTTGCATGGTGAGAAAGGATTGTTTCCCTAATAGACCTCATTTATTACATTTAAGTCGATAATGACAGTTTAGTGCTGCACACATTGTATAAATATGTCTCTTATTGTTAGTGTACCCTGTTTATGATCTTAGACTAACGTATGGCTTTTTAAAGCTGGTGAGATTGCAAGATAACCATACAACACATACTCACTCACCATGTCGAAAAAGCACTCTAGCTGTGCTGGAGTCAAATACATGAGGCGTACTTTGTTGTACCGAACTGTAATACGAAGATGAAGAAATATCAGAAAAATAGTAGTTGTAATTTTTATTTATACGGTAACTGACTTGAAGTAAATAATTTTGGCAGTGTACATAAAGAAATTTAGAAATATCTGCCTACAATGATAAAATAGAAAATATGATTTATGTTGAAACTGAATTTTTTTTTTATTTTTATGAATAAGAAATACATAACTTACTTAAAAACTAATTTTAAAAAGTATGTGTACATAAGGTATAGAGAGGTTTTTAAACAAAGTAAGGAACAAAAAATGTTCTGTCAAAGCGGTTTCTTGAGTTTTCATGCCATTTAGTGATTTAGTATCCACTTTATTCGCTTCTAGCGTCTAAATGGAAAGTCGCAGAAACATAATTTAAATTGCATTTTTGTGTAAAATTTGTTAGGAAATAATTTTGTAATTGAAATATTTTCTCTAAATTTAATAACTAAGCAGATAATCACAAAAAACTGATTTTGGCCACCATTTTTCCAAGATGGTGACCAACACCGGCGTAGTGCAAATCAATATATCAATACAGATAAAATTAATATATCATACAGAACACTTTTTGGAAGCGATTAAAATTGTTACCAACTTTCCCCTATTTTTTCCGATTTGAACCCTTTGCTGACTGGACTAAAGGGAAAAATGGAAATGTGATACTCTATCGGCAGTGCAATCAACTTATTCATATGAAGGTATGTAGTGTTGCTAGCTTACAGTCATTCATCTGGGTTGGGCTTTGACATTCAATTGAAATCCTTTAAAGCCTTTTAAACAAAATTAAATTGAGATGCAGAAGACTTTATAAACAATTAATATATGAGAGAAAATAAAAGATATTTAATATCAATATCATTATTACACTTTGATTTACAAAGCAAAGAGAGAGAAAGCTTTTGGTGGTTAGGAATAATAAGTTTCAAGGGACGGAATAAGGTGGTGAATTAAAAAAGAGTTTACAAGGAGGTGGAACATATTTTTCATATATATAGTTACGAGATAACAGAAATGTCTCCATAGAGGAGCGATTGTTATATCATTAACATATGTCTCCGAGCGTTAAGAGTTCACAGAATTCAAAATATTCCAATGTAAAATAATAACAATAGTATCACAGGTTGCCTAATTGCCTATAAAAAATATTTTTGCAAATTGGACAAAGCTAACGCAAATTTGAACATTGAACAATACTTCCAATGGATAAAAGAAAAAGGAAACAGCTCTAGAGAGGGGGAATGTTATACGTGATCGTCGGTTATCCAAGTGCCTCCCTATTAACCGGCGTGACTCGTCATCCGAGAAAAACGGAAGGGCGAGTCATTTCTTTTGGTCACGCTCCGACCGCGGTCCTTTTCTCAAGAGAAGAACGTCTTCGGTCGAGGGTAGCCCCGCCCCTTTGTCTCTTTCTCGCGTCTCCAAAAAGAACTTCCGCCCCCAAGACTCGACTGCAATCACTGCGGACACGAATGCCGAGAGGGGGTGGGGAAAGAAATCAGGTGTTCAACAGGATGCCACCTTGTTTAAGATTTCTATTGACCTTGCGTCTAAGTCAATCGGGTAGGTACGGGCCCACACACATACACACCGGGCCCAAAGGTTTGGTTCTTGAATACTTTTGGGCCCCACGCGGCACAAAGGTCAACTGGGGAAATGGCCGACCTGGTTCAATCGTCTTACTTTCCTGCACACGATGGTATGTCCATTACCCCTATGGGCTGATTTCACGTGAAGTTATGAAAGCGGGTTTTTCCGGGGTACTTTCCGGGTCCTCTCAACAGATGTATTGTTTGCCGCCCTTTGAGATGGGAGACTTTTAATTTTGCGATCTCAATCGGGCAGTCAGTCGTACTTATTTGAAACAGTCGTACAGGTGATTAGAAATGAATGGCCCTGGGAAGGGTGCCTGTGCGTGGTCAAGGGCGCTTTCTAAACGGGGCCAAGGGCGGCGCCCACGGGGCTCTCCCTTTCGGGCAGAGCTTCGAAGACGAGGGCGGCTTTCCTCATCTTGTAAACACCTAAAGAAGTGGTCCGTAATCTCTAAATGGCTATACAACCACTTACTTTAAAATTCGACAAGTCGCGGACCATCGAGTCTGTTTGACAAGCCACTACTTATTAATATTACTAAAACATAATTAGGTATTTACTGAATTTTCAAAAACAGCTTTTTTATCCATAAAGTATATTCAACACCCTGACAATGTTGACATTCGAAAGAAATACGATACTTTCTTCAACAAAATACATTGAACTCCACTTTTGAATCCATTGACAATTCCAGCAAACATACGAAAGAATGAATATGTTGGTACAATTTTGCTTCTTTGATATAGAAAATAAATTTTATTTAGCAATTTAGATTTGCTTATGAAAATATTTTATCTAATCTATCTATCTATCTATCTTAAACGAGGAATGTCACTTTATTTGTTTGTTTGCACAATCTCGTAATCTGCTCTAACGATTTTCACGAAAATTTATGTATTACCGATTTTTGGGGTAAAAATTCGATTGTGATAGGTTTCATCTTCGAAAAATTTAATTTAGAGGGAGTAGATTAAAAGTTCGATTTCATTCTTTCCAATGCAAATTATTCATCGCGTATGAGTTAATAGGTTATGTGGCAATAACAGTTAAATGTTATTTAATTCGTCATATGTTATTTTAATTTAAAACGTGTAAAATATTTTGATGATATATTTTCATTATAGTTTTTATTCTAAAATAAAGTATTTTTTTCTTTTCATTAATAAACGAAGGAAACATCAGTTAATTAAAATTAAAATTTAAAAATTGCTTGCGTTTTTAAATAAACAAAATACATATTATAATCACGTGACTATTTCGTCTACTAAATGCTATAAGTTTTCTAATAAATATTTAAAAAGAACTTGAACAAAATCGTTTGCATTTAAAATAATCAATGTTTGAACCAGTTTAATCCTGCGATTTTTTACTGTTTCTGCACGTGACGTCATAAGTGGTATTCACAAGAGAAAGTTTTTAAAATTCCATATAAGAAAATATCGTTTTGAAAAACAAGTAGATTTTTTTATTCCATGTAAAATGGATTATGTATTTCCGTAAATAGAACATGGAATTTTCAAAACAAAAATTAAAAGCAATTTCGTTTGTTTTGTTAAGTATTTATATTCCAATGAAATCAATTGAATAAGATTTTATTAAATTAATGTTACGTGTTGTTTATAAAATATACATTTATTTACATTTAAAATTAAAATTTGTTATTCATTTATATTTCATAAGTTTTATTTTAGCTATTGTTTATAAATATTTATTTTAGAATTTATATGCTAATGGAATTAATTAAAAGAAGTTTTATTAAATTAATTTTAAATAATATTTATAAGGGTAAAAATATAATTTTATATATTTAAAAAACTATTTTGTTCTATTATTTATAGCTTTTATTTTACCAATTGTTCATAAATACACTTATTTCTCATAGTATTGAACAAGAAACAGAAAAATTCTGAGTTTTCCAGTTTTCAAGATATGTTTTGGAAATTGTAAAAAAAGGAAGTTTTTCCAAAAATTCGCATTTGTTTACCATTTACACTTTGTATTGGTTTGTGAGGAAATTACATGACGTCATTTCAAGATATAAGTGACTTCACGCGCATTTTTTAATGGTTGATGGTAACCACGTGGTTTGTTATTCACCAATCACGAAGGCTAAACGACCATGCGTTTTTGTTATTCCGTCAAAATTTTAATATCGAGACCATGTCATGCACAGTGTCTGTAAAAATGGTTTGGTATTAATTCCACATTCTAATGAGTAAACAATTAATAAAAACGTTAAATTGTTTCAAATTTTTTTTCTTCTGGAAAACTGATACCAGTAAATTTGTCATATAAAGTTATGAACGTAAAAGCAACATTTCTATGACATTTTGTACAATTTAATAATGAACTGTCTCTCGAATTACGTAAGTAAGTTTAGTTTAGAGCGGGATTGAAAATGAGTAATGGGCTTTTACAATAGAACAACGTCAAAGGAGTTTAAATTTTTCATTAACAAATTTAAAATTATTTGAAAATATGAATTTTACATCATTTACTATAAACGTGCTTTAAAATTTATTTACTTTGTTACTTCAAATAAGTTTCTTTTTTATTTAAAGGTTTGTCCGAAATAACCTTGTACCTGCTTAATTAAATATGAAATTATTGTCGATATTAAATTGCATTATATAGTAATAACAAAATACTGAATAACGTTCTCGTATTACTAGGATATGTTTAGTTTCAAGCAGATAATTATATGAGTAACGGAGACTTTATACAATATAACAATGGGAAAAGAGTTTTTCATTGAAACGCCCTTAGTATTTAAACGCTTGAAAAAAAAGTTTTCACATACACACAGGGAAATTAATTTCATTAAATTTAAAAACCCTTTTTAAAAATAAATTTTACATTTACCGTAAATGTGTTTTTAATTATTTTATCATATTACTTCAAATAAGTATTTTGTTAATAAAAATTTATTCAAAGTAACTATATTTTTATCAAGACCCAGACTGCAAGCTACCTACTCATATTTTATATTCTGTAACCTTTTCTTAGGAACAAAATTATGAACTATTCCTAACAACTATCGCAAATTTCCACATGTGTTATTTTCAAACATTAGGCTAAATAAAATAATATATGTGTATTGAAAAGCCGAGAACTGCAGCTTCATCATTAAAAAAAATGTGTTTAACAAAAAAAAAAAATATTGGGTTAATCGTAACTACTATTACAGTGTTCACTCTAGGCGTTTTTTGAAGGGCGGCCCGCCCTGCCCGCCTTTTTTTACTCTCGCTTGCGCCCTCATGCCCCTTTTTCAAAAATGCCGCCCTCTTTTGAAAAAATTCCGCCCTTCTTTCCCTTTTCAGTCACGGGACAAGCGTCAGTGCTTCCCTAGCTGTCTTTAAAAAAGGCATCGATTAAAAAAAAATTGTGTAAATTGCAATTAAGTTAATTGTGACAGTAGAAGAACAAACTCCTTTTTAACTATGCGTGTTATGAAATCACGATGATTCCGCGGTAATTTCGAGCACGGGGCAAGAATCCTATTGGTTGCCTGTGCCCGCATATGAAATGCTAAATTTTGTTTCTGTGTTTTTTTAAAGAGAAGATGGTTTGGGGCGAAGTTGCAAGTCTAGGCATTTTATTACCAAATTTTGGATTTAAGTAGCAATTTTATCAGTTTTGTAAGGGGTCTGATTAGTACTTACAGATTTGGTTTTTAGGGAAAACATTCAGTTTAAAATGTCAAATTTTAGGTTTTAAGGTAATATCTTCATAAAGAATCATCAATTTTTTTCGGGTCTTTCCTGCGCAATGTCAATCAATAAATCGGAACTTTTTTTTTGTTAAGGTCATGGGTCCGATGTGTGGCCACGCCCACCCCATAATTTTTTTTTAAAATGCCCTTTAAAAAAAAAAGAAGTGCCTCTTTAAAAACGGGGTGCCCTTTTACTGCCAACTGCGCCCTGCCCCTTTTTATTTCTAGAGTGAACACTGACTATTATATAATAAAAACTCTTATATTTAGATTATAGAAAAAATTTAGTTTTATAGACGGTTGATTACTTGAAATAAGTAAAAATATTTATTATTGATTAAACTTTTAATAAGAATATAAAACGTTGTTCGTTCCTTATTATTTGTGTATGCAGGTTGAAGAAAAAAATTGCCGAAATAATTTTACAGTAGCAAAAAATAATTTGATCCCCATTATCATAATCTTCTTACTAACAAAACTACTTCGCATATTATTTAAAAGTCTATTCAGTTACTCCAGAGTTAGATTGAAGCAAACATCATTACAAATGGTTACTAAAAACCAAGAATGTTGTCCCGTTTTCTCTCTGGTTTTATTATGCAAATGAAAAATTTGTACTACAATTGTGCGAATGGTTGTATTAGTCGCTCAGAATCACTAATAATATTAATTTAAGTTACTTTTGCAGAATTAATACGGTAACGTTTCAACAGTGACACGTATAACCAGTTGCATGAGCATATTTCTAAGAACTTAAAGATATTTCGATAAAAATACATTATTAGACGATAAAAAAATATTATGAAACGTCTAACCGTTGATATGGACATTTCAAAGCATTTGCATTTAATTTGATTCATTAGAAATATTATAAAGTAATAAAATATGAAAGCGAGCTGGGCTCGGTCCCCTGGTACTCTAATACTATTAAACGAGCAATGTCACTATATTTGTTTGTTTGCACAATCTCGAAATCCGCTCTGACGATTTTCACAAAAATTTATGTATTACCAATTTTTGGGGTAAAAATTCGATTGGGATAGGTTTGATCTTTGAAAAATGTCATTTATGTAGTGAAATAAGCAGATTAAAAGTTCGATTTTATTCTTTCCATTGCAAATTACTCATCGTGTATGAGTTAATAGGTTATATGGTAATAACAGTTTAACGTTATTTAATTCGTCATATGTGTTTTTAATTTAAAACGTGTAAAATATTTTGATGATATATTTTCATTATTGTTTTTATTCTAAATTAAAGTATTTTTTTTCATAAATAAACGAATGAAACATCAATTAATTAAAATTCGAATTGAAAAATCGTTTGCGTTTTCAAATAAAGAAAAAACCTATTATAATCACGTAATGTTTTTCGTCTACTAAATACTTTTAGTTTTCTAATAATTATTTAAAAAGAACTTAAGCAAAAATCGTTTGCATTTAAAATAAAGTTTAAACAAATTTAATACTGTATTTTTTTGCTCTGTTTATGCACGCGACGTCATAAGTGGAATGAATACACAAGAGCAAGTTTTTAAAATTCCGTATAAGAAAAAATCGTTTGGGAAACCACATATTTTTTTTATATTCCATGTAAAATGAATTGTGTATTTCCACAAATAGAACATGGAATTTTCAAAACAAAATATATTTGATTGAAGTAAATTTCGTTTGTTTTGCTAAGTATTTATATTCCAATGGAATCAATTGAATGATGTTTTATTAAATTAACGTTACGTGTTATTTATAAAATATATATTTATTTACATTTAAATTAAACGTTGTACTACGTAGTTATTTGGTAAGTTTTATTTTAGAAATTGATTATATATACTTTTTTAGCTTTTATATTCCAACGGAATCAATTGAATGAGGTTTTATTAAGATAATGTTGCGTTTATTTATAAAATACATATTTATTTACATTTAAAATTAAACTCAAATTAACCTATTTCTGATAGTATTAAACGAAAGACAGAATTTTTTTTGAGTTTTCCAGTTTTGAAGATATGTAAAAACATTAAGCGTTTCCAAAAATTCGCATTTGTTTACTACGGACACTTTGCACTGCTTTCTGCTAAAATTCACATGACGTCATTTCAATGATAGGAGAAATTTCACGCGCATTTGTTATTGGTTGATGGCGACCACATGGTTTATTATTCACCAATCACAGAGGCTAATTGATTATGCACTTTTGTTAATCCGTCAAAATTTTAATCTCGAGACCATGTCATGCATAGTGTCAATAAAAATGGTTTGTTATTTATTCCACATTCAAATGAGTAAATAATTACTGAAAAAGTTAAATAGTTTCAAATGCTAATTTTTTTTCTGTAACTGATACCACTAAATTTGTCACATTATGAATGTAAAAGCATCATTCCTATGACTTTTAGTACAATGTTGTTGTTTTTATGTAGTATTTATTTTAAATTTGAAGCAACTAGCAATAGTCACGCCTCGGTAAAACCTCATTGGCTATGACACTGCCTCTGCGCAAAGCTTAAAATTTGAAGCGGCAGATAATTGTTCAAAATTTGTTTGTGATGTTTTCATAATCAATGTAACAGTGTAGAAAAATTACGCGTGGTCGATCCTTACCCCTACCAAATTTAATATTAAATAATTCTCGATATTAAATTGTATTAGTTAATAATAATTTATTAATAAATTGTTTCTCGAATTACGGAAGTAAGTTTAGTTTCAAGCAGATAGAGATTGAAAATTAGTAATGAGGTTTTACAAAAGAATAACGGAAAAAGAGTTTAAATTTTCACTAACCAAATTTAAAATCACTTTTAAATAAAATTTGACATTTACTATAAATGTGTTTAAAATTAATTTTTATTTTGTTATTTCAAATAAGTATTCTTCTTTATAGAAATATTTGTTCAAAAGCACCTGCCTCATTAAGTATGAAATTATTTTCGATATTAAATTGTATTAGATAGTAATAACTAAATACTGAATTGTTTTTCGTATTACTTAAGTATGTTTAGTTTCAATCAGATATTTAGATGAGTAACGAGACTTTACAATAAACACAAGGAAAAAGAGTTGTAGAGTTTTCAATTGAAATGTACATAGTAATCTAAACTCTTGAAATAAAAAAAAATTCACATACAGGCAGGGAAATTGATTTTACCACATTTAAAATCATTTTAAAAAATAAATTTGACATTTACCGTAAATGTGTTTTTAATTATTTTTATCATGTTACTTTAAATAAGTATTTTGTAAATAAAAATTTGTTCAAAGTAACTATTTATTTTTCAAGATCCTACCACTAGCGACCTACACAAATTTTATATTCTGTAACCTTTTCTTATGTAACCTCTTCAAAATTATGAAATATTCCTAACAACTGTCCCAAATTTCAACATGTATCATTTTCAAACGTTAGGCTAAATAAAATAATATATGTATATTGAAAAGTCGAGAACGGCAGCTTCATCATTAATTATGTTTAACGAAAATATATATTAAGATTAATTTAATCGTAACTACATTATGAAATACAATAAAAAAAACATTATATTTAGATTAAAGAAAAAAAATAATTTTAGAAGGTTGATTTTCGCAACCATTATAATTAATAGTTAATTGGTAAAATAATATTATTTTTCACTAAATTAAAGATAAAACTTCTTTCATTACTACGATTAATTCCGAATAACACATAAAATTACTCGAAATAAGTAAAAATCTTTATTATTGATTAAATGTTTAATAAGAATATAAAATTCTGTTCGTTATTTATTATTTGTGTATGCAGGTTGAAGATAAAAAAAAATTCCGAAATAATTTTGCAGTTACAAAAAATAATTTGATATCCATTATCATAATCTTCTTAATAACAAAGGCTACTTTGCATAGATTTAAAAATCTATTCAGTTACTTCATAATTAGACAGAAGCAAACACCGCTACAAATTGTTACTAAAATACTGAACAAGAATATTGTCAGGATTTAGCATGCAAATGAAAATGTTGTGCTACAATTGTGCGAATGGTTGTATTAGACGCTCAGGATCATAAAAAAAATTATTTTAAATTACTTTTGCAGTACGGTATCTTTTCAATCTTGACACTTCTAACCAATCATATGAGCATTTTAATGAACTTAACTTATTTCGATAATGCAGACATTATTAAACGATAAAATATATCATGAACCATTTATATGGATTTTTCGAAATATTTGCATTTGGTTCGATTCATAGAAATATTATTAAGTAATAAAATATGCGTGCGAGCTGCGGTCCCTTGGTACTTTTATTTAAATGGCCATTTAAAAAAAAGTATTTACATGATTATGAAATTACAATGCTATAAAAGCATAAGACAGCAATGACATACTTTAAAATAAATTAATATATATTTCTTGTTTTAAACAAATCGAAAGTTGGCGATCAAAAATTGGTTTCACGAAATAACTCTTTCTGACAAGGATGCTTCAACGGGAAACTTGACAGAAGAGCTGACATTCGGAGTTGTCTGAACACTAAATCAGTTATTTTGCTTTCGGGAAATTAAAAGAGAAGGAATAAATGGGGATAACGAACCAATACGGAAACTTTTTATAACGCGTGTGAAACCGAGCGTGAAAGCTAATAAATCCATAAAATAAAGAGACATAAAACTGTGCCATAAGACAAAAAATACTCGCCAAACCGAATGAATATGAAGTGTGAAAACGGGGTTTCAATATGCATGTAAAATGTTCTTTTATAGCAAATAAATCGTTACATTATATTGAATATTTTTTTTAAAGCAAAGTATCTTTCCATATATTTCTAAACAATTAGAATAATTTTTTAATGTTTTTTTTTCAATTTATAATGTTTACGGACCGCTTTGAACCTTTAAACGGATATCCATCCGAGGACTACTCATCTGAACGTTGAGCCGATGATTGTGACGAAAGCGAGATGCCTCTCAGTGAGTGAAAGAAGCTCCGTGTCGCCGATTAATCTAATCTTTTGAGCAAAACGCTGCTTGAAAATTATCCGATTAGATATCAGTCATCTGATGTCTTTTGAGTACGAACAAAAATAACGTAAACTCAAAAAACAGTAACTACAAAAGTATCCATCTAAGTCAGTGTTTATTAACCTTTTTGGCACAATGGACCACTTTAAAAATTTTAAATATGTCACGGACCCCTCTGTGAAAAAAAAAATTGCTTAAACATCATTTATTACAAAATATATTCTGTTTTATTATTTAATTATTTTAATATTTTTATTTCAATAGTAATAGTAATAGTTTTATTTCAAATAATGAAATGAAACATTAAGAACAAACATTAAGACACAAAAAAACGCTTGAAAAAGCGGCAAGGAATCTTGTATCGATGGAGGATATACCCTTATGTCTCGGCTTCAAACTCATTTGTGATCCACATTTTGGACATTTATACATCGATGAAATCATTCCCTCTTTCATACATTATTCTAACAACGCTTTCTTACCCATGACTGGTAAAACACTAAAATAGCCAACTGAATATTTATTTTTCGCATTGAAAACTTCAGCAAGAGCTAATTCCATAGTGAAATCAAGCATTTAGCAATAATATAAGCTAAGAAAACACCAAAAAAATATGCTACTCACAAACAGATGAAAGACAAAAATAAATGTACGTCTTACATCCAAGGCAGATCCAACGGAAATAAAATCGTGAATCAAGTTTAAAATTATACCGCTATTTCAAATGAAAAGGCTAAAACAAAAGAGAAATAAATGAGCATGCGCGAAAAAGCGCCTCAAATTCTCTTCTCCGGAGGAGCGGAAAAAGAAACACGGTTGCCATACAGAGCGCGCTAAGGATGAAGTAGGTCCGGGTTACCACTGCTGGCTAAATATTGATGCAAACATTTTAAAAATTAGGATCAGTCGGCGGACCCCCAAAATATGACCCATGGACCCCCAAGGGGTCCATGAACCACAGGTTAAGAAACACTGATCTAAGTAAAGTAGCCGTCTCTATCAAGACGGCCGCATGGCTTAAGCGGAGTTGGTATATTATATGAGGGTTTATTTTCAAAGCCAGACATCATCACCTTGCAATTTTGATAAACGGTATTGGCCAAAATTGTCGAAATCCAGTCCAAAAATGCATTCCAAGTCATGGCTGTAGACACAAAAATACGTGGCTGTCATTCGTTTTCGGAGTCTCCAGTAAAATGTAAAATAACGGATCAATCTGGTTTTGAAACAGGACAGATCATACACATATGTTAAATTCATTTTAAATTAATGTTAATTAAATTACGACTAATTTTGATATATATTTCTCTGAAAGCAATAAATGAAGATGTCCGATTTTTTAGAGTATAAAACACATACTTGCTGTATTACTGAAGTAAAATTTTAATTTTAAACTCATTGCTTTATTTATCTAAGATTAAAAAGAAAAGTATATTGATGCTGTCGGCTAAACTTCTTTCTTCTTCCATAGTTTGTGTTACTACTCAAAAAGTAACTGTCAGATACTTGTGAAAATCACTGGGTTTATTTATAGACGTTTCAGGAATAAGAATATGGTAGTTTAATGTAATACAACACTAATGTTAGAAGGTATTCTATGTTAAAGTTTAAAAAATGTAAATTGTGTTAAGTAAAACGTATCAAAGCAAACATCCCATAATTATAATTTTTGGTAGAATAGTAGTAATACATCTCATGCAATGTATATATATTTAAAAAAAGGTTATTTGTTTCCAAATTATAAACTTTTTTAAATTCGTAAAATGTTCGGCCAATTTTTCTATATCGCAATAAGCACATAAAATATAATACTGTATTCATTTTAATAACTATCAGAGCATCGGTTGGAATGTACGCTTTCGAATGATGTATAATTAAAGTATATAAGGTACGTAATTCAGAGGCGGATATTAAATAAAAAAAATTAAAGTTGCTTTGAATGTTACTATTAATTTGTGAACAGTTGAAACAAAATATACGCTAAGAAATAAAGATTTCAGTGGATATGCACTTTTAAACATGCATGTTCATTGATTAAGAAACTTTCGATGAAGCAGACTGCTGAAATGTGCTCCGGTTAAACACCTCGTCAAATTCAGAAAACTCATTGTGTCGTTTTTTCACGCAGTTCAAAAATGAGGACGATGTCAAAAAGATATCGATGGGATGGCTCCACTCAAACCACAGATCTCTTATTCCGCAGTCACGGCCGCTATCGACCGTGCCAGAAAAGCTTACTTGAATTGTGGCAATAGACGTACAAGTATGGAAAATGATATCTCCCGAAAGGAGTCAATGAATTTCTTCATTAAAAAAAATTGAAGATTGCTCTTTAGTCAAAAGCCAAATGATTCAATGAAGAAAGGATTGTCAAAATTGACGATCGCGGCATGCTCGAAAATTATAATGTTATTTCTGAAGAGTGCGACGAAAATAAGAGTGAAAGTTATCCAACTCACCGATTTCTCCGACCCTAGAGAGAAGTAAAATCCAAAAGAGTCCCGAGAGCGACATTCTTATTCCATGTCATGGCATTCGGACGAACGCTTCTGCCATTTCACAACAGAGATCTCGACGACAAACACACACAAACAACACCGCGTTTCTTTCGGTCACGAGGAAAAAAGAGATTCCTTTATTTATCGTCGTCTGCTCTCCCGCCTGGAGAGATTCGAAGTGAAGTGCCGAGAGGAAAGGAGTTCCTCTGTTTACCTGGGAGGTGGATGACGTCAGATTTCTGGAACATGCGCAGTTCGGGGCATCATCGGGGCGCTACTGTCATTTGTTTTCTTGAGACGCACGTGGGTTCGTCGATTGCCGAGCGAAGAAATACTCTCGCCATGTTTTCTCCGTGTTATTGAGACTGAAATCAAAATTAACACAACCGCAAAAAGTGTAAATGTGTTTTTAAATTGGAGCAAATTTTATTTTATTGTAACTAATATTCTCCATTTATTTGCACTGAATTAAATAACAAAAAAATAGGGGAGCCGGTAAATTTGGCGAAATTAAATTCGGCAACTGTAAATTTGGCAGAATCGTGAGAGAGGTCGCGACCCCTACATTGCCTAACACACATGTAGGGGAAGAGTTCTTCGCAGGTCCTTTCTTTCTTTCTTTCTTTCTTTCTTTCTTTCTTTCTTTCTTTGCAACAAATTTAATTTAATCTAAAATCTAATTTAAGTAAGAAAAAAATACTAATTACTCTTTCGTGCGTGAACACCCTTACGGAATTTTTTTTTATCTGGCCAGATCTGGAGAGTCAGATCTGAAATTGGCCCAATTTCAGATCTGGCCATATCTTGGTTTGTCCAGAACTGGCCAGGTATAAACCCAGATCTAGATCTGGTTATATCAGAAATTGTCCGTTTTCCAGATCTGCCCATACCATGTTTGTCCATATTTATATATGGATTCAGATCTGGGTATACATTGACCCAGATCTGGTTATATATGAATTCAGATATGGTTTTATATAGATTCAGATCTGGTTATATATGGATCCAGATCTGGTTATATATGAATCCAGATCTGGCCATATATGGATCCAGATCTTGTTATATATATAACCAGATCTGGATATATATGGATCCAGATCTCGTTATATATGGATTCAGATCTGGTTATATATGGATCCAGATATGGTTTTATGTGGGTTCAGATCTGGTTATATATGAATCCAGATATGGTTCTATATGGATTCAGATTTGGTTATATATAGATCCAGATATGGTTTTATATGGGTTCAGATCTGGTTATATATGAATCCAGATCTGGTTATATATGGATCCAGATCTTGCTACATATGGATCCAGATCTTGTTTTATATGGATTCAGATCTGGCTATATATGGATCCAGACCTGGTTATATATGGATCCAGATCTGGTCATATATGGATCCAGATATGGTTTTATATGGATTCAGATCTGGCTATATATTGGTTATAATATATGGATCCATATTTGTAGGGAACCACATCTAGTTATGTATATTAACAACACAGATATGGTTATACACGGATCTAGTCATGAATCCAGACGAAATATTTTTCATTTGTATTCCTACTCAATGTGCATATACCAGGGGTCGGCAACCTATTGAAACGGAAGAGCCAAAAGTTACAATTTACAAAATTTCCCAGTTTTTAAAGAGCCACTAAAAGTTTTCGTTTCAATATTATAGTATTTGCTTATATATATATTTGATTTTTGATTTTAAATAAACGGCTTTAAATACGGGAAAATATTTATTCATATAAAAACACAAATATAGATAGTTACATCAATGGGAGCATTGGCTTTGCATGCCTTTTGAAAGTTTGATTAAATCTGGCTTATAACTTGTTTTAAGTTTCAAGCACGACTCTAGATTTTTATTTGTTAGTTGACTTCTAACTTTACTTTTTATTATATTCATGCAAGATAACGCTTGCTTTCACGAATATGTCGACCCGAAGATCGTCAGCACTCCATATGCCAACTTCTTTACCTCACTGTGGCATTCTGGAAGACTATTCGAGACGAATATGAGGGCCTCAACTCGCGAAATTTCTTTTAGAGCTGTCCACTTGTGCTGCTGGATGTGCATACCTTTCTGGACCTCCAACTTGCTCTTGAGTTCTGTGACCTTGAAACTCCACAAGTCTTTGGTTTACAAATCTAGCAATTGCATTTGGAGCGATCCAGGATCAATTCCAAATGGCTCAATGTTGATCTCATTTGTATTTGTGTTGAGAAGATTTACTATGAACGCGAGAGTACTTTTGTTTGTTTTGAATTGCTCGAATCTCTCAGCTAATCCATTCTTCATGTTTTTTTAAAGCTATGCTGAAGTAATTCGTGTCAATAGTTGCATTGGTCTCATCGCGATATTGCTTCAGATTTTTAAATTTGAAGTAATTTACCACTCTCCATGTCTTCAACAAAAAGAAGTAATTTTTTTTCGAAACAAACTACTTCTTCAAGCAAAGCGTAGACTGGGTTGCCCTTTCCTTGCAGTTTTAGATTTAGTTCATTTAGTTTCATTGTGGTATCTACCATGAAGTTGAATTTTTGCAGCCATTTGTCTTCTTCTAAGAAATTTAAAATATATTTTCTTTATTTTTAAGGGTTTTGATAATAAATTATTATTTTTTTCGTATGGAACTGGAGAGTCGCAACTTTACATCAAAAGAGCCGCAGGTTGCCGACCCCTGGCATATACCAATTCAAAGTTATATAATGATAATTTAATTCTCCTATACTTTTACATGTCAGATCTGATGTGACAATATATATATATATATATATATATATATATATATATATATATATATATATATATATATATATATATATATATATATATATATATCACAATATAAGAAGTTTGAATGTTAATAGTAAAATAAATATATAAATAAACATTTAAAAAATCAAATTTGTATATTAAAAAAAATGCTAATGGCTTTTATCTAAATAACTTCAATGCAGATTAAATGAGTAGCGAGTTCAGAAAATAAAATATTGTCACCATTTTAAACTAAAAAAAAACTTATTTAAAAAATTGAACAAATGTAATGATTAATCATCTATAATTTGTAAAGAACTTATTAAAAGTTATTTATACACAATATTGTTTCACAAATAGATAATATAATATAGGCAATAAAAGAGCAAATGAAAAAAAAACTTTTATTTAAGCAAAATATAAAATTTAATTTTTTTTTCTCTTGGGCTCTCAATTCTGACAGCTTTGTGCCGATGGCTCTAATTAGGTCTTTTGGGTCTATTACCCATCCCCTATCATCCTTCAACTGCATTACAAAATCTATTAAAATAAAAAAATATATATAACTGAGATATTGTATATATTAGACATAAAATGCAATGGGAATAATCAAAGACCCCTTTGTTTTAAACAAACAATTATTTGGAATTTTAAAGGTATGTATACAGAATTTGAAAGAAAATTCAAATGCCAATAACTCATTTTTTTTTTAAAAAATTGCCTAGGATATTAATTTGAATAACCAGAATAATTTGCTAGAATATTTTTGAAGAAGGCATTTTAACAAAAATATAAAAAAAATTAATATTTCATACTTTACATTTTGTAAACACATATACTAACAAAACTTTATTCCCCCCCCCCCCACCAGAAAATCAAAAAAAAAATTTAGTTTATAGTTTATACAAGAAATAGAAAATATTACAATTTTACAAAATATCAGTAATATTATTTCTGTTATAATAACTGACCAGTGATGGCTCTCACAGCAGGAGGGTGCGGCAATTCCCTTTGCTCTTCCGGCCTTCCAATTCCCTTTGCTCTTCCGGCCTTCCAATTCCCTTTGCTCTTCCGGCCTTCCAATTCCTTTTGCGACACACGTCCTTGCCTTACAGAGCAGGTCAACATTGCCTCTCGTGTAAAAAAAATTTCCATCAAGGTCCTTGCCAAAGAAGTGGCCGCGTCCTGCAAGTGAATGGCAAGGACCTTTTCGCTGAACCATCAATAAAAAAATTTGTACGGGGTATGAGTTCAACAACCTAAAAAAAAGTACAATAATTATTTTTTCATTGTTAAAATATTAAATAAAAATGGAAAAGTTATAAACATTGAAGTACATAAGTTGAATCACCCAATTAAAAATCTCTAAATAAATTGTATTACACATGAGCAAACCATAGATAACTTATATATCAGCCAATCTCTCCTACATAACTTTTTTATTGATGCACAAGAGACTTTCATCATTTTGAACAAAAATAAGCTAAACTTTTTACTTCCTTCTTTATTACATTAGTTTCTACCTCTCGCGAGTAAAAGTTGGTAAAAATCGAAGGACAGAAATTAAAATTTTAAGCTATTCATAAATGCACAATATTTTTAAAATACGAAAAGTCATTAACATCAAAAGCTTATGATGTGCCCTAATGTCCTACAACTGAAAATAATTACTTTAGCTTTAAAAACAATTACTGAGTTAAACAGTAAACTAACTAGGGATGAGCTCAGTAGTTATTATTAAATAACAACAGTCATTACAATATTATAATGAAATAACTAGTATATTTAACTTTTATTTGATATCATAAGCGAGATTGAATGTCGTCAACCTAGGAGTTAGGCGCCACAAAACATCAAATGCTAAATTTTCATGAATTTTTTTTATTAGTTGATAGTAGGAATTATTTTCATTAAAATAATGTTAATGATCCAACATTTAATAAAATTTCAAAAAAATTATTTATATTATATAAGCATTAACTCCTCCTAATCATTTTTACATCATAATGCATAGTGGTCTAAAACTAACAAACAATTAAATTAACAAAAATTAATAAACTAAAAACAATTACTAATTATTGATTGCATAAAGTTCTGGCTAATTGTTAAAAAATTTAGGCATGACTATATGCCACATTACTATATGCATTCTGTAGTTCTTCAAATTTAAAAAATATAATAAAATATGCTTTACATAAACTAAATTTCTAAGATATAAAAACTAGTTTAGCTTTTGTTAAAAGTTTAAAACTGTATGGAGAAGGATTTTGGCAGAATATTATAAAATTCCTTCACTTAAATATACATCTATTACGGCTCTTTGTATTGCAATCATGGATCTTAATCGGATAGTGAAAAAAAATATTAATTCTTAATTGTGCCATGACTGTCTAACATTCAAGAACACAATGAGTTTGAGCATTTTACCTTTTGTAAGTTTACAATTATATAATTTTTTCCCTCGTCCCGGACAAAAATTATATTTAAAAAAAAAAATCGGAATACTTTCACACATGCTACTTCTCACCACCCTCCAAAATGTATCTATACCTTTTATACATTAGAAGTACTGACTTTTTCCCATTCAGTTAAAAATTGGAAATATAATATTTTGTACGTAGACTTTCACTAAACTACATTAAATATATGTCAAAATGCCTACATTTATGGAGTGCCTGTTCCACTACAAATGAGTACTGAGCTCTACGTCATAGTCAGTCGTCTCCACATCAGACAGCTCTATAGTACTTTCAAACAAAACTGTTTCCATTTTTTTTAGGAGGCTCAGGACCACTACAACAGGTGTTCAATCCTTTCAAAAAAATTTTCGCAGTATGAAGATACTGTTTTAAATTTGTTGAAACAAAAGTAAAATGAAAATAAGACATTACTATACACAGGAAAACAGAAAATAAATTAATTTCTAAAACCACTGTCACATGTTTAACACGTTCACGCCGGCGCCGATTTTAATTTGTTTTTCTGTGAGGCGGCGGTCAAATTAATGCCGCGCTTCATCTGGCGGCGCGCGATTTTTGCCTGATCACACCTGCACACTATTTCATCATCAAAAATAATAAATAAAGATGTTATAAATAGAGCAATGTAGAATTATTATGTTAATTTTGTAGAATTTGAGTTATATTTAAAATACTGTATTATTATGTTTATGTTATTGAACAAAACTTATGTTTATGATACGTTATTAATTATAATTGTAATTAAAAATAAATGTTTTTTAATGAAAATACGTTAAATTTTTATTATTTTAATTTTCAGCGTCTAATAGCAAAATCTAGTGTGTACCACAGTGGTACGCGCCGCCCGATGAGACAATCTAGTGCGGGCCACCGGTGGCCCGCGCCGGCGTGAACGTGTTAATCAGTTTTTTTTTTGTAATCTAACCAAGATTCAATCAACTGATATTGTAAATACGCCACACTGTAAAAAATTAATGTAAAAATACAGCATTTTCGTAGCATAAATACAGCGCACGCTGCTGCAATTTTTTACAGAACGTTCTGTAAACACAATTTACAGCACATTGTGATGTAACCTGCTTCCGAAAATCAAAGAACTTATAATTTTAAGAAGGTTCACTTCGACAAAGCGTAAGTGGCGCTCTCTCATTTACTTGATTGGTTTGGTTTGATCAAACAACGCCGCATTAGAGCTGCACAGCGGGCTATTTCCGACGGTTCAGGGCCTATCTCAAAGGAATGACCCGGGAACGATGCCTCATATTTTTGAACCATGGTCAGATGACAAGGACAACAACTGAGCTGGCACCCAACACAAACTGAATAGGAGTCAGAGCATTGGACCCCGATCAGATATCGTGCAGCAGTCCCGTATACACGCTCTGGTGCACGATAAATCTGATCGGGGTCCAAAGTCCCGACGTCTATTGAAGGCGTTGGGTGCCAGTTCAGGTGTTTCCTCGTCATCTGACCATTGTTCTAAAATAACGAGATGCATGTATGAATGTGTGTGTGAATGTGTATGTGTTTCCGGGTCTTTCCTTCGAGATTGACCCCGAACCGTCGCCAATAGCCCACTGTGCAGCTCTAGTACGACGTTATTAATAAAACCAAACCCGTATACACGCCAGTATAATTTGTTGGATATTATAGTAGCGAAGTATAGTAGCCTAGTATAGTAGCGAAGGTATCAACCTGCCGTCGCAAGATCACTACATTTTTACTTTTCTTTGTCAAGTCCATCATCCAATCAACGGGACTTGTGCACGATAAATCTAATCAGGGTCCAATGTTCTGAAACCTATTGAGGTTGCGTCGGGTGCCATATCAAGTGTTGTCCTCGTCATCTGACCATGGTTCAAAAATACGAAGCATTGTTCCCGGATCTTTCCTTCTACATATCCCCCATGTCAACAGCCCACTGTGCAGCTCTAGTGCGACGTTAATTAAAAAAAAACATCATTCAATCCTCTGATTACTAGCCGAACGCATTTATCCACTGGGCAATTGGTGGCCCCTCTCTTACTTGTAGTGGCAAAGGTTTTGACATGTGCAGAAATCAATTTGTTTTGGCGTCTGGTTTGGTTTGGTTTGGTTTTGTTAATTAACGTCGCACTAGAGCTGCACAGTGGGCTATTGGCGACGGTTCGGGGTCAATCTCGAAGGAAAGACCCGGGAACACATACACATTCACACACACATTCATACATGCACCTCGTTAATTTAGAACCATGGTCAGATGACGAGGAAACACCTGAACTAACACTCCGCCTTCAATAGACGTCGGAACTTTGGACCCCGATCAGATGTATCGTGCACCAGTTCCGTATACACGCCAGTATAATTTGTTGGATACTCTGAACGACTTCTTAGTATTTTTGTAGCGAAGCTGGCAACCCTCCGATCCCAAGATCACTACTTTTTTACTTTTCAATGTCAAGTCCATTTCACGGATTCGAACCAACAATCCTCTGATTAGTAGCTGAACGCCTTACCAACTAAGCAACTGGGGCTCTTTTTTTATTATTACATGCTTTTATTTAACTCACACTGTCTGGTGTGATGTGTCCTCAAATCTTGTAACTCAATTTAAACCCACTTCTAATTGTCATAAAAATTTGAAACTTGGCATACATACGTAATCCCGGTGACAATACAATAATTAGCCATAAAATTGTTAATTACTAATTAATTCTAATTAATAATGAATTTTCTTTAAAATCGACAAATCTGGCGAAAGCCAGACTCGAACCCACAATCTACAAAAATGACGTCAGATGAATGCGCGAAAAATTATGCGCAATGATCTGGTTTTGCTTCAACAGAAAAGCTTTCCGTCGCCATTTTGAATATTTTTAAACCAAATGATAGATGTTTATGGTAATAGTTTCTTCTTCAATTTTATTATTGACAGAACTGTCCGCTATTAAACAATTTTGGTTTTGTAAAGCACATTACTACACTCTGATAGGTTATAACTTCGGAGGAGTTAAAAGTAGAAGGATTTATAGGAAACAAATTAATTTGTGTAACAACAAACAAGTGAGTTAACTATTCATTTAATTTGCATATAGCGATGTTTATTGCATTAGTTTAATTTTTATGATATATAGAGATGAAATAATTTTATTCGTTGAGAAAACGACAATAAGTTTTTAATATGTTTAAAAAAATTATAGTAAATTCCTAGTGTACGGTGCCCCGTTGTCGCCAATTCCAAAAATTGGCGCCAAGGTAAAAATGACGTTTTTTTCTTGGCGCCAAATCAAAATGGCGGTTTGGTTTGGTTAATTAACGTCTCACTAGAGCTGAACAGTGGGCTATTGGCGACGGTTCGGTACCTATCTCGAAGGAAATCAATATCGGGAACGAATGCCTCGTATTTTTGAACCATGGACAGTTGACGCAAAATGGCGGACATTACGTTGATCTGGGAAGTCGATCATGGTGCTTACAGGCGATCCTTCGAACAGTTGTTTGGAATATTTCGATGGCACTTTTAAGTGCTCACGCGTTCCGCGCGCTTAAAAGATGCGCGGCAAGCCTTGGGCTTCCCCGGACATGATTGGAGGGCGTTTTTGGTAACTCGAATGACAAGTGTTCCTGCTCATTCCTCCAAACATTAGCTATGTGGGTTAACGGGTATTTTTCTAAAAGTTATGCGACAGCAATGGAAATACATCGAATTCTTATTTATACTCGTCGACTCGCGACTTAGACAATTGAAGAAATGTGATCATGTGTTCGGAGGCCTTAATATTTTAGTATTTGGAGATTTGATGCAGCTTCCACCAGTAAGAGGACATCGTATTCTATCAGCCTCAACATATGATACCATCAATTCACTTGTGGCGCCTATTTACCTTAATAGAATTAAATGAAAATATGAGACAACAAGGTGATATGACCTTCGTTAATATCTTGAATGCATTAAGAGTCGGCGAACTAAAACCAGAACACTTTGCCGTGCTCCTGCAGAAAGTCGGCGGAAAAGCGACTGGAGAATTTGCAATTGAAAAGGCACTTCGAATATATCCAACTAATCAGCAAGTTCGCGATCATAACCAGTTAGTACTGCAGCATTTCCAAAAACATAATCATAAAATATATAAAATCAAGGATCAAGATCGTTTGATAGATGCGCCACACAAAACTGAGGACGTTAGTATGGATAATGTCATCCCAAATGATGTCAACAAAACTGGCGGGCTTCCAAAAGAACTGGACATATTCGTAGGAGCTAAGGTAATGCTGCGATCCAATATAAATGTATCCAAAGGATTGGTCAAAATGGTAATATTGGTTTCATTACCGAAATAACATGGCCGCACTTTCGTCGTACACAAATGTATGAAACTGACTTGCCAACAGTCCATGTGAATTTCGGTAGAGACGGAATACATAAAATTGAACCGATATCCATTCAGTTTCCTGCCAAATACTCCTATGGTACGGCTGAAAGGAGAATGTTACCGTTGATTTTGAGCAGGGCCTCAACAGTGCACAAAATGCAGGGTAGTACTGTAGACTATGCGGTAGTTAATCTAGGACCTGCACTCTTTGCTGATGGACAGGCATATGTTGCTTTGAGTCGTGTAAGATCATTAGACGGCTTGCAAATTGAAGAAATAGACAACGTAAAGTTAACAGGAAAGAAACCTTGTAACACTGAGGCAGTAATAGAAATGGAGAGAATGAGAAATTACCACTCTAATCAAGCCAACTAGCCTTAACTCTTTTTTTGTCAAGGTTGATACATCCATCAAGATTGGCATATTACGTCATTTATCAAGTTTGGTAACTCTTTCTGATCTATCAAAATAATTAAAAAGGTATTAAAATAGTAATATTGTTATTAATTATCTCGTTTAAAAAAATGACTACGTTCTATTTTTGTAATTTAACGTTATGATCAAATAAAGGTAAACTATTAAATAATTTATGTAGCATGTTAGTAAGTGGAATTAATGTTTGAATAAATATATGCTACAGCCTTGAAATAATTTAAAGAGGTTTAATTATACAAATCAATGGTAATATACATGTTTATATAACTAAAAAGCAGAAAATAAAATATATATATAAAAAAAACTTTTTAAAGCACATGCTTTTATCAAATGTACTAAAATGCAAAAAATAACCATTCTATACTTCTTGAAAACTGACTTTTGTAACATTACCTTTTCCTCCACTTGCCCCTTGAATTCTTTTCTCTTCAACTACTTTGAAATATGTTGAATATACTTTTGTTGGAACTGACTAAAAATAAAAGCGTGGGGCGCTCACACATGATATCTAAAACCTTAATGTCTTCTTTTATCATCTTGAAATGTTAAATAATTCTTAGTAAATCTTAAATATAATATCAATAATAAGCGCCCCACGCTTTTATTTTTAGTCAGTTCCAACAAAAGTATATTCAACATATTTCAAAGTAGTTGAAGAGAAAAGAATTCAAGGGGCAAGTGGAGGAAAAGGTAATGTTACAAAAGTCAGTTTTCAAGAAGTATAGAATGGTTATTTTTTGCATTTTAGTACATTTGATAAAAGCATGTGCTTTAAAAAGTTTTTTTTATATATATATTTTATTTCCGTCTGATTTGAAATGCTTGGTGTGCGAACGATTATGTATTATTCTGTGATGTGTTGACAGTCAAGATCGTTCATGATTTCCTTTGATTATAGTATTAAATAAAGACATTTCCTGATATTTAAGGTAAGAGACAAGCAATTTATTATTAATATAGCCAATTTTAAGCCACACATACTTCTGTATGTTGTTTTCTGACAAAACTTTTTGTTTCAAACGGCAATAACGTGACTTCTTTATTTAATACTAAAAATTGGAAACATTTTTATTGATTTTGAGAAATTTTTTATTTATTTGGCGACATTTTTAATTAATTTTGCGACATTTTTAATTCATTTTGCGACATTTTTAATTCATTTGGCGACATTTAAAAATTTATTTGGCAACATTTAGCGACATTTTTAATTCATTTGGCAACATTTTAAAATTCATTTGGAAACATTTGGTGACATTTTTAATTCATTTGGCAATGTTTGGCAACATTTTTAATTCATTTGGCGACATTTTTAATTTGTTTGGAGATATTTTTAATTTATTTGGCGACATTTACTCATCAGCCAATCAAAATGAATCGTTTATTCCAGTATTGTCGAAAAATATTTTTGGTCGCCAAGGTGATTTTTAACAAAAATGTAATGAAGGGAAGATCGATATGTAAATTTCCCATAGGAGTAATGTTAGAAAAAAGGGAAAAAGTTCTATAACTTTTGAATGGTTGCAGATATCCACATGAAACAAAGTGCAGATTTTAAACTAAGAAAATATTGTTCAAATGGTGCAAGTTTCATAAAAATCCGTGCAGTAGGCTTGGGGTTCGAGTAATCTAAGTACTGAACTTGGAAGCACTTTGTAGTTTTTTTTATATGTATGTCAACGGAAAATACGATTAAATAAGAGGATTAAGAGTAAAGTCGATTTTCATTAGTAGGGATCGTTTGTCAATGTTTTAAAATACAGACAAATTTTTATATTTGTTTGATGTGCAAGATTCAAGGAGGGGAACATGTACAAGCCGATCTCGCCGACCAGGTCGTTGGAATAAAAATTCCGACGTCAACATTTGCTGACTCCAAAAAGAGCGGCACATGTACAAGGTGGAAAACGGCGACGTAAAGTTCTCTTCTGACTGAGATACGAGATTTCAATCCAATGTTCCCGGTTCATTCGTTCGAAATAGACGCCGATACGTCGCCAATAGCCGACTGTACAGCTCTTGTGCGACGTAAATTAATCAAACATTGAAAATACAATCGAAAAATCATAAAATAATTACTGTTTTGAAAACGGCATTTTGAGAACTTAACTATTCTTTCAAAAGAACTTGGACCTACATCGTGCAGGTAAACTCAAAATTTTCAACTTTTTCAGAAATAAGACTCGCAGTGAATTCTGGGATTGTGGACGTCGGATCCGAGCTCCCAGGCAGCTTTGATTTGGAAGATTGAAAGATTGGAAGACCGAGTTTGATTCTTCGACCGGGCGTTTGAAATGGCGATAAGACTTTTTTTAAAAACTTTTTTCGGTATGTATGTCATGTAATTTTTGACATGAATTTGGATTATAATTTATTTGATGATTTTATTTGTTATTTAAAGAAGAAAAGGCATTTTTTTTCCTAATTCACAATATCGTACTATGTTGTCGAATCATCCAATCTGGTTTTTTTTTAAACACCCTTCTAATTGAATGTGTGAGATTAAATAGGAAAGGATTCTATTTTATTCCAATTGCAATCTTTTCCTTTTTAATCTCACCCATTGAATTGTTATATCAATTTGAAAATTGGCAATCTTGCGTATTCCCAAACATTACTATATTTAGTCATAATAATTTACAAATGTAAATTCGAGACCTTTTTAAATTTTATTCCGCGTGATTAGTACATGCTTGCACCATCTGTGCTATGAAAATGCTAATTCTGAAAGGATGGCTTGCAGAGAGCATTTCGAGATAGTCGTGAGTAGTGTAATTTGACGGGTACGAAGCCGCGGAGTACGGCGGAGTAATGAGGAATAGGAGGTGCTGTGTGGATTTTGGTGGATTTTGGCGGTGCTCTGTGGATTTTTGGTGGTGCTGTGAGAATCAGGGCGGATCTCGTCTGTCAAGCCGAGGGGGCGTGGCCTAATGGAGATGACCTCAACCAATCAGGTGTCAGTAAGTGACGTCACATGCAGGGGGACATGGGAACAGGTGTTGATGACTCATCGCCGCCGATGGGCAAGTCACACCGTGTCCCACCGTGTCTCAACGTGTTTGAACAGGAACGGACCAATCAGGTTCTTGTTTGAGGATGACCTCATGAACAACCAATCAGGTGTCAGTAAGTGACGTCACACGCTGTCGGGGCAAGGTTTTACTAGTTCTGCTTGTAACCGCAAGGCGGCGCTGCATGTAGGGGAACGGACCAATCAGATGCTTGCTTAAGGATGACATCATGAAGAACCAATCAGGTGTCAGTAAAGGTTGTCTTACGGAGTGTCATGTGACATGGAAGTTGTTGTTTTTTTATTAAATTTGGGTATTGGTGGAAATTTTCGTCGCACTGCATCTACGCATTTTTTAATTTTAAGCTGAGGGTTATGACAAATGTTAGGAATAGTTGGTTGTTAAAAATAATATGAGCTGTATATGCAATTTTGAGACAGTAAATAAAAATAATTAGACTAATATTAGTATTTAATATTTTATTTTAATATTTCTTTATTTTTTTTTATATTTCTTTATATTTTGATATTTATTTGTATTTGAATATATTTTTTTTTATTATTTATTTATATTTTTATTATTTATTTATATTTTTATTATTTATTTATATTTTTATTATTTATTTATATTATTTATTTATATTTTTATTATTGATCTATATTTTAGCTTTTATATTTTTTATTATTTATTTATATTTTAACTTTTATATTTTATTATTCATTTATATTTTATTACACATTTATCTTTCACATATGTTTTAATATTTATTTGTATTTTATATACGCATAAATCTTTGCCAAAAAAAAAGTAACTCAGTGAGAGCAATCACGTCCCACTAGAGCTGCACAATGAACTTATGTTAAAGGGAAAGACACTAGTGTATATATTTTAACTATGGTTAGTACAAAAGAAAAGAATTTTGCAAGAATGGTTTTAGAAAAATATATTTTATGTGACCAACTCCAGCATATAATTTCGCAATATAACTCTATGAGGAATCATCCTATGGGGGTAAATAACATACCATCGTGTACAGGAAGGTAGACCAGATTAATAAGTAAAGCTTTTTTTTTACCTTTTGACATGTGTACTAAGGGTATAAAAAATGACAGTCTGGGGTTCTATGAAAATAATGTTTATAACAATATACGTTTAAATTACAATGTATATAACGGAAATCAGTCTCAGTGGATGAAAAAAAAGTAATTAATATGAAAGCTGATACTTTGAAAAAGAACCTTGGGAACCAAGAACCTTGTGTTACGGTTAATTAAACTTTTTATAAAAGTAATGTGTTCTTTAAATGTTTTTCACATCATACGTAAAATTATTATTGTAAGAGGGAAAATATCATATCGTTATGACTAGAAGGAGGGATCTCACCTTGATCACAATTGGATGCATTAGAATTGCTTACTGTTTAGGAATATGATGTAAAAGTTACTCTATCGCACTGTTTGTTGTGCTGGGCTTGATAAGAGCAGATTTGGGGTTGGTATGTAAGATAATGGATCTATTACTTGTTCTAATACGTGTTGAATAAGGGAATTTGTCTTAGATGTTGCTGTTTTAGGGGTGTTTTATAATTGGTTGTTTGATTGAACGATACAGTGCAGCTATACAAAGGGGTTTATTTATACGCTTGGTACAAGTACACATTTTTTCTTATGTCATAAAATTACACTATAACAAAACGCATAGGTGGATGGTAGAAATGAAGTAGCACCATACAAGGGGAATTATTAGGGCTGGCTGATTAAATTTTCAAAGACTAAGAGGCAACAAGTTCCCATATGAGTACAATTGAGGGTGAATGTGTAGAATTTGGCGACATCAAGTATCCACAAGGGGACAATTTGAGAGGTGTATTCGTAAAATTAGCGACATAAAGTACCCATAGGGAGACGTTTGTAGGCGTATACATAAAATTGGGGTGAAAGCGGGGTTTGTAGTTGTACATTAGACAAGAATAAATGTAAAATGAAAAAGTTTAAGTTTGAAATAAATTATAAAAAGAATAAATGTTAAAAAAAAAAGTTAAAATACAATTTAAAAAGCAAAATGTAAAAAAAAAAAAAAAAGTTTAAAAAGAAAAATGTAAAAATAAAAAAAAGTTTAAGTGTGAATTAAAAACTAAAAGGTTAAGTAAGAAAAAAAAATAACTAAAAGTGAAAAAAAAATTTTAAAAGTGAAAAAAAATATATATATATTTATATAAAAAATATTTGAAAAAAGTTTAAGTGTGAAATAAATTATAAAACTAATAAATGTAAAATAAAAAGTTTACGTGTGAAATAGATTATAAAAAGTATAAATGTAAAAAAATAAATAAAAAGTTTAAGTGAAAAATATAATGTAAAGATAAAAAAGTTAAAAAACAGTAACTGTAAAATAAAAAAAAAGTTTGTATAAAATGAACTTTTAAAAGAAAAATGAAAAAAAAAAGTAAAAACAATATATATAAAAAAAGTTTTAAGTGTAAAAATAAAATTAAAAAAAAAAAAAATTAAAAAAAAAAAAAAGACAAATGTAAAAAAGAAAAACGTAAAAAAAAATTTAAAATTTAAAAAAAAAAAATTACAAACGAAAAATATGAAAAAAAAAAAGAAACGTTAAAAGAAAATTGCTAAATGTAAAAAAGAAATGTGTTAAATGTAAAAGATTAACCATCATAAGTTTTTTACCCGAATCGATCCAAAGCCATATGGTGTTACGGAACGTACTAGCCCCATATAGGCACAGATGCCCGTGGTGAGTTCTGTGAATGGTCTACCCACTAATCAAACGACAAGTACCACAATTACATTAAATAATTAGCAACAAAAAAAGCAGGAAATACTACTATAGATATAAAAAATATTAACAAAGTATCGAAAATAGAACCAAAGGTAACTAATAAATCTGTATAGAATGAGTGTCTATAAATGTATAAGAGAAACCAATGTATATATTTCTACTAAAATGTTGACACATATACTAAATTTTTAACAAATTAAGTCAAATATTTGCGAAATAGAGAAAATAATACATACTTTTTAAAATTGTATCAAATAGTCTATGAATGGATAAAAAAAAATATCATGACATGTATTAAAAAAAAAAATTAAAATAATGGACTTACGTGTAACACATTAAGTTAAGAAATTTATACTTATCAAAGAAAGTAACGTAAGTCATATAAAAAAAAAAAACCTGTAGTTAAGTACAATTGTTAATTGAATATGCTACAAAATATTGTCAAATTACACCATTTTTAGTGATAGGACAAGCAAACTTGTTAAAATGTCATATAATTATCAAAACTATTATACAAAGTACGAATTTAAAAAAAAAAAGTAAATGCAAAAAGAAAAAAAAGTTTAAGTGTAAAATAAAATGTAAAAAAAATAAATGTAAAAAATAAAAAAAAGTTTAATAAAAAAAAAGTTAAAAAATAATAAAAAAAAAATTTAAGTGTAAAATACAATTTAAAAAAAAATGTAAAAAGAAAAAAGTTTAATAAAAATTACATGTAAAAAGAAAAAAGTAAAAAAAAAAAAAGAAAAGAAAAAAAAAAGTTAAAAAAGAAAAAAAAAAGTTAAAAAAGAAATAAAAAGTTAAAAGAAAAAAAAGTTAAAAAAGAAAAAAAAAAGTTTAAAAAGAAAAAAAAAAGTTTAAAAAGAAAAAAAAAGTTTAAAAAGAAAAAAAAATTAAAAAAGAAAAAAAAAATAAAAGAAAAAAAAAGAAAAAAAAAAGAAAAAAAAAAGAAAAAAAATTTAAAAAAAAAAAAGTTAAAAAAGAAAAAAAAAAAAAAAAAGTTTAAAAAAAATAGTTAAAGTGTAAAATACAATTTAAAAAAAAAAATGAAAACATAAAATTTTTTTTAAAAAAAATGTAAGTGTAAAATTACATTTTAAAAGAAAATGTGAAAATAGAAAAAAAAATAAAAAGAAAATTGCTAAAAGTAAAAAAAAATAAAGGTGTAAAATGTTAAATAAAAAGACCTTAAGTGTAAAAAATAGAAGAAAAAAGTTTAAGTGTAAAATATTACTCATCATAAGCTTTTTTACTCGTATCCACCCAAAGTTATATGGTGTTACGGAGCGTACTAGCCCCATATAGGCGCAGATTCCTTAGTGAGTTCTGTGAATGGTCTACCCACTAATCAAACGATAAGTACAATAATTATATTAAAATATTAGCAAAAAAAAAAGCAGAAAATACTAATATAGATATAAAAAATATTATCAAAGTATAGAAAATAGAACCAAGAATAACTAATAAATCTGTATAGAATGAGTGTCTATAAATGTATAAGAGAAACCAATGTATATATTTCTACTAAAATGTTGACACATATACTAAATTTTTAACAAATTAAGTCAAATATTTGCGAAATAGAGAAAATAATACATACTTTTTAAAATTGTATCAAATAGTCTATGAATGGATAAAAAAAAATATCATGACATGTATTAAAAAAAAAATTAAAATAATGGACTTACGTGTAACACATTAAGTTAAGAAATTTATACTTATCAAAGAAAGTAACGTAAGTCATATAAAAAAAAACAACCTGTAGTTAAGTACAATTGTTAATTGAATATGCTACAAAATATTGTCAAATTACACCATTTTTAGTGATAGGACAAGCAAACTTGTTAAAATGTCATATAATTATCAAAAATATTATACAAAGTACGAATTTAAAAAAAAAAAGTAAATGCAAAAAGAAAAAAAAGTTTAAGTGTAAAATAAAATGTAAAAAAAATAAATGTAAAAAATAAAAAAAAGTTTAATAAAAAAAAAGTTAAAAAATAATAAAAAGTATTAAAATAATGGACTTACGCGTGACAGTTTAAGTTAAAAAATTTATATTTACCAAAGAAATTAACATAAGTTATTATAAAAAAAAAAACTAATTAAGTATAATTGTTAATTGAATATGCTACAAAATATTGCCAAGTTATTCCATGGTAGCGATTTAACAACCAAACACTTTGTCTTTAAAGATTACGATAACGCAGTTTTAGAAACTAACATAGGGGCAAATGTGTATAATTATCATAAAATACTTCACATTACTGTTAAAATGTCATATAATTATCAAATATATTATACAAAGTAAGAAAAATATTACTTAATATGTTAAAATATTACCAATAGTACATGCCCAACAGATCAAAATGACCTTCAGCACCCTACGACACATGAAAACTTACGGAGATTAACAGCAATCTTGCCTCAAAAAATAAAACCAATAGTGTGCTGCTAAGGATAAAATGTCAAGTACACACCCAGTGTAGGAGATGTATACAAATAATATTGTTGAATTATTAACAAAGTGATTTCATTAATACTAAAATAAGGTCTTTGTTACAATAATATATATATATGGAAATTAAGTTCTTATTAGTGAAATTTATGTAATATTTTTAGACTGCTTTGTTCAATTTATAATATGTAGGTAGAATTTTTACATAAAAAAAACCCCTTTGTGTTTATCAAAAATATTTCACAAATTAAGAAGAAGAATACCTAAGGAAGGTCTTTGCACATGATTATAGTACAAAACCATGTGGATTTACATCAATTTTACCAGGAACAAGGGGGTCAGTATACGGCTATGAGTCAAATAGTCAATTTTAAAACCACATTCAGGCATTAATAACACAAATGCCTGAATGTGGTGAAAAATTGACTATTTGACTCATAGCCGTATACTGACCCCCTTGTTCCTGGTAAAATTGATGTAAATCCACATGGTTTTGTACTATAATCATGTGCAAAGACCTTCCTTAGGTATTCTTCTTCTTAATTTGTGAAATATTTTTGATAAACACAAAGGGGTTTTTTTTATGTAAAAATTCTACCTACATATTATAAATTGAACAAAGCAGTCTAAAAATATTACATAAATTTCACTAATAAGAACTTAATTTCCATATATATATATTATTGTAACAAAGACCTTATTTTAGTATTAATGAAATCACTTTGTTAATAATTCAACAATATTATTTGTATACATCTCCTACACTGGGTGTGTACTTGACATTTTATCCTTAGCAGCACACTATTGGTTTTATTTTTTGAGG
The DNA here is from genome assembly GCA_963932185.1 of Troglohyphantes excavatus. Classification (NCBI taxonomy): domain Eukaryota; kingdom Metazoa; phylum Arthropoda; class Arachnida; order Araneae; family Linyphiidae; genus Troglohyphantes; species Troglohyphantes excavatus. The sequence goes on along the minus strand of OZ010678.1, from coordinate 196,600 downwards.
CAAGATTGCTGTTAATCTCCGTAAGTTTTCATGTGTCGTAGGGTGCTGAAGGTCATTTTGATCTGTTGGGCATGTACTATTGGTAATATTTTAACATATTAAGTAATATTTTTCTTACTTTGTATAATATATTTGATAATTATATGACATTTTAACAGTAATGTGAAGTATTTTATGATAATTATACACATTTGCCCCTATGTTAGTTTCTAAAACTGCGTTATCGTAATCTTTAAAGACAAAGTGTTTGGTTGTTAAATCGCTACCATGGAATAACTTGGCAATATTTTGTAGCATATTCAATTAACAATTATACTTAATTAGTTTTTTTTTTTATAATAACTTATGTTAATTTCTTTGGTAAATATAAATTTTTTAACTTAAACTGTCACGCGTAAGTCCATTATTTTAATACTTTTTATTATTTTTTAACTTTTTTTTTATTAAACTTTTTTTTATTTTTTACATTTATTTTTTTTACATTTTATTTTACACTTAAACTTTTTTTTCTTTTTGCATTTACTTTTTTTTTTTAAATTCGTACTTTGTATAATATTTTTGATAATTATATGACATTTTAACAAGTTTGCTTGTCCTATCACTAAAAATGGTGTAATTTGACAATATTTTGTAGCATATTCAATTAACAATTGTACTTAACTACAGGTTGTTTTTTTTTATATGACTTACGTTACTTTCTTTGATAAGTATAAATTTCTTAACTTAATGTGTTACACGTAAGTCCATTATTTTAATTTTTTTTTTAATACCTGTCATGATATTTTTTTTTATCCATTCATAGACTATTTGATACAATTTTAAAAAGTATGTATTATTTTCTCTATTTCGCAAATATTTGACTTAATTTGTTAAAAATTTAGTATATGTGTCAACATTTTAGTAGAAATATATACATTGGTTTCTCTTATACATTTATAGACACTCATTCTATACAGATTTATTAGTTATTCTTGGTTCTATTTTCTATACTTTGATAATATTTTTTATATCTATATTAGTATTTTCTGCTTTTTTTTTTGCTAATATTTTAATATAATTATTGTACTTATCGTTTGATTAGTGGGTAGACCATTCACAGAACTCACTAAGGAATCTGCGCCTATATGGGGCTAGTACGCTCCGTAACACCATATAACTTTGGGTGGATACGAGTAAAAAAGCTTATGATGAGTAATATTTTACACTTAAACTTTTTTCTTCTATTTTTTACACTTAAGGTCTTTTTATTTAACATTTTACACCTTTATTTTTTTTTACTTTTAGCAATTTTCTTTTTATTTTTTTTTCTATTTTCACATTTTCTTTTAAAATGTAATTTTACACTTACATTTTTTTTAAAAAAATTTTTATGTTTTCATTTTTTTTTTTAAATTGTATTTTACACTTTAACTATTTTTTTTAAACTTTTTTTTTTTTTTTTTTTTTTTTTAACTTTTTTTTTTTTAAATTTTTTTCTTTTTTTTTTCTTTTTTTTTTCTTTTTTTTTCTTTTATTTTTTTTTTCTTTTTTAATTTTTTTTTCTTTTTAAACTTTTTTTTTCTTTTTAAACTTTTTTTTTTCTTTTTAAACTTTTTTTTTTCTTTTTTAACTTTTTTTTCTTTTAACTTTTTATTTCTTTTTTAACTTTTTTTTTTCTTTTTTAACTTTTTTTTTTCTTTTCTTTTTTTTTTTTTACTTTTTTCTTTTTACATGTAATTTTTATTAAACTTTTTTCTTTTTACATTTTTTTTTAAATTGTATTTTACACTTAAATTTTTTTTTTATTATTTTTTAACTTTTTTTTTATTAAACTTTTTTTTATTTTTTACATTTATTTTTTTTACATTTTATTTTACACTTAAACTTTTTTTTCTTTTTGCATTTACTTTTTTTTTTTAAATTCGTACTTTGTATAATAGTTTTGATAATTATATGACATTTTAACAAGTTTGCTTGTCCTATCACTAAAAATGGTGTAATTTGACAATATTTTGTAGCATATTCAATTAACAATTGTACTTAACTACAGGTTTTTTTTTTTTATATGACTTACGTTACTTTCTTTGATAAGTATAAATTTCTTAACTTAATGTGTTACACGTAAGTCCATTATTTTAATTTTTTTTTTTAATACATGTCATGATATTTTTTTTTATCCATTCATAGACTATTTGATACAATTTTAAAAAGTATGTATTATTTTCTCTATTTCGCAAATATTTGACTTAATTTGTTAAAAATTTAGTATATGTGTCAACATTTTAGTAGAAATATATACATTGGTTTCTCTTATACATTTATAGACACTCATTCTATACAGATTTATTAGTTACCTTTGGTTCTATTTTCGATACTTTGTTAATATTTTTTATATCTATAGTAGTATTTCCTGCTTTTTTTGTTGCTAATTATTTAATGTAATTGTGGTACTTGTCGTTTGATTAGTGGGTAGACCATTCACAGAACTCACCACGGGCATCTGTGCCTATATGGGGCTAGTACGTTCCGTAACACCATATGGCTTTGGATCGATTCGGGTAAAAAACTTATGATGGTTAATCTTTTACATTTAACACATTTCTTTTTTACATTTAGCAATTTTCTTTTAACGTTTCTTTTTTTTTTTCATATTTTTCGTTTGTAATTTTTTTTTTTTAAATTTTAAATTTTTTTTTACGTTTTTCTTTTTTACATTTGTCTTTTTTTTTTTTTTAATTTTTTTTTTTTTTAATTTTATTTTTACACTTAAAACTTTTTTTATATATATTGTTTTTACTTTTTTTTTTCATTTTTCTTTTAAAAGTTCATTTTATACAAACTTTTTTTTTATTTTACAGTTACTGTTTTTTAACTTTTTTATCTTTACATTATATTTTTCACTTAAACTTTTTATTTATTTTTTTACATTTATACTTTTTATAATCTATTTCACACGTAAACTTTTTATTTTACATTTATTAGTTTTATAATTTATTTCACACTTAAACTTTTTTCAAATATTTTTTATATAAATATATATATATTTTTTTTCACTTTTAAAATTTTTTTTTCACTTTTAGTTATTTTTTTTTCTTACTTAACCTTTTAGTTTTTAATTCACACTTAAACTTTTTTTTATTTTTACATTTTTCTTTTTAAACTTTTTTTTTTTTTTTTACATTTTGCTTTTTAAATTGTATTTTAACTTTTTTTTTTAACATTTATTCTTTTTATAATTTATTTCAAACTTAAACTTTTTCATTTTACATTTATTCTTGTCTAATGTACAACTACAAACCCCGCTTTCACCCCAATTTTATGTATACGCCTACAAACGTCTCCCTATGGGTACTTTATGTCGCTAATTTTACGAATACACCTCTCAAATTGTCCCCTTGTGGATACTTGATGTCGCCAAATTCTACACATTCACCCTCAATTGTACTCATATGGGAACTTGTTGCCTCTTAGTCTTTGAAAATTTAATCAGCCAGCCCTAATAATTCCCCTTGTATGGTGCTACTTCATTTCTACCATCCACCTATGCGTTTTGTTATAGTGTAATTTTATGACATAAGAAAAAATGTGTACTTGTACCAAGCGTATAAATAAACCCCTTTGTATAGCTGCACTGTATCGTTCAATCAAACAACCAATTATAAAACACCCCTAAAACAGCAACATCTAAGACAAATTCCCTTATTCAACACGTATTAGAACAAGTAATAGATCCATTATCTTACATACCAACCCCAAATCTGCTCTTATCAAGCCCAGCACAACAAACAGTGCGATAGAGTAACTTTTACATCATATTCCTAAACAGTAAGCAATTCTAATGCATCCAATTGTGATCAAGGTGAGATCCCTCCTTCTAGTCATAACGATATGATATTTTCCCTCTTACAATAATAATTTTACGTATGATGTGAAAAACATTTAAAGAACACATTACTTTTATAAAAAGTTTAATTAACCGTAACACAAGGTTCTTGGTTCCCAAGGTTCTTTTTCAAAGTATCAGCTTTCATATTAATTACTTTTTTTTCATCCACTGAGACTGATTTCCGTTATATACATTGTAATTTAAACGTATATTGTTATAAACATTATTTTCATAGAACCCCAGACTGTCATTTTTTATACCCTTAGTACACATGTCAAAAGGTAAAAAAAAAGCTTTACTTATTAATCTGGTCTACCTTCCTGTACACGATGGTATGTTATTTACCCCCATAGGATGATTCCTCATAGAGTTATATTGCGAAATTATATGCTGGAGTTGGTCACATAAAATATATTTTTCTAAAACCATTCTTGCAAAATTCTTTTCTTTTGTACTAACCATAGTTAAAATATATACACTAGTGTCTTTCCCTTTAACATAAGTTCATTGTGCAGCTCTAGTGGGACGTGATTGCTCTCACTGAGTTACTTTTTTTTTGGCAAAGATTTATGCGTATATAAAATACAAATAAATATTAAAACATATGTGAAAGATAAATGTGTAATAAAATATAAATGAATAATAAAATATAAAAGTTAAAATATAAATAAATAATAAAAAATATAAAAGCTAAAATATAGATCAATAATAAAAATATAAATAAATAATATAAATAAATAATAAAAATATAAATAAATAATAAAAATATAAATAAATAATAAAAATATAAATAAATAATAAAAAAAAATATATTCAAATACAAATAAATATCAAAATATAAAGAAATATAAAAAAAAATAAAGAAATATTAAAATAAAATATTAAATACTAATATTAGTCTAATTATTTTTATTTACTGTCTCAAAATTGCATATACAGCTCATATTATTTTTAACAACCAACTATTCCTAACATTTGTCATAACCCTCAGCTTAAAATTAAAAAATGCGTAGATGCAGTGCGACGAAAATTTCCACCAATACCCAAATTTAATAAAAAAACAACAACTTCCATGTCACATGACACTCCGTAAGACAACCTTTACTGACACCTGATTGGTTCTTCATGATGTCATCCTTAAGCAAGCATCTGATTGGTCCGTTCCCCTACATGCAGCGCCGCCTTGCGGTTACAAGCAGAACTAGTAAAACCTTGCCCCGACAGCGTGTGACGTCACTTACTGACACCTGATTGGTTGTTCATGAGGTCATCCTCAAACAAGAACCTGATTGGTCCGTTCCTGTTCAAACACGTTGAGACACGGTGGGACACGGTGTGACTTGCCCATCGGCGGCGATGAGTCATCAACACCTGTTCCCATGTCCCCCTGCATGTGACGTCACTTACTGACACCTGATTGGTTGAGGTCATCTCCATTAGGCCACGCCCCCTCGGCTTGACAGACGAGATCCGCCCTGATTCTCACAGCACCACCAAAAATCCACAGAGCACCGCCAAAATCCACCAAAATCCACACAGCACCTCCTATTCCTCATTACTCCGCCGTACTCCGCGGCTTCGTACCCGTCAAATTACACTACTGTCGTGTTATTCCGTTTGTCCAAGATGCTTCATAGTCAGTGAAATCCAAAAGAAAGACCTGCGTTTTTTACTTAAAAAAAGTTCGTGAAAAATACAGATTAAAAACTGTCACGATTTGTGGATTAAAAAGTAATTATTCTGATAATGAAGATAAATAGTTTGTTCAAAACAAGTCTAATCTTGACAATATATTTTATTGTAAAAGATTATTGTATTTTTATTGTTTATTACAATAAATAAAATCACAAAATATGTCTAAAAATCCTTGAAAATTTATGGTAGATAAATTAATAGTTTATATAAATAGTTTGGTACATAGGTTACGAGTCTCTATTTTTTATTTAATTTTTTTCTTTCTCCCTTAAACTACAAATAACAACTAAACCTAATTAGAATTTTAAAAAAATGATAGCCTATGAGTAACACTAACAATTAGGGTAAGTGCATTCCTTGCTCCTTTAATATTTACTTCACGCCAAAATGACATCTCAGAAAATATTATTACAATATAATAACAAGAACATCCGGAGGTACAACCCCCACTGTACCGTATTATTTGGTTTGTACTTGGTAAATACTTTGTACGTGCGTTAGCTGGGCCTGCTGCTACTCTGACCGAAATTTAACTTATTTCTGCTTACAAAGGTCAGTAAGAAGAGTGAATTAATTGCCAACTAGGTCGACGTGGTCCACATTTCTCTACACGAGGGTACATTATATATCCCCATAGGATTCCTCCAGGATTTATGTGGATTTTACAACCATCGTTTATAGGTTGCGACCCCATACAACTATGTACCCGTACCGATTTTATACACGTATTCAAGTCAAAGCATTCCGTAAAATTTGTATTGAAAAAGCCTCATTTAATTGAACATTCAATTTGAAAAAGTTATAAACTTTAACATGGCTGTCCAGAAATATTAAGCATTTTTACGTTCCACATAAATAAAGAACAGGCTAATTAAAAACCTGGTATTTTTAGAAATCTAGAATGGTATGTTCTTAATCAATTTAAAGAACAGGTGAAAAATAACAAGGTATTCTTTTTTGTACGAAGTATCGCGTTAAAAATCAAACTCCACCATGTTCAGTGACTTGCGTTTGGTTTGGTTAATTAACGTCGCACTAGTGGGCTATTGGCGACGGTTCGGGGCCTATCTCGAAGGAAAAACCCGGGAACGATGCCTCGTATTTTTAACAATGGTCAGATGACGAAGACAACACCTGAGCTGGCACCCAAAGCCTTCAATAGACGACGGGACTTTGGACCCCGATCAGATTTATCATGCACCAATCTTCCGTATACACGCCGTTAATTTTTGTGGATGTTCTGGACGACATTCTAGTATTTTGGTAGCGAAATTGACAACCCTCCGATCGTAATATTACTACTTTTTACTATTATTTAGTCTAATCCGCGCAAAGGTTCGAACCGGGGAGTCTTTGGATTCCCAGCTGACGCCTTAATCCACTCTGCCACGGAGGCCTCCAGTGACTTGTGACATAAGACGATCGGGATCAAAAACGTCGTGTCATGTGCCACCCCAGCGTTATTCCATAGAAAGTGAATGGGCAGGCGTTATTCTGATTCGATGTGTCGAAGACTCGGCAGAAAGACGCAGCTGCCAGGCAGAAATGAGCTTGTACATGTTCCCCACCTTTTATTAGCTTCGATTATTTACGAATAGCAGCAATCTGTATTTTAGGAAAATTGTGCAACAAATACCTCGATAAAAAAATACCTAAAGAACCAAAAATGTAGAATACCTTTAGGAAAATAATTTTTTTTTAAATATTATGGGGAACTCAACGCACATTCATAAAATTGTTCAAAACATCTTTTTTAACTAAGATAAAATATAGTTGTATCTTATTAGTCTTTTCACGCAAAAATAAACCTATCAGCTTATGTTAATTTGCTTATATGAGCAATTAGTTTGAATTTGATCAAATCTGAAACTTGTTTTAAATATTGTATTATTATTTCTTAAATGATTAAAAACTAATAAATAAATAATATTTGAAACGTCTAATTTAAAATTAAAAGAAATATTGTATTTAAAAATAAATACTCCTTAAAATAATTGTAGTCTTAAAGTTGTTTTTTATAAAATTTCTTAGTGTTCGGTTGGTTCGCTTGTTGTTATAATAATATTTTTACTGATTTATGTTTTTTTTTCAGTTTACTCCTCTTCAAAAACTGCTGGGGCAGGCAGGTGGCCTCGAGGTGCAGCACCCGGCTAGCAATCAGAGGACTGAAAATTCGGATCACCATGAGGACTTGATCAAAGTTAAGTTGCAGCCATCTCGTGATAGAAGGATTGCTACAATAGCTCCTAAATTACGAAAGTAGCTTTAAATTATCCTCAATTTCCATCGGCGTCTACACCAGACTAGTGCACTTTAAATCTGATCCTAGTCCAATGATCTGACGCCTGTTCAAATTGCGGTGGGTGCCAGCTCATGTTTTGTTCTCGCCATCTCATCATGGTTAAAAAATATGAGACAGTGTTCCCCGTCCTTTTCTTCGAGATATACCTGAACTGTTTTCAATAGCCGACGGTGCAGCTCTAGAGGGACTTTATACATACATCAAAATAAATAATACATCAAAATAAATATTGTAAAATAAAAATTGGCATAGGTTTCTGAAAGAAACTAAAGCCGGCGCCACATATGCGGTTTTCGGCGAATCCCGAGCAACAAAACCTTCGATATTCGCCTAAAGACGCATGTGTGGATGGGTCGCTCGGTATTCGGCAAGTACCGCGTCGCTCGCGTTTCGACGATTTTCAGCACCACACTACAAAGTGCTCGCCTTATCACGAGCAACTTCGCTCGGGTTAAAGCGAGCAAATTGAATAATTGCGTTTCCCATTCATTTCGGGAAAATGGAACACATCTCGAAGCGAGCTCAATGGTGATTGGCTATCGATATTTTATTCTATATTTTGATAGCCAATTATCATTTACTATCAATATAGTACTATTTTCTTTTTTTATTTAAAGAGGGAATATTGTTCTTTTCGTATTAATTTGACTTTAAAATATATCGTGGTGTTTGTTGTGCTATTATTTTAGAATTTTTATTTAGTTTATTCATTTATTTTTATGAAGCTGTCTGTTTCACTTAAATATTTGTGTTTCACTTAAATATTTGTGTTCCATTTACTTATTTCATTTATTTATCAATAAAATTATTTAATTTATTTATCAATTAAATTATTTCATTTTATTACTTATTTATATATTTGAAGCATTTAACTATTTTTATGTAGATGCGAAAAAAAAAGATATTATTTTAACATTTCTATTCGCGTTTTCAATGTGTTTAAACGATTTGAAGTCTCACGACCTAAATAAAATGGAGTTTTGTCATGAAACGTCTTTAAAACCATCTATAAAGGGTGTGTGTAGGGACATAGTAGTCATGATAGAAACACCATTTTACACTTTTAGGATAACCGATTCCGACACTATAACTTTCTAAAAATAGCACGTTTGACATAAATTTGGTCCAGCCGATGATCTAAAGTTTGATATTTAAAAAACTTTTGGTGTTTTGAGCTTTTTTTTTTAACCTATATTTACTTGTTTAGTTCGTCTACTTAAAACAATTCCTTCGTTTATTAAGTTGTGAATTTTACTAAATTATTTGTTCAGATTATTTTTTTTATTTATTAATTAATTTCATTTATTTGTTTTTTTATTTAGATTTCTTGCATTTAACTGTTTTGATGAAGACACAAAAATATGAAAATATTTAAATAGTATTTTAAAACCCCGAAATAAAATGTCATTGATTTAAACGTTTTGAAGAATCTTGAGTTGAAAAATAAAATGTGGTTTTGATGTGAAACAGTTTTAAAACCAGCTATTCTTTAAGGTGATACATTCTGATACTGTAACATAGTAAAATGAAGCAGGATTGTTATAAAAGAAAATTTGGCGAGGATTCGTGTAAAATCTTGAACTAAAGCAAAACACGTACGGAGAGCGGACGTGGAACATACGCGGAATCGGGCGTAGCAGTTTGCATATCTTCCTCTGTTAGCGAGGTTTCCGTTGATAAACGAACCTTATTTAGATATTAGTTATCGGTATTACTTAATATGTCAATTTTAAATCTATATAAGATATGTTTGGTTGAATTGACGTCGCACTAAAGTTACAGAATAAACTACGAGCGACGGTTCGGGTTTTATCCCCATAGAAAAATTCAGGAACACTGTTTTTGTCATTGTGAGCCGTGGTCAAATGACTTCGACAACACCTGAGCTGGCACCCCACTGGTTAATTTGTATACAAAAAATTTCAAACGTTTAAAAAAATATAAGTTTTCAACACCATTGACATTGAAGCAACAATGCCAAGTATTTTACTTTTATTGTTGCTGAATACTTCATTTTTATCGACATGATATTACAAGGCTATATTCGTAAAGGCTTTTTTAATCCTTAAATTTTAGGAATTCTAATATAATTTGTTTTCTTAGAAAAACATCACTTTAAATATCAATCGCAATAGCATGCAAAGTCATGAACGTAAAAATTAAAAAAAAGTACTAGGTTTAGGTATTTCGAAAACTACTCAAAATAATTGAATAAATCTAGATTTTGATAAAGTTTATTTTACACAGTGCACAGGGAGTGATATGCGGTGGCTACGCTAACAAACACAAAAATCGCGCAGCTTTTACTACGAGTAACACCGGGCCATATTGCTAAAATACCAATAAAACAGTAATTAACGATAGAAATTTTTCCGAAAATGGATAAACAAAAGCAAAGTGTCAATCTTCATACATTTAATCTCGACATCAAATTGTGAATAGTATTCACTGTCGAATATTAATATTTTTTTTTAATGAACTCTATGTTGACCTGATGTCGATATTATATCTTGTAAACAAATAATCGTTAGTACATTGGCTAAGAAAAAAAGAAAAAACGATAATTTCAATATGTTAAAAGATACGGAATAAAAACCAGATCTCCAAGACAACGTCAACGTGCATAAAGTCCATTATTTATACTTAGTTAAAAAGTGGATTGACACTAAAGAAATTTTTATATGTAACATGCTAATTCAATTGTCAAAATGCGAAATATTCGGTGAAAATTTTTGCCAGAACACTTAAAGTTTTTCGAACTGATTATCGTTTGTATTTTATTATCGTTATCGCTAAAGCAAATATATTGAGAGGGAAAATATATATTCCAGAACTGAAAATTAAATCATTTTTAAGTGTACCAACAAAATTAGGATACACTGTTTTTTGTAATTTTTCAATATTCTATGCTACAAAATTTCAACGGTTTCAAGGAATCTCCATGTGCATGGCATTCTGGAATCTATGAAAATAATAATAAAATATTGCACTCGCAAATGGCTATGAGCAAAATGAAAATGTAAGACAAAAAAAAACTGATTTCTAATTAAAAAAAAATTTCATTGTAATTATCACAAATTAAAAATATGTTTTTAAAGAACATAAAAGTATTAGAATATATTTATATTGTACAAATCTGTTAATAAAATAGAATATTTTTCCATCATAAAAATATTGTAGTATACTATTTTTATCAAAATTTATATTTATATTAAATCCGACCATGCTTCCTACTGCGAATAAATGTTCTGAAATCGGCAAGTATACTCGCAAGAAGCCGATTTGCTCAGGTTTTTGTAATCCGAGCAAGTAATAGTAAATCGCTCGGGTTATGGCGAGTCGCTCGGGTTAAGGCGAGTCGCTCGGTATTCGGCGAATACCGCATATGTGGCGCCGGCTTAATATGCAAGTTTTAATATAGCGATGACAGCCGATGACTCTTCAAATTAGAACTTTGGGAAGATGGCTCAATTTTCTTATAATGTTATGGACATTTCACAGATTATTTTATATAATAATTGTTTAGTAATTTTGATATTCATTATATGTTATAAAAATTGTTAATTATGTATCACATGTACAGCCCGGAGAAAAAAAACGAACCACCGATGATTATTTCGTTAGTTTTTATAGTAGAGCTAAACTTAATATACCATTTTGTAGGGAATAAAGTCTACTCTACATTGATATACAAAAAATTTGCATAGGGGACTATCTTCATACTCGAATCCGTACCAACTTTAAAATTTTCAATAGCAATACCCAATTTTGATTCAATATTTAGAATCTACGACAAAATTTATCGTTGAATATCAATTTGCAAGTCATTTGGTTAAGTAGTTTTTTAATTATGAATATCGAAAGTTTAGAACTCGTAATGTTAAATGAATTTCTTAAACTTTTAATCATATCTTTCGAAATAATAATTTTAGTAAGCTGATATTTTTATCTGTGTTACTTCTAAACAACCCAAACAAAATACACTAGCTTTCATTACTTATATGTATATTTCTTAATTTTATTTAAATTAGGATATTAATATTCATAAAATTTATGATTAGCAACCATGCTATATTTTGATAGTGATGGATTCAGAAAAACGTTTTATATGCATATCTAAAATTTCATGATTTTCCTCTTTGTAGTGTTTTGGCTATATTAAAATGAGCATCAAATGATCATTTAAGGGGTCATACACAAATTTAAAATCTGCAGAACTTAACAGAAATCTACTAATTTTGAGAATTAAAAGCGCTGTGATCGCGTTGGCATAAAATTCTAAATTCTTATATAAAGGCGAGGGGTATACGGGAGTGGGCGAATGAATGATCTCGGGAAAAGAAGAACCACGGCTAACGCCAAAACATTTTCTACCAGCGTACTTCATTTCGAATTCTCACTAATACTTTGTCCAATGTGGAAGTAGTCCCTCAAATAAGATAGATACATATCGTCTAATATCTCTGCATATAAATGTAGGAAATTAACGAAAATTTATATTTAGATTATTTTGAGGGCGGGGAACATTTCTGCGCTATCAAAAGTAGGTGTTGCTATTGAAAATTTTAAAGTTGTTGCGGATTCGAGTATGAAGATAGTCCCCTATGAAAATTTTTGTTTATCAATGTAGAGTAGACCTTATTCCCTACAAAATGGTATATTAAGTTTAGCTCTACTATAAAAACTAACGAAATAATCATTGGTGGTTCGTTTTTTTTCCCGCGGCTGTACCAACAGAATTAGGTACTCGACGAAACTAATTGTAGCAAATAATATAAGTCAAATTGTCGAATGTTAATTAAGTTATGATTATAATTATTAATTAATTATAATATTTTTAGAAAATTAAAACAAATTTGCAAAAACGGGTAAATGTTATTTGCTTTTATAAAATTAAATGCTTATATAATTTTTTATATTTTTTGACATGTTTGTTTTTGCACAGGCACGCTCCTCAAATATTCTAGAGTGTTTTAATGGAGATACATTTTATTTTATTTTATTTTATTATTATTATGAGTTTATGATTAAATTTTATTGTGCATTCTAAAATAAAGCCATTTTATTTATTTATTCCTACGATCAGAATAGCAAAAAATCAAACTTGAAAAGTTTTGTATGAGTGTTATATGTCATATATATTTACATAAAATTATTTGTTCGTGTTTTTCATTTATAATTTATATATAACGATTATTCTCATATTCAATTTGAATTTATAGTTTTCTCTGTTTAAATGCCTTTTTTAAATATATAAATTTGAATTTAATATATAAATTTTTTTTTAATATATAAATTTATTCTACTCACATAAAGTAAAGACCCCGCTAACTTTTACAGTAACCGTAAAAACATTTTTTTCTTTTCTCGCCTATAGCTGTATTTTTCTTGACCGGTTGCTGTATTTTTTTACAAAGCATTTTCTTTTTATAATACACTAAAAAGTGTGCTATAAAAAAAGAAAATGCTTTGTAATTAAAAAAAAATGCAGCAACCGGTCAAAAGAAATGAAAGCTATTTTTTTACAACTACTGTGAAATTACAGTACACGTGATGAAAAACTACATCAAAAGTAGTTTACTGCAAACTGTAAAAATACAGCACGTGCGATTGAAAAGTACAGCAAAATTATTTTACAGCACACTGTAAAAATACAGCACGTGTGATTAAAAAGTACAGCAAAATTATTTTACAGCACACTGTAAAAATAAAGCACAGTGTGTTGGCGTTACTTTTACCAGCACACTGAGCTGTAATCTTACTCGGAAATTTTTTACAGTGCAATACACCACCAGTTTTTTAAAATTGCATCATCCAAAACTATTTTTAACACACTTGCTGTCACCACAGAAAAAAAAAACTTGCTTATGTTGCTACATTTTTTATTTGCTTTAAAATTAATCAAATGTATCAACATTTGTGGAAATTTTGTTTAAAAAAATTGACTTTTGAAAATAAGTTGTATATAACTCGCAGAGCGTCAAGTCGGTGGCATTCACCGATACCAACTCAATTTACGAGTTGAAAAAACAATCTTGTATGCTACATTTTCAGTACAAAGATTGCAAAATTTAACATTGTTATATTTTATATTAATATCAACATAGCTGCCAAATATTAAGTTTGCATAGGTATACTGTATACATGTCATATAAATAATATTGTCTCTATTATAAACAAAAGTGTATCATTAACAATTGGAAAAAGAACACAGTTAAAAAAAAATACCTCTGGCAATTCTTAATTCCTCTTCCAAATCAGCAATTTTTGTCTTCAAATTTTTTACTTCTATTTTTAAGAGCTAGTTTTCTGTTTCAACAGTATTAGAATTTTCAATTTCCTGCACCTGTAACTTGGAAAAAATGGACTTCGCCACAAGGGCCTCCATTGTAGTTTTTTTTGCTGATTTGCCTTTCTAAATTTTAAAACAATGAAATATTTATTATCTCTCTATTTTAAAAAAAGTAAGCCCTAGGGGGAATTTTCAGTTCTTTTAATGTTATTCAGGTCGTATCTCAAAATGTAAAAGTCCTAAAATTACGAAATTAGGTGAATTTTATAAGAAATGTTTGATAAATAAGAAGAACATATTTTTGCTTTAATACTGTTATTAGTTTATAAGTTATTTAATATTAAAGTCATCGTTGATAAAATTTCGCTTACAAGTAATTTTGTCCGTCGAGTTTCTGAAACACTATTAAGAGGAGAGATCCAATTTTTTTAGGGAGTGTACAAATAGGTTTGAACTGGAAATCCAAGTAAGCATTTTTTAAAATTCGAATTAATTTTGGATTTATAAGTTTTTTAAACTTTTTAACACGCTCCACTTTTTGAAGTTTTTTCACCCTCATTTTTGAAACGTGATATCTAAATTGCTATAAGTCATTTAAAATTACATATTTTCTTATTAAAAAATTATATTAATATTCGTTAAAACTTCCTCTTTCCGATGTTATAAAGATTATATTTCTATCTTTACAATTAAATTAGATATGGTCAATTAATAATAGGTATAAAAAATAGCGAAGATGGATAAAAATGTCGGATATTTCGAGCAAATTTTAATTTCGACTTTTTGTCTCATTGTTCCGCTTGCATCTCAAAACGTAAATGTCCTAAAATTATGAAATTATGCCAGTTTATTAAGAAATGTTTGGAAAATAAGGTGAATATATTTGTTTTTTAATACGATTAGTATATTAGACGTTATTTTATGTTAAAGTCATAATTTTAGAAAATTTCGAAAACAATTCATACATTTTTGGAAACTTGTCTTTCAATTTTCAACAAAAAATAAATAAAAACTTGGGGATATAGATCAAACTATTGGCTACAAATGAACCAGGGCGTTTGTGAAATTTCGATTTAGTTTTGTAGTTATACATTTTTAAATGATTGACGAAATGTCTGAAATAATCGTATCTTCACAAGGAATAAATTAAAACTGCTCTAAGTAATTCAAAAATATTTTTTTTTCCCGTTAAAAAAATATAGTTATGTTCGTAAAATCCTTCTTTCTTGAATGGTATCAATACTGAAATTCTATCTTAAAAAATAAATTAGATGTAACTATTCATGTGAAGTACTATAAATATTATTAAAAGATACTTCGGAACGAAATGCCAATATTGGCAAAATGCCAACATGTATGTAAATCCAGTTTCCCGTATTTTAATATATATCTTAACGGTGAATTATTATTAGCGCCAATTCTCAATTATCTTAATTTATATAAATAAAATTCGCGATTAGGCTTATTTATGCTTGGCGCGTTTATGCTGTTTGTTTACACATGGTTCGCTTTTCAATGAGCAGAAACAATTGCATTGAAGCAGTTCTACAGTTGAGCTTTTCCAGATATCAGGCCCACCACAACGGCGGCAACGGAGGGAGGGGGGTGGGGGGCCTTCTTCTGTAAACTTGAAACCTTAAAAGTTGCGAATTTCGAGTTTTAAAAATACCTGAGTTGGGAAAATTTATGTTTCAGGTAAATTAATATTATTAGCAAATGAAAGCGACGGAAGACTAGAAATTGCCCAACTTGTATTAAGATGAAACTTAATACAAACTTAGATCTCAAAACCGAACACTGCATTGGAACATGCGGGCAACAAATCAATACTTTCAAGAGAACTGTTTAATAATACCTATAAAAAAAGCTAACAAATGTCTATAAGCTGGAACTGGGAATTTGTTTAGCACTGTTGCATTATGAATTTCGAATCGTTAATTGTGGTATGGTTAAAAAACATCGTACTAGAGCTGCGCATTGAACTACTGGCGTTGGTTCGAGCAAAGCGTACTTGATTGGTTATTGGTACGTATTTACTTACTACATCAAGGACACTTTGGTTTGAGGCCTTTCTCGAAGAAAAGACCCGGGAACGATGCCTCATATTTTTAACAATGGTCAGATAACGAGGACAACACTTGAGCTTGTACCCGACGTCCTTAGGTTGGGAATTTTGAATAGTTCAAGTTCGAAATTTCGGATCGTTAAGTTGGGAAATTTCTTGTCTCAACATCCCAAAAATAAATTTGTGTGACGGCACTGCCAGTAATAATTTATATAACTATAAAAAGTATTGTTGTTAGGACACATTGTCCACAGTATATAAAAAAGCCGGTATTGGTTTGCGAAGCAAACTAAAGAGGATTGCGTAGCAATCCTCCGAGGGTTGGCGGAGCCCCCTAGTTATTTAAATTTAAGTACACAACAATCCTACAAATATTATAGAGCAATTGGTTGATCCGTCTTTCATGGTCGTCCTGATTTTTCGCCAAATCTGGCAACCCGGCGGCAAACGCGATGCAGGGAGAAAATGGAGGAATTCTTTGATTGCAAACCAAACCAGGTTTTTGTCGCCAAGAAATGTTTTATTGTTTTGAATATAGGATTTTCAGAAAAGTCGCCAAGGGCGACCGTATAAAACAGATTAACCGAGCAATTAAATATAAATTCAAATAAAAATATGCAAAAAGAATTATATACTATTATTTTACTTCTTAGAAAAAAAAATTATATGCTGTTCTCGGAACTGGAAACATGCTTTGGCAATTGAACTCGAATCCACACTTCCTTTAATCCTCTGCCGGATAAGTAAAATTTTGAATATGTAGATTTGTTTTCACTATAGGAAAGCTTAATTTATATTTCCAATACATTCTTCCTTTTACAAAAATATTTTTTCTCATTATATCAGTAGAGGAGGTTTTCAAAAATCCTCGTAATGATTTAAATTTGAAAATTATTTTTTTTTAAAAATTATCAACTTTTATATAAGTGGACTACTGGAAAGAAAAACTAAAGATACTCGAATGGATATACACATTTGTATTCATCAGGTGGTCAAGGAACTTATATTCCAATTTTTATGGACTCGCACAGAAGCTGATCCCACTACTTTTCACATTAAAATTAATCTAACCAAATATCACTCATACTGTGCACTAGAAATTAACACATCCCTATAAAAATTATTAAAGACAGATCTTTAGACTTATATTAGGGTACTTCAACATAAGAATATTTTTTACAATAAAAAAATAGGCTCTACTTTTTTGGTAACCACTTCCAAGGATAGAATTTTCATATCATCATCATCTAAGACCTTCCTTGAAGGCAATATTTTCCTCTTCCCTCGACCAATTTCTTTATCTTCTTCTGCAATTAGTCTTTCTAGTTTGTCTTCAAGATAATTTTTATCCACTGAAAAAAGAAATGTTTCAATACACAATAAAAAAACTAATTTTCCAACAATAGGTCCGAGTCTAAACGAATTATATGTAGTTAAATATTAATGGCCATAAGATTTAAACTTCACTCTTATAATATCAGTATAACTTTTTTATGCTGCTGCAGTTGGTGAAAAATAGTTATTTTTTCCGAGATAATTTTGAGAAGGGTAACAAAAGTTGTATACATGTTTTTATAAACTATTTTACATCATTCACTTAAAACCCTTGTCAGATTACCGCTTTTTTATGGTCACATGGCCATTTAGGCTTATTGATAAAGTCCCTGTTCTATGTTTATAAAAATTCCGATTATAGTTACAATTATGATAGGAAAATAATATATTAGTGAACTTACTTGATATCTCCAATGCAGTGACTGTATATTCCCTTGTTTTCTTAGTTGATGCAGGCCATACTATAACAATTTCTTGTCCTGATTTGTATTCTCCCGATATAACATCATTCGTACTAATTACTTCTAAGGAGCTATTTTCGAACTCGACAAGGATATATTTCAAAGAATCCATTATATTTAATTCAACTTGTTCAGCAACGTGGAAATATGAAAAAACGCGCGAAAAAGACAAAGCCGGTGCAACGAAGACAATAAGCGTATGTTGCCACTGAAATATCACTATAAACAACTATAAATGAAAAAATATATTTTATTAATGTGAGTTTTTTTTTTATTGTTTTTGTTAATTAACGTCGCACTAGAGCTGCACAGTGGGCTATTGGCGACGGTTCGGGTCAATCTCGAAGGAAAGACACGGGAACACATACACATTCACACACACATTCACCTCGCTATTTTAGAACCATGGTCAGATGACGAGGAAACACCTGAGCTGGCACCCAACGCCTTCAATAGACGTCGGGACTTTGGACCCCGATCAGATGTATCGTGCACCAGTCCCGTATACACGCCAGTATAATTTGTTGGATATTCTGAACGACTTTCTAGTATTTTTGTAGCGAAGCTGGCAACCCTCCGATCGCAAGATCACTACTTTTTTACTTTTCTATGTCAAGTCCATTTCACGGATTCGAACCACCAATCCTCTGATTAGTAGCTGAACGCCTTACCAACTGAGCAACTGGGGCTCTTATTAATG
This sequence comes from Troglohyphantes excavatus, assembly GCA_963932185.1. Lineage (NCBI taxonomy): Eukaryota > Metazoa > Arthropoda > Arachnida > Araneae > Linyphiidae > Troglohyphantes > Troglohyphantes excavatus. The sequence goes on along the minus strand of OZ010678.1, from coordinate 177,885 downwards.
TGAGAGTTTCAAGTAGCGTAGTAACATGGAATTTCTATACTTTCAATTTCGATTTCTTCACTACAGGTGTTTTAATAGTTGACATGTGTTTATAACTATTTGTAAATCATGATAAACGCTAAATGCATACAATAAAATGTATTGTAGGTTTTTTAGTTGGGGGCTGTCCACAAATGATGTCACGCAATTGGGGGAGGGGGGGTCTTGAAACTGTGACACTCTGTGACAAGGAGGCGAAGCCCCCTGTTAAATTATTAAAAACTAAAAATCGGAAAATAAATTATTCTTTAAAAACAAATAAAAAAAACGACTTAATGAAAATACGCTAAAAAATAAAAATTGCTAATTCTTAATAAATATAATTCGATCCAAATTTCTGAAGATATTAATAATTTTTTAACAGACTGGTGCAGCGCGCCAACCAAAACTTTAAAATAAAATCGCCAGAAATTTCATTTTAAAACCGTCAAATCACGCTCCGAGGAAAGAGGTTGTCAATTCGACTGTCACGTATTTTTTTTAATGTAAGATTAGATTTCGGTTCTAATTCAGATATTTGGACATTTTTTTTTTGATAGATAGGGATGTTTTACTTGGGCACCTTTTGAAAATATTATCGGATCATCCGGCATGCTATGCAGAATTCTTAATTAACCGGACCGTTTAAAAAAAAATATTGTCCAAATTTCGAATTTTTTTTTAATAGAAAAAAATCCATTTATTCAAAAACTGCAAATAAATAATCGGTTATCTGGCTGTTAGTGGTCAGGGTTTGTCGTGTTCTCAGGAAAACTTACAGGGTCTCGTGGTTGCTCAGGTGTTGTGCTCGTCATCTGACCACAGGGCCGTAGACAGGGGGGGGGGGGGACCGACGGGACAAACCCCCCCCCCGAAATTGTGTGATATACTTTTTTCAACACTCCTCTTCCCCCTTCTTTTCCTTCATGTGCTTTTTTTTTTCTTGAATCCAAAAAACTATTTACTTATAGTGCCTAACACCACCGATGGTGTAGAACTATAAAAATTAAGTATGACGTCACAGCCAATCATATTCTACTTTTCTACATCGGCTGGGAGTGTTCGGAACGGAAGTTAAATGAACTCTCGATGTTTAATATCTTTCGGTACTGAACTATAAATTGTAACTTCTAAAACGCTTAAATCAGTTCTTTCTATGGTCGCGGTTGAAACAATACTGTAAGCAGGGGCGGCGGTTCGGGGGAGGGGGGGGAGCGTTTGCCCCCTCACTTTTTTCGGATGTTGCCCCTCACTTTTTTAATATTGCACTTTTTAAAAATAAAACATAAAAATAAACAAAAATCCAAACCCATCGCCCCCCCCCCTGACGTTTTTGTACCACGTAAGGGCAAGGAGGAGTCGTCGGCAACTGCAGTATACGATTCCACCCCCATAAATCTCCTTGAAATCATTTTAGGGGGATAAATAGCATACCATCATGTAGAGAACAGTGGGCTGCGTCAACCAGACCTATTATAAACCCATTACGCCCTCTGACTTTCGTGAGTAGAAAGTCGGTCTTAACTGCAAAATACGATTTCACCTTCACGGGTTTAATGGCAGATCAAGATATGGAAATCTACAATCGCGTAGAGGATAGTGGGATGCATCGACTAGGCCGATTATTAACTCATTCCCCTATTAGAGCTTTGCACCGTCTGTAGGGGGTTGTTGCCTTTGACTGCAGTATGCGCTTCCTTCCCTCCCCCCCCCAATAACTCACAGAAATTCAGCCTTTGTGGATAAAAACCTATCGTGGTGCAGAAGAAGGTGGGCCACGTCAACCGGGTTGGCCATTAATCCACTCCCTCCCCTGACCGTTATATGGCGGCCCAAAAGTATTCAGGAATAAAATGTTAAGACAATGATTATTATAATTTTTATTTCTATGTTAAAAAGGATGGTCAAAATATTTACTCTCCCCCCCCCCCTCTTGATCTTGCCCCCGCACTTTTAGCACCCAATCGCCGCCAATGACTGTAAGCAGCCATTCTGTAGCCCAACTAATTTTTAAAAGGGATTTTGTGGATATTTTCTTCTCAAATCGTTATAGAATTAAATATGTTCAAACATTTTATATTTTCTACATACAGAATCAATTTGCGTATCGCCAAAAACATAGTTTTTTTTTGCTACTTATCCACTTTTTATTGGTTAAAATGAATTTCAAAGAATTTAAAATGTTTATGCATTTAATCAATATTTATGCATTTAAATGTGTTTTAAGGTAAAATTAAAAAAAAATAGCCAAAACAGTACAATTCGGCATATGTTAGCATGAACAGTATATGAAATATAGAGGTAAAAACGGCATCAAATAGTTTAGATACGGTACGAAAATTATAAAGGAAAAGTTTGTATTCGTGTTATCGTAACAACGAAACTTAAACCTTCAACCATAACCCCCCCCCCCCCCCCCCCGAAAAAAAATCCTGGCTACGGCCTTGTCTGACCATGGTATAAAAATATGTGGCATTGTTCCCGGGTTATTCCTTCGAGATAGACCCCGGATCGTCGAAAATAGTCTACAGCCCTAATATGAAATTTTTCAATCAACCAACATGCAAGCGTACTAATAGTTAGGTACTGTAACTTTAACTGATGAGGATTTCCTTTCTGGAACGTATTCAATGTTTTTGTTGGCTATTCCTATGTTGTTCTCACGGATAGTGTACGAATACTGAATGCGCTTGTTGGTCTCCTGTTCCACGGCCTGTTCTTATCCCACGTTTTCCACGAAACCGTTTTATTTTATTATTTATCTTAACCCTATTTAAAAAAATATTATTACTAATTATAATATTTTATTACACTTATGGTACTAATTAAATATCATTATACATATTATATTTTAGATTATTATACATATTATACTTTAGATTATATTTATTATTATACGTATTATACTTTAGATTATATTTATTATTATACATATTATACTTTAGATTATATTTATCATTATACTTTATATTATATTTATTATTATACATATTATACTTTAGATTATATTTATCATTATACTTTATATTATATTTATTATTATACATATTATACTTTAGATTATATTTATTATTATACATATTATACTTTATATTATATTTATTATTATACATATTATACTTTAGATTATATTTATTATTATACATATTATACTTTATATTATATTTATTATTATACATATTATACTTTAGATTATATTTATTATTATACATATTATATTTTTACTGCCATTAATTTTGTACTTTTTTAGTTAAAACTTTGTGGTTTATTTGAGATTAGTTCCAACTCGCTACAGCAATCAGCATTTTGTAGCAAGCAGTAAGAAAATCAAACCAGATTTTGTAGACATCTGTTTTTACTCAACAATGGCCGGTCGTCCAAAGAAGAAATATAAGCAATATTGTGCCAATTCCAGTATTCCGGTAAGTGCATGTTATGTTAATATCCAAATTTTATCTGAAGTAGATGCTTATTTAATATAAATCGAATGTTGAAGTACTAAAGTAATTGCTGTACTATATTCGGGATGGGCTTGTAGGGACATCAGGAATGGGAAGTGCTTAAGACCAGTTTAGAGCAGCAAAATTTAAGTTTGGGAGTAGAAACATGACAAATTGTAGCAGCAAAACTGAAAAAACAATATATACTTAACTTTAAATGTTTAATTTTTTAGTAAAATGTGATTTATACAATAAACCAAAACACTAACAAAAGTACTACAATTTCACATACCTTGTGTACGAAAAAGTTAAGAATGTTACCATGTCTGGTATAAAATTCCTTAACTTTTCCACACAAACTAGATTTATTAAATAGTAATAAATTTATGGAAAACATACCTTGCTACATTTCAAGCATGTTAATCTAAATCATTGAAAATTACACCTAAGTTATTATCTTAAAAATTAGTTTAATAAGAAATTTGAATACTTTAAAAAAACTAAATAAAAGCCATGGTATTTTTATTTTTTATGTGGGATGGTTGTTAGTTATACATTATGTGGGATGTTGTAATTTAAACAAAAAGATTAAATTGGAATTTTAATACCATCCAAACAAAAAGAAACGAGATTCTTAAAAAAAACAATTATTATTACTGAAAATTACAAGTCCTAAACTTCTTTTCGTGAATTAAATTATATTTTTAAAAATTTAAGAATAAAATTTTTAAATTAATTAAATTTTTAAATTTAATTAATTTTCAACTACCATTTTTGTATATATCTAGATGTATAACAAGTTTTCTTGTATCAATCAAAAATATAAAGTTACATTATTTTCATATTTGATATATAAATGTGTTTATTTGTAAATAAATTAATGAAAAATCATTGTGTGCATTGATGACTTATTCCTTTATCACAAAATTATTTTTGGTTTATAATATCGGATTATAATATTCTAACAGATATTTGCCTTTCTTACCATTGTAAATTAACACACCTTATTAATTATTCTAATAGTAATAAGTATTAATAAAAAGTTAATAAATCACCCTAAAATTTTAATTCACCTAATTGACAAAAAATATTTGAATGAAAAAGTATGGTGTAGCTTTAATATTAAAACTCGATATCCTGAACTTAAAAAATTTGGGATATGTATCGCAAACCAATAGAAAAGCAATATTATTAATTAATATCTAATACATTAATTCATGCTTATAGTTGGGAACAAATATTACAAAATGTGAAAGTAATTTGAAAAATACAAATTATTAGAGTATGATGACATTGCATCAATATCTATGCATGTGTACATTTTGAAGAAAAAAAATGGAATTTTATTTGAATCGCAATGTACTGAATTGGGTACTAATTTTACTAAATATGCACATTTTTTAATAATTTAAATTTGCTACAGCTGATTTAATGGGAAAAGTTTTTTTTTAAATAATTGTAGATATTTTTAATGAAAATTATGTAAATATTAAGTTTGCTTGAAATACATATCTGACTGATCTCATTATCCATATATAAAAAGACCAACAAAAATTAAAATTTTGACAAAATATATCCAAGCCATATGTGGAATTCTCCAGATCTTAACATATATATATATATATATATATATATATATATATATATATATATATATATATTTCAGATCAGTTGTTCAGATCTGGAGAATTCCAGATAAGGTTGTAAAATCTCCATATCTGGAATTCACCAGATCTGATTGTAAATTCTCCAGATCAGAAAACACCAGATCTGGAATTTTCCACATCTGGTTGTAAATTCTCCAGATCAAACCAGATCATAAAACACCAGATCTGGAATTTTCCACATCTGGTTGTAAATTCTCTAGATCAAACCAGATCAAAATACACCAGATCTGGAATTTTCCAAATCTGGTTGAAAATTCTCCAGATCAAACCGGATCAGAAAACACCAGATCTGGAATTTTCCACATCTGGTTGTAAATTCTCTAGATCAAACCAGATCAGAATACACCAGATCTGGAATTTTCCAAATCTGGTTGAAAATTCTCCAGATCAAACCAGATCAGAAAACACCAGATCTGGAATTTTCCACATCTGGTTGTAAATTCTCTAGATCAAACCAGATCAGAATACACCAGATCTGGAATTTTCCAAATCTGGTTGAAAATTCTCTAGATCAAACCAGATCAGAAAACACCAGATCTGGAATTTTCCAAATCTGGTTGTAAATTCTCTAGATCAAACCAGATCAGAAAACACCAGATCTGGAATTTTCCAAATCTGGTTGAAAATTCTCCAGATCAAACCAGATCAGAAAACACCAGATCTGGAATTTTCCACATCTGGTTGTAAATTCTCTAGATCAAACCAGATCAGAATACACCAGATCTGGAATTTTCCAAATCTGGTTGAAAATTCTAGAGATCAAACCAGATCAGAAAACACCAGATCTGGAATTTTCCAAATCTAGTTGTAAATTCTCTAGATCAAACCAGATCAGAAAACACCAGATCTGGAATTTTCCAAATCTGGTTGAAAATTCTCCAGATCAAACCAGATCAGAAAACACCAGATCTGGAATTTTCCACATCTGGTTGTAAATTCTCTAGATCAAACCAGATCAGAATACACCAGATCTGGAATTTTCCAAATCTGGTTGAAAATTCTCCAGATCAAACCAGATCAGAAAACACCAGATCTGGAATTTTCCACATCTGGTTGTAAATTCTCTAGATCAAACCAGATCAGAAAACACCAGATCTGGAATTTTCCAAATCTGGTTGAAAATTCTCCAGATCAAACCAGATCAGAAAACACCAGATCTGGAATTTTCCACATCTGGTTGTAAATTCTCTAGATCAAACCAAATCAGAATACACCAGATCTGGAATTCTCCAGATCTGAACATATATACAGTGCCAATTTCTGATATAAGCCAGATCTGGTCAGATATAGGCCCAGATCTGGCCTTTCCGTAAGGGCACAGTGCTCGACACACATTACTCTTTACAAGGCAAAGAATTTGAGTGCGAAGTGGATTAATCGACTGCTCGAAGATTTGTCTGTAAGCTTCATAATCGACTGCTCAAAGAGGGTACCAGCTGCTATCCTGAGTTGTCGGAGGCCGGAGACCACAATTGTCCGGAGCCTTAAATCGACGTTAGGAGTCTGTGACATTAGCGCACCTTACGTGCATGCGTTAAAAACTGTAATTAACATTTACTTTTACAAGCATTGCATTTTTAATTGCATATAAAAGATCGTCAAGGATTTTTGTGCACAAACGAAAAATATTTTGGAACTCCACCAGCAAAAACAATTAACTTACAAATTTCAAAGTCGTGAAATTAAAAGTTTCATGCACGAAAACTCCAGTTTTAAGTATTATTAAAGTTTAAAAAGAACTGCATTAAATGAAGATATTCGGTCAAAATTCCTTTATATCAAGCATGAAAAAAAAGCTTCTAAAACACCTTCAATTATAAAACATTGAAATTACTGAAAGGAAAATGCAGAATTGTTAAAGGTTTTATGCATGAAAAATAAAAACTATAATAGAAAATAAGTTATTTTTTTTGTTGTTCAAAATCCCTTTAAAAACCTTTAATTTCACAATTTGATGAGGTTTTTATGCTAACCTTATTTGTCGGGCAATAACAGAAGATTTTTTGTAAGGATGATTTGCCAAATTGGGTTCCCAGTTTTTGCAGGTTTTATAAAGTAATTTGGAACAAAAATCTTCAAAACTACATTAATATTATTAGGTTCAATTATTTGTGTTTGAGGAATATAATATATTGCTATAAAATAGCATTGCGCAATTAATGTATGAATAGTTTAGGTTTTATTATCGTCTATTTTTAGTAATTTTTTTTATTCGAATAGGAAAAATTTTATTTGGAAATTTATGTATTGATAATCCTTATGTAACTAAAGCTAAAATGAAACTTGTATTTGTGCCTAATCGTATGCTTTTATTTTGGGTTTGAAGCGAAATGCAACCTGTTACACGCGATGCAAACATAGCGGAAGACAACGGAAATTCTCAATATTTTGCCGGTTTTCCTCGTGGCTCTGCTTGACAGCTTGTGATATTGACGTCACTCACAATCCCCCCCCCCCCCTTCATGTGTTTGTGACGTCACTCACTTTATTTAACTGAGCATGGTTGCTTTCTCCTGTGATTGACGAAGAAATAAGGGAGAAAATATTTAATAATGTTAATTATTTGAAATGCTTCTATCTTCATTAATAATTCTCCAAGTTAAATGAAAATTTACGAACTGAATAAAAGGATTTTTCATCTATCAGATGGTATAATTTTTATTTTGTAGAGCGTATTATTTAAAGAAAATGTTAACTTTTATTATATCGCTCTAAAACATAATTTTCTTTGGTGACAGAACAGTGGAAGGGCTTCATATTTGGGTAATAATTGCCTGGTGGCTAGAATTTTGGCTTTTAGGATTTAATTACTTTTTAGATAACTAAACTTATAAATCATTAATATTATAAAATAAAAGTAACAAAAGGACCTTGCGATGCCATAAAGCTATCATATAAGCTGTTAATCAAAAGAATCGGTTGAATAATGTAGTATCTAGCTTGACTTAAAAATTTGGGCTTCATTTGAAAAATTGACAAATCAACTAACTTTGCGCAAACAAAAAAACTTCGTATCTCCGTTGATTTTCAGCGAAAAAAAAATATTCTTGTATTACATTAAAGGTTGCACTGATACGGTTCCACCAATACTGGTTTTATTTTTTTACGAAACGTAGTTCGGGTTCTGGAATATATTTTACGAACGCGGTTCAACATTACGAGTTGTGCAGTGTATATTAAGCTCTAGTCCGATAGGCGTTCGTTTCTTGTTGGCTGCTTTGGCGATGTGGCGTTATTTCTTCTTTTTTTGGCTTAGCGTTGCGAACCCGACCGGGTCGCTTGATCCCGTTACTAACATAGCATAGAATAGTATAGTATATTTTCGCTCGCCTCTGTTGATTTTAACTGATTTTACTGTTGACACTTCGTGAAACTTTGCTGACGTACACTGAAAAAATTCATACATTCGAATAGAACATTGTAGAGACTTGGAAATAGTCACGTTAAAATTCTTATTTTTTTTAAACTAATGTTTCTCTGAATTTCAGAGCTCTACGTTTTGTAGTTAAGGAGCCTTTTTTGTACTGACAAACAAACACACATCTGGACAGATTTGGGAATTTTCAGCTTTACATATAAGATTAATAAGTTTGTGTGATTTTTTAATGGCTTTGATCGTGACTTCGATTTCATCATCTTCTGAAGCCATGTAACGATCGGGTTTGTAACGCACATCCGAGTTTCTTGAACAGACTGAAAAGCACGCCAAACAAAACTTGAAAATAAAACCGCCGAAATCTTTAAATTAATACCGCCGAAGAGCCCCAAAAGGAGAGATGTTATCTATTCGATTGTTATGTATTTTTTTATGTATGGTCGTGCATGATTTCTGCATAAACCAGCATAAACTTTCTGTTCTAATTCAGATATTAAGAAAATTCTTTTTTTTTTGTTGGATAGGGGATGTTTTTAGGGAACCGTTTTAAAAAATATTCGCTTATTCGGCATTTAACTATCCGTAATTCTCAATTAACCGGACCGTTTGAAAAAATACATAATGTCCGATTTCGATTTTTTTTTTCTTTTTTATATAAAGAAAAATCCACTTTGGCAAAAACTGAAAAAAATAATCGATATCCCACTGTTATATATCCGGAAATATTGACATTTCGTTTATCTAGCATTTATTGGCATGGATAGGGATTGTTTTACAATATACATAGTAGTGACAAAATGTGAGCACAACTTTTTACTTGAATTTCTTGGTGAATAATAGCAAGGGGTAAAGCCCCATGCTAAATTAAAACTCAAAAGAAAAGAAAAAAAAATTAATAAAAATGCGCTAAAAAGTAAAAATTAATTTTTAATTTTGCAAACGAGTTGAAACAATTGAATTATTTAATATTAATTTTATTCTTATTACAACTTTTTGAAGTGGGTGCCAATTTACAAAAATCACAAATAAATTTTTGCGTCGATTTAAAAAAGTTGTACTAAGTACAAACTTGATATTAGATAATTCAATTGTTTCAACTCATTCGTAAAATTTATATTTATTTTTTACTTTTTAGCGCATTTTTCTTAAAGTCGGTTTTCCTTTTTTTTTTTTTTAAAGTTAATATTTAGTGTGTCTGCTTGGCTGCGATATTAAATACAAGAATGATGGTTGACCAGCATAAACTTTATTCAAATGCAGCTGTCGCCTCTAGCATCAAGGCCATCTACAAAACTCACAACATTACGGTTACAGGCAATCCGTCAGATGAAGGTTCTTTGACATTAGACAGAATTTTAATCATTTTTACATTATGTACTATGTTTTTGATTTAATAAAAATATAAAAATCTTATTTAAAAATCATTTTTTCGTGATAATCTGTAATTGTTCGATTGTAATATGTCCGTAGTCAACCTCCTATCAAAAATTTCACACATTAAATCGCAAAATTTATGTAGCCCTTAACTCTACAAAAATTAATATATGAAAGTTATTTACATGCACATTGTTATATTATTTTAAGAGAGCGTCAAACTCAGTGGAGTATGCAGTTTTTAATACAAATAACTTAATTGTTGCAACAGAACTGCAAATATTTATCTAATTCATAAACTGCCGTAGTATTAAATATTTAACCATTATGATAGCAAGTTACCTATTTTTAAACATTAGCAATAATTGTAAATTCCAAGGTTTTGGCTAAGATTGGCATTCCTCTGTCTTGATTAGAAATTTTCGCACTACAGTCCTTGATGGGGGCCGCCTTCTTAAAATCTTTATCATCTTAAAACAATGAAACGGTTTTGGAAAAATTACGTAAAAGACATTAAAAAAATGCAATAATAATAACATATTTATAAAATTATAGGCAACTTTGGTACAATTAACTAAAAGTTGGGGCCCCTCTAAGGTTGGAGACCCTTGGCCCAGGCCTAATAGTAAATCCTACCCCGCTGGCTACCCGAGTTTCTTCATGCCATTTCCTGGACCGTACATGTCGAACGTAGGGGCGCCATTGTCGTGCAAATGACACACTTGTAAACCCTATAACTCCTGCTGAGCATCGGTTTGATTCGATGGATGTTACGGCAGAGTGAGCACGAGTCAAACACGACCACTCCCGTTTGGATCGATGAACGTTCCGTCACGCCAGACAACGGCGCCATCTTCGCACGCGGTCCATGCGAGATCGAGTAATGGCTTCTTTTCTCTACACAACGATACCAAAGTAAGGAGCGCGGGTAGAATGGTTGCAAAGATATAAGCGATATTAGCGTTAAATGTTTTCTTACATACGGTTTAAGCAAGCGAATCCCTTCGGAACGAAATGAAAGACGTATTCAACGTCAAAAAAGAGCTGTGATATAAAGGCAGAAACTACACTTCTCATGAGGGTCGCACATTGTTGTTTAGTATCTTCTCATGTGTGTTTCGGATGCCCCTTGACCGCAGAGAGGCTTTCGACCCTCTTTCCGATGGACCCTGACCCCGGCGGCCCTTTCTTTTTCTTCTCGGCTCAGCGAGAAATGTAAAAATAGCCAATGGACTCCTTTTGTTTTTCGCCAACGAGGTATGTTGGCGCCTTTCTTCGAGACACCGATCTCAACCTTGCACCGAGCTACCAGCGAATGAATTCGAATTAGAAAGAAATATTAATTAATAAAAAAAAAGTTGGATGTATTTTTTAATGAAGGGAAACTCAAGGGCGTATGACTTCGGGGACACGTGTGTAGTTCTAGTGCGAAGCTTGACAATTAACCAACAAATGCTCGTGAGGGAAAAGAAAGTGTTGAAGATTTTAATAGGAATTTATAGTCTACATTACAACGTTCTGAATGTATTTTAAAATTATATATTGCATTTTAATTTTCTTTTTATTATTATTACATGCTTTTATTTAACTCACACTGTCTGGTGTGATGTGTCCTCAAATCTTGTAACTCAATTTAAACCCACTTCCAATTGTCATAAAAATTTGAAACTTGGCATACATACGTACTCCCGGTGACAATACAATAATTAGTCATAAAATTGTTAATTACTAATTAATTCTAATTAATAATGAATTTTCTTGAAATCGAAAAATCTGGCCTTGGCAATATTTGAACCCGTGATCAAAGAAAATGACGTCAAATGAATGCGCGAAAAATTATGCGCAATAATCTGATTTTGCTTCAACAGAAAAGCTTTCCGACGCCATTTTGAATATTTTTAAACAAAATGACAGATTTTCTCTACACTATAATAAAAATATTTTCAAAATGGAAAAGTATAAGTCAGCTAAAATAAAACAAAAGTGATTTTACATATACCTTAAAATGACTATCTTTCAGAATGAAATATATAATATAAAAAAACTTGCTCACGTATAGGACAGAACCCACAATCTTAGAACAGATTTTCTGTACGACGCTTTAACAAACTGAGCTACCGAACCGCACTTCTCGGCTTACTTACGTGAATAATATGATCTCTCATGATTTGTATTGTATAAACGAAACAAAGTTTGATTGGTTGGTTATATTTAAATCGCCATAGGGTTGGACAATGGGCTATTGACACCGGTTTGCTATCATAGGATACATCTGGGAATACCGTGTCATTATTTTGAAGGCCTCCGTGACCGAGCGGTTAAAGGCGTTCAGCTACTAATCCGAGGATTGGTGGTTCGAACCCGTGCGATGGACTTGACAAAGAAAAGTAAAAAAAGTAGTGATCTTGTGATCGGAGGGTTTCCAGCTTCACTACAAGATACTAGAAAAGTCGTATAGAACATCCGCAAAAATGAACGGCGTGTTTACGGGACTGGTGCACGATAAATCTGATCGGGGTGTTTCCTCGTCATCTCACCATGGTTCTAAAATAACGAGGTGCATGTATGGTTTGGTTTGGTTGGTTGATTTTTAGTGGCACAAGGGCCAGTTTTGGTCATACTGCGCCAAACTCAGTTGGTAAGGCGTTCAGCTACTAATCAGAGGATTGGTGGTTAGAATCCGGGAAATGGACTTGACATAGAAAAGTAAAAAAGTAGTGATCTTGCGATCGGAGGGTTGCCAGCTTCGCTACAAAAATACTAGAAAGTCGTCCAGAATATCCAACTAATTATACTGGCGTGTATACGGGACTGGTGCACGATAAATCTGATCGGGGTCCAAAGTCCCGACGTCTATTGAAGGCGTTGGGTGCCAGTTCAGGTGTTTCCTCGTCATCTCACCATGGTTCTAAAATAACGAGGTGCATGTATGGTTTGGTTTGGTTGGTTGATTTTTATTGGCACAAGGGCCAGTTTTGGTCATACTGCGCCAAACTCAGTTGGTAAGGGAGCCCCAGTTGCTCAGTTGGTAAGGCGTTCAGCTACTAATCAGAGGTTTGGTGGTTCGAATCCGGGAAATGGACTTGACATAGAAAAGTAAAAAAGTAGTGATCTTGCGATCGGAGGGTTGCCAGCTTCGCTACAAAATTACTAGAAAGTCGTCCATAATATCCAACAAATTATACTGGCGTGTATACGGGACTGGTGCACGATAAATCTGATCGGGGTCCAAAGTCCCGATGTCTATTGAAGGCGTTGGGTGCCAGTTCAGGTGTTTCCTCGTCATCTGACCATGGTTCTAAAATAACGAGGTGCATGTATGAATGTGTGTGTGAATGTGTATGTGTTCCCGGGTCTTTCCTTCGAGATTGACCCCGAACCGTCGCCAATAGCCCACTGTGCAGCTCTAGTGCGACGTTAATTAACAAACCAACCAACCAACCAGTTGGTAAGGCGTTCAGCTACTAATCAGAGGATTGGTGGTTCGAATCCGGGAAATGGACTTGACATAGAAAAGTAAAAAAGTAGTGATCTTGCGATCGGAGGGTTGCCAGCTTCGCTACAAAAATACTAGAAAGTCGTCCAGAATATCCAACAAATTATACTGGCGTATATACGGGACTGGTGCACGATAAATCTGATCGGGATCTATCGAGGTTGCGTTGGGTGCCAGTTCAGGTGTCGTTCTCGTCATCTGACCATGGTTCAAAAATACGGGGCATCGTTCCCGGGTTTTTCCTTCGAGATAGGCCCCGAATCGTCGCCAATAACCCACTGTGCAGCTCTAGTGTGACGTTATTTAAAACAAACCAAACGAAACCGAACTTGCCTCTAAAATTCTACGGCGCGTATACGGGACTGGTGCAGATTAAATTTGATTGGGGTCCAATGTCCCGACGCCTACTGAGGCAGCGTTGGGTGCCAGCTCAGTTTGTTGTCCTCGTCATCTGACCATGGTTCAAAAATACGAGGCATGGGTCCCGGGTCTTTACTTTGGGATAGGCTCCGAACCGTCGACAATAACCCAATGGGGAGCTTTAGTGCGACGTTAATTAACTAAACCAAACCCAACTTAACGAATTGAAATTACCAACTTAACGAATTGAAATTACCAACTTAACGGTGTCGGGTGCCATCTTCGGTGCTGTCCTCGGCAGTAGCGGATTTAACGGGCGGCAAATGGACAGTTGCCGCCTGGGTCCATTTGTCTTGGGTCCATTTGGGGGGGCCTCCTCGACTCCAAAAATTAGAAAAGGGAGGAAGATAAATAATAGTTTCTTTTATTTTTTAACAAATTTTAATTTTACTAAACATTTCACTGAAATTATCTGTTTTGATACCTTTATCCTTATGCATATGAGTAAACAGGTGCCCCTTCTTCAACGGGCCCGGGCCCACTCCTCTTTACAGGGCCCCATTATCGAATAGGTCCGTGCAAACAGCACTTGTATTTCAGTTTTCTGAGCAGCCCCCAAATCATCTACGACGCGTGGGCAGGGCCCTGCTTTTGAAAAGAGGCCAAACGTGGGGCCTCTTACCAGACGACGTATGGCCCTGTGCGAAGGTAGCTGCGAGAATCCATGAACTATGGACTCTCGCAGCTACCTTCTCTAAAACATTCTATTGAAACCATATTGTGGTTTGTATCTTTTAGCCACGACCGCATAATTTCGTTAATCTTAAAATACTTCATTATAAGTTGCCAGTTTATTCTAAAACAAAACCATATCCCGTGTTTCCTATAACGGTTTTAAATTTATTGCTTTGTTAGTCCGCGAAAACACCTGCTCTTTGATTATTATCTAAATTTCTCGAAAAACAAGCGAGCGATTTGTTTTCTTTTTGTACGAATCAACCCATCATCCCAGACCCAGGACGCAGACCAGTCGGCTCGTATCGCTCTTTTTATTTTTATTCTAAAAATTGATCAGACACCCTTTCTTTTATCCAATGTAACTTTTTACATTAAAATGTTGTATTACGTAATCTATAGGCGACGATAGTCTGAGCATATTTGGCCTTGTTTTATTAATCTTTGTGATTTGCGGTTTTATTCCGGTCGACCCCCCACCCCCCTCCCAATAATCTGAAATCCTTAAAAGTTGGGAATTTCGAGTTTTAAAAAATCCCTGATTTGGACCCTGGGGAATGAAGTGTAGAGAAAAAATTTGAGGGGGATCGTAGGGGACTTACTTGAAAAAAAATCCCTAATTGATGAGATCGAACTGCTTCCATTTCACAGGTTCTTATTTCAGAGTAAGACGGTAAATTTAGGAAGCAATATTTTTAATACTAATAACAAATGTAGGAGGTTTTTTACATCAGAATATTTTACTGTTTTGCAAGTAAGTAAATATTTTTATATTCAAAAAATCAATTACAAATCATAACATTTTTTCTAATGAAATGGGCTTTTGTAATTATGTTAATCAATTGGTAGTGACTCTAATTAAAATGTTTGTTTTTGCTATACACCATTAAGTCAGTAACAATAAGAATGTTTATGTATAGAAACAAGTCGAAGCTAAGTTTAATCATGAATAACATAGAAATTAAATGAAATTTCAATGAAGCGAATTAACATAAATACTAAGAAAATACGTTTTACACAAAGTTAAATTTCTAATAGTTTTATAGCATCAAAATTATATATTCAACAATTTATTATTTATTTCAGTTTTAGTAATGCTTTACTAAGTTTATTTCTTAGTGCAGAGAATAATTTTACAGACCTTTATATATTTAATAAGGGGCGTGCGCCGCTTATTAAATAAGAGGCGCAAGCCCCTTATTAAGTTCCCCCCCCCCCCATCACTGCCCCATTATAGTCTACTTTTTTGGGAGAGTACCCGTAATTGTAAACTTCTGATTACGCCTAATGAGAGCGTTCACTGCGTCATGCTACTTTGCATCTTTTTGTACCACCTCCTTAACCCCCCCCCCTTTTTTTAACGTACTTATAGTCTTACGTCACCCCAACCTCTCTCTCCCATAAACGCCATGATCAATTTTTGTATTAAAATATCAGTTCTTAAAACTTCAACTCTGTTATTTTATAAAACATATTATTAGAAAATTTGTGAATTTGAAAAGAGTGACTCAAGTCAAAGTTTGTGCAAAACTTTTCATGTTTTGTCTAGAAAGTTTTCCTACGTTACATAACCACAACGTACCCTTCCCACTGCCCCTCCGCCATGCCACGCATGAAAGACCCCCCCCCCTCCTAAATATGCGTAACGTAATATTGAACGGCCTCTACTATGTATGAAATTTGGGCCCCCTCGAAGGTTTGGCCGCCTGTGCCTTTTTCCTTAAATCCGCCACTGGTCCTCGGTATCTAAGCATGGTTCAAAAATACGAGGCATTACTTCCGAGTCTTTCCTTCGAGATGGGTCCCAAACCGCCGCTCGTCATCTGCCCATGGTTCTAAAATAACGAGGTGCATGTATGAATGTGTGTATGAATGTGTGTGTGAATGTGTATGTGTTCCCGGGTCTTTCCTTCGAGATTGACCCCGAACCGTCGCCAATAGCCCACTGTGCAGCTCTAGTGAGACGTTAATTAATCAAACCAAAACAACCCAAACCGCCGCAAATAGCACAATATATAACTCTAGCCCGACGTCATTTAATCAAACCAAACTTAACGATTGACATTCTCAACTCAATAGTTCTAAAAATTCCCAGATCCAACTGTCATCTGACCAGGGTTCTAAAATAACGAGGTGCAGGTATGAATGAATGTGTGCGTGAATGTGTATGTGTTCCCGGATCTTTCTTTCGAGATAGACCCCGAACCGTCGCCAATAGTCCACTGTGCAGCTCTAGTGCGACGTTAATTAATCAAACCAAAACAACCCAAACCGCCGCAAATAGCACAATATATAACTCTAGCCCGACGTCATTTAATCAAACCAAACTTAACGATTGACATTCTCAACTCAATAGTTCTAAAAATTCCCAGATCCAACTGTCATCTGACCAGGGTTCTAAAATAACGAGGTGCAGGTATGAATGAATGTGTGCGTGAATGTGTATGTGTTCCCGGGTCTTTCTTTCGAGATAGACCCCGAACCGTCGCCAATAGTCCACTGTGCAGCTCTAGTGCGACGTTAATTAATCAAACCAAAACAACCCAAACCGCCGCAAATAGCACAATATATAACTCTAGCCCGACGTCATTTAATCAAACCAAACTTAACGATTGACATTCTCAACTCAATAGTTCTAAAAATTCCCAGATCCAACTGTCATCTGACCAGGGTTCTAAAATAACGAGGTGCAGGTATGAATGAATGTGTGCGTGAATGTGTATGTGTTCCCGGGTCTTTCTTTCGAGATAGACCCCGAACCGTCGCCAATAGTCCACTGTGCAGCTCTAGTGCGACGTTAATTAACCAAACCAAACCAACCCAGATCCAACTTACCGACATTTTTACATTTTTTTATAAGTAAGGTAATATGAAACAGTCCTCTTAAAATTATTGATTTGTTGCACTCATGTTCCAATGCAGTATCTATTCAGAGGTCTAATTTAATTTTAGTCTTTCTTCGCTTTCATTTGCAACTAATATTAATTTTCTTCGGGAATAAATTTTTCGAAGAATTCGGGGATTTTTAAAACTCGAAATTCTCAACTTTTAAGCTTTCCAGATTATTGGGGAGATTGTGCCCCGCGAAAAAAGAAAACGCCCGGTGCGACGGGTCTGGGTGTTGTCCTCGTCTTCTGAATACGGGCATACAAGGCATTGTTCTGGTGTCTTTTCTTTGAGATAAGCGTCACCGTCGCAAATAGCTCTAGTGCGACGTTAATTTAAAAAAATGCAATAGAGCTGGAAAATGGGCTAATGGCGACGATTCGGGGTCTATCTCGAAGAAAAGACCCGGAAACAGTGACCCGTATTTTTGAACAATTGATCAGATGACTAGGAAAACATCTGAGCTGGCTCCCAACGCAACCTCAATAGTCTTCCGGACGTTGGACTTCGATGGTCAAATTTAATGTGCACCAATCCCGTATATGCACGAGACCATATATGAGTTAGTACGCGCATTCTCCCAAAAATGCCCCACCAAAATCAGAATAACGAAAGTTGGTTCATTACAGATTTAATGTCTACCAATTTTTCTACACCTATTTGGTGGCCTAAGTATATGACTCGTGACAGGAGTGTCCTGGTTAAAATTTCGTCGTTGAGAGTACAGCGAACCGATAAATACAGGGTTGGCAGTTTAGTTCCATTGTCGTCCGCTAGAAAAAATCCACAAAATAGTTAGGAATGATACACTTTAAATTCATGTGGTTTTATGTTCGCACCCACGTCATCCAATCATGGTTCGAAAATACGAGGTAGTTTTCCAGAGTATGTCCTTCGAGATTGACTCCGAATCATAGCCAAGAGCCCACTGTGCAATTCTAATGCGACAGCAATTCAACCAACCAAACGACCATAACCTATCATCGTCGATTTTTAATGAAATCCTCGTAACTTCGAACCATAAATTTAGCAGCCATAGAGAAAGTTGCTTGGCGACGAAATCCATGCCGAGGTGTTACGATCGCTTTTGTTTTTAAACAATTCTACATTAAGAAGGGAATTGCTTAGATTTCGTTGCAAAGCAGCTTTTGCTACGGCTACTAAATTTGTGGTTTGAATATACGAGGTTCATTCTCGGCCGATATTACGTAGCGGTGGTGACCAAAAGGCCAAAGTTGTCGAACGCGGCATCCAACGGACATAAAAAAACGAGGAAGTTTTCCCGGGTCATACCTTAGAGATAAATCTCGTACCGTTGCCAATAGCCCACTATTCAGCTCCATAGCAACGTTAACTCAACCAACCATCCTTGGGCTATTAACGAAATTCATTTTAAAGTTAGTTATAACTTTAAAGTTTAAGAAGCATTAATATAAAACAATTGTTTACTTATATAACTAAAAAGCAAAAAATAATATATATATATATATATAATTTTTTTTTTAAAGAACATGCTTTTATTAAATGTACTAAAATACAAAAAATAATCAAATGGATAAGTGGATGAAGGGACTAAGTAATATTTGCATTTGCGATTCCAATTTTGTTGTGAAAATAAAAAGTTAAGTAAATGTGTATTGTCCTAACAATATTTGGCTATACTTGTTGTATTTAAGCAGTACATAGCAGTATAAGAGAAATGCTATGTTATACTTATATTCATAGTTATTGTATATAAAAATTCTATACTTCTTGAAAACTGACTTTTGTAACATTACCTTTTCATCCACTTGCCCCTTGAATTCTTTTCTCTTCAACTACTTTGAAATATGTTGAATATACTTTTGTTGGAACTGACTAAAAATAAAAGCGTGGGGCGCATGGGGACATCCGTTGGATGTCCCCATGTCCCGCACTTTTTTCGGATGTTGCCCCGCAACTTTTTTATATTGGACTTTTTAAAACTAAATTACAAGTCAATTGCTTTACTGCATTGCCTAACAAAGGAAAAATTTTGAACCCCAACTTCCTCACACTACCATAGGAACGCAGATAAGGGAGGGGGGAAGGTTTCAGGAGGTTAAAACTCCTCTCATTGACAGATTTAATGTGCACTAGTCGCCTCCAAACGTCAAACGTTTGGACGATGGAAGAACGGGCTTGCAACCTCCCGGTAAAGAACTTGGCGCTTTAAAGAGTGCCAAATTGCGAGTTCGAATATTAAATCAAGTAGTAAATTTTAATAAATTCTGCTTCTAAAGTACCAGTAATTGTTAAATTAAATCAAAACAAAACATACATTTGCAAAGTCTAATCAAAGCGATTAACTTTCTTAACCATATAATTTCTATAGTTTTTCTGAAAGAAATATTTTATAATAATTTTACTTATGATTACTTATTAAATAGTTTGGTTTTGAAATAGTTTATTTTAGTCAGAAAATCTCCGATTTTAACATTTTTAAAACACAATCCACAAAATATATTTGTTTACTTTATTTATCAGCGAATGTTCTCAAAGATTATGGCAGAAAAGATTTAATAGCTTTTTTTTCTAATTATTAATGCTTTGATTTCGAAAACATCAAGAAAATAGTTTATTGTAACTACGTATTAAATCTACAAAATGGCTTTCAGAAGAATGACTCATTCCCAAGTTTTCTCAGTTTTACATATAAGCAGTAGGAAAATAAGGCGAAAACGGTGCCGAATATGACTTATGACTCTCATTTCTACAGTCATTTTGGAGTCTACAGAGCAAACTGTATATGACTTATGACTACTCCGATAGATATTTATTTGTTTTTAAATCAGCCGTTGATTTTTTTTTATTCAATCAGGGCCATAGCTCAGTCTTTTTACACATCGTAGCCTTCGATTAAGGATCTAGTTAAATTCTCTTCGATTATAGCTAAAATAGCCAAGTGATATAAAGGTGTTTTGAACAGTTCATACTTTTTATTCTCCTGAATGCCCTTTATATAGTACTAGCTGAAATACCCGTTCTACGCACGGGAAGGAAATAAATTACAAAATTGACACAGATACAATATTTATAGCGAAATAAACAATATTCTTAATTTGTCACCCATGAGGGGAAACCACAGTATTAAAAGTACTAATTTGAAACGAAATTTTATTAGCAAGGTCCTGCAAGAACTGGAAAGATTGCTAATATGAAGTTGTCTACACAATAACGTGGATATATATGCATTACTCCCGTTGATCACCATCCATATTTTAACCTTTAGTAACATCCCAAAGATTTAAACAGGAAGAACTCTTATAAATGTTAATAAAAATTATCTGAAGAGGTTTTATTGGACACCTATGTCAACATTTGTCATTAAGTTTCACAAATTGGTGAAAATATTAGAAGAAAAAAAAAACGAAAAAGAATTTTAAAAGGTTCATTTGCCAAATTCAAGATTTTCATATTTTTTCTTTTGTACGGTAAACCTTATCAATATGCGAGGAGGGATGGTTCCCCAGCACTTTTTTTAGATTTTGTCCCCGCACTTTTTAAATATTTAACTTTTTTAAATAAAAAATAAATCATATTTTTTACTTCATTGAACTTCAAATCATTTTTTTTTTTAAAATCGTATCAATCTCCTACACACTACTACAGAAGCTTTACGCAAACCCAATCCCCCTCTGACACTTGTACCACGTGGGGGCAGAGTCTATAACAATAGTTTTCGATTTCGTCACATAACTACTCGTATAGGCATACCTTCATATAAAGAAAGGTAGGCCGCATCGATCAAGCCTATTATTAACCCATTCCGCCGCTGACCGTGAAGGGAATGTCGCCCTTAACTGTAGGCTATTTCGTTCACATTACTCCCAGGGGAATCGTGTTATGGGCTATAAATGACCTACCATGGTATAGGAAAGTGAGTCGCGTCGATCAGGTAATTTGTTAACCCATTTTACACTCTGATCTTTATACCGCATGAAGGAAAATGTCACCCTTGGTGACAGGCAGTATACACTTCCACTCCAATAATTCTTCTATGGAAAATCAGCCTTCGTGGATAAATGATATAACATGGAGTAGAAGAAGGTAGGCTGTGTCAACCAGATTGACCATTTATGCACTCTCCCTCTGACCTACCTACCACGTGGGGTCCAAAGTATTCACGAACCAATTATTACGGTACAGAGTGGCTTCTACCTACCAGATAGATTATTTTTCTATGTAAGATATAAGTAACAACTCTGTCAAAATTCATCTTCCTGGGTATACAGAAAGTTAGAAAATTAGTGATGAGTCAGTGGATAAGTGGCAAGGATTTTTACTTTTGGCAGTTAGAGATTGAATTTTTGAAAATGAAAATCCTTTATTTTCACCATTTTGACATTTTATCATTTTTTGACACTAATTTCGCCATTTTTATGTTATTTTGACAAATAAGATCATATTTTAGTTCAGTTGGCGATATTTGAATCATTTGGCGAAATTTTTTATTCATTCGGTGAAATTTTAATTTATTTGGCGATGTTGTTATTAATTTGGCGACATTTTGGCGATATTTAGTCATCAGCCAATCAGAATGCTTCTGATTACATAATATTAAAAAAAATTCCATTGTTTCAATTTTATATTTTGCATTGTTACATGTTCTCCATGTTAATCCTATGGGAAGGTTTTTAAAAAATCGTTATTTTGGCATTTCGAGTTCGAATTTTTAAAAATCCTTTCTTAGTGCATCTCTACGGCCCAAGATGAATCTGTGTTCCAAATTTCAGCACTCTAGGTCTTTTGGATCTGTAGATACCCAAACTAACGTCGCTACGAACATCGAAAAAGGGGTTTTACACCCCCTTAAATACGTTCGATTTGAACAAAAATAGCTTACTTTTCCTATTTAAGGTATAAGGAACAACTCTACCAAATTTCTTCCCCATAGGTATATGGGAAGTTGGAGAATTAGTGATGAGTGAGTGAGTGGGGATTTCGCATTTATATATATAGATTTCCCTTTTATATAGTATTTCTGAAAGTTATCGTGCTTTGTTTTGCCTTTTTAAGTCAGAATGAAACGTAGATAAAAAAAGAATCTATTAAACTTTTTTAGTAACAAACAAAATTTAAAACCAGAAAGTGATGAATCTCAAACCAATAGCCCGACAATGGAGACTACTTCTAAAACCTGTACATCTACCTCTATAGTTAACGGTAATTGTTCGATTGAGAATCAGACAAATAAACTGACCGCACGTGATGACAAATTACAACCTGCCCTTCATAGTAGAGATCCTCTTTGTGGCATGGATGTTGCTTACAAACATTTTAAAGATGGCCCATTCCAACCCTGTCTGTCACAGTTCCCAGAGGCAAATGGAAGACGTTTTAAAAGTGTGTGGTATTCCCAATTTCAGTGGCTTGAATACAGTGTTTCTGGAGATAAAGCATTTTGCTTTCCTTGTCGGTTATTCGGCAGTACTAGTACTGGATGTCGTGAGGAGGCGTTCATTACGGCCGGATTTAAAAACTGGAAAAAAGCAGTTCAGCGTTTTCAAGAGCACGGAAGAACAGTTTCGCATCTCAGTACTTTACAACGATGGCAAGAAGACCTGAAACAGAAAGATAGCGTAGCCGAACTGATATCTTCTCAACATAAAGAAGAAGTCACAAAAAATCGCGAATATCTTAAGTTGCTGTTTGAAACCTTGCTTTATCTTTCTAGACAAAGCCTAGCACTAAGAGGCCATAGAGAAGACGAAATATCAAGTAATTGTGGTAATTTTGTAGAACTTTTAAAGCTAAAATCATCAGACAATTTGATATTGAAGAAGATGTTTTTAGAACGAGAAAAGTATTTTCATTACGTACATCATGACGTACAGAATGAAATGCTTGAAATAATGGCCAATCAGACAAGAAACGCCATTATTGAAAAAGCAAAAGAGAGCAAGTATTTTTCTGTAATGATGAGACGCGAGATATTGCCAACCATGAACAATTAACAGTTGTAATTAGGTATGTTACCGATGCTTTAAAAATAGAAGAAAAATTTATTGGTTTCTTTAAAACAGATCTTACTGATTGCGAATCCTTATACAACTTGCTAATGGCTGTGTTGCATCAAGTGGGATTAGATCCTTCTAGCATTGTTGCTCAATGCTATGACGGGGCAGGAAACGTTTCAGGTGTATTTAAAGGCAAGATTAAAAGAAAATTATCCTCATGCTATGTATGTCCACTTCTATATGCATTCACTTAATATTGCTCTCGTGTATGTTTCTAAAAGCATTATTTTAGTTCGTAATGTTTTCGGCACCATTCAACAACTATACTGCTTTATCGAAGCTTCTCCCAAGCGCCATGCAGTATTTTGCAACATGAAAGAACAAACTTCAGATTCTTCAGCAGAAAATGATTCCCAAACAAGATCAAATTTGTCTTTAAAAGCTTTAAGCAATACAAGGTTTAGTAGTATGTACGAAAGCCTTCGAGCTGTCCAACAGCATTTGTTGGAAATTATACAGACACTAGAAGAAATCGAGACCACAGACACAAAAGTTGGTGGTGAGGCTCATGGTTTGTTATTATGCATAACCAAATTTGAATTCGTATTCGGTTTATATTTTACGAAAAAGTATTTGAAAAAACAAATATTCTCTCAAAATATATACCAAACCATGAAGTTTCAATTCAAGGAGTTGTTGAGGTTGGCAACCAAACTATAGCAGTAGTTTCAGATCTCCGAAATGAGACACAGTTTGAGAAAATTCGGTCCGAGGCTTTGATATTTTGCGAAAGGCATGGATGTGAAGGTCCAGCCCTTCCACCAAAAAGAAAAATACCTAAAAAAGCTGGTGGGTGAGACAACGATCCAGGTTTTGCTTCACCTCGAGAATTTATGTTAAAAACAGCTTATTTTCCATTTCTAGACAATATTGTAGAAAACATCAAGTCACGTTTTGAAAAAAACCAGTTGACATTGTTATGCCAGATAGAATTTTTGCTGAATTTACCCTTTATACAGGACTCTGATGAAAGTGATGAATTTAAAAAGGCTTGTAGCGCTGTAATGGAAGTTTATAAAATTGACGGTGAAAGTTTGTCTGCAGAAATATGTGTGTTCAGAGGAAAAGAATGCACAGAAACTGATAAAAAATTTATTTCAAAATTAATGTCGAAGTTTACAGCTAAAAATTTGTACAATAAAGAAGTCTATCAGAACATTTTAAAACTTTTAAATTATTTTTAACAATTCCAGTATCAACTGCTTCATCAGAAAGGTCGTTTAGTGTTCTCAGAAGAGTGAAGAACTATTTAAGGAATTCTACAAAACAAGTATGGTTGTTAAATTTAGCGCTACTTGCTATAGAAAAAACGAAGTTAAATCTCGATAACTGTGTTGAAGTTTTTTCTAGAAGGAAACCAAGGCATTTATCGTTATTTTAACGAAAAAAGAAAACTTTTAACTTGTCTGAAATCAGCTTTATGGTATGAAAACTTCTATTTTTTTTAATTTATGTTATTAAAAATTTTTACTGTGTATTTTAAGTTGGTATACTTTAAATAACACAAAATAGTGAGTAAATACAAGTGAGCAATACCATAGCTTTTTTATAGCAATATAATAGCAAATTTTTTTTGCCCCCCCCCCCCCCCCCCTTTGGGGGAATTCTTGTTTCCCCTCTATATTGCCCCCCACTTTCAGCACCCAATCGCCGCCACTGGTTCCCTGTACCAATGTTCCAAATCAACACGTCAACCAACATACATTCCACAATGAATACCAGCTACATCCATATTCATCGAATGGTCGTGAAACTTCAACAAACGTCTTGTCTACAAAAACCCTCAATACCCGTAACTGCCCTTCCGATTGAATGGTTTCCTGCATCGGGAAAGGAGAAAAGAATGTGAAACTTCGAAAATCCGAGCAGCAAAATTATTCAAAAGATCACATAGAAATATTCAACAGTGCTACACGATCCTAATAACTCTGCGAAAGAAGATGAAATCTCGTGACCTACTTGTTCCTCATCTCACAACACTTTCCTGTATCGACATTCATAACATCTCAAATATGCTTGCACCGCAATTCATTAAAGATAAAAAAAAAAGGTCAGATTAACGAAAGAAGGTTTGCTTTAGTGAATTGATAATTACATTTCATTTTATTTCTCATAGCGTTATTTTATTTATTTGCAATTTTTAAAATAGATTTTTCATACTTGATATTAATATATTTTTTAAAGGAATATTATATTAATTAAAAAAAATTATGTATAAAGTAATAGATTGTGAAAATTTAGCATATGTTTTTTTTTGTTTGTTTAATTTGGAAACAGTTAAAACAATTTATTGTCATTTTTTCTGACATAGTTAAAATATTTTATTTTAAGCTAACATTTATTGGAACTTCTCTTCCAATATTCAAGATTGTTTTTATGGCAATGTCAATAAATAATATTACTTTCGTAATACTTAGTTAAAAGTCGTATTAAAATTAAATTAATATTTGTTTTAAAGAACTTTAAAAAAAAAAGACTGTTATGGTTTATTAAGGTACAATTTGCTGTTGTCAGAAGAAACTGTGTGGGAATGGATTGCGCAATGGAATGAAATTGTCGGACTTTAATTGTGTCAGGTTTCGGTCACATTGCCTTAACCCAATGTGAGGTTATAGGTTTGATCCTGAAGTCGGTTCAAGTGTTGATGATCAGGATTCG
The DNA here is from genome assembly GCA_963932185.1 of Troglohyphantes excavatus. Classification (NCBI taxonomy): domain Eukaryota; kingdom Metazoa; phylum Arthropoda; class Arachnida; order Araneae; family Linyphiidae; genus Troglohyphantes; species Troglohyphantes excavatus. The sequence continues at coordinate 151,837 of OZ010678.1, read as the reverse complement.
ATTCTTTTCTTATAGTTTAAAGATTGTACTTACTACACATTGGGCTACCAGATGGGTAGAAAAAGTGCTGTGTAACAGCGTGATTTATGTAAAAAAAAATTATTTCTTCTGATGTTTTTGTTTCTTCTTCTTGTGGATCACTTCAAGTCGGGTTTTCTGAATAAAAAGTTGTCTTTTCTGTTCCTGTGAAAAATGACAGTCCGTGTTTTTTTTTTTTGGGGGGGGGGGGGGATAGCCTTATAACATTAATTCATACACGGTCTGCGATGTCTAATAGAAATCATGTGAAATCGAGAATTAAAGAGAGGAAGCTTTTGGTGGCTAGGAAAATATGAGTTAATGGGACAGAATATAAATTGAAGGGAAATCTTTTTAGGTGTGAATTATCAAAGAAGAGAATTTAAAGACATCATATAGACTGGTTATAAAAGAAGGCGATGAATTAAAAAGGGAAACACGTCTTTCAGGTATGTAAAATAGTACTTAAAAAATGTTTTTAAAAAAACCACTCTATTAGGTGTTTCGACTGAAACTGTTGATGGCGTCCGGAAGACGGCGACTGAGGTGGAGCCATGCGTGAGCAGAAGGGGATTTTCGCGCATTGTGGAAGGGATCGTTCTATGAATGGAATTATTTATCCGAAGAAGAGTTCAGGGGTGAGTTCTTTGTTCCTTTGAAGAAGTCTTTTGATCGTACGCAGTGGACTCTGGCAGAGGACCTTTATGCAGGATGGAACTCACGCAGGATCTTAGACAAAGTGGAAATATGGAGAGGACCGCGCCAATTAGAAACTGCAGGCCGCGTTCGAACTGAACGAAACCTTGAATTGAATAAGAATTCACCGAGGAAAACTTCTGCTGCAGAACTTCTGTGCCAATTCGAGTCTAGAAGATTTCTAAACGAAATCTTCAGTCATTAACAACGTTCGCCAATTCGTCTTTTATAATACTTTGAATAATGTAATTCGTCACTGACATTAATGTTAATAAACATGTAGAAAACATTTGCATTTTTTGAATGCAAAAACTCTAAAAACCAGACTAAGGGAACAAGGGAAAATCCCTGTCATTGCACTTTCAGTAATAACGCATTCACAGCACAGTGAGAAGCGCATTCAGCGAACGTCAAGGTTACTTTCGTCAGTTTTCACAATCGTTTCGTCATTGAATCACGTGACTTTTGACGAAACAAGAATCTTAAAAATTCTAATGAATATAAATGACTCCGATTCCTTTCTAGTCCGGGAGGCAGTGACATTTTAGGATGATTATTTTACACCGGCTGATTTTCTGACCAGTAATTGGTCTTGGATAGATAAGCTATAAAACGTAATTCAGCTGGTCCAGTTCGGGTGGGTGTAGGCGTGGGGGCGTTATGAACATGTAAAAAAAGTTCAAAAATAAAAATATTTTACACCGGCTGAAAATTTATTTACAGGTTATTTGGGCTATTTTATGATGTTTTTGGGTATTCAGCTGGTATGCTGAGGGTGGGTTGTACTTCAGCTTCTCGTTTGTTTATGTAAAAAAACACGTTTTTTCAAAATATTTTACACCGTATGAAAATTTAATATGAGATAGTTATTTAGGTATAAATCAAGAAAATAAAATTCAGCTGGCTCGGTAGTGGTGGAAAGACCTTCAGCTTTAGCTATGAAGTGGTTGCGCACTAAATTATATTCGAGCGCCGCGCAGTATCTTCAAAGCTAAAGGTCATTCCACCTCTCATCTGAATGGTATTTTTTTTAAACCTTACCTTTCATACTAATAACATACTGGAGTTTCGTGTCGTGTAAAATTGATTTGATTGGGAAATCATTAGCAAACATCGGGAAAACATTCAAAATTTGACTAGTTTTTTTGTGTGTTTAATTATCGTTATATCTAGGGCTACCAGAAATTCGAAAAGGAAACCCAACATATTTAATTATTTGCTGATTAAAGAAGGAAATAACTGTTAATAATAGACAATTAACTTTATTATGCTAACTTCACTTTGTCATTTTTTACACTTTATTATATTTTTCTGACAAAACAACTTTTTTGTAATTTTTAATTCTATCGAATACATCAATCAGTTCATTTTAATTTTAACAATTTAGCTCTGAATAAACCGCTTGACGAACGAGAGAGGAGAGTGGTTCTAGCAATGCTACAAAAATAAATATCGGGGGGGGGGGGGATCTGGGACAGTCAATCGCACCAGCGATAATCTGGGACAGTCAATCGCACCAGCGATAATCTGGGACAGTCAATCGCACCAGCGATAAATAGGGATATTTTTACACCGGTAACGGGGATTTTCAAAAGAAATACTATGTTTTAGGGCGTATGTGAACTGGGCTCATATGTATGAATGATGGAAAATCCCTGGACTTGAGTCAGCCCGGGAACCTCCCGGGACAATGGCGAAAACATGAGACTTTCCTGGCGAAACCGGGACGTCTGTTAGCCCTAGTTACTTATCAAGCTTAAAAACGGAAAATATGGCTTATTATGACATATATGAATATTAATAACATTAATAATTTGAAGAAAAACTGAATATTCTAATTATCGGAAATATATAATCATCTGGATCATCTTTTTTTAGTAAACTTTCTTCAGAATATTTATTAATATCGATTTCTTGTGATATGTGTGCATCATGATCTGCTTCAGGGGGCCATTTGATAAAATGAAGAATGTTTTTAGATAAAATTAATAAAATAATTGTGTAAATTAAAAATAAACGTCAGTTATACCTGCATTATTCTCATCATTAGTGATGCTCTCTATCAATGGACTCTGGTGATCTTCGAACCATTTGAAACTGTATTAATTATCTACTATCTCCCAACCATAATCAACTGGATCTTAAGTGATTACATCTTTTGATGTTAATGGCTCCATACTGAGCAATGTAAGTTGTTCGTAAAAATTGTTGATACAGCTCTGATTGTGCCAGTATTCGAGCAGTTAAGGCTTTTAATCTCACGATGTCATTTTCATTATTGATATAATATTTTTTCATCTAACTCACCGAGGACTATAAATACTTTAGTGTAGTTTTTAGAATTCTTTAAAATACTGAATAGTTTTTGCTTCCCTTTCTTGAAAAAAGCGGGATTAAAATCACACCCCCGTCAAAGCATGGAAGGCTGGTAATGCTGTATACAATTCTGGACCCGTCTTTGTATAATTTATTAACGTCAAGAAACCTTTGGTTATTTCCATTGCCAATATGCATAGATATTTTCGGATTTTGATGAATGAAGATCATGTTTCCCAACAGGTTGTCCGTATCAGAAAAGGAATAAAGTAATTAAAATCGACATTGTACACGTGTTAAATAATGTTCTTGTTGGCCTCTTCATAAGATGTACACGATTGGTTTTCTTGATTTGATAGAACAACTTCATCATTAATCACCTCATATTTGAAATAATCCACATAAATGATTTTTCATTGATGTAAGGATCTAGGTGATTGTTTCGCCAATCATCGCATATGAACTTCACCAAGGCTTCTTTGAAATTAACGTTTTTCAATTCAGCGTGAAAATCTGATGGACGAAGTTGGTCCGGCCCACTGATGTTGAATCCATGTCTATATTTAGTTCATTTTAAAATGCCTTCGTTGTTCTTGGTCGAGGGACAGAAGTAGCGATCAAAGGTAATTATATTCGTGAATTATTCGTGAAAAAATATTATATCATGAGAATTACGTCCTGAGATTAGATAAAAATTTTGACGGCTCGATACTGGCACCATACCAATTAGAACTGCATCAATAGTTTCTACGAAAAACTTACATTGGTCAGTTATAGAGACATCAGCATTAAAAGGAACCAATCGCTTTTGATCCAGTTGATTATGGTTGGAAGATAGTAGAAAAATATACACAGTTTCAAGTGGTTCGAAGGTGACCAGCTACCTCCATCGGTAGAGATCATCACTATAATGATGAGAATACTGCATGTGTAACAGCCGTTTATTTTCAATTTACACAATTATTTTATTTCTTTTAACTAAAAACATTCTTGATTTTATCAAATGGCCCTGAAGCAGAACATGATGTACACATAATCACATGAAATACATATAGATGACTATTCTGAAGAAAAGACATTTGAAGACGATGATCGTGATATTGGCGATAATTTTTACATTTCCAATAATGAGAATATTTATTTTTCTTTAAATTATTAACGTTATTAATATTTATATATGTCATAATAAACCGTATTTTCCAGTTTTGAGATATAACGAAATGAAACAAAATAAAACCTAGTCAAATTTTGAATGTTTTCCCGATGTCTGCTAATGATTTCCCAATCAAATCAATTTTACAAGACACGAAACTCGCGTAGGTTATTAATATGAAAGGTAAGGTTTAAATAAATTCCATTCAGCTGGCACGGTAGTAGTGGAATAACCTTCAGCTGGATGTTGAAGATACTGCGCGGCGCTCGAATATAATTTAGTGCGCAACCACTTCATAGCCAAAGCTGAAGGTCTTTCCGAGTCAGCTGAATATTATTTTCTTGATTAATACCTAACTAACTATCTCGTATTAAATTTTCATACGGTGTAAAATATTTTGAAAAAACGTGTTTTTTTACATAAACAAACGAGAAGCTGAAGTGCAACCCACCCTCAGCATACCAGCTGAATACCCAAAAACATCATAAAATAGTCCAAATAACCCGTAAATAAATTTTCAGCCGGTGTAAAATATTTTTATTTTTGAACTTTTTTTACATGTACTGAACGCCCCCACACCTACACCCACCGCGGTCGCGCCAGCTGAATTCGATTTTTGACATTACCAATAACTTATCTAACTATTGTTACACAAATCAGTCGGTGTAAAATGACTAGCCAAAAATGTCGCTGCCTCCCGGTCTATTCTGGTGATATTAATTTAATATCGGTTCTTATATTGCCGACATTCAAAAGAGATTTTCTGGAACGGTCGGTAGCGCGACTGACTTCGGAAAGAAATATTCGTGGTTCGAGTCGAGCGATGGATATTTTTTTGAAATCACCCTCATTTTTGACAAAATAAATTTCGTAAAAAAACAACAACAACGAGAGAATGAATTACCTGAGTTCGACGAAGTATTTAATCGGAATATTTATTTAACAGGCTTTTTTTTCGCCAAAATTGACCAAAGTTTCTTTAAAAATAAGCATGCATTTTTAACTGTGTGCATGAAAGTAGATTTTATCAATAAGTTCTAGATGAAATACCCGTTCTACGCACGGGAAATAAATAAGTTACAAAATTGATACAAATACAATATTTATAGCGAAATAAACAATATTCTCAATTTGTCATCCATCAGGGGGAATCACAGTATTAAAAGTACTAATTTGCAACGAAATTATATTGGCAAGGTCCTGCAAGAACTAGAAAGATTGATATTGTGGAGAAGTTGTCTATACAATAACGTGGATATATATACGTTACTCCAGGGCCGTCACACACAATTTTTTTTTTTTTGGGGGGGGGGGGGGGGGCTGAAACAAGAAATTTCCCAACTTAAAGATTCGAAATTCCCAACTCAACACTGCAAAAAATTTCCAGTTCCAAGTAACCGACATTTTTAATCTTTTTTATAGATTAAGTAGAATTAAAAGCTTAACATAAACAGTAGAAAGCTACGATACATGTTTTTATATTGTTTTAATTCATTTCATTTATTGCAGAATACTTTATTTGAAAATAATTTATGTATGAAGATAATTTGTAATTTTCCTGACAGAAAACTTTACATTAATTGGGAATTTAATGCAAAAAGCCTATATGAATTATACTTAAATGAACCTCAACTAAAAAAAATGTGAAAAAGTAATTTTCATTTAAATAAACAGGAAGGAATACGTTGGCAGATGAATATCGAAACAGCAACAGTTATCATTGTCACGGTGGATATTTTTATAAAAAAATATATACTTTTATAGTTGGTGTATTAGAATAACTTTGTCTTAATATATCATTATGTACGGCCAGTGATATATCAGTAGCTAAGAATAGAGCATACTGCGACAGGAGGCGCAATCGCGCAATGCCGGAAGCGGAAGTCACGTGACCGGAAGTGGGCGTGGCCTAAAAAGTCACGTGACCGGGAGTGGGCATGGCCGGAAGTCACGTGATTATTGCGCCTCAATACCGGAAGTGGAGTGGAGTTGTATACCTCCTGCTGTTAGATTAAATATTTATTGTTATAAGCTGTTTTAATGTGACGTCATGACCTTTTAGGATGACGTCACAAGAGGGAACATGGAATGAATAAGTTTCTATTTGAAGGATGGCAACACGTGTTGTCCTTAGATTAGGGTTATAAGCTGTTTAACGTGACGTCATACTAGGGAACACGTGATATTCTTAGATGAAATGGTGTGATAAGCTGTTTAACGTGACGTCACAAGAGGGAACATTGAATGAACAAGTTTCTATTTGAAGAATGGCAACACTGCTGACCGTGGGCGGGGCCGGAAGTCACGTGATTATTGCGCCTCAATACCGGAAGTGGAGTGGAGTTGTTTACTTCCTGCTGTTAGATTAAATATTTATTGTTATAAGCTGTTTTAATGTGACTTCATGACCTTTTAGGATGACGTCACAAGAGGGAACATTAAATGAACAAGTTTCTATTTGAAGAATGGCAACACTGATGACCGTGGGCGTGACCGGAAGTCACGTGATTATTGCGCCTCAATACCGGAAGTGGAGTGGAGTTGTTTACTTCCTGCTGTTAGATTAAATATTTATTGTTATAAGCTGTTTTAATGTGACGTCATGACCTTTTAGGATGACGTCACAAGAGGGAACATTGAATGAATAAGTTTCTATTTGAAGGATGGCAACACGTGTTGTCCTTAGATTAGGGTTATAAGCTGTTTAACGTGACGTCATACTAGGGAACACGTGATATTCTTAGATGAAATGATGTGATAAGCTGTTTAGCGTGACGTCATACATTGAATGGACAAGTTTCTATTTGAAGAGTGGCAACACTGTTGTCTTTAGATTAGAGTTATAAGCTGTTTAACGTGACGTCATAGGATGACGTCATACTAGGGAACACGTGTTGTTCTTAGATTAAATAGTGTGATGGGCTTTTTAACGTGACGTCAGACTAGGGAACACGTGATATTCTTAGATGAAATAGTGTGATAAACTGTTTAACGTGACGTCACACATTGAATATACAAGTTTCTATTTGAAGGATGGCAATACGCTGAACAAGATGGGAGGCGCAATTCAAATGGCCATTGCTCCTCCCATCTTGTTATAAGCTCTTTCAACGTGACGTCATTCTAATACACAATTAATTAAGGAATGAATATTCTGAAGTGGCAACATACACTTACCAGATGAATGACGTCTGCGCATGCGGCTGACGTAAGCGGAATCGCGGCATCATTGGTGGATCTTCGGTAAATGTTCTGAAGGACGACGGACGTGTCTAGTGCTCGACAATCGGAAGCATACTGATTTTGGTAACGGACCGCGTGGAAGAACATTCTTATCAGTACTGTTCTCTGATTGGTTGATCATTTACGCCAATACTTGATTCTGATTGGTTGTTTACAGGGACGCGCGATCCGGCTAGTGGTTTTAGGAACCGGTTTGAGGCGCAATCCAGGTTGTCATTGCGCCTCACATCTTGTTATAAGCTGTTTAACGTGACGTCATAGCTTTTAAGGTGACGTCATACTAGGGAACACGTGCTGTTCTTAGATGAAATAGTGTGATAAGCTTTTTAACGTCACGTCATACATTGAATGGACAAGTTTCTATTTGCGGGATGGCAACACGCTGAACAAGATGTGAGGCGCAATGCAGATGGCCATTGCATCTCCTATCTTGTTATAAGCTGTTTAACGTGACGTCGTGAGATGACGTCACACTAGGGAACATTGAATGAACAAGTTTCTATTACGTTTACGCACAAAATTACGTTTTTGCACATGTTACATAAAATAAAAATTACGTTTTCGTAGTATTTCCTATGGGAAAATTACCTTTTTTCATAGGTCGTGTAAATTAAAAATTACCTTTTTTGAATAACGACTATTTTAAAAATTACCTTTTTTGACATGTTACACAAAATAAAAATTACGTTTTCGTAACATGTAATCCTATGGGAAAATTACTTTTTTTCATGGGTTGTGTAAATTAAAAATTATCTTTTTTGAATAACGACTATTTTAAAAATTACCTTTCTTGACATGTTGTGTAAATTAAAAATTACCTTTTTTACCATGTTACATAAGCATACATTGCGCAGTAGACATGTCAATAAGTACAACTTGGACATAAAATCAAGATGTGAGGCGCAATGACCATCTGCATTGCGCCTAAAACCACTAGCCCGATCCCGCTTCCCTGAAAACAACCAATCAGAATCGAGTATTGGCGTAACAGTGATCAACCAATCAGAGAACAGTATTGATAAGAATGTTCTAGACTGTTCCTCCACGCGGTCCGTTCAAGATGGGAGGCGCAATGGCCATTTGCATTGCGTCTCCCATCTTGTTCAGCGTGTTGCCATACTTCAAATAGAAACTTGTATATTCAATGTTCCCTAGTATGACGTCATGATGTGTATCCTAGTATGACGTCACGTTAAAAAGCTTGTCACACTATTTAATCTAAGGACAGCAGTGTTGCCATCCTTCAAATAGAAACTTGTTCATTCAATGTTCCCTAGTGTGACGTCATCTCACGACGTCACGTTAAACAGCTTATAACAAGATAGGAGATGCAATGGCCATCTGCATTGCGCCTCACATCTTGTTCAGCGTGTTGCCATCCCGCAAATAGAAACTTGTCCATTCAATGTATGACGTCACGTTAAAAAGCTTATCACACTATTTCATCTAAGAACAGCACGTGTTCCCTAGTATGACGTCACCTTAAAAGCTATGACGTCACGTTAAACAGCTTATAACAAGATGTGAGGCGCAATGACAACCTGGATTGCGCCTCAAACCGGTTCCTAAAACCACTAGCCGGATCGCGCGTCCCTGAAAACAACCAATCAGAATCAAGTATTGGCGTAAATGATCAACCAATCAGAGAACAGTACTGATAAGAATGTTCTTCCACGCGGTCCGTTACCAAAATCAGTATGCTTCCGATTGTCGAGCACTAGACACGTCCGTCGTCCTTCAGAACATTTACCGAAGATCCACCAATGATGCCGCGATTCCGCTTACGTCAGCCGCATGCGCAGACGTCATTCATCTGGTAAGTGTATGTTGCCACTTCAGAATATTCATTCCTTAATTAATTGTGTATTAGAATGACGTCACGTTGAAAAAGCTTATAACAAGATGGGAGGAGCAATGGCCATTTGAATTGCGCCTCCCATCTTGTTCAGCGTATTGCCATCCTTCAAATAGAAACTTGTATATTCAATGTGTGACGTCACGTTAAACAGTTTATCACACTATTTCATCTAAGAATATCACGTGTTCCCTAGTCTGACGTCACGTTAAAAAGCCCATCACACTATTTAATCTAAGAACAACACGTGTTCCCTAGTATGACGTCATCCTATGACGTCACGTTAAACAGCTTATAACTCTAATCTAAAGACAACAGTGTTGCCACTCTTCAAATAGAAACTTGTCCATTCAATGTATGACGTCACGCTAAACAGCTTATCACATCATTTCATCTAAGAATATCACGTGTTCCCTAGTATGACGTCACGTTAAACAGCTTATAACCCTAATCTAAGGACAACACGTGTTGCCATCCTTCAAATAGAAACTTATTCATTCAATGTTCCCTCTTGTGACGTCATCCTAAAAGGTCATGACGTCACATTAAAACAGCTTATAACAATAAATATTTAATCTAACAGCAGGAGGTATACAACTCCACTCCACTTCCGGTATTGAGGCGCAATAATCACGTGACTTCCGGCCATGCCCACTTCCGGTCACGTGACTTTTTAGGCCACGCCCACTTCCGGTCACGTGACTTCCGCTTCCGGCATTGCGCGATTGCGCCTCCTGTCGCAGTATGCTCTATTCTTAGCTACTTATATCATAATGGTTACATATTCTACGCGTTGTGCCCAGGTAACCCATAAGGCTTTCTCAGTGAAAGAAAAAGTTTCTATATTATTTTGAAAAAAAACAAACTAATACAAATTTAAAGTATTAACTTGAACGCTAAAATTCAGTTTAAAAGAGGATGATAAATAAAGGATACACACCAATTCTGTAGAGATGCATCATTTTATTATTATTGTGAAGTGGTAGAAGATTTGGTCATTCTGCTGTCGAGGGGCGAGGATTCTTATTTTATTAGCAGAGTAGCAATCGAAACGCAAAAATAAAAATTGACACTTATTTAAAAAATATTATAGAAAGAATTATAATGTAACAAAGAGGCGACGAGCCCCGTTTTTCTGGGTTTTAAACAAGGCAAAATGCTAGAGAATGTCTAGACATGGAGACGCCAGTTGTTACACAACTAAAAAAAATGGAAGAAAAAGTATAGCAAAAATATTCAATCCCCATGGATTCATAAAAAAAATATCATATGTGACGTAATGACCAATCATTGCGAACCCCCGACATGATGCATAAAGTGGGCACTGAGAAAAAGCAACGAGGTGCTTGGAAAGAATAATATCTGTAAAAATAGAAAGAAGAGGGGTCGGCAAGCATTTGCTTTGCAAAATTAAAAAAGTATTGATTCAATAATTAGAAATATGACATGTGAGGGGTTGACTTACAAGAGCAACACCACAACTACTTTTAACAGTAATCCATAACTATTTTTAAAATTAGTAAATCACTCAATAATTACGAAATAAATTGGTTAAAAAATGTATAGTTATGGCAATTTAAAGATATAATAAGCGTTTTAGTTGACCAAGACGGGTAAAGTATAAAAGCTGCATGATCTAAAGTATAGTGGGAGTCAAAGACTCGACATTGCATGGTATTTTGCAACCCATTCAAAGGAATGTTTTTACATTTGAAAAATAAATATTAACTTCTATAAATTCAATTTAAATTGTAAAAGTAATTTTAATTCAAAGTTGTAAAAGATTGAATAACCAAATTTATCTTATTATAAATATTAAATTAAATTCAAAGTATTTAAAAATTCTTTAAATTTAGCTGAAAGTTAAATCATATAATATAACTTTCACAACAAAATATAATTAACTAACAATATAACTTTCACAACTCCCAACTTTTATGGTTATCATATTATTGGGGGCTGGAGCTTCCACCTACCCCCCCCCCTTCCCCACCAAACCCACCGCGACGGGCCTTACAACTGCAAAAAACTGTAAAGAGTAATAAAACAAGATTTATTAATATAATGTCAAAAATCGTTAGACTTTCGGCGTCCATTACGCCAGCGTTTCTCAACCTTTCAGTATTCGCGGCCCAGTTTTCAATCATAATTTGCATCGCGCCCCCCAATAAAATGTATACAACAATAATGTATATTGCGTATTTTGGATTTTGTTTTTAAATTATTTTAACTAACTGCCAAAACAAGAGTAAAAGCGCGCCAACTTTTGCGAGAAACCGCATCTGGCATTTTGCCAAGCGGGCGGTGAACATATGAAGCGAATGAAAGCGGGGAAAATTTAAATATTATATTTGAAATGAAAGCCAAACAGGGAGATAACGTTAAAAGAATATGAAAGTAGAAAAATTCGTTAATGAAAGTTTAGTTACCTAGATGGGGTGAGCTAAATTTAGAAACTGGGAATACATTTTTTCGAATAATAAAAGAAATAAAACCGAAGCATGACTAAACAAAAGAGAAAAAAATAAGTAATGTTTGTGGAAGGGAATCCACACGACCGATCCCGTCTCGAGCATGCGCAGAGCAAATGTTTTCTCATAGGAAGCAGGAAAATGTTCGATAACACAAGTTTCAATTCCACTCAGTCTCATTCCAGTCGATCCTTCTATCGCTATGGAATCTATCGTGAATGTGTATTATATATGTTTTCGTGTTAATTGCAATTCACCATATTAATTATTCACGGCAGCAGATTTATGCAGACTCATTGATAAATTTTTAAGCGGAAGTAAGCGAGCATTACACGATAGTCATGCATCAACAAGTACACAGACGAGCGTGGTTCCGAAAATAAAATCAAGAAAATATTCTCAAGAATACTTAAATTTTGGGTTTATCAGTACTGAAGTAAATGAAGAAGAAAGGCCTCTGTGGATCATTTGCTCAAAAATATTGGCCGCAGACAGCATGAAATTTAATAAACTTAAACGACATTTGGAAACGCTTCATAGTGAGTACGTCAACAAACCCAGAGAATTATTCGAATTAAAATTAAAATCATATAAAAAGCAAAAATCATTTTTTATAGAAACTTTGTCTGTGAATAAAAAAGCTTTAATTGCATCTTACAAAGTTTCATATAAAATAGCCAGATGTAAAATACCTCACACCATTGGTGAAGAGCTTATTTTGCCAGCAGCAATTGATTGTAGAAACTATGTTTGGAGATAATTTTTCAAAACAATAGCAGTCCATACCTCTTTCAAATGATACTGTTGCTAGTCGAATTGGTGATATAGCTGAAGATGTACAGTGTCAGCTTTTCTCGAAGTTGCGTGACAAATTGTTTTCAATTCAGCTTGATGAAGCAACAGATAGTAATAAAGATGCTCATTTAATTGTCTATGTTCGATTTTGTGATAATATGTCAGTAGTAGAAGAACTACTTTTCTGCAAACCAATAGAACTCAAAACAACAGCGCTCGCATGATTTGCTATTTTAAATGATTTTATGAACGAGGCAAACATAGAATGGAAAAAATGCGTCGGAATATGCACCGATGGTGCTCGTTCAATGTCCAGAAGATTCCAAAGTGTACAAGTACTTGTAAAACAAAAATCGCCTCAGTGCGTCTAGACATATTGCATGATCCACAGAGAGGCTTTGGCTTCGAAAGAAATGAGCCCTGGTCTGAATATTGTGTTAACTACGGTTGTAACCGTAGTAAATTATATAAAAATGAGACCCCTGAAATCGAGAATCTTTTCCGCACTTTGTAAAGACATGGGTTCAGTACATTCAGCGTTACTATTTTATTGCGAGGCAAGATGGTTAACACGTGGGAAATTTTTGCAACGTGTTTATGAATTAAGAAATCTCCATTTTCCTAGAAGAAGAAAACAGACCGGCAGCCGAGAATTTTCGCGATGGTTTATTTGTGATTAAAATTGAGCTACTTGGTCGACATATTCGAGAAATTAAATAACTTGAATCTTCAACTCCAAGGAGCAAATACACATATGTTGGATACGAGTGATAAACTTAATGCTTTTTGTAGAAAATTGGAATTGTGGAGCAGAAATTTAAAGCAAAAACACCTAACATTGTTTGCAAATGTGGATGATTGTACTAAAACTTACAAGGCTGAAGAAGAACATGTAAAAGTTTTTTTTGTAACCATTTAAAATCTTTTAGCCAAGCTGGCAAAGAATTTTAAAAAGTATTTTCTTGCTGACAACAAACTTATAGCAAGTTACGAGTGGGTTAGGGATCCATTTCATAATACTCAATTGATGAGGAAGAAAAATTCATAGACTTCACGACAAGTGGCGAAACCAAAAGATAATTTAGTAATAAATCACTATTTGAATTTTGGGCAGAAGTGGAAGATGATTTTTCTGCACTAAGAACAAGGGCATTTCGCATTCTATTACCATTTTCAACATCTTACCTTTGTGAAACTGGATTTTCTGCTGTGGCTTCTTTGAAGACAAAATATAGATCTCGGCTAAATATAGAAACATAACTGAGAGTGGCTCTAATATTAAGCCTTCCTTCGAAAAACTTTGCTCTGCAAGACAGGCCCAAGGAAGTCACTAATAATTATTAAATTTGTTTTTAATTTAGTATGTTTTGATTAAGTAAGTTTTGATTTAGTAAGTTGTTTTACTTTGTTTGTTAAATGTGTCGAAATGTATTTTGTTTTCTATGTGTATGTTGGCTTTCCTTTCAGTCAGTTAATCAATTTTTTTAAATAATATTTTCTCTTGGATATTCTCGCGCCTCCCCTCTAGTGTGCTCGCCCCCCTAGGGGGGCGCGCCCCACAGGTTGAGAATCGCTGGGTTACGCAATACTACATTTTAATGTAAAAATGTATTAAAGTATTGTTTGTGTTTCCAGAAATAAAAACAGAATGGGCAGATGCGAGCATTTAGTTGGGCGCCAATGGATAACGGCTGTCTGTCTGGAAATCTGAAAACATTGCTTCTCAATTTAGATAAAGAATGTATTGGGCAATTTCTAATTTTCCCATGATAACCTTGTTGTTTCCGCTTTCATATGTTAAAAATATTAATTTTCTTCAGACATAAATTTTCCCAACTCAGGTATTTTCTAACCTTGAAATTCCCAACTTTTAGGGTTTTAAAATTATTGGGGGGGGGGGAGCCCCTGCGTTACTCCCGTTGATATATTAAAAGATGGAAAGAAGATGATAAACGTCAACAACTGACAGAAGATAGACCGACACCAAAATTGTCGATTCATAAAAAAATGGGGATACATCTCAGCAAGGCCGTAAGTTTCAATCATCGTGGTATGTGCTTTTCTCGTGGCTCTGTGGTAGCTTTTATTTACAAAAAATGTTTTGTTGGCCGTGTTTGATCGTCGGAATTAAAAAGGGCGTTTGGAATAGTGTTGGATATGATGAATTAAACATTATCACACGAGCATGTAAAACGCACCAGTGGCGGCCCGTGGTCAAAAATGTTAGTGCAGCCGAAAACATGTAACTCCCCCCCCCCCCCCCCGCTTTTTTCACAACCATACACGAACGGACATTCTTTAAAATTTATTACTCAAACCAAAGTTTCCTTTCAACGTTTATGAAAGATAACATGCAATAAAATATATATATAAAAAAAACTTTTTAAAGCACATGCTTTTATCAAATGTACTAAAATGCAAAAAATAACCATTCTATACTTCTTGAAAACTGACTTTTGTAACATTACCTTTTCCTCCACTTGCCCCTTGAATTCTTTTCTCTTCAACTACTTTGAAATATGTTGAATATACTTTTGTTGGAACTGACTAAAAATAAAAGCGTGGGGCGCTTATTATTGATATTATATTTAAGATTTACTAAGAATTATTTAACATTTCAAGATGATAAAAGAAGACATTAAGGTTTTAGATATCATGTGTGAGCGCCCCACGCTTTTATTTTTAGTCAGTTCCAACAAAAGTATATTCAACATATTTCAAAGTAGTTGAAGAGAAAAGAATTCAAGGGGCAAGTGGAGGAAAAGGTAATGTTACAAAAGTCAGTTTTCAAGAAGTATAGAATGGTTATTTTTTGCATTTTAGTACATTTGATAAAAGCATGTGCTTTAAAAAGTTTTTTTTATATATATATTTTATTTTCTGCTTTTTAGTTATATAAACATGTATATTACCATTGATTTGTATAATTAAACCTCTTTAAATTATTTCAAGGCTGTAGCATATATTTATTCAAACATTAATTCCACTTACTAACATGCTACATAAATTATTTAATAGTTTACCTTTATTTGATCATAACGTTAAATTACAAAAATAGAACGTAGTCATTTTTTTAAACGAGATAATTAATAACAATATTACTATTTTAATACCTTTTTAATTATTTTGATAGATCAGAAAGAGTTACCAAACTTGATAAATGACGTAATATGCCAATCTTGATGGATGTATCAACCTTGACAAAAAAAGAGTTAAGGCTAGTTGGCTTGATTAGAGTGGTAATTTCTCATTCTCTCCATTTCTATTACTGCCTCAGTGTTACAAGGTTTCTTTCCTGTTAACTTTACGTTGTCTATTTCTTCAATTTGCAAGCCGTCTAATGATCTTACACGACTCAAAGCAACATATGCCTGTCCATCAGCAAAGAGTGCAGGTCCTAGATTAACTACCGCATAGTCTACAGTACTACCCTGCATTTTGTGCACTGTTGAGGCCCTGCTCAAAATCAGCGGTAACATTCTCCTTTCAGCCGTACCATAGGAGTATTTGGCAGGAAACTGAATGGATATCGGTTCAATTTTATGTATTCCGTCTCTACCGAAATTCACATGGACTGTTGGCAAGTCAGTTTCATACATTTGTGTACGACGAAAGTGCGGCCATGTTATTTCGGTAATGAAACCAATATTACCATTTTGACCAATCCTTTGGATACATTTATATTGGATCGCAGCATTACCTTAGCTCCTACGAATATGTCCAGTTCTTTTGGAAGCCCGCCAGTTTTGTTGACATCATTTGGGATGACATTATCCATACTAACGTCCTCAGTTTTGTGTGGCGCATCTATCAAACGATCTTGATCCTTGATTTTATATATTTTATGATTATGTTTTTGGAAATGCTGCAGTACTAACTGGTTATGATCGCGAACTTGCTGATTAGTTGGATATATTCGAAGTGCCTTTTCAATTGCAAATTCTCCAGTCGCTTTTCCGCCGACTTTCTGCAGGAGCACGGCAAAGTGTTCTGGTTTTAGTTCGCCGACTCTTAATGCATTCAAGATATTAACGAAGGTCATATCACCTTGTTGTCTCATATTTTCATTTAATTCTATTAAGGTAAATAGGCGCCACAAGTGAATTGATGGTATCATATGTTGAGGCTGATAGAATACGATGTCCTCTTACTGGTGGAAGCTGCATCAAATCTCCAAATACTAAAATATTAAGGCCTCCGAACACATGATCACATTTCTTCAATTGTCTAAGTCGCGAGTCGACGAGTATAAATAAGAATTCGATGTATTTCCATTGCTGTCGCATAACTTTTAGAAAAATACCCGTTAACCCACATAGCTAATGTTTGGAGGAATGAGCAGGAACACTTGTCATTCGAGTTACCAAAAACGCCCTCCAATCATGTCCGGGGAAGCCCAAGGCTTGCCGCGCATCTTTTAAGCGCGCGGAACGCGTGAGCACTTAAAAGTGCCATCGAAATATTCCAAACAACTGTTCGAAGGATCGCCTGTAAGCACCATGATCGACTTCCCAGATCAACGTAATGTCCGCCATTTTGCGTCAACTGTCCATGGTTCAAAAATACGAGGCATTCGTTCCCGATATTGATTTCCTTCGAGATAGGTACCGAACCGTCGCCAATAGCCCACTGTTCAGCTCTAGTGAGACGTTAATTAACCAAACCAAACCGCCATTTTGATTTGGCGCCAAGAAAAAAACGTCATTTTTACCTTGGCGCCAATTTTTGGAATTGGCGACAACGGGGCACCGTACACTAGGAATTTACTATAATTTTTTTAAACATATTAAAAACTTATTGTCGTTTTCTCAACGAATAAAATTATTTCATCTCTATATATCATAAAAATTAAACTAATGCAATAAACATCGCTATATGCAAATTAAATGAATAGTTAACTCACTTGTTTGTTGTTACACAAATTAATTTGTTTCCTATAAATCCTTCTACTTTTAACTCCTCCGAAGTTATAACCTATCAGAGTGTAGTAATGTGCTTTACAAAACCAAAATTGTTTAATAGCGGACAGTTCTGTCAATAATAAAATTGAAGAAGAAACTATTACCATAAACATCTATCATTTGGTTTAAAAATATTCAAAATGGCGACGGAAAGCTTTTCTGTTGAAGCAAAACCAGATCATTGCGCATAATTTTTCGCGCATTCATCTGACGTCATTTTTGTAGATTGTGGGTTCGAGTCTGGCTTTCGCCAGATTTGTCGATTTTAAAGAAAATTCATTATTAATTAGAATTAATTAGTAATTAACAATTTTATGGCTAATTATTGTATTGTCACCGGGATTACGTATGTATGCCAAGTTTCAAATTTTTATGACAATTAGAAGTGGGTTTAAATTGAGTTACAAGATTTGAGGACACATCACACCAGACAGTGTGAGTTAAATAAAAGCATGTAAAAATAATAGAAAACACTTACTTATTTTTTGAAAATAAAATCAATCCTCCTATCAAACTTGCGAATCGGTCAATTTTAATATTAATTTAAGTAAAGAAACAACAACACACGTGCAAACTTATCGAAAACTATTTCCGTTTGGAGAGATTCTTCGAAAATATCGTTTTCCTCCACCCCGCCTCGCCGATTCAGCAATGAACCAATCATTTATTCGAAATCCCTAGTACAGCTAATTTGAAAAAATCCTTTTGCGCTACGTTTGTGTCGTCACATTCTCCATTTTAGCGTGGTGGGGAAGTCATACTACGTAAGGTTGCCATGGCAACGATGCAGCCGATTTCGAACTTCGCTTTTTAGCTGCAATTTTGATTGAATGGAGTTTTTGTTTTTTCTTCTCGTGAATTTGTGCATTACGGAAACACGCTTGCTATTTATCGGAGATTTTTTTTACTTAGAGTTGAAATTTAATCTCCATTTCCAATTCTAATCTTCATTTAAGAAAATTAGTAAAATATATAATTTTAGTTTTAAAATATAATAAAATTAGGTGCAGCCCGGCTGTACTTGCTGTAGTGGGCGAGCCGCCACTGAAACGCACAAGGGTTCAATCGAACATTTAAAAAAAATCTTTAAACTTTAAGGAATTGATAAGAAATGGAACTCAAATAGCTGACATATTAAATGAAAACTCTCGACTTTATAGTGTTGAATTTAACAAAAAGGTAGCTTTGAACAGACGCTTCATGCAATTACCCATCAAAGCAGTATTGTTTTTAAGTAAACAAGAACTCGCATTTAGAAGCCATGACGAGAGAGAAAGTTCTTTAAACAGAGGAAATTTTAAAGAGCTTTTAAAATTATTGATATATGAAGCTCCACTAGAAGTACAACAGTATTATTTAAATATTAAAACTGTTTTTAACCGTTTGAGCCCCAAGCAGCGCGATCGCGCTGTTAAGATTTTATGTCGAGAAAACACAGTACATTTCGAACATTGTGGACAACTGGCGGTGCGTTACCGATTGCTGTAGTCGCGCGCTCATATTTACTGAAGCAAGTACAGCCGGGGGGGGGGGGGGGGGGGGGGGGAAGTACCGCCAATGATTATTTCGTTAGTTTTTATAGTAGAGCTAAACTTAATATACCATTTTGTAGGGAATAAAGTCTACTATACATTGATATACAAAAAATGTGCAAAGGGGACTATCTTCATACTCGAATCCGCACCAACTTTAAAAATGTCAATAGCAACACCTACTTTTGATAGCGCAGAAATGTTCCCCGCGCTCAAAATAATCTAAATATAAATTTTCGTTAATTTCCTACATTTATATGCAGAGATATTAGACAATATGTATCGATCTTATTTGAGGGGCTACCACCACATTGAACAAAGTATTAGGACTACGAAATGAAGGGTCAAGGAAATGAAGGAAGCTCCGATTGGAATTCATCGATGTAAAATAAACCAAGCGCTATCGCGCCGCTTGGTATTTCTCGACATAAAATAAAACAAGCGCTATCGCGCTGCTTGGGTCTTTTCGTACTCCTTTAGAGAAAGCGCGGTTGCGCTGTTTGGGATTCTTCGACAGTGTTTTATCAATACCCCATGGGACTCAAACGGTTAAAGGTCAATCAAAAACTATCCAAAATGAATTGATTGATTACTTTTATTTTCACATACATGAATTTATAAAAAATTAAATTTCCGAATCTTCTTTTTTTTTCTTCTGTTGAAGTTGATGATACGACAGATATTTCACAAAAATCTCAGTGCTCTATAATTGTGAGGTACGTTTCTTCAACGGATTGGTAGTTGGGAGATTTTTAGGTTTCTTGATGTCAGTATATCGCGTACAGTCAAAGCTCTCTTTAAACTTTTAGAAACGGTTTGAATTCTTGAATATCGCACAAAACTAATTGCTCAGTGCTACGATGGAGCAAGTGTAATGCGTGGACATTTGACGGGATTGCAAACTAAAATGAAATCGCAAGCTCCACAAGCATTATTTGTTTACTGTTGCGGTCATAAACTTAATTTAGTTTTAAAACAAAGTGTAAATAATATTTCAGAGTGTCGGATTTTTTTTGCAAACTTAAGTGGAATTCCTTCATTTTTTCATCATTCAGCGAAGAGAACATATGTATTAAATTCAATAATTGCAAGGAAAATACCAACTAGCACCGATACTCGATGGCATTCTCACAGTAAAATTTTAAGATTTGTCACTGATGATGGGATGGGTTCAAAGAAATTTTTGAAAACATTTTATCTGATCCAAATTTGGATGAAACTTCGATTCGACAAGCAAATGGATTTCTGAATTATTTTAATGATTTTGGATTCACACCAGTGTCGGGCCGTGGTCTAAAATGTTAGTGGAGCCGAAATCATGTGAATCCCCTCCCCCCCCTATTTTCCAAAAACCTTACATGAACGGAAATTCTTTATTATTCACTACTCAAATCAAGTTTCCTTTAAATTTTTAAGAAATGATAACATGTGAAAAAAAATAGAAAACACTTACTTATTTTTTGAAAATTAAAGCAATCCTGCTTTCTGTTAAACATGCGAATCGGTCAATTTTAATATTAACTTACATAACGAAACAACAGCAGGATCATGTCCTGAAACAACAGCACACAGTAAATGTATCACGAAAACCTTTTCCGTTTGGATATAATATCGTAAGTTCTCGTTTCATCCATAAGCCAATCAGCATATCGAACCTCAAGTGCAGCTAAAACAAGAAAACTCATTTCGGCTGTATCTTCTCACAAATGCAGTGCATTAGCATGGGGGGATTCACCATACTACGTAGCGGTTGCCATGGCAACGATGCAGCCGATTTCGAATTTCGCTTTTTGACTGCAGTTTTGATTGAATGGAGTTTTTTCCCTTCCTGAATTGTGCATTACGGTAACATGCTTGCTATTTATCGGAGATTTTGTTTACTTCCGTAGAAATTTAATTTTTAATTCTAATCTTCATTTAAGAAAATTAGTAAAATATCTGTTTTTAGTTTTAAAATACACTATTGAATTTAGGTGCAGCCCGGCTGTGATTGCTGTAGTGGGCGAGCCGCCACTGATTCACACTTTTATCTTTAATTTTTGATTTTATTTTTCAACAAACCAATGTTTTATATGACATTCTTCAAAAAAATTTTTTAGATATAAATTATTGTCTTCGGCAAGTCAAGGTAACTCAGAACATTATAAGACAAAACCGCAATGAGGACACGTTCAAAGTTTTTTTGAAATTGCGAATTCGAAAACAGAAATTGTTTTCAAAAGACAAGATGACTCCCGAACTCACAGATATGTGTTTAAGAAATTTAAAAAGTTATATTTTAAAATTTTGGATACCATAATAATGAATTTCCTATTACAATCGTCAGATTTAAAGATAGCGAATATCTATATTTCTTTTGCCTCGCCGATTCCTCAAAGTTTGAGGATTTTTCGATAAATATCCCAGAAATGGCTTTTGAAAGTTTGAAAAACTCTTATCCAATGATATGTGATATTCATAGATTAAAAAATGAATTAAAACTTTTTTATTCCGATTCATCATACAGGGATTGTAGTGTACAAGAAATAGTAAAAAAATGCATAATAACGGAACGAATGACATATTCAAAGAAGTATATAAACTTCTGTGTTTTATATTGACAATTCCTGTTAAAAGCGCAACAGCTGAAAGAAGTTTCTCTTGCTTAAACAGAATTAAAGACTATTTAAGAAACTCCATGACCGAAGAACTACGAACTCTTGACTGCATTATCAACACTGTCAATCGAACGAGGAATAATTGACGACCTTACGAAAACAATTCCATTTAATGACGACATCATTGACCGATTTGCAAGTTTAAAAGAAAGGAGGATTGATTTAATTTTAAAAAATAAGTAAGTGTTTTCTATTTTTTTCGCATGTTATCATTTCATACAAAATTGAAAGGGAACTTTGATTTGAGTTTGAATAATAAATATTAAAGAATTTCCGTTCATGTATGTTTGTGGAAAGTAGGAGGTGGGGGGGGGGGGGGGGGGGGGTCAGATGATTTCGGCTGCACTAAAATTTTCGACCACTGGTCGCCTAATGGGGAGGCTGAAAAAGCTAATATAGCAGCAACAGTGGCGGCCCGTGGTCTAAAATGTTAGTGCAGCCGAAATCATGTAAATCCCCCCCCCCCCCCCACCTCCCTATTTTCCAAAAACCTTACATGAACGGAAATTCTTTATTATTCACTACTCAAATCAAGTTTCCTTTCAATTTTTAAGAAATGATAACATGCGAAAAAAATAGAAAACACTTACTTATTTTTTGAAAATTAAAGCAATCCTGCTTTCTTTTAAACATGCGAATCGGTCAATTTTAATATTAACTTACATAACGAAACAACAGCACACAGTAAATGTATAGCGAAAACCATTTCCGTTTGGATATAATCTCGTAAGTTCTCGTTTCACCCATTAGCCAATCAGCATATCGAACCTCAAGTGCAGCTAAAACAAGAAAACTCATTTCGGCTGTACCTTCTCACAAATGGCAGTGCATTAGCATGGGGGAATCTCCATACTACGTAGCGGTTGCCATGACAACGATGCAGCCGATTTCGAATTTCGCTTTTTGGCTGCAGTTTGATTGAATGGAGTTTTTCCCCCCTCCTGAATTGTGCATTACGGTAACATGCGTGCTATTTATCAGAGATTTTGTTTATTACCGTAGAAATTTCATTTTCAATTCTAATCTTCATTGAATAAAATTAGTAAAATATCTGATTTTAGTTTTAAAATACACTAATGAATTTAGGTGCAGCCCTGCTGTACTTGCTGTAGTGGGAGAGCCGCCACTGAGCAGCAATGGACGGAGTACGTGCCATGCTTTACGACGGTCGGTTAAAACCACGATTTTGGGCAGAAGCCCTCATGGCATTTGTGACGTGTAGATCAAATATAAATGGAAGTTTAATTAAGGAAAGGGGTTAATTCCTATTGAAGTATGGAGTGGTCGCAAAATCTTGATCGTAAAATTAAAAATTATATTTGACTATTTTGCGCATTTTCTTTAAGTCGGTTTTCCTTCTTTTTGAAAAGATTATTTTATTTTTCCCTTTATAGTTTTTAATTTAATCGACATTTCCGGATATATAACAGCCGGATAACCGATTATTTTTTTGCAGATTTTGCCCAAGTGAATTTTTCTCTATCCAACAGAAAAAGAATTTTCGAAATCGGACAATATTTTTTTTAAACGGTCCGGTTAATTGAGAATTTCGCATAGTTAGATGCCGGATAACCGAATTTTTTTTTAAAATTGCTCCCAAGTCAAACAACCCCTAGCCAAAAAAAAAATTGTGCAAATATCTGAAGTAGAACCAAAATCCCGCGCGAACATACATAAAAAAATACATAACAGACGGATTGATAACCTCTCGACTTGGCACGCAATTTGGAAGGCTTTAATTTAAAATTTTCTGGCGGTTTTATTTTGGAGTTTTGGTTGGCGCGCTGTTCAGTCGGTTAAAAATAGGACGAATACCCCAGTTACCAACCACGTACCAGTTACCGATCATTTGTGGGAAAATATTAGAACTAACAGCATATCGTTATGTTTTTAAAAGTCCCTACATATGCTGCTCAAAGTCTTATAAAATGTATGTAAATTTCATTTTACAGTCTAATGTTACTTAGTACAGTAGGCACACGTTCGGCAATGGGCGGAAACTGGTCTTAACTGATCGGCAATTGGTGCATTCACTCTATTTATTCTATTCATTATTTAAATTATTTTTTCAGAATTTAAAATTCGTAACAAAGCAATCTAATCTAAATAACATGAAAATGTTGTAAAAAAAACTTATAGAAATTCTCAAAAGAATTGTGTTTTCTTCTGAGCGCGGAGGATCTCACTTAAAGTGCGGGACTCTGTGCGAAGGCACATTTCACACACCCCTCAGGGCGGCTCCGTGTCTAAACACCGCACTCCTACACAGGTGAATGGGGTACCAGCTCCCTCGTCTTCTAACTATTGTTCAAATTAAGAAGCATTGTTCCCGGGTCTTTTCTTCGGGATAGATCTAAAAGCTATCTCTAAAAACTCTCAAAATGTCACCAATAGCCCATTATGTAGATCTAGTGCGACGTTATTTGAACTAATCAATTAAGTTCTATGGATATTTAATGCAACCCAAATTCAACACTTATTTTGTATTCCTTTATTTTTAATATTTGAAGTCAACGCACGTTTCAAATTTGACTTTTTGGCGCGAACACGTCTCTATTTACTTTTGATCGTTGAAAGGAAAATTATTTTTTATTTATAAAAATGCCTCCTTATAATTCCCAACTGGTTGCCGTAGAGAAGAAGCGTTAATTTACTTATACAAAATTCAAATAAAAAGCAATTGGTTATTCATAAAACAACAAGGATTTAAAATGTAGATTGTCCGAAACCGTTTACGCTCAACTGTTTCGAAGACTCTCAGGTTTCGAAGTTCCAATATCATTTTGTTATGACTGTGTGGCAACAGTGGCGAATCTAGGGTCATCCAAAGGGGGGGGGGTAATTTTTTTATGGGAGTAGTGTATATATATATATACAAATTCCTATTTTCGACGATTGCCGTTAAACAGTGTTGGCATCAGAAGGTATCTGGTTATATGCAAATATTTTAGTTATGATTTCTGTATCTAGATGTCGCTGTTTATTTCTTTTATAGTTCAGCCAATGTCTGCGTTATTCATCGATCCACACACAACATTATGGAGTCCGTGGTTATTAGATATAAAAAGTTTTAAAAATGTTTAACGCAGATAATAAAATATCACCGATAGTTCCTGCCCTTATTGGAAACAATTATTTCATTTGGTCTGTGAAGTTAGAAGCCGCTTTATCGATAAAAAGGACTTTTCGCAGTTCTGCACGTGGCTGGACCTGCAGAAGACGATAAAAGTTATGCAAAATGGAACTCGAAGAACGCCGACGCTGTTTCTTACATCAAGTTGTCTTTACCTGATGAATACCTACTTTAGTATTTTCCTGAACAGAATGCCAAAGATTTGTGGACAAAGATTAAAGACAATTGTACCGGTGGTATTGAAGATAGAAAAATTTACTCTAGTCAAGAATTGAAAAGTTTTCAAATGGGCGAAACAGAATCCGCCAACGACTATATAGCTAGATCAAGAGGATTAGCTACGAAATGCGCTAGTTTTGGACTGCAAATTACCAGTCGTGAACTAGTATTCTATGCTGTTCATGTACTTAATAGAAAATATTCTAATATTCGAGAAATTCTCAAGGCCCAAAGAGACAAGTCCATGGAAGATGTTTTAGAAGTCCTACGAGAGGAAGAACAACAGTTCATGCGAGGTTCCAACCCAAGCCGAAAAACAACTAAAAATGCATTCGCCTTTAAGAATTTTGAAAAAACTTGCGATTTTTGTAAAAGAAAAGGACACTTATGGAAAAATTGTTACGCAAGAAAGAACCAACAGAAAGACCAACCTAAAAACTTGCGCCGGGATTCGGGAGGTTCGAGTGCATAGGAGATTAGACGGGATTACACCGACCGAAGAAGTTCCACTGGTGGAAACCGCCGTTCCAATTTCGTTCTGACGGCATCCAACGACCATGCAGAAACAGGCAAAACTGAAAAAATATGGCTGATCGACAGCGGTGCCAGTTGCCATACGGTAAATGATTTAAAATGGTTTAATGAATTTAATAGTTTTAATAGTGAAATAAGTTAGCTGGTATAGGTTCTACTATAAAATCGGAAGGTAGTGGTACAGTAAAACCTAATTTTAATAACAATGATTTAGTTATACATGATGTGTTATATGTACAGCTGCGGGAAAAAAAACGAACCACCAATGATTATTTCGTTAGTTTTCATAGTAGAGCTAAACTTAATATACCATTTTGTAGGGAATAAAGTCTACTATACAACGATATACAAAAAATTTGCATAGAGGACTATCTTCATACTCGAATCCGTACCAACTTAAAATTTTTCAATAGCAACACCTACTTTTGATAGCGCAGAAATGTTCCCCGCCCTTAAAATAATCTAAATATAAATTTTCGTTAATTTCCTACCATTATATGCAGATATATTATACAATATGTATCGAATGTATTATTTGAGTGGCTACCTCCACATTGAACAAAGTTGAACTAAGAAATGAATGAAGCGGGTAGAAATTGTTTTGGCATTAGCCGTGGTTCTTCTGTTCGTGGTCAGATCAGAGATAAGATAAGGCTAGCATATAAATTGTTCAAATAATATGATGCAGTATGTATTATTCTTACAGATATGCTACTACTTCAATGTGATTGTATATAGTATTTTTGATGACGACAAATTTCATAATTTGTATTCTTAAGATGTTCTGAAATCATATAGGCAAATGATAAAATTAATATTGTAAGAAAAACTTTACATTTTAGAATATATCTTTAAAAAATTATTTATTCAAAGTTTAAAATACATATACCAATGATTTACTTTTAAAATTCATATAATTTTTTTTTAAATTCTGTATTTAAATGAAATATTGCAAATGTTATATTGCAAACTCAGTTTAAATTGAGGTTATGTAATTGCTCATTTTCCCTAAGATTGTGCTTGTCTTAAGTTATGCAGGGGGGTCCAAAATTATTTTAATGCTTTTAAAAATCCTTTAAAAAACAAAAATATGCACATAAGGTTTTTTGTATTTAATAAAGAAAGCATTTAAGTTTCTTAAACAGCATTTAGACCATTTCAATGTGCACACAATTTTTGCATCTTTAAAAAAAATAGTTTAATAATATAATCACATATGGTCTGTCCAATCCGGCTATTGAAATATTGGAAAATTTGTAACTTCAATTGCCGCTGTAATTCAATTTGACTTTTCAATTAGTCAGTGACACTGATTGTGTTTTAAACTCTGTTTTTCACGTTACCGTACTTACTTTACACCTTGCAGGGTAACTTTACTCCACCTCTTAAAAAAAAGTTTCATATTTGAAAAAAGGAGGGGCATTCAGCGAAAGAAGTTAGTAATATATTTTTCACGTGAGGATTAGCAATCCTGCTGTCCAACAGTTGGCCTTTTTTCCCCTCTCTTTCTTTAGGGAACGTTACAGATAAAAGTGTTTTGTAGGTATTAACAACACACAGGTGTTGGTATAACACGAGTTTTCTTCCAGTGGAAAAAGTTGTATTTTTTACATAACCACGTGTACCCTGTATAAGGTTAGGGCCCAATTCTGTTATGAAAGAATTTAAAAGTATAAAATCTATTTTCTTCTTCTAGTTCAGGTTACAAATCCTTTGGTTCACTAACCTCATTCCAGTCCAACATTCGGGGTTACTTTACTCCACCAATTAATTTAAGTAAAACTTATAATAGTAAAGTAAACCTTAGTAGAGAGAAACCTTGTAGTCCATTGCAATTAGGTAAAATAGGAGGAAAATTTACAATAGTTTTTAAACTTTGGTCAAATACTCGTTTGACCTCCAGGAATTGAGAACCGAAGAGTTCCCCTCGTTGAGGGGAAAGCTTTCCCCCCTAGCCCCCTTAACCCCCCTCCCCCTCGATATTTCGAAAAAACATTATATCTCGCTTATAAAACAAGTTATAATTACAATTTTTTTTTTAAATATAAGTATTTTAGTTTTTTATAAATTATTTATTTAGATTTGAGCTTGTACCTGGCATAGTTTTCCTGTAAAAAATATATTACAATAGTATACCTGTATATTATATTATTTTTTTATGATATTTTTTTTATTAAAGTGAACCAAATAAATGTTTTATTAAACTATCAAACATGAAATGTAAAGAAAAAAATAATATTTTGTTAAACATTTGATATACATTATAATTTTATATATTGTTTTATCAGAGCTGCTCTTAATAACCGAATATTAATAAACCTATTAATATGACCAAACCTGTGTTAGTGCATTTAATTTTGGAAGAGAAAGCATACGCAGTTTGAAATCCAAGGTTTATTAAACATAAAACAACACATAACTTTCTATAAACTGAAAATAGATTAGAACATAGTCATTAATAAAGAATGAAAAAGGATCAGAATTGTGGATACATATTAGGTTACATTTCAATACAAATTATTTTATTTTACATTAATTACATCAAAATTATTTCTTTCTAGATAATGTAGAATAATGTAATAGTTCTTGCTTTACTATCATTATCTATTTCATCGACGATGTCTATTGCTTCGGTATTACTTCAACTTTGGCCTCGGCAGTTTTTGCACATAACAGTGCAACGATGGTTAACTTTTACATACTTGCATTTCTTTCCATAACCTTTATTACATGCACAAGTAATTAAACACACTATTTTAGCTAGAGCTGATTCTTTAATAGCTTATATGTGTGTCAACAATTTGTTCACTAACTTCCATCCCCAGCCCGATGAGTTCATACAATCTCCTTGGCAGCTTCTGTGTTTGGAGGTAATTTGGAGAGGACAACAACATCACTCGCTTGACCTACTAGTTTATTAAAAACAGTCATACATAATCGTATTCAAGTTGCTTTCTTCTTTGTTCATATTGTTATACGATGCGATGACGAACCTCTCTCCTGCTCGTTCAATATCATCACAAGTAGAATTAAGGTTATTGAAGATCTCAGGGATATCTTGCATGTATTTACTGTGGTTGAACAACTATACTTTCTTCAGTTTTCAAATTTCCATATAATACTGATTTTATGTCAGTACCACTAATCACATGAAGGAAATAATGGATTTTTTGCAATAGGCGACAAAATTAGAGTTCTTCAGATTTTTAGAGTTGTAGAACCTATCTTTGAGTTACCTTTACTCTCTTTCAGCACGAAGACGTCCACTGTGTATGTAGTAAGAGCAGTCAACATCTTGGCCAACTACAATAACTTACTTTTTATTCTTCTCGTGTGTCTCTATTGCGATACTCACAACATATACATCAGCATCATTTGTTGCTATACAATGCCTAAGTTTACCAGTTGGCGCAGCTTAGCCATGACTGGCTCTTGCGCCATTAAACACCAACCAACCAACCAACCTAAGTTTACCAGGTGGCCAGTAAATTACAAAATGAAACACTCCTTATTGATAAGATTGCTTAGAATTTGTCTGTGTGAGTCAACGAGAACCATACTAATTAAAATTTATTTATTTTTACGTACGCTTCATCAAACGCATTTGGCTTTCTATAACCTTAGTTCTGATACTACTATTGGTGTATCCGTCAAACACAACAGTTACTTGATCGCGTAATATTTCTTGATGTAGGTGAGGTAGTATAAACATCACTAAGAGTATCTTGCTTTGGCCATGTCAGGAGATGAATAAGTGAGCCTCCATCAAGGACAAATTACAGGTTGTCAGAGCTACCAACTAGTCGCTCTGGAACTGTATTATAGCATTATAAAACGCTAATTTCTTTGTCTTTCTCATAATAGCGCTACTATGAAATAAAGCCTTGAGTACAGTTGCAAGCTCGAATACGAAATCTTATAGTTCGTCAGGTGAATGTACAGTATCCTCTGGAAAAGATGCGTTGTATCTAATTCAATAACGTCTTTTTCCGACTATTACTGAACTGGTTGACGAAAACGTCGATTGTATAATGCCCTCGCTAAGGACCACCCCCTGTTATTGGTAAATTCCTGTAGAGTCAAAAGAAAGTAACATATTTCGGAAGTTTGCCAACTAGGATTGTGATTTTCACAAGTCAACAGAAAATTACCAACATTCTTATGGCCCACGTATGCATAAAAATAATGGAGAAATATTTGTAAATAAATGCAATATTTTAATAACTTTTACTTCTGGTCGGGTTGACAATTTCTCATCTAAAACTAATTTTTCTCTAAAACCCCGGAAGCAGAAACGCGGCGACGTGCGTCGTACGACGCAGATTTTTTTCAAAGTTTTGCAGAAGTCTACAATCCGAATATTTTTTTTTATGTCTGTACTACTTTAGAACATTTTCTGCAGATTCTTTTTCGGTTAGATAGTTTGCATTACATTTCATTCACTACGCCTATTTTTCAATGAAAAGGAAAGCATGATTTATCAGACTTGCATGTTATGAAACTTATATAAATGTCTAAAACCATAGTAAATAATAATTTAAATTGCTTTAGAAGTTAATTTTTACAGTTTTAAGACTTGCATATTAAAGAACTAGCAGATAAAAAATAAATGTTTTCTTTTTGCACCCTTCCCTTTTTTATTTCCCGTATGAACTCTGCAATTTAAATGAAGTTACCATACTTTAAAGTAGTGTTCCTGTTATGCGTTTTTCAAAGGGCGCCGCGCCCTGCTCTTTTTTTTGTAAGTGCCGATGCGCCCTGCCCTTTTTAGAAGTGAAAATGTGCCCTGCCTTTTTCGATATCTTCTTTGTGCCCTGTAATTAAAAAAAAAATCCGCAAAAACGTAGGTCTGTAGGATTGCCTTGGTATTTCAATCGTACCCTTTGCCCTTTTGCA
The DNA here is from genome assembly GCA_963932185.1 of Troglohyphantes excavatus. Classification (NCBI taxonomy): domain Eukaryota; kingdom Metazoa; phylum Arthropoda; class Arachnida; order Araneae; family Linyphiidae; genus Troglohyphantes; species Troglohyphantes excavatus. Next base: position 121,358 of record OZ010678.1, on the reverse strand, counting down.
TAACAAAAAGTGCCCTTTTACATAACAAAAAGTGCCCTTTTTGACAAATCCCCCCTGCCCTTTTTTAAAACAATGTAAACATTACTTTAAAGTTATAATTCCAATTTTAATTTACCAAGGAAATTCGGAAAATAATCTTTATTTTGTTTCATTTATAAAGTTTAACAATGAAATAAAAATTTAATGGGTATTGTCCTTTCAATAGATAATATTGTTAATATAAGGAGTTTTTGTTTTAAATGCTGAAACTACTTAATAAATGGGTAAGTGTTTTGTTTATAAAGATGTTAAATATTTAAATAATTGGTATTTTATTATTTAAGGGATGAATACTTATAATCTAGTAATGATTAAACAGCGCACGAAGAAGAAAAAATGTGAATAACAATCTATATATATATTTCTCTTACGCGGTGATTGAAAAACGCTGTTTTTCTGTACGCTGAGTGGCAACAGTTTGTTTGTTTACGAAATTCTGTGCGCCTGCATTATTATTTTGCCATTATGTAAACCATTTTGACGATTAGCCACTTCAATTCATTAGTAAATAATTATTTTGTTGATGTCAGCTTAAATTAGGAAGAATATAAACCCTATTACATTAAAAATAGAAGTTTTGAAAAACGCTTTTTTAAACTTTACATTAGCGGAACATTGACGTGGCGCCATCTGTTGGGAATTTTGAAAACTAGATTTCTATAAACTTCATTTTTATGACGTATTAACTTAGTAACGTACACATTTCTGGTAGGCAAAAGTATTGTAAGCTTAACGTCAATTATGCCAAAACAAACTACCAATAATGTTATAAATTAAACTAAAATGCAGGGAAAGGTGTGAAAATAACGTGGAAAATAATAAATAATGGCTTGACAGTGGTTCCATTGTTTTCATTTGTAGTTTAAAAGAAATTAAATTGAATGATTTTATATATATTTACATGGCGAAAAAATGTATTGATGCCAAGATGAATTATAATTTCATTTTACAGTTTCAACGTTTAAAGTTTTTGGTAATATAATTAAAAAAAGTATTGTTACTAGGACACATTGTCATTGTGTCCTACCTTTTAGCGTGCGAAGCCAGAAGTGGTTTGCGGAGCAAACCTATGAGGATTGCTTAGCAATCCTCCGGGGGTTGGCGGAGCGTTAGCGGAGCAGGGGGCGGAGCCTCCTAGTGTAATACTATTGCTGAGATAAAGGTGAAAATTCATAGTCATCACGTGGAGACTAACTTTTTAAAAGTGGCGATCGAAAATTTTTGATCTAGTCGCCACCGTGGATTTCGACTTCTTTTTAATTAGAAATTTAACAATTTCGGAAATCGATGGCAGGAATTTAGCTTTTTATGTCTCCTTACTACTCGAGACTATAAAATTGTCTAAAATATAAAGGTAGGGTAGTGTATGTCGGATTCGAGCAACTAAATCGCGCCGATTGCCGATGTTTCGAATCAGAGGTCGCCGCAAAGCAACCAAAATTGGCGTTATTTCCCAAACATATAAAAATAACTAAACAAAATTTAGGTGTTTTAATAAATAATTAATTGGTTTATAGAATCTATGAAGATAGTACACATTACTTAAAAAAAATTTGGATGAAAGACGAACTTTTTAATAAACATGGCGAACGCCGCAACATTTTGAAGTCCAAAATTTTTCTAACTTATTTGAAAAACACAATCATATTTTCCCCCACTGCAATGAAGGCTTTATTCGTTGATAATGATATGTAAAGACATTAATGCTAGTCTTAGAATTTTTGATGCAACCAACTTGATCAATAAAATTGGAACATCGCTATTCCGTGATTTCAAGTGTTGTTTTAAAATTCTTAATACTAATTCCCAAGTTGAACTAAACATTTCAAAATAAAATGTATTTATTCAAAATATTTTAAATAAAAGGTTACTTTTATTTATTTTCAAAATAAATTGTTATCGGCGGCAGTTAAGTTTCGAGGGAAAATATTTCAAACGACTTTTGGTTATATCCCTAAACCTTTTTAATTAAATTATATTAGGGAAAATAAATTAAACTTTATGTTTCATAATTATAATTGAAATATAAAATGTTAATGTAGGATAATATTGGAGACTTAAAAGTAGGGATGAAACGGATATCCGGCCTATCCGGCTGATTTTTAACTATCCGATATCCGGAAGTAAAATACCGGATATCCGATTTACCAAGCCGGATATCCGGATGAATAAAACATCGAAGTTTTTTTTTTTGTGGCGGTGAATTATCTTTGCTTTAAGTATTTTCCTGAAAATTTTACCAATGTATTAACAGTGTGCAGATTCTCCCTTGAATTTTTCTCGTTTTTAACTTTAAAATTCTATTAAATTTTTTTTTAACGAATCGCTATGGTGGAGGTTCATAACATCTCACAACTAATATAAAGTTGAAATAAAAATAAATTTCTCAAAAGTTTAAGCAAACTTGAGTTTTCATGTTTGGAATGAAAAGGCATATGGTAAAAATACAATTATTCAGAAATTGAGTTTAAAGTGTACAAAACATACGTCCATTTCTAGTAGCACCCTAGAATAACCCTTTGTAAATAAAAAAGTTTTGTGAATGTTTATTCAATCTTGGTATCACCTTAAAGGTAAGGAATTGGGGCATATTATAGAATAAAAAAATATTTTGTAATTTTTGACCGATTTTCGTTTTTTCTAGTGTGTATGAGAATATATTTTCATAAAAAAGAAACTGCCGGATATCCGGCAAAATCCAGTTCGGATATCCGATATCTGGTTTGTAATGTGCGCCGGATATCCGGTATCCGGCAAAACCACTATCCGGTTCATCCCTACTTAAAAGGTCCTATTGAAGGTTGGAAAGAGACATGAACATAAGTAGCGGTATATAGTTTTAGGCATATGAATCATTGCCAATTTAGAGCCTTCTTTTGCTTCTATATTTTTATTATTATTTAATTTTGAGTCTAATTATTAATTTTAAAATAATATATGTAAACTAATTTTTTTAAAGTTCATTTGTTAATTTTAATTAAAGTTTTCCCAAGTTTGAATTTTTTTTTTTTTTTTAATTTTGGACACCAATAAAATTCTTTTAAAATAACGAACAATAAAATGCTTCTAATTTACGAAATAATAACGATTTTAAATTGTTTGTAGAAAGACCGAGATCGCTTCAGTACCGGTAATATATGGTACAAATTTAGAATTTTTGTTAAATTTGTAAAATTTATTGCAATATACGACTTTAATATTTTAATTAAATGTTTAATTTCATATTGATGAAACTGTTCAGCATGAATTCCTCTGTAAATTTGCAGAACTTTAACAAATTAATTTGAATTACAATCAATTTGTAAAGAATAAATTATAACTGTTCAATAATTATTTTGTTATTTGGGGGACACATTTGTTGAATTTGGTGCTATCTTGATTAGTCATTAATTACTGTTAAGAAGATTACTTTTGAGAAAATACCCCCCCCCCCCCCTAATAGTATATCTAATATAGTATGAATTTTGAATTTGTTGTTCAATTTCCTCAGAGATGTCATATTACTCTTAAAATGAAAATTTGCATATTTTTTAAAATAATTTTCCGATTTTTTTTTTATTTTATGCAATTCAATTATTTTGAATAATAGCTTAATTCACATAATCATCAACTTCTTAACATAATGTGAATTAATACATTTTACAGATTTTTTTTTTTAGTACTGCATGAACTTGTTAATGTCGCTACATAACGTAAAGTGGCCACTGCATTTTTCAAGTCTAGTGGCCACTGGCCACTATCAAATTTTCTTAATTTTCACCTTTATGCTGAGTTACTCCCATTAATCGAATTCTTGCTCATGAAAGGTATACCAATAGTTTTATAATGAATTAAGTTGCAGACAAATCTTATTCATTAAAATCTTGTCGCAGACTGTTTAGAATTTTTCTGCTACTGGGGTCATAATTTGTTTAATTTTTCTTACTTCAGAAGCAGCGCGATTAAAAAGGGTCCTTAAAAACTCCTTATTTTTTATTTTTAAAAATGAGTGGGAACCTTGGTAGAAGAAAAATCCATTGTGATCATCTTGCCTCTTCAGGTTGCGTGGAGTAGCAGCTCAGGTGTGGTTCTTAGTCATATAACTATGGTTTAAAATTACGAGGCAGGGTTCTCGGATGTTTTTTTTTCGGGATAAGTAGCCAACTGCGCAGCTCTACTGCGGTTTTAATTCATAAAAGTTCCGTGACAAAGAAAAGTAAAAAAGTAGTGATCTTGCGATCGGAGGGTTGCCAGCTTCGCTACAAAAATACTAGAAAGTCGTCCAGAGCATCCAACAAATTATACTGGCGTGTATACGGGACTGGTGCACGATAAATTTGATCGGGGTCCAATGTCCTGACGCCTATTGAGGTTGCGTCGGGTGCCAGCTCAGGTGTTATCCTCGTCATCTGACCATGGTTCAAAAATACGAGGTGTTGTTCCCGGGTCTTTCCTTCGAGATAGGCCCCGAACCATCGCCAATAGCCCACTGTGCAGCTCTAGTGCGACGTTAATTAACAAACCTAACCATAAAAGTTCCGATATGTTGGTTGACATCGCGCTAGAGCAGAATATTGGACTATTGGCGACGGTTCGGGTCTAATCTCGACGGAAGACAGGTACAACATGGATGTCTCGTAATGAAGATACTACTTAATATCTAAAATTTAAGATTTAAAAATTAGTGTTTTCGCTAAAAATCAAATCAATAAGTAGCCCTAATCAGACCCCTTAATAAACTGATGAAAATGCTACTTAAATCCAAAATTTGGTAATAAAATGCCTAAAATTGTAACTTCGCCACACACAAAAAAAATCGATGCCTTTTTTTAAAAAAAAAACAGCCACGGAAGCTTGTGCTTGACTGAAAAGGGTATGGGGGCGGGCCGCCCTTCAAAAAACGCTTAGAATGAACACTGATATACATACAATAGGAAAATCCATTATTAGTATGAAGTTTCGCAAATAATTCATATTTGTCGTACCCAATTAAAATTGGTATTTTAATTTATAATTCTAAATCAGATTTTTTTTTTTTAACTGAGCTAAAAATTCTAAACTTTTTTTGAAGGTTAAGACTAATAAGAGCCATTCAAATCCTCAAACATGTCTTGAATTAAGTTCATTAAAAAAATAGTTTTTCAAAACTTCCGGAAGTATCGTCGTTAACCAATTGCAAAAATACTGTTTTTCGGTTATCGTATTACTCATTCTAAAACCAAGGAATCGCAAAAAAAAGGCGAAAGTGATATTTTCAAAGAAAAACTAGTCGTCCCTAAACAAACCCCTAAAATGAACACTTGCAATTTAGTTGTAACAGGTGTTGCCCTAATCATCTGGCCATGGTTTTAAAGTTTCTGGGTATTTCGTGCTGCTAACTTGTTCTGTTTCAAGCTTCGCTACTTGAAACAGTGCAACTCTGTTTCAAGCAACAATAAAATAAAATTATTTTCCCCAAAAAAATTTCTCGTAACATAATGAGAGTACAACTTTTAATCAACTGAGCAACTAAAATCATGCACCAAATGCGGACGGTTATTTTAATTGCATCTAACTCAGCTGCAGCTAAAGACAGTTCGTTCCAGACAACGAAAATCGAACTTCCTTACCATTACAGCAGGTACAAAATAAGTGACGAGGTCAACTTTATCCAGGTTTTTATTCTGCCTGACATTGAGATATCCATTGCAACACGAATTTCATCGATATTTCGTTTTAAAATAAGTATAAGTTCATACAAGTATTTAATGTCTTTAAATTTTAGTTACAGGGCCAAACATAATATTATAGGAAGGATGTTTGAACTGTTTAATCTATAATAATCCCGATAATAGAAAGTCGCAATCGCGATGCTCGATAAGTCAATGGGTGATCAATGATACAAGTTCTTCAAAAATCGGCAATTTAACGCCACGATTACTCCGATTTTGGTGACTAAAAATGCAATTTTTTTGCATATTTATAAATTTTTGTCTAGCTTTAACATGGTTTTCTTAATTTCTTATTGAGTTTATTAGTAATTTGATTGAAATCAGTTAATCACAGTTGCCAATTTTATCATAAATCGGCGTTTTAGCTTGGTGGTTTTTCCGATTTTCAAGACAGAAAACTTGTTTTACTACATGTTTAAAGCCAGTTTTCTCGTTTTGAAAGACATTTCTTTATTTTTAAATGTTTGGTTAATATTGCGAATCAATTAGTTACACCAAGTTTGTCAAAAATCGGACTTCGTTAATTTCTCCATTTTTATAAATTGGTATATTTGAACATTCATGAGGATATTGTGTGAATTATAATATTTATTTGATTTTTTATGATCATGATTATTTTACATGTAAAATGACAGTTTGAATATTAGTTAACAGTTAGTTTGACAGTTTGCATTAGATTTCATTCACTATGCTATTTTTTTAATGAAAAGTAAAGCATGATTTATCAGACTTGCATGTTATAAAACTTATATAAATGTTTAAAACCATAATAAATAATTTAATATGCTATAAGAAGTTAATTTTTGCAATTCTGATACTTGCATATTAAAGTACTAGCAGATAAAAAAGAAATGTTTCTTTTTGCACCCTCCCCTTTTTTATTTTCATTATGAACTCTGCAATTTAATTAAATAACCTTAATAATTAAATAACCTTTTATAATTTAAATTTACTAAGGAAATTCGAAAAATAATCTTTCTTTTGTTTCATTTATAATTTTTAACAATGAAATAAAATTTTAATTTGTATTATCATTTCCATAGAAAATATTGTTAACATAAAGAGTTTTTGTTTTAAAAGCCGAAACTATTTAATAAATGGGTATGTGTTTGTTTACAAAGATGTTAGATATTTAAATAATTTGTACTTTATTATTTAAGTGATGAATACTTAGTTATACTCTAGCAATGATTAAACAGTGCATGAAAAATAAAACGTGAGTAAGAAAGAAGTACTATTATTAAGATTCTCTCTTTAATTATTGCTGTCACACTTGCCGATGAAAGGTATACCAATAGTTATATAATAAATTAAGTTGCAGACAAATCTTATTCACTAAAATCTTGTCCCAGACTGTTAAGAATTTTTCTGCTACTGGGTCTAAAACTAATTGGGATGGTTCAAAATGCGAGGAATTATTCCCGGGCCCTTAATTCGAGATAGATCCCGAACCTTCGCCAATAGCCCAATGTGCAGCTCTAGAGCGATGTTAATTAACTAAACCAAACACATCCAATCGGAAAAAATAGGTACATTAACAAATTCAAAAAAGTTGCTAAAAACCGTAAAAACCCATATTTGACTTGGCAATTTTAAGGCATCTATTAAGAATGTTACCCCAGGAAAACCTCTTTCATGCGTAACGCTTCCAAAGCTTTTTAAAATTGTCATTATCGTTTGCTCAATCACCACGTCTGACCAAACTCCACACAAATTGTTATTTGAACGATGAATTTTAAATAAGCTGTCCAGAGTAAATTTACTAAATTCCTCAGTTGCCATGTTCTTTTTAAGTGCATTCATATCCTGGACGCTGGAGGTACAATTGACAAGCATTGGTGTAAGGGAAATGTCCTGTTGCAATAACTAAATAAATACATTGAACTTTTAAATTCAAGTTTAGAAGTTTAATAAAACACTTTTTTGGTTTGCTATAATAGAAAAATAGCCATAAAAAGAAATGAAACATTTTACATATATATTTTTTTTTATATGAAAACTATGCCAGATACAAGCTTAAATATAAAGTAATAATTAATAGAAAAAAAAATTACTTATATTTAAAAAAAAAATTGTAATTATAGCTTGTTTTATAAGCGAGATACAATTTTTTTCGAAATTTCGAGGGGGGGGGATTAGGGGGGCTAGGGGGAAAGCTCCCCCCTCCAGGAGGGGAACTCTTCGGTTTTCAACTCCTGGAGGTCAAACGAGTATTTGACCAGAGTTTAAAAACTATTGTAATTTTTTCTCCTATTTGCCCTTTTTCGGTCTAATTGCAATGGACTATTGTTATTCTTATTATTGTTATACTTGTATTATTGTTACGATTCATCCTTAACAACCGCTACGGTTGTTAAGGATGAATCGTTTTGTTGTCCTTTTCATTCAAAATTTGATTTTCACTTTTACGAATTATATTGTTAACTTAAAGCCCTTCCTCTAAAAAAATACATCTCTAGTTATTTTTAATGCATTTATTTAAAATAGTTAAGAATTATCCATAATACATTTATTAATTACTACCTTTTTTTTTTATTTACAAAATGTAGTGGCGGCTTATATAGTGGTGTGGGTTTCTTTAAAATACATGGGACAACGGACATAATTATTATATAAAAAAGTTTAAGTATAATGAACTAAGATATTAACATTCTTTAAATATTTACATGTAGTATTATCAACTTAAATCAATGATTTTCAATTTTTCAATGGTCAAAAATATGAGCATCGTTCTCGGGTCTTTACTTCGAGATAGGCCCCGAACCGTCACCAACAGCCCACTGTGCAGGTCTAGTGCAACGTTAATTAACCAAGTTCATATTTTTTTAACCATGGTCAGATGACGAGAACAACGTATGAATTGACACCCAACGCAACTTCAGTAGGCGATAGGACATTGGACTTGGATTATATTTAACGTGCACCACTCCCGTACACCCCTCGCCTTTATATAAGAATTTAGAATTTTATGCCAACGCGATCACAGTGCTTTTAATTCTCAAAATTAGTGAAGATTTCTGTTAAGTTCTGCTGATTTTAAATTTGTGTATGACCCCTGAAATGATCATTTGTTACACATTTTAATATAGCAAAAAAACTACAAATAGGAAAATTACGAAATTTTAGATATGGATATAAAGCGTTTTTCTGAATCCATCACTATCAAAATATAGCATGGTTGCTATTCATAAATTTTATGAATATTAATATCCTAATTTAAATAAAATTAAAAAATATACATACAAGTAATGAAAGTTAGTGTATTTTATTTGGGTCGTTTAGAAGTAACACGGATAAAAATTTCAGCTTAATAAAATTATTATTTCGAAAGATATGATTAAAAGTTTAAGAAATTCATTTAACATTATGAGTTCTAAACTTTCGAAATTCATAATTAAAAAACTACTTAACCAAATGACTTGCAAATTGATTTTCAGCGATAAATTTTGTCGTAGATTCTAAATATTGAATCAAAATTGGGTGTTGCTATTGGACATTTTAAAGTTGGTGCGGATTTTAATACGAAGATAGTCCCCTATGCAAATTTTTTGTATAGCAATGTGTAGTAGACTTTATTCCCTACAAAATGGTATATTAAGTTTAGTTCTACTATAAAAACTAACGAAATAATCTATGGTGGTTCGTTTTTTTTCCCGCAGCTGTACCTGAACTAAGATTTAATTTATTATCCTTAAATACTTTATTAGAAAAGGGTTACAAGGTTGCTTCTAAGCATAATTGTATGTTAGTTATAGTGTTGAGCGATATTTGAATAACAGTTAAAATATATCATTATTTCAATTTCGGATAATTTCAAATATTATTTTTGAGAAATAACAGGTCTTCAAACCATCTAAAAATTAATTTTTCGAAATCGAATAAAATAAGTTCTTCATACGATCAATAGATGGCGCTGTTTAATTTTAGCAGAAGAACATTTGATAAAATGAACAGGTTAATAAAAGAACAGATTAATAAAAGAACTGGTAAAGTTATGAAGACACTGCTCTTTAAAAAGAACGGGAACAAACAGTTGCTTGTCAACGTTGTGAAGAAGGCGGCTTTGGTTGAAACCTGTTCAGCAATAACACATAACATTCCGATCTAGATAGGAATTTTATCAGTTATAACTAACAACCGGTTGATTGTATTCTTTTAACATTATATTCAATATTAACGGATCGATCGATGATCATTAACGAAGTATCGTGGTAGAAATATTACGATAATCATCTTCCAATAATGATCGAAAAATATTCCAATATCATATATATTACGATAACAGTTTTATTTTAGATTAAAATTTATAATATTATCGTTCCTTGTCGACTGATGTTTATCGAAGGAATTGCATGCGCAATGACGAACCAAGAAGCCGAGAGTTGCGCAGAAAACTTTCACCCCCTTCAAACGTTCCATCTTTTAAACACTTGACCAGTCGACTGGTCAAGTTTCATAACGATCGGACGCTCGGACAAAAAGTTTTTTCTGAAATCGAATAGCTTATTTTGGTGAACATGGTGGTGTTATATGTTAGTAAACAGGTAATTTGACAAGAAAACGGGAAGAAGATTTTTTTTTCTTCAAAAGAACTGGTTGTTTCTTGGTGAAGGTTTTCCTTGCCTCGTGTCAAGGTTAGAAGCTTAGTTATAGGTGGGAGGGGGGGGGGATGACGGAAGGAGAGGAGTTGTTAATCTCGACGTTTGGTGGTGGTGAATCATCTCGAGCTCGGGTGTTTATGTTAGAGACATTTTTCGGCAAAGTAATTCATTTAGTGGCTGGGAGCTTGGGTATTTCGTAATCGGGTTTGGCGGGGAAATTACGTTTTTGTTTTGTTAGATGGTGATCCTGGATGGAAAGACAAGGTAGCGAGGATTTTTAAGTGCGGGTAAGTCATGGCTTTTACGTTAAAGTTGTTTTGTTGTTGCCAAATTGTCGGGCGTTTTAAACGTTTAAAAGATATATTCGCATTGTTTTAAGCGTTAATATTTTCGAATTATTTGAATTAGTCGTTTACATACCTTATTTGAATGCATTGAATATAATTTGGGTTAAATAATTCACGCAATTTTTTAATTTTTTTTGACACAATGAAAAGATCTTTAAAAGTTTGTCATAAACTAATAGAACCAACAGCAAATATAAAAATTAATTTAATTGTAATTATATAAGTTATTTAAGTATTGCCGAGTGAAAACAAAATCCGATATTAATTTTTAAAAAGATTGTTCAGGGCTATGTCAAAAATTTAATTTAATGTTATTTTGTAATTTATGTATATATTTTCATACTTTTTCTTAATATTTTAACCATACTTATATAACATTTATTAAAAATAGAGCATGAAACAATGTTCTTAAAATCATATGTTGTACTTTTACAGAGCAATTTGACATGAAATTTTGTTTGTGAGTAATTTAGATAGTGCACTTATATTTTTCTTGTCCCCAACTTTCTCTGAAATAATATCTAAAAGTAACTGATATTTTTCAGTAATATCGTAATAACTACTGTTATTTCAGAATAACTGTTAAGCTCATCCCTAGTTAGTTATTGATAATCAAGGTAGACAAGCTTTAAAAGCAAATAAAGTTAATAAGCTTTTAGATATAATTTTGGAACCTAATGTTGAAAAATCTATTAAAGATGAATGTAATTATGTTAATGATAATTTAAGTAAATTGTGGCATGAAAGACTATGTCATTTGAACTATGATTATATGTGTAAAATGCTAATTGATGATAATCTTGCTATTACTACTTCTAATCTTGATGAAGTTGGAAAGTTTTATTGTGAAGTGTGTGATGCTAGTAAAATTACTTCCAAACCTCATAAATATATTCATTATGAACAAAGTAAATGTGTTTTAGAATTAATTCATTTAGATTTATGTGGTCCTATGCCTGAAAATTCGTTTCTTGTTATAGTAGATGATTATTCTGGAATTTATTTTACATATTTCTTAAAACATAAAAGTGAAGCTATTGATAAGATTAAATTATTTAAAACAAAATACGAGAACTTGTTAAATAAACGTTTCCGATCTGACAATGGAGGTGAATTCATTAATAATGAACTAAAATCTTATTTTGATGAATGTGGAATAACTCACGAAAAAACAGTTCCTTATAATCCTCCCAGCAATGGTAAAAGTGAAAGAGCTGTACGAGTTCTTTTGGATCGTGCTAGAACATTAATTTACGGAAGTAAACTTTCTTTAATTTTCTGGGCTGAAGCTATTGCTTGTAGTACATATGTTACAAATTTAACCCCTAGAAAATCTAAACTTAAAACTCCGTATAAATTGTTTTTCAAACGAAAGCCCAATATTTCATATTTGAAAGTGTTCGGTTGTGTAGCTTATTACCAACCAAAAGTATACCGTAACAAATTGCAAATCCCTGGTAAAACTGGTATTATGGTGGGATATTTCCGAGAAAGGAAAGCTTATCGAATTTTTAATGTTGAGGAAAATTGTGTAATAGAAGAACACTCAGTAAAATTTAATGAAAACTTAAAAGGTTCAAATTTATTGACACAATCTTTTGATAATAATTGAGATATTGAGACGTACTTTAACGATGGGTTAGTTCAATCCGAAAATGAAAATCTTACGAGTGATGTTCAAAATCTACCGCTTTTAGATTTAGATCTGGGTGAAGATCCAACTGAAGTAAAAATCCAAACACAAATAACGTGGTAGACCTCTTGATATGACTAAGCTTAAAAGTCATGAATTGAATCGCGAACGTGTTTTAGAAGAAGAACGAAATGTTAGAACAAGGGGTAAGGAGATCAGAAAGATTAAAAACGATATTCGATTTTTTGACGTTAAAACAGCTAAAGGTTATCTGTATAGTGATTTGAAAGAAACCGTGTACATGACTGTTCCGCCAGGTTTCGAAAATAATTACCGAAAAAACAAAATTTGTAAACTTAAACGCAGTATTTACGATTTACCGCAATCTGGTAGAAATTGGAATTTAAAACTCAAAACTGTATTATTAGAAATCGGACTTAAACAGCTTGCTTCTGATAATTGTATCTTTATTTTAGATGATTCGAGCAATTTTTTTACAATGTGTATATATATAAACGATTTGGGTATTTTTAGCAGTAATCGAAAAATTGCAGATGAAATTATTCATAAATTAAGAGAACATTTTAATCTTAATGAAACAACTGATAAAGGTAAATTCTTGGGATTAGAGTTACAAAAATTCAAAAATGGAATAGGATTATCTCAAAAAGATAATATATAAGTTATTCTTGAAAAACATGGTATGAGTGAATGTAAACCTGTAAAACTCCCAATAGCTAAAAATGAAGACAAATGTTTAGACACTACGAACGAGCAGATTGATCAAACCAAGTATTTAGAATTAATAGGTGAAATTTCTTATCTTGCGAATCGTACGCGTCCTGATCTAAGTTTTGTTGTAAGTTTTTTGTCTCAGTATAATCAAAGACCAGAAAAGCGTCATATTTTGTTACTTAAAAAGGTTTTAAGATATTTAAAGGGTACCAAAGATCGTATTTTATTTTATGACGACAATCTTGGGGATCTGAAAGTTAGTGCTGATTCAAGTTGGGGAACTGCCGAAGGAGGAAAGTCATTCTCTGTATCGGTTATTATGCTTGGTAATTCTTTATTAGTTTGGAAAGCAAACAAACAAAAGTGTGTATGAATGTCAACATGTGAAGTTGAACTTTTTGCTATTGCAGATGCTACTAAAAATTTGATTTGGATATGTAATCTATTTGAAGAGTTTGCGGCGGCCGGAGTTTGTTAGGTGCGGCCACGCGATGGTTGACTCCATATCAGAAGGTTGAGTTTCGTGATGATGGATAAATTAATGAAAGCCATAGTATTTAGGAATCAACTAAGATTTAATGATGCAATTATGAAAGTTATGAATTTACATTTAAAGGTTAAATGAATGGTATTGCAATTACATTAGGAGCAAGACATATATGATATGAGTGCAGAGGCGAGTCGATGACCGCATCAGCAGTGTGGCGCGAGCGGAATTCCAGGGACATTTGCAGGGTGTTGCAGGCGTCCGAAATGTGGCGCAGGTTGCGATGATGGTCATCAGATGAGGGCTTGCAGTTGTCCGAGGCAGGAGTGGCGCAGAGTGTAGGCGTCTGGATTACAGGTGGCAGGTGCGCGATCACGAAAATGCGGTGACTACACTGGCATTTTGAGAGTCCGGTTGACGGGATAGAGGTGCGTGATGCTATTGTCCGTTATCACTGGTTGGATGTGCGTATTTCTATTGTCCGGGTCATCAGTGCTGAGGCCGGAGTTAGTTAGGTGAGGCCACGCGATGGTTGACTCCATTGATCAGAAGGTTAAATTTAGTGATGATGGATAAATTGATGATAGACATAGTATTTAGGAAACAACTAAGCTTTAATGATGCAATTATGAAAGTTATGAATTTACATTTAAAAGTTAAATTAATAGTATTGCAATTACATTAGGAGCAAGAGATATATGATGTTGTCACTATGGCTGGTTGGCTGGGAATGTCTTCCTCTTAGTCCGTGTTGTTCACATGATTTTGGCCTGCCCCCTGCGTGGGCCTTATGTGCTGGAGCGATCTGATTGGCTCTTGGTGTCAACAGTGTCTAAGTGGAAATTCTTTTCAGAAATTGTATGGTATAGAATGAAAGTTGAATGAACTCCAGTGGGGGCTCCAGACGCTGCAAGTTAAAATGCTCTAAATATATTAATTTTCCAGTTATTGTATATTGTGATAATAAAGCCGCCATAGATTGGTGCGAAGCTGCTAAATCTTCTGTAAAAACGAGACATGTATGTTTAAAATTTCATTTTATTAGAAATTTAATTGAAAGTAATAAGATTAAACTAGAACACTTTAAAACTAATGAAATGTTAGCAGATTTTTGTACGAAAGCTGTATCGGAAGATAAATTGTTCTGGACTTTAAATCAAGTAAGTCTGTTAGAAAAAGGTATCAATCAAGATGATTGTTTTTGTTAAATTTTGCATCTACCCAAGGGGGAGTTTGTTGGCATCAGAAGGTATCTGGTTATATGCAAATATTTTAGTTATGATTTCTGTGTCTAGATGTCGCTGTTTATTTCTTTTATATACTTCTTGTTTTACAAATAAATTTCTTGTTCAGCCAATGTCTGCTTTATTCAACGATCCACACACAACAAACAGTATGTGTAAATTCCGCCTAAAAAATCTTATTTCGATACCTTGGCGAGATAAGTGACTCAATGCAAAGAAGCAACTTTGTTGTGTTTTATTCTGGTGCAATGTATTTTTGCATAAGAATAAATTTTGTCTCGACGCATTCTGATGATAAAAATGGGAATTTTTTGGCCCACCACGCTGCTCATAAACCACTGGTTCACCCTTGGAGCAGTTGTTTGGGGTTATTCCCACCGAGCCAGAGTCGGATTTAGAGTTAGTGGATCCCAGTGGTGCGAGTACCGCCAATGATTATTTCGTTAGTTTTTATAGTAGAGCTAAACTTAATATACCATTTTGTAGGGAATAAAGTCTACTATACATTGATATACAAAAAATGTGCAAAGGGGACTATCTTCATACTCGAATCCGCACCAACTTTAAAAATGTCAATAGCAACACCTACTTTTGATAGCGCAGAAATGTTCCCCGCGCTCAAAATAATCTAAATATAAATTTTCGTTAATTTCCTACATTTATATGCAGAGATATTAGACAATATGTATCGATCTTATTTGAGGGGCTACCACCACATTGAACAAAGTATTAGGACTACGAAATGAAGGGTCAAGGAAATGAAGGAAGCTCCGATTGGAATTCATCGATGTAAAATAAACCAAGCGCTATCGCGCCGCTTGGTATTTCTCGACATAAAATAAAACAAGCGCTATCGCGCTGCTTGGGTCTTTTCGTACTCCTTTAGAGAAAGCGCGGTTGCGCTGTTTGGGATTCTTCGACAGTGTTTTATCAATACCCCATGGGACTCAAACGGTTAAAGGTCAATCAAAAACTATCCAAAATGAATTGATTGATTACTTTTATTTTCACATACATGAATTTATAAAAAATTAAATTTCCGAATCTTCTTTTTTTTTCTTCTGTTGAAGTTGATGATACGACAGATATTTCACAAAAATCTCAGTGCTCTATAATTGTGAGGTACGTTTCTTCAACGGATTGGTAGTTGGGAGATTTTTAGGTTTCTTGATGTCAGTATATCGCGTACAGTCAAAGCTCTCTTTAAACTTTTAGAAACGGTTTGAATTCTTGAATATCGCACAAAACTAATTGCTCAGTGCTACGATGGAGCAAGTGTAATGCGTGGACATTTGACGGGATTGCAAACTAAAATGAAATCGCAAGCTCCACAAGCATTATTTGTTTACTGTTGCGGTCATAAACTTAATTTAGTTTTAAAACAAAGTGTAAATAATATTTCAGAGTGTCGGATTTTTTTTGCAAACTTAAGTGGAATTCCTTCATTTTTTCATCATTCAGCGAAGAGAACATATGTATTAAATTCAATAATTGCAAGGAAAATACCAACTAGCACCGATACTCGATGGCATTCTCACAGTAAAATTTTAAGATTTGTCACTGATGATGGGATGGGTTCAAAGAAATTTTTGAAAACATTTTATCTGATCCAAATTTGGATGAAACTTCGATTCGACAAGCAAATGGATTTCTGAATTATTTTAATGATTTTGGATTCACACCAGTGTCGGGCCGTGGTCTAAAATGTTAGTGGAGCCGAAATCATGTGAATCCCCTCCCCCCCTATTTTCCAAAAACCTTACATGAACGGAAATTCTTTATTATTC
Source organism: Troglohyphantes excavatus (assembly GCA_963932185.1). Lineage (NCBI taxonomy): Eukaryota > Metazoa > Arthropoda > Arachnida > Araneae > Linyphiidae > Troglohyphantes > Troglohyphantes excavatus. The sequence goes on along the minus strand of OZ010678.1, from coordinate 104,795 downwards.
ACTACTCAAATCAAGTTTCCTTTAAATTTTTAAGAAATGATAACATGTGAAAAAAAATAGAAAACACTTACTTATTTTTTGAAAATTAAAGCAATCCTGCTTTCTGTTAAACATGCGAATCGGTCAATTTTAATATTAACTTACATAACGAAACAACAGCAGGATCATGTCCTGAAACAACAGCACACAGTAAATGTATCACGAAAACCTTTTCCGTTTGGATATAATATCGTAAGTTCTCGTTTCATCCATAAGCCAATCAGCATATCGAACCTCAAGTGCAGCTAAAACAAGAAAACTCATTTCGGCTGTATCTTCTCACAAATGCAGTGCATTAGCATGGGGGGATTCACCATACTACGTAGCGGTTGCCATGGCAACGATGCAGCCGATTTCGAATTTCGCTTTTTGACTGCAGTTTTGATTGAATGGAGTTTTTTCCCTTCCTGAATTGTGCATTACGGTAACATGCTTGCTATTTATCGGAGATTTTGTTTACTTCCGTAGAAATTTAATTTTTAATTCTAATCTTCATTTAAGAAAATTAGTAAAATATCTGTTTTTAGTTTTAAAATACACTATTGAATTTAGGTGCAGCCCGGCTGTGATTGCTGTAGTGGGCGAGCCGCCACTGATTCACACTTTTATCTTTAATTTTTGATTTTATTTTTCAACAAACCAATGTTTTATATGACATTCTTCAAAAAATTTTTTTAGATATAAATTATTGTCTTCGGCAAGTCAAGGTAACTCAGAACATTATAAGACAAAACCGCAATGAGGACACGTTCAAAGTTTTTTTGAAATTGCGAATTCGAAAACAGAAATTGTTTTCAAAAGACAAGATGACTCCCGAACTCACAGATATGTGTTTAAGAAATTTAAAAAGTTATATTTTAAAATTTTGGATACCATAATAATGAATTTCCTATTACAATCGTCAGATTTAAAGATAGCGAATATCTATATTTCTTTTGCCTCGCCGATTCCTCAAAGTTTGAGGATTTTTCGATAAATATCCCAGAAATGGCTTTTGAAAGTTTGAAAAACTCTTATCCAATGATATGTGATATTCATAGATTAAAAAATGAATTAAAACTTTTTTATTCCGATTCATCATACAGGGATTGTAGTGTACAAGAAATAGTAAAAAAATGCATAATAACGGAACGAATGACATATTCAAAGAAGTATATAAACTTCTGTGTTTTATATTGACAATTCCTGTTAAAAGCGCAACAGCTGAAAGAAGTTTCTCTTGCTTAAACAGAATTAAAGACTATTTAAGAAACTCCATGACCGAAGAACTACGAACTCTTGACTGCATTATCAACACTGTCAATCGAACGAGGAATAATTGACGACCTTACGAAAACAATTCCATTTAATGACGACATCATTGACCGATTTGCAAGTTTAAAAGAAAGGAGGATTGATTTAATTTTAAAAAATAAGTAAGTGTTTTCTATTTTTTTCGCATGTTATCATTTCATACAAAATTGAAAGGGAACTTTGATTTGAGTTTGAATAATAAATATTAAAGAATTTCCGTTCATGTATGTTTGTGGAAAGTAGGAGGTGGGGGGGGGGGGGGGGTCAGATGATTTCGGCTGCACTAAAATTTTCGACCACTGGTCGCCTAATGGGGAGGCTGAAAAAGCTAATATAGCAGCAACAGTGGCGGCCCGTGGTCTAAAATGTTAGTGCAGCCGAAATCATGTAAATCCCCCCCCCCCCCCACCTCCCTATTTTCCAAAAACCTTACATGAACGGAAATTCTTTATTATTCACTACTCAAATCAAGTTTCCTTTCAATTTTTAAGAAATGATAACATGCGAAAAAAATAGAAAACACTTACTTATTTTTTGAAAATTAAAGCAATCCTGCTTTCTTTTAAACATGCGAATCGGTCAATTTTAATATTAACTTACATAACGAAACAACAGCACACAGTAAATGTATAGCGAAAACCATTTCCGTTTGGATATAATCTCGTAAGTTCTCGTTTCACCCATTAGCCAATCAGCATATCGAACCTCAAGTGCAGCTAAAACAAGAAAACTCATTTCGGCTGTACCTTCTCACAAATGGCAGTGCATTAGCATGGGGGAATCTCCATACTACGTAGCGGTTGCCATGACAACGATGCAGCCGATTTCGAATTTCGCTTTTTGGCTGCAGTTTGATTGAATGGAGTTTTTCCCCCCTCCTGAATTGTGCATTACGGTAACATGCGTGCTATTTATCAGAGATTTTGTTTATTACCGTAGAAATTTCATTTTCAATTCTAATCTTCATTGAATAAAATTAGTAAAATATCTGATTTTAGTTTTAAAATACACTAATGAATTTAGGTGCAGCCCTGCTGTACTTGCTGTAGTGGGAGAGCCGCCACTGAGCAGCAATGGACGGAGTACGTGCCATGCTTTACGACGGTCGGTTAAAACCACGATTTTGGGCAGAAGCCCTCATGGCATTTGTGACGTGTAGATCAAATATAAATGGAAGTTTAATTAAGGAAAGGGGTTAATTCCTATTGAAGTATGGAGTGGTCGCAAAATCTTGATCGTAAAATTAAAAATTATATTTGACTATTTTGCGCATTTTCTTTAAGTCGGTTTTCCTTCTTTTTGAAAAGATTATTTTATTTTTCCCTTTATAGTTTTTAATTTAATCGACATTTCCGGATATATAACAGCCGGATAACCGATTATTTTTTTGCAGATTTTGCCCAAGTGAATTTTTCTCTATCCAACAGAAAAAGAATTTTCGAAATCGGACAATATTTTTTTTAAACGGTCCGGTTAATTGAGAATTTCGCATAGTTAGATGCCGGATAACCGAATTTTTTTTTTAAATTGCTCCCAAGTCAAACAACCCCTAGCCAAAAAAAAAATTGTGCAAATATCTGAAGTAGAACCAAAATCCCGCGCGAACATACATAAAAAAATACATAACAGACGGATTGATAACCTCTCGACTTGGCACGCAATTTGGAAGGCTTTAATTTAAAATTTTCTGGCGGTTTTATTTTGGAGTTTTGGTTGGCGCGCTGTTCAGTCGGTTAAAAATAGGACGAATACCCCAGTTACCAACCACGTACCAGTTACCGATCATTTGTGGGAAAATATTAGAACTAACAGCATATCGTTATGTTTTTAAAAGTCCCTACATATGCTGCTCAAAGTCTTATAAAATGTATGTAAATTTCATTTTACAGTCTAATGTTACTTAGTACAGTAGGCACACGTTCGGCAATGGGCGGAAACTGGTCTTAACTGATCGGCAATTGGTGCATTCACTCTATTTATTCTATTCATTATTTAAATTATTTTTTCAGAATTTAAAATTCGTAACAAAGCAATCTAATCTAAATAACATGAAAATGTTGTAAAAAAAACTTATAGAAATTCTCAAAAGAATTGTGTTTTCTTCTGAGCGCGGAGGATCTCACTTAAAGTGCGGGACTCTGTGCGAAGGCACATTTCACACACCCCTCAGGGCGGCTCCGTGTCTAAACACCGCACTCCTACACAGGTGAATGGGGTACCAGCTCCCTCGTCTTCTAACTATTGTTCAAATTAAGAAGCATTGTTCCCGGGTCTTTTCTTCGGGATAGATCTAAAAGCTATCTCTAAAAACTCTCAAAATGTCACCAATAGCCCATTATGTAGATCTAGTGCGACGTTATTTGAACTAATCAATTAAGTTCTATGGATATTTAATGCAACCCAAATTCAACACTTATTTTGTATTCCTTTATTTTTAATATTTGAAGTCAACGCACGTTTCAAATTTGACTTTTTGGCGCGAACACGTCTCTATTTACTTTTGATCGTTGAAAGGAAAATTATTTTTTATTTATAAAAATGCCTCCTTATAATTCCCAACTGGTTGCCGTAGAGAAGAAGCGTTAATTTACTTATACAAAATTCAAATAAAAAGCAATTGGTTATTCATAAAACAACAAGGATTTAAAATGTAGATTGTCCGAAACCGTTTACGCTCAACTGTTTCGAAGACTCTCAGGTTTCGAAGTTCCAATATCATTTTGTTATGACTGTGTGGCAACAGTGGCGAATCTAGGGTCATCCAAAGGGGGGGGGGGTAATTTTTTTATGGGAGTAGTGTATATATATATACAAATTCCTATTTTCGACGATTGCCGTTAAACAGTGTTGGCATCAGAAGGTATCTGGTTATATGCAAATATTTTAGTTATGATTTCTGTATCTAGATGTCGCTGTTTATTTCTTTTATAGTTCAGCCAATGTCTGCGTTATTCATCGATCCACACACAACATTATGGAGTCCGTGGTTATTAGATATAAAAAGTTTTAAAAATGTTTAACGCAGATAATAAAATATCACCGATAGTTCCTGCCCTTATTGGAAACAATTATTTCATTTGGTCTGTGAAGTTAGAAGCCGCTTTATCGATAAAAAGGACTTTTCGCAGTTCTGCACGTGGCTGGACCTGCAGAAGACGATAAAAGTTATGCAAAATGGAACTCGAAGAACGCCGACGCTGTTTCTTACATCAAGTTGTCTTTACCTGATGAATACCTACTTTAGTATTTTCCTGAACAGAATGCCAAAGATTTGTGGACAAAGATTAAAGACAATTGTACCGGTGGTATTGAAGATAGAAAAATTTACTCTAGTCAAGAATTGAAAAGTTTTCAAATGGGCGAAACAGAATCCGCCAACGACTATATAGCTAGATCAAGAGGATTAGCTACGAAATGCGCTAGTTTTGGACTGCAAATTACCAGTCGTGAACTAGTATTCTATGCTGTTCATGTACTTAATAGAAAATATTCTAATATTCGAGAAATTCTCAAGGCCCAAAGAGACAAGTCCATGGAAGATGTTTTAGAAGTCCTACGAGAGGAAGAACAACAGTTCATGCGAGGTTCCAACCCAAGCCGAAAAACAACTAAAAATGCATTCGCCTTTAAGAATTTTGAAAAAACTTGCGATTTTTGTAAAAGAAAAGGACACTTATGGAAAAATTGTTACGCAAGAAAGAACCAACAGAAAGACCAACCTAAAAACTTGCGCCGGGATTCGGGAGGTTCGAGTGCATAGGAGATTAGACGGGATTACACCGACCGAAGAAGTTCCACTGGTGGAAACCGCCGTTCCAATTTCGTTCTGACGGCATCCAACGACCATGCAGAAACAGGCAAAACTGAAAAAATATGGCTGATCGACAGCGGTGCCAGTTGCCATACGGTAAATGATTTAAAATGGTTTAATGAATTTAATAGTTTTAATAGTGAAATAAGTTAGCTGGTATAGGTTCTACTATAAAATCGGAAGGTAGTGGTACAGTAAAACCTAATTTTAATAACAATGATTTAGTTATACATGATGTGTTATATGTACAGCTGCGGGAAAAAAAACGAACCACCAATGATTATTTCGTTAGTTTTCATAGTAGAGCTAAACTTAATATACCATTTTGTAGGGAATAAAGTCTACTATACAACGATATACAAAAAATTTGCATAGAGGACTATCTTCATACTCGAATCCGTACCAACTTAAAATTTTTCAATAGCAACACCTACTTTTGATAGCGCAGAAATGTTCCCCGCCCTTAAAATAATCTAAATATAAATTTTCGTTAATTTCCTACCATTATATGCAGATATATTATACAATATGTATCGAATGTATTATTTGAGTGGCTACCTCCACATTGAACAAAGTTGAACTAAGAAATGAATGAAGCGGGTAGAAATTGTTTTGGCATTAGCCGTGGTTCTTCTGTTCGTGGTCAGATCAGAGATAAGATAAGGCTAGCATATAAATTGTTCAAATAATATGATGCAGTATGTATTATTCTTACAGATATGCTACTACTTCAATGTGATTGTATATAGTATTTTTGATGACGACAAATTTCATAATTTGTATTCTTAAGATGTTCTGAAATCATATAGGCAAATGATAAAATTAATATTGTAAGAAAAACTTTACATTTTAGAATATATCTTTAAAAAATTATTTATTCAAAGTTTAAAATACATATACCAATGATTTACTTTTAAAATTCATATAATTTTTTTTTAAATTCTGTATTTAAATGAAATATTGCAAATGTTATATTGCAAACTCAGTTTAAATTGAGGTTATGTAATTGCTCATTTTCCCTAAGATTGTGCTTGTCTTAAGTTATGCAGGGGGGTCCAAAATTATTTTAATGCTTTTAAAAATCCTTTAAAAAACAAAAATATGCACATAAGGTTTTTTGTATTTAATAAAGAAAGCATTTAAGTTTCTTAAACAGCATTTAGACCATTTCAATGTGCACACAATTTTTGCATCTTTAAAAAAAATAGTTTAATAATATAATCACATATGGTCTGTCCAATCCGGCTATTGAAATATTGGAAAATTTGTAACTTCAATTGCCGCTGTAATTCAATTTGACTTTTCAATTAGTCAGTGACACTGATTGTGTTTTAAACTCTGTTTTTCACGTTACCGTACTTACTTTACACCTTGCAGGGTAACTTTACTCCACCTCTTAAAAAAAAGTTTCATATTTGAAAAAAGGAGGGGCATTCAGCGAAAGAAGTTAGTAATATATTTTTCACGTGAGGATTAGCAATCCTGCTGTCCAACAGTTGGCCTTTTTTCCCCTCTCTTTCTTTAGGGAACGTTACAGATAAAAGTGTTTTGTAGGTATTAACAACACACAGGTGTTGGTATAACACGAGTTTTCTTCCAGTGGAAAAAGTTGTATTTTTTACATAACCACGTGTACCCTGTATAAGGTTAGGGCCCAATTCTGTTATGAAAGAATTTAAAAGTATAAAATCTATTTTCTTCTTCTAGTTCAGGTTACAAATCCTTTGGTTCACTAACCTCATTCCAGTCCAACATTCGGGGTTACTTTACTCCACCAATTAATTTAAGTAAAACTTATAATAGTAAAGTAAACCTTAGTAGAGAGAAACCTTGTAGTCCATTGCAATTAGGTAAAATAGGAGGAAAATTTACAATAGTTTTTAAACTTTGGTCAAATACTCGTTTGACCTCCAGGAATTGAGAACCGAAGAGTTCCCCTCGTTGAGGGGAAAGCTTTCCCCCCTAGCCCCCTTAACCCCCCTCCCCCTCGATATTTCGAAAAAACATTATATCTCGCTTATAAAACAAGTTATAATTACAATTTTTTTTTTAAATATAAGTATTTTAGTTTTTTATAAATTATTTATTTAGATTTGAGCTTGTACCTGGCATAGTTTTCCTGTAAAAAATATATTACAATAGTATACCTGTATATTATATTATTTTTTTATGATATTTTTTTTATTAAAGTGAACCAAATAAATGTTTTATTAAACTATCAAACATGAAATGTAAAGAAAAAAATAATATTTTGTTAAACATTTGATATACATTATAATTTTATATATTGTTTTATCAGAGCTGCTCTTAATAACCGAATATTAATAAACCTATTAATATGACCAAACCTGTGTTAGTGCATTTAATTTTGGAAGAGAAAGCATACGCAGTTTGAAATCCAAGGTTTATTAAACATAAAACAACACATAACTTTCTATAAACTGAAAATAGATTAGAACATAGTCATTAATAAAGAATGAAAAAGGATCAGAATTGTGGATACATATTAGGTTACATTTCAATACAAATTATTTTATTTTACATTAATTACATCAAAATTATTTCTTTCTAGATAATGTAGAATAATGTAATAGTTCTTGCTTTACTATCATTATCTATTTCATCGACGATGTCTATTGCTTCGGTATTACTTCAACTTTGGCCTCGGCAGTTTTTGCACATAACAGTGCAACGATGGTTAACTTTTACATACTTGCATTTCTTTCCATAACCTTTATTACATGCACAAGTAATTAAACACACTATTTTAGCTAGAGCTGATTCTTTAATAGCTTATATGTGTGTCAACAATTTGTTCACTAACTTCCATCCCCAGCCCGATGAGTTCATACAATCTCCTTGGCAGCTTCTGTGTTTGGAGGTAATTTGGAGAGGACAACAACATCACTCGCTTGACCTACTAGTTTATTAAAAACAGTCATACATAATCGTATTCAAGTTGCTTTCTTCTTTGTTCATATTGTTATACGATGCGATGACGAACCTCTCTCCTGCTCGTTCAATATCATCACAAGTAGAATTAAGGTTATTGAAGATCTCAGGGATATCTTGCATGTATTTACTGTGGTTGAACAACTATACTTTCTTCAGTTTTCAAATTTCCATATAATACTGATTTTATGTCAGTACCACTAATCACATGAAGGAAATAATGGATTTTTTGCAATAGGCGACAAAATTAGAGTTCTTCAGATTTTTAGAGTTGTAGAACCTATCTTTGAGTTACCTTTACTCTCTTTCAGCACGAAGACGTCCACTGTGTATGTAGTAAGAGCAGTCAACATCTTGGCCAACTACAATAACTTACTTTTTATTCTTCTCGTGTGTCTCTATTGCGATACTCACAACATATACATCAGCATCATTTGTTGCTATACAATGCCTAAGTTTACCAGTTGGCGCAGCTTAGCCATGACTGGCTCTTGCGCCATTAAACACCAACCAACCAACCAACCTAAGTTTACCAGGTGGCCAGTAAATTACAAAATGAAACACTCCTTATTGATAAGATTGCTTAGAATTTGTCTGTGTGAGTCAACGAGAACCATACTAATTAAAATTTATTTATTTTTACGTACGCTTCATCAAACGCATTTGGCTTTCTATAACCTTAGTTCTGATACTACTATTGGTGTATCCGTCAAACACAACAGTTACTTGATCGCGTAATATTTCTTGATGTAGGTGAGGTAGTATAAACATCACTAAGAGTATCTTGCTTTGGCCATGTCAGGAGATGAATAAGTGAGCCTCCATCAAGGACAAATTACAGGTTGTCAGAGCTACCAACTAGTCGCTCTGGAACTGTATTATAGCATTATAAAACGCTAATTTCTTTGTCTTTCTCATAATAGCGCTACTATGAAATAAAGCCTTGAGTACAGTTGCAAGCTCGAATACGAAATCTTATAGTTCGTCAGGTGAATGTACAGTATCCTCTGGAAAAGATGCGTTGTATCTAATTCAATAACGTCTTTTTCCGACTATTACTGAACTGGTTGACGAAAACGTCGATTGTATAATGCCCTCGCTAAGGACCACCCCCTGTTATTGGTAAATTCCTGTAGAGTCAAAAGAAAGTAACATATTTCGGAAGTTTGCCAACTAGGATTGTGATTTTCACAAGTCAACAGAAAATTACCAACATTCTTATGGCCCACGTATGCATAAAAATAATGGAGAAATATTTGTAAATAAATGCAATATTTTAATAACTTTTACTTCTGGTCGGGTTGACAATTTCTCATCTAAAACTAATTTTTCTCTAAAACCCCGGAAGCAGAAACGCGGCGACGTGCGTCGTACGACGCAGATTTTTTTCAAAGTTTTGCAGAAGTCTACAATCCGAATATTTTTTTTTATGTCTGTACTACTTTAGAACATTTTCTGCAGATTCTTTTTCGGTTAGATAGTTTGCATTACATTTCATTCACTACGCCTATTTTTCAATGAAAAGGAAAGCATGATTTATCAGACTTGCATGTTATGAAACTTATATAAATGTCTAAAACCATAGTAAATAATAATTTAAATTGCTTTAGAAGTTAATTTTTACAGTTTTAAGACTTGCATATTAAAGAACTAGCAGATAAAAAATAAATGTTTTCTTTTTGCACCCTTCCCTTTTTTATTTCCCGTATGAACTCTGCAATTTAAATGAAGTTACCATACTTTAAAGTAGTGTTCCTGTTATGCGTTTTTCAAAGGGCGCCGCGCCCTGCTCTTTTTTTTGTAAGTGCCGATGCGCCCTGCCCTTTTTAGAAGTGAAAATGTGCCCTGCCTTTTTCGATATCTTCTTTGTGCCCTGTAATTAAAAAAAAAATCCGCAAAAACGTAGGTCTGTAGGATTGCCTTGGTATTTCAATCGTACCCTTTGCCCTTTTGCATAACAAAAAGTGCCCTTTTACATAACAAAAAGTGCCCTTTTTGACAAATCCCCCCTGCCCTTTTTTAAAACAATGTAAACATTACTTTAAAGTTATAATTCCAATTTTAATTTACCAAGGAAATTCGGAAAATAATCTTTATTTTGTTTCATTTATAAAGTTTAACAATGAAATAAAAATTTAATGGGTATTGTCCTTTCAATAGATAATATTGTTAATATAAGGAGTTTTTGTTTTAAATGCTGAAACTACTTAATAAATGGGTAAGTGTTTTGTTTATAAAGATGTTAAATATTTAAATAATTGGTATTTTATTATTTAAGGGATGAATACTTATAATCTAGTAATGATTAAACAGCGCACGAAGAAGAAAAAATGTGAATAACAATCTATATATATATTTCTCTTACGCGGTGATTGAAAAACGCTGTTTTTCTGTACGCTGAGTGGCAACAGTTTGTTTGTTTACGAAATTCTGTGCGCCTGCATTATTATTTTGCCATTATGTAAACCATTTTGACGATTAGCCACTTCAATTCATTAGTAAATAATTATTTTGTTGATGTCAGCTTAAATTAGGAAGAATATAAACCCTATTACATTAAAAATAGAAGTTTTGAAAAACGCTTTTTTAAACTTTACATTAGCGGAACATTGACGTGGCGCCATCTGTTGGGAATTTTGAAAACTAGATTTCTATAAACTTCATTTTTATGACGTATTAACTTAGTAACGTACACATTTCTGGTAGGCAAAAGTATTGTAAGCTTAACGTCAATTATGCCAAAACAAACTACCAATAATGTTATAAATTAAACTAAAATGCAGGGAAAGGTGTGAAAATAACGTGGAAAATAATAAATAATGGCTTGACAGTGGTTCCATTGTTTTCATTTGTAGTTTAAAAGAAATTAAATTGAATGATTTTATATATATTTACATGGCGAAAAAATGTATTGATGCCAAGATGAATTATAATTTCATTTTACAGTTTCAACGTTTAAAGTTTTTGGTAATATAATTAAAAAAAGTATTGTTACTAGGACACATTGTCATTGTGTCCTACCTTTTAGCGTGCGAAGCCAGAAGTGGTTTGCGGAGCAAACCTATGAGGATTGCTTAGCAATCCTCCGGGGGTTGGCGGAGCGTTAGCGGAGCAGGGGGCGGAGCCTCCTAGTGTAATACTATTGCTGAGATAAAGGTGAAAATTCATAGTCATCACGTGGAGACTAACTTTTTAAAAGTGGCGATCGAAAATTTTTGATCTAGTCGCCACCGTGGATTTCGACTTCTTTTTAATTAGAAATTTAACAATTTCGGAAATCGATGGCAGGAATTTAGCTTTTTATGTCTCCTTACTACTCGAGACTATAAAATTGTCTAAAATATAAAGGTAGGGTAGTGTATGTCGGATTCGAGCAACTAAATCGCGCCGATTGCCGATGTTTCGAATCAGAGGTCGCCGCAAAGCAACCAAAATTGGCGTTATTTCCCAAACATATAAAAATAACTAAACAAAATTTAGGTGTTTTAATAAATAATTAATTGGTTTATAGAATCTATGAAGATAGTACACATTACTTAAAAAAAATTTGGATGAAAGACGAACTTTTTAATAAACATGGCGAACGCCGCAACATTTTGAAGTCCAAAATTTTTCTAACTTATTTGAAAAACACAATCATATTTTCCCCCACTGCAATGAAGGCTTTATTCGTTGATAATGATATGTAAAGACATTAATGCTAGTCTTAGAATTTTTGATGCAACCAACTTGATCAATAAAATTGGAACATCGCTATTCCGTGATTTCAAGTGTTGTTTTAAAATTCTTAATACTAATTCCCAAGTTGAACTAAACATTTCAAAATAAAATGTATTTATTCAAAATATTTTAAATAAAAGGTTACTTTTATTTATTTTCAAAATAAATTGTTATCGGCGGCAGTTAAGTTTCGAGGGAAAATATTTCAAACGACTTTTGGTTATATCCCTAAACCTTTTTAATTAAATTATATTAGGGAAAATAAATTAAACTTTATGTTTCATAATTATAATTGAAATATAAAATGTTAATGTAGGATAATATTGGAGACTTAAAAGTAGGGATGAAACGGATATCCGGCCTATCCGGCTGATTTTTAACTATCCGATATCCGGAAGTAAAATACCGGATATCCGATTTACCAAGCCGGATATCCGGATGAATAAAACATCGAAGTTTTTTTTTTTGTGGCGGTGAATTATCTTTGCTTTAAGTATTTTCCTGAAAATTTTACCAATGTATTAACAGTGTGCAGATTCTCCCTTGAATTTTTCTCGTTTTTAACTTTAAAATTCTATTAAATTTTTTTTTAACGAATCGCTATGGTGGAGGTTCATAACATCTCACAACTAATATAAAGTTGAAATAAAAATAAATTTCTCAAAAGTTTAAGCAAACTTGAGTTTTCATGTTTGGAATGAAAAGGCATATGGTAAAAATACAATTATTCAGAAATTGAGTTTAAAGTGTACAAAACATACGTCCATTTCTAGTAGCACCCTAGAATAACCCTTTGTAAATAAAAAAGTTTTGTGAATGTTTATTCAATCTTGGTATCACCTTAAAGGTAAGGAATTGGGGCATATTATAGAATAAAAAAATATTTTGTAATTTTTGACCGATTTTCGTTTTTTCTAGTGTGTATGAGAATATATTTTCATAAAAAAGAAACTGCCGGATATCCGGCAAAATCCAGTTCGGATATCCGATATCTGGTTTGTAATGTGCGCCGGATATCCGGTATCCGGCAAAACCACTATCCGGTTCATCCCTACTTAAAAGGTCCTATTGAAGGTTGGAAAGAGACATGAACATAAGTAGCGGTATATAGTTTTAGGCATATGAATCATTGCCAATTTAGAGCCTTCTTTTGCTTCTATATTTTTATTATTATTTAATTTTGAGTCTAATTATTAATTTTAAAATAATATATGTAAACTAATTTTTTTAAAGTTCATTTGTTAATTTTAATTAAAGTTTTCCCAAGTTTGAATTTTTTTTTTTTTTTTAATTTTGGACACCAATAAAATTCTTTTAAAATAACGAACAATAAAATGCTTCTAATTTACGAAATAATAACGATTTTAAATTGTTTGTAGAAAGACCGAGATCGCTTCAGTACCGGTAATATATGGTACAAATTTAGAATTTTTGTTAAATTTGTAAAATTTATTGCAATATACGACTTTAATATTTTAATTAAATGTTTAATTTCATATTGATGAAACTGTTCAGCATGAATTCCTCTGTAAATTTGCAGAACTTTAACAAATTAATTTGAATTACAATCAATTTGTAAAGAATAAATTATAACTGTTCAATAATTATTTTGTTATTTGGGGGACACATTTGTTGAATTTGGTGCTATCTTGATTAGTCATTAATTACTGTTAAGAAGATTACTTTTGAGAAAATACCCCCCCCCCCCCCTAATAGTATATCTAATATAGTATGAATTTTGAATTTGTTGTTCAATTTCCTCAGAGATGTCATATTACTCTTAAAATGAAAATTTGCATATTTTTTAAAATAATTTTCCGATTTTTTTTTTATTTTATGCAATTCAATTATTTTGAATAATAGCTTAATTCACATAATCATCAACTTCTTAACATAATGTGAATTAATACATTTTACAGATTTTTTTTTTTAGTACTGCATGAACTTGTTAATGTCGCTACATAACGTAAAGTGGCCACTGCATTTTTCAAGTCTAGTGGCCACTGGCCACTATCAAATTTTCTTAATTTTCACCTTTATGCTGAGTTACTCCCATTAATCGAATTCTTGCTCATGAAAGGTATACCAATAGTTTTATAATGAATTAAGTTGCAGACAAATCTTATTCATTAAAATCTTGTCGCAGACTGTTTAGAATTTTTCTGCTACTGGGGTCATAATTTGTTTAATTTTTCTTACTTCAGAAGCAGCGCGATTAAAAAGGGTCCTTAAAAACTCCTTATTTTTTATTTTTAAAAATGAGTGGGAACCTTGGTAGAAGAAAAATCCATTGTGATCATCTTGCCTCTTCAGGTTGCGTGGAGTAGCAGCTCAGGTGTGGTTCTTAGTCATATAACTATGGTTTAAAATTACGAGGCAGGGTTCTCGGATGTTTTTTTTTCGGGATAAGTAGCCAACTGCGCAGCTCTACTGCGGTTTTAATTCATAAAAGTTCCGTGACAAAGAAAAGTAAAAAAGTAGTGATCTTGCGATCGGAGGGTTGCCAGCTTCGCTACAAAAATACTAGAAAGTCGTCCAGAGCATCCAACAAATTATACTGGCGTGTATACGGGACTGGTGCACGATAAATTTGATCGGGGTCCAATGTCCTGACGCCTATTGAGGTTGCGTCGGGTGCCAGCTCAGGTGTTATCCTCGTCATCTGACCATGGTTCAAAAATACGAGGTGTTGTTCCCGGGTCTTTCCTTCGAGATAGGCCCCGAACCATCGCCAATAGCCCACTGTGCAGCTCTAGTGCGACGTTAATTAACAAACCTAACCATAAAAGTTCCGATATGTTGGTTGACATCGCGCTAGAGCAGAATATTGGACTATTGGCGACGGTTCGGGTCTAATCTCGACGGAAGACAGGTACAACATGGATGTCTCGTAATGAAGATACTACTTAATATCTAAAATTTAAGATTTAAAAATTAGTGTTTTCGCTAAAAATCAAATCAATAAGTAGCCCTAATCAGACCCCTTAATAAACTGATGAAAATGCTACTTAAATCCAAAATTTGGTAATAAAATGCCTAAAATTGTAACTTCGCCACACACAAAAAAAATCGATGCCTTTTTTTAAAAAAAAAACAGCCACGGAAGCTTGTGCTTGACTGAAAAGGGTATGGGGGCGGGCCGCCCTTCAAAAAACGCTTAGAATGAACACTGATATACATACAATAGGAAAATCCATTATTAGTATGAAGTTTCGCAAATAATTCATATTTGTCGTACCCAATTAAAATTGGTATTTTAATTTATAATTCTAAATCAGATTTTTTTTTTTTAACTGAGCTAAAAATTCTAAACTTTTTTTGAAGGTTAAGACTAATAAGAGCCATTTAAATCCTCAAACATGTCTTGAATTAAGTTCATTAAAAAAATAGTTTTTCAAAACTTCCGGAAGTATCGTCGTTAACCAATTGCAAAAATACTGTTTTTCGGTTATCGTATTACTCATTCTAAAACCAAGGAATCGCAAAAAAAAGGCGAAAGTGATATTTTCAAAGAAAAACTAGTCGTCCCTAAACAAACCCCTAAAATGAACACTTGCAATTTAGTTGTAACAGGTGTTGCCCTAATCATCTGGCCATGGTTTTAAAGTTTCTGGGTATTTCGTGCTGCTAACTTGTTCTGTTTCAAGCTTCGCTACTTGAAACAGTGCAACTCTGTTTCAAGCAACAATAAAATAAAATTATTTTCCCCAAAAAAATTTCTCGTAACATAATGAGAGTACAACTTTTAATCAACTGAGCAACTAAAATCATGCACCAAATGCGGACGGTTATTTTAATTGCATCTAACTCAGCTGCAGCTAAAGACAGTTCGTTCCAGACAACGAAAATCGAACTTCCTTACCATTACAGCAGGTACAAAATAAGTGACGAGGTCAACTTTATCCAGGTTTTTATTCTGCCTGACATTGAGATATCCATTGCAACACGAATTTCATCGATATTTCGTTTTAAAATAAGTATAAGTTCATACAAGTATTTAATGTCTTTAAATTTTAGTTACAGGGCCAAACATAATATTATAGGAAGGATGTTTGAACTGTTTAATCTATAATAATCCCGATAATAGAAAGTCGCAATCGCGATGCTCGATAAGTCAATGGGTGATCAATGATACAAGTTCTTCAAAAATCGGCAATTTAACGCCACGATTACTCCGATTTTGGTGACTAAAAATGCAATTTTTTTGCATATTTATAAATTTTTGTCTAGCTTTAACATGGTTTTCTTAATTTCTTATTGAGTTTATTAGTAATTTGATTGAAATCAGTTAATCACAGTTGCCAATTTTATCATAAATCGGCGTTTTAGCTTGGTGGTTTTTCCGATTTTCAAGACAGAAAACTTGTTTTACTACATGTTTAAAGCCAGTTTTCTCGTTTTGAAAGACATTTCTTTATTTTTAAATGTTTGGTTAATATTGCGAATCAATTAGTTACACCAAGTTTGTCAAAAATCGGACTTCGTTAATTTCTCCATTTTTATAAATTGGTATATTTGAACATTCATGAGGATATTGTGTGAATTATAATATTTATTTGATTTTTTATGATCATGATTATTTTACATGTAAAATGACAGTTTGAATATTAGTTAACAGTTAGTTTGACAGTTTGCATTAGATTTCATTCACTATGCTATTTTTTTAATGAAAAGTAAAGCATGATTTATCAGACTTGCATGTTATAAAACTTATATAAATGTTTAAAACCATAATAAATAATTTAATATGCTATAAGAAGTTAATTTTTGCAATTCTGATACTTGCATATTAAAGTACTAGCAGATAAAAAAGAAATGTTTCTTTTTGCACCCTCCCCTTTTTTATTTTCATTATGAACTCTGCAATTTAATTAAATAACCTTAATAATTAAATAACCTTTTATAATTTAAATTTACTAAGGAAATTCGAAAAATAATCTTTCTTTTGTTTCATTTATAATTTTTAACAATGAAATAAAATTTTAATTTGTATTATCATTTCCATAGAAAATATTGTTAACATAAAGAGTTTTTGTTTTAAAAGCCGAAACTATTTAATAAATGGGTATGTGTTTGTTTACAAAGATGTTAGATATTTAAATAATTTGTACTTTATTATTTAAGTGATGAATACTTAGTTATACTCTAGCAATGATTAAACAGTGCATGAAAAATAAAACGTGAGTAAGAAAGAAGTACTATTATTAAGATTCTCTCTTTAATTATTGCTGTCACACTTGCCGATGAAAGGTATACCAATAGTTATATAATAAATTAAGTTGCAGACAAATCTTATTCACTAAAATCTTGTCCCAGACTGTTAAGAATTTTTCTGCTACTGGGTCTAAAACTAATTGGGATGGTTCAAAATGCGAGGAATTATTCCCGGGCCCTTAATTCGAGATAGATCCCGAACCTTCGCCAATAGCCCAATGTGCAGCTCTAGAGCGATGTTAATTAACTAAACCAAACACATCCAATCGGAAAAAATAGGTACATTAACAAATTCAAAAAAGTTGCTAAAAACCGTAAAAACCCATATTTGACTTGGCAATTTTAAGGCATCTATTAAGAATGTTACCCCAGGAAAACCTCTTTCATGCGTAACGCTTCCAAAGCTTTTTAAAATTGTCATTATCGTTTGCTCAATCACCACGTCTGACCAAACTCCACACAAATTGTTATTTGAACGATGAATTTTAAATAAGCTGTCCAGAGTAAATTTACTAAATTCCTCAGTTGCCATGTTCTTTTTAAGTGCATTCATATCCTGGACGCTGGAGGTACAATTGACAAGCATTGGTGTAAGGGAAATGTCCTGTTGCAATAACTAAATAAATACATTGAACTTTTAAATTCAAGTTTAGAAGTTTAATAAAACACTTTTTTGGTTTGCTATAATAGAAAAATAGCCATAAAAAGAAATGAAACATTTTACATATATATTTTTTTTTATATGAAAACTATGCCAGATACAAGCTTAAATATAAAGTAATAATTAATAGAAAAAAAAATTACTTATATTTAAAAAAAAAATTGTAATTATAGCTTGTTTTATAAGCGAGATACAATTTTTTTCGAAATTTCGAGGGGGGGGGGATTAGGGGGGCTAGGGGGAAAGCTCCCCCCTCCAGGAGGGGAACTCTTCGGTTTTCAACTCCTGGAGGTCAAACGAGTATTTGACCAGAGTTTAAAAACTATTGTAATTTTTTCTCCTATTTGCCCTTTTTCGGTCTAATTGCAATGGACTATTGTTATTCTTATTATTGTTATACTTGTATTATTGTTACGATTCATCCTTAACAACCGCTACGGTTGTTAAGGATGAATCGTTTTGTTGTCCTTTTCATTCAAAATTTGATTTTCACTTTTACGAATTATATTGTTAACTTAAAGCCCTTCCTCTAAAAAAATACATCTCTAGTTATTTTTAATGCATTTATTTAAAATAGTTAAGAATTATCCATAATACATTTATTAATTACTACCTTTTTTTTTTTTATTTACAAAATGTAGTGGCGGCTTATATAGTGGTGTGGGTTTCTTTAAAATACATGGGACAACGGACATAATTATTATATAAAAAAGTTTAAGTATAATGAACTAAGATATTAACATTCTTTAAATATTTACATGTAGTATTATCAACTTAAATCAATGATTTTCAATTTTTCAATGGTCAAAAATATGAGCATCGTTCTCGGGTCTTTACTTCGAGATAGGCCCCGAACCGTCACCAACAGCCCACTGTGCAGGTCTAGTGCAACGTTAATTAACCAAGTTCATATTTTTTTAACCATGGTCAGATGACGAGAACAACGTATGAATTGACACCCAACGCAACTTCAGTAGGCGATAGGACATTGGACTTGGATTATATTTAACGTGCACCACTCCCGTACACCCCTCGCCTTTATATAAGAATTTAGAATTTTATGCCAACGCGATCACAGTGCTTTTAATTCTCAAAATTAGTGAAGATTTCTGTTAAGTTCTGCTGATTTTAAATTTGTGTATGACCCCTGAAATGATCATTTGTTACACATTTTAATATAGCAAAAAAACTACAAATAGGAAAATTACGAAATTTTAGATATGGATATAAAGCGTTTTTCTGAATCCATCACTATCAAAATATAGCATGGTTGCTATTCATAAATTTTATGAATATTAATATCCTAATTTAAATAAAATTAAAAAATATACATACAAGTAATGAAAGTTAGTGTATTTTATTTGGGTCGTTTAGAAGTAACACGGATAAAAATTTCAGCTTAATAAAATTATTATTTCGAAAGATATGATTAAAAGTTTAAGAAATTCATTTAACATTATGAGTTCTAAACTTTCGAAATTCATAATTAAAAAACTACTTAACCAAATGACTTGCAAATTGATTTTCAGCGATAAATTTTGTCGTAGATTCTAAATATTGAATCAAAATTGGGTGTTGCTATTGGACATTTTAAAGTTGGTGCGGATTTTAATACGAAGATAGTCCCCTATGCAAATTTTTTGTATAGCAATGTGTAGTAGACTTTATTCCCTACAAAATGGTATATTAAGTTTAGTTCTACTATAAAAACTAACGAAATAATCTATGGTGGTTCGTTTTTTTTCCCGCAGCTGTACCTGAACTAAGATTTAATTTATTATCCTTAAATACTTTATTAGAAAAGGGTTACAAGGTTGCTTCTAAGCATAATTGTATGTTAGTTATAGTGTTGAGCGATATTTGAATAACAGTTAAAATATATCATTATTTCAATTTCGGATAATTTCAAATATTATTTTTGAGAAATAACAGGTCTTCAAACCATCTAAAAATTAATTTTTCGAAATCGAATAAAATAAGTTCTTCATACGATCAATAGATGGCGCTGTTTAATTTTAGCAGAAGAACATTTGATAAAATGAACAGGTTAATAAAAGAACAGATTAATAAAAGAACTGGTAAAGTTATGAAGACACTGCTCTTTAAAAAGAACGGGAACAAACAGTTGCTTGTCAACGTTGTGAAGAAGGCGGCTTTGGTTGAAACCTGTTCAGCAATAACACATAACATTCCGATCTAGATAGGAATTTTATCAGTTATAACTAACAACCGGTTGATTGTATTCTTTTAACATTATATTCAATATTAACGGATCGATCGATGATCATTAACGAAGTATCGTGGTAGAAATATTACGATAATCATCTTCCAATAATGATCGAAAAATATTCCAATATCATATATATTACGATAACAGTTTTATTTTAGATTAAAATTTATAATATTATCGTTCCTTGTCGACTGATGTTTATCGAAGGAATTGCATGCGCAATGACGAACCAAGAAGCCGAGAGTTGCGCAGAAAACTTTCACCCCCTTCAAACGTTCCATCTTTTAAACACTTGACCAGTCGACTGGTCAAGTTTCATAACGATCGGACGCTCGGACAAAAAGTTTTTTCTGAAATCGAATAGCTTATTTTGGTGAACATGGTGGTGTTATATGTTAGTAAACAGGTAATTTGACAAGAAAACGGGAAGAAGATTTTTTTTTCTTCAAAAGAACTGGTTGTTTCTTGGTGAAGGTTTTCCTTGCCTCGTGTCAAGGTTAGAAGCTTAGTTATAGGTGGGAGGGGGGGGGGGGGATGACGGAAGGAGAGGAGTTGTTAATCTCGACGTTTGGTGGTGGTGAATCATCTCGAGCTCGGGTGTTTATGTTAGAGACATTTTTCGGCAAAGTAATTCATTTAGTGGCTGGGAGCTTGGGTATTTCGTAATCGGGTTTGGCGGGGAAATTACGTTTTTGTTTTGTTAGATGGTGATCCTGGATGGAAAGACAAGGTAGCGAGGATTTTTAAGTGCGGGTAAGTCATGGCTTTTACGTTAAAGTTGTTTTGTTGTTGCCAAATTGTCGGGCGTTTTAAACGTTTAAAAGATATATTCGCATTGTTTTAAGCGTTAATATTTTCGAATTATTTGAATTAGTCGTTTACATACCTTATTTGAATGCATTGAATATAATTTGGGTTAAATAATTCACGCAATTTTTTAATTTTTTTTGACACAATGAAAAGATCTTTAAAAGTTTGTCATAAACTAATAGAACCAACAGCAAATATAAAAATTAATTTAATTGTAATTATATAAGTTATTTAAGTATTGCCGAGTGAAAACAAAATCCGATATTAATTTTTAAAAAGATTGTTCAGGGCTATGTCAAAAATTTAATTTAATGTTATTTTGTAATTTATGTATATATTTTCATACTTTTTCTTAATATTTTAACCATACTTATATAACATTTATTAAAAATAGAGCATGAAACAATGTTCTTAAAATCATATGTTGTACTTTTACAGAGCAATTTGACATGAAATTTTGTTTGTGAGTAATTTAGATAGTGCACTTATATTTTTCTTGTCCCCAACTTTCTCTGAAATAATATCTAAAAGTAACTGATATTTTTCAGTAATATCGTAATAACTACTGTTATTTCAGAATAACTGTTAAGCTCATCCCTAGTTAGTTATTGATAATCAAGGTAGACAAGCTTTAAAAGCAAATAAAGTTAATAAGCTTTTAGATATAATTTTGGAACCTAATGTTGAAAAATCTATTAAAGATGAATGTAATTATGTTAATGATAATTTAAGTAAATTGTGGCATGAAAGACTATGTCATTTGAACTATGATTATATGTGTAAAATGCTAATTGATGATAATCTTGCTATTACTACTTCTAATCTTGATGAAGTTGGAAAGTTTTATTGTGAAGTGTGTGATGCTAGTAAAATTACTTCCAAACCTCATAAATATATTCATTATGAACAAAGTAAATGTGTTTTAGAATTAATTCATTTAGATTTATGTGGTCCTATGCCTGAAAATTCGTTTCTTGTTATAGTAGATGATTATTCTGGAATTTATTTTACATATTTCTTAAAACATAAAAGTGAAGCTATTGATAAGATTAAATTATTTAAAACAAAATACGAGAACTTGTTAAATAAACGTTTCCGATCTGACAATGGAGGTGAATTCATTAATAATGAACTAAAATCTTATTTTGATGAATGTGGAATAACTCACGAAAAAACAGTTCCTTATAATCCTCCCAGCAATGGTAAAAGTGAAAGAGCTGTACGAGTTCTTTTGGATCGTGCTAGAACATTAATTTACGGAAGTAAACTTTCTTTAATTTTCTGGGCTGAAGCTATTGCTTGTAGTACATATGTTACAAATTTAACCCCTAGAAAATCTAAACTTAAAACTCCGTATAAATTGTTTTTCAAACGAAAGCCCAATATTTCATATTTGAAAGTGTTCGGTTGTGTAGCTTATTACCAACCAAAAGTATACCGTAACAAATTGCAAATCCCTGGTAAAACTGGTATTATGGTGGGATATTTCCGAGAAAGGAAAGCTTATCGAATTTTTAATGTTGAGGAAAATTGTGTAATAGAAGAACACTCAGTAAAATTTAATGAAAACTTAAAAGGTTCAAATTTATTGACACAATCTTTTGATAATAATTGAGATATTGAGACGTACTTTAACGATGGGTTAGTTCAATCCGAAAATGAAAATCTTACGAGTGATGTTCAAAATCTACCGCTTTTAGATTTAGATCTGGGTGAAGATCCAACTGAAGTAAAAATCCAAACACAAATAACGTGGTAGACCTCTTGATATGACTAAGCTTAAAAGTCATGAATTGAATCGCGAACGTGTTTTAGAAGAAGAACGAAATGTTAGAACAAGGGGTAAGGAGATCAGAAAGATTAAAAACGATATTCGATTTTTTGACGTTAAAACAGCTAAAGGTTATCTGTATAGTGATTTGAAAGAAACCGTGTACATGACTGTTCCGCCAGGTTTCGAAAATAATTACCGAAAAAACAAAATTTGTAAACTTAAACGCAGTATTTACGATTTACCGCAATCTGGTAGAAATTGGAATTTAAAACTCAAAACTGTATTATTAGAAATCGGACTTAAACAGCTTGCTTCTGATAATTGTATCTTTATTTTAGATGATTCGAGCAATTTTTTTACAATGTGTATATATATAAACGATTTGGGTATTTTTAGCAGTAATCGAAAAATTGCAGATGAAATTATTCATAAATTAAGAGAACATTTTAATCTTAATGAAACAACTGATAAAGGTAAATTCTTGGGATTAGAGTTACAAAAATTCAAAAATGGAATAGGATTATCTCAAAAAGATAATATATAAGTTATTCTTGAAAAACATGGTATGAGTGAATGTAAACCTGTAAAACTCCCAATAGCTAAAAATGAAGACAAATGTTTAGACACTACGAACGAGCAGATTGATCAAACCAAGTATTTAGAATTAATAGGTGAAATTTCTTATCTTGCGAATCGTACGCGTCCTGATCTAAGTTTTGTTGTAAGTTTTTTGTCTCAGTATAATCAAAGACCAGAAAAGCGTCATATTTTGTTACTTAAAAAGGTTTTAAGATATTTAAAGGGTACCAAAGATCGTATTTTATTTTATGACGACAATCTTGGGGATCTGAAAGTTAGTGCTGATTCAAGTTGGGGAACTGCCGAAGGAGGAAAGTCATTCTCTGTATCGGTTATTATGCTTGGTAATTCTTTATTAGTTTGGAAAGCAAACAAACAAAAGTGTGTATGAATGTCAACATGTGAAGTTGAACTTTTTGCTATTGCAGATGCTACTAAAAATTTGATTTGGATATGTAATCTATTTGAAGAGTTTGCGGCGGCCGGAGTTTGTTAGGTGCGGCCACGCGATGGTTGACTCCATATCAGAAGGTTGAGTTTCGTGATGATGGATAAATTAATGAAAGCCATAGTATTTAGGAATCAACTAAGATTTAATGATGCAATTATGAAAGTTATGAATTTACATTTAAAGGTTAAATGAATGGTATTGCAATTACATTAGGAGCAAGACATATATGATATGAGTGCAGAGGCGAGTCGATGACCGCATCAGCAGTGTGGCGCGAGCGGAATTCCAGGGACATTTGCAGGGTGTTGCAGGCGTCCGAAATGTGGCGCAGGTTGCGATGATGGTCATCAGATGAGGGCTTGCAGTTGTCCGAGGCAGGAGTGGCGCAGAGTGTAGGCGTCTGGATTACAGGTGGCAGGTGCGCGATCACGAAAATGCGGTGACTACACTGGCATTTTGAGAGTCCGGTTGACGGGATAGAGGTGCGTGATGCTATTGTCCGTTATCACTGGTTGGATGTGCGTATTTCTATTGTCCGGGTCATCAGTGCTGAGGCCGGAGTTAGTTAGGTGAGGCCACGCGATGGTTGACTCCATTGATCAGAAGGTTAAATTTAGTGATGATGGATAAATTGATGATAGACATAGTATTTAGGAAACAACTAAGCTTTAATGATGCAATTATGAAAGTTATGAATTTACATTTAAAAGTTAAATTAATAGTATTGCAATTACATTAGGAGCAAGAGATATATGATGTTGTCACTATGGCTGGTTGGCTGGGAATGTCTTCCTCTTAGTCCGTGTTGTTCACATGATTTTGGCCTGCCCCCTGCGTGGGCCTTATGTGCTGGAGCGATCTGATTGGCTCTTGGTGTCAACAGTGTCTAAGTGGAAATTCTTTTCAGAAATTGTATGGTATAGAATGAAAGTTGAATGAACTCCAGTGGGGGCTCCAGACGCTGCAAGTTAAAATGCTCTAAATATATTAATTTTCCAGTTATTGTATATTGTGATAATAAAGCCGCCATAGATTGGTGCGAAGCTGCTAAATCTTCTGTAAAAACGAGACATGTATGTTTAAAATTTCATTTTATTAGAAATTTAATTGAAAGTAATAAGATTAAACTAGAACACTTTAAAACTAATGAAATGTTAGCAGATTTTTGTACGAAAGCTGTATCGGAAGATAAATTGTTCTGGACTTTAAATCAAGTAAGTCTGTTAGAAAAAGGTATCAATCAAGATGATTGTTTTTGTTAAATTTTGCATCTACCCAAGGGGGAGTTTGTTGGCATCAGAAGGTATCTGGTTATATGCAAATATTTTAGTTATGATTTCTGTGTCTAGATGTCGCTGTTTATTTCTTTTATATACTTCTTGTTTTACAAATAAATTTCTTGTTCAGCCAATGTCTGCTTTATTCAACGATCCACACACAACAAACAGTATGTGTAAATTCCGCCTAAAAAATCTTATTTCGATACCTTGGCGAGATAAGTGACTCAATGCAAAGAAGCAACTTTGTTGTGTTTTATTCTGGTGCAATGTATTTTTGCATAAGAATAAATTTTGTCTCGACGCATTCTGATGATAAAAATGGGAATTTTTTGGCCCACCACGCTGCTCATAAACCACTGGTTCACCCTTGGAGCAGTTGTTTGGGGTTATTCCCACCGAGCCAGAGTCGGATTTAGAGTTAGTGGATCCCAGTGGTGCGAGTCCACAACTACTTAGTGGTATGGAATACCTCTTCGTAAATCGAAATGGGGAGGGGAGATCGGAATTTTTTTGAAATGCAAGAATTAAAAATTTGCAAACTAAATAATTTTTTAGTTTTAAAAAAAGTGGGATGCACTGTTTTTTTGTTTTTTTTGTAAATTTCCAATACTATGTTGGACAATTCAACAGTTTCAAGGAATTTCAATGTGCAATGGAATTTATGAAAATTACAATAAAATATTGCACTTGTATCCGTATTATTCTCAAATCACTATGGACAGAATAACGGTGTAGAATAAAAACAACTGATTTAAAAAAAATAGTAACACAATGCCGTTTTAAATTATCACAAATTAAACATATTTTAAAAGAATATAAAAGTGTTATTGAATTTGTACAATGCAAATATAACATACGAAAAATAAAAAAATTCTGCATCATAAAAATTTTGTAGAAAATATATTTTCATTAGGATTTAGTTTGATTTATTAGTTATTTAGAAACTTGTTTGGTGCTTATAAGCTTTGTCTGAGTGATTTATTTTTTAACATGCCGTTGTCATAATTTTGAAGTGTTGAGACACCCAGTGGCGGCTCGTCCACTACAGCAAGTACAGCCGGCTGCACCTAAATTCATTAGTGTATTTTAAAACTAAAATCAGATATTTTACTAATTTTCTTAAATGAAGATTAGAATTGAAAATGAAATTTCTACGGTAGTAAACAAAATCTCCGATAAATAGCAAGCATGTTGCCGTAATGCACAATTCAGGTGGGGAAAAAACTCCATTCAATCAAACTGCAGCCAAAAAACGTTATTCGAAATCGGCTGCATCGTTGCCATGGCAACCCCTACGTAGTATGGCGATTCCCCCCATGCTAATACACTGCATTTGTGAGAAGGTACAGCCGAAATGAGTTTTCTTGTTTTAGCTGCACTTGAGGTTCGATATGCTGATTGGCTAATGTATGAAACGAGAACTTACGAGATTATATCCAAACGGAAATGGTTTTCGTGATACATTTACTGTGTGCTGTTGTTTCAGGACATGGTCCTGCTGTTGTTTCGTTATGTAAGTTAATATTAAAATTGACCGATTCGCATGTTTAAAAGAAAGCAGGATTGCTTATATTTTCAAAAAATAGGTAAGTGTTTTCTATTTTTTTCGAATGTTATCATTTCTTAAAAATTGAAAAAAAGGGTATCGGTGATTGCGTGACGTAGCAAAAGTTCCTGAAACATTTCTTTCACAAACTTTGAGATAAGAAACTTTTTTATAGAACTCACTATCTTCCGAATGGGTTGAAATGTTTTGTAAAATACACAGAATGAAATTTTTTAATTACTATTTTTAACAACATAAATTTAAAATGAAGTAACATAGGGAGGAGGGGGTTGCACAAAAAGGTGAAACATATTTAGACATGATAAAAGAATGATCCCTAAACAGTGCAATCAATTATTTTTATTTGAATTTTAATATAATAGAGATTTTAATTTCGGAAATATATATTCATTGATTTGTTCCAATTTTTTTTGTCCTGCCTATATGATTTTTTCTTTAATTAAAATTGGCTTCGGCTTCATTTAAAATTATATGCAGCAGTTTTAGCCACTGATGAGTAATATACTTCTATCAATGAATTCGTATGGTTGTGGAAATCATGTAAATACAAATAGTCATGGGTTAATTGACAGAGCAAGAGACAAACAATGTATCACCAAATCTCTCAAAGAATATTCAATTTCGTAGATTACGAAAATTTAAGTACAATGGCGATATGTGAAATATCACTATTGTACTTAAATTTTTATAAATGGTTAGAACTGAAATAGTTAGGTAGATTGGTCAAAATAATAAATTACTTTAAACTATGCAAAGGAACACTTTACGCTTTTAATAAGAATACCAACTAGCACACAGTTACTATAGTACTTGCTTCAATCCACACAAACTCAGACAAAGGATTGACGTAGGACCAGAAAAAATTCAAAACGTGTTTTGTCAATTGAAGCGAATCTTGGGAAAACGCAAATATTTTTTTCTAATTCGCATAGACAGATTTAAATTTTGCAAGTTAATTTCAATGTGAAAAAACATATTTTGCACAAATAAAATACCTTAGATAGAAAATTCGGTGGCGAAATCAGTGATGAATAATATAATTTTTTGAATTTTTTTAACAAAATACCTTTTGATTGTTTCTTTTTCATATATGGTACAATATTTCTAATGTACATGTCAAATTAAAGTTTAAAAATATCATCATTAAGCATGTTCAGTTCTTTTTTTTTTAATTAACATAAAATTGATGTTATTAAAAAAACACGATTCAAAGGCCCTGTTTTCCTAATTTAAGCATATCAACTATCATTTGGGAAATTGTTCACCTTAAACTTAGTGTCCGGGTAAATGAAACAACGACTGCATCTTTTTAACAAACAACAAAGAGCTTATTTCCTTAGTGGAAGCATATTATAGAGCAGAGGGAGCACCCAACCGTTTATACCAAACTTACAAGTGCTTCTCCTTTTGGCCTTGCAGAGCAGTGCTTTCGAAATACACCAACGCATGCGCAGAACACGTGCGCCTGCGTTAGCCGTATATCCTCAAGTGGAAGTAATAAATTATACACTCAAACTTAACTTATGGATTCAACTATTCGCAACACACTCCCATCTTTTTAGTGTATTACTTGAAATAACACTCAAAATATTTCTTACAAATTCACAAACAAAATTCTTACTTAAAATATTCTCTTAAATGCACACCACTCTACAAGCCTCAAGGGGATTTCAATACATAAAATAAGAAATATGCATACAATACATGTGACAAACAATTTACATAGAATAAATGCAAAATACAAACAATCACAAAATATTTACAAGCGAACAGGAGTTTTTACAATTTTACCACTGCTGGTAGTGAGAGGAACAGGTACAGCCGCGGAAAAAAAAACGAACCACCGAGAATTATTTCGTTAGTTTTTATAGTAGAGCTAAACTTAATTTTTGAAGCAATACATCCGAGAGTTGCAATGTATTATTACTAAGAGCGCTTGTCTTAGCTTCTTCCGATTCCCGGTTTGAGAGATTCTCAACTCTTTTGGCAGCTAAGTCCGGGCACAAAACCACAAAATGCCTTTTATTACAAATTGGACATTTGGGTCCCGATTTGCATTGTTTGGCCCTGTGTGATTTTTAAGACATACAAAACAAACTTTCTTTTTTCTTATTATTTCTTTTTTACATTCTAAACTCATAGAACTAGCTTCATTACAAATCTCTGACGATTGCGATTTTTCACAGAAAATACAATATCAAATTTTTTAAATCTTTGATTATCATAAGACACAGATTTATAATTAGAAAGTAAATCAGAAGTTGTAGGAACATTTTTATTTCTAAAAACTTATTCTTATTCTTAGCACTATAGTTACTGTTTCAGAAATAAATGATTTCTTAGCCATTTTAACTCTAAATTCAGATTCAACTTCATTTTTTACAAAATCTATCAACTTATCTAAATCTGTCTTACCTTCTACATCCAAAGACAAACCTCGTTGTCTCTCCCAAATTCGTATTAAATCACCTGGAAGAGCAGATTGTACAAGGGGAAAAAGAAAATCGGCAAACTTATCTTTTGTCAAATCCAAAGACTCAAGCGATCTTAATTGAGTCTGCAGTTTGTCATATAGCGTTGATAAGTCGGTTTTGGATTTGTCACTTATGACAAGTTGTAACAATTCTCGAATATACACTTGAATCAGGACACTCTCCTTTCCAAACCTTTCTTTCAAATACTCCACAGCTTTTCGGTAGTTAGCGGTAGTCGATGGAAAGGACTCCACTATCTGCCTAGGGGTTGAATTCTCCTCAGTGGCTTGGATTAGGTATTGGAATTTGTCCCGTTCATCAATCGTGACGTCTTCGTGTATCTTGGAGAATTGCGACCAGAAGCTCAGCCAATTCCTAGGATCCCCGTCAAATCTTCTCAACTGGATCTCAGGTAACTTCTTTTTCTGGGCCGGTATGATGTATGTCGCTCCACCGTCTTTCACTTCAGCCACAGGTACAGGTGTCAATATTCTCTTAACTTGGATTTTAAGTCCTATGAACTTGTCATTGTACTCTTGTCATATTCTTGCTGGAATTCTTCTAATGTGCACCCTTTCTGTTGGAACAACAGTAAAAAGTTCTCATCCAAGATTCTTAATTGACCGGTTTTTTCTGCTAACTGTTCAACAGCGACTTCGATTTCCATCGGTACTTGGGTCTGAGCATTGAGTAGTGCGCTTAACTTATTAGCACTTCTCGTGAACTCACTTCGAACGATCGATCGTTTCTGTTTCACTGCGTCTAAATCCATTTCGTTTACTGAGCTCGAACCGGGAAATTCCTTAACTATTGCAGTCGATGTTTTCCGCAACCTGCGACCTCTTGGTCCCGGCAGGGATGCCACTGTGTGGGAAATTGTCCACCTTAAACATTTTAAAAGCAATGTGGATTCCCAAAATTTAGTAGGATTGCTTTTTAAAAACAACGGGGATAAAAAGGAAGTGCCTAAAAAGATTCTTTTTCTTAAAGTGTTTGCTTCACACTTTGTATATATGAGGTTTTTCTCCAGTATGAAGTTTCGAATTCAAACACTAAAACAAGATATTTCCTAAATTTAGGGAATTGCTTTTTAAAAACAATATGGAAATGGAAGACAATATAATATGGCCTAAAAAGTAAATCTCCTTTTCAGTAAATTGTTTGTTGCACCATGCATGTATGAGGTGAAACATGAAACGCCAGTGTATGAAGGCTTTCTAATTGCACGAAATAATAAAAAAACATTCCAATATGTTTTCTAATTCTTCCAAATAAAGCATTATTTGCGATACATTCCCTAATTTTTTTAAATGAAAACATATGACTGCCAATATACGTTTCCTAATTTTCAAAATGAAAATGTTATTAAATAATTATTTATATTTTTCAGATTATATGTAAGTTAATTTTATTATTAATATATAAATTTCTAAATTAAAGACAGTAAATTTTTCTCACACCCTAAACACAAATAAAAAAAAGACACAACTAATTAGCATAACAATAAATTTCTATCGAATTTCCCTTTTCAATCCCAATTGCTGCTCCCTTTCTCGGCAGAAACGATATACATGCCCTGCGCGCGCGAGCAAATTGCGGCGTGTACACAGCTCTGCAAGTTCTAGCGGATAGAAAATTGCAAACGACTTTCGGCGAGGAAATTCGCGCTGCCAGTGGAAACGATCAAGCGAGTTTCTCGCATGGATATAAAGTGAGTTTTCTCGCTCGTGTACACATAGCTTAAAGGTTCAAATTCAAAAATATCTACAAAAACATAATTTCATTTTTATTGCACTTGATATCATAACTTAAATGTACACCTTAAGTATCTACAGTGTCACCAAATTTAAATTCTTTACTAATTGAAATTATTATTCGCAATTTTATAAATTAAAGATTTTAAGGGTCCTTGATAAAATACCTACCGAAAATATAGTTGTCCTTAAGGACCATGTAAATATTCTTGTAAGAACATTCAGATATATTTGAATTGGAAGCTGTAAAAAGGGGATATTTGTTATGTTAAGTCTATGAAACATATCCCCTTTTACACATTTCAATTCATTTTGGAGGTGCATATGCACGTACAAAATAACTTTATTTTAGACAATATAGTCTATAGAGCTGTTTTAAACATGTGACCCTGGCTTAGCAACCATCTCTGGTAGTGTCTAACAAAGTTTTGTGGTAGACATAGAACACAGCTTCATCTGTAGAGAAAACTTTCATTGCGATCTTTCGTGCAATTAGTATTTTTCATTAATTTATTTTTTAATTTCTGTACTTTTAAAATCTTGATAAACAATAAAAGCTTATAAACTATAGAAGATTGGTAAACAGAAAATACTCCTTATTATTAGCAATTGGGGCATCCACGCAAATTGCACCTGGGGGCTCATCGATAAAGGTGTAATGGTAGAGGCACTCGTACATGATCTGCCAATTGTTAGTGACCTTCTTCACGTAGGGCCTGTAGTCGTACATGCCCGTGTAGGCCACTAGGAGAACTCGCTTGTTTGGAAGAATGCCTGGACAATAGACTGAAATAAACAACAGATTATTAAGAATATTTATTTTATTTATAATATATAAGAAACATGTAATAATTGATTTATATCTTTTATTGATATCCCCTCTGACGCTTAATGATAGAGTCAAAGTCCTGCCAGGAGTACCTTCCGGAAGCACATTTGTGCATGACCTCCTACCAATCACTGCATCATGCAGAGGACATCCATTTTGTATTAATTTTGAACTTGGAATCCTGCATTCAAAAGCGAAGTTGTGGAAAACACTAGTGCTGACGCACACAAAGTGGACTTTACTAGCACGGTTTGCTTTTGTGAGTTTGAAAACTTTCAAATTTTAAAATTTTCGTAATAAAAATTTTGAATAACAGTTTAAAAATTCCAACCGTAACATATCTAAAAAAATTTTACAGTTGGAATTTCTAAACTTTTTTTTGCGCCAACTCAGAATTGTCTGGTGGTAGTATCGGCCGGGTTGCCCAAACAATCGTATGATATTGGTTTGGTTAATTAACATCGCACTACAGCTGCACAGTGGGCTATTGGTGACGGTTCGGGGCCTATCTCAAAGAAAAGATCCGGGAACGATGCCTCGTATTTTTGAACCATGGTCAGATGACCTGAGCTGGCACCCAACGCTTTTAATAGACGTCGGGACTTTGGACCCCGATCAGATTTATAGTGCACCAGTTCCGTATACTTTGACACTAATTTTTTGTGGATGTTCTGGACGACATTTTAGTATTTTGGTAGCAAAGTTGGCAATCCTCCGATCGCAATATTACTACTTTTTTACTATTCTTAGTCTAGTCCGTCGCACAGGTTCGAACCGGGAACCCTCGGATTTCCAGCCGACGCCTTAATCTATTCGGCCACGGAGGCCTACAATCGCATGAAACTTCTATGCAATCATAAAGGCGAGTCCGATCAGCAGTACGATGTATCCTTCCAGAAGGACGTTCTATCATTAACTCTATAAGCAGTGTGGATGTCTAGTTGTTCATGGATTTTTTTTCCAGCAATTCCAAGAATTTTTAATAAAAAAAAAACTTAATTTTGAAATATTTTTCCAATTTTAAACATTTGTGGTATATTTTGAAAGTTAAAATTAAATTTTTTTTTAAAAATTCATGTATTAAAAAAGTAAATTAAACTTTCTTGCAGTAAAAACCACTTAATTTTCTTTTTGATATTTTTCTCGTCGCTTAAAGGGTTCAGTATTGTAATGTTTTATATACTCACTTGTTTTTAAAGAAATAGTATTTTTTATGAATTTTATAATGGGTTGTACTGTTGGAAAACAAGATACGAAAATGCGATATAACCAATTACAAGTTTACGGGTTATTATCGGTTCTGCAGATAAATATATAAATATTCATGCCTATATTGAATTGTAGATGGAAAAGATTGTGAATTTTGATTTGAAGCTATTCCTTTGTGGATCATACAATCCACAAAGGTTCATTTGACACCCACATATAAGATTCTTTTTAATGTATCTATAAAATCCTTATTATTTTGTAATATTATCAATGGCTTAAGCAAAAACATTATATGCATTAATACAAACAAATTCTAAATGCATAACTTAATATTATGCTGTTCTATAAATTAATGTAATATACATTAAGTTATAATGATCATAAAGTTATCATTTAAAAACTACTATCTCCAACTTTTGAAAACATTCCAAGTAAACTTTGCATTCCCCACTAATAAAACATTGCATTGACTAACACTTTACTAAATAACATTCATTCACTAAATTTGTTATAAATAACTTTGACAACACTTACTTTTTACAAAATGCATACAGTTTTAGCCCATTTTTTTTTCTGTAAGGTCAGTACAGAAATCGATTGCAATAATCAACAGATTTTACTTGCGAATAATTTACGTAATGCATTTATGTAAGCAACTAAATAATCCGCAATTCCCGCGCGTTTGTCGCGTTTGTCGGCGTTTGGTTAACTCGAAACGTTGTCAAGTAGACAGAGAAATTGAGGTGAGAGAAATGTAAATAACCTATTCCGATCAATTTATTTATATAAAAACTATTAATTAAATATGCAACTTACCTTCCTAGGAAGATTCTAAGCCTAGAAAATGTCGGCCGATACGCTGAAGCTGAACCACAAAATCTCGAATGTAAACGTGATAAAACGAAATGAAATTACGGTTTTCGGTGACAACCTTTTCAGTGACAATCAAGCGTAAATGAAGTGACAACGTTTTACACGGTTTTCGGTGACAACCTTTTCAGTGACAATCAAATGTAAAAGAAGTGACAACGTTTTCCACGGTTTTCGGTGACAACCTTTTCAGTGACAATCAAGTGTAAATGAAGTGACAACGTTTTCGTAAGCACATGTGCTATCTGAGTTTTTGTTTCTGTGCATTTGCAGTGTCAAGGTCATCTTGATAAAGCGAAAAAACGCGTAGTCCCCCCCCCCTCAACCCCAAAGAAACGGTCATAAAACTTGAACTTCCCCCAAGACTCCCTGGAGTCTCAAACTGTGGGTCTCAAAGTTCATAGCCATTATTTTGCAGAACAATTTTTCAAGAAAAACATTATTTCTTGAATATTTTTTTTTAATCATAAGATAAGGAGGGGGCTTTACCCCCTATGTAAATCCGCCAGTGCTCCAGGCAATGTGTTTCTGGGCAGTTGCAGTGTCCAAAGTCATCTTGATAGTGCGACAAGACGTGTAGCCCCGCCCCCTCCTCCCACCCCCAAAGAGAACCATGAAACTTGGTCCTCTCTTCAACTCTCTGAAATCTCTAACTATTTGAGGGTCTATAGCCCCTCTTCTCATAGCCATTATTTTCCAAAAAACATTTTAAGGAAAAACACTATTTCTTGATTTTGTTTTTTAAATGTGGCCACAGCCCAAGGGGGGGGGGGGGCTACAGCCCCCTTTAGCCCTTATGCAAATCCGCCACTGTGTGGCAACAGCCGAAAAAGTTTGTAGTTCATTGTTTAATCAAATGTAAATATTAGCATTTTGTTTGGCAGATGGAATGGAAAATGCCTTCTGCTTGTGCTTGATTTCGAACAACGTTAACAATTACTTTCATGAAACCAGCTGTCATGGCATAATTGTATGCAACTGTGGTGATATTTAGAATAAACGCGATCATTCATATTTTACTAATTTTTTATTGTAATAGAACAAAGTGTACTTTTTTATATTTGGTGCGGTTTCGAAGTTGGATTACTATAAAATGCAAATGTTTAACAAGACTTCTCTTAAGCTTATTAAGAAATGAATTCAGGATGAAAACATTTAAATATTAATTTAATGAGGAGCTGAATTTACGTGACCGGCCAAGCCGGGGCTTACTTGCTCTCTGATTAGAGTGAAAAGGTTTACAAAGATTTACATTTAGCGGAAGGATACATTTGGTTACGTTCTAATAAAATGAAAGGGGTGGAAGATAGTTCCATTTGGGAAGAGTTCCTGTATGGGGAAATTATATCTGTTACAGACTTCCCCTCAACCTGCTTCAATCGTCCTCGAGAAGCGGGTTGCACGACGTGGTGGTTGGATGCGGAGGGTAGTGTCTCTCAAGGGGGCGGGGGGACACTGACTTGAAACGTCTTTCACCAGAAGACACAACGGCTTGGGCAGCACAACTGGTAGGAGGACCTCGGTCGTTTCGGGTCTCAGGATTTCCAGGGCGTCCTTGTCTGCTGATGGGAGCAACGGGAGGATTCCGGTCTTTCTGGAGACGACTAGGCTTTTCAGGACGTACGGTGCTATGTTGAGGATCACGATCTTTCTGGTGCTCAGGCCTCCCAGGGCGTACGGTGCTGCATTGAGGATCACGATCTTTCTGGTGCTCAGGCTTTCCAGAGCGTACGGTGCTGCGTTGAGGATCACGATCTTTCTGGTGCTCAGGTTTTCCAGGGCGTACGGTGCTACGTTGAGGAACACGATCTTTCTGGTACTCAGGCTTCCCAGGGCGTATGGTCATACGTGGAGGATCACGATTTTTCCAAGGGCTAGGTGGCCATATTTTCGCTTCATTACAGGGTGACATGAAGACTTGGTTTGTTGACAAGAGGGTCTCGACAACATATCAGCAGTAGAATTGCACTTTTCTGGAATGGATTCCAATTTTACGTAGAAAGATTTAACTTCTTTCTTCTTTGGGAAAGAAGAATTTCTCACAGTCTTGATGTGATGTTGAATCTTTGGGATGGCTTCTTCCCCTTGTTGATAGCCTTCTGAGGTATTTTCTGTCAATTCATTTGACTCCTCCTTTGGATTTTTGTTACATATTCGCTCCCAACATTCATTAAGTGAATTGAATGGAGATTCGCAACAGCATTTGGTGATTCAATTTAGCAAAGGAGAACTTCTGTCTAGGCATGTTACTGAAATGCCAGCTGTGGTTAGACACATCCAAGGCAAGTCCTGCCTTTCGTAGAAAGTCTGTTCCTAGAAGGGTTGTGTTGTTTTGAGCTGTTGGTAGAACAAACAATTCCATTGGGATAACTCGTTCTTGAATGACGATGTTCACTTGGGTTTGATGCACATTAATTTGTTTTTCAATGTCATCAGCAAGTGTGACTTTCATAGTCGTGGATTCAAATATTGTTCCCTTTTCTTTCAAACGACGGTACAGCACCACACCAGCAGGGCCGTCACAAGCAATTTTTTTTGGGGGGGGGAGGCTGAAACAAGAAATTTTCCAACTTAAAGATATGAAATTCCCAACTTAAAGATATGAAATTCCCAACTTAAAGATATGAAATTCCCAACTTAAAGATATGAAATTCCCAACTTAAAGATATGAAATTCCCAACTTAAAGATATGAAATTCCCAACTTAAAGATATGAAATTCCCAACTTAAAGATATGAAATTTCCAGTTCCAACTGACCGACATTTTTCGTATTTTTTTATAGATTAAGTAGGATTAAAGGCTTAAAATAAACAATAGTAAACTACGATACATGTTTTATATTGCTTTAATTCATTTCATATATTGCAGAATACTTTATTTGAAAATAATTCATGTGTGTAGATAATTTGTAATTTTCTTGATAGAAAACTTTACATTAATTAAGAATTTAATGCAAAGCCTATATAAATTATATTTAAATGAACCTTAACTAAAAAAATGTGAAAACTGTGTGGATCAAATACAGATGCAGAATATAGTTATATATAAATACAGTAAAAGTTAATTACAATTATATTAAATGTCAAAATTAATAAGAAACAGAAATTTTTTTCAAGATTAATAATGAAGTGAGTACCGGACCTTAATAACATTAAAAATATGATTGTTTAAGTAGATGCCAAACTTAAAAATAGAGTGGAGCGTTGATGGTTTCTCTTTTCATATTTGTTATATGTAAACATGTGATTATCGACCGGTTTATTTAATCATTTTCAATGAAAAATGTGTCGGAGATACAATTAATAGTCAATGGACTTTTAAAAACATTTTCAATGCGATTAACCCATGGCGACGAACTAATCCACATTTAAAACAATTTAGGGGTATCTTTGAGTAGAAAAATTGGCAACAACATAAATACATGAATATTCCAACACTCGTAAAAAAGTAATTTACCTTAAAATTCACAAGAGAAAGCTCTGCATAGTAAAAATACTGATACCTATTAACAAATTAACCTCTGATATTCAAATCAGTCTCTTTGAAACAAAACAAAATACTGGAGAAAGCTTGGACAATAAGACGCCAGTTACTCAAAAAAAATAGAAGAAAAAGTATAGCAGAAATATTCAATCCCTAGGGATTCAAAAAAAAAAATACCATATGTGACGTAATGACCAATTATTGCGATTCCCCGACAGGATGCATAAAGTGTGCACTGAGAAAAATCAACAAGCAACGAGGTGCTTGGAAAATAGTATCTGTAAAAAGAGAAAGACGGGGGGTCGGAAAGCATTTGCTTTGAAAAATAAAAAAGCATTGATTCAATAATTGGAAATATTACATGTGAGGGGTTAGTTGACTTATAAGAGCAACACCACAACTACTTTTAATAATTGTCAATAACTATTTTAAAATTAGTAAATCACTCCCCAATTATGAAATAAATTATTTAAAAAATGTATAGTTATGGCAATTTAAAGATCTAATAAGCGTTTTAGTTGACCAAAACTGGTAAAGAATAATGTAAAGGCAACATGGTCTAAAGAGTTGGATTCGAAGATTCGGCATTGTGCAACCCATTCAAAGGAATTTCTTAACTTTTGACCAATAAATAATAACTTCTATAAATTCAATTTAAATTGTAAAGGTCATTTTAATTGAAAGTTTTAAAAGATTGAATAACTAAATTTATCTTATTATAAATATTAAATTAAATTCAAAGTATTTAAAAATTGTTTAAATGAGTTAAAGCATATAATATAACTTTGACAAAGAACAAACACTCAAAACGGATTTGACTTTTAACTTATTCTTTATTCATTGTAGAATACCGAAATTTTTTAGGCAGAGAAGAAATCATGGCTTAGTAGAGAGAAGTCAGAAGATGTGAAAGTTATTAAACAGTTTTTATTAAGATTTTGGTTACAAATTTCACAATCATATTAAATTTAACAAATATTTAAAAAGGTCTGAAGTGGGGCGGAGATTACATCGCAGATAAACGAACTCCTTGGCAGGTAAAATAATATAATTTAGATGACGTCACAAGTAATGTGCATTTTAAATGGCAGTGGACAAATTTAATAAGTCTGCAATATAAACTAAAATTGGGCATTTTTCTAAACATGAGGACACGTTCTTTATAAATAATAATGATATCCAATAAAATACGTAAACAATCAAAAAAAGTTTTACTAATTTAATAAAAAAATGCGTCACTTGGAATACTTCTTAAAGATACAACTTTTTGAAAGAAATTTCCTAACTTACGGCGCCAGATGCCTCGGGTGTTGTCCTCGTTATCTGACCATGAATCAAAAATACGAGGCATTGTCTCCGGGTCTTTCCTTCGAGATGGGCCCCGAACCGTCATCAATAGCCCAATATGCAGCTCTAGTGCGACATCCAGATGGTCTAATTTAAGTTTAATCTCACAAGTTGGACAATTTGTAATCTTCCTTCGCTTTCACTTGATAATAATATTAAATTTTTTGGGCTTAAATTTTCCCAAATCAGGGATTTTTAAAACTCGAAATTCCCAACTTTTAAGGTTTTCAAATTATTGGGGGTCCCTTGTCCCATCCCCCTCCGCCCACTCAAACATTCCCGGCGCGACGGGCCTGACGACCGGAACAAAAACGCAAACCACAAAAAGTAATAAAACAAGATTTAATGTCTAAAATGCTCAGACGTTCGGCGTCTATAGGTTACGCAATACTACATTTTAATATAAAAAGTTCCATCGACACAGGACGGAAGATAACAGAAGCAGAGGTGGCGCCACTGGGGGTGCTGGGGGGGGGGGGGCTGTGGCCCCCCCCCCCGTCGGGCAAGCCAAGCCCCCCTGTCGGGCAGAATTATGAAGTTCGTCGGGTCGTCGGGGAAGAAGTGTTAATTTAATTGTTAAAAACAAGTTTTTGTGAAACATTAAATAATTTTTTTTAAGAAAATGGATCTGTGTCATCTCGACAGGCAGCATTCCAACAATGTTACAGTTCATTGAAATCCCGACTTTCATGTCCGAATAAGGGGCTCGGACAAGCATCCGATGGGCGCGAGTTCAATCCTCAGCATGTGTGTAACGATTTAGTAAACGGATGGTTGTCAAATTCGCCTTTTTCCCGACCAAGATACTATATTCTCCGTGTATGAGCTTGCTGGGAGGGCTGGATGTAACGTAAGGGTATTTAACGCAGTTAATTGAAAAGTAATAGTCAGTAAATTTAAGAACTTTTGGGGGGTTGTGGCGTTTTATTTCAAGGTTGGTTTGTCGGGCTTGACATCTCATCGTAATTTTGATCCTTTCGATATTTTTATGTTTAGGAACTTTAATTAACCTTTTTATACAGTAATTTCAACAAACAAACAAAAAAAATTAGTAATAAAAAATTAGGTAGGAAGTGTCTCTCTCAAAACGACCGCGGTGTTTAAGGCATGTAACGTCAAACTCAACTCAAGCACTTTTTGGGTTCCGATAAAAACTCTGCATGCTCTCAGACGAGTATGAGTTAGATGATAATGCAATTACGCCAACGCTGTTCAAGGCTTATGATTTCGTTACGTAAGTTTTCGTTATGTTCATGTTTTTTTTAAAGTTCACTTCGCCCACGCCCTGCATGCACCCTTTACACAGATACGATTTTAAAAACATTACATGTAAAGAAAAAGATTTTTACTCTTATAAAATACCGTCTCTCGTTTGTACAATTGATCATGGATACTGAGCCGGTATTACCGTCTGTAAAATTATTTCAATAAACATGTATTGATTCATCCATTTTACTGGTCATAAAAAAAAGCCTAAGGCCCATTTTACACAATTCTACATTTTATGTCAACGAGTAAAACGCGCGTGAGCTTCTCGGTGATTCGAGAATTCATACCGAATCACCGAGAAGCTCCCGCGCGGTTTACTTCTTCGTGTAGAATGGACCTGCCTTACCTTAAATTGTACCTATTATAAAAACAAAAAATAAAACAGATTTTTTATTATACAACTGCAAGTCAAAAATTAGGAAAAAAAACTCCGTTTTGAACAATTGTTCGTACATTGTTTTTACGAAACAAATTTGGCATGACGCAAAAAAAAAAACATTTCATCCAACATTGATTACTTCAATAATACAGAAAAAAAACAACAATAGTCATTTAATTGCTGTCTCAGTTTACCATGTTTTATGTTCATGTAGTTTCATTTTAACGAATGTGGACAAATATATCGGATTTTGCGCAGTCTAGTTCCAAACGTAAAATTTATTTTACTTTTTGTCGAGGCAACCATTGTCACTTGACCATAGAAGAACAATTCAGCCGTTCACGGCAGTCTGAGAGTCGCTTTATTTCCCAGACCAGACAGATGCCTCCAAAAGATAAAATCAGTTTCATCGAGTGAGAACATTGGTCCCTCTTCTATGTTTCTCGACCCCCCTTTGTGTTTCTTGACAAAGGGACGGCAAGACGCCCCTCTCGACTCGGATCCAGTTCAGCCTTAGGGGACATACTAAACTGAGTATGCCCCCTAAAGCTGAACCGAGGCGGCCACCGAGGTATTGGGAGCAATGCCGCTAAAGGGCAATTAAGGAGGTAAAAATGTGATCTGTCACTTGTTATCTTCATCTTCAAAGGAAAAGAACTAAAGGCAAAATATTTTCATTCAAGAACACCCTTTTCCATTTTATAGTTTTTTTGTTCTTTTAGCTGGCTTTTCACTGGCAAGCTCTCTTTGAATTTGGGGGTCACGCATCCGCATAGGATAGGACACAGAGAAAAAGGAGGTCCAGCATAGGCGTAAACTTGTATTGGGCCCATGGGCCCGAGCCCCCCGAATAATTTGAAAACCCGGCTAAGCCCCCCCAATAATTCAAAAGTTCTAACTTATATTTTGCAAAAAAAAATCCCTTTATTTTTTTTAACCTTCAACATGTACCATCAACCTTTCCTAGCAACTACAGAATTCCCTTATCTCTATTTTCAACAGAAGCATAGGCTAGGCCAGTGTCTACGTGGAATAATGGGAATAATAGGCGGTGTATTAGGGGGGAAGGGTAGTATGCCCTCTAGTGAACACTGGCCACACCCCTTTTTTCTAGTAACAGTGGCCAACTTTGAGGAGATTTCCGCGAATTGATCACGTGGGTCCTGAGTACAAGAACTTCTGATAGCCTATATCCCAGGGTGAAAGCAAAGAATGGTGACAAGTAATTGGCCCTATATTGTGATTGCCCCGTTTAAAGTTTCAGCCTCGTCTCACAGTGGGTGGCCAGGGTCGACATTTATGCAACTATCTGAAACAGACTTTAGGGATACTCTTCAAAAAGGCCTGTTGGGCTTCTTCAGCAGATGTGAGTGTCGGCTAATAGTGGATTCCCGTATAGGACTTTTCCTATTGTACTTGTTGTACTGCAGTGTAAAAGTCAAAATCTTCATTTGGATGCTTGTTGAAATTACTGGTTCGTTTAAATGCTTTGCCGCAATGTAACTATAGCAAGTTTATTAACATGTAACTTGCATTTCATTAATTATTGCTTTGCCGCAATGTAACTATAGCAAGTTTATTAACATGTAACTTGCATTTCATTAATTATTCTTAAAAATTTAAGCTTTTTGTGTAAATTGAAATGCAATACCCTGAATCCCTTCAAAATAATTCCTGGGGGTGCTCGAGCCCCCCCCCCCGGAATTATTTTGAAGGGGCTCGGCCCCCCCTCAGTGGCGGCCCGTGGTCAAAAATGTTAGTGCAGCCGAAAACATGTAACTCCCCCCCCCCCCCCCCCCCCCCGCTTTTTCCACAACCATACATGAACGGACATTCTTTAAAATTTATTACTCAAACTCAAATCAAAGATTCTTTTCAACTTTTATGAAAGATAACATTTAAAAATAATAGAAAATACTTACTTATTTTTTGAAAATTAAATCAATCCTCCTATCAAACTTGCGAATCGGTCAATTTTAATATTAATTTAAGTAAAGAAACAACAAAACACGTGCAAACTTATCGAAAAAAATATTTCCGTTTGGAGAAATTCTTCGAAATTATCGTTTTTCTCCACCCCGCCCCGGCGATTCAGCAACGAACCAATCATTTAATCGAAATCCCTTGTACAGCTAATTTGAAAAAATCATTTTGCGCTACGTTTGTGTCGTCACATCCTGCATTTTAGCGTGTAGGGGAAGTCATACTACGTAAGGTTGCCATGGCAACTATGCAGCCGATTTCGAACTTCGCTTTTTGGCTGCAATTTTGATTGAATGGAGTTTTTTCCTCTCCTGAAATTGTGCATTATGGAAACACGTTTACTATTTATCGGAGATTTTTTTTACTTAGCGTTGAAATTTCATCTTCATTTCCAATTCTAACCTTCATTTAAGAAAATTAGTAAAATGTATAATTTTAGTTTTAAAATACACTAATATAAAATTAGGTGCAACCCGGCTGTACTTGCTGTAGTGCACGAGCCGCCACTGCTCCCCCCCCCCCTAATATTATACTATTTTTTTAAAAAATTACTTAAAAAACCAATCGTAGAATAAAGAATTCCTACAAAGAGGCATTCGAAAGGCAGCACCCCTTATTTATTCTAAACGTGTTTAAAAGTGGGGGGAATTTGCTTTGAAAGGTACAGGAGGACAATGAGTTCCTTTCTCAGATGTTTCCAATCGAAGACGACTTGTACCAAACAAAATGCCTACCGCCATCTGCGGTTACTCGACCAGCCATGTCGGGTAGTACCAGGGGGTAGTACGCTCATCTTCAAAGCATGTGAATGGCCACCAAAGCTGTGAATTGTATAGTTCGTCCCCATTTGTTTGTAATTTACTGGCCCTCGCCCTTATAGTCGATTTTAGCTGATTGATGATCCCCCCATTGTGAATGACAATGACCCATGTATGCTTGTGTAGACAGTTTTTGTATGTACGCTTCTCTGAAACTTGCCTCTAGGAGCCGAAGTCATGGAAGGGCTACAGCAACAAAAAAGAAATCCCTGTTGAGATCTTACAACCGCATTACAGTTTCTCTTTTTAGTGTAAAGACAGCAATCTTAGGAAGCATTTCTTTTTGCAAACGAATGGTAGTAGATTTCTTCTGTCAG
Organism: Troglohyphantes excavatus; assembly: GCA_963932185.1. Taxonomy (NCBI): domain Eukaryota; kingdom Metazoa; phylum Arthropoda; class Arachnida; order Araneae; family Linyphiidae; genus Troglohyphantes; species Troglohyphantes excavatus. The sequence continues at coordinate 61,682 of OZ010678.1, read as the reverse complement.
CCTATTCCTCTGTTTTGTCAGTTAAGTAATTATTTCTGTATTCTAAAAGTCAATTAAAAGTAATACCATCTTTTCAAAAGATAAATGTTTTGTAATTATGCTTATCAATTGGCAGTAACTCTAGTTTTGTTATACACTATTAAGTGAATAACACTAAGCATATGCTTATGTTTAAAAACAAGTTGAAGTTCATTTTAATCTTGAATTACATATAATAAATTAAATGTGATTGTAGAATTCGTGTAAGGAAAATGTGTTTTTACATAAAGTCTAAATTGCTAATAATTTTATTGCATAAATAGAATACTTGTTATGGTTTATTTCATTTCAGTAATATTTAAAATGACAAATTTATAGGTTTTCACAATATAATATCTAATTTTATTATTTTTTTGTACTCAGTACTCTGGCTCACGTACATTTTTTTTTTATATTACGTCTTTTTTAAATGTCAGAAAAGCATAAATATAATAGTTTAGTTTGAAAACTACCTATAAATTTATCAATTTAAGCAGCTAAAATAAACGTAATTTCAAGTATTTATATAAATGTCTACAACGCTAAAGCTTTAAAGATTAATTTTTAGAATAATGTAAAAAATACGTTTTTAAATAAAAAAAATATTATTTATGGACATTTCATAAATTATAATCGTATTTCCCATAATTTGTTCCTTTTGAAATAATAAACCATCAGATTCATGCACTATTTTCTAAACAGCTTGTATAGTTGAAATTTCTTTTTTTAGAAAATTACATTTTGTTGAAGAAAGTTAAATAGAGACGAATTCCTAAATCTGAAAAAATTCACAATTTAGCGTACAATATGGACATTTGAAATTACTATTAACCTGTTCCTGATTACTTTATGTTCTAAAGCTGTCAAAACAAAAACGGATACAAGTTAAAACATTTAACAAGTAAAAATTTAAAGCATTGATTGTTTTTTAATTGTTTAATAGCTCACAACTCCGTACTATTTTATATTGTATAACAATATATATATTGAAGAAAAAAATTCAGCCCCCCTGAAAAAAAGAAGTTCCTACGCCACTGAATTTGGCCATAAATCTAATTGAATGGACAAACTAGAAAATCATGACAAATAAAAAATTACATTACCATAAATTTTCGGATTTGAATTATATTTACCCCCCCCCCCTCCTGCTCCCCCCAAAAATACGCAATTTTCTTCAGTTAAAAGTTAAATTTTGGCCCCCCCCCCCCCCCCCCCCAAATTTTGACAACTTTACGCCTATGAGGTCCAGTAAACGAACCGATCACTTGTATTGTACGAAGCAGTAGAACAGTCTGAGTTCCGTTCTTTATGAAAGGTTTAAAAAACTTGATAACGTTTGCTGTTTTTAATTTTTAAAAGAGTAAAAATGCAGTAAAGTAGGCAATGCATTGAGATTAGTGAGTGTCCGATCTGCGAGGATCTATTATCATAGAGTGGATTTGGGAACTACAGTACCGTCAAACTTTGATGCAATTCGTATAAGGTGAGATGTCTTAAAAATTATTGTGATTTTTTTTTAATTATTTGTACATGACAATTTAATAATATTTTATTTATTTTGTTAAGAACGAAGTCCTATCGTTTGTTGATTTTTATGTTTTCTGGATTTCGAAGAACTATTGCAATTTTTATATTGCCTATTTAATTTATTTAGTATGGTACTTTTTTCTAACAATACATTTTTTATATGAAGTTTAAAAAATACCTTTATTTTTATTACAATTTTTATTACTGTACATTTTGTGAAATTTAAATTTATTTGTAATTTAATAATAAAATATCAATATGGAATAAGTTTTTCATGTGGGATAGTTAAAATTAATATATTGAGAAATATTTGTTCTAAAAAAATCAGTTCAGAAGAAATCAGATCCTATTTTAAAGGACAATCGTGGTTCAATTAGGTAGTCAGAAATAGTTTTCCATTGAATGGACAGTCGTTAAATCCATTAAATTTTTAATTAGTCCTACTAGGTAATTTAAACATGTTAGTGTAAGTAAAATGAAAATATAAGATTGAATTGATTAAAGAAATTTGAATTTTTAACAAATATATATTTCCTAAATTATTATTAGGTTAAACAAAAGTCAAAATATGAGATTTTTATGTATTATACACAGGCGATTCCATTGTCAATTCAGCTTTAATTTTTCAGGCGGACTAAAAAATTAAAAACGACATTTTTTCTTATGTAACAAACATTTAATTTTATATGTTCACTGTTTCATACGACATTAAAATTTATAGAAAATTTAGATTACTTCTAAAATTGAACGAAATCGCTTCAAAGTTTAAAAAAAAAAAAACGATATCATGGTGAAAGTGAAATGTTACGGATAACAGATTGGATTGATTTTAAGATACACAGAAAGTTAAGTATTAAAAAAAATCTTTTTAATATAATTTTTTCAAAAATAGTACAAATCCAAAATGTCTTCGAAAAATTAAAATATTTCTTGAAAAAATATGTCACACTTCCTATTTTTTTGTGGACTTTTAAATTTGTTATCTCTGTCGTAAATATATTGTTTGGAAAAAATCGTGGAAGAAATAAACGAATGCTTAAAATTTTTTAAAAAACTTTTTCATCTTCAACCATGATTGACCTACAGCTCAATGTTATGAAAAGAATTTCATAAGAAATAACTTATCGCTCATTTCCGTTGCCTTTTATAAATATAAATGTTTTATCATTGTTTTTAAATAAAAAAAAAAACCACTAAATTAAATGACAGAGCGGTATGATTTGTACATTTTTTTTACTTATCTTTTCCCCACTATACTTTAGGTTTGCGAAAACTGTAAACGAGTTAAATAGTAATTATTCCAACATAAAAAATATACTTGTTGATTGCAGTCCAGAATATTTGAAACTCTGCAATTCTTTAGTAATAACCCATTAAATATTACAAGCATTTAGTTATAATCATTTAGTTACGCAATATTTATCCTCGACATGTTATTTAGGAAAAATTTATACGTGTATTTTACGTCGGGGATATTAGCCCCCCTGTCGGGGAAGACTAGCCCCCCCGTCGGGCGATTCCTAGCGCCACTATTGAACAGAAGGGGTTCTGGTCTATTTTTAGAATTGAAGGTCATACAATTGAATTTTTATAAAAATATATGCTGTTCGTTTTTCCAAAAATAAAAACAGAATTAGCAGATACCAGCATTTTTTTAGGCGATAATGGATTGATTATATTAGTAGCAGTCTGTCTAGAAATGTGAAGACATTTTCCTCAATTTAGATAAAGAATTTATTATATATTTAAAATGTGGGAATTTTTTTTTTAAGAAACGATAATACATTCGGTATAAAAATCACATTCGGTTAAAATGTTGTTTCGCTTGGCGTTCAATGGAAGGAGTTTACCCCCCCCCCCCCCACCTACGTGTCTAGTATAAAAACAAATACAATGAAATTTTTAAAACAGTTACGCCACTGGCGTTGTGTCGGTTGCAGACTGATTAGTCAACTCCATCTATAGTGTTTTGGGCCTCAGCATCGTATCGGTCGCAATTGTGTAGTGAACTCTAAAACCAAACACACTGCTTATTTAGTTTTTTTTTACAAGTTGGACCATTTCTAATTTTCCCTTGATAACTAGGTGTTTTCGCTTTCATTTGTTAAATATATTAATTTTCTTCAGACATAAATTTTCCCAACTCGAGTATTTTCAGACCTTGAAATTCCCAACTTTTAGGGTTTCCAAATTATTGGGGGGGGGGGGGGGTCGGACTCCCCCCCAAACCTCCCCGGCGCGACGTGCCTGCTCCTGCTGAACTATTCCTTGGACGTCCCATCAGGACTCTCATGAACTTGATTCATCCCTGTACTACACACCATGTACAGAAGAAACAGAACATTCAGAAGCAGCTCTTCGATAGATCACATTCTTCGAAAGAGTTTACTCTCTGGTCAGAATGTGTGGGTACGTTCCTATAGAGGTTCCCGTAACAAATGGGTTCGTGGTGTTTTAATAGAACCCTGAACCTGGATTGTAGAGATAGATGGAAAGAAGTTCTCTGCCCATTTAGATCAGCTACGCCCAGCTTCTGGAAGTGGACTTTCCTAAACCGGAGTTCACAGATGCTGGTTCCTATCCAACTTTTGAGGATAGTCCCTCACCACTTGTAAGTATCCCAATACATACACAGGATCAGTGGCGGCCCGTGGTAAAAAAAAATGTTAGTGCAGCCGAAAACATGTAACTCCCCCCCCCCCCCTTCGCCTTTTTCACAACCATACACGAACGGACATTCTTTAAAATTTATTACTCAAACCAAAGTTTCCTTTCAACTTTTATGAAAGATAACATGTAAAAATAATAGAAAACACTTACTTATTTTTTGAAAATAAAATCAGTCCTCCTATCAAACTTGCGAATCGGTCAATTTTAATATTAATTTAAGTAAAGAAATAACAACACACGTGCAAACTTATCGAAAACTATTTCCGTTTGGAGGGATTCTTCGAAATTATCATTTTCCTCCACCCCGCCTCGCCGATTCAGCAATGAACCAATCATTTATTCGAAATCTCTATTACAGCTAATTTGAAAAAATCCTTTTGCGCTACGTTTGTGTCGTCACATCCTCCATTTTAGCGTGCTGGGGAAGTCATACTACGTAAGGTTGCCATGGCAACGATGCAGCCGATTTCGAACTTCGCTTTTTAGCTGCAATTTTGATTGAATGGAGTTTTTGTTTTTTCTTCTCGTGAATTTGTGCATTACGGAAACACGCTTGCTATTTATCGGAGATTTTTTTTACTTAGAGTTGAAATTTAATCTCCATTTCCAATTCTAATCTTCATTTAAGAAAATTAGTAAAATATATAATTTTAGTTTTAAAATATAATAAAATTAGGTGCAGCCCGGCTGTACTTGCTGTAGTGGGCGAGGCGCCACTGCACAGGATACCGAAACCATGTTTCCTTCACCGTCCACAACACCCAAGGGGATAGAAAACTGTTCAGAAGTTTCAACTGCTTTGCCAGACTCTGCTGCTGATGCCCAAATCCCTTCAGCTGCTGAACCTGTCTGTCCCACTCCAATTCGACGCAGAAGAAAGCCCAATGGACTAAACCTCTTAGGACTGTGCCAGCAACTTTTTATACTTGTGTTATTTTTGCTTTTTTATAAAGGGAGTATTGTGATATATTTAATATCTGTAATATAAAACTTAACTGTAACTTTACTGATAATGTTTATAAGAACAAGACTTGCAACACTGAAAGAATCATATAAGGCTCTAATCTTTCATTCTAGTATTAGAAATCATCAACCTTATATATTAAACAATTGTACTAATTTTACTTTAAAATTCAATTGCTAAAATACAAATGACTTATATTTTGTACAAACATATGCAATTTTTTTTAATCGTATGTGAGAAACAGATGCAGATTCGTAAGTATAAAAATTAATTTTGCTCGAATTACAAGTAAAGTACCAGGATACCGAGCCCAGCTCGCTTTCATATTTTATTACTTAAAAATATTTCTAATGAATCGAATTAAATACAAATGCTTTGAAATGTCCATATCAACGGTTAGACGTTTCATGATGTTTTTTTTATCGTCTAATAATGTATTTTTATCGAAATATCTTTAAGTTCTTAGAAATATGCTCATGCAACTGGTTATACATGTCAAGGTTGAAACGTTACCGTATTAAGTCTGTAAAAGTAACTTAAATTAATATTAGCGATTCTGAGCGACTAATAGAACCATTCGCACAATTGTAGTACAAACTTTTCGTTTGCATGATAAAACGTGACAACATTCTTGGTTTTCAGTAACCATTTGTAATGATGTTTGCTTCAGTCTTACTCTGGAGTAACTGAATGGACTTTTAAATACTATGTAAAGTAGTTTTGTTATTAAGAAGGTTATGATAATGGCGATAAAATTATTTTTTGCTACTGCAAAATTATTTCGGCAATTTTTTTTTTCTTCAACCTGCATAAACAAATAATAAGGAACGAACAACGTTTTATATTCTTATTAAGCGTTTAATCAATAATAAAGAGTTTTACTTATTTCGAATAATTTTATGTATAATTAGCAATTAATCGTAGTGACGAAAACAAAGTTTTATATTTAATTCAGTGGAAAATAATATAATTTGAACCAAGTGGCTATTCATTATAACGGCTTTGAAAATCAACCGTCTATAAAATTAAACTTTTTCTATAATCTAAATATAAGAGTTTTTATTATATAATAGTAGTTACGATTAAACTAATATTAATCTATTTTTTTTTTGTTAAACACATTTTTTTAATGATGAAGCTGCCGTTCTCGGCTTTTCAATACACATATATTATTTTATTTAGCCTAATGTTTGAAAATGGCACATGTTGAAATTTGCGACAGTTGTTAGGAATAGTTCATAATTTTGTTCCTAAGAAAAGGTTACAGAATATAAAATATGAGTAGGTAGCTTGCAGTCTGGGTCTTGATAAAAATATAGTTACTTTAATATATTTTTATTTACAAAATACTTAATTGAAGTAACATGATAAAAATAATTAAAAACACATTTACGGTAAATGTAAAATTTATTTTTAAAAAGGGTTTTTAAATTTACTGAAATTAATTTCCCTGTGTGTATGTGAATTTTTTTTCAAGCGTTTAAATTACTATGTGCGTTTCAATTAAAAACTATTTTCCATTTGTTTATATTGTATAAAGTCTCGTTACTCATCGAATTATCTGCTTGAAACTAAACATATTCACGTAATGCGAGAACATTATTTAGTATTTTGTTATTACTATCTAATACAATTTAATATCGACAATAATTTCATATTTAATTAAGCAGGTGCAAGGTTATTTCGGACAAACCTTTAAATAAAGAAGAAACTTATTTGAAGTAACAAAGTATATAAATTTTAAAACACGTTTATGATATAAATACTTAACAAAACAAACAAAATTGCTTCTAATTTTTGTTTTGAAAATTCCATTTTCTATTTACGGAAATACATAATCCATTTTACATGGAATAAAAAAATCTACTTGTTTTTCAAAACGATATTTTCTTATAAGAAATTTTAAAAACTTTATCTTGTGAATACCACTTATGACGTCACGTGCAGAAACAGTAAAAAATCGCAGGATTAAAATGGTTCAAACTTTGATTATTTTAAATGCAAACGATTTTGTTCAAGTTCTTTTTAAATATTTATTAGAAAATTTATAGCATTTAGTAGACGAAATAGTCACGTGATTATAATGTGTATTTTGTTTATTTAAAAACGCAAACGATTTTTAAATTTCAATTTACTGATTGTTTATTTATTAGAAAAAAAAATTATTTTAGAATAAAAGCTATAATGAAAATATATCATCAAAATATTTTACACGTTTTAAATTAAAATAACATGACGAATTAAATAACATTTAACTGTTATTACCACATAACCTAATAACTCATACGCGATGAATAATTTGCATTGGAAAGAATGAAATCAAACTTTTAATCTGCTTATTTCACCCCCTAAATGAAATTTTTCGAAGATGAAACCTATCCCAATCAAATATTTACCCCAAAAATCGGTAATACATCAATTTTCGTGAAAATCGTTAGAGCAGATTACGAGATTGTGCAAACAAATAAATAAATAAAGTGACATTGCTCGTTTAATAGTATTAGATTCAAGCATAATAATCAATCAATACTCAGTGTTCACTCTAGGCCTTTTTTTAAGGGCGGTCCGCCCTGCCCGCCCTTTTTATTACATGCTTTTATTTAACTCACACTGTCTGGTGTGATGTGTCCTCAAATCTTGTAACTCAATTTAAACCCACTTCTAATTGTCATAAAAATTTGAAACTTGGCATACATACGTAATCCCGGTGACAATACAATAATTAGCCATAAAATTATTAATTACTAATTAATTCTAATTAATAATGAATTTTCTTTAAAATCGACAAATCTGGCGAAAGCCAGACCCGAACCCACAATCTACAAAAATGACGTCAGATGAATGCGCGAAAAATTATGCGCAATGATCTGGTTTTGCTTCAACAGAAAAGCTTTCCGTCGCCATTTTGAATATTTTTAAACCAAATGATAGATGTTTATGGTAATAGTTTCTTCTTCAATTTTATTATTGACAGAACTATCTGCTATTAAACAATTTTGGTTTTGTAAAGCACATTACTACACTCTGATAGGTTATAACTTCGTAAGTTAAAGTAGTTAAAAGTAGAAGGATTTATAGGAAACAAATTAATTTGTGTAACAACAAACAAGTGAGTTACCTATTCATTTAATTTGCATATAGCGATGTTTATTGCATTAGTTTAATTTTTATGATATATAGAGATGAAATAATTTTATTCGTTGAGAAAACGACAATAAGTTTTTAATATGTTTAAAAAAATTATAGTAAATTCCTAGTGTACGGTGCCCCGTTGTCGCCAATTCCAAAAATTGGCGCCAAGGTAAAAATGACGTTTTTTTCTTGGCGCCAAATCAAAATGGCGGTTTGGTTTGGTTAATTAACGTCTCACTACAGCTGAACAGTGGGCTATTGGCGACGGTTCGGTAGCTATCTCGAAGGAAATCAATATCGGGAACGAATGCCTCGTATTTTTGAACCATGGACAGTTGACGCAAAATGGCGGACATTACGTTGATCTGGGAAGTCGATCATGGTGCTTACAGGCGATCCTTCGAACAGTTGTTTGGGACATTTCGATGGCACTTTTAAGTGCTCACGCGTTCCGCGCGCTTAAAAGATGCGCGGCAAGCGGGCTTCCCCGGACATGATTGGAGGGCGTTTTTGGTAACTCGAATGACAAGTGTTCCTGCTCATTCCTCCAAAGATTAGCTATGTAGGTTAACGGGTATTTTTCTAAAAGTTATGCGACAGCAATGGAAATACATCGAATTCTTATTTATACTCGTCGACTCGCGACTTAGACAATTGAAGAAATGTGATCATGTGTTCGGAGGCCTTAATATTTTAGTATTTGGAGATTTGATGCAGCTTCCACCAGTAAGAGGACATCGTATTCTATCAGCCCCAACATATGATACCATCAACTCACTTGTGGCGCCTATTTACCTTAATAGAATTAAATGAAAATATGAGACAACAAGGTGATATGACCTTCGTTAATATCTTGAATGCATTAAGAGTCGGCAAACTAAAACCAGAACACTTTGCCGTGCTCCTGCAGAAAGTCGGCGGAAAAGCGACTGGAGAATTTGCAATTGAAAAGGCACTTCGAATATATCCAACTAATCAGCAAGTTCGCGATCATAACCAGTTAGTACTGCAGCATTTCCAAAAACATAATCATAAAATATATAAAATCAAGGATCAAGATCGTTTGATAGATGCGCCACACAAAACTGAGGACGTTAGTATGGATAATGTCATCCCAAATGATGTCAACAAAACTGGCGGGCTTCCAAAAGAACTGGACATATTCGTAGGAGCTAAGGTAATGCTGCGATCCAATATAAATGTATCCAAAGGATTGGTCAATGGTAATATTGGTTTCATTACCGAAATAACATGGCCGCACTTTCGTCGTACACAAATGTATGAAACTGACTTGCCAACAGTCCATGTGAATTTCGGTAGAGACGGAATACATAAAATTGAACCGATATCCATTCAGTTTCCTGCCAAATACTCCTATGGTACGGCTAAAATGAGAATGTTACCGTTGATTTTGAGCAGGGCCTCTACAGTGCACAAAATGCAGGGTAGTACTGTAGGCTATGCGGTAGTTAATCTAGGACCTGCACTCTTTGCTGATGGACAGGCATATGTTGCTTTGAGTCGTGTAAGATCATTAGACGGCTTGCAAATTGAAGAAATAGACAACGTAAAGTTAACAGGAAAGAAACCTTGTAACACTGAGGCAGTAATAGAAATGGAGAGAATGAGAAATTACCACTCTAATCAAGCCAACTAGCCTTAACTCTTTTTTTGTCAAGGTTGATACATCCATCAAGATTGGCATATTACGTCATTTATCAAGTTTGGTAACTCTTTCTCATCTATCAAAAGAATTAAAAAGGTATTAAAATAGTAATATTGTTATTAATTATCTCGTTTAAAAAAATGACTACGTTCTATTTTTGTAATTTAACGTTATGATCAAATAAAGGTAAACTATTAAATAATTTATGTAGCATGTTAGTAAGTGGAATTAATTTTTGAATAAATATATGCTACAGCCTTGAAATAATTTAAAGAGGTTTAATTATACAAATCAATGGTAATATACATGTTTATATAACTAAAAAGCAGAAAATAAAATATATATATAAAAAAAAAACTTTTTAAAGCACATGCTTTTATCAAATGTACTAAAATGCAAAAAATAACCATTCTATACTTCTTGAAAACTGACTTTTGTAACATTACCTTTTCCTCCACTTGCCCCTTGAATTCTTTTCTCTTCAACTACTTTGAAATATGTTGAATATACTTTTGTTGGAACTGACTAAAAATAAAAGCGTGGGGCGCTCACACATGATATCTAAAACCTTAATGTCTTCTTTTATCATCTTGAAATGTTAAATAATTCTTAGTAAATCTTAAATATAATATCAATAATAAGCGCCCCACGCTTTTATTTTTAGTCAGTTCCAACAAAAGTATATTCAACATATTTCAAAGTAGTTGAAGAGAAAAGAATTCAAGGGGCAAGTGGAGGAAAAGGTAATGTTACAAAAGTCAGTTTTCAAGAAGTATAGAATGGTTATTTTTTGCATTTTAGTACATTTGATAAAAGCATGTGCTTTAAAAAGTTTTTTTTTTATATATATATTTTTTCATTTTAATAGCGCACTCATGCTCCTTTTTCAAAAATTCCGCCCTCTTTTTCAAAAATTCCGCCCCTCTTGCCCTTTTTAGTCAAGCACAAGACTCCTTGCTTCCCTAACTGTCTTTAAAAAAGGTATCGATGAAATTTTTTTTTGTGTGTAAATTGGGATTAAGTGAATTGTGACAGTAGAAAAAACAAACTCCTTTTTAAATACGCGTGTTATGCAATCGCGATGATTCCGATATTTCGAGCACGGGGCATTCTACGAATACTATTGATTGCATGTGCCCACATATGATATGCTAAGTTTGTAAGTTTTTTTTTCTGTGTTTTTTTAAAGAGAAGATGGTTTTGGGCGTATTTGCAAGATTATGCATTTTTTTTACCAAATTTTGGATTTAAGTAGCCTTTTCATCAGTTTTGTAAGGAACCTGATTAGGGCTACTTACAGATTTGGTTTTTAGGGAAAACATTAATTTTTAAATGTAAAATTCGAGATAGGCCTCAAACCGTCAACACTAGCGCAATGTCAACCAACAAATCGGAACTTTTTTTATTTGTCATGGGTCCGTTATGTCAATGGTGGCCACGTCCACACCAAACTTTTTTTTTAAAGTGCCCTTTTAAAAACAAGAAGTGCCTTTTCAAAAACGGGGTGCCCTTTTACTACCAACAGCGCCCTGCCTCTTTTTTATTTCTAGAGTGAACACTGCAATACTTATATATAAGAATGGAGTGTCTGTCTGTGGAATCGAACAAAACACCTCATTTTGAGTTTTCTTCACGAATTAAGATACACTGATTCAGAAAATCACATTAAATATTTTTTTGTCTGTTTGTACGGATTTAACTAAAAAACGACTTAACGGATTTGTATTAAACTTGTGCCATTTTAACAATATTTTTTCAACTTAAAATCTGCACTTTGTTTCATGTGGATATCTCGAACCGTTCAAAAGTTTTAGAACTTTTTCTGTTTTACCATACGTTATTCCTATTCGAAATTTACATGTAGATCTTCTCTTCATAACATGATTGTTAAAAATCACCTTGGCTACCAAAAATATTTTTTGACGATAGGGATAAACGATGCATTTTGATTGGGTGATAAGTAAATTTCGACAAATGTTGCCAAATGAATTTAAAAAAGAGCCAAATGAATGAAAATGTCGCAAAAACAAATTTAATGTTGCCAAATGAGCTAAAATATGGTCCTATATTGAAAAATACCAGCAAAATGGCGAAATTAGTGTCCAAATAATAAAATTAATGTCAATTGGGGAACATAATCGCACAGCTCTTACTTCGTAAATTGACCACGAGCAACGCCGGGCCATATTGCTAGTAGTTAATATGAATAAAATAATCTTTTTTTCAAAATAAAAACCGGCTTTAAAAAAAAGCTCTCAAATGTTTTTTAAAAAATCGTTATTAATTTAAGGAACAAAAGTGGAATTTTTTTAAATATTTAAGTATTAATTTTATGCACATTATCACTTTTTGAAATTGGCTCTAAATATTAGGTGGTTTTTTTGTGAATTGGCACGAACTTTAAAGAGTGGTAAAAAGTACAAAATTAATTCTAAATGATTAATTTTGTTCCATTAGTCCCTAAATTAAAATGTGTGTTGTCTTTAGTATTTTATTTCTTAAAGTATTTTTTAAAAAAATATTTTGTCTTTTTAGTTTAAAATTTAAGATGAGTACTTCGCCTATCAGAAATTCGGGTTGTTACTGACTTATATATATATATATATATATATCTTACTATAACATAAAAAAAGAATGGCACAACACATAGCCAATAGGAACGCTCCTTCATACGGGAGCAGGAGCATACTTCTCAACTCTCGATACGTCTATTTACCTTCTTTTCACCATTTTTGAAGCGAAGTTTTTTTTCAATATTTCTACTTTAGATTTGATTTCTTAATATTTGTTGTTCTAACTGGGGGATTGAGTACCTGGTTAGTTCAACGTTTTCAATCATGAATATTCATCGTGAATATTATCGGCAGTATCATCTTTGGCAACGCGACCAAATAAACTCGCCACCTTGGAAATCGCAGTAGATTGGCAAACCGTGCACATGCTTTAAAAGAAAATCAGTACCGGGGCGAAAATCAAAGTGATGACTGTGTTCCTTTGACAATAGGCAGTCTTTCAGTGGAATGCAATGATTGTGGTGCGCGGAGAATTAAGCACAATTGTTTTCATTATGGTAAAGTTCAATTAAACCCTATATCTTTTCCCCGAAACTTTGAAGAAAGACACAATGATTCAGTGAATTTTCGTAAGAATATTAGGTACTATAGTTCTGCATTTGCCATGGCTGCATTCTGTGCATTGGAAGTTGCAGAAATTTACATTCATGAAACTTAAGCTGCTATGGCATATTATGCTATGGCACATATTATTCAAAACATAATGAAGGCTAACCCCTATGCCAATGTGTACTGAACACTGTTCGAATCTTATCGAAACCAACCTTCCTAAAATTTTCGACTAGAGTTCCATAGATCATTTTTATTGCTGATGGCAGGCGATATTATTTGCCAACGTCTGGTACTGCTGCAGAAGTTTCTGCTGTTATAGTGACTGAGCAGATGGCTTAGTTCCAAATCAGGCAAATTTTATAGTGTACCCAAAGCAAAAATGTATAAACCGTTTTACCACGTTGAACCTCTGGTCTTTCCGTTGCTATTTCCATCAAGTGATCGTGGATTTCCTCTAAATCTACAAAACAACGCCGGTCACACTCGAGTTACCCCTGTTCAGTGTATTGGTTAGTGCTTGCGCATTCTGGACGAGTTTAACATCTTCACCACTGCTGGTCGTTAACTCAACAGTATATTCACCATGGCTACATCACAATGGAATGGAACCGTTTGAATTACTTTCGAATGCATCAACTGCAGTTCCAGAGGGAAACCCTTCAAGATCTCATGGATCATTTTCTAAATAGCGAGGCCAACACTTCCAATGCATGGCAAATTAGGAATTGTAGGTTAAAATGCATTGAACGGTCACCATTGGCGAGAGAATAAGACTAACACGTGTGGCGACAGAGGCCAGTTTCATTGCCATTAAAAGAACTTACTCCTGCAGGGTTGCCGAAAAGGTAACATGTAAAGAATCAGTGTCTGTTCAATGCATGTCAACAACATGCCTGAAGCATACATTAATACATTTACAAATTATTTTTTTAAAAGCTGAATATACAATTTTAGGTTAAATTGTAGTGAACGGTACCAATTGGCAAATTTTCCAATATTCGCTATGCTAACCGTACATGACAAAACTTCCCTTGCAGTTTCCTAAAAAGGTTACCAGATTTGCTGAAAAGCTGTGTAAAGCCGGTCAATGTATTTTTAACCGAATGAACAACGCACCAACCCAAACTCCAAAATATAACCGCCACATTGGAAGGTTATCAATTCGACTGTTACGTAATTTTTTTATGTATGTTCACTCAGGACTTTGGTTCTAATTAAGATACAGTCAAACCCCGTTATAACGGAACCTCAACGGACTGGTTCAGAAGTTCGCTATAACCGAGGGTTCACTATATCCGAATTTTCCAATATTGACGATATAAAGTCCTCACATTTCTGTGCGAAATAAATTAATTACACTGAATTACAATTTGTAATAGGCAATAATAAAGTGAAATATTTGTTTTTAAAAAAACAATTAAATAATTAAATTAATTATACTACTACTTAAATAAATTTATTTGAAGTATGAAAAGAGTTGTGATTTTTTGAAGGCATCAAAAGAAGCCATTACATTCTTATCCACAGTTTCTTTTGCAAAGAAATTATGCAGCATGTTCACAGCTGCCTTAGCATCAGAAATTGAAGGACCTAAACTTACATCACCTTTGTATTCAATATCTGAAGATAAACGCTAATCACCATTTTCTGTTTTTTTAATAATTTTCGCTTTATCCTCCATGGAAAACGCTTTTTGCTTACTAACAGGAGTGACTTTAAACCTACGCGAAGTCTACTAGTCAAACGATAATCGGCAATAGACTGAAGCAAGTATGCTGACCAGTTGACTAGGGAAGGAGAGGAGCTGAGCAGGGGAGTCTATTGTCCCCTTTGAGGAAACTGGCTTCTGTCAAAGGAATGTGGTCGGGGCGAGTCAAATTTGCCGTGAAAAACCTTGAAAAGTGTGAATTTTAGTTCGCTACATCCGAATTCCTTACTTTTGAAGATCGTTATAAGCATTTGAAAATACATTAGTGACATAGGAGTTCGGTTGGGACCATTTGAAAAGTTCATTACAACCGAGGGATCGTTATATCCCGGGTTCGTTATACCGAGGTTTGACTGTATTTGCAACAACAAAAAATTGTTGGATAGGAGATGTTTTACTTGCGAGCAATTTGAAAAAAATATACGGAAATCTCAATTAACCGAAAAGTTTGAAAAAAAAATATTGCCCGATTTCGAAAATTCTCTAATTTTGTTGGATAGAAAAAAATCCACTAAGGCAAAATCAGCAAAAAATGCTTGGTTATTAGATTTCAAACCTGTGAAAATTAAGCTTCTAATTTACATCTTATTTATAATTTATATATATTTAATTTATTAAATTTATTAA
Organism: Troglohyphantes excavatus; assembly: GCA_963932185.1. Taxonomy (NCBI): domain Eukaryota; kingdom Metazoa; phylum Arthropoda; class Arachnida; order Araneae; family Linyphiidae; genus Troglohyphantes; species Troglohyphantes excavatus. Next base: position 46,245 of record OZ010678.1, on the reverse strand, counting down.
TTAGAATTTTAATTTAAAACTAATGCTTAAATTAAAAAATACAATAAATTAAATTTACTAATTTAAAATTACTACTTAAAAATTATTATGATTAATTAAAATTACTAATTTAAAATTATTAATTAAAATTGCTAATTTTAAATTATTAATTAAAATTAATAATTTAAAACAAGCTTTACAGCATATGATTGTTTTAATTGAAGTATTTTTTTTTTATTTTCAACTGTTTGGCGTAGATGTGTCGGGGAGCTGGGAATTTTCTGCATGTTTATAAAGAAATTGTATTTTTGTAAGGAGTATTTTTGATTCATGTCCCACGATGGTATAATATAATTTCTTAGATATTCATAAAAGCATTTTTATAATTACAATATTAAAATTGTAAATTACAATCAAAGAAATAAATTTAAATTTTTTATATCAATGATAACGAATGCATGTTCTTAAATCGTGATGTATTCTTTAAAGTTTTTAACAATAAAACTAATTATATATTTGAATAGTCTGAGAAAAAGTGATAGTATCATAATTACGAATATCTTTTCTGTCGTTTATAAAATATTGAACATTTTTATATATTGTATGATATATTAAAACACTCTAAATATCTCATACCATCGTCACAATTTATTGCGAAAAATCTAGCTCTTCTCCATGCTACAATTACAATGCCATTAAAAAAAAAGGCAGTCAAAAAGTTGAAAAGCCATTCCTTTTACAAGGTGGCGAAATAGTAAACTTATCAATAACGCCAAAGCTGGAACAATTATCGCGCCAAGATGCTTTTCCTCCAACAGGCACTGTGGTTCGGAGATGCTAGTGCGCTACCCGCTACTGTTTCACAATCCGATTTGCTTCCCTTCTACTCAATCAAGTTCGGATCGGTTGCTCGAGTCTCTGGCTAAAAGCAATCTCATTTTGAGTGAGTTAATTTCGATTCCTGTTGATTATTATTTTTTATTTTTGAAATCCATAATTTCGGTCATATTTCGACTCTAAATTTAAAGCTTAAATTTGTTTTGCGCAAACTTTGCAGCAGGTCGCGGTCGATGTTTACTAGACGGCAATTATCGGTTGCATATTTCGCGAACAGGCAAGACCAGAAATCTTTTCAAAAAGTAATAAAATAAGCGATCTGCTTCAAAGTTCTTTTCCACAGATTCTTTCTGCATCTGAGAAAAAAGTACTCCTCTACTTCTCATTTTATTATCATTTAAGTTGTATCAGTAACCGAAACTGCTTTTAATTTTTAAGAAATAATATTTTATTTAGGGAATTAGACTTTTCTTAGTGCCCTTACCTGTACTTTAGTGTTATGATGCTTATAATTGTTAATGAATTGAAATTATTTTACTAAAATTTTTACACAACCATCGCATACCTACGAAGTTCGAATGTCATTTCCGTTTTTAGATCTGATGAATAACTATTTTGAAAAATATATCTGACTGACATGGTAAATAAAACTAATGTTTGGCATTTCCGTAAAAAAAGCATTTTTAGTTAACTTTTGCATATCAATGGTTCCCAACATGTGGTCCAAAGACCGCTAGTGGTCCATGAAAAAGTCCAAAGTGGTCCATGGAGCTATTGGTCGATCACAAAAATATAATTAAGAAATAAAATATATTTTATTTTAAAGAAATAGAATTTGTAACCCATTTTTCCAATTTCTTATGTTTGCTTTGGTTTTTACAGTGATTTTCATGGAGAGTTTCTTAAATTTGATATTGGCACACCTTGGCCATATTTGGCCCTTGTGCTAAACGATGGCAATGCTCTGTTAGGGTTAACAATTGTGTTCTTCTTTGGTTTCGGGTAAGTGTAAATATGTAGTTTTAATGTTTTTTTACTTAAATTGGGAACTTTAATGCTGTGTTTTATGACTTTTTAATTGTTTGTTATTGTATTTTGGCTTCCCACTTTGAATGGCGTATTACCGATTGTGCTCTGATAGGATTAACATAAGGAAATTTTTGGAATGTGCCTTTATTTTAAATTTTATTTCTCGGGGTTTAAAGTTGATTTTTATTGTATATTAATATATTTTAAGTCACACTCTATCTTTTTGCTTCATTTGAAGCATTTTTACGCGATTTATTAGTGTTTTTGTAACATTTCGGTTCTTTGTTTAAAATTTACGGAGGTCGTGTAACTCCCTGTAAACCACTTTTTATGGGTTTTTCTAATGTAATTTTGATAGCTATTAGCTAGGAACATCGTTTTTAATTAATTTTTAGTGCTCTGACAACCCGTCGCCGGTGGGCTGGTATGGCAACCCTGTGGGTTAAAATTTCGGATTTTTTCTCGCCAAACTGGTTTTTACTCTCTAAATCAGGTTTTTTTTGGCGCTTTTCGCCAAATACGGTCGCCATGCAGAGTTTTTCAGACGGTCTTCCTGAATTTGGCGATTTTTTCGATCTCGACTTACGTTACCATAAATTAAGTGAATGATCCTTCCTTAAAGCTCTGTGCTTAAAGTCCTATTTTTTCTTTTTTTTTGCTTTCACCATGTGCTTGTTTTTTTATTTTTTCCCGAGGTCCAAATAAGGTATGTTGAGTGTACGGTGCCCCCGCCAAATGCGTTTTGGCGACAATTGGTTGGCGATAAATTTTATAGTTTAGCAACCCTATTTCATGACTTTCCTAGCAATATTATGATTTACATCAACCTTTATTTTTAATTTGGCGACAAAAAAAACTTCATTTTTGGACTTGGCGACAACGGGGCACCACCGTACACTAGGAATTTACCGGTATGTTAAAAATTTTTACAATCATATCAAAAGTTTCTTCCAATTCTGTTATTTGTGTGATTTGTATTAATTTGAGAAAAAATATATGTGCATTGCGTATAGCCCATTGTGTAGTTAAGAGGTATGACGTAAACCATGTGTTTCGTTCATTTAAAATTGTAGGTAAAGGTTTACTGTACGGTCACCCTTGGTGACTTTTTCAAAATCTCGCCAAAAGTCGCCATTTTGGCGACTGTTGTCCAATAGGGTTGCTGCAATTCCTTGTCGTTTCGGAGGGGGGGTTGCCATTTAAAAAAAATTATCGCCAAATGCGGAAAAATCGCGCCAAGGGTGACCGTACAGTAAACCTGACCCAAATTGTATAAAATGTTTTAAAAATTGTTGGCTTTTAATATAATTGTAATTGAATATTTTATGCTAATTATTAACATACATTCACACGATTTATAAGTGTTCAATGTACCACGTTTTTTTCGCTTTGATCGTTAAAAATTATCCGAAAATCATATAAAAATGTTTTAATTATTTAAAAATAATTATCCAATGACTTTTGTAAAATTCACATTGTTAAAAATTCTTTAAAATTTGTATAAAAATGTTTGAAATATTAGTTAAATATTTAAAAATAACCAATAATTTTTGTAAAATTCACATCGTTAAATATTTATTTCCGTATTTTAATTTAAAAAAAAAAAATTAAGGACCTGGGTCTAACGGGTTTCTTTGATTAGCTTAATTTTACCGTTGATTAATTCGCTACTGATGGACTTTGTTACCATAATACCTATTTTAACAAATGTGCTTGTTTATTTTTATTACTTGTCTACCTAGATTTTACGCTTGAAATTTAGCGGATTTTTTCTACATTCAAACTCATAAGCACATTTGTGCAGTAATGTATTCTTCGGAATTTTTTTTTACTCTGTTTGAGTTGAAAATTTAGTTTATCAGGGATCCCTTGCATATTTCGATGTCACATAAGGTTTGATCCATTTGCATTTGGAGTCTGTTGAACCTTCATTTGAATTCTCATTGTGTGAATTTACTTTAGGCACCTTTGATTTACGATAGTCCGAATGAGGAACTTGCTGTGCATGTTTACGTAATAAAGTGACGAAGTTGAACTCCGAGATTATGCCATTGCAACTCGACTCATATTTGTCACTAAGAAAAGTATCCTGAACAACGGAGACTCATTTAACTTGCTTTTTTCTTCTAATTATATGATGCTATTACTATTCTTGAGACTTTTGGCACCCTTGAGTTACGATAGTCTGAATGAGGACCTTACTGCGCTTGATTACGAAGTAATGTGACGAAGTGAAACTCCGAGATCATGCCATTGCAACTCAAACTCATTTTTGTCACAGAGAAAAGTAGCCAGAACAACAGAGACTCATTTTCATTTAATTTACGTTTTTCTTCTATTTACATGATGCTTTTACAATTTCTGAGATATCACTTTCTGATTTGCTTCCTGTTTTATGCTTGAGCGCTCTTTTTGTAGCTCATTTTTAATATATACTTTAAAAAGTTGTGCCAGCATCAACCAATTAACATCCATCCCAAAACAGAAATGTCTATTGCCAAATTGACTTAGAATGTACATTTGGGGTAATATCTTACTAAACAATTCACAAGGGGTGATGCTGTGCTTTTGACATTTGATAGCGTAATTTAAAAAATTCTGTGTACTCTATAATAAGAAAGCGTGGTGGATTATCTTAGTTTAGGGGTATTTTGTCACTACTAAAGGGGAGAAGCAAGCATTATTTATGGTAGGGAAACGTTTTCAGAAGAAAGCATTAATGATTTTTAAATATTCCGCTGAAGCACACCATCATACAGCGACTACGTCGACCGACACTGCGCTTCCAAAGAACATATGGAAACCTCTTCTGTCGTCATTTTAGATCCTTCGCTGACGGACCCCCACTTGCTGTCGCTGGTAACGCCACTCATTGCTGATTCCTGGTGGAGTTCTTTCTGCGTGGTGGAGCCTTTCTGCCGGTAAGTATGTCTGAGAAAGGTGAGCTGGTTGAGACTCCCGCTTGTCGGGGTGGCTCCCCTCGCCTCATTGCATCACCGGGAAGTCCTGGAGATGCCCCAGTTTGCTGGAGCGGCTCCCAGGCTGGCCAGGTGTCGCTTCAGCGCCGAACGGGGCTGGCACAACAAGTGTCGCACACAAGCCGGGTGGAGCTCGAATGCCGGACGGCACTCGCGCACCACTGGCACATATGCTGTAGCTGCAGGGCCCCACCCTGTACGGGTCATCAACAGGGAGCCCTGATCGAGTCCCCGCTTGTCGGGGCGGCTCTCAGGAGGGCCCTGCACCCAGGAGCTCCAGCGTGGTAAGTATCTTTTTTTCTCCTGCGACTAGCCTGTCCTCTAACACTGGGGACCAATCATGGAGCAAGCCTTCTAATGTTAGAAAGAAGCTTCCACAGAAGGAATTGCCAGGATTGAGCGACCAGTCTTTTGAGGGCAAAAGTGCCTCTGATCCAAACTCGCCACGCAATTGTAAAACGAGATTCGTTATTTGTGATTTTGTTGCAAGTCCACGAAAACGTGTCACCCAAGCACATGTGGCCCCATCACATTCTTCCGTTGGCCACGTCCCGGAGATGCTCCATCGATCTGGGCCTAACCCACTTGTGTCTTTTCCTGATTTTTTGTCTAAATCTCATGTTTGTATGTCGGTTGAGCCATGCCCGGGTGCGTGTTTTTAATTTAGTGCCTCTGTTGTTTCTGTTAGGAATATTTAAAACCTAACAATGTTGAAAAAATGTCCCAATCATAATAGCAGAATGCAGTGATGCTGAGTTAAAAGTTTAAAATTCTACTAATAATTAACGATGGTAAAAATCGATGCAACTCATATAATACTAAAGTATTTATTTAAAATTCCAGCACATAAATAAATAGTTTAAAACTTATTACTAACTAACAAAAAAGGAAACACCACGGCATGTGACTCGACATCTTACAAAAATGATAGCAGCAAATGGCTGCGGTAGACATCCATAGTTCGATGGTATGAGTATTTGAGTGCCGGAATACTACAGTACTGACAAGCAGAACAGAAAGCAGAACAAGTCAGGTGCAGAATGAAGTTGATTTATATACTAAAAGGCCAACTTCATTTACATAATATGGCACGGTTAAACTGAGATGACATTTGCATACAGTTTGATAATAAATTATACAAGTATTTACATAAAGTAAACAAATACATTTTATTTTATGTATAAAGCAAAAACATAAATACTACTTCAAAGGCTGATCAATTATTATTTATATGTGATCAGGTAATAATAAATCAGTTCCGATCTTAAAAAGATCGTTTTGGAAGAGATTTATTTCCAAAGTGAAGTGAAGTGGTCTCTGGACTATTTGTCAACAGAGAAACACCAGCAAATCCAGATACTATACAAGTGAAAAACGTGCAAAGGCAAGTAATATTTGCACCTTTTTCCTAACAGTTTCATTTTGTGACAAGGAGTCCACAGTGATTTAGGATGAAGAACGCCGAATTTGGCACTTTGTGGCCCAGCATCAAGCTGCCAAGTCTTCTGTTCTCCCCCCCCCCCCAATCCAATTTGGATCTGTTGCGATGCGCTCCTGGTATGGCTCTCCAATTGTCCGGAAACGAAGAAAATCCGCTGGACGACAAGACACATTTGCGCCCTACTTTTTCAGGGCCTAACCCCTTTTCAATAGTTCTGACGGCAGTGGTAATTCGAGTGTCCCAGTCAGCGATAGGTTTTTTGAGGGTGGGCCTAACCCATCGCCTCTTTGCCTAAGGACCGCTAAGCCTGCTTGCAGGGAAAGTGGACTTAGATCTGATGCTGCCTCTTCCAGGCATTTTCCTCGTGGGAATGGATCCCACTGTTTATCAATTGACACTGCACTGCCGTCAGTTGGTGCGGTCACCAGTGTTTATAACAATTGTTTGATTACCTCTCCACCTAAGCGCTCAGTGCGCCGTTCTTCGCCACTTTCGTCTGGGACTTACCCAACGTCACAGAAAATCTGCGATTCGCCAACGGAGAAACTTTTAATAATTAATTGTCTTGCCCGGGTGGGTCTTCACTCTCTAATTGGTGGCGCCTCTAAAACTGGGCCATTTCCGGGGAAGACTCCCTCGACAGTTGGCCACGAACAAGCAAACTCTGTGAGGGGTTAGCTTCCTGCGGGGCCAGACTTCGTTGAGAGATCGGACGACACCATCCAGTCCCCTTCGCCAGGACCTAGACCTGACTTTGTCTGCAATGCAAGTGAGAACTTTTCCACTTCAGCGCCTATTGTTGACCAGAGGGATGTTTCTACCCGGCTCTCGGATTCGCCATGCGAATTGCAAAATTCCACAAGGAGGACTACCGTCTCATCGACGAGTTGGTCCGCCCCCTCATCAAAGAGACTCTGCCTCGAGCCCAAAGCAGCTAATCAATATTGATAGGGATATATTACACTGATATGTCATTTGCATACAGTTTCGAGGAAAATATACAAGTATTTATATAAAGAAAATACATTTGATTATTCCATGTAAAAACATAAACATTACTTCAAAGCTGATCACTTCTTATATATAAGATCAGAGAATAATAAATTCTGTTCCCGATCTTCAAAAGATCGTACGGAAAGAGATTTATTTTAAAGTGAAGTGAAGTGCTTCTCTGGACTAAAACGTCAACAGAGAAGCACCGGCAAATCCAAACGAAACATTACGGACAACATAGGAAAAATACTTAACAAGTGGAAAACGGGCAAACGCAAGTTATATTTGGACCTTTTCCCTAACAAATATCTATATGGAGCTACTCAGGACGGACTCTTCGGATCCCTAGCCTCGCTGAAGAGTCTGACGTCGTCCTCGTAGATAACGCATTCAAGCTGCTGACGTCAAGAGAAGAGAGGATCCGCGACATGGCGTGGGCGGACTTGCTTCTCCATGCCACAACTCGTCTTGTCGAGCTCATCCTTTCCGGGAATAATGTCCTCCAGGAGTTTCGGACGACCACCAACCCGATGGCCTCGACCTGGTCCCATGCGCGTGCTGCCTCCACGGGTCTTGAGATCCAGTGTAGATGCAGAGAACTTCTGGAGGTTGAAATCATTGCCGATGAAGATGTCCTCACTGCCGCCAAGAAGAATAACATATGCCAAATCCTCTAGGGCAGACTTCGGAAACAATGGTCTAAAGAGCTGCAGCGTCTGCCTACTCAAGGAAAAGCCATTGAGCTCACCTCTCGGCATAAGGCGAGCAACCACTTTCTCCGGTCGGGCACATATACAAAATTTGCCGACTGGAGATTCATCCATTCGGCTCGCCTTAATCTCCTATGGCTAAATGCAAATATGCCATGGGATGCCATTGCTAGCAGCACCCTAGAATAACCCTTAGGAAATAAAAAAGTTTTTTGAATGTATATTCAATCTTAGTGTTCATCCACTGGCATGCCTACCTTTAAAGATAAGGAATTGGGGAATAATATAGAATAAAAAAAGATTTTGTAATTTTTGACCGATATCCGTTTTTCTAGTGTGTATGAGAAGATATTTTCATAAAAAGGAAACTGCCAGATATCAGGAAAAATCTAGTTCGGATATCCGGTTTGTAATGTACGTCGGATATCCGGCAAAACCACTATCCGATTCATCCCTACCTAAACAATTGCAATTAAAACGCAAAAATGAAACAATTGCATATACTGTTAGATCCCCTCCTAATATACCACAGAAATAGTATATGTTTAATGGTATTGTGCCCTGCTGGTGTCTCACTGTGTATGTGTTTCAGCATGTGCCTTATCCTTACCTGGGGCAGCACCAATAGCCCAATTTGCAGGCTCCAGTGTGACGTTAATTCAACTTGCCTAATTAGGGTCCAACTTTGGAGGCAGTTAAGAGTTATGGGTAAGTGGACAGTTTCATTATTACAGTGGCTGCTCATTTGTATCTGCAAATGGATAGGATTTTAATATATGAACATTCATTTAAAAAAAATCATTCTATAAATTTCTCGGTCTTTAAATATCTGTTCTTTTTTTTAACTAGTTTTAACTAACTGTTCTCTTCAGGAATTGCTTTTTTTAACTTGTTTTTTTATTATAAATATTTTATATTCTTACTCTTCTTGGATCAGAGGATTCGTTTGCTTAATTAGTGAAAAATCATTATATAATCAAACCTCAGTATAACGATCTCTCGATTGTAATGAACTTTTGAAATGTTCCGATCCAAACTCCTATGTCACTAATGTATTTTCAAATGCTTGTAACGATCTTCAAAAGTAAGGAATTCGTATGTTACCGAGCGGTTAAAGGCGTCAGCTGGGAATCCAAGGATTCCTGGTTCGAACCTAGGCGATGGGCTTTACAAAGAAAAGTAAAAAAAAAGTAGTGTTCTTGTGATCGGAGGGGGAGGGTTGTCAGCTTCGTGACAAAATACTAGAAAGTCGTCCAGAACATCCGAAAAAATTAACAGAGTGTATACAGGACTGGTGCACGATAAATCTGATTGGGGTCCAAAGTCCCGATATCCATTGAAGGCGTTGGGTGCCAGATCAGGTGTCCTCCCCGTCATCTGACCATGGTTTTAAAATAACAAGGTGCATGTATGAATGTGTATGTGTTCCCGGATCTTTCTTCTTTCGAGATAGACCCCGAACCGTCGCCAATAGCCCACTGTGCAGCTGTAGTGCGACGTTAATTAACCATACCATCAAGAAATTTTATAAATTTTCACAAGCTTTTCCTTCACTGATCTTTGGGATATTTTCTTTTTCGTAAAAGTTTTACTTGTAAAATCAAAATAAAAACAACAAGTTGAAATAAACAGGAAATGCACTGTATTGTGAGGAAGTTAAAGTAGTAACTTGAAATCAATATAATTTATTAACATTAGATATTTATATGATCCATATTTTACTTCAATATATTTATTATTCCTAGAATATTATAAAATAATTGGGTTTATTCCTAGTATCCGGTGCCCTCGCCAAATGGGATTTGGTGATAAAGTTTAAATTTTGGCAACCCTACTTGATGACATGCGAAAATATCATGTTGTATGGCAACCCTAAATTTTTTCCCTCTTGTGTGCTTTCACGTTGTTCCGCCATTTTTGAATCGACATATGGCTCGCGTTGTTGTGATTTTGATTTTCCTGAGCTATGGATGTATACGCAGACGACGTTTATTGCCAGATTTTTTTCTAACAAGCGAACGTGCATTTAGCGGGCCCCGCTGCAATTTACTGCGAAATGGGTTTATGGGTTGAAACATGGATACATTATGCAGCAAATGATCCACTTCCTGGGAGGTGTATGTGATCCTGAGTAGTCAGAGGCCGAAGACCACAAAATTGACTTTAAAGAGTCTGTGATTTTAGCGCGAGGTACGCGTGTGCGCTTAAGAGTGCTGTCGAAATGCCCCAAACGACTGCCCGAAAGATTTCTTGTAAGCACCATGATCGACTGCCCGGAGGGACATTGTTACCTTCGAGGCGCCGAGCTGTCGCCAACAGCCCAATGTAAAGCTCTAGTGCGATGTTAATTAACCAAAGCAAAGCTTCCGAATAAATTCTAAACCATCGCCATTAGCCCATTGTGAACCCACTTTTGTGAATGTTAACCGAAAGGAAGTCATTGATATCACTTTGTGTAACAACCCTTGCCATGCGCTAGTTCATAATTGGAAAGTATCAGATGAAACCACTTTATCTGATCACAGACTAATTATGTTTTCAATTTTAGGTCCGTCAAGGATCTTTACTGAGGGTAGGAACCCAAAGAAAACAAACTGGAGTTCCTACAAGGATGAATTGGCTAGGTTGTTAGAGACCGACAACCAATTTGGTAAGCTTTCCTCTGTTAATAACTCGGAGATGGCTGTTGATCAGCTTCAGCATGCCATTATCCAATCTTATTACCATAACTGTGATATTACACGCACTGCCTCACGTAGGATCGTTCCATGGTGGAACACAGAACTTAGTTCATTACGTAATAAATGCAGAAAACTGTTTAATAGAGCTAAGAGCTGTGACTGGCTAGCCTATCGCACTGCTCTCACTGTCTATAATAAGGCTGTCAGAGATGCCAAAAGGAAATCCTGGCAAGCATATTGTAGCAGTATTGAAGATCTCTCTGCTACATCTAAGCTTGTCAAAATCATGTCGAAAGACAAGAGCTGTAGCTTAAACACTATAAAGCTTCCGAATGGTAAGTATGCTTCCTCTGGGAATGCAATTCTGAAAGAGATGTTTCGGGTTCATTTCCCGGGCTCCCTTGAAGTGTGCACAGCAGCCACCCCTATTCTAACCACGATCTCGTGTGGTAAGAACAATTGGGATGCTGCAAAGATGGTTGTGTCCCATGACAAAGTTGTCTGGGCAGTTAATACCCTCAAACCCTTCAAATCTCCTGGTATGGATGAAGTGGTCCCGGCCCTTCTTAAAGAAGTGCTTTTTGTTTTGGCACCTATTCTCTGCAGAATCTATAGAGCCTGCATTGCTTATGAATATGTTCCAACTTCCTGGATGCAAACTAAGGTAATATTCATTCCAAAAATTGGAAAAGATAATTACTATGAGGCCAAGTCCTTTCGACCTATCAGCCTTACATCTTTCTTGCTCAAAACGCTCGAAAAACTTATTGATAGGCATATCAGGGAGACTGTCTTGGTTTCCAAGCCACTCTCTGTCTCTCAACACACCTATCAGCCTGGTAAATCCACTGATAGTGCCCTATACAATATTTCCTTTATTTTGGAAAAAAATATCAGAGCCAAGGAGATTGCTCTGGCTGTCTTTCTCGACATTGAGGGGGCCTTCGATAAGGTTCCTGTTAAATCTATCATTCGTGCTCTTACTCAAAGAGGAGTCAACAATGTTGTTAACTTCATTAATAATCTGCTCTCATCAAGATATGTCTGTGCCTCACTTCTTGGTGACGACTTGATGGTGCGTGCAGTCGCTGGGTGCCCCCAGGGAGGGGTTCTTTCACCCATCCTGTGGTGCCTGGTTGTTAATTCACTTCTAGAGACTTTATCTCTCTCAGGTGTGTCCTGCATTGGCTATGCTGATGATGTTGTAATTATCACTAGGGGTAAATTCATTGACACCATTTGTGATGTCATGAATAAGGCACTTCGCGATGTCGAAAAGTGGTGCCACAACGAGGGTCTTTCAGTAAATCCTCAGAAAACCAACTTGATTGCTTTCACTAGAAAGACATCCACTCGATGTAAACATCAAGTTCTTTGGTCAATCCCTTATTTGTACTAATGAAGTCAAATTTTTGTGAGTTTTCTTTGACAAAAAACTTAATTGGATTAGGCACTCTGAGTTCTGCATTGGTAAAGCCAAGAGGATCTTTTGGAGCTGCAAAAATGCCATTGGGAAAACTTGGGGGTTATATCCTAAAGTCCTTCATTGGGTATATACAATGATCATTTGTCCTATACTAACCTATGGCTCTGTTGTATGGTGGTCTAGGACCAAGATACTTAACTGCAGACTTGATCTTGGAAAAATTCAAAGGATGGTCTGTGTTGTAATCTCTGGGTGTCTTAAAACCACCCCTTCAGCCACCTTGGAGCTTCTCCTTGGGCTACACCCTCTTCATATGCGAATTGAGGCCGAGGCTCTTATTTGTGTAAGAAGACTGAAATATTTAGGCCATTGGCATGATTATTCAAAATATCTTAATTCTCAGGTAACTGAACACCAGCTGTTCAACATGCCCTGCGACATAACGCTTGCAAGATTTGGCTTTAACAAGCCTTTTAAAGTCCATTTCCCCTCACGGTCGGATTGGACTGAAGCTCCAACAAGTGATCATAACCGTATTGTTTGGTACGCAGGCGGTTCTAAACTTGATAACTCCACTGGGGCAGGTGTCTACTGCCATGCTGACAATACCAAACTATCTTATCCTCTTGGTCAATTCACCACAGTTTTCCAAGCTGAGGTCTACGCTATCCTTATGTGTTGTAGAATATGCATAGACAGAAACTATCATGGCAAACATATTTATATATGTTCAGATAGCCAGGCTGCCCTCCTGGCTCTTCAGAAACCTAATTTCACCTCACTACTGGTTTGGGACTGTTATTCTAACCTATGTAAACTGGTTGTGAATAATACAGTCTCCTTATTTTGGGTTCCTGGACACTCGGGCATTCCGGGTAATGAAATGGCAGATGAATTGGCCAGACTAGGCTCTTGTTCCCCCTTCATTGGTCCTGAGCCAGCATTAGGTATCTCTAATGAAGTTATCAGAGGTACTGTCTTCTCTATTTTTAGGAATTTACAGTACGAGGACTGGCGCAGCGCATCAGACCAGAGACAAGCTAGATAACTAAATAGTGGATGTCCTAGCTCTCGTCATAAGGAGCTGTTAAAGCTCCATCGCTCTGGTAGGGCAATTGGATTACTAACTGGGCATTGTACTCTCAGAAGGCATCTAACTATTATGAGGTTTAAGGACGACCCTTTGTGTAGGGGATGTAGGAATAATGATGAAACCGTTGTACATATTCTCTGTGAATGTGACTTCTTCTCCGCCCAGAGGTTTGAGCACTTAGGACGTCACCTACTTGAGCCTTGGGAGCTCCAGGATATTCCTGTTAGATCATTGCTGAATTTTGCTTCAGGGTCATTCCATGTCAAATCAACACACCCATTTGACCTCACCATCTCTGATTTTGATAAAATTTGGCACATGGGTAGCCTTCATGTAGACTAAGAAAAATACAAAATTTTATTCAAATATATCAACCCGTTTGGAAAATACAGCTGTGCAAAGTTTAAAAAAAACACCAAAAATCGCAAGACCTGCACATGTTTAACTTGCCATAGCAGCTCTCCTAATTATGCTAGAAAGGTAGATGAACAGTCATTATTTAGCATTTTTTATGGCCTTTCTTATGATATGCAACACAATAATGGTTTGAAGAGGGAAATGGTCTTTTGCATGACGATATGGAGAAGGCCTACAATCGTACATGGCGATACGGTATACTTAAAGATCTGCACTCTCTTGGGTTTCAAGGACATCTACCGATATTTATTAAGAACTTTTTGGCATTGCGAGAATTCAGTGTGCTCTGCTCGGGAGCTTTTCGCACATCGCCCGTCGAAAGCCTTTATGTTGTGTAGTCAAGTCTAAAGTCAGGATTGATTTCCAAGAAACATACAAATAACGTCAATTTTTGGAAGATTGTATGATTGAGCTTTCGAATATCCTAGCTATAAGAACATTACGAAAGAATAATGAAGAATTGTATTAAAAGAGATATAAACGGAAGCTAATTATAGTAGCATAGAGTACTTGAGTAGTTATCAAAATGTAAACATGCGTCTACAGTTCAAGGATTGGATGACTTTGTTTCGTTTTTGCCTAAATTAAAACGACTTTAAAATACTTAAAAGTCAATTATGATATATTAAACGCCATATTCGAAAATTTTGAACTTGTTAATACCTGAAATGTATAAATTTATGAATTTTCCCCACATGTGCAAACACCTCATTGTGAGGTGAAAAATAAGTTCTAGTAAACATATGTAAAATCTTCAAATAATTCAGAAAATTTTCGAACAAAACCACTTGTAAAAACCAAATTGAAAAATTTGTATAATATATTTCATTAAATGTTTTTGTTGTATTTTTCATATTCAAATGTTTTTTTTTTTTTTTCAAGATCAGATGTACAAGGGAAAACGTGGACTATGTTCAATGGATTAGAGTATTTCTAATATGGGCCGCTTGTTTGGGATTGTTTCATACTTCATGCAAATTAGATGTATAAACTGTAACCGTGAATATTCGGTTTTTCATATTGTATTTGTCATTGTGTGACGCAGGCAAGTAGAACTTTTTGTTATCAGTATCTTTTTGTTGATCATTTTTTCGTTTAATAAAATATATTAAACACTTCCACATGCGGGATAATCAATTATTTTACTAATAGATTCATATTTTCCGAAGAGACAAAATTATTTGTATAGGAACTTAAATAAGCTTCTCTTAGCCACCAAACGCTAGAAAGAGCTTTTGACTGGGTGCAAATGTGGTGGTAGGTATAAAGTGAGGGAAGCTATGGTCAATGTAATTCGTCTGTAGGTGAAGGTTACAGTAGAGATTTTTTAGGGCCACAGTTTATAAAGCAATGAGAGGATAGTCTCTATAAGAAATCTTTTACCGGAAAAAGTCTCAATAGTGTATAAGTTAGAAAACCTTTATTTTTTTTTATGGCCTCATAATTACTGAATTAATTTAATAACTTGTTCTGTAACAATAAAAGTTTTTGTAATCTTTCTACGATTTTGTCCAATTACCAATGAAATGCTCAAGTACTTTTACCATTCAATGTTTCATGTAAAAGTAAAACGTTTGACTATGTAATGAGTTTTTTTTTTGCTGTTTTGTAGTTCCTTTTTCAAGTGGCATTAAGAGTTCCTTTGCATCCGGAAATAATGCTTTGCCACTTCTGTGAAAGATGCCTCAGAAGCCAACAAAAGAAGTACCTACCTATTCACTTTAGTCTTAATAGTGGTAAGTTTTTTATTATTGATATTTCGTTAATTTAATACTTTTTATATTTGCATTGGATTTAATGGGTCTGTACAGTTAACTGTACTTCATTTTGGTTAGTGACTGGTTGGTGTTATAAAAGAAAAACTAACGACGTTTCATTATGCAACTACAGTGGAGGGGAAATAATTAACCATTTCTTGTTTTTTAGTCACTATTTATTGTAGCGCTAAACTTAATATACCATTTTTTAGACAAAGTATACTGCACAATGATACACAAAACGTTTGCATAGAGGATGTTGAGGTGACTTAGGTTATTTTAATGATAATCAGAAGGTTAGATATGGAATTTATTTATTAACGTATTTGTAACCATGTGGGTGCGAAGACAGACTTGGCGAATTATCGCTCAGTTGGCGCACACCGCAGAGTATCCCCCAGTCAGGGAGCCCGAACGATTCATAATAATGAAAACATATGCATAACATCACTGTATAAAAATAAGGCAAAGTGTAACAATTCAATTTGAAAATGTTTAACATAACTTGCACAAGTGTATTATCAATGTTAACAATAGAAACTGAAGTTAATATGCATATAATTTTGACAAAACTTAAGTATAGGTTAATCTATCTGGAAAATGAACTCTACGACCACTTTTGGTTGTTATAGGCTTAGAGTCACTCAGTGATGGCTGATCAGATACCTTTTTCGAAACGTTTGAGTCGGTGGCAAGTGGCTCTGTGTTGTCATGCAAAAGAAATGCTGTTTTTACAGATCTAGTAAATTAGCGATTGCAATTCAGAATCATGTTCCTGGTCGATTGCAAATTGTTCAAAGTTTAATATTGTCCAGGATACACTATCAATTTCGATGCGTGACAATGTGTCTGCTACTTAGTTATCTGTACCCTTCGTATGCCGAACGTCAGTAGAAAGTTGTGATATGTAGTTTAAGTGGCGTAGTTGACGAGGTGAACATTTGTCCGACTTTTGCTTAAAAGCGTAAATTATTGGCTTTTGATCCGTATAGATTGTAAAGTCACAACCTTCAAGCATATGACGAAAATGTTTTACAGATGTGTAAATGGCCAACAGTTCTCGGTCGTAGGTTTTACCAATTTTTTTTACTCTTTGTGAGTTTAATTGACATGAAAGCCATAGGTTCCCATTTATTTTGGTTGAGTTGTTGAAGGGAACCACTGATGGCTAAATCACTGGTATCAACATACACGCTTAGTTTGCGCTAGGAATTGGATGATCAGGGTTCCCACGGTCCTTGAAAAGTACTGGAATTTAATTTGGCGAACTCGGGGCCCCGGAAAAGTACTTGAAAATTGCCAAAACTGTGCGAAGTCCTTGAAAAGTACTTGAATTTTTTCCATTTACGGATTCCCGCGAAGCAAAACTTCGTGTCCGAGACTAGCGTAGGGGAGCTACTATTCAAAATCTAACCAGAGATTCAAGGGTTTTAAAAATGTCTTGTCCGAAATTTTTCCGCTGTATTAAAAATTTTGGAATGCAGAATTCCGGAATTTTTTTTTAAATTTCGTCAATTGCAATTTTAAGCACAATTTTTAAAGTTTAAATATTTGTAAAAAGTTATGGTACGTATTGCGCTGTTTCGGCCGCTATACGCAAGTGTCAAGTGCAATATGGCAAGGAGGGAAAGACGTGAATTGGAGCAATTTCGCAGCAGAAAAGACATTTTTTCTGATTTGTTTGTCAAGTGTATTTCATTATCATAAAACACTTCACCATTGGAATATCACAGTTCGTAAATTTCTCAAAAATGTAGAGTCTTTAATATGTAGAAATATTTTCGAACTTTATTTAACCATTTTTTTTTTTTTTGTAATGGTCATTACATTTATGTTCGTATATGTGTTAAATCTGCTGCTAGGGTGTTGCAACTGTCAAATATCATTAAACCAGAAAAAATTTTGCTGTTTTGTTTTTACAAATGTAATTAATTACATTAGTGTGGAATGAATAATTTGAGATTATTACAAAATGAATTTTAAAAATTTCGCACAAATGTACTAACTTTTTTAATAATGCTCCGATTTTCTTCAAATTTGGTTGGAATAATGCTTGAAATAGCTATGTAGTTTATGTATGCTATGTAGTTTAAAAAAATGAATTAAATTATTTTTTCCAAATATTTATTAGGGGAAATTTTTTAAAGGTTCCACGTATTAAAATCTAGATTTTTCAGATTATTTCCTTTGTTGGTTTGTAAACCCTACCTGCATGCATTCAGTGCTCTGAATGTCAACCGATTTCTAAATATTCTACTTGCAAAATTCTAGGTTTACAATTCTTTTCTCTTTTTGGTATGGTAATACGTATCAGTATGCGAATTTCACAATTCTAGGAATCCAAAACTATCGTAGAATAAGGGTTTTTGTAAAGAAAATTGAAAACAGTCAACCCAGACAAAAATGACATACTTTTCCTATGTAAGGTAAGGGTGTATTAACCTGACCTATCCCTAGGGATATACAGATTTGATTTCGCCGCTGCGACAGCCACCCCGCCCAGCGCTTTATTGAAGCAAAAAGGTACATGGTTTGCAGGGCAGCATTTACATTTTCCTGCATTTGAAGGCTTGTACACTATATTTCTAACAGATAGTATGGATGAGCAACACGCTCATAGATTTCGAACATACGAGTTTGGTAGTAAAAATTATACAAACTCTATTGAAGTGTGTGCCCGTAAGGATTTAGTGAAGCGCCTAGATATTTTAACAGAACTTGGGTGTTTTAACAAGATAATGGTCAGTAATTACAAATTTTCATCCAATTTTAAGTTGGTGCGCTATATTTATAACCGATATGTGTGTATAGTACGTAAATTTATACAATCTCTATAGAAATGTGGGCCCGCAACGATTAAAGTGAATGCTTAGGTAGTTTAACAGAACTTGGATATTTTAACAAACAAGGAATTGCAGTGAGATGTAACTTCATAAGTACAATCAAAGTTCAATTGTTCGGGGAACGCCCCCTTTTTTTTCTCACTGATCCTAAAAATCCAGCAAGATGCTGGGAAACGCAAGAGTGTCCGTACTAATAGGCGAACGAAAGTCTGTTGCCTTTTTTGTAGGCACTTGCAACCAAAGTCTGAAGCGAAGGAAGAAAGTGTTCATACAGGTGGCTGTACAGTTTGTTGCCACATGTGTGGACTACTTACATGCAAAAGTCCTAAGAAGGTGTGGAAAGAAAGTTTTCTCAGGAACGGAACAAAAGTTTGTTGCCGCGGACTCCAAGACCAATTAAAGATTGGTAGATGCAATAAAGAGGTTATTAGGTAGGTTAGTTCTAGGTATTCTCATTTAAAGATTAATTTTATCCATAATTTCCTGGATTATGGTTTGTAGAAGTGGCACATGTTTGTTTTGAAGTATAATCTTCCCGTAAGGCAGCGCCGCATAGTTAAGCGGAAGCGAAGATGATCGAATTCCCCTCAAGAAAAGATGTAATGATGGAAGAACCTTCCTCGTTGTCGTATGGGCACTGGTTGTTACCGTTGAAAAGCCTTGATTGGTGATTAAGGAACACTCCGTGGCCAGATAAGAACTGATTTTGGTAAAAATTAGAGAAACAGACATGAGTAGACACTTTAGGTAGAATTTCGTAGGTGAAACGACTTTTCAGAAAAGTGTCCCATGAACGTTGCCAAAATTTTTTGACTCTCGTTTTTCAACAGATTTTTTATTTGAATCCAGGTAAGTTTAACATGGCAGTCTATATTTGGAAGAGTTGTGGCTGATTTAGCAATCTGCTTCTTCATTGCCCGAAGTTCCCGCATGGGCTTTAGTCCAATGCATTTTAAGGAGTTTGTTCCTGTTTTCCAACAATTTATGAATGGCTTTAATCTCATTAATCCAGTTATTGCCAGAATCTAGTTGTGAAAGGCTTTTGAGCGTAGATTGACTGTCGGAATAAATATGACCAATTTAATTTCTTTTGAGATGGCATTGCACCCAGTTGAACGCTATGCGTATAGCAAAAAGTTTTGCAAGATAGACAGACGCATGGTCGTATAATCTGGATTGCTTAAAGTAGACTAGGTTTGAGTTCCTTTATACGGCGAATCAGAATTTTTGTACCATAACAGCAATGAATTTGCTACAATGAGCCAGTACACCGGGCCAGAGCTCGAGCATTGCGGCACACCGCAATTGTAAGGAATAGATACTTTTGTGGACTGTGAAAGGAAAGTGGCAAATCTGTTACTAAAATAGTTGTTGATAAGAGACATTAATTGCGAAGATGGACCGAATGAGCTGTGAACGTTAATAATATCCACCCAGTGTATAGAATAAAATGCATTTTTTAAGTCGAATGAAAGGAGTGCAGTTTGAAGTTCGTTGGTTTTATTCGTTTTAATGATGCTTTGAAATTTAGCAAGTGCGTTTAGTACTCCTTTTCCAGGTATAAAACCGAATTGATTTTCATTAAAAAGATTGTTGCTGTGGATGAGAAAATAAAGTATGTTGGTGATCATTTTATCAAATACGGTAATAGACAAATTGGTCTGTAAGACTTGCAGAGTTTAAGATCCTTACCAGATTTGGGGATTAGGACCACTTTCGAGGTTTTCCAGTAGTTTGGGAAGGCTGATTGAAACAGATATTGGTTAAAAATTGAGAGGAACCATTGAGGATGTTTGTTAGTTAAATATGTAAAAAATTCGATGGGTAAACCATCAATTCCAGGAGATTTGCCCGTCTTCATTTTCGCAATTGCCCATTTGACCTCTTCGATTGAAAAAAGTTTTTCCCCGTGAGTACGTAAGGGGAGAAGATTTCGTGGCAATTCCTGAACTGTTTCAAAGTGATGATGTTCTGGGATGGTGGACACCGTTTGTTTGTTTCCCAGAAATCATGTGTTTCGAATTTTTATTGAAGACTGTTTCTTTAGTGATTTTTTTAATTTTTTTAGTAGCCCGTCCTGTCCCTAAGGATATTCGGGCAACATATTGTGACTACAAAGTAATTTTCTCCATATACATTTTGTACTCGTAAATATCCAGCAGTTAGTGAGTGTGAGCAACATGCTCGAAATATTTGTAAAATAAGATATTTTAAGAATACAATTTTACAACAATGCTGGGTGGTTGCCCACATAGGGAGGCGTACCTGGAAAAAATATGCATGGAAACACAAGACTTAATAACTAGCTTAAATACAAGACTTAATAACTAACTTAAATTCTATACAAGAACAGTGATGTACCGAAGAGTGAGTGATAAACTCATTGTTCACTATCCGAGCATTTCCATAGATTCAAATAAATAATAGACTTAAGCTTGTTTCTTTAGTGATAGAATGCATGAAAGTCGTTAATGATGATTTCTTAGCTAGGTTCAGCATTTTACGGTAGATTGAACGTTGTTGTTTGTATAAAATCTTTTTATTAGATCTATCCTGTACTTCGGTAGATTTTTGGAAGAGACGATCAAAAGCATGAGTTTTCGATTGTTGAGTACGAAGCTGAGTGTTCTACCATGGAACTGCAGGGTAGGTGATGTTTCTGACATTGCTTGGTTTCTTCAAATTTTTAGAGGCGTCCGCCAGTTTGAGTAATGTTAAATACTGTACAATTGATGTCACTGGTTTTTATAAAGTCTTGGGTGAAGCAAAGGGTGATCTCGTCCAACATGTTGTGCAATAAATTGTGGTGTAAATTTTTATATTTAAAAATTGGGGAGTTTTGTAAAGACCTTGTTGCAGCACCATTATGTGCTTGAATATCAAAGATCATGATATTATGATCAGATAGTCTCAAAGTCAGATATAGACCAGTCAACAAAGTCTTGAAGGCGATTTGAACGAATCATGGCTATGTCTATCCAAGACTGGCCCCTAGTACAGTTAAAAGTTGGTGGACTGAGAGGGTGATTTATTATGTCCAAATGTTGGTATAGAAGGAAATTTTGAAGTTTTATGCCTCCGTGCTCTAGCTGCTTGCCACCCTATATTGATGATTTGGCATTCATATCAGCCAGAATAATAATGTCAGGATGTTGTCTGTGGGTGTCCAAGATATGATTTAAGTCGGAGATTGTGTCATCAATATTCTCACTGGGAGAGCTGTACGCTGAAATAATGATTAGTTCCCCAATTCTAGTGGTAAAAGTAGCAGCAACAATGTCTCTCTTAGTCACCAGTACCACAAAATCTATGTTTTTCTTGAACACAAGACCTGCTCGTGGTTGTTGGTTTGAATGAATCGTTAGCAGGGAAGAATCAAAGCCTGTAAGGGTGGATTAAAAGAAGTGTGGTTCGTTTATTCCTGCTATGTTAATTTCATTCTCGAGAATATATTGTGAAAGTGAAAGGTTGTCAACTCGTGAGTGCGCTAAATTAAGATGTAATAGTTTGAAATTAGGCATAAGAAGTTTTATTTTTTATTATGGCTATTTCCCTTTTTAAGGAAGGTCAGGTGCGGCTGTTTGGTGGGTGGTGAACGTCGAAACTTGTGTTGAATTGTTCTCAATACAGTTAATGCAGCAATGTAATTCGCGACAGGAAGTTTTGTCATGGCTGGTAGCGCTGCAATTTGAGCATGTTTTAGAGGAATGACAGTCTTTGGCTTGATGCCCAAATCTATTGCAGTTAAAACATCTGGTTGCACGTAGAAATTCGTTTAAATGGAGTACTTTCCAGTCTCGAAACACTTTTTGGTCTCTCATCAATATTTTAAATGTTTTGGGGTTAGCATCAAAAACCCTATGGTTCTCATCCTGTTTACGTACCTTGAGAGGGAAAAGAATGCGTAGGTGATCATCTTCTATGCATGGATTTTGTGCCAAAAGTTCACTTAATAGTGTTTGATTGTCGTAAGATTTCGGTACATTGTAAACTATAATACGTGGGTTTCGTAGTCTAGGAGTAACAATGTCATAATCCTCTTTGAGGTTCATTTTAAGTATATTCTCTTTCAACAATTCTACTTCAGATTTTGTTCTGCAGCAGATTTTAACTCCACCTTTAGTCATGTTGTGTATTGTTTTTACTTGAATAGGTTAAGCAGTTAAGTTGTCGCAGATTGACGTGTTTCAGGAGCTCCGATTGAATGTTGTTATTTGATTTGTTGCCCTGTTTGGGGTAAAAATCAGCAAAACTGGGTCTGGTTTGTTAAGTGGTGGCACGTTTGGTTTTGGTATTGGAGCTAGTCTTGGAAAATTCTACGTGTCGACCAGCTACTGAGGCGTAGGAGTCATTGAGATTTGTTGCATGTGATAATTTTGGTGGATTATCAAGTTTATGATTTTTGATCTTAAAACGGAGTTTGTCGTTCTCTGAAGCGTACATGTGGAGCTGTGCCATAAGTGATGTTAGTTTTTTTAGCACAATTGCAGTATTTAGTTTTCCAAGCTTCTATGAGCTGATAAGATCTGTAATTTTTTTGGAAACTATTCCAGACTAGTTCGTTTAAGTCTTTGAACGTGTCATAAAGAGTGTTTTCATTTTGCAATTGTTGCGGAGATGATGAAATATCGTTTGGTTGAGGAGAGTCCTCAATAACTGGTAATAAACTGGATTGAGACATGGTAATTGAATATTCCTAAGGGAAAGACTGTAGTAAGATGAGTTTTTTTTTTTTTAAGTTCTTATCTGAGAGTCCAGGTGGGATGGAAATCCCTTCAAAATCTATGTGTGTTGTGAATAACCACCTAAAACTGGATAAGGAGCTCGAAAAGCTGCAAAGTAGTATAAAAATGAAGAAAGAAAAAGTGTCGCCAACTTGGCTGGTTTTCGCCAATCTTGGCTGGGTCTTTAGAAAAAAACACTATTACCTGAGTTTCCAGGTTTTCATCAGGTTAAACAAAGTAATGTAGTTATTTGGCGAATTTGAGACTTTTGGGTGAAAATTGGCGAACTTGGCACCTTTGCCGATATTTTGTATGTAGTGTTGAGAGCCAAGTCTGTTTTCGGACCTGTAAAGAGAAATCAACTGGTACGAATCCTCCTAATAATTTCCCTCCATTTGAAAATTGATTTTGGCACCCTTGCTTAAAAATGGTAAATAGTCAACTCTGCAATGAAAAATATGAAAATACATATAAAATGGGCTTTTATGGAAGATACTTCGAAATAGGAAAAATCTTCGCCAAGTAGGCGATTTTCTGTATGTACACACAAATTCACAAAGAAACAGTATAAAAACTTTCCGTTGTGGCTAGCTGTGTCTGAAGTTGCAAAAGATTACATGGTGAAAGCTGCGTTGAAAGTCAAGAAATCCGAAAAAACTGATAATGGAACAGTCGAATGCGGTGTATCAGGCCTCACAACAGGTCCCTTTTCCCCCTAAAAGTCATTTTTGTTACTTGAAGTACTTAAAAGTCCCTTTTCTCAGGATATGGTCCCTTTTTCCCTTATTTTAGCAAAAATAATTTAGTCCACCCTTTACTACTATAATAACGCATTTCCGTCCCTTTCTCCTCCTTTTTAACCATTTTTTTATTATGTAATGGTCATTACATTCATGTTCGTATATGTGTTAAATCTGCTGCTACGGTGTTGCAACTCTCGAATATCATTAAACCAGAAAAAATCTTGCTGTTTTGTCTTTACAATGTAATTAATCACATTAGTGTGTGGAATGTGGGCCTAAATATAAACTGGCCTTCCAGGACCACTGGATCTTGTTTATGTATTGAATCAAAAACAAATGTAAATGATGAAACTTGAATTAAACTTGAAGACTAAAAAATAGCAGGTGAAAGTGTAAATTGGAATTATATAATTTCCCAGTACCTCATATTCTAATTAAGCTAATACTGTTCGATGTACTTTTGATTTGAAAAATACTTTTCCTGTAATAAATAGGATCCATGCTAAATTTCAAAATTTAAAAACTTACAAATAATTTTATATTATTACGAAATGAATTTAAAAAAACATTTTCACACAAATTACTAACTTTTTTAATAATGCTCGAATTTTTTTCAAATTTGGTTAGAATAATGCTTGAAATAGTGGAATGCCAAGTAGTTTTAAGAAACTGAATTAAATTATTTTTTCCAAATTTTAACTGTTCATATAATAGTAGGTCTGGTAATAATTCATAAGATTTAACAAATTGTTTTAATAATATTAATAGTTTTACTGTGTGATATTTATAATGGTGTGCCATTCGACACCTTTTGCAGAGAAAATGTTAGGACAATAATAAAGATGAAAAGTACCTTAATTGAAACTAAGGAAGGTACTTTCTTATGACCCTGGAGAGTTTTAAGTTTAAAATTATATTTAGTTTAAGTTTTTTTGCCTTTAAAAGTTAAATTTAGTGTTTTCTCATAATAATAAATTTTGTTTTACCGTAAAATGATATAACCCTCCCTTATAGTTTTAATTCAAATTATGTTTATATGTTCTTAAGATATGTATACAGGGATGGAACTAAAATTATATCAAAATGTCTATTAGAAAATTTTGTTGTTATAAACATTCTTTTTTAAAAATGTTTTTATTAATTGTGATAATTTTTTTTTCAAAAGTTTATAAAAACTTTAACTATCAATATATTTATTAATATTTAGTTCACGCCCAAGAATGGGGATGGAACTAAAATTATATCAAAATGTCTATTAGAATTTTTTTTTGTTGTTAAACATTATTTTTTACTACAGAAATGGTATAGTTAAAAAAGTTAATCGATTTACTTGATTTGCATATTGCATTGTATCTTTTTGCATTGATTTTATTTGACAATTGTCCTTATAGGGAATTTTTTATTAAAATACATTTCTTTGATTCCACATTCGAAATTGTTATCTGTGAGTTACATGTTTTTTTTAAAATGGCGCAGGGATAGTAATCGGAAGGTTGCGAGTTCCGTTCCTCGTCGTCCAATAATTCGACATGTTATTTTTTGCGGATTAAATCTTCTCGCAATCATTTGCAGATCCTGTGATGGCCGGAATTTTATCGATTTTGAAACCAAATGGTTGAAAGTTCGATCCTCAGTTTTGGGAAGAGCAGATTTTTCGTAATCGAAGGGTTGCACGTTCGATCACAGATCCTTTCTATCGTCAATTATTTTCTTTTTAAACCGAAATTGGGTTTTATTCTATGATTTAGTCATTTTTTATGTATTCATTTTATGACGAAACTTCGCCACATCTGAATGTCTTCTCTTTCAATTAATATAGAAGTACGTTTCCGTTTTTGAAATACGAATCCCAAATCATTGAGCAGTCTTTTGATAGTTCGGACACATACATTGGGCAAGTCTTCATCGTCCTTCACAACTTTCATGACCTTGACTGCTGTTGGAATTTCATTTCTTTTGTAGAACATATGCACAATTCCTCTAATACTTGACAATGTGAAATCGTCATATTTTATTAACCTTGTGGACATTGAAACACCATTAAATTTGATGTCATGTTTAAAAGTTAAACGCACGATTTCTGAGAATTTTCCTATTTTAATTTATGATAAACATTCATCACAATAAGTTTTGTGCTACCCTTTTTTATGTATATGAAACATATAGTTTCCTGATGCATTAATATTAGACGCCGCCGTTCGATTTAACAAAGTAAAAATATTATTCAGTTCACACCAAATCAGAAATAGATTTAAAATACGTAAAGCACATAATAAAAAAAAATACAATATCCAAAAGAGAAAAAAAAAAGCCTAGACAAAAAATAAATCAAATGCTTGTAACTAGTATTTAACTCGCCAAATTCGAGGGTTACTGGACTCGTGCGATACAGAGTTTTTTATTTCTTGAAGCTGGAATGACGTAGGCTGTTAATTAAATACGAAAGTACATATAAATATAGAACTAAAAACATTTTAGAGAATTATATAAAGAACTTTCAAATTCCATTGAAAATTTTGTTCATTGTAGTGTCGTTTGAGCGTAATTACTATATTGTTTTGGAACTATATTTCTCTGTGGAAGGATCAACATGCGACTCCAAATTATGGCACTATTGCAGATATTATACGAAGCTTCCAACTTCATTACGCAGGAGGGTAATACGTTTTCAAATATGACTGCTTTGTGATGGAACGAAGATTTACATTGGGAAGAAAAATGGCGTGATTAGATGCCTTGAAATACTTGTTGGTCATAAATTACATTGGTTTGTATGCTTATTACATGCCAATGAACTGTCTCTTCATGAATAAACCGTGGGTAGAGTGTTATCTGTTAGTGTTATCCATCTGTTAGAGCATGTATGGGAAGTAGAGAGAGCGTAACCCTATTTTTCTTGTTCCAGAGTTAAGTTACGTTCTTGCAGTCTCCATCTGTTTTCTCCTTTTCTTGCCTTGCTATTTCAATGGCTGTGCAATAGAACATGCATGTGTTGACAATTTCACCTTGTAATATGTGCATGAAATGGTGTCTTGTGCATATGCTTGTTCCGAAAGACAAGTGAAAAGAAGATTTGTAACGTTTCACTGATATATAGTATAGTTAATTTTTTTTCTTTCGAATTTCAACTTCTAATAGTGCGGAAAAGTTGTCATTTGGTATCATAATGACATACCTAAAGTAGTTTTATTCTGTCTTTTCATCTTGAGGTTCCCCTCTGGCCTTGAATTCTACAAAATTGGCTTTTTTATAAAACTGTGACGTTGGTAAGTTTTCATTCTACAGTAATTCAATTTCTAATATAGCGCGAAAGTTTCCATTTGGTATCAATAAAACAAAGTTAAAATAACTTTATTTTACACATTCATTCACTTCGGGGGTCCACTTTTGACCTTGGAAGAATTCACTTCTGCATCATTGCGCGTGCGCAGGTATTTTGTCTGTACCTCACACCGGAATTTGATAAATGAATTTGTCCAAATGTACAAGACTGTTATTAATTGCATATCATGTATCATCTTGTCGACGGTTGGCAAAGATACATGCATTACTTGAGTTTGTGCCTACGTTCTCGTTTTTCACTTCGAAATTGTGTACTGTCGAATTGATGATTAAATTGTGAAAAATGACTACCGCTAACAAAGCAAGAACTAGATTAAAGTGCCCTGCGTTTGGATCACTGAAGGAGTTCAGTAATATTGTTTTGTCCATTTATGAAGACATTATAAAGTATTTTTTATACGCAAGGCTCGCTTTAATTGTAGCTGTCGGATGTGACGGAATGAACGTAATTACAGGAAGAATGTATACAGGAATTTATTTAAAAAAAAACTTACAGTGGTTGGTATGTCAGCTTCATTCAAACGAGCTGCCATTACATCTACTAGAACACTTAGACGGAAAACTACAGGTCCTCGTGCATTCTCTGGTATTTTTGGAAAAGCATTGGCTAATTGTGAACAATTGCCAGTTGTATTATTTGATAATTTAACCTGCCAGAAATAATTAGAAAAAAAAAAAGTTAAATACTGAACAACATTACTTATTTGATATTTGCCAATCATTGGCAAGCGGCCAGTGCTCAACAAGTTTGTCAGGACGACCACTTGAAGCATTGACCGACCACTTGAAGCATTGACGCAATGGTTGCTTTAGGAGTCCAGAAAATATGCAATGATGATGGCAGATGATCGACAATTCATCAGGGAGCTTGGTTTGCAGAGGTTCTTGGCGGCAAGAGCAAGCAAATCCATTGAACTCCTAAATTTACAATTCCGGATTTTAATTTCGAAGCTGAAGAGTACCATGAACTGATATATTTTCAGAGTTTGGAAACTCCAGTTACCATGGGAATTTCAGATGAAGCTATCAAAGAAATGGTGCTTTATGGTGTACCTGAAGTGTTTGATTTTGCGAACTACCCATGTCATACTCAATCGGTGGAACGATGCGTTAAATTAGTTACAGAAGCATCAGCTGCAGTTTGTGGTGCAAGAAATAGAGATAGATTTATTAGTCAGATTGCAGTCTAGACAACTTATGTAACTATTTAACACCAAAGCAGAATATCGTCAATAATCAAGTCAAGTGACCCATTAAAGTATGTTCAGTTGTTTGCATTGTGGTTACAGTTTTAGTTCTGAATAACAGAGGAATGTTTTACTAACATCTTTAGATTTAAGTGATACTTGTGTGAACAATGCTAAGCTGGATTCACAATTTCATACTTACTTCACCTTTGTTCTGTAGTATATGGAAACTTAACATTTGTTTTAAAGTTCGTACTACGGGCGGCTCAGATTATCTTTTACATTGTCAGAACTTGTTAACTTGCTTATGTTTAAAAAAAATGACCCTATATGAAACTAAAATGTCCACAGTATTAAATTCTAATACATTTTTCTTATCCTATATTACGTTACAACATTGTTCAATTTTTCAATTGGTAAACTTCAAGGCCCGAGGGGAACTTCTAGATATTATTTGCTATCAAAATCCTTTTACATGACAAATAATGTATACGAAAGGCAACTTTTCCGCACTATTACTTTACATTAATCAAATTTTGATTTTTTCGCTCCACCCTAATATATACATATCTTTAATTATTTATATGTTTCATGTTGATAAAATAATGATAAAGTTTGTTAGTCGATACTTACCTGATTTTATGACAATAAGTCACATTTTCCTTCTAATTTTTTGGTTAAATTTGAACGAATAACATATATATTTATGATTTTTGTTATATGCTACAATATTGTTTAATTAGCTTAAATCCCTTGTTTTCTGTGTTGGGTTGCGTGTAACATTTTATTAATAATTATATAAAACCTTACTATTTTAATTCCACAGATATTTTTAAATGAAGAATGTTTCCATTAAATTTTAAAATTATGTAATGTCATACTTTACATATTTATCGCTTATCGTAAGAATTTTTCCTTTCTCCGATATCCTTTATTTCTTTAGATTTGACTGAAAATGCGTGGCTTAATAATATTTAATCAATGCCGTCGATATGTTAATTGTTTACTAAAGCTTAGGTTTGACTTTATGTTTTCACCTTAGTAAAACAATACATGTTTTTTTTAATAACTATACTCGCGACAAATGAAAATAATTTCATGTTTTCCTGTGTCAAAAAAAAATTCTTAAACTGTCTTTGGAAAAATATTTTGAATACAATTTTAAAACATTCTACATTGAATGCACTAAATTAAGCTTTAAAATTGTAATCAGAATATAATGTGTTAAATGTGATTATTGCGATAAAAAAAAATAGATAAAATTAGATGAGTATCCAATAAAAATATATATATATAATACAATAATTTCTCCCTTCTGTGACGTTTATTTATTAGTTTGTTTAAGTCATTTATTTACCGATCGTCTGCAGGGAAGAAACGGTTGCAGAGAAGCGTGACGTTTTGTTTTTTGGCGTTCCGTTTGTCTGATCTTACGCAGAAGGAGATGTACTACTAGTTTGTGTTTTGATGTGAGTATTAAAAGTTTAGCATTGCTTGGAGTTAATTCGTCTTTCGTTTTTTTCGGATGAATTCTTATTATCTTACTTCCGTTTGCCCATTGAACAGTAGAATTCAGGAAATTGTATTTGATATGAAGCAACATACGAGACAAGACAGATGAATGTTCATTTTGTATTGTGAATGTGAAATAAAAGATATATTTCTGTTTGTGTTGTTATTCCTTGCCTCCTTTTTCCAAGTAAAATGCAAGTGTTGACTGAGGTCTGTCGGTAGGTCCCTACCGGGTGTGACCAGCTCCTGTCCCCATCTTCTGGGGGAATCCACAGGGGTGATGGCCTTTGGCAAGTCCTCCTTCGGTCTCTCCCTCGTCCTCCAGTCATTTTTAATAGGGATCGATCCTTGGAAAACGTTGGCATTCGAAGGTTGTCCATATAAAATGCATCCAGTCGCAACTGTGTTTTCGTGGGTGTTGTTTCGACTGGTCGCATTGGGACCTAAGACAGACCCATTTTCCTTTCTTTTTCCCCCATCATCCCTCTCAGCATTTCACGCATGTCCTTCCTTCCTCCCGCCCGCGGATTCCCCCTCCGAATTTTCTCTGTGGGTCACCACCTCCATCCATGCCCAATTTTTTTTTTTGATTATTTAAATTATTTAGGCAGGTATTTCATTGCTCGCTTGCGACGGGGCGCGAAGCGGCTCGTCGCGGGCACTCGAGACGAGTGCGTGTCGCCCGCGTTGCGTGCGACGCTTTGGGGGAGTGCCTCGCGGACCTGCCGCTTTGCGCCCGTCGCAAGCGAGCAAAGGTTGTGTAATTTCTCTTTCTTTAATACAGAAAGAAGCATCAATTTTTTTTTTTTTTTCTTGCATGTATTTTTAATAATATTTTCTCGCACAGCTGAATAAAAATGTGCTGTATTTTAACACTCTTTAAGAGAATTTTTATTCATAGTTGTTGTTCGAAGTTGCGAGGTTTTTCATTGTAACGTCACGGGTCAATCGCCCACAACACGGGGGACTCATTTTAAATGAAACATTAATCGCTAATTTTAAACATTAAATAGCCAAAATTTCAATGTACATTTCCAAAAATAAATAACTTCACGTTAGAATTATAAACGACTTTTCTATATGCACACACACTCTTTGCATTCCTCCTAAAACATTGATTCATTAAATTAAAAAAAATAGAAGTTTTGAAAAACGCTTTTCCCAACTTTCAATGAAGGAAAAATAACATCTGTTGGTAATTTTGAAAACTAGATTTCTATGAGCTTCATTTTTATGACGTAAAAACTCAGTAAATTACACACCTCTGGTAGGCAAGATTTATGGTAAGCTTAACGTCATTTATGGCCAAAACAAACTACCAATAATGTTAGAAATTTAACTGAAACAAACGTGGGAAATAAATAAATAATGGTAGGCTTGCCAGTG
This sequence comes from Troglohyphantes excavatus, assembly GCA_963932185.1. Lineage (NCBI taxonomy): Eukaryota > Metazoa > Arthropoda > Arachnida > Araneae > Linyphiidae > Troglohyphantes > Troglohyphantes excavatus. Next base: position 15,167 of record OZ010678.1, on the reverse strand, counting down.
GTACCATTGTTTTCATTTGTAATTAAAAAGAAATTAGTTTAATTGATTTTATATTGACTTACATGGCGTAAAAATGTGGTGATGCCAAGATGAATATTAATTTAAATTTCAACTTCTAAAGTTTTTAGTAATATAATTAAAAATGTATTGTTACTAGGACACATTGTTATTGTGTATTACCTTTTAACGAGCGAAGCGAGAAGTCGTTTGCGAAGCAAACCTATGAGGATTGCGTAGCAATCCTCCGGGGTTTGGCGGAGCGTCAGCGGAGCAGGGGGCGGAGCCTCCTAGTATATTTTATTATTAGAATACTCACTTCGTTATTGGAACGTGTCCTTCGTTATTGGCACATCATGTCCAAATAATTTCAGAAATACTCTTTTATATTTAAGATAAAAAAAAAATATATATATATATATTTTATGCCAGAACTCATTGGTTCAAAATATAATTTTTTGGAAGTTTTCGTTATTGTGTTTATCATTTTTTTTTTTTTTTTTTTTTTTTTTTTTTTTTTTTTTTTGCTTTTCTTCGGCAAAGTGGATGTGCTGCGAATGACATCTAATGCTATTAATTTAATTGTGTGGTTTTAATCATTACCTCTTCGCATTTTCGGATGAAGGATTCGGAGGATAGTTTGATTTTTTTTTTTTTTTTTACCATATAGGTTTATTCGATCGCCGAAAGTGCGTTATTATTTCAGTGAATGAAGTATATTTTGACAGTTTTCGCGGATTTCCCCGGTAAATCACGTATTTGTTGTATTCTAGAGACACAGTGTATAAAAAGATTCTCGTTGTTATAATTAGGGACCACCAATTGTAGTTATTATTTGCGACTTGGAAATAAATTAGATCGCAGCTTTCATTGAGAAAGTACAACAATGCTATATCTAAAAAAGGTCGTTTGAACACAGTTTTCATTGTTAAAGTGTTTTCGTTCTCCTTTTGTTGTAATCTGAGTTGTATTGTGAAATTATGAATTATTAATTATGAATATTTTATACGTAACTAGCTGAAATACCCGTTCCACGCACGGGAAGGAGGAAATAAGTTACAAAATAGATACAATATTTATAAGCGAAATCAAATAAATTCGAATTTGTAATAATCGAATTTGTAGTGTGTGGATATACATACTGCACTTACTCCCGTTGATTAGCATCCATATTTTAGTAACGTCTCAGAAGTTTAAAGATGATAAACAACTCGTACAATTGTTAATAATGACTAAGTTTTAGAAATTGGCATGATTATTAAGAAGAAAGAAACGATTTTAAAAGGTTCCCTTACCAAATTCTAGATTTTCAGGCAATCACAAATGACACTATCGTTCCGTGAAAAAAAAAAAAAAAAAAAAAAAAAATATAAAAATTCCGATTTCTAAAAATTCCACAAATTGCAAAACTCTTGATTTTAGTCTTTTCCCTTGTTGGTTGGCATGCGTATCGGAATGCAAATGCTGGGAAAATCTGAAGTATGCCCAAAACAAACAAAAAAAAAAAAAGGGCCGATTTTGATCTGGACCTTTTTTTTCCACAAATGCTTTGCTATTTCCTACCACACCTTTTAATTCTTAGGGTTACCACGCGTCATCCAACATGTCTTTGCACCCCTTTTTATCGCTTCTCGGCCTTTTGGCTAAGATCAAAGTGTAGTATCTGTTCTTATCAGCTTAATATTTGATACGTTGTCTATATGACGACTCTAAATATTAAACTAATTTTTGAACCTAGACTTGTGGCTTCGCTTTTAAGCGAGCCTAGTCAGGGTCCGCCGCTTATTGCACTATTAAGCGGATTTAGGGCCCAACTAATATAAAAAAAAATAGAATACACGTAGTCCTTTTGTTGGTATCTGTTCTTATCCCACATACTACCAAATGTGGAAGATACCAGATGTGGTGTGGAATACACCAGATGTGGAATATACCAAATGTGGAGAATACTTGTGATTCGTAGTGTAGTATTCTTATGTTAAGCTGATACGTGCATTTAAAAAAAAAAAAAAATTTTTTTTTTTTTTTTTTTTTTTTTTTTTTTTTTTTTTTTTTTTGAAAATATTTTTTTGTTATTTATTTATTTATTTATTTATTGCCAATCCTAATGTGGTAAATGTGCTTGTAAATTAGTAACACCAAACCAGTGAGTGGAAGCAACCTAGTGTAACTTGCGACGGGGCGCGAAGCGGCTCGTCGCGGGCACTCGAGACGAGTGCGTGTCGCCCGCGTTGCGTGCGACGCTTTGGGGGAGTGCCTCGCGGACCTGCCGCTTTGCGCCCGTCGCAAGCGAGCAAAGGTTGTGTAATTTCTCTTTCTTTAATACAGAAAGAAGCATCAATTTTTTTTTTTTTTTCTTGCATGTATTTTTAATAATATTTTCTCGCACAGCTGAATAAAAATGTGCTGTATTTTAACACTCTTTAAGAGAATTTTTATTCATAGTTGTTGTTCGAAGTTGCGAGGTTTTTCATTGTAACGTCACGGGTCAATCGCCCACAACACGGGGGACTCATTTTAAATGAAACATTAATCGCTAATTTTAAACATTAAATAGCCAAAATTTCAATGTACATTTCCAAAAATAAATAACTTCACGTTAGAATTATAAACGACTTTTCTATATGCACACACACTCTTTGCATTCCTCCTAAAACATTGATTCATTAAATTAAAAAAAATAGAAGTTTTGAAAAACGCTTTTCCCAACTTTCAATGAAGGAAAAATAACATCTGTTGGTAATTTTGAAAACTAGATTTCTATGAGCTTCATTTTTATGACGTAAAAACTCAGTAAATTACACACCTCTGGTAGGCAAGATTTATGGTAAGCTTAACGTCATTTATGGCCAAAACAAACTACCAATAATGTTAGAAATTTAACTGAAACAAACGTGGGAAATAAATAAATAATGGTAGGCTTGCCAGTGGTACCATTGTTTTCATTTGTAATTAAAAAGAAATTAGTTTAATTGATTTTATATTGACTTACATGGCGTAAAAATGTGGTGATGCCAAGATGAATATTAATTTAAATTTCAACTTCTAAAGTTTTTAGTAATATAATTAAAAATGTATTGTTACTAGGACACATTGTTATTGTGTATTACCTTTTAACGAGCGAAGCGAGAAGTCGTTTGCGAAGCAAACCTATGAGGATTGCGTAGCAATCCTCCGGGGTTTGGCGGAGCGTCAGCGGAGCAGGGGGCGGAGCCTCCTAGTATATTTTATTATTAGAATACTCACTTCGTTATTGGAACGTGTCCTTCGTTATTGGCACATCATGTCCAAATAATTTCAGAAATACTCTTTTATATTTAAGATAAAAAAAAAATATATATATATATATTTTATGCCAGAACTCATTGGTTCAAAATATAATTTTTTGGAAGTTTTCGTTATTGTGTTTATCATTTTTTTTTTTTTTTTTTTTTTTTTTTTTTTTTTTTTTTGCTTTTCTTCGGCAAAGTGGATGTGCTGCGAATGACATCTAATGCTATTAATTTAATTGTGTGGTTTTAATCATTACCTCTTCGCATTTTCGGATGAAGGATTCGGAGGATAGTTTGATTTTTTTTTTTTTTTTTACCATATAGGTTTATTCGATCGCCGAAAGTGCGTTATTATTTCAGTGAATGAAGTATATTTTGACAGTTTTCGCGGATTTCCCCGGTAAATCACGTATTTGTTGTATTCTAGAGACACAGTGTATAAAAAGATTCTCGTTGTTATAATTAGGGACCACCAATTGTAGTTATTATTTGCGACTTGGAAATAAATTAGATCGCAGCTTTCATTGAGAAAGTACAACAATGCTATATCTAAAAAAGGTCGTTTGAACACAGTTTTCATTGTTAAAGTGTTTTCGTTCTCCTTTTGTTGTAATCTGAGTTGTATTGTGAAATTATGAATTATTAATTATGAATATTTTATACGTAACTAGCTGAAATACCCGTTCCACGCACGGGAAGGAGGAAATAAGTTACAAAATAGATACAATATTTATAAGCGAAATCAAATAAATTCGAATTTGTAATAATCGAATTTGTAGTGTGTGGATATACATACTGCACTTACTCCCGTTGATTAGCATCCATATTTTAGTAACGTCTCAGAAGTTTAAAGATGATAAACAACTCGTACAATTGTTAATAATGACTAAGTTTTAGAAATTGGCATGATTATTAAGAAGAAAGAAACGATTTTAAAAGGTTCCCTTACCAAATTCTAGATTTTCAGGCAATCACAAATGACACTATCGTTCCGTGAAAAAAAAAAAAAAAAAAAAAAAAAATATAAAAATTCCGATTTCTAAAAATTCCACAAATTGCAAAACTCTTGATTTTAGTCTTTTCCCTTGTTGGTTGGCATGCGTATCGGAATGCAAATGCTGGGAAAATCTGAAGTATGCCCAAAACAAACAAAAAAAAAAAAAGGGCCGATTTTGATCTGGACCTTTTTTTTCCACAAATGCTTTGCTATTTCCTACCACACCTTTTAATTCTTAGGGTTACCACGCGTCATCCAACATGTCTTTGCACCCCTTTTTATCGCTTCTCGGCCTTTTGGCTAAGATCAAAGTGTAGTATCTGTTCTTATCAGCTTAATATTTGATACGTTGTCTATATGACGACTCTAAATATTAAACTAATTTTTGAACCTAGACTTGTGGCTTCGCTTTTAAGCGAGCCTAGTCAGGGTCCGCCGCTTATTGCACTATTAAGCGGATTTAGGGCCCAACTAATATAAAAAAAAATAGAATACACGTAGTCCTTTTGTTGGTATCTGTTCTTATCCCACATACTACCAAATGTGGAAGATACCAGATGTGGTGTGGAATACACCAGATGTGGAATATACCAAATGTGGAGAATACTTGTGATTCGTAGTGTAGTATTCTTATGTTAAGCTGATACGTGCATTTAAAAAAAAAAAAAAATTTTTTTTTTTTTTTTTTTTTTTTTTTTTTTTTTTTTTTTTTTTGAAAATATTTTTTTGTTATTTATTTATTTATTTATTTATTGCCAATCCTAATGTGGTAAATGTGCTTGTAAATTAGTAACACCAAACCAGTGAGTGGAAGCAACCTAGTGTAACTTGCGACGGGGCGCGAAGCGGCTCGTCGCGGGCACTCGAGACGAGTGCGTGTCGCCCGCGTTGCGTGCGACGCTTTGGGGGAGTGCCTCGCGGACCTGCCGCTTTGCGCCCGTCGCAAGCGAGCAAAGGTTGTGTAATTTCTCTTTCTTTAATACAGAAAGAAGCATCAATTTTTTTTTTTTTTTCTTGCATGTATTTTTAATAATATTTTCTCGCACAGCTGAATAAAAATGTGCTGTATTTTAACACTCTTTAAGAGAATTTTTATTCATAGTTGTTGTTCGAAGTTGCGAGGTTTTTCATTGTAACGTCACGGGTCAATCGCCCACAACACGGGGGACTCATTTTAAATGAAACATTAATCGCTAATTTTAAACATTAAATAGCCAAAATTTCAATGTACATTTCCAAAAATAAATAACTTCACGTTAGAATTATAAACGACTTTTCTATATGCACACACACTCTTTGCATTCCTCCTAAAACATTGATTCATTAAATTAAAAAAAATAGAAGTTTTGAAAAACGCTTTTCCCAACTTTCAATGAAGGAAAAATAACATCTGTTGGTAATTTTGAAAACTAGATTTCTATGAGCTTCATTTTTATGACGTAAAAACTCAGTAAATTACACACCTCTGGTAGGCAAGATTTATGGTAAGCTTAACGTCATTTATGGCCAAAACAAACTACCAATAATGTTAGAAATTTAACTGAAACAAACGTGGGAAATAAATAAATAATGGTAGGCTTGCCAGTGGTACCATTGTTTTCATTTGTAATTAAAAAGAAATTAGTTTAATTGATTTTATATTGACTTACATGGCGTAAAAATGTGGTGATGCCAAGATGAATATTAATTTAAATTTCAACTTCTAAAGTTTTTAGTAATATAATTAAAAATGTATTGTTACTAGGACACATTGTTATTGTGTATTACCTTTTAACGAGCGAAGCGAGAAGTCGTTTGCGAAGCAAACCTATGAGGATTGCGTAGCAATCCTCCGGGGTTTGGCGGAGCGTCAGCGGAGCAGGGGGCGGAGCCTCCTAGTATATTTTATTATTAGAATACTCACTTCGTTATTGGAACGTGTCCTTCGTTATTGGCACATCATGTCCAAATAATTTCAGAAATACTCTTTTATATTTAAGATAAAAAAAAAATATATATATATATATTTTATGCCAGAACTCATTGGTTCAAAATATAATTTTTTGGAAGTTTTCGTTATTGTGTTTATCATTTTTTTTTTTTTTTTTTTTTTTTTTTTTTTTTTTTTTTTGCTTTTCTTCGGCAAAGTGGATGTGCTGCGAATGACATCTAATGCTATTAATTTAATTGTGTGGTTTTAATCATTACCTCTTCGCATTTTCGGATGAAGGATTCGGAGGATAGTTTGATTTTTTTTTTTTTTTTTACCATATAGGTTTATTCGATCGCCGAAAGTGCGTTATTATTTCAGTGAATGAAGTATATTTTGACAGTTTTCGCGGATTTCCCCGTAAATCACGTATTTGTTGTATTCTAGAGACACAGTGTATAAAAAGATTCTCGTTGTTATAATTAGGGACCACCAATTGTAGTTATTATTTGCGACTTGGAAATAAATTAGATCGCAGCTTTCATTGAGAAAGTACAACAATGCTATATCTAAAAAAGGTCGTTTGAACACAGTTTTCATTGTTAAAGTGTTTTCGTTCTCCTTTTGTTGTAATCTGAGTTGTATTGTGAAATTATGAATTATTAATTATGAATATTTTATACGTAACTAGCTGAAATACCCGTTCCACGCACGGGAAGGAGGAAATAAGTTACAAAATAGATACAATATTTATAAGCGAAATCAAATAAATTCGAATTTGTAATAATCGAATTTGTAGTGTGTGGATATACATACTGCACTTACTCCCGTTGATTAGCATCCATATTTTAGTAACGTCTCAGAAGTTTAAAGATGATAAACAACTCGTACAATTGTTAATAATGACTAAGTTTTAGAAATTGGCATGATTATTAAGAAGAAAGAAACGATTTTAAAAGGTTCCCTTACCAAATTCTAGATTTTCAGGCAATCACAAATGACACTATCGTTCCGTGAAAAAAAAAAAAAAAAAAAAAAAAAATATAAAAATTCCGATTTCTAAAAATTCCACAAATTGCAAAACTCTTGATTTTAGTCTTTTCCCTTGTTGGTTGGCATGCGTATCGGAATGCAAATGCTGGGAAAATCTGAAGTATGCCCAAAACAAACAAAAAAAAAAAAAGGGCCGATTTTGATCTGGACCTTTTTTTTCCACAAATGCTTTGCTATTTCCTACCACACCTTTTAATTCTTAGGGTTACCACGCGTCATCCAACATGTCTTTGCACCCCTTTTTATCGCTTCTCGGCCTTTTGGCTAAGATCAAAGTGTAGTATCTGTTCTTATCAGCTTAATATTTGATACGTTGTCTATATGACGACTCTAAATATTAAACTAATTTTTGAACCTAGACTTGTGGCTTCGCTTTTAAGCGAGCCTAGTCAGGGTCCGCCGCTTATTGCACTATTAAGCGGATTTAGGGCCCAACTAATATAAAAAAAAATAGAATACACGTAGTCCTTTTGTTGGTATCTGTTCTTATCCCACATACTACCAAATGTGGAAGATACCAGATGTGGTGTGGAATACACCAGATGTGGAATATACCAAATGTGGAGAATACTTGTGATTCGTAGTGTAGTATTCTTATGTTAAGCTGATACGTGCATTTAAAAAAAAAAAAAAATTTTTTTTTTTTTTTTTTTTTTTTTTTTTTTTTTTTTTTTTTTGAAAATATTTTTTTGTTATTTATTTATTTATTTATTTATTGCCAATCCTAATGTGGTAAATGTGCTTGTAAATTAGTAACACCAAACCAGTGAGTGGAAGCAACCTAGTGTAACTTGCGACGGGGCGCGAAGCGGCTCGTCGCGGGCACTCGAGACGAGTGCGTGTCGCCCGCGTTGCGTGCGACGCTTTGGGGAGTGCCTCGCGGACCTGCCGCTTTGCGCCCGTCGCAAGCGAGCAAAGGTTGTGTAATTTCTCTTTCTTTAATACAGAAAGAAGCATCAATTTTTTTTTTTTTTTCTTGCATGTATTTTTAATAATATTTTCTCGCACAGCTGAATAAAAATGTGCTGTATTTTAACACTCTTTAAGAGAATTTTTATTCATAGTTGTTGTTCGAAGTTGCGAGGTTTTTCATTGTAACGTCACGGGTCAATCGCCCACAACACGGGGGACTCATTTTAAATGAAACATTAATCGCTAATTTTAAACATTAAATAGCCAAAATTTCAATGTACATTTCCAAAAATAAATAACTTCACGTTAGAATTATAAACGACTTTTCTATATGCACACACACTCTTTGCATTCCTCCTAAAACATTGATTCATTAAATTAAAAAAAATAGAAGTTTTGAAAAACGCTTTTCCCAACTTTCAATGAAGGAAAAATAACATCTGTTGGTAATTTTGAAAACTAGATTTCTATGAGCTTCATTTTTATGACGTAAAAACTCAGTAAATTACACACCTCTGGTAGGCAAGATTTATGGTAAGCTTAACGTCATTTATGGCCAAAACAAACTACCAATAATGTTAGAAATTTAACTGAAACAAACGTGGGAAATAAATAAATAATGGTAGGCTTGCCAGTGGTACCATTGTTTTCATTTGTAATTAAAAAGAAATTAGTTTAATTGATTTTATATTGACTTACATGGCGTAAAAATGTGGTGATGCCAAGATGAATATTAATTTAAATTTCAACTTCTAAAGTTTTTAGTAATATAATTAAAAATGTATTGTTACTAGGACACATTGTTATTGTGTATTACCTTTTAACGAGCGAAGCGAGAAGTCGTTTGCGAAGCAAACCTATGAGGATTGCGTAGCAATCCTCCGGGGTTTGGCGGAGCGTCAGCGGAGCAGGGGGCGGAGCCTCCTAGTATATTTTATTATTAGAATACTCACTTCGTTATTGGAACGTGTCCTTCGTTATTGGCACATCATGTCCAAATAATTTCAGAAATACTCTTTTATATTTAAGATAAAAAAAAAATATATATATATATATTTTATGCCAGAACTCATTGGTTCAAAATATAATTTTTTGGAAGTTTTCGTTATTGTGTTTATCATTTTTTTTTTTTTTTTTTTTTTTTTTTTTTTTTTTTTTTGCTTTTCTTCGGCAAAGTGGATGTGCTGCGAATGACATCTAATGCTATTAATTTAATTGTGTGGTTTTAATCATTACCTCTTCGCATTTTCGGATGAAGGATTCGGAGGATAGTTTGATTTTTTTTTTTTTTTTTTACCATATAGGTTTATTCGATCGCCGAAAGTGCGTTATTATTTCAGTGAATGAAGTATATTTTGACAGTTTTCGCGGATTTCCCCGGTAAATCACGTATTTGTTGTATTCTAGAGACACAGTGTATAAAAAGATTCTCGTTGTTATAATTAGGGACCACCAATTGTAGTTATTATTTGCGACTTGGAAATAAATTAGATCGCAGCTTTCATTGAGAAAGTACAACAATGCTATATCTAAAAAAGGTCGTTTGAACACAGTTTTCATTGTTAAAGTGTTTTCGTTCTCCTTTTGTTGTAATCTGAGTTGTATTGTGAAATTATGAATTATTAATTATGAATATTTTATACGTAACTAGCTGAAATACCCGTTCCACGCACGGGAAGGAGGAAATAAGTTACAAAATAGATACAATATTTATAAGCGAAATCAAATAAATTCGAATTTGTAATAATCGAATTTGTAGTGTGTGGATATACATACTGCACTTACTCCCGTTGATTAGCATCCATATTTTAGTAACGTCTCAGAAGTTTAAAGATGATAAACAACTCGTACAATTGTTAATAATGACTAAGTTTTAGAAATTGGCATGATTATTAAGAAGAAAGAAACGATTTTAAAAGGTTCCCTTACCAAATTCTAGATTTTCAGGCAATCACAAATGACACTATCGTTCCGTGAAAAAAAAAAAAAAAAAAAAAAAAAAATATAAAATTCCGATTTCTAAAAATTCCACAAATTGCAAAACTCTTGATTTTAGTCTTTTCCCTTGTTGGTTGGCATGCGTATCGGAATGCAAATGCTGGGAAAATCTGAAGTATGCCCAAAACAAACAAAAAAAAAAAAAGGGCCGATTTTGATCTGGACCTTTTTTTTCCACAAATGCTTTGCTATTTCCTACCACACCTTTTAATTCTTAGGGTTACCACGCGTCATCCAACATGTCTTTGCACCCCTTTTTATCGCTTCTCGGCCTTTTGGCTAAGATCAAAGTGTAGTATCTGTTCTTATCAGCTTAATATTTGATACGTTGTCTATATGACGACTCTAAATATTAAACTAATTTTTGAACCTAGACTTGTGGCTTCGCTTTTAAGCGAGCCTAGTCAGGGTCCGCCGCTTATTGCACTATTAAGCGGATTTAGGGCCCAACTAATATAAAAAAAAATAGAATACACGTAGTCCTTTTGTTGGTATCTGTTCTTATCCCACATACTACCAAATGTGGAAGATACCAGATGTGGTGTGGAATACACCAGATGTGGAATATACCAAATGTGGAGAATACTTGTGATTCGTAGTGTAGTATTCTTATGTTAAGCTGATACGTGCATTTAAAAAAAAAAAAAATTTTTTTTTTTTTTTTTTTTTTTTTTTTTTTTTTTTTTTTTTTTGAAAATATTTTTTTGTTATTTATTTATTTATTTATTTATTGCAATCCTAATGTGGTAAATGTGCTTGTAAATTAGTAACACCAAACCAGTGAGTGGAAGCAACCTAGTGTAACTTGCGACGGGGCGCGAAGCGGCTCGTCGCGGGCACTCGAGACGAGTGCGTGTCGCCCGCGTTGCGTGCGACGCTTTGGGGAGTGCCTCGCGGACCTGCCGCTTTGCGCCCGTCGCAAGCGAGCAAAGGTTGTGTAATTTCTCTTTCTTTAATACAGAAAGAAGCATCAATTTTTTTTTTTTTTTCTTGCATGTATTTTTAATAATATTTTCTCGCACAGCTGAATAAAAATGTGCTGTATTTTAACACTCTTTAAGAGAATTTTTATTCATAGTTGTTGTTCGAAGTTGCGAGGTTTTTCATTGTAACGTCACGGGTCAATCGCCCACAACACGGGGGACTCATTTTAAATGAAACATTAATCGCTAATTTTAAACATTAAATAGCCAAAATTTCAATGTACATTTCCAAAAATAAATAACTTCACGTTAGAATTATAAACGACTTTTCTATATGCACACACACTCTTTGCATTCCTCCTAAAACATTGATTCATTAAATTAAAAAAAATAGAAGTTTTGAAAACGCTTTTCCCAACTTTCAATGAAGGAAAAATAACATCTGTTGGTAATTTTGAAAACTAGATTTCTATGAGCTTCATTTTTATGACGTAAAAACTCAGTAAATTACACACCTCTGGTAGGCAAGATTTATGGTAAGCTTAACGTCATTTATGGCCAAAACAAACTACCAATAATGTTAGAAATTTAACTGAAACAAACGTGGGAAATAAATAAATAATGGTAGGCTTGCCAGTGGTACCATTGTTTTCATTTGTAATTAAAAAGAAATTAGTTTAATTGATTTTATATTGACTTACATGGCGTAAAAATGTGGTGATGCCAAGATGAATATTAATTTAAATTTCAACTTCTAAAGTTTTTAGTAATATAATTAAAAATGTATTGTTACTAGGACACATTGTTATTGTGTATTACCTTTTAACGAGCGAAGCGAGAAGTCGTTTGCGAAGCAAACCTATGAGGATTGCGTAGCAATCCTCCGGGGTTTGGCGGAGCGTCAGCGGAGCAGGGGGCGGAGCCTCCTAGTATATTTTATTATTAGAATACTCACTTCGTTATTGGAACGTGTCCTTCGTTATTGGCACATCATGTCCAAATAATTTCAGAAATACTCTTTTATATTTAAGATAAAAAAAAAATATATATATATATATTTTATGCCAGAACTCATTGGTTCAAAATATAATTTTTTGGAAGTTTTCGTTATTGTGTTTATCATTTTTTTTTTTTTTTTTTTTTTTTTTTTTTTTTTTTTTGCTTTTCTTCGGCAAAGTGGATGTGCTGCGAATGACATCTAATGCTATTAATTTAATTGTGTGGTTTTAATCATTACCTCTTCGCATTTTCGGATGAAGGATTCGGAGGATAGTTTGATTTTTTTTTTTTTTTTTACCATATAGGTTTATTCGATCGCCGAAAGTGCGTTATTATTTCAGTGAATGAAGTATATTTTGACAGTTTTCGCGGATTTCCCCGGTAAATCACGTATTTGTTGTATTCTAGAGACACAGTGTATAAAAAGATTCTCGTTGTTATAATTAGGGACCACCAATTGTAGTTATTATTTGCGACTTGGAAATAAATTAGATCGCAGCTTTCATTGAGAAAGTACAACAATGCTATATCTAAAAAAGGTCGTTTGAACACAGTTTTCATTGTTAAAGTGTTTTTCGTTCTCCTTTTGTTGTAATCTGAGTTGTATTGTGAAATTATGAATTATTAATTATGAATATTTTATACGTAACTAGCTGAAATACCCGTTCCACGCACGGGAAGGAGGAAATAAGTTACAAAATAGATACAATATTTATAAGCGAAATCAAATAAATTCGAATTTGTAATAATCGAATTTGTAGTGTGTGGATATACATACTGCACTTACTCCCGTTGATTAGCATCCATATTTTAGTAACGTCTCAGAAGTTTAAAGATGATAAACAACTCGTACAATTGTTAATAATGACTAAGTTTTAGAAATGGCATGATTATTAAGAAGAAAGAAACGATTTTAAAAGGTTCCCTTACCAAATTCTAGATTTTCAGGCAATCACAAATGACACTATCGTTCCGTGAAAAAAAAAAAAAAAAAAAAAAAAAATATAAAAATTCCGATTTCTAAAAATTCACAAATTGCAAAACTCTTGATTTTAGTCTTTTCCCTTGTTGGTTGGCATGCGTATCGGAATGCAAATGCTGGGAAAATCTGAAGTATGCCCAAAACAAACAAAAAAAAAAAAAGGGCCGATTTTGATCTGGACCTTTTTTTTCCACAAATGCTTTGCTATTTCCTACCACACCTTTTAATTCTTAGGGTTACCACGCGTCATCCAACATGTCTTTGCACCCCTTTTTATCGCTTCTCGGCCTTTTGGCTAAGATCAAAGTGTAGTATCTGTTCTTATCAGCTTAATATTTGATACGTTGTCTATATGACGACTCTAAATATTAAACTAATTTTTGAACCTAGACTTGTGGCTTCGCTTTTAAGCGAGCCTAGTCAGGGTCCGCCGCTTATTGCACTATTAAGCGGATTTAGGGCCCAACTAATATAAAAAAAAATAGAATACACGTAGTCCTTTTGTTGGTATCTGTTCTTATCCCACATACTACCAAATGTGGAAGATACCAGATGTGGTGTGGAATACACCAGATGTGGAATATACCAAATGTGGAGAATACTTGTGATTCGTAGTGTAGTATTCTTATGTTAAGCTGATACGTGCATTTAAAAAAAAAAAAAAATTTTTTTTTTTTTTTTTTTTTTTTTTTTTTTTTTTTTTTTTTTTGAAAATATTTTTTTGTTATTTATTTATTTATTTATTTATTGCCAATCCTAATGTGGTAAATGTGCTTGTAAATTAGTAACACCAAACCAGTGAGTGGAAGCAACCTAGTGTAACTTGCGACGGGGCGCGAAGCGGCTCGTCGCGGGCACTCGAGACGAGTGCGTGTCGCCCGCGTTGCGTGCGACGCTTTGGGGGAGTGCCTCGCGGACCTGCCGCTTTGCGCCCGTCGCAAGCGAGCAAAGGTTGTGTAATTTCTCTTTCTTTAATACAGAAAGAAGCATCAATTTTTTTTTTTTTTTCTTGCATGTATTTTTAATAATATTTTCTCGCACAGCTGAATAAAAATGTGCTGTATTTTAACACTCTTTAAGAGAATTTTTATTCATAGTTGTTGTTCGAAGTTGCGAGGTTTTTCATTGTAACGTCACGGGTCAATCGCCCACAACACGGGGGACTCATTTTAAATGAAACATTAATCGCTAATTTTAAACATTAAATAGCCAAAATTTCAATGTACATTTCCAAAAATAAATAACTTCACGTTAGAATTATAAACGACTTTTCTATATGCACACACACTCTTTGCATTCCTCCTAAAACATTGATTCATTAAATTAAAAAAAATAGAAGTTTTGAAAAACGCTTTTCCCAACTTTCAATGAAGGAAAAATAACATCTGTTGGTAATTTTGAAAACTAGATTTCTATGAGCTTCATTTTATGACGTAAAAACTCAGTAAATTACACACCTCTGGTAGGCAAGATTTATGGTAAGCTTAACGTCATTTATGGCCAAAACAAACTACCAATAATGTTAGAAATTTAACTGAAACAAACGTGGGAAATAAATAAATAATGGTAGGCTTGCCAGTGGTACCATTGTTTTCATTTGTAATTAAAAAGAAATTAGTTTAATTGATTTTATATTGACTTACATGGCGTAAAAATGTGGTGATGCCAAGATGAATATTAATTTAAATTTCAACTTCTAAAGTTTTTAGTAATATAATTAAAAATGTATTGTTACTAGGACACATTGTTATTGTGTATTACCTTTTAACGAGCGAAGCGAGAAGTCGTTTGCGAAGCAAACCTATGAGGATTGCGTAGCAATCCTCCGGGGTTTGGCGGAGCGTCAGCGGAGCAGGGGGCGGAGCCTCCTAGTATATTTTATTATTAGAATACTCACTTCGTTATTGGAACGTGTCCTTCGTTATTGGCACATCATGTCCAAATAATTTCAGAAATACTCTTTATATTTAAGATAAAAAAAAAATATATATATATATATTTTATGCCAGAACTCATTGGTTCAAAATATAATTTTTTGGAAGTTTTCGTTATTGTGTTTATCATTTTTTTTTTTTTTTTTTTTTTTTTTTTTTTTTTTTTTTGCTTTTCTTCGGCAAAGTGGATG